>OY992502.1:60986621-62276791 GCA_963921215.1 Scoparia ambigualis | reverse complement strand
AGGATATTATAGTATAGTTGTTATGGCTTTGGTTAATGCCAAGAAATAATTCATAATGATTGATATCGGATCGAATGGGCGAGTATCAGTCGGTGGTGTTCTATTTTATACAAAGTTTGGGAATTATTTGAACAAAACTGTTTAAACGTGCCACCACCGTCACCGTTGCCAAACGGCATCGAATCATTTTTATATGTAATTGTAGCGGATGAGGCATTTGCACTGAAGCCTAATTTAATGAACCCATATTCACAAAAGTCAGCTACAAAAGAACAACATATATTTAACCAACGATTGTCTAGGGCAAGATGTACAGTCGAATGTGCTTTTGGCATTTTGGCAACTTTTGACATTAGTGTCAGTCCAGAAAAAACTACAATTTTAACTGCAGCATGCTGTTATTTACATAATTATCTCATTAATAAGATACCACAGATTTACCTATCGTCGAGTTCTGAAGTCAACGATAACTTTCAGTTTCAAGAAATACAGCGGACATCCAATAAAAATTCAAGTGTTAACGCAAAAGCTAGCAGAGATAATTTATGCCATTACTATAACAATGAAGGATTATTTCGCTATTAAATAAATGTCAAACACCAACTACGCACGATGTTTACAGTTTTAGTTATAACCCCTATAACACTTTGTACTTAAGTAGATTACCTTAGTAAGACATTTAGAGCACTATCTTTCTGAAATATATTAAAATTTAATGGTATCAATTACATATAATATGATGTTAAGAACACTAACAAACACTACATCGTAGTACTAGAATGAAAATAAAAATAACACTTACCGGAGTTATTGGCTGCTCAGTTTTATTCAAGAAGTGTAACATGTAAAAAATCCATGATTTTGGTTTATTATGTATGCGCTGCCAGCTCCCGAACGCTTTGAGTCAACAATTTTTTTCATTTATTTTCTATAGTTGACCGTAGACTATTAATATTTTTCCTGACATCGTCAATACTCGCATTATGTTTATTTTTTTTATATTTGTCAAGTAACTTGCTTAGGGCTTCGTTTCTGTTTGTAATATTTTTGTAATAAGTTGATGAACCATCCCACAGTTCGAGCAGTATTTCCAGGTTTAGAACAAATTCTTTCAGGTATTTTTGGTCATTTGTAGAAGGCTCTAGAAACGCGGGTGACGAAGGTGCCGCCGACCGGCGCATCGTCGGCCCCGCATGGCACATCGTCTTCCATCGCTGCCGCCAATACAAGTTACTCTATAGAAGCTGCGAAGCGTATTGAAGTGATACATATTGACCGCGCGACTACACGTTCAATATTTATCACGATCCATGGAATGATAATCCGGAATTCGGAAATCTAGAAATCCTGTGATCCAATACTTCAGTCTACACGCTCAAAAAATATCACGATATAGAATAAACAACCGTGGATCACAATATTTATTGAACGTGTAGCCTTCGCCATAGAAATCCAACGATCCGTATCACGATCCGGCAAACGCTACACGTCAATAAATATTGTGATAATTATCATGATATTTATTGATGGATCTTGGGCTGGATTACAGCAGCACACCCTACACCATCAATACGAATCGCGTCACAGTACTGAAGCGTTCTTTGTACGAGGCAGACGTGATGGACCTTAGACAGGAAAATTAGAGCTAGTGTGACAATAATTGTCGCCCTTTCTTTAAACAAAAAAGTGAGAAGAAGCCGTTGGATGAAAAATTAGCTAGAAAAATATACACATTTAAATTTATTCGACGAAATTCGACATCACGATGAAATGGACGACTACGAGAATTACTTTCGGATGCCTGATGTCTGTTTTGATAATCTTTTGGGATTGGTAACGCCATTTTTGAGTAAACAGGATACAGTGATGAGAAAATCGATTCCGGCTAGAGAAAAATTAGCATTGCGCTATTTCGACACAGGAAGAAATTTTATGGATATAATATATATCAGATTTTCGGCAATAATGTCACCGGAGTCAGTTATTCAGAGCATCATGGATACTTGTGACGCATTAATCTATATTCTTCGAGACTACATAAAGGTGAGTGAAATAAAATTCTGATAATTTTATGAAATTATTGATGTACCTAGTCTACGTAATTGAAAACGTAAGAGGTTTTTAGACATACCTATAACTTAGATGTTAAACTTAGGATTACGTTAAACTTAGAAATCGGTAAAAGACCTGAAAAGTGACGATAATGTGACATTTTGGTTGGAAGGTTGCCTTCCTTCTCGAGCATCATTATAATCTGCCTGATGAAAAGCATTTTCAGCGATGTTATTATTTGCATGTAGGTCACTTATATTATGTTCTTGTGATCGTTGAAATGGTAGCAATGTATCATTATTAACATTATTTGCATGAAATGATTGGTAATTCATCTGTTTTTCTTGTGGTAGTTCGTCAAGATTGACAGACTTTTTTCATCAACAACTGTGATGTACCAATTGTTACACTAATTGCTGATGAATCAGTGGAAGTTAAAGGGTTGACAATGTAAATTGGTGTCATGGTAGTATTTGTTGAGATGTACTTTGATCACGTGAAGATGAGTCAACACTCACCGAAGATGGTGATGAAGAAGATGCGCTAATCAATGAGTTATAAATAAGCGAAGAAGTTGGAGGGTTAAATACATATGGTGACTGCGTGGGAGATGGAGTTGTAATATCATCTCGTGAAAATGTATTAATATGTACTTAATTTCTGGTTAAATTTTCAAGCTCAGCTTCTAATAAAATATTGTTTATGAATCTCTCCGCGTAAAACCTTTGCATAGGCTCTATTTTATCCAGTTAAAAACTCCAATACAAAGCTCTTGAATTCACGCTACGAGTATATGTAAATATCATTTCATACTTACATCGCTTAATCTTACTATCCTTTCTAACTTTTAACAGGTATGATATTGTAATGCACCTTAATACATAGATATACAGCATTCAAGTCAAAATTAAGGCTTTGTAATACTTACTTACTGCAATTTGGCTTTATAGGAAAATACTTGATTTCGAGTCGCCCATACAATATCTGTTTCATTTATAGCGTTTTATCGTAGCAAAAAAATTTGCTAATGCTGTAACCCACAGAAATATAGGTCAAAAGTAACTTCTAGAAGATTTTAGGTATTTATTTAGATAACAGCTCAAAAAATAAATTAGTGTTCAAAAAATAGCACTTGTAGGTTTAATAATAAAGAAGATAGATAGAAGATATGATTTTTTTTCCGAAATGTCATGAGTTTTGGCTTTGGTGGACATTTTCCATTTTGTGGGATACAGCAGTTCCGCTTTTTTGCGTCGATATGTAAGTTGGTGTACTAGAAGTAGACGGTCCGGGTGACCGTGACGGAGATGGCAATATGACTAGATTACGTGGGGATGTATAAATCCGTACTGAATTTCTGTCTAGGTTTCTAAGTTCAGCTTCTAACAAAATTTCATTAATTAATTTTTCCGCATATAATGTTTGCGTGGAATTTAGTTTATCCAATTTGGAACTCCCATATAAAGCTGTCTGATTTACAGAACGAGTATTCATATCTGATGGTGAATTTACAGTAAATAACAATGAACACGCTTTGTCTAGAAGTTCATTCTGCCTTGCTGATGGCCCTTTTTTTCGTTGTTTTGGAGATGGCAGAACATAAATGGAAGAAAATGCTCTTGAATTTTGTTCTGTTGTGTCGTATTGTTGTAATTCAGGTTGTTGCAGTTCTTCACATATAGCAGGAGAACATGGAAAGCAAAAAAAAAACTTTTTACTGTATAACATTGATTCTTATTTCAGACACCAACTACGGCAGAAGAATGGTAAAATATAGCCGATGACTTTAGAACATTACACCTTTTCTACAATTGCCTTGGATCTCTTGACGGGATGCATATAAAAATTAGACATCCGCATGACTCGGGCTCATTGTATTACAATTACAAAGGAAACTACAGTATAGTTTTTATGGCTTTAGTGAATGCCAAGAAAGAGTTCATAATGGTTGATATCGGATGTAATAGGCGAGTATCTGACGGTGGAGTTCTACCTTACACGAAATTCTGAGAACTTATGGAACAAAATCGCTTGAACTTGCCACAGCCGTCACCATTGCCTAATAGCAATAATATATTGCCATATGTTATTGTAGCAGGTGATGCCTTTGCATTTAAGCCTAATTAAATGAAACCATATTCACAAAAGTCTGCTACTATGGAACAACAAGTATTTAACAAACGATTGTCAAAAGTTAAAATATATTTATTCAATAAACTCTATTAATAAGAACTTTGAATCGTCCAAATCTTTTTTAACCTACTACCCATTAAGGACATCATTTTTTAACTGTGGCAAAGAACGGGCGCAAGAAACGACATTTACAAAAAATATATATATTATAATATAATGCCATATGCCATGCCATATTATGTCGTTACCAGGTCACAAAATACAAAATATGAATTTGAATGTAAATAGTTTAATTAAATATGGTGCTCTATATAAATTAATTATAGACAATTAGAAATAGCTGTTGGAGTACTTGGGAGCATTTCAGGCCCAAGCTGTTTTGTCTTCTGTATAATCTGACACTTTATAATAAGCTTTTTTAGAAAGCTGTTCTTTGATGTTGATTTTAAATTTATATTAATTTATAATTTGGTACTTTGTTGTATAATCGTACACACAGACCCTTAAAAGAATTATTTATTTTATGGAGCCTAGTATAAGGTACTGCTAATTTGTTCTTACTTCTAGTGTTTAATTTGTGAATATCACTGTTTTTTAAAAACATTTTAATATTTTTATGTATATGCATCACATTTTCATAAATGTATTGTGATGCACTGTCATTATATTTATGTCCTTAAATCTTTCTCTGAGAGAGTCACCCGCCTTAAGGTTATATATTGCTCGAATAGCCCTCTTCTGCAGCACAAAGATAGTTTGAATGTCGGCAGCATTTCCCCACAGTAAAATGCCGTACAACATTACACTATGAAAGTAACTGAAATAAACTGAAATAAATTATCTAACTAACGAAAAGAAAATACCTATTTTGTTAGACTTTATACTAATATTTTATGTTTTCATACGTAATTGTTTATGTGAAACAAATTCGATTTTACTTTGAATGATGCGGGACATAAAAATAAAATGAAGGTGGCACAATTATCACTCGTTATTTTATTACCTAGTACATTATTTAATTTATATATTTTAAAATGACTTCCAAATCTAACTTATCTATTTACTATCAGAACGTGAGGGGCCTGCGCACAAAGTCTCATCAGTTTATTAGGAATGTATTAAATAGTAACTTTGATGTAATTTGTATAACCGAGTCTTGGCTCAATGATTCATTTTATAACTCTGAATTCTTTGACGATCGATACGAAATATTTAGGTGTGATCGCGACATCGTGTCTAGTGGCTGCGGCCGCGGTGGAGGGGTTGTAGTGGCTATATTGCGGAAACTCTGTGCATCCGCGCAATGGGCTTGGTGCGCGCCGCCGCCCGCCGAGGAGCTGTGGGATGTACAAGGCTCGAGGCAACGAGTCCTATTTTTTAAAGCCTCGAGGCGAAATTTCAAGACTCAGTGAGCTCGAGTATTTTTATGCGCCCCGAGTCTTTTTTTTGAGAGAGAGAGAGAGAGAGAGAAACATTTATTGACAAACATTGTGGTGAAACCACTTACCTTTTCCACTTCCTAGGTATTATTTCATGTAATCATCTCATATTTTAACTTCGTCTTATATATTTGCTTTTATTTTTCCTCGCTTCTGCAACGATACATAATGTTTTAGTAACTACACACTACACTACACACATCGCAATTCCTTTAATTAAACACATTTACTTACGTGATCTAAATCACGAAACTTCGGACACTATTTTTCGACACTTTTACGTATCCCACAAGTTTCGGATCACTTCGATAATCTTATTATGCGTTTTTCCTTGTAATATTTACATTTATCTCACTTTAATTGTTTTCTATTTACTAAATATTGTATTTTGGTTACGTTTTGAAGTATCTGACAACTTATTTTTGCTTCGTTGCTATGCAACTTATCAACATAATCCAATCAAAACTTTTTGACTTTCTTATTTATACATTTGGCCATCTAGATTTCTCGTTTTAAAAATATTATTTTGAAAATTATGCAGAACTCAGAAACCGAGGTTTCTTTATAAAGTTCAGCCGACGACTAATCATTACATCTTGTGCCGGTTCGTCACGTAGTTAAATAAAGCAAGATAAAGCCTGTTCATAGTTAAAGTAAGATAAAACATTACGAGATAAGTCAGGTTGTATTTAATATATAAGAACCTAAATAAACCTAAATAAATCAGTGTATTAACATCACATCTGCGGTTTACTTACACTCCCTGTTCCCCGGTATATTTGGTGACCCCGACAGAGAGCAGTAACCTTCTGCACCAGCACATAGAAGAAGTCATCATGTCACATCCATCTCCCTGCAAATCAAGCAACGCTGAATCACATGAAGTAGCCGTGAGTACCAACATCGTATCACGTATTCCAGAGTTTTGGAGGGACCAGCCCCGACTCTGGTTCGCTCAACTGGAAGCAATAGTCGCGTCTCAAAAACAAGGTGATGAATTCAAATACAACACGGTTGTCGCTAAGCTAACCAAAGAAGAAATCATCCTGGTTAGCGACATAATAACGGCCCCACCGGCGACAGGAAAGTACGCAACGATCAAAGAGCGCCTAATTAGCAGCCTAGAGGAATCCGAACAACAACGCCTTCAGAAACTTTTGTCCGAGGTACATCTAGGAGATCAGAAGCCATCACACCTTTTGCGCCGAATGCGAGAACAAGGACGAGGAATAATCGGCGACGAGACCGTTCGGGTCCTGTGGCTCAGGCTACTTCCGGTTCCCGTTACATCTGTGTTAGCCGCCTCAGAAACGTCGGACCTAGATAAAATGGGCCATGTTGCAGACAGGATAATGGAAAATATTAAAATAAACGAAGTATCCTCAGTCGACACAAAGAAAGTACAGACCAGCGCAATGGAAAACATACTAGAGCAGCTAAAAGAAATGCAACTAGAAATGTGCGCTATGAAGCACGTACGCAATAACGGCCGACGCAGCACTCACTTCCAGCCAAGGCAGAGGTCAAGGTCGCGTAGCCAAGACAGACTTTGTTTTTATCATTGGAAATTCCGAAAACACGCGCGCAATTGCATTAAGCCATGTGGCTGGAATAAAAACGGTATCCATCAGGACCAGGGAAACTAACATATGCACAGAATTCGGCGGGCCTCTGTGCTATTCACCCGTCTAACCGCCTCATTGTTACCGACCGAAAAAGTGGTATGAGGTTTTTGATTGATACGGGAGCAAATATTTCAGTAATGTGTAAGCCCATGAGAACAATAACACCGAATGATAAATATAAACTTTACGCCGCAAATGGCTCAAAAATAAAAACGTACGGGGAGAAAACGCTCACTCTCAACCTGGGATTGCGTCGGAACTTTACATGGACCTTCGTTGTGGCCGATGTGACCCAGCCTATAATTGGAGCAGACTTTTTGGAGCATTACAAATTATTAGTAGACATTTCAGGAAAGAGACTTACCGACAAAGTGACTGAACTATCAGCCCCTGCATCATTAAGCCGTGCCAAACATCAAAGTATTCGCTCGATCGATGTGGGGATTAAGCCACAGGTTAAGCAAATTTTAGAAAAATACGAGGATATTACTCGTCCTTCGTCCTTATCAAAGATCCCAAAGCATAAAGTCAAACACCATATCATCACAAGAGGACCACCAGTGTCCGCACGAGCAAGGCCACTACCGCCCCATAAATATCATATTGCCAAAAAGGAGTTTCAAAACATGCTGGAGCTTGGAATTTGTCGCCCATCTGACAGCCCGTGGGCCAGTCCCCTGCACATGGTTAGAAAGAAAAACGGAGAATGGAGGCCGTGTGGAGATTACAGGATGTTAAATAATATCACTCTTCCCGATAGGTATCCACTTCCACGGTTGGCCGACTTTACATACATTTTGGAAAACGGAAGAATTTTTAGCAAAATTGATATACGCAAGGCCTATTTTTGTATCCCGGTCGAAGAAGTGGAGAAAACAGCAATTATTACACCCTTTGGACTTTTCGAATTTCCGAGAATGCCCTTTGGCCTTCGTAATGCCGGACAAACATTTCAACGATTTATGGACTCCATATTTAGAGACCTAGATTTCGCCTTCATTTTTTGCGATGATATATTACTAAGCGCTCCAGATGAAACCTCCGCACTCCAGCAACTAGAAACAGTGTTTGAAAGATTGTACGAAAACGGGATTACAATAAATTTAGAAAAATGCAAGTTCCTCCAGAGCGAATTAGATTTCTTAGGTTATCATATAACGAGCCAAGGAATACGCCCGACTGAGGAAAAGTATAAAGCGATCGATGAGTTTCCCAAACCGAGAACAGTAAAAGAATTAAGAAGATTTTTAGGTATGGCAAATTTTTATAGGAACAATACACCGCGCGCCGCTGAATATCAAAGCGTTCTAAACGCATACCTAAAAGAATCTAAAAAGAATGATAATTCGATTATTCCCTGGACGACAGAAGCCGAAGAGGCTTTCGAAAAATGCAAGAAGAGTGTTAAAAACGCTGTGCTGACCACTCATCCGTCTCGTAACGCCGAGTTAGCCCTTATGGCAGACGCCAGCGCATCCTGTGTCGGTGCTGTTTTGCAACAGAGAGTAAAGCATAAGTGGGAGCCGCTAGGTTTTTACTCGCAAAAATTAAGCGACGCTCAAAGAAAATACTCAACATTTGACAGAGAGCTACTGAGCATCTATATGGCAGTTAAGCATTTTCAGAGATTGATTGAAGGAAGAGAGTTCACTATCTTCACAGATCATCGCCCGTTAACCTATGCCTTCTCCAAGAAACCGTCAGTTAACGACACTCCGCGTAGAGTACGCCAGCTAGATTACATATCGCAATATTGCACAAATATTAAACATATTAGTGGACGTGACAATATCGTTGCCGATGCATTGTCACGCACTATAGAACTAATTGACATTCCGTCGCCAATCAGTTATGAAGAGATAGCGAAATACCAACACAATAACGCGGAACTATCACAGCTGAAAAGAAATGTTAGATTGCAGTTTGATAAGGTCAGATTACCAGGGACAAAAGTCACGATTGTATGCGATACGTCAACGGGGAAAAATAGACCTTACCTACCGTTACAATTTCGGAAACAAGTTTTCGACATTACACACGGCCTTAGTCACCCTGGTACGCGTACGACACGGAAACTAATAACACAAAAATATATATGGTCTGGTATGAATAAAGATATCAACAGCTGGTGTAAAACCTGCTTGTCGTGTCAAAAATCTAAAGTGCATAGGCATACAGCTTCACCGCTGGGAAGTTTTATGCCTGCGCCCAGGTTCGCCCACCTACACGTGGACATCGTGGGCCCCCTATCCCCATCGCAAGGGAAGCGGTATCTAGTTACAATAATAGATCGCTGTACATCATGGCCCGAAGCCTTTCCGGTAGAGGATATTACAGCAGAAACAATCGCTCGAACCATTTACGAAGGTTGGATTACGAGGTTTGGGTGCCCGTTACGTATTACTACCGACCAAGGCCGCCAGTTTGAATCATCGACCTTTAGAGCACTTTCAAAGTTCTTAGGAGTACACAAAATTAGAACCACTCCTTATCATCCTCAAGCGAATGGAATGGTAGAAAGATTTCACAGGACGCTAAAAGCAGCTCTTATGGCAAGGAACGCTAACGTTAACTGGGCAAAAGATATTCCCTCAGTCCTCTTCGGATTAAGGAGCTGTTTTCGCGATGACACAGGATATAGCGCGGCCGAGATGGTATATGGCACCTCGATAAGGCTTCCTGGTGAATTTTTTGAGAATACCAGCAAGAATACTACATACGAAGAATTTATGAGAAGTATTCAAGAAAGTATTGCAAAAATGACCTCAGTTCCGAAACGACAAAAACACAGCCAATCAATATTCGTACATCCGGAACTTTATGAATGTTCTCATGTCTTTGTTCGCTGCGATAGAATACGAAAAAGTTTATGCCCACCTTACGAAGGGCCGTACCCAGTTATAAAGCGAATGGAAAAAGCATTTGTAATTAAAATAAATGACAGAGAGTCAACGATATCAATAGACAGATTAAAACCTGCATTTATTATGAATAACGGTTGCGAAAACGTGCCTGAGAGAACTGGAGGAAGCACGTTTGTTACAAGATCTGGAAGATCGGTCAAACCGGTAGTTCGATTCAGTTTTGATGACTAAAACATTTATTTTTATATAAATACTGTGTTTATTAAATAACGGTCAATCAAGTAACTTCGCCCCAAGTATCACCACCATACAACGCCGAGAACCACCAAGATGGGCAACCAGAGCTCCAAGGACCAAATAATCTACAACGCCGACAGCTGCCTTAACCAAGATGAGGCAGACCAGCTAAGACAAGGGATCCTGGATGAGTTGCGATGGACTCGCAACATGGTAGTCGGGCAAGTCGTATTGATTATATTAATTATGTTAGTATATGTTATTACGAAGGCCTTGGATAGAAGAATGAAGTCACTGGCCGGCGCAAAAACTCATAATTGCCAAGACAATTAAATAAATTTACATTTATCGCAACCACCGCATTCCTCGCACCGCATCGAGCCCCCAAACAGACGTCAGCAGTTTCTTCAAGTTCACGGCCGGCGGACTCGCGCCCAAACAGACGTCAGCATATTGGCGAACTCCATTGACCCTATTTTCATCTTTGTTTATATATTACGTTATTTATATGTTTTATACAACCTGGTATTGTCATGTTTACATTATTTTTTTTTTTTTTTTTTTTTTTTTACACATAGTGAGAACTCGTTATTTTTCCGTTTACATTAATGTTAAAAACCAAATTATGTACCTAAATTTAGAATAAGCAATTTAGTCGTTAAGTTATTATCGTATGCTGTTTAGTCTTGTATCTTTTTAAAAAGGGGGGAGTACTGTGCCGGTTCGTCACGTAGTTAAATAAAGCAAGATAAAGCCTGTTCATAGTTAAAGTAAGATAAAACATTACGAGATAAGTCAGGTTGTATTTAATATATAAGAACCTAAATAAACCTAAATAAATCAGTGTATTAACATCACATCTGCGGTTTACTTACACTCCCTGTTCCCCGGTATACATCTCTAGCTTTGGATTCAAAAGGTTTACTCTACTGAGACGATCACCAGCTTCCGAATTGGAAGGTCAAGACTCCTTACTTGCCTCTTCCAAATTGGAAGGACTAGTCTTCAAGTACAAACACCAGCTTCCGAATTGGAAGACTACGGCCTCCAGACATCGCGCGCGCCCACGCCTGCCTGTGCCTGTCTCGCCTGTCAGCCTGCACCTTCGCCTGCCTGCGCCTGGTGGCGCCTGCCTGCCTGCACCTTCGCCAGCCTGTGCCTGCTGGCGCCTGCTGCCTGCGCCTGCCTGCGCCTACCTGCGCCTGCCTGCGCCTACCGGCGTCTGCCTGTCGGCGCCTGCCTGTCGGCGCCTGCTTGCCTTCGCTTGCCTTCGCCTACCGGCGCCTGCCTACCGGCGCCTGCCTGTCTTCACTTGCCTGCGCCCTTCGACGTCTGCCAAGTTCAGCGCTTGCCTCCACACCTTCGCCTGCCTCCACGTCAGCTGCACCTACCCCTTCACTTTTTATATTATCATCCTACATTTTAACCATTATCACCTCCATACTCACCATCCTCACTCACTTTTTTTTAACTTTTGTTTGTTATTTTAGATTAGATTAGATTAGATTAGATAACTCTTTTATTGCAACAGTTATTTATTCTGTCTTATAAATATTTGTAAATTTCTTATCATCTTTTCTTTTTTAAACGTCGCTTCACGACATTTTGGCGCCCAACTAGCTTTTAGATTCTAATCTCTTCTTTCTTTTTACCCACTCCCTAGAGATTTTCTTTTTTGTGTTTGCTTTCTTTTTCTTCACCATCTATGCATTTTTTTTTCTCTTTAAATTCTAAAACAACACTTTGTCTAGTGATTCTACAGTTCTTTACACATTCACCTACTTAAACTCTTTTCATTTAATATTTTTATTTTCAGTTTTACTAAAGCTGAAAATATTTCTCCTCTTCAACATCCCGCAGCAGCCGTTCCAGAACCTGCTCTTACGACTCCTGCTGCCCTTCCTCTCCAACCTTACTGTCCTCCTCAAACTATTCCAAACCTTCAACTTTTCAAAGATTTGAAAAGATGCACCTTTGATGGCAAATCTTGTCCTAGGTCTTTTCTACAAAAAAATAATGAATTCTGTTTGACCCGTAGCCTCAGTAAAGATATGTTGGTAACGCAGTGTTATGAAATCTTTACCGATAATGCTTTGCATTGGTTTAGGTTTCAACATAACCTAAATCCAAACCTCACTTGGAACAAAATTTCTGATCTTCTAATTAAAGACTTTGGTGGTTTTGATTATGATTATAAACTATTAGAAGGTATTAAAAGTCGCACACAAGGCCGTGACGAATCCATCATCATATTTTTGTCTATAATGTCCGGAATGTTTGCACGTCTTTCCAAAAAACTTTCTGAGGCCGAACAGTTAGAAATAATCTTACGTAACATAAGACCATGTTACTCAGTCTTTGTGGCTCTTAAAGATATTGACTCTATAAATTCTCTCTTGGCTACCTGCCAAAACTATGAAAGATTTTTGGACAGAGACAAACATTTTAAAGAACCAAATCTTCAACAGCATTCTCTAACTTCGGAATTTAATTATAAACATTTAGCTAATTCTAACTTTTCCGCTTTTAACTCTGGACCTCCTCCTGTTACAAATAAATTTAATTCCTCTTTTAGGAATCCATTTAGACAGGTTAATAGCTTAATTCAAGCTGGACCTATTCAACAGAATATTTTCTGTGTCCGATGTCGTGAAAAAGGACATACTTTAAATACTTGTACTCAGCCTCATTTTGTTATTTGTTTCAAATGTGGCCTAAAAGGTTTTAAAACCGCTGATTGTCCTAACTGTTCACCTAAACCGAATACTAGTTCAAAAAACTAATTACTGACTTGAAAAGTAACTCAAACTTTGATGTTGATGATTGGAACGTTTGGCTAAAAACTCTTAAAAACTTCTTTTCTTGCTATAATATTTCTTCTACTCTTTACTCTGATGAGAAAGATTATAAACGTCCTTTCATTAACATCAGAATTAATAATCTATCTATCTCTGGTTTGCTCGAGTCTGGTAGCTCAATTACCATTCTGGGTAACACTTCTTACTTAGAAATTCTCAAATTGGGCTATAAACTTTTCAAGTCAGATATTATAACTATTTCTACTGCTAATAATCAAAAAGTTAAATCCTTAGGATTCTTTGAACTTCCTTTGTCTTTTAATAACCAAACTCATTTGGTTAAAACCTATATTTTTCCGGATATATCGCCTTCTTTAATTTTGGGTATTGATTTTTGGAAAATATTTAATCTCTTACCTAACATTTTATCTTTGGCTAGTCCTTCAGACTTTTAATGCTCAACTATTGAGACATCGGATACTAAAGTTTTACCTTATGAACATCTTACGTCAAACCAAAGAAACATTGCTGATGACATTATCCAGCGCTTCAAGACTATCTCGTTCGAAGAAAAGGGAGCACTTGGACGTACTCATCTTATATGTCACAAGATTGACACTGCTGATTCTCTGCCCATTAAACAAAGATGTTACAGATTGTCACCTGAAAAACAAAGGGCCTTAATTAATGAAGTGGACAAGATGCTACAATGGAATGTTATCGAACAATGCGAAAGTCCGTGGCTATCTCCAGTGCTGATTACACCAAAGAAGAATGGCGAATGGCGTTTCTGTGTTGATAGCAGAAAGATTAATTCTGTTACTCGTCGTGATGCTTACAGTCTACCACTTATAAGCGAAATCCTAGACAATCTCAAGAATGCTAAGTACTTATCAAGCATTGACATTGCTAAAGCTTTTTGGGAGATACCTCTTAATTCTGCGGACAAAGATAAAACTGCATTATATGTACCTGGAAGAGGTATGTTTAGATTTAAAGTCATGCCCTTTGGACTAACTAACTCGCCTGCGACTCAACAACGTCTAATGGACATGTTATTTACTCCAGATTTTGATAATAAAGTATTCTGCTACTTGGATGACATCGTCATAATTAGTGAGACTTTCGATGAGCATATATCTCTGCTGATGAAAGTTCACGAAAAACTTTCTTTTGCTAACTTAACTATAAACTTTGAGAAAAGTAATTTTTTTAGAAAGGAACTAAAATATCTTGGATTCGTCGTGGATGAACATGGGTTACGAGCTGATCCTGATAAAATTAAAGCTATCCTTGAATATCCCGAGCCTACCGGCAGAAAAGAAGTCAGAAGATTTATTGGCACTTGTAGTTGGTTTCGAAGATTTATCCCGAATTTCAGCACTATTGCCTCTCCTCTCAACAAGCTGACCTGTTCTGGATTGAATGTTCCAAAATTTTTATGGAACTCTGACGCTGCATTGGCTTTCCAAAAACTTAAGGAAGCCTTAGTAACTGCTCCTGTTCTTGCCTGCCCTGACTTCAATCTTCCTTTTGCTGTACATTGCGATGCTTCAAACTATGGTACAGGCGCAATGCTCACTCAACAACAGAATGACAAAGAAGTCGTGATTGCTTACATGAGCAAAGCACTTAATAAAAATCAACAAAACTACTCAACTACTGAAAGGGAAACGTTGGCTGTAATAACTGCCTTAGAACATTGGCGTTGTTACCTGGACAATGGTAAAGAATTCATAATATATACTGACCATGCTGCTCTAAAATGGTTTCAGAAGCTAGCCAATCCTTCAGGAAGACTTGCTCGCTGGACACTACGCTTGTCGTGTTTTAACTTTGTACTGAAACACAAGAAAGGCAAAGATAATGTTGTTCCAGATCTACTTTCGAGATCCAAGACTCAAGATGGTTGTAAAAATGAGGGTTCAATACTCCAAGGCGTACATCCTATCTCTGCGGATGATCCACCTCCTGACCGTGAACTGGAAATCTACAATAAAACTTTCCTTGGCTGCAGTAATAATCCTGATGCATACCCAAACTATATGATCAGAGATAACAAACTTTACCGTTGCATTCACTCTCCTGACAGATTGAATGATGATTTTATTTGGAAAGAAGTTCCTCTACCTCAAGAAAGACGTACTATAATTGAAGCTAACCATGGCTCCAATCAAGAACCTCACCTGGGAATCTTCAAGACGTACAAAAAACTTTCTCTACGTTATTATTGGCCTGGTATGTTTAAAGACATTGCCAATTTAATTACTAATTGTGATACTTGTCTATCTTATAAACACCCTAATCATTCTCCGTATGGCCCAATGGGCAAACCAAAAATTTGCTCTCGACCATTTCAATCTATTTCTTTAGATTTAATGGGACCGTTACCCATGACTAGAAGACGTAACCAACACATTTTGGTTATTAATTGTTTATTTACCAAGTATACTATGATTTTTCCACTAAAACGTGCGATTGCATTGAGTGCGTGCATCTAATATAATTACCATTTTAGAAAACTCTGTTTTTCTTGTACATGGTGTTCCTCAAACGATAATTATGGACAATGGCCCACAATTTCAGTCTCACGAATTTCTTTCTTTATTAAACCGATATAGGGTTCCTTTCGTGTTCCGCGCTCCTTTTTACTGTCCCCAAGTCAATCCGACAGAAAGATACAACCGTACAATTATTACGTCACTAGCTTCACTAGTGGGAGAAGATCATAGATCCTGGGATCTCTACCTTCCCAAGGTTCAATTCGCAATGAACAGTTGCGTTAATACTATTACTGGTTTTACTCCATCTTTTTTAGTCTTCGGTAGGGAAACGATTCCTTGTGGTTCTTTATATACTCCAACTCAAAACCTTGAGGAATTGCTGTTTTTGCCTCGTGATATATACGCGTCAAATGCTGGTTTCCTCTCTTCTATATTTCACAAAGTTCATACTTCTTTACACATAGCTCACGTTAAAAATAGTGCTCGCTATGATTTACGACGGTCCTTCAAAGAATTTAATGTTAATGATACTGTTTGGCGTAAGAATTATGCATTAAGTAATGCTGGTTCTTACTTCAGTGCTAAGCTTGCCCCTAAATATATTAAATGTAAAATTGTAAATAAACTTTCTCCATTAGTATACATTTTGGAAGATGCTAATGGTTCGTCTGGCAAATGGCACATCAAAGACATTAAATCTTAACTTCTCCTTCATCATCTTCCAAATTTAATATGGTATATATGTTTTAATCACATTCACATTTTCATTCCATTAACTCATTAACGTTTTTGTTTCTTTTTGTTTTGTTTAACTTAGCCTGTGCTCTTAAGCACACTTTAACGTTCTATAACGTTACTCAAGATCTATCTATTGATCTTCTCTATAACTTTAGTACCTACCTACTTTAGTTATCAAGCTTTGAACCCTACCGTTCTTAGCTACTTTATTGCTTCGAGCCCTACCGCTCGTAGCTACTTAAGATATTATGTTTTGAGCCCTACCGCTCTCAGCATATCTTAATTTACTTCATTTTTATTTTCATTTCTTTATTTCTTTTTTTTTCCTTTTTTTTTGTTAGGAGCGGCTGACTACTCCCTAAAAAAGCCTTAGGTCTAACTTTCCACTTATAGAGCGGTCGACAACTCTTTAAATAAGCCCTAATCGTCATTTTAAAACACCCTTCTAGAGTGGTAGTCATTGAATGTGAACTCCACCCTTATTGAATGCAGATGATAGTATGTAAGAGAACGTATGTCTGTTTGTTAGGCGATGTATGTCTGTGTGAAGTTGTGTTTTACGGTTTCTTTAGAAATATGCTTTAAAAATTTTCTCTGAGTCAAAAATTTTCTGGGGTCGTGGGGGAAATGTGGTGAAACCACTTACCTTTTCCACTTCCTAGGTATTATTTCATGTAATCATCTCAATTTTAACTTCGTCTTATATATTTGCTTTTATTTTTCCTCGCTTCTGCAACGATACATAATGTTTTAGTAACTACACACTACACTACACACATCGCAATTCCTTTATCTAAACACATTTACTTACGTGATCTAAATCACGAAACTTCGGACACTATTTTTCGACACTTTTACGTATCCCACAAGTTTCGGATCACTTCGATAATCTTATTATGCGTTTTTCCTTGTAATATTTACATTTATCTCACTTTAATTGTTTTCTATTTACTAAATATTGTATTTTGGTTACGTTTTGAAGTATCTGACAACTTATTTTTGCTTCGTTGCTATGCAACTTATCAACATAATCCAATCAAAACTTTTTGACTTTCTTATTTATACATTTGGCCATCTAGATTTCTCGTTTTAAAAATATTATTTTGAAAATTATGCAGAACTCAGAAACCGAGGTTTCTTTATAAAGTTCAGCCGACGACTAATCATTACATCTCTAGCTTTGGATTCAAAAGGTTTACTCTACTGAGACGATCACCAGCTTCCGAATTGGAAGGTCAAGACTCCTTACTTGCCTCTTCCAAATTGGAAGGACTAGTCTTCAAGTACAAACACCAGCTTCCGAATTGGAAGACTACGGCCTCCAGACATCGCGCGCGCCTACGCCTGCCTGTGCCTGTCTCGCCTGTCAGCCTGCACCTTCGCCTGCCTGCGCCTGGTGGCGCCTGCCTGCCTGCACCTTCGCCAGCCTGTGCCTGCTGGCGCCTGCTGCCTGCGCCTGCCTGCGCCTACCTGCGCCTGCCTGCGCCTACCGGCGTCTGCCTGTCGGCGCCTGCCTGTCGGCGCCTGTTTGCCTTCGCTTGCCTTCGCCTACCGGCGCCTGCCTACCGGCGCCTGCCTGTCTTCACTTGCCTGCGCCCTTCGACGTCTGCCAAGTTCAGCGCTTGCCTCCACACCTTCGCCTGCCTCCACGTCAGCTGCACCTACCCCTTCACTTTTTATATTATCATCCTACATTTTAACCATTATCACCTCCATACTCACCATCCTCACTCACTTTTTTTTAACTTTTGTTTGTTATTTTATTCTGTCTTATAAATATTTGTAAATTTCTTATCATCTTTTCTTTTTTAAACGTCGCTTCACGTCAACATAAAAAAAATATAAATGAAAAACAAATAAGCAAAAAAAAGACAATTGTCAATCAGGACCCCGCCTCAGCTAGTGTCGTTGCGAACAGAACGTATCGCAACAACGCTGGTATTCTGGCGGGGCCTGTCGGTGCACGGTACACGAACAACATACAGAATGAAACACATACACATTATTTACATAAAACTATACATAGACAATACTAACAGACAATGAAACAACCACTGGCAGAATGTCCCCGACTCCTTAACATATATTATTTTTAAGATGGACTGTCAATGTCAATCTGTCTTGTCTTGCCTCGTCCATGATGCCATTATTGATGCAAATGCAAATTAAACAAGCACAAGCATCAATTCTGCACTCATTCATACATACGCAAAAAGTTACCAATAAATAGTAAACGTAGTAGTGATCAATCGTTCCATACAAAGTATAAAAGAAAACATAGTTATTTGCCTATTCGTTCAATGTTGATAAAAACTTGGTGAAGCTAGAGATTAAAACGCGAATGGGATAACGCGATAGCAAAACGGCAGAAATTTCCCACGCCCGTCGAGTGCTCCAATTAGGTAAGTAAAAAGTACATAATTACACTTAAAAATACTTGAATTATGCCTAATCAGTACAGATACACTTATGAAAAAAACTGTTAAAATGCCCGTTGCACATCCATTAAACACCGGTTATTTATTTCAGGTCTCGCCACTCCGGGAAAGCAATGCCGAACCAAAGGTAAAACATTAATAATAAAAATAAATTCATATGTAAAAATTAAGGCTGCATAATTTGCGACGACATTAAGTAGCACTTTAGTTTACTTATTAGCGCTTTCCTTGTCCCCAGATCTCGCAGCGGGGGAGGAAGATCATTCCAGCACTTGGAGGCGGCAAATCGGAAGGATCCACGAAATGCTGCAGAATGGTGTTTTGAAGTTGAGAAAACATGAGTGCCAGACCTTTTTGGGTACTTAAAGTGAGCCTGTACTTGCTCAAGCTTTTCTAAAAGATATTGTGGCTTACCCGTGTGAATGATCCCAAACAACAAAGACGCCAGATGCATACGCCTACGCGCTTCCATTTTCAATATGTTGGCAGAGTTTAGGAAGGGGGTGACATGTGTTCGTGGTGGTATGTGGAAACAAAAGCGTGCGCAAGCATTCTGCACTCTCTGTATGAGCCGAGCTGTTCTTGCTAGTATGCATGGACCATAAACTGTGTCACAGTAATTGAGCTTGGATAACACTAGTGACTCGCAAAGCGCAACTCTAAGTTGCTCTGACAAATACCTTCTTATTTTGTACAGCAGCTTCAACCTATAAAAACAGTTGCGCACACACTCCGCAATGTGGTTTTCGAAATTTAGACTGCTGTCGAAGGTCAAACCCAAACTCTTGGCTTTTTCCACTCTCTCTATAATTACACCATCAATGTGTATATTAAGTGTGCAGTCGCTGAGCCTTTTTATATTCTTTCTGCTACCAATAAGCAGGAGTTTAGATTTTTGAGGATTCAGTGCAAGACAGTTAGATCGAGACCATGCCGCTATCCCTGCCAAATCCTCGTTCACTTTGGCTACAGCAGCAATGGTGTCAGTTGGTTTAAATGAGTGGTATAGCTGTATATCATCAGCATACATATGATAGCGACATTCACGTATACTGCCCACTACATCTGCGCTGTACATGATAAAAATAACAGGACCCAGCAACGACCCCTGCGGTACGCCTCTAGTGACTGGTAGAGATTGAGACCGCAATTTAGTTCCATCAGCTGCCGTTAGCTCCACATATTGTTGCCGGTCTGATAGATAGCTATGGAACCATTTTACAGCACTTATATCGAAGCCATAGTATGTCATCTTAGATAATAAAAGTGTTGTATTTATACAGTCGAAAGCACGGGAGAAGTCCAGCAGCAGCAGCGCACTGACCATTCCATGGTCCTGCGCAGCCAAGAGGTTGTCCACAACATCTGCAAGAGCAGTTGCGGTGCCGCGACCCTTGCGAAATCCAGATTGCCACAGTGGGAGTATGTCATTATCCTCGAGGTACCTGGTGAGTTGATCGCAGACTATTCTTTCCAATATCTTAGAGATACAAGGAAGGAGGCTAATTGGTCTTAGGTCTTTCATCGTTGTAGGATTAGAAATTTTGGGCAGAGGTTTTACCACTGCCCTCTTCCAGGCTCTTGGGAATGTGCTTTCGACTATAGAACCATTTACTATGTTAACAATAGCCTCCAACTACTGCGGCAAGGTCAACTGCAACATTTCCAGTGACATGTGGTCATCCCCCTGAGCGTTAGACTTTAGTCTTCTAATGGCTTTAAGTACTATGTCCTCACTGACCGGCTGCAGCCTAAAAGTTGCTGCGCTATGTCTATGGTGTTCGAAGAACGTGAGATGGGAAATCGAAATGCGGTCCTCTCCCGGCACATCAAGGAAGTGTCTATTAATTGCGTCAGGGTTGATAAAAGACGGTGGTAATTCATATTCGGCTCTTCTACTAGGCAGTATATTCTGTTTAAGGTTCCTCCATAACTGTTTGGAATTACCTATGTTATTATTTATACTATTAGCAAAATAACTAGTCTTTTCACGTTCAACAGCTTCAGTCACTAGGTGCTTCATGAAGATGTATTTGCCTTTGTGAGATTGAGCTTTGTACCTTTTATATTTATGGTGATAAGTATTTCTTAAGCGCATCATAGATTTAACTGTGTCTGTTATCCAGGGGTGAGGGGGAGACTTCAATTTTTTAGTTGTGACTGGAGCGTGCAGATCAAATAGTGCTGTAATAGCAGACGCAAAATTTTCCACCAAAGCATCAACATCCTCCCGAGGCCGCTTAAAATAATCCCAATTAACGCATTCCAGATCAGCGTTAAACCGTTCCAAAATAATGCTCTTAAAAGGTCTATAGGTTACCAGCTGAGGCATTGGTTTTTCTTTTTTTATTTTAAAATCAGCTGTCAACATAGCGTGTCCACCCATTTCTGGAGTATGCGTGACTGTGACATTAAGAACCGATATATCGGAACAGATTATATCGATTAGACTGTGACTGTGCTGCGTAAAGTGTGTTGGCTCATTGACCACTTGTTTCAGGTTCATGCTGCATAGGATTTGCTCAAAAAACTTGGTTTTCCCACTGGCTGTATTGAGGAGGTCTATGTTGAAGTCCCCAACCAGTATCAGACCGTCCTGTTTTGGGAAGGAAGCTATCGACTCTGAAATAGCGTCAAGGAAAACGTTCACGTCTTGCCATGGTGGTCGGTAAGCAGTTCCTATGACTATGTCCAAACTGCAAAGCCGTACCTTTAGCCACATCTGCTCTACAGCTGCTGCGACAGGGTGCGAGCAAACACGCGCGTTCGTTCCTCTGCGAATGTAGAACCCCACTCCGCCACCACGCCCACCACGAATGCTGTCAGGCCTTGATATATGGCAAAACCTGTAGTTTGCCAGTTTCGGCGCCTTGTCACTCTGTCCCGTCCTTAACCATGTTTCATTTATGGCCAGTACATCGGGAGCTAGATCCCCCGCAGCCACAATGAACTCCTCATGCCCCGTGCTTAAAGACCCAGCATTAACAAGACCAACCCTAAAGTTCGTACTTTTAATCATTTTTAACAGTTATTAATAATTTAGAACTGTAGTGCATAATTATTAGCCTTATCATCAAACCAGTGCATGGTCTATTCAAGATCACACCAATTGTACGCATTTTATGTGATTTGTCTCGGCATCTATGCTTCATTACCATTATTATGTAATATTCACAATGTATATAAGAAATGTAACAATTAAAAAGATACGCACAAGTATTGAGTTTTAAAACCTTAAAATAACCAGTGTACATATGACCGAGAGGGGCACAATTTTCTTTCAGAACATGAGTGACAGCATAGCTAGCAGCACATAACGTTATGTTACATTTATTATGTAATAACAAACTGGCAAACAAATAGTCAAAGAACGCTATGAGGACTGCAAACAGAGACAAACACATACATTTCAACAAATAAAGTAACAATGTGAGGACTATAAACAGAAATAAAGACATACACTTTGACAAATAAAGTAAGTTATGTTGTGCACAGAATCCAACACCAACGAGAAATTGCCACCTGGACATTACTCGGAGACTACTGCTGGCGGCGCAAAGGTTTTGATGATATCGTCCTCTGAGCGAAACTGGTAGGCAGGTTTCCCTTCCGCCTGGCGAGCGAATATGCGACCTCGCTTGGTCCAGGTGTACCGCCATCCCAGCCTGCGACACTCCTCCCGCACCCGATGGAACAGCTGTCGGTGCGCGCGGGTCAGCCGCTCGTTGATGAACGCGCGGGGCCCCGCCGCGGCGCAATGGCCCGCGCGGCGCACGCGCGCGGCCTGCAGCAGCTCGTCGCGCAGTTGCCGGCGCGCCAGCCGCACCATCACGCGACGCGCGCGGCCCCCCGCCTCCGCCGGCGGCGCGCCCACGCGCTCTGCGAACACTACGTCCCGCTCCTCCAGCTTTACGCCCATCTGCCCTGCGAGCACAGCCACGGCATGGAACACGCTCACCCCCTTCTCCTCCGGCAGATGGCCGATCTCCAGGTCCGCGAGCAGAGCCTCCTGATCGCGGTCGTCGAGCTCCAGCTTGAGCTCCGAGATGGTTCGCTCTAGCTCCATGACCTTGCTTAGCCCCTCCTCCGACTGCCGCTGCTCCAGCGCCTCCAGCCTCTGCTCTACGCCATCCAGTCGCGTTGTTATGGCCGTAAATGAAACCCGCAGTTGCGCCATCTCTCGCCGGAATTCCCGCATTTCGGCCATACATTCGGCGAACTCGCGTCTAAAATCATCCAAACCAGCGACGGTTGTCCGCCCAGCCGCGGCGCCCGCGTCAGGCTGCGCTGGCAGGGGCTCAGATTCTGACGCTTCGCCGACTCCTTTTACAGGCGTCTGGCTGTTGTCGCCCCTGCGTGCGTTCCTATTACAATTAGGGCAAAGCCAATCCTTACTAATTAAGGTTTTTTCTGTTACTGCCAGGCAAGCCCTGTGGAATTTGCTTGGACAAACGCTGCAAGACGCGGCACCTGCCGGCGACAAAAATTTACCACAAGCGCCACAGTTCAGCATTGCTCGCTATTACGTCGTAGTTTAGGAGAACGTCAAGAGATGGCGCCACGATGCTCTGACCCCCTGTATGGCAGTGGTCAGGTATGAGTCGGCACCGCTAGGTGGCGCAGTCGCAGAAATGGTAAGCGCTTATGCTACTGCTCGTATAGCGGCGCTGATAAAATTATTAAAAAGAGGGCGAGTGACTTTGATTTATTCCCAAATTACCCCTTTGTGTTTAAAAACTGGCCAAAAGTTATATGAAAAAGTTAATTATCTTGATTTAGACAACAACACAGATAGTGCCCACACTTGCACAGCTTCACTGACACTGCCGCTTGCAAACAAACACAATTACAGCTCAAACAAACGTGTTTTTACTTAATTAATAGAATATAAAAGCGCACAGGATGTGTACTGTATGTCGTCCGAGACGTCACCCTCCTTTGGGTGCGCCTTTTTTTACTTAACTTTGTAAGCCCTATTATCGGGAGTCCGAAAGTATTTTCTATTTTACATCCTATGAGATGATCACTCTTTGTAAAAAATTGGTTGCCTGTAAAGTCGGTATACGGGCGAAAGTTTTACGTGACAACGACTTTGAGTGGTAAAATAATTTTAATGTGAATATTCATTCGTATAGTAGGAAGAAGGATGAAATAATATGGAAGGGACGCGTGCCTTTCACTTTTTATGTCTGTCTCTCTCGCTCTTAGGCGGGCTAACCATGCCCGAGTGGAAGGGACGCGTGCCTCTCACTCGCTCTCATTGTGAGCGCAACACGTGAGCGGAGCGTAACGCAGTTTCTTGAAGTGTCACCCGGAAAACCAATTTATAAGACGTTGTCACGTCAAAATATTAATACTAATGATCGAACCTCATAATCATCTGAATTCACAACACACCAATATTATGTTCCTCGTTTATACTGAAGTTTATTTTCATACAGTTTTTAATCAAAATTGTTAGTAAAACTCTGTGGTGGAATTGGATAGGTACGCGTACGATAGATATTATTTTTTACAAGCTTTTATTTAGCTTGGAATGTATGTATGTATGTATGTATGTCTTGTTCGGGTGGAATTTTGCAACTCAATTTTGATTCACTTCCCGGTTACCGATTGAGCTGAAATTTTGCATACATGTGTAAATCGCGTGACAATGCAATATTATGATGACACGGTGCTGATCTGATGATGGAGCTGGATGGTGGCCATAGGAACTTTGCAATGAAACAACACAACCTCGTCGAGTTTGGACGCGTTTGAATCGTCTTGTAGTTTTTGTCGTCTTTTGTCTTTTAAGGGTAACCAGGTTCTGATTATGGAGCTGGAATGTGGTCATAGGAACTCTGTAATGAAACAACGCAACCCCATCGAGTTTCGGCTCGTTTCATTAACCTTGACGAGTGCGTTGTTTTTAGATGGTTACCAGGGTATGATCTGATGTTGGAGCTGGAAGGTGGTCCTAGGAACTCAGTAAAGAAACGACGCAACCCCATCCTGGGCTTGTTTGATTCGTCTTGACGAGTACTATGATGGTAAATGGTAACCAGGGTCTGATGATGGAGCTGGAGGATGGCCATATGAACTAAGTAATTAAACGAGGTAACCCCATCGAGTATGGGTTCATTTGATTCGTCTTGACGAGTACTTTGGTGCTAGATGGTAACCAGGGTCTGATGATGCAGCTGGAAGGTGGCCATAGGAACTCAGTAATTAAGCGACACAACCGCGTCGAGTTTGATTCGTCTTAATGGGTGGACTGTTTTTGATGGGTAGTGAGTGGTGGTGGTTTAGTGTAATAATAATTAAAAACAACTAATTAATAGGCATATTTTTACCTACTAATTAGTTGACTTTAATTATTATTAAAACTAAAGAACTAGAAATCCTGAAGACTTGACAATTTGCGAATCTGACAATTTGCAAATAAACGGTCTTAATTTTTGATGTAGATTGTACCAAGATATCCTTTTCAGTTAATAGGTATTTTTTGAAGACAGTTAAATTTCTAAAGTGACACTTTCTAAACTAACATGTTACAAAAGAGCAATAAAGTTTAAGGGTTGATTTTGGGAGCAGAGTAATAGGCCATTGGTAATGTCATAATTTCGACCAAATTAAGTTAAAGTGTTGATCAAATATTTCAAGTTACAGCCCTTCCACGTGTCAATAACCTTTAAGCTCAAAATATAGATCCTATAAATTAATATTTGCTAAGTAGGTACATAACTTTGGTCTAGCTAGGATATAAACCGAATTCCTAAATTTATAATACCTACCTGTAAGTACCAACTACACGGCATCGGCAGGACGCAGAGCGGGCGCACATGGAGTAGGTAGATATATTTTTCCTTATTAATATTTATGGTCATTGACCACTCTGACCAGGCGAATAAATGAAAACTAGGGTTGATAAAAGTTTTGACATTATAGTAAGTAATTAAATACATATGTATGGAAAACAAAGTAAGTGCTTTCAACAATAACACTTCTAAGATTTGATGAAGCAATGTTGACTAAAAACATAAGCATCAAGCACTGACAAATTTCGAAGGTTGAAAGCCAGACCTCTGTAGCCAAGTGGTTAAGGCAGCCGCTCGGAATGCGGAAGGGGCGTGGTTCGATTCCCGCCTGAGGTTGTCGTCTTTTCTCAGTGTTTTAAATTTTACTTAAGTATATTTAAGCGTTAATAAAATGCTAAAATGTCAAACATTAATCAATAACACTTTTACAAATCACTCTTTACTATATGCACACCCTTCAGTGTTATTGCTTTTTTTACACCCCATGACCCCACACGTATAGATTTGATACAAAAAAAGTTAGCTGTGACATACTCCGACATAAGGACACACTGACATGACGAATATAGATGGGTTCCGTTTTTTTCCATTCGGCTACGGAACCCTAAAAATGGGTAGGTATGTGAAATAATATGTTTTAACTTTTCATAGTGCCCTCTTAGCACCCCAATAATTTTACTGTTGCACCTGTATGAGTGCTCGGTTTTGTTTAAAAATGTAGTAAGTCAGCGTTTCCCAAATTTCTTGACCATGTCTTAAAAAAATCACAAAAATAAAAACCTAGATAAATTTGACATCCAAGACTGCAGACAGATAGCTGAAACTATTTAGTTTATGAATTTCATTATATTATTAGGTTTAACTTACCATTTTTATATAAAAACTGATAAAACTGCAGGGTACATAAAAAAACAGTTCCTATTTTGTTACTTGAATTTAGTTGAAAAGGAAAAGAAAATACAGCAATAGTACTTTTAATGTTTTAATAATTATTAGTCAAGAACACAATTAATTCTTTGAGATCAAAATGGTTTGATTATAATTAGAAATCTTTTAGTTACATTCAAAATAAAATAATTTGTTACCACTATGGACATTTTCTGACACTGAAGTTTAATTCTATAATAATAAATACAGATACAGAGTATTTGTTGTACTTCACAATTAGAACAATACGAATATCTTTATTAATCAGTCATTTATTTAAGTTTAGAAAGCTAAATTATGCAAATAATAATAATTAAAAAAAATTAAATATTGGGACAGGTAACAAAAAAGAATCGAGAGTAACAAAATCTGAAATGTAAGGCCTCATATACATGTTTGTACATATTTAAGTTGAAAACTGTGATAATATTTTAATGTAATTTTTTTAAATTATTTATTATTAATATATAATAAATATAAATACTTAAATATTAATCAATCTAAATAATCGAGAGTGTAATGGCACATTTATATGGATAGCTATTTTAAGTTCTGAATCACATTGTTTTTTTGGTACCTATGCTTTGGCAACAAAGTTCCACTTACAATTAATAATATTTCTTAAATATCAGTTTTGAATTACACATTGTTTTAATTTTTGTGCAATTAATAACTTAATATAATAATTGTCATTTTACACTTTTTTTTAATAAAAACTAAATAAAAAAATAAAATAAAATTATTACTATTGCTAACAGTATTGTTAGCAATAGTTATAATTTAATTGACACTGAAACAATTTTTAAGCAGCTTTTTAATATATAATAATAGGGATGAAAATACCTACTCATCATGAGCAACTTTTATCTAGTATAAAATCGTTAAAAATCAGCTATCCCTTACAAAATGTTAAATTTGCCCCCACTGAAAAAGTTGCTCAAATTGATGGGTAATTTTACATCTTGAAATACCTAATAATAACCTGTAATAAACAACGTATAGATATGTCGCAGTAAGATAGTTAAAGCCGTGAGTTGAGTGTATATCCCTAGGATATCCCTAGGGATATAACTATATACCGGTTCATAACAGTCATACTAGAAATTTAAATTTATTTTAAATGTGTAACCAGTTGTGCAAGTAAAAGAAATAATCATTATAATTATCTAAAACGATTTCACTAGATTAGTAATATAGTGCTCGTATCGTAATAATATCCCTAGGGATATAATTATTTCAAATAGTAATTAATTACAGTACTCGCACTTGTCTTCGGGATAATGATTATACACAGAAAATATTTTGCACATTCTACACCAAAAGAAAATACTTCCTAGTAACATTTCTACATGTTCACGATCCATGGCAAATGCGAAATGAGGAAGTGTGAAAGATGATGAGATGGTCGCAGCACCACAACCAAAACATTTTTCGGATAGTATGAAATGTGTGGACCCCCATGGCCACGAGCAATTGTTATTGAGATAGAGCACTAAGTCAGACTTCGTTATTACCTTATCAATATCAAAATAAATCACCATTTTCATATCTGTAGGCACGTATTTTACCTGTTAAACAATGTAAGGAAAGTATTAGAGTTTATGTTTACGTACTGCTAGGTAATTTAAAATGGTCCTAGCATTTATTCGCTGTCTCCAAAACAATTGTTACAAATATAATCAAAATATGTCTGACCCTCTGTACATTTGACACAGTAGTATTTTTTGCAACTCATACATTTCACTAACTTACTTAATGACACGAAATCATCGCACTTAGTACAAGTTACTTGACGTTTTATAGCAAACTGTATTGACTTTTTGGCAGGTTTGGTATGACTGTTAAAATTTTTCAGAGTATCTAAACCAGCTTTTGATGAGGACGGATACATAACCATTAGTTTTTTAGCAGGTTTGGTATGAATTTGAGATTTTTTCAGAGTATCTAAACCAGCTTTTGATGTGGACGGATACATAACCATTAGTTTTGGAATTTTGTTTTCTTTATGTGGCGTTTCACCTACAATAAGATCAGTATTTGCTTTAGCTTCGAAAAGTACTTCTTTTGGTTGAATTTCAGTAAGAGATGGATTTGCATCTTTAATATTTTGATTATAAATTTTCAAAGTATTACAACTTGAAGCTGTCTTTATTTCGGTAATAGATATTAAAGAGTTTACTAAATTGGATGAAACGTTTTCAATATTTTTTAACTCCGTAAGCGTTGTATTGATTTTTGTGGGTGATAAGTTTTTGCCCTGTTCGCAGTTTGATGTAAAAGTTTGTTTGTTTTCTGCATTATCAATATCATCGATAGCCCAAACACTGTCATCTTTCGAATGAGCATGAATATTATCTATTAGATCAATTTCTACAGAAAACGCATTCGTACTATCGTCATTTTGATTCAAGATATTATTATTAGAAACAACACAATTTGTCGGTGAACCGTACTCATTACTAGGATCTGAAATTATAGGTTTGTCATATTGAAATTCATGTATCATTGGATTGTAACATTTGCAACATATTTTGTTACAAAAACAGCTAAGGATACGGTGTTCAATAACATTAGTTCCTTGCGTTGAAATAACTTGATGAATTTTCATCGTCCCTTTTACGGTCTGTAGGTCAGCAGGTATTAATTGGCTATTATTATTGATATCTGTTTCAGATATGAAAAATATGCTGATAGCTTGTATACACGATTTTAATGTGGTGTAAACGTCAAATGCATTAATTATGTCATTACCGTAACTAATTTGTCTGTCAAGAGCTCTCTTTACGACCCCTCCAATACCATCAGCCACACCCTTTCCGTGGCCACTCTCGAAGAACGACCAATTAATATCTATACAATAGAAGGCCGAAAAATAATTAATAAGAAATTTTTTTTTTCTGACGGTACTGGGTGCTAGGACCGTCCGAAAAAAAATATATTCTTTTAAGATTTGAAACCAATGATTTTCCCAACTCTATAATAGGCTTTAAGTGAGCCCATATGGCATGTGGCTGATGAATATTGGAAGGTGAAACAGTACAAAAGGATTTTTGTCCGCCTTTGAAAAATATAACACCCGTATGTAGAGTGACCTGAACTCTGCTGGCACCAAAATGCATTGACTGGATTTCCTCTGCCATTTTGCATTCAAAGTTTTCAGAGAAATCGCAATGCACAGCTATTTCATCATTATCTAAATTTTGAATACAAGTCTTGTATTGTTTTATTTGGTGCCACATATTGTAACTATGAATTTTAAATAATATTAGATCTGGTTTAAACTCTTTTAACAACTCTGTTACCGTTCCATTTTTTAGTGATTTAACTGTTTTTTTAGTTTTAACTTCTTTTTCATTGTCTTTGTTTGTGCTTTGTTTTTTGTATGTGTGGTCTTGTACTTCCCACTTTTGCCAACTGATTTCTTGAGATGCTATGTTATTTTCCAAATTGTAATCTAGAGAACAGGATTTACATGTATCACATTTACCATACATACATTCAAATGATTCAATATTACACACTACTTTCTTTAAGAGTTCATGAGTGTTGCTAATGTTAATCACTTTAAAACGTTTAAGTGCTGCTAACTTAAAACACATGTTATCGTGCTTTACACAAAGACAAGTATTTCTGTTATTAAGAGTAGGTGAAAGAACATAAAACGGTTTATATCGGCAAAAAGTTGTAAAAGAAGCAGAACCACCTTCTGACTTATACTTTTCATGTAAAACTTTTAATGTATTATTAAGATACCTTATTTGCTGCCTGTTCTTTTTCAACGTTTTAAATTCTCGTTTGCCAGCGGTGGCCCTGCTAACATCATCCCTATTAAAAAACTGTGTTATGGAAGCAACATTTAACAAATTTCTGGGCTTTGATTTCTTATCCCGAACTCTTACATTTAAACCAATTTTTTTAGCAATAAATACTTTCGCTTTATGTCGTGTAACAATCTCATTTTGAGCAATAGTTTTGATAATATCTTTTTCTTTATTAGTTTTGCAGGATTTATAAGCTAACTTTAGAGAAAATTCTAAAACCTCATTCCTTGCAGAGAGTTTCTCTACTTTTATTTCAAACTCTTTCCTTTGTTCTGCTTGTTTTTTGACGGTGCGATATAACTGTTTTCTTTTAGTTTCAACAAGTCGTTGTAAATAAATAATTCGACTCAAGGCATTATCAAGTTTCTGTTTATATTTGTTTCTTGATTTCCTGTTTCTATTCTCATTTATTTCTTGGGCACTTTCTTTCCTCTCTTCCACTTGTTTTTTTATTTTCTTCTGCTCTTTTTGCTTTTGTTTTTCTTCTCTCCATTTCCTTCTTTTGACAGCTTTTTCTTCATCGGTCATTTCAGCTATTTTTTTATTTTTACATTTAGACTTTATCCGCTCTAAGTTCTTCTTTCTCTGCTCTTCATATTTTTCTGGGTTATTTTTTAACCGCTCTCTATACCGTTTCATCTTTTCGGCTGCTGTTAGTGGCATTATTGTGTACTGTAAAATAGGTTTGATTATTTATACAGTAATAACCAAGTTTTAAATATAATCTACTAGCGTCTGCCCGCAGCTACACTCGCGCAAATTCTATTAGTGTGGTAAAAAATTGTCTTTTTTTCCGTCTGCATATTATGTCAAACTATCTCCGTGCCAAATGTTAAGAAAATCAGTGCAGCGGTTTGGGCATAAGAGCTGACCTGACAGAAGGACAGACATACTTTCACATTTATAATATTAAGAATACTAGGATAATAAAGCAGAAGTTTGTAATCTCAGGAACTATAGGAAAATCTTTAATAATATAATTATTTTAAACATAAATAATGTAAATTTAATATAGTTTCTTGATCTTTAGTGTTAAACCCAAAACTTATTGAAAATTATGCATATCTATACTCACAAAATCGATTGGCGCAGCGGTAGTGGACTGTCACGCACGTACACTGACTCAATAAATCAACCTACGAATTCCTGTTTACAAAAAAAAATATTGATACACCTATTTACTAATTTTAGTATTTTTAACACAAGTTACCCTTCGATTAGAAGGAAGGTAGGTACTACCTCCGAGAATATTTGTTTATCAAAAAGTCGCAATACAGTTTACAGCCTTATTTAAATTAGGAAGGTAGGTACTACCTCCGAGTATATTTATTTATCAAAAAAGTCGCAATACAGTTTACAGCCTTATTTAAATTAGATACATAGTTCATTAATTAATTATAATCGAGTACCTAGATTAAACGTAAAAAAAATCTACGAACTGAGAACCTCCTCATTTTTTGAAGTCGGTTAACATGTAAACATGGCTTTATCAATTCTTGTTTTGTTACTTTGCCGTTCCGATTATACGATACCATGTGAAAGTAACCAAAACAGACGTAACGAATTCATGATGTAAAATCTTTAAAAAATATTTGTAATTGTAAAAAACAAGTGTATCTAGGATTTTATTGCATCAAACTGTAGTTAAGAAAATAAGTTAAAGCACATTATAATGGACGTATTAATTATTGAGTTACTTACCTCAAAAACTGGTAACAAAAATTGAAAAAGTTTTTGATCAACACAGCGCAAGGTGTTCCGCGGAGCGTGTCTCGACACCAAATGACATTAGCACAATATGGCGGAATGGCGTTTCATGTAGAAAGTGTTGCCAAGATATAATATGTAGTTTACCATAGTTTGAATTTTCTATTTTGGCAAATTTTGGTAACAAAGTTGGAATTACGATTATGGAACTTTTCACGGGACAATATGTTTTATCGATGATGTTGGAATTATCCACACTAAAACGTTTAAAAACGCCACTTGATTATATTTTTACTCAAAATCTATCGATTTAGTTCTTAAAATATAGAGGGTTCCTTGAAAATAATGATAAAAATCTGCTTGAAAGTTTTGTGATAAAAATGGGACAAATGATTTTTCATATATTTCAAACTTTAGTGTTTTAGTTTTTTTCCTTTCTTAAAGCAATGGGTATATTTTTGTAGCCGTTTAATATATTTAATTAGTAATTTGATAAATTATGAATACATTGAAACCAATATCGACCAGTAAAGCTAACAGGCAAAAATAATATTCTTATGCAAAAACGTGGGACACTAGCGAAAAGCCTATGGTCAAAAAATTTGGGAAACGCTCAAGTGGAAAAGCCATGACATGAACTGGTAAACGTCGCCACTCCCAGCTCCAGACCTTTTCGAACAACTACACACATCAAAAGTGTCTAGGGATCAAGCATTTTTATGCGGATTTCTTGAGATTGAGATGTGGCTTTGTAATAAATTTATGATTTTATAAATTTATATGGATCCTTTTTGGTGCATTTCATAATTTGAAACAGGAACTTTCAATCAATTTCTAGTAAAAGATAAAAATCAGCTGTCAATATTTTCCCTATAAAAACATACAACGCATTGAAGACATTATTAGTGCTACTGTTTCCCTACTACTGATTAAAACCAACGTTATTATGGAGCGGCGACGTCATTTAAGCAGGGAAGAAATGCTCAGAGCCGTGGGAATGATAGAAGCTAGTTCCCGGCAACGTACTGTGGCTTTAGCTCTGAATACAAGTCAGAGTGTTATCTGTCGACTTTGGACACGTTACCGAAGCACTGGTACCGTGGCTGAGCGCCATGGAGGACGGTATCGCTGCACCACACGGAGACAAGACCGATACATTCAAATCACAACTCGAAGAGCTCCAACAATAACCGCCATGATGTTAGCCGTGAGGCTTCATCACTCTTCAGGGAACTTAATTAGCGACCAAACAGTCAGAAACCGCTTGCATGAAGTGAACCTTAATTCCCGAAGACCGCTAAGGGTACCACTTATAGCAATGCACAATCGTAGGATTCGATATCAATGGGCTCTTGAACACAGAAATTGGGCAGAAGAACAATGGCGTTTCGTGTGCTTTTCTGATGAGTCTCGTTTTGGTATGAGACCGGATACAAGACGTATACGACACTGGAGAACCCCTGGACGCCAACAGCGATTAAAATCCTGCCAGGAAGTCCATCCTTATAGTGGTGGAACCATCATGGTATGGGCGGGTATTTGGATCGGCGGAAGAACTGAGTTGATTTGGATCAGAGGCAACCTCAACGCTCAAATTTATGCTGAGACGATTGTATCAGACGTCATCGTTCCTCTACAAGTGCAAATCGGTCCCTTATTTCAGTTAATGCATGATAATGCACGACCGCACACCGCAAGAGTTGTAAGACAGACTCTCGCCGCAGCTAACATCAATGTCATGCCCTGGCCTGCTCAGTCGCCAGACTTGAACCCGATTGAGCATGCATGGGATATGCTACAGAGAAGAGCTCTGCCGAATATGGAGGGTATCCAGTCGCAAGAAGACCTTTTTTTGTTGTTGCAACGAACATGGGCGGCCATTCCACAGCGTGATTTGGATGAACTCATTTTGAGTATGCCAAACCGATGTTCTTGTGTTGTTAGTGTTCGCGGTAGAAACACGGATTATTAATTGTTTAAGTTACCCAATAAAATTTTAAAGAAAACTGTTATTTCAGTCTTTTTTTCGAACTTTAATGTTAGTGGTTCAAATGTCAAAAATCCCTTTATTAGGAAAATGGCAAATTTCTTTATTAATGCAAAGGTGACTTGGTTTATCGTTACTGTAGACAAACGAAAACACTTTATTTGATGAATCCTTAAAGAAAATTTTAATTAATATCAATCAGGAGAAAAGTTATTGCAAAAATATATGTTGATCCCTAGACACTTTTGATGTGTGTATTTTCTTTAGTTCCTTTCAGTGAATTGTTTTTTTCTTGATGTCATCAATAGTTGCATCACTTTTAATGGATTTAATTTTTTTATTTAAGGTAAGTAGCTTTTTAAACGCTTCGTTTTTTAAAATTGAGTTTCTGTAGTTGTCATGCGCGCTATTCCTAACTTCTGACATGGATTCTAAGTTGAGAATAAAGTCTTTCAAAACAATCTGCCGTGCGATTCTCTAAGCTAAAGCCTTGTTAGCTGCGGCTGCCACAGCGCTGCGAAATTACTCTGTCTCTTTCATATTGATAGAATTAAAAAGAGACAGCAGATCACAGCCATGCGCGCAGCGTCTATATGTCGCTTAGAGAATCGCATAGCTGGTTGCTTGTCATGGATTCTTGCTCGTGGCAAAGGTTCATCGCGGCGGACGCGGAACCCGCAGACGCAGTGTCGCCATCGTCCTCCATCGCTGCCGTCTCGCTGCGTACAGACACGATAAATATGGACGCGCGACACTACACGCAAAATAAATATCACGATCCAGGATCTGGGACCAGATCACAGGATTTCGAGAAATCTAACGTGTATCTTGCGATGTGTCCTCGTCTGTAGAATAATACTTACTCGTATTACCTGTTTATTTGATAATTTTTATAGGCCTGGTTTGCTCCATGAATTTTTGTAAGTAGGTAGGGTATGTAAATTTTTCCATGCCTGATGGAAAATAATGTGCTGCATAGGTACCTACTAGTGTGTAATGAAAAACACACGCAAGAGAAAAATCTTTGAAAACAGTAAAATAAAACGGACATGTGAAATTTAAAAAAAGATTTATTACCTTATTTACTCAAAAAGTAATGACAAATAGGCATACCACATTTCACGACAGTAATAATTTTAAAGTAGGTAGGTAAAAAGCACAAGAGAACGCGCACTAGGTCATCTCACTCACAAAAAAGGCTCGAAGTGCAAGCCTTCTTTATCTAGGCACAGTTCTGTCCTACGCAACATTGATGCCCTCGAGTTCTGCAGCATGATTGGGGTTTTGGAAGCAAACGCAATGTTTATCCGTTCCTCCATTTCTTCGCGTGTACTACATTCAACAGCATAAACAGTGCTTTTAATATAACCCCACAAAAAATAGTCTAGCGGCGTTAGGTCTGGGGAACTGGGCATGGTACCGGGCCTCCTCTACCCATCATTCAGGAAATCTTGTATTCAACTAGATGCGCACTCAACTTTCAAAAATGCGCAGGTGCTCCATCGTGTTGAAATATCAGGCTTGCGTAATCAGGCAGAGGCAGATCTTCCAGCATTTCTTCCAACTCCCTACTTAATACAATTAAATAAACGATACGGTGAGTCTCGGAGGGAGTACAATAGGTCCCAGAACCCGGTCGCCGAATTACCGGCCCATACATTTATCCGCAACTGGTGTTGAAAATTGCTTTCGCTTGAAGCATGAGGATTTGTGGGACACCACACATTTTCGTTGTGGATGTTAATGATACCACTTCTAGTAAATAAAAGAAGTCTCGTCGGTCCACAGCACTTTCTTTGCGAAATCAGGATCAGCAACCGCACGGCAAGATGGTACCATCTACAAAAATTCATTCTTGGTAGGCAATCCGCTGGCGTCAATTCTTGTGTCCGACGGATGTGGTACGGGTGTTGACCGTAGTTGTTGAAGGTGTGCCATATAACCGTATATAAAATAAAATGGTTAACACCGATAAGAGCGCCGGCCCGTCGAGCCCTTGGATTTTTGTCAAAATACTGCAAAAAGAGATGTCCCAAATACCATACAAAAAAAACCCAGGCCCGGCGTTTAAGGTTTGTATCTTAGATTTTAGAGGATATATAAAAATAATATTTTAAACGCTCACTATTTTCGTATCGAGTGGCTCAGAAAGATGTAGGCGTCTTGATTAAAACTCTGTAATTATAACCAAAATATTTATTATTCTCTATTTCATTAATGATTTTGTTTATATAAGCATCAGTGGCCAATTTCTTTTTTGCTCAAAAAGTTTTGTAGGATTTTTTCGTCCTTATTAAAAACTCAGTAATCATCGACAAAAATATTTATTATTCTTTAGTTTGTTAATTATTTTGTTTACAAATAAGAATAATAATAAAAAAAGGATTATTTAGTCTTATCTAAACGTAAAGTATTATTTTATGGGTTCTGTATTGTTATGAAGTCATGTTTACCTGCTAATAAGCTACCTCGCCTTACGCTTCTAATGGTAACATTAGTAAGAAAAAAAAGAGAATGTCCACTTTGTATGACGCTTAGGCCACTCGTGAGCAGAAACTGAAGCACAAATTTTCAGACATATTTAATAGATAATATCCAATAGAAAGAGAATATAAAAGTGATTTTGTATCAAAATGCATATTGAGACCATAGTCAAATTATCTAAGAGGGGCCAAATATTAAATAAAACAATAATTAACAAATATTTTTTTTTTATTAATCTGTGTCATAAGTTAATAACACTTGATCAAGAAATTAAGCTGGAGGACTTAAGTGTTCTTGATGCCGTCTTCAACTCAAATACCAGATAATTGACAGTACATGTGCACATCAGCCTACTGTTCTATGGCCCACCATACAATTGCAATAATATTGTTTTATTGCTTCCCTTCCTTCGGTATTATTTTCATAAATTATATAAGCAAAATATATTTTCCTACTTATATGTCGGCTCTGGATTCTACCTCGCAATTATCGACTGTGTACCAAAGGAAAGGGCCTTCCAGTAGGTTGCTTTCAGTAATACTACACACTTCAATTGTATATGAAACATCCTGTCTTATGTGTTCCCCATAGTAAGAGCGAGTTTGTTTTAATTAGTAAGTACCACACACAACCAGTATTAGCTCACTATATTCCAGTCTTGGAAATGATACATTATTTATGTTTACATGAATACTTTAGAAATCTGTTCGGCGTCTATTCAAATTATTATGGATTACAAAGTCAGGAAGTACATTACTTTGATGCATATTTTCATGAACGATTTCCAATATTAGGCCTGCATCCTCCCTGTCTCAGTCTCTTTGATGAAACCTATTTATCAACGCTGCAGCTATGCGAAAGTCTGTCAAAAATGTGTCAAAAATGTGTTTGAGAAGTTTATATGACTGTTTGAAAATCCCATTAACTGCTTCAACAACCCACCGGCATATTGTGACAGCTCTAGACTTATTCGCTGCAAGCGTTGATAATTGGGTAATTGTAGAGATGCAGGCATATGGACAGAATAGTTACATTCTTGTAACAATAAAACAGAATCTCTAAAGCCCCTATCCAGAATAAAAACATCTCCTGTCTGAAAATAACTTCGCAATGGTTTAGTTTCATCATTAAATTCGTTAATTATTATATTAGCATCAGATGTTGTTGCTGGATAGGGGCCCAATACATCTATAATGTATCCATCGGAACACACTACAAGGAATCAATAATTACAATTGGCTGTCTAGTCCTACCACCATACAACCCATTAGGAATTATCAAATTCCTTTCCGATATTTCATTTCTACTTATATTATTGATTCCCAAGTTATTTGTTTCAAAGTCATGTTTTAATATTTCACGAGCCTTCCCCATTAAACGCAGGAGTATTTTCCGAGGAATGTTCAACATTGTTGAGATCCGTTGGTCACTATCACCCGTTCGTAATTTTAGTAAATAAGCACCAAGTGCTACCTTGCCATTACGTATAATTGCCAGACGTGGCAGCCTTGAATAGAGCTGTCCTAACTGTTTTTTGGTTAATTCAACCCAATAATAAATAGCCTCATCTGTCATTGTTTCTGCATTTAAAAAATTAAGAAATATTTGTCTTTCATTCACAAATGTTGCAAAATCTTCAATATGCTCAACAGTGAAACTATGAATAGGTTGTTGCATATAACCATAAAACCTCCCAATTGTCATTGTACAAATGAAATGAAGATATCCTACTGTTTTGTGGCACATAAGACTTAAAATCAGTAAACAATTTTACTCGTAGCCATTTGGGAACAACCAGCCGTTGGGTTGAATGGCATTCAGGGTAACAGCAGTACCTTTGAGTTCCAGAAGCTCTAGTAGAATTAGGTAGGTTTACAAGTTGCTGTTGTTCATTTGTATGCCGTTCACCTACTTCAGAATGGGCAGCAAATCTGTCTATTATCTGCCAGCAAGGACGACATAACTGATCAGACCCATGCAACTTAAACAAAATAAAATAAAATATGAACAAAAAATTAGCAATTATCTGATATAAGTTGTACAAAGATTTTAAGCACAAAGTGAAATATTGTGGCAGTGCAGCACTTACTTGGCGGGGAGCAATCTGTTCCATCACAGCATTCCTAATACGGGATTCCTTTCAGTGTTGGAATGCAACCTGTGTGACCTCGTTCGTAATAATGAGCATCTACAGGTAACACAAACATTACGATGATGGCCATTGCTAGTTGTTGCTCCTTCATTTACTTTTTGTGTTCTTGATTGATGAAGAGCTGTAGTCCAGCATGAGTGACATACTACACTCTCTTTTTCAATCTAATGTCGTCATAATTGTATATTCTTGTTTTAATGGAATGTATTTACTCCTATTTAATTTAGTATTGTCACTGGTTTAGTCGCAGAATGTCCAATTCGCAAAATGTCCAGCGGTCGCAAAAAGTTCAATTCGTCATTATTTATTTAATTTGTCCGGCACAATAAAACGGTATCCACGAGTTATTTTTATTGTGCCGGACAAATTAAATAAATAATGACGAATTGAACTTTTTGCGACCGCTGGACATTTTGCGAATTGGACATTCTGCGACTAAACCGTCACTGGTTTAGTCGCAGAATGTCCAATTCGCAAAATGTCCAGCGGTCGCAAAAAGTTCAATTCGTCATTATTTATTTAATTTGTCCGGCACAATAAAACGGTATCCACGAGTTATTTTTATTGTGCCGGACAAATTAAATAAATAATGACGAATTGAACTTTTTGCGACCGCTGGACATTTTGCGAATTGGACATTCTGCGACTAAACCGTCACTGGTTTAGTCGCAGAATGTCCAATTCGCAAAATGTCCAGCGGTCGCAAAAAGTTCAATTCGTCATTATTTATTTAATTTGTCCGGCACAATAAAACGGTATCCACGAGTTATTTTTATTGTGCCGGACAAATTAAATAAATAATGACGAATTGAACTTTTTGCGACCGCTGGACATTTTGCGAATTGGACATTCTGCGACTAAACCGTCACTGGTTTAGTCGCAGAATGTCCAATTCGCAAAATGTCCAGCGGTCGCAAAAAGTTCAATTCGTCATTATTTATTTAATTTGTCCGGCACAATAAAACGGTATCCACGAGTTATTTTTATTGTGCCGGACAAATTAAATAAATAATGACGAATTGAACTTTTTGCGACCGCTGGACATTTTGCGAATTGGACATTCTGCGACTAAACCGTCACTGGTTTAGTCGCAGAATGTCCAATTCGCAAAATGTCCAGCGGTCGCAAAAAGTTCAATTCGTCATTATTTATTTAATTTGTCCGGCACAATAAAACGGTATCCACGAGTTATTTTTATTGTGCCGGACAAATTAAATAAATAATGACGAATTGAACTTTTTGCGACCGCTGGACATTTTGCGAATTGGACATTCTGCGACTAAACCGTCACTGGTTTAGTCGCAGAATGTCCAATTCGCAAAATGTCCAGCGGTCGCAAAAAGTTCAATTCGTCATTATTTATTTAATTTGTCCGGCACAATAAAACGGTATCCACGAGTTATTTTTATTGTGCCGGACAAATTAAATAAATAATGACGAATTGAACTTTTTGCGACCGCTGGACATTTTGCGAATTGGACATTCTGCGACTAAACCGTCACTGGTTTAGTCGCAGAATGTCCAATTCGCAAAATGTCCAGCGGTCGCAAAAAGTTCAATTCGTCATTATTTATTTAATTTGTCCGGCACAATAAAACGGTATCCACGAGTTATTTTTATTGTGCCGGACAAATTAAATAAATAATGACGAATTGAACTTTTTGCGACCGCTGGACATTTTGCGAATTGGACATTCTGCGACTAAACCGTCACTGGTTTAGTCGCAGAATGTCCAATTCGCAAAATGTCCAGCGGTCGCAAAAAGTTCAATTCGTCATTATTTATTTAATTTGTCCGGCACAATAAAACGGTATCCACGAGTTATTTTTATTGTGCCGGACAAATTAAATAAATAATGACGAATTGAACTTTTTGCGACCGCTGGACATTTTGCGAATTGGACATTCTGCGACTAAACCGTCACTGGTTTAGTCGCAGAATGTCCAATTCGCAAAATGTCCAGCGGTCGCAAAAAGTTCAATTCGTCATTATTTATTTAATTTGTCCGGCACAATAAAACGGTATCCACGAGTTATTTTTATTGTGCCGGACAAATTAAATAAATAATGACGAATTGAACTTTTTGCGACCGCTGGACATTTTGCGAATTGGACATTCTGCGACTAAACCTTGTCACTGTTACCTAATTTATTTATTTACTGAAATACTTAATATTGCATAATCTCTGATTTAACTCTAAAATTGGGTGACTGTCTCTGTCGATGCTCTGTGACAGTTAAATAGTGGGGGTGGGTAGTTTTTTTTTACCTGCAGAGAAAAGCGAGCTCGCCAGAGCCAGTCGTATTCTTTGCTGAGATCAGTGTGGACGTGCCATACCTAGTGTAAGGTATTATGTCATATAATCTTTGTGGTCATTATCTAACATTGAAGTGAAGTGTGTTAAAAGTGTTTAGAGAATATACCCAATTATTACTCGAGTAAGTCCTTGTTTTATTTAAAACGTTTAATTACCCCTTTTACTGTATTACTGCTTGTAGCATAGCTAAAAATTTGGGAAAACCATTACCACAAGTACCACGCGTCATCATTTCAGAAGTGGGATCTTAAGAACAGTTATTAAGTAAACTATGCTGTAGATAACTTAATTGTACTTCGACGTTGCATCCTCGAGATTTATATTCACAAGGTAGTCCACTCTTCAATGTACCAGGCATCCAACACATATTAAGAGCTATCTAAAAGAAATTTTATAAAAAAAAACATAAAACGTTACCCATAGTATAGACACAGGCGCCATCTAGTGAATACCAACCGATTGCACGAGTTTGTCACCCGCGCTGTCATCGTTATTCGCTTTTCGTGTTCGGGTATCCGCACATCGTTACCCTGAAAGTGTTTTGTGTAGCAAAAAACTATGTGCAAAAGGAAGCACGGATAATCATTATATACGCATGTGGAAAAACTGCGTAAACGACGATCGCCAAGTAAATCAGGTCAGTCAGTGTTTTAAATATTACATTTTGTCGATGTTATGATTAAATTACAAAGACAAACGATTTTTTAAAAACTATGTGATTCGTTAGCGAATATACGACTCAGAACCTCTTAGTGAGACATTCAAAGTAGAAACGTTATTGAAATATATTTCATAGTACGTTTCCTTCTTAATTTCGATTAATACTTTCGCTAGTGCCTTTGTGGTTACCCACATTTTTTGACTTTTTCACTATTTATCGATTTTCAAAAATACATAAGACGTTTAGCTTTTTTAAATAATAATAAAAAGTAAAAAACACATAAGTAGTACCGTGAAGTGATTACGGTCAGTGCTAGTATGAAATCTAGTATCGTGACGAGATTACGATCGATATTAGGGGTACATACATACCCTATGCTGTGACGCGATTACGGCAATTATATTCCTCGGTCATTCCTTCCAATCGACGCTTCGTTTGCGCGAGGCAGTACCTACATTCTATTTTATTTTTTACTAATCTTTTTATTGGAGTGTTTTTTTGTCTGCAAGTGATTTCTACAAAATCTTACTGTTTCGCCTAACATACTGCACACTTATGTAGTACCGTGACGTGATTACGGTCAGTGCTAATATAAAATCTAGTATCGTGACGCGATTACGATCGATATTACGGGTACCTACCCTTATGTAGTACCGTAACGTGATTACGGTCAGTGCTAATATGAAATCTAGTATCGTGACGCGATTACGATCGATATTACGGGTACCTACCCTTATGTAGTACCGTGACGTGCTTACGGTCAGTGCTAATATGAAATCTAGTATCGTGACGCGATTACGATCGATATTACGGGTACCTACCCTATGCTGTGACGCGATTACGGCAATTCTATTCTTTGATCATTCCTTTCAAATGACTTCGTTTGCGCGAGGCCTCTCGCCTACCACAAGGCTTAGTGACTCCGATTTCAATAAAGAACCGTAAATAACGGACGTATATAAATCTAATATTGAAAAAGACTTACGATCTGTCATGACCGTAGCACAAGTACACAGTCCGGATCTTACCCAGACCATCCAGGACGCTAGGGATACCTAGTCGTAATAATCCAAGCGCAGCAGAGGAGTTGCTAGTTGTAAATCCAATATCGTCGGATTTTCTTGACGTTCTTGGCATTTTTAAAGTGAAGGAGGTACTATTGGGACCCAAAATACCAGGAGAGGTCTTTAAACGCTAGGGAAATCCTCATAGATGGTATGAACAAAGATAATAAAAAAGAACTGTTAGCAACAACTTTGATACCTGTTTGAAGTTGGCCAAATTATACTGCATTTACATTATGAAAATAACATGAATAGGAAAATGCTTACACTACCTGCCTACTCTTGATAAAAATTCTTGTCAATGACACAAGATGTTAAAAGAGACGCACACTCTTTTGGAGAAAATTTGGGAGAAAAGATAGAAGCTGCTAAGGCTGCTGAAAAATCTGGTTTGCAAATACGGAATACTAACAACATTGGACCGTCAACTTCACTAAGAACTACGTCGCCCAGCAGGGAAAGTGGCAAGACCCATCCAAGCAACAAGGTCATGGGTTGCTAGGCCGGGTGGGAGCAAGCAAAGATTCCCGTATCCACTCGGCGATCAGCGCAAGCACCGACGTCCGCCCGCTATCACACCACGACAGCAGTGAGACCATCATGCAGACCGATGTTGCGTAAATAACAACCAAGGTAACCTTACACGCTGTACGTATAAATTTTTTTTTGTTGACACATGGTGTTCAATCGCAAATGACCCGGTAGTCTGACAGTACGTTACGGGTTACAAAATACCATTTAATAATACTGTAAAGCAAGCTACTGAACCTGTCACTCCTAACCTTTCTTCGGCTGAAATAAGTAAGTTAATCACAGCTATATCTGACTTGTGCAGTAATATGCATATGAGAGGATGTCAAAGAATAATTTATTTCTCTCATATTCTTAACACCTAAAAGTGATGGATCGTCCAGATTTATCTTGAACCTAAAATCATAGAATAAAGCAGTCGCCTCATACCAGTTTAAAATGGAGGACATACGGACAGCAAGCAAATTATTGTTCCAAGACAGTTATATGGCCAATGTTGATATCAAAGACGCGTATTTTTTCTTTAGTTCCTATTAATGAAAACTACAAAAAGTATTTAAGGTTCAAATTTTTGGGACACAAAAGTAATACGTATGAATTTTAGTGCCTACCGTTTGGACTTAGTTCAGCACCTTATTATGTCTTTACGAAACTCATGAAACCGGTCTATCTACCGGATTTGTCTTAGAAACAGAGGTTTTTTAATTCTAATATATTTAGATCTTGTGCCTTGGCCATTCTTATGAAGAATGTAAAAGTTTGGTTCTCGAAACTGTTTGTTTATCAAAATCTAGGCTTTGATAAAAACTTCAAAAAGAGTAACTTGGAACCACAAAAGACTAGAAAATTTCTCGGTTTTGAATTAAATTCAGAAAATATGTGTTAGCAATTGCCAATAGGAAAACGAAAACGCATTCTTGAACAAATAAATATCAATAGAATGGGTGGAGTACAATAAGTTCCTTTAAATAATATCACTTGTCGTCTATGGCAATGGTGCGAGAAACGCAAAATATTTGTCTTTGCATCCTACATAAAATCTAAAGATAACTTCGAGGCGGATAAGGAGTCACGGCGTATGGTTAATGGTTAAAGAAACTTTATTTCTCATAAGAATACATGGATTCACTTACTGAGAAAGATACATTTTGTTTTATCACAATTCATTTTTAGCACAATGAACGCACGCACTGAGAAGAAAACAAAATTGATAATAAAATTATGTAAGGTAGGTAGGTAGTTTGCATTTCTGTGCGATTGCGGCCGCCGTACTACCAACTACAGTGTGAGGCAGGATCTATAGCGCGGGCGCAGAACATGGATGTACAAAGCAACTTAAATATAGATGTGGCATTGACAGCGTACTAAATTGAAACATGTTTTTTTTTTTTATACAATTTGTTTCATTGTTTTTTTTTATTAGTTTGTGTTCATTTCTTTAATTATTATGATTATTATTATCATTTTTTTTTTTTTTTATTGTTTAAATATTAATAAACCTTAATCCTATCTTAGTAATATTTGTTTAAAGATATATTTGCTAACTTTTTAAATGTTTGGCTTACTTTCAGTTATGTCCTATTTTTTACAGTTATTATTATATTCTATTTAACGTAGATAGATATACATTACATATTTATTATATAGTTCTTTAATATACATTTTTATATTATGTTATAGTTTACGTTTATGGTTCATGATAAATGATTTTAGCATTTTTTTAAAACTAGTAATTTTTTTTATATTTTTGATATGGTTAGGTAATTTATTATATAGTTTAGCGCCTTCGTATTCTAAATTATTTTTACCATAGTTTGTTCTAGGCGGTTTAAGAACTAAATTATTAGCACTGCGTAATCGAATCTTTTGTATTTGTGATTTCCGTTTAAAACTTATGCCTGTGTTAATATCCTTATTTAATATTTTTCTTATAAGTATGCACGTTAAGTATACATAAGTTTGTCTTATATCCATTATCTTGGTTTCTTGGTAAATTTTGTCTGTAGATGTGAGAAAATTATAATTGAATAATATTTTTATTAATTTATTTTGTTTTGTTTGGATAGTTTTTAAATTACTTTTAGCGGCAGTTCCCCATAGTTCAATTAAGTAATCTATGTGCGGTTTTACGAGTGAATTGTAGATCAGGTAGCGTATATGTTTAGGAAAGCATTTTACATTATTAAATGATGCGTATGAATATCGATACAGAATGGCAAATGTCGGCACCTGTGTTCGAAAAAATTGTTCAATCGTTTGGGTCACCTCTTAAAGATCTCTTTGCTACTTACCAAAATTATAAATGCAATGAATACGTATTGTTTTCTGAGGTTTAAGCGAGCACTACACATTGAAATGAAACACTTTTTTACGGATTAACTCGCGTTTAATTTACTATTTACATAGTTTTTATATTATCCTGACGTTTCGAACCCTTTACAGGGTCCGTGGTCACAGGGAGACTGAGGTGTTAGTCATCTCATTGTTAGAAGTTATTTGCCTACCGTCAAAATTTTTTATATTTAACCGGGTGCGTTCAAGTTTACACAATACGAGCTAACAATATTTTTAGGTCTGGCAATGTGTTGCTGTTGGGGCTGGGATTTGATGACCTGTATGATAGGGTCCCAGGCACGTGGTAAATTCCAACCATCCTCTCTATTGAAATTACGATGTTTTTTAATTTCAATAGCCTCGCGTATCATCCTAGGGATGAATCGTTGTTCCTTGGCGAGTATTTGAGGTTTGTCAAATCTGATGTAATGGTTGGGCCCCTCGAGAGCATGTTCACACACTGCAGACTTATTTTCGCGCCTATGCTTGACGTCGGCTATATGTTCTTTTACGCGGGTTCCTACACTTCTCTTTGTTTGCCCGATGTACGAGAGCCCACAGTCGCAGTCCAGTTTGTACACGCCTGCATCTTGAAGGGGTATATTGCACTTGACAGGTCGTAAGAACTGGTTGATCTTCTTTGGCGGCTTAAAGTAAGTATTGATTGAAGCTCGCTTCAAGATGTGACCAATCTTGTCAGTGACGCCTTTCATATATGGAAGTACTGCAGGTTGGCGCTCGACTGTGGTTGGTTTTTTGCGTTTTTTGTGACGAAGCCGCGGTACTTGCAGTTTGTTATCCTGTAGTACATGCTTGACATTTATTTTTTATTTATTTATTTGGAAATTCAACAGCTTTTTTACATAATCATTACAAGAGAAAACTTATTTTAAAACACTTAAGCCAATTATAGAATTCCACAACTTAGACTAATTAATTTTAACAAGGTGGGTACATAATAACTAATGATACACAATAACGACAGGCACTTGAACAATAATATATGAACAGCAGATAGACTCGTGGTATTACAATAATATCTCAATATATGTTTCAGAGTCAGTATACAACTAAATCTATTTTAAAATTAAGAGTAAAAACAACAATAATAAAAATATAAAAATATAAACCCACACCCTAAACATAAGCATGCAAACAAACTCAAAGGAATAAACTAATATATTCATATTTATATTAGATACATACATTATTAAGAAAAGTAAGTACCTTTAAGTGCTAAAATACCAAGACGTAAATAACCTAATAATTTTAATTTAAATTTTAATTTACAAGGATGCTTACCCATTCTCGATATATGCTTTTCGTTTAATGGACTGTTTGCTCGAATTAAATATGTCAATATGTTGAAATTTTTTGTTGTATGTCCTGGGCAAACGGGTCATAACAGCATTACTCGAGTAGTTGGTGCGGTGGGTCGGTACGTTAAACAAAGGAGTGTGTCTTGTACGGGATTTAGGAGTGCAAAAATTAACTAGTGAAATAAGATAAGATGTATCCAGATTGTTTTGCAAAATATCGTACAGCAAGCATAAGTCAAGTAGGTCACGACGAGCATCTAGAGGTAGCAAATTATAGTGCTTGCAGTCAACCAAGTAAGATTGACTTCGTCTGGAGGTTTTAAAGTTTAAGTGTCTTATAAATCGTTTTTGGATCTTTTCCAATTTTTCTACGTGTGTAATATATTGGGGATTCCAAACGGGACTCGCATATTCGAGGACACTTCGACAAAAAGCATAGTAGACTGCCTTAAGACTATGAACATTTTTGAAAGGCTTGCAGGTTCTCATTAGAAATCCTAAATTACGGTATGCTTTGTTGGTAGCGTAGTTTATATGATTCAAGAATAACATTTTAGAATCCAGCAAAATTCCAAGATCCCTTATAGAGTCAGTCCTATCAATGACTGTGCCGTTAAAATTATAGGAAAACTCGACAATTTGTTTCTTACGACTAAAACTAATGCATTGGCATTTATTTATATTGATTTTAATATTATTAAGTTTATAGTATTCATAAAGGGCATTCAAATCTCTCTGGAGAAGTTCACAGTCAGAAAGCGATGCTACTTTCATGAATACTTTCTTGTCATCGGCGTATAAAATGTGTTCCGAATTTTCAAAATATCTATGAATTCGTATATGTAGGCACAGTAAAATAGAGGACCAAGGTGGGATCCCTGGGGGACGCCAGAAGGGACCTCTATGAAGTCAGACCTAAAACCCCCCATGACTACAGCCTGCGATCGGTTACTTAGATATGACGCGATCCATCTAAGCAAATCGCCTCTTATTCCAAGATTAAAAAGCTTGTCGAGTAGGATGACGTGGTCCACACGATCGAAGGCTTTCTCGAAGTCTGTGTAGACCACGTCAACCTGTCCACAAGTTTCCATTCCACATAGAACATAATTGCAAAACTCGGCCAGATTTGATGTGGTTGATTTTCGTTTGAGGAAGCCATGTTGATGGTGTGATATACCTTGAGTGATGAGGCGGTAAATGCTATTATAAACGATTCTTTCGAGCATTTTATTTAAAGTATTTAATATTGATATAGGACGATAGTTACATACGTTCATTTTTGATCCCTTTTTGTGCACAGGAACTATGTGTGCTTTCTTAAATGAATCTGGACAAATGCATTGCTTTAACGACTGGTCAAATAGTACAAAAATCGGATAAGCTAAAGTTTCAGAACAATTTCTCAAGAATACGGGTGGTACACCGTCACACCCTGACCCTTTGCTGACATCAAGGGATTTAAGCATTTTCTCCACCTCATCTTTAGTCACAGTTATACACGTCAGTACATCTACAGCATTCTCGTCATGCACTGCCTGGGATAACCTAGCGCCACGTGTTTCCATTTGCGTAAACATTCTGTGAAAGTACTTATTAAAACTTGCGCATATGGCGGGGCCCTCTGTCAATGTTTCGTCTAGATAAGAGAATTGCTTTGGGTACTGCGATGCACCACGTTTGGATTTTACATATGACCAGAAAGCCTTAGAACTATGGCGAATATGATGCTCAATGCTAGTCATATATTTGTCCTGACACTCCTTCTTTAGTAAATGTTCTCGCTTTCGCAACATTGCAAATGTATCATAATCCCGAGGGTTGCCATAGAGTTTAAATTTTTTATGTAATTTGCTTTTTTCGCGTATTAGTTTTATTAAAGCAGAGCTATACCACGCTGGATATTTTTTTCTAGCATTATTTATTTTAATTAATGGAATGAAGCGGTCAAAACAGTCATTTAAAATTTTATAGAAACCTGTCAGAGCAACCTCCACAGTGCCATCGCTTAAAATTCGGTCCCAGTCAACCTTACTCAGAAAATCATTGATAGACGCATAATCACAGCTATGGAAATTACGACGCGATACATTGACTTCTTCTAGAGGCTTGATAAATAAATCGTTAATAGCTACAAGCAGACAAGGATGATGTACATCCTCTTTTATAAGAGGTAAAGTACCTTTGGTTATTTTGGAATCTATGTTACAAAATACTAGGTCTAGGGAGCGTCCACTGTTATTCAGAATCTGATTATACTGTATTAAACCCGTATATGCCATATCTTCAACGAAAGACTGAGCAGCATTTTGCATATTTATTCCCATGTTCTTAAGAACCACATACCTACCATCATGCCACTGTAAGCAGGGCAGGTTAAAGTCACCGACCAAAAGAAAAGTCTCGCTAGGCAACCGTTCAACCAAACCGTCAACATACAATTTTACCTCTTCCAACTGTGCTGGTAGATCAACATAATTTGGAGGCAGGTATACCAATATTATATTTAAATTATTTACGGTTCTAACATTTTGCGCTGATATAATTATATGAAGCAACTCCGTGTCACAGTTAGATGTAAAACTAAGATTCTGTTGCGCTCCAATTGCACTCTTGACACATGCCATAACTCCTCCACCTGTTTTTTTATTGCATTTTCGCAAATCACGATCCATACGAAAAACATCATATCTGTTATCGCATAATTCTGAGCTAAATATATCGTCCTGAAGCCAAGTCTCCGTAAAAAGCAAAACGTCAAAGTCACTGCTAGCCACATTACCAAAAAGTTCCAAACATTTTGTTCTGAGTCCACGTACATTTTGGTAATATATACTCATATCATTCACCTTATCATACATTTCTACGACCGTGATTGTTGGACTCTTTGATAGATAACATAACAAAATGTTTAGACACACCCTTATCAACCTTAGTCACGATACAAATTAATATAACCCTCCAACCATATACAAGACACCTAAATACAACAACATAACAGGTCCCACACCAAATGGTTCCCCATAAATAGTTTATCAGTAGTTCTGTTTGTGACGCATGTAAGGAGTAAATAAATAAAAAGTTAAAAATAGATTTTTTAACATTTAATGACCGCTGCTGTTTATGTATAAAACCAAGACATTGGCATTGTTTATGTCTTCCACAGGTATACACCACCAGTACCAACTTAATTACAAATACATAATTTTCTACTTCATCGCCAAATAAAGAGATTGTAATCAAGCACAAACTAGTCCAATCGTATATTATTACTTTTATAAATATTACACATCCCAATCGTGCATTAGTTAGGATGACGACATAAAAATACATATAACATGCATGATTGAGTTTAGTTATCTGCAATACAATAAATATAGTAACCAATTTACAAGTGGTTTTTTTTATTGATTTACCTTGTCGTCTGTACGCTACGTGCCTATGAAATATATTAACTATCATCAAATCATCAACCCTAGAGAAATATAGAAAAAATAAAGTTAGCAACATGATTAATTCTAATAATTTGTAACACACACAATTCGAATATTTTTCGAGATAAACAAATTTTCCCATAATGTGACTATAGATTAACGAGTACCGTTGAGTTCTTGATAAAAATAGCTTCACTGGTTTCATTCTTTCTCATGTAAACTCGGCCACCACGGATCCAGACAAACTTGTAGTTAAGTTCCTTACCCCGTTGGCGAGCCGCAGCGTGTAACTGTTTGTTTTCAAATGATAGGTTTTCTAGTACAAAAACCGGTGATTTCTTTTCAATGCCAAACCCAAGATCATGTGTATTCAATTTGTCTTGAGAGTGTTCTTTATTGTGGCGGTTTACAGCTGACAGGATCGAGTCTCTCATACGCGGTGTAGTAAACTTGACAATTATTGTACGCGGTCTTACACTGTTAGGGTTAAGCCTCGCCACACGAGAGCAGTAGGCTATGTCTTGATCAACTATGTTACACTTAACGGCACGGCCCAACTGCTTCACAAGATGTACGACATTTTCGCTTTTCTTTTCTGGAACACATTGAATTTCTAAAACAGATGATCGTGACAGCTGATCTAGTTGATTCAATTTGTTGGTAAGATTATCCACCTCGGTTCGTAACGTCAAATTATCGCTCTTTAAACACACGATTTCTTGTTGTTGTTGGGCAAACCCCTCCGATATTTTGTCAAACTTGTCACTCATGTGCTCGATGGACGTCTTAAAATCACCAATTTGTTCAGCAATTTTATTTATAGTGGCCTTCATCTCCATGTTGAGTGACTTTAACGCATTTGACATTTCTTCCCTGAGCAAGTCACGTAAATCCGATCGCCGTACGTACGGCGTATCAGGTGCATTCATGTTATTATTTGCAGCGGAGATGTCCAGTTTGTTAGGTGCTTTGCGGCGAGTGACATTAAAAGAAACCTCTGCTAACGAAGTCGGTGTAGACGGGCGAGCTAAACTTTCAGAGTTGTCGCCTTTGGGCTGTTTCATCATGCATAATGGGCATAACCATTTTAAGGCGGCTTCGGGACACAAATCCTCCTTTTTTATATTAAGACATACAATGTGATATACTTCGGTGCATTTTACACATTTTAAATGATCTTTTTTATTATTCGTTTTGAGGGTGCACGCCTGACAAGTTTTCATTTTGGTGTAGGCGGTTTAATATTCTTAGTCTCACGACACAATAGCACGAGATAACGCGAGTGATGATTAGACAGAGAGGGCAAATATGGCAAGTGCCTCTCTTATCTTTGACTGATTATGTTAATACGCGACTTTGAGCACTCACGACACTAGTTTACTTAGAACTGATAAAATTATTGTTTAACACGACTAATAGATTTAAAAATAAAATACAACACACGTCCACCCTGTTAGTGATCCGAACGACGACGAAGTGCTGAAGTTCAGCAGCCAGGTGTTGGGTGTGACAGATGCCGCGTGCTCTCTGAAACAAAGATTTCCCTACAGTAGCCAACTGTCTAGGATGGTGATGAGAATCACCATTGAGGTACCTATCTGTATGGGTTACTTTACGAAAAATACGTCTCATGGCAACGAGACCCCTACGCCTTTGACATAGATGCATTCACCTTAAATTGGAATATATTTTATTTTTATGCTTTTCCCCCTTTCTCGCTCATATTAAAATGCTTCAGGATAATAATTAACGACGAAGCCACTGGTGTACTAGTCGTATCGTATTGGCCGAGTCAACCCTGGTATCCCTTACTTACCTCAGTAGCTTACCACCAATATACTTCGGCCCAAGTGACGATATGTTATTATCACCTTTCAGGACCCAGCACCCCCTTTGCAAGAAACTTATCCTGGTAGCATACAAATTATCAGAAAAGCATTTCAAAGACAATCGCTATATAATGAAACCATCGAGGTGATGGCTTCCTCATTGTCTACATCGTCACTAAAACAATACAATGTCACTTTTACAAAATGGTGGAGTTATTGTGATATTTATAAAGTTGATTTCTATAACTCCCCACTTCCAATTCTATCAAAATTCCTTACGGTTAACTGTTAACAGCAAAAATTGGTTGTAGTTCATTAAATATGCATCGTTCTGCTCTAGCTATTTAGGGCAAACGTTATAAAGAAGCTGATTTAGTTGTTCGATTTTTTAAAGGTATTTACAGGACTAAACCTAGTCATCGGAAATATTCGGAGACGTGAGATCCAAAGATTGTAATCGATCACCTTAGTAATTGATATCCAAATGAGGAACTTGCTCTGGAGTTTATTACTAAAAAATTAGTAACTCTGCTCGCATTGTCAACCGCACAACGAGTACAGATGTTATCTTCGAATTTCTAATTTCAAAATAAATAATAACTATGTCGAAACCATTGTGGATGATTTAATTAAAACATCTGCTCAAGGGCGACGACCGCCTTGTTTATTTATACCATTTTTTCTAAATAAGATTGAGATCTGCCCTGCAAAAACATTACTATGCTACTTAGATATGACTAAAGTTTACAGAGATAAACCTAGAACGGAAAGGTTATTGCTCACCTGAAGCCTATTCATAATGCAACTAGTTCTACATTAAGTCGTTAGTTTAAAAACACCCAATTTAACAGCGGCATTGACACTTCTTTATTCTCAGCACACACGTGTAAGACACGCGTCCACGTCCACCTCGGCAGCAAACAGAAAAGGCCTTTCAATAACTGCAGGATGGACTGGTAATTCTCTGGTGTTTGCACTGTTTTACAATCGACCCCTTACCATTGAGAATGACGATAATGCTTTGCAGCGGCTATTTACATTGTTTATTTTCTAGCTTATCATTCATTATAATATTATAATATATCATACTGGTTCGTACTAATATGGTACCTAATTATATTTAATCGGTTATACTCGTAAATACTCAATTATGATAGTTGAATTAAATCATATAGGTACTTAAATTATTTCGCAAAATTTGTGTTCTAAACATCTACCTTGTGAATATAAATCTCGAGGATGCAACGTCGAAGTACAATTGATGGTTAAACAAACTTACCTGAAGTGAAGTTTGACCGTAATTGTACGAGACGTTGCATCCGAAGAGATTTATATAAAGATCCCTCCCTTCCCTTACATGCTGGCCCCATATAAATTAACTTTGCAAAAAAGCTCTAAAAGTGAATGACAATGACAGCGCGGGTGACAAACTCGTGCACTCGGTTAGTATTCACTAGATGGCGCCTGTGTCTATACTATGGGTAACGTTTTATGTTTTTTTTAATAAAATTTCTTTTAGATATCTCTTAATATGTGTTGGATGCCTGGTACATTAAAGAGTGGACTACCTTGTGAATATAAATCTCTTCGGATGCAACGTCTCGTACAATTACGGTCAAACTTCACTTCAGGTAAGTTTGTTTAACCATCAATTTTTTTTTATTCTCTTTATTTTCTCCATTGTAATTGTTGGAGCTAGCAAAGCCGCTAGTAAAACTTTTGAGATACAATCGCTCTGATGGTTATTCTTCTTCTTTTTCTCTTTTCCGTAATGCAAGGAATAAAAACAAGTCGAAAGGTTAAGTGCAGAGCCCGCAGGGCCATTGGATAGTTTTATTTTAATAAAACCAAATTCCTTTGCTAAATTAAAAGGAGCGGTCTCGCCGTTCGGACCACTGCTGCGCACGCAGCCCAGCGCGCTCTCACCGTGCGAGCCACTGCCGCACACGCAGCCCTTCAAGGCCGCGTGAGCAGCATCGCCGCGGAAGCAAGCGGCATACACGCAGCCCTGAGCATCCTCACCGTGCGAGCCGTCGCCGCTCACGCAGCCCCGATCTACATCGCCATGGAAGCAACCAGCGTGATCGTGTGCAAGAGTCCGTACGGCCTGACAATCAGTCCGACCCTCCGCGCGCAGCCGTTCACAGCTTCGGGCATCAGCTTATGGCAGCAGTCCGTGTGCTACACAGGCTGGAGCTAAAGGTCAGAGCATTAATATTACCCAAGAAAGTCAGTCCTTGACTGCCCTTGTCCAATCCACTGAAGTGGTTTATGATCGATTAGAAATTTAAATTTTCTACCAAATAGATATGGCCTAAAATATTTTGTTGCGAGCAATTCCTTCTCAATAGTACTATAGTTAATCTCGCTCTCGTTAAGAGTGCGAGAGGCATACGAAATCGGTTTATCTGGTCCTACAGATCCCTGGGATAGAATGGCTCCTATTGCAAAGTTGGATGCGTCGGTCGTTAGTATGAACTCCCTAGTAAAGTCGGGGTACTGTAGTATAGGGTCATTGGTCAAAAGTTTTTTGCACTTTTCGAAACAGTTACGTGCCGTCTAACGTAATTTTCCTATTCTTTTTCAAGCAAGTTGTCATGGGTTTAGTAATTATAGCGAAGTCTGGAATAAACTTCCTATAGTAACCTAATAGACCAAGGAACTGTTTTATTTCTTTGAGAGTTTTTGGTAACGGATACTTCTCAATAGAGGAAATCTTGTCTGGGTTAGGTTTTACACCTTCACCACTTATTACATGACCGAGATAAGCCGTTTCAAGCTTGAGAAATTCGGATTTATCCCTCTGGATCTTAAAATTAGACTCGCGAAGTCGTTGGAAGACCTTTTCCAGGTTAATCATGTGCTCCTCGAGGCTGGTACTGTATACTATGATGTCATCTTAGTAAACTAGACATATCTCGTTTTGCAAGCCTCTGAGGACGTTATCCATCACACGTTGGAACGTGGATGGAGAATTCTTCAAACCCATGGGCACTCGAAGAAATTCGAAGTGCCCGTGTTCGACACTGAAGGCAGTCTTCTAAATATCACTAGGATCCATTTCAACTTGATGAAATCCACTAGCATGGCCCAAGGTCGTAAAGTATTGACACTTGCCTAACTTGTCCAATACGTCTGTAATGTTGGGAATTGGGTATTTGTCATCTATGGTTTTTTCGTTTAACTTCCGAAAATCAATTACAATACGCCACTTTTGTTTGCCTGAGGCGTCTGCCTTTTTGGGCTCGACCCAAATTGGCGAACTCCATGCAGACTCCGAAGGTCGTATAATACCTTGAGAAAGCATCTTTTCAATCTGATCTTTAACCTCTTGTCGAGGAACAAAAGGGTATCTATAGCTCTTTGTGTAAACCGGGATTTCATCGGAGATGTTGATTCGATATTTGACCTTGTTAGTAAATGTCAAGGTTTCATTGTCGATATAAAAAACATCTGCGTATCGCGAACAAAGTGATTTTAAATTAATTCTTTCCTCCTCGTTTAGATGGTCGGTACGCAAACGTGATACTACGTCATGCGCGCGCGACTGTTGTTTAGTACGCGTGCACTCAATATTAAAGATTTCTGCTTTAACAAAATAGTCTAAAGATAGTATTGCGTCGTTATTGGTTAAGTTTTGAACCTCTAAAAGAGCGCGGTTATTGATAACAGTTGTTACGCATTCTGAGTTTATACAGTTTTTTTTGTATTTTTTTTTATACTCGCGGCTCCATTATTATCAGAGCATATTTTTAACTTTTTTATCTTTTTGTTTACTAATAGGACATTGTCCTTTTTATTGGAGTGGACTGAAGGTCCACTTCAAACGAATTGCGGGGCGCAAAGGGGGGAATTTGACAAGGAGAGAAGGGGTAGAATGGGTTTTGGAGTAGAAAAAGGAATTACAGTAGCTTTGGGGTTTTGGGATTAAGTTGATTTTTGGGAAAAGGGAATATTTACATTTTTTATTTTATTTATGTTTAATTTTCAGATTGATTTTAACAGTTTTATTTTTATTTCTTAAAGTTTCTATTGTGGTTGAGTTTAAATACTGGGTTAGTTTTTATTGGTAAAAACTTCAGTTTTAATGATTGTTTTTGTTATTTTATTGTTTGAGATTTAATTTTATTTTATTTTGGTTCGTATTAAGTTTGAGTTTAAGTTTATTCGTTTTTACATTTTTAGTTGTATTGTTTATTAGGTTTTCAAGTTACTTTTATTTACTTAGACTTATCTACTTTTAGATTTTAGATTTTGTTGGTGTTAATAACGTCCCCTAGCGGCCGACGCCGGAACTACAACTTCAACGGCGGCGCGGCGCGAAGACTCCAGCCATCAGCCTGTGAAGCACGGGCCTGCGTCTCAAGCATCGACGCAGGCGAGGCAATACAAACCACAAGGCGTAGAGGGCGCTGTCGTCGGGATACTTCGCAGCCCATATAAAAGGAAGACTTTCCCTACTCTCGCTCTCTTTATCACCACTATTCTGTTAAATCATACTTGTCACCTCTCTGTTGTACTCTTTTAATAATTAATAAATCAGCATTGTAAAACGAATAATAAAATATTCAATTGGCTATCACCCTTTCCTTACAAACAACTTATATAGTCAAAAACATTTGGACCTTCGTTGCCGAATCAGAAGAGAGACAAAGAGAGTTGTCAAGCTGGCCACACCCCTGTTCCTACCCTCGATTTACTATTTGTACTATAATCGCTTTAATTATAGGAGCCGCTTACGAGAGCTATCCCGGTGGTGCGCATCATTCATCACGCGTGAACAGGATAACCGTGAGTACCCTATAATTACCTTATAATTCGCCAAAATGAGTGAGTCGTTAAAAGATTTGGTCAGGAAACGTGCGTCAATCAAGGGTACGCTTACGCTCTTAATGAAATATGTAGAATCGTAAAAGGATAGTCAGTTAAGTGAAAAACAAAAGGTTGAGTTAAAATTACGTCATCAATCGTCGTTATGTTTATTGCAAAATTTTAACGCGGTTCAAAATATTATTGATCAAGCAGTAGACGAAAGTGAGCTAGAAAAACAACTTGTAGAACGCGAAAGTTTTGAAAATGCATATTTTAGTGTCATGGCCTTGATAGATTGTCTTTTGAGTAATGGAAAGTCTGAAAGCAAGCCAAATTCTGGTGGTTTACTGGTTAAGTTGCCTACTATATCGTTGCCTAGGTTTGACAATTGGCTTGAATTTAGAGATACTTACATATCAATGATTCACAACTCTGAAGAGCTTGAAAATATTTAAATTTTTTATTATTTAAGGTTAGCTCTTACAGGTAACGCGGTACAAGTAATTAAATCATTAGAATTTTCGTCCGACAACTACCAACTAGCCTGGGATTTACTTGAGGGTAGATATAATAATTCTAAATTGTTAATTCATAATCATGTTAAATCTATATTTTCCTTGCCATCTTTGTCAAAAGAGTCATCTACCCAAATTAGAAAGCTTATTGACACAGTCCTTAAAAATTTGCGCGTTTTAAAAACATTAGGTGAACCTACCGAGTCATGGGATACTTTACTTATATATAACTGTTTCAAAATTGGATTGCAATTTGGAAAGAGAATGGGAACAATTTAAATGTAATATAGGAAATTCAGACGTCTTAAAATTAGAATCGCTCATACAATTTTTACGTGATAAAGCTGACATGCTAGAAATGATAAAAGCTAATCACTCCCATTCAAATAGTAAAGTGTTTCAAGATCCAATTAGGAAACCGTTACCCAACATAAAAAGCCTAGTGTCTTTACAGAGTACTAGTAAGAATTCAAAGCGGTATCGTGCATGTGTAGTGTGCAGCGGTAGTCACCCGGTCTATGCGTGCAGTCAATTTATTAATTTACCGTCCAAAGAAAAACTTGAGCTTATTGAGAATAAACACTTATGTGTTAATTGTTTGCGTGTTGGTCATACTGTGGAGAAGTGCTATCTAGGTCCCTGCAGACAATGTAATCAAAAGCATAATAATTTACTTCATAATAATTTCACCAGCGACATCACGGTGTCCGCGATAGCGCAAAAGGAACAATCCAGTTCCGAGGTATCTTTAGAACATTCACCTAGTAACACATTAACTACGCTGCATGCAAACATGACGCAGCCTTCCTTTAAAAACAAGTCAATTCAAAATAATAAAACATATTTTAGTTCATACGCTTTAGAGCCAGTTTTACTATCAACTGCCTTAGTCGAAATTGCTGGTGAGAACAATAAATACTATCAAACTCGCGCTTTACTCGACAGTGGCAGTCAACACTGTATCATTACTAAATCATTATGCGATAAATTAAACACTAAAACAATACAGTCCACTTATAAGGTTTCAGGAATAGGGCAAACTGTGACACAGTCAACTCATTCTTGTGAAGTTAAACTTCGCTCTTTACATAGCGATTTTTGTATGCGCTTTAATTGTTTGGTTATGCCAAACATAACTTCAACTTTACCCGCTTCACCTATAAAAATAAATTCTTTAAAAATACCCGACAATATTAAACTTGCCGATCCCTGATTTTGTACGCCTTCAGAAATCGATATCTTAATCGGTGCAAATCATTTTTGGGATTTGTTATTAGAGGGTAAACTTCGTTTGCCTAGCGGACCGTGTTTACATAATACAATGCTAGGTTGGATAATTTCCGGTCCGATGCACACTGAGCGCATGCGCATTAATCACGTTCAGTGTAATTTTGTTCAGACCATAGAATTAAACGAACAACTTAAGAAATTTTGGGAAATCGAGGAAATTTCAACATCTAAATCGCCTTATTCAAAGGACGATCTTGCTTGCGAAAAGTTATTTTGTGAAACAACTAAGCGTCTTTCTGACGATCGTTTCGTTGTGCAAATTCCGCTTAAGGAATCTCCAGATACACTTGGAGATAGTTATGATATAGCCAAAAATAGATTTTTATCTCTCGAACGTAGACTAGAACGTCAACCGCAATATAAGTTATTATATACAGAATTTATGCGTGAATATTTAGTCCTCGGGCATATGTCACGTATTGAATATTTTCCAAATTCGTCTTATTTTTTACCCCACCATAGAGTATTCCGAGAACAAAGTACTACCACTAAATTAAGAGTCGTATTTAATGCTAGTCAAAAGACTTCATCCGGAAAATCGTTAAATGACATACAAATGACCGGTCCCCCTCTTCAAAATGATTTATTTAGTATTTTGTTACGTTTCAGACAGTATAAAAATGTTTAATGCGCCGACATAGAAAAAATGTTCAGACAGGTTTTATTAGATAATAGGCAACGTAATTTGCAATTAATTTTATGGCGTGAAAATCCTAACGATCCGCTCGGTGTATTCCGTCTTAACACTGTTACCTACGTCACTATTCAGCTGCTGTGTTCTAAGGCGCGCGTCGCTCCGCTAAAACCGGATAGCGTGCCCCGACTCGAGTTATGCGGCGCATTAGTAGGTGCGAGATTGCAAGCTATGATAGTAAAGTCACTGCGTTTGGAGTTTGACAATGTTGTGTTTTGGACAGATTCGACTATTGTGCTATGTTGGTTGAAAATGTCGCCTTACTTGCTTAAAACGTTTGTTCAAAATCGTGTAGTAGAAATTAATGACCTTACGAGTAATGCAAGCTGATGTCATGTGAATGGGAAAAATAACCCAGCTGATTTGTTATGTAATAATTCGACATTATGGCGGTGCGGGCCAGAGTTTTTGCAAAGTAAGACAGTCAATTGGGTGAATGATGTAATTGACAATCAAACTGGAATTTTACCCGAGTTAAAATCAAATAATACTGTAAGTATGTCATGCAGTGTTCGTACTTCTGACATTATTAAGTTTGAAAGATTTTCGTCATTCAATAGACTTCAACGTTCGTGTGCTTACGTCTTTCGTTTTATAAACAATGCCCGTAACAAAGATAAGACGAAGCGCACGAGCGGCCACCTTACAGTTAGCGAATTAACCGAATCTTTAATGGTTTTAACTAGAATCGTACAAATGAAAGTTTTCCCTGAGGAGTACAATAGTTTGTTAAATAAGAAACAATTTAAAGTATCTCGCAATTTAGTAGGGTTTAATATATTTTTAGATACAAATAACATAATACGAGTGGGAGGTAGGTTAAATAATTCCGATTTCTCCTATAACAAGAAACATCCCATGCTATTATGTGGTAAGCATTATTTTACATTGCTTTTATTTCGTTATGAACATGTCAAGTTACTCCACGCGGGCCCTCAATTATTATTAACACATGTTCTTACATGTGCTAATAATAATTATGGTGGTATAAATCATGGTGGCCGCTTGGTGGTAGAATCTTTCCAAAAGGGTTGTGCATCAATGTGTTACATGTTGTCGCATGAAGGGTAAACTAGTGCAGCCTATTATGGGTGATTTACCTAGGGAACGCTTGCTGTCAGATTTTTCATTTTTGAGATGTGGGGTCGATTACGCTGGGCCTATGTATATTCTTAATAAAAAAGGTAGGGGTTCTAGGTTAGAAAAATGTTACCTTTGCTTATTTGTTTGTTTTTCTACACGAGCAGTTCATTTAGAACTTGTTACATCATTATCTTCAGAATACTATATTTTAGCATTAAAAAGATTTATTTCTCGAAGAGCAGATTTGATCAGACTCATGATCAGATCAGACCCATGCAGATTTTTTCTGATCATGGTAGAAATTTTGTAGGAGCTAAAAAGGAATTTTCTGACTTTATACAAGATAGTTCTAAAAATATAATTGATTACGCTTCAAATAATCATATAGAATTTAAGTTTATCCCTCCATATGCACCTCATTTTGGCGGTTTATGGGAAGCAGGGGTCAAATCCTGTAAACACCATCTATTACGCGTGATGGGAAATGCAAGATTAACTTATGAGGAGCTCAGTACGGTTTTGGTACAAATAGAAGCCGTCCTGAACTCTCGCCCTTTACATCCTATGTCCACAGACCCCGACGACCTCAACCCTCTCACGCCAGCCCACTTCCTGATTGGCCGGCCTCTGACAGCTCCTGCATGCGAAGACACCACGGCTAGACCCACGCTAGCACTATCTCGATACCAGCGTATCGAGCAGCTGAGACAACACTTCTGGAAACGGTGGTCAACCGAGTATGTCTCAGAGCTACAAAGACGCATCAAATGGACAGAGAACCATAGGACACTCAAGCCTCAATATAGATAAGTTACCGCCTCTCAAGTGGCGCCTGGGAAGAATTTTGTCTCTGTTCCCAGGAAAGGACGGTGTCAACAGGGTCGCATCCATCCGCACGGCGACTGGCGAGGTTCAAAGGGCGTTTTCAAAAATCTGCCCTCTTCCAATTGCATCATAACTTCAGCAGCGAAGCAGCGAAGAAGACGCAGCAGACATTGTATATTGAAACCTAGAAGCTTTCAAAGGCGGCCGAATATGTTAATAACGTCCCCTAGCGGCCGACGCCGGAACTACAACTTCAACGGCGGCGCGGCGCGAAGACTCCAGCCATCAGCCTGTGAAGCACGGGCCTGCGTCTCAAGCATCGACGCAGGCGAGGCAATACAAACCACAAGCCGTAGACAGGGATACTTCGCTGCCCATATAAAAGGACTAACTAAAATATTCATCTGCTTTCTTCGGATTTATAAACGATCTACTGCTTCCAGTATCAATCATGAATTTAGCTTTAATTGCTAGAATGCATATGTGAGGTAATTTTAGTATTCCGTCGTAATTGATATTTATTATTTCACCTCTTGCTCGGGTGAGGCTTCTATCTGAAAATTTTCCTCGGGGATCATTTCCAACTGGGAAGGATCGTAATATTCTGATTATTCATTGTACTCGGTATACTGATCGTTATCTTCCTCTGCATTGTCGTAATAATTTTGACCGTCGTCATAGCAAATATTTTCCTCGGTTTCCGGATTAATCATATTTTGTCTGATCGGTGCCGCTGAACGCATGGAGACATCGGTGTCTAACTTATAAGACGGGCGTTGAGCTAACGCGGGTTGACCGATTCCATACTTGAAGTTATTATTTTGTGGTCTATTAAATGGTTGTTGCGCATTATATTTAGGGTATATATATAATTAGGGTTACTCTGTGCTATTGGTCTTAAGTTACTTTGAAGTGGTGTATTATATTGTTTATATTGTGGATTCTGAATCCCAAACTTAAAATTGTTATTTGGTGGGTTAAATCTATTATTTGGTACGAAATTTGGTTTGAAATTATTGTTATGTTGATTACCGAATCTGTTTGGTGCTACGAAATTTGGTTTATAATTATTGTAATTATTATTTTGAGGTAAACTGAATTTAAAGTTATTTGTAGGTATAAAGTTTGGTCTAAATGTTGACATTTGTGGTATTAATGTATTTACTGGATTTAATTTCCTATTTTTACTATTATATTGATATTGGAAATTTTCTTCCTCTGTTACGATGCTTAGGGCATCTTCTAGGGAATTGCATCCTTTAAGTCTTACTATACGTACCATATCCTCTGGTAGATTGTATAAGAATACGTTTAACGCGGTGTTATTGTAAATTATTAATTTCGCAGTTTTTATTCCTTGGTCTGGAATTATATTTACTTTAGATATGAGCGCGCTTTTTATATTTTGTATGCGGTGACAAAATTCTGTTAGATTTTCGTTTTGTTTTATTTTACTGGTTTCTAACTTAATTGCAATACACGCTTCCGATCTAGGATCGCTGAAATGTTGAGTAAGTAACGTTTTTAACTCTGTCCACGTTTCTACATCATCCCGTTCACTTAAGAGTGAGGCTGCTCTCCCGATCAGCCTGCTGGTAATTGAATGAAACATATATAGGTCTTGCGCTTGTGATTCTGCGCCTCTAAAACATCTAATCACATATTCGCATTTTTTGATAAAAAGATTCAAAATTTTCTGATCTCCTTCAAACTTAGGGATTATCGAAAGTATTTCATTAGGTATTGTGCGTATTTGATCCATTTTTAGTTACATTCTACAATATAATTTAAATTAAATGTTATTCTAAAATTTCTTATATAGATAGAAAATTAGCTATTAATTTTCTTTCAAATCTAAATTACTACTTTTCTTAATAATTACAGTTTGCGTATCTTAAAGTTTAAGATTACGTAATGTACTGTACTATTAATATTTTTCTTTCAATATTCTTTTAATCAATATTTTTAAATCAATATAATTATTTCTGTCAATTTAATTTTTCTCATAAATTTCTTACTACTAATTAATGTCTACGTATCTTAAAGTTGAAGATACAGTAAACGAACAACGTTCATTGCGATTTTGTCAAATCCCGTTAACTTATTTAAAAGAATGTACTTCGCGAGTTTAGTCGAAGAAACACTAAATTGTGGAATAAACAGGATAGGAATTGCTAGTAAGGATTTTTACTCACGGGGCTTCCCACACCATGTTCTCCTGAAGATCTGGCTGCTGCTTTGACGAATTGGTTCTTTTGGTAATCCCGCCGTTGCAGTGTAGAAACACTGACCGCTGGTTCGTATTGGACGAATTAACTTGAATTACTATAACAATACGAATGCGATGCGAGATCCTACCGGCTGCGCCAGTCAAGTTTGGGCAGGCCGAGATCTTCAAAAAATATATTTATTTAATAATGAAAATTTACATTATAATAAACAAACTTAAACACTACTGCTCGCGATGGAGCCTAAGAGCTAACTAGTCTAAGTGATTACTGAAGTTGAATAATCCTGATGTGTGTGGCATTTGAGTTTATATACCTTTGCCACCCACGCAGAGACAAAAAGCTTATTATTCTCTAATTGAATTGATACGCAGAATTACAATCGCCGAATTACGATGACATCTGACTTCTAATATCTCAATTGACGACATTGTATTTTATTATACCTATTCTTACTAATACGGTCTTCATAATGTTACATTGTAACTGATGGCTGTAAGGTTACTGTTTTAGATAGAGGGTGTGACGACAAAACTAGGTAACTTAAACAAATCAAAATAAACTTTGCTAAGTGACAAACAAACAAAATAAGATTTATGTTTATAACAAACTAAAGAACTTAAAGGACGAACGTACTAACCTACCTAAAAACTAAACAATGGGCTTTTAAATAATGAAAGAACAAAGAAACCCTAACTAACTGGCAAACGCACCAACTTCCTAGCGGGTCGCTTAAGTAGTCCCGCACTAGTCTGTACCTCTGCTACACGCACTAAGCCATCCTTTCCAGGGAAGACGGATGTTACTCGACCTCTTGGCCAGATTCCCCTTGGGAGATTTTCATAAAAATGAAAACTATATCTCCAATTCTTAAATTCTGATGTCCCTCACCAATGGCGTGTCTAGAAACCAGTGAAGGCCGATATTCTTGTATCCAACGACGCCAAAAATGGTCGGATAGGCGCATAGCTTTTTTTCAATCTGATCTGCCACATAAATCTGAATCTGAGAGGATAGCTGCTGCTGGAGCAACCGACGAAGACCCAAGAAGAAAATGGTTCGGCGTAAGGGCCTCCTCTGTAGCTTCCGAAGCAATGTAAGTTAGTAGTCGACTGTTGATAAGCGCCTCCGCTTCTGACAATAAAGTTATAAGTAGCTCATCTCTCGACTTGCGCTCCTTCAAAACTACTTTTAATGCAGTCTTCACCGACCGAACTAGCCTCTCCCAAGTTCCACCCATGAATGGAGAACCCGGAGGAATGAAGCGCCAGCGGACACCAGAGTTTGCCGCATATTCTTCCACAAAATTTCCGTAGAGCACTCTCAGTTCTTTCGTAGCGCCCACAAACGCCGTACCATTGTCACTCCACATTTCAGTTGGGGTTCCACGTCTAGCTGCGAAGCGACGAATGGCCATGACTGCTGAATCCGCTGACAAACTGTGAACTACTTCTAAATGAACTGCTCTGGTAGTAAGACACGTAACAAGTGCCACATAACGATTCACTGTTCGTCTCATGACACTGACTTGTACTGGGCCAAAATAATCCACGCCAGTAAAAGAAAATGGTCATTGATGATGGGCAAGCCTGGCCGCTGGAAGATCACCAATGGGAGGAATGTTCGGAATACCTTTTCGAATTTTGCAGAACTGGCATTGACGAGTAAAGTTTCTAATTGTGCTTCTGAGATGAGCAATGTAGTATCTTTGGCGCATTTTATTAAGGACTATCTCATTATTTGCATGTGCTGCTCTTTTGTGGTAGTCCATTACAAAGAAATGCACAGCACGGTGATGCCTATTTAATATTATTGGCTGAGAAACTGAATCTTGAATATTCTCTATAGCCCTGGTTCTACCTGCCAGTCGAATCAAACCATCATCGCCTAAAATAACATGAAGACCGTGCAATTTGCTATCTCTAGTCAAAGGCTTCTTTGATTGTAAACATACAAGCTCCGGAGTATATGACTGAGCTTGACAATTCCTAAAAATATGAACACCAGCGCGTTCATAATCTTCTGCAACAACAATAGTGCTTGAAGAGCAAAGGCTAGTTCCCTCTAAAGTATAAGAGACTATTTTGTTTTTAAGCCAACTAACTTTGCCTATATCTACTCCTTTCCTTACAAGGACTCTTGTTAGCACGGAGAAACCGGAGCCAGGAACTAAACCGATTACAATCAGCCACTAGTGGCATTCCGATCCTAGCTACAGTTTCATTGTAACAAATTGTATCCGAAATCTTCGGTATCGCGGAATTTTTAACTTCTAGCAACAAAATAGGACCGCTGTCAATGGTTTCATAAGGCCACTGTTCTGATGATTGAGTTAAAAATGAAGGTCCTTGAAATCTGCTACTCACAGAAAGTGGCAACGAGCGTCTGCGAGTGGCGTCGTCAGCCACATTCCACTGAGTCGGCACCCAACGCCACTCCTGTACAGTTGTTAAATCAGCTATTTCGCCTATTCTGTGAGCCACGAACGGCTTAAAAGTGCGCGTGTCATTACGAAGCCAACACAAAACATTTTTGGAATCTGACCAGAAATATCGCAGTGACGGTTTTTGATCGACTGCACTACAGATTGCCGCTGCAAGCCTCGCTCCTATAGGAGCGCCCTGCAGCTCCAACCTGGGTATAGATATTGTTTTTACCGGAGCCACACGCGCTTTGCTACAAACAAGCGAAATACGAACCGAATCATTAGGAAAAACGAACCGCCAATACGCCACGGCTGCATAGGCGTTCTCACTCGCATCGCAGTATACGTGAAGCTCTCGTGTCACTGGCGACGACTTACCTACATACCACCGCGGTATTTTCAAAGATGAAACCGTCAAAACATCAGAATACCATTGGTTCCATTCAGTACAGTCTTCACGGGGAAGTTTAGAATCCCAATCTATTCCCTTACGCCATACATTCTGAAATAAAATGCGGCCTTTAATCGTAAGTGGTGATATTAGACCCAATGGATCAAACAAACGCATAATTATAGACAAAACAGTCCGTTTCGTAATTTTCTCGGGAATCGAGGAACCGAACTGAAATTGAAACCAATAGTATCTGTATGTGGATGCCAAATTAGCCCTAAAGTGCGTACACTTTCAGGAAAAGAACCTGGGCTAACCTCTGCAGGTTGATTACGCAAGTCAGAAGAAATTAAATGTAACGCTGTGGGCTCATCAGACACCCAACTGCGCATTTCAAACCCTGCCTGCTTATGAACAAAAACGATATCACGGGCCATAACAGCGGCTTCTTCAATAGTATCTAAACTAGCTAAATAATCGTCCATATAATTATTGACTAAAATAGCGTTGGCAGCATTTGGATAACTATCTTTAAAGTTTTGTGCATTTTTGTTTTTAATGTATAAGTCCCGGACTTGATGCCGCACCAAAAATCATTGATGACATGCGATATGTCACTATCGGGCAGTCTGGCGTAACGCGCCATAAGAAACGCTGTGCGTCGCGATTTTTTTCTCGTATTTTAATGTGTGGAAACATTTCCCGGATGTCCCCAGAGAGCGCAACTCTACCTTCACGAAATCGGAGTAAAATGTCAAAAAGTGATTGTAGGAGATTGGGACCCGCGAGCAACATAGAAGCAACATAGAGTTTAAACTTACGTCTTCACATTTTGCCGCGGCGTCATATACTACTCTCAACTTACCTGGTTTGTTAGGGTTTATAACCCTAAAATGGGGTAAATACCAAATTACGGACGAAGTGTCTAAAGTAGAAGAGCAAGGCTCAGCATAACCCTTGTCGATAGTGTTTTGGACATTACGTCGTTAATTTTCCGCGTACATTTTCATTCCAAGGTTTTGAGCCTACTCAAGGCCAAATTGTAAGTACCCTTGGAAACATCGAAGCTGTCACTGCGCCACAACAGGCCAGCTTCAAAGCTTGGCAAACGAAGAGCAGTGCGATCTAAAATCGAAACTGCACGTTCATCCTGCGAGGAACGTGGGACTTTGCTTGATATTCCGATAGAATCTAACTTATAATAATTTTGAATTAATAAGTCGATTTCTAAAAGTTTACTGTAAGAGCTACAATGATTAATAAACTCTACAGGCTTTGTCCTACTGCTGGCAAATCCAAACAGCACCCAACCTAAATCTGTGCGACACGCGACAGGTTGCGACCGACTACCTTGCCGCGTTTCTTTGGAATTTATTAAATGCCAATTGTCCATTCCTACAAGCAACATAGGAGTGGCATTTTTATAAACTATAGAATCACATAAATCGGTTAAATAAGGAATAGCTTTAACTTCATCGGAACTAATGGAACTGATAGAGCTTAAATTCAAATCTTTGATAGAACGAGCGTTTTTAATTATAACCTTTGGTACAAGACTTACCTTGTATATAAAAATCTACAAACTGGATTGAAGTTTGTTTAGATAAACCACTGACGCAGTGCAAAATTACTTTTAACTAAAACACTGAATCTGATGTTGCATGTCTGTATTGTATTTTACTTTTCTGTTAATGCTGTGTACAATATTTAGGTTAACTAATTTACAAAGAATTAAAAAAAAAAACAATTAAATGTTACAGTTTGTTATCTGCTTTTGTACCTATAAAATAAATAAATAAATATGCAGCGAAGCTTGTGGTTCAAATGCACCGATCGCGTCAGCGACCGAGGAATCTATAAATGTTCCTGTCGAACCATCATCCAAAAGCGCATAAGTATCTACGCTACCTTCTGAGCCGCTGAGCGTAACTGCAACTATCTTTAGAAGAGGTAATTTTTTTATTTTTTATTTTTTTTTTTATTTTTATATTTTAGCGTTTTGTTAACGCTTAAATATACTTAAGTAAAATTTTAAAACACTGAAAAAAGACGACAACCTCAGGCGGGAATCGAACCACGCACCTTCCGCATTCCGGGCGGCTGCCTTAACCACTTGGCTACCGAGGTCTGGCTTTCAACCGTCGAAATTTGTCAGTGCTTGATGCTTATGTTTTTAGTCAACATTGCTTCATCAAATCTTAGAAGTTTTCACCTCTGAGATCCGAAAGAAATATTTTTACAAATATTTAAACATTCGGTTAAGATGAAGCTGCGTTTATAGATAATTTTTTTTTTATATTTTAGCGTTTTGTTAACGCTTAAATATACTTAAGTAAAATTTTAAAACACTGAAAAAAGACGACAACCTCAGGCGGGAATCGAACCACGCACCTTCCGCATTCCGGGCGGCTGCCTTAACCACTTGGCTACCGAGGTCTGGCTTTCAACCGTCGAAATTTGTCAGTGCTTGATGCTTATGTTTTTAGTCAACATTGCTTCATCAAATCTTAGAAGTTTTCACCTCTGAGATCCGAAAGAAATATTTTTACAAATATTTAAACATTCGGTTAAGATGAAGCTGCGTTTATAGATAATTTTTTTTTTATATTTTAGCGTTTTGTTAACGCTTAAATATACTTAAGTAAAATTTTAAAACACTGAAAAAAGACGACAACCTCAGGCGGGAATCGAACCACGCACCTTCCGCATTCCGGGCGGCTGCCTTAACCACTTGGCTACCGAGGTCTGGCTTTCAACCGTCGAAATTTGTCAGTGCTTGATGCTTATGTTTTTAGTCAACATTGCTTCATCAAATCTTAGAAGTTTTCACCTCTGAGATCCGAAAGAAATATTTTTACAAATATTTAAACATTCGGTTAAGATGAAGCTGCGTTTATAGATAATTTTTTTTTTATATTTTAGCGTTTTGTTAACGCTTAAATATACTTAAGTAAAATTTTAAAACACTGAAAAAAGACGACAACCTCAGGCGGGAATCGAACCACGCACCTTCCGCATTCCGGGCGGCTGCCTTAACCACTTGGCTACCGAGGTCTGGCTTTCAACCGTCGAAATTTGTCAGTGCTTGATGCTTATGTTTTTAGTCAACATTGCTTCATCAAATCTTAGAAGTTTTCACCTCTGAGATCCGAAAGAAATATTTTTACAAATATTTAAACATTCGGTTAAGATGAAGCTGCGTTTATAGATAATTTTTTTTTATTTTTTTTTTTTTATATTTTAGCGTTTTGTTAACGCTTAAATATACTTAAGTAAAATTTTAAAACACTGATAAAAGACGACAACCTCAGGCGGGAATCGAACCACGCACCTTCCGCATTCCGGGCGGCTGCCTTAACCACTTGGCTACCGAGGTCTGGCTTTCAACCGTCGAAATTTGTCAGTGCTTGATGCTTATGTTTTTAGTCAACATTGCTTCATCAAATCTTAGAAGTTTTCACCTCTGAGATCCGAAAGAAATATTTTTACAAATATTTAAACATTCGGTTAAGATGAAGCTGCGTTTATAGATAATTTTTTTTTTTATATTTTAGCGTTTTGTTAACGCTTAAATATACTTAAGTAAAATTTTAAAACACTGAAAAAAGACGACAACCTCAGGCGGGAATCGAACCACGCACCTTCCGCATTCCGGGCGGCTGCCTTAACCACTTGGCTACCGAGGTCTGGCTTTCAACCGTCGAAATTTGTCAGTGCTTGATGCTTATGTTTTTAGTCAACATTGCTTCATCAAATCTTAGAAGTTTTCACCTCTGAGATCCGAAAGAAATATTTTTACAAATATTTAAACATTCGGTTAAGATGAAGCTGCGTTTATAGATAATTTTTTTTTTATTTTTTTTTTATATTTTAGCGTTTTGTTAACGCTTAAATATACTTAAGTAAAATTTTAAAACACTGAAAAAAGACGACAACCTCAGGCGGGAATCGAACCACGCACCTTCCGCATTCCGGGCGGCTGCCTTAACCACTTGGCTACCGAGGTCTGGCTTTCAACCGTCGAAATTTGTCAGTGCTTGATGCTTATGTTTTTAGTCAACATTGCTTCATCAAATCTTAGAAGTTTTCACCTCTGAGATCCGAAAGAAATATTTTTACAAATATTTAAACATTCGGTTAAGATGAAGCTGCGTTTATAGATAATTTTTTTTTTATATTTTAGCGTTTTGTTAACGCTTAAATATACTTAAGTAAAATTTTAAAACACTGAAAAAAGACGACAACCTCAGGCGGGAATCGAACCACGCACCTTCCGCATTCCGGGCGGCTGCCTTAACCACTTGGCTACCGAGGTCTGGCTTTCAACCGTCGAAATTTGTCAGTGCTTGATGCTTATGTTTTTAGTCAACATTGCTTCATCAAATCTTAGAAGTTTTCACCTCTGAGATCCGAAAGAAATATTTTTACAAATATTTAAACATTCGGTTAAGATGAAGCTGCGTTTATAGATAATTTTTTTTTTTTATATTTTAGCGTTTTGTTAACGCTTAAATATACTTAAGTAAAATTTTTTAAAACACTGAAAAAAGACGACAACCTCAGGCGGGAATCGAACCACGCACCTTCCGCATTCCGGGCGGCTGCCTTAACCACTTGGCTACCGAGGTCTGGCTTTCAACCGTCGAAATTTGTCAGTGCTTGATGCTTATGTTTTTAGTCAACATTGCTTCATCAAATCTTAGAAGTTTTCACCTCTGAGATCCGAAAGAAATATTTTTACAAATATTTAAACATTCGGTTAAGATGAAGCTGCGTTTATAGATAATTTTTTTTTTTTTTTTTTTATATTTTAGCGTTTTGTTAACGCTTAAATATACTTAAGTAAAATTTTAAAACACTGAAAAAAGACAACAACCTCAGGCGGGAATCGAACCACGCACCTTCCGCATTCCGGGCGGCTGCCTTAACCACTTGGCTACCGAGGTCTGGCTTTCAACCGTCGAAATTTGTCAGTGCTTGATGCTTATGTTTTTAGTCAACATTGCTTCATCAAATCTTAGAAGTTTTCACCTCTGAGATCCGAAAGAAATATTTTTACAAATATTTAAACATTCGGTTAAGATGAAGCTGCGTTTATAGATAATTTTTTTTTTTATATTTTAGCGTTTTGTTAACGCTTAAATATACTTAAGTAAAATTTTAAAACACTGAAAAAAGACGACAACCTCAGGCGGGAATCGAAGCACGCACCTTCCGCATTCCGGGCGGCTGCCTTAACCACTTGGCTACCGAGGTCTGGCTTTCAACCGTCGAAATTTGTCAGTGCTTGATGCTTATGTTTTTAGTCAACATTGCTTCATCAAATCTTAGAAGTTTTCACCTCTGAGATCCGAAAGAAATATTTTTACAAATATTTAAACATTCGGTTAAGATGAAGCTGCGTTTATAGATAATTTTTTTTTTTATATTTTAGCGTTTTGTTAACGCTTAAATATACTTAAGTAAAATTTTTTAAAATACTGAAAAAAGACGACAACCTCAGGCGGGAATCGAACCACGCACCTTCCGCATTCCGGGCGGCTGCCTTAACCACTTGGCTACCAAGGTCTGGCTTTCAACCGTCGAAATTTGTCAGTGCTTGATGCTTATGTTTTTAGTCAACATTGCTTCATCAAATCTTAGAAGTTTTCACCTCTGAGATCCGAAAGAAATATTTTTACAAATATTTAAACATTCTAAGATTTGATGAAGCAATGTTGACTAAAAACATAAGCATCAAGCACTGACAAATTTCGACGGTTGAAAGCCAGACCTCGGTAGCCAAGTGGTTAAGGCAGCCGCCCGGAATGCGGAAGGTGCGTGGTTCGATTCCCGCCTGAGGTTGTCGTCTTTTTTCAGTGTTTTAAAATTTTACTTTAGAAGAGGTTTTAAAGAAGGAGAATGAAAAGAGGAAGAGCTAAAATTTACGTGTCCAATGCCATCACGATTCTCGCTGAAAGTCGCATCAAAAGATGTGGACGGCCCTAGCTGACGGTTAGCAGGTTCCGTTGGTGCGTCGGATATGTTGTTAACTTGCAAGTCATAGTGTAGCAGCTGGTGGTGCCTACGGGAACAACCATCCGCCGACCATAAAGTCTTAGGACGGCAGGTACTGAACCTATGCTTGTATTTCCTCAAACATCAAACACACACTTTATTTTCCTTAGCCCAAGTCCACCATCACTAGTCGACAAAATCATAAACTTATGGCAGCTATCAATATCGTGATTTAAGGTTTTACAATATTGACATTGATCTGTGACAGTATTGACCGATCTCTTTTTACTATTTACGTTACTGCTATTAGCTACAAAACCTTTAGAAGAACTAGCATTGTTGACGTGGTCGTCATAACGTTGAAGAGGCCTGACCGGTTTGACAAACTTGGCAGACTGGACTTCCAACATAATCATAAAACCAGAACAACTTCTAACTTCTGCTTCGTGGTCAAGAAACTGAGATAATGTATCGAGTTTAAAAACTGAGTGTGCTCCTTTATATGAATAATGAGCCCATTGAGCTCGTAATGCCGGCGTCAACTTCCCTATAATGGCATGTAACAATTCGGGAGACGCTAAATGTTGTGGTTGGTTTAATAGCTTAATAGTCTCTACACAATTACGAACTTAACATGCAAAATCTATTAATTCAGTCGTACCTTCAGATATGTCTATCTTAGGCAGTGACCTAATTCGAGTAATCTCGTTAAGAAGCAAGCGCTCACTATGTCCGAAACGCCGCGACAATGCGGCTACCACAACATTGGGATCGTGAGCCGCTACAAGCAAAACCGACACTGCCTCGCGCGCTGTGCCTCGTAGGGCGGCGCTCAGCCTACACAAATTTTTAGCCGGTTTATATGTTTAGAGTAGTTTAGAGTCTTCGTAGACTTTTTTAAAAATTAGGAAATCGCACAGCCTACCATCAAACATAGGTAAATTTGAAGTATGACTAACCTTAGATTTGTTCGAAGCGAGTCTTTCGATGGCCAGAGCTAAAATATTTATACCATCATCCTTTTGTTGGTTGGGCCCACACTTTGTAGTAGTTTGATTACGCTGCAAGCCAGCGGTATTACGTCACTGTGAAGTCTACCCTCACATTCGAAAGAAATACTATTGCAAGTATTTAACAATCGATAAAGACGTAATTGCTTATAAATATCTTTATTATTGAAATTTGGCATTCACAATAGATAACGGATAAAATGTTTACTAAAAAAAAATATTATCATTTTTCTAGTAAACATTTTATCCGTTATCTATATAGCATTATGAATGAAAAATTTCAATAATAAAGAAAATTAAGGCCGTCCTTAATTTTCCTATCCCACAGACTCAGAAGAAGAAAATAAAATCAAATCTCATAAAATCCTTCCTAGGCTTAATAAGCTATTACAGGAAGTTTATCAGGGATTTTGCCAAACTTACAAAGCCGTTAACATCGTGCCTTAAAAAGAACGCTAGAGTCATTCATAAGACAGACTTCCTAGACGCAGTTCAAAAGTGTAAGGAAATATTGACAAACGCTCCTATACTGCAATACCCTGACTTTGACGAACCGTTTATTTTGACTACAGGCGCATCTGACGTAGCTCTGTCGTGTTATCCCAAGGAAACGTTGGTTCCGACAAACCAGTCGCATTTGCAACCAGAACCATTTCAGACACTGAAACGCAATATTCGACAATACAAAAGAAATTACTGGCCATAGTTTGGGCGAAAAAGTACTGTAGGCCATACCTTTATTGTCGCAAGTTCACTATTTATACTGACCACAGACCCTTGATGTGGCTTATGTCTCTCTAGGATCTGAATTCTAAAGTAACGAGATGGAAATTAAAACTAGCCGAATACGATTATAAAGTAATATATAAAAAGGGCAAGCAAAACACGAACGCCGACGCTTTATCTCGAGTTAAGATTTATCACAAGAGTATAGATTCATTAGCCGTAAACTTAGAAGACAATGACGATGACGACATAATAAATAGGATTTTTGATAACGCGCACGCGCGCGCGTTCTATCGTTGTGCCCGCGTAGATTAGATATCGCCAATATTTTGTTCGACGTGATGAAGACAGATTCTGATCGCTATCCGACATACGCGGAGTACGCTAGGCGCTCGTTGTTGCGATTACGTGTTGTCATTGGCTTAAGCGAGGAATTAATATTTGCAATAATTATTCGTGGAATCACTGACCCACAGATTCGCGCTGCCGCTATGAACGCGAATTTGTTGCCCGGTGATTTAGTTGGATTTTTGTCCATTTATATCAAACCTACTCAGATTGCTCCTGTTCGTGTCAGACCCCGCGTTCAGTCGACCCACAATTTTCATAATAATTAGCGTAAAATATAAAACTTTGATACAAAATCAAAATGTTTTAAATGTAACGGTTTTGGTCACAAGCAGTATGAATGTCCTAAACGTGTAAAATTAAATAATCCGAATGACAGGAATGAACCGTCAAGTTCAGGATTGTCAGTTTTGAAAAACTTTGCGAATAGATCTGATCCATGTAGCTTCTGTAAAAAGACGGGGCATAAAGTTGAGGATTGTTTCGCATAACAGCGTGCTGAATCTCGTGGCAAATCTAATGTAAACTTTTGCCGTAAGAGTTTTGACGAATACAAGCAGAACGACATTGCAGCTGCGGTGATTCAAGGGGTACCTGTAGATATCCTTATAAATAGCGACTCGCAACTTTCCTTAATAGCAGAATCTGTTGTAAAACATTTTCAGTGCACTCAAACACCGTCTTTCTATACATTGCGTGGCATCGGAAGCCAAGAAGTTGAGTCCAGCTTTTCTACTACTTTAACTGTTGAGTTCCCTAAAATCTCTCTCGAAGTTGATTTTCATGTGGTCCCTGACCGATATTTAAATACCCCGGTTATACTAGGTACAGATGTACTCAATAGGGATGGTGTGATCTATACACGAACTCGAGGCGCACAACACTTGACACGTTCAAATACGGTTCTCAGTGTGCGGTCGAACATGCATAAGCAAATAAATACGACTGTTGACGGCGATAATAAAAAATATTTGTTACGTATGCTTGATGATTTTTCGGACTTTCTCGTTACCGGTACGGCTACAACGACTGTTAATACCGGTTCAATGCACATTCGATGAGACTCCTGTTGTGTATAGACCATACAAAATGTCATGTCATGAGAAGATCCGGGTACGAGACATTATTAGGGATTTACTCGATAAAGGGATAATTAGGGAAACCGAATCAAGTCCTACTTTATTGGTGAAGAAAAAAGACGGTAGCGACAGAATGTGTGTGGATTTCCGGGCGTTAAATGCGAACACCGTGAAGAATCGCTATCCATTGCCGCTTATTGAGGATCACATTGACCGTCTAAGCAAAGCCAAGTTCTTTACTAGTCTGGACATGGCAACCGGCTTCCACCAGATCCCAATGGACAGCGATTCTATACATCGCACTGGCTTTGTGACGTCCGAGGGTCACTTCGAGTACCTTAAAATGCCGTATGGACTCGCCAACGCACCTGTAGTTTACCAACGTATCATATCTGATACATTACGTCCTTTTATCGAGGCTGATAGAGCTTTAGTTTATGTCGACGACGTCCTGATACCGAGTAAGACCATCGACGAGGGTCTGCAGACGCTTCGCGAGGTGTTACGGACTTTGACCACTGCAGGTTTTTCAATTAATTTAAAGAAATGTACATTTCTTGCTAAAGAGGTTGAATACTTGGGGCGTACAATAAGCCATGGTCAGGTTAGGCCGAGTCAGTATAAAATTAATGCTTTGGTCGGGGCCCGAACACCTAGCAGTGTGAAAGAAGTAAGACAGTTTCTTGGTCTCGCTGGGTATTATTGGCGATATATCCCCGGCTATTCTCTTAAAACAGCTTGCATTGCTAACCTACATCGCAAAGGTGTGCAATTTCAGTGGACCGACGAGCACGAACAAGTTCGTAAAGATATTATTGACCGGTTAACTAACGAACCAGTGCTCGCTATTTACGATCCTTTGTTGGCCACAAAGGTGCATATTGATACGTCGCCGCGGGGTTACGGTGCTGTCTTATTGCAAACTGACGTTGAAGGATGTAAACGACCTGTTGCGTACTTCAGCAAGGTTACTCAGGGTGCTGAGCCCCGTTACCACTCTTACGGGTTGGAAACGCTGGCTGTGCTTAAGGTGCTGCAACACTTTAGGCATTATTTAGTCGGAAACAAGTTTAAAGTAATGACGGATTGCAACGCCTTAAAACTTACCCAACGCAAGAAAGATCTCCTGCCTAGAATAGCTCGGTGGATGTACTTGCAGGATTATGACTTTGACCTGGAGTATCGTGAGGGGACTGCGCAATCACACGCGGATTACTTAAGTCGCAATGCAATTAATATGTGTCAAATAGCGAGGCCGCATAGCTGGGCCCAGATAGCGCAGGCCGCTGACGAAGAAACCCAGTCGCTGCTGCAGAAACTTAATGACGGTGCGCTTGATGCGGGACGTTATGTAAAACGTAATGATGTGCTATATTATAAGCTCAATAAGACCGGAGAACGGCCCCGTTATTTATGCTTTATTCCTAAAGGTCATCGTCTAAGTTTACTGCGAATTTTCCACGACTGCGATTTTATAACGACTTTCATAATGACTGCATTCTGCCTGATGGTAAACAGCCGATGCAGTCCAAAATAATAAGAGCGCTCCCCACCGTGGAATAAACACGATAACGAGCGCTTCCATTCATGACGGCCTGCATAAATGAGGAGCAAACAATCAAAGCGTGATTTGTCACAAAAAAATAAAAAATAATTTATGAATGCCATTACCGCCACTTTTTAAAATCAAAGTGTTTCGTTTATTTACTTTCAATCAAACTGTGTTCTATCCCATAAATTTATTTGCTCAAAAACCGAGCGTACAAACATACTGCATTTTGTCCAAAATCAAGTTACGTTCATAAAATTATTTGTCCAATCCTCCAATCATAGCAGCTCTTGGGTTTTTTATTTTTATTATATATATATTTTTATTTTGAAGGGACAAATGACGTTTTGAACGAAAACTGTCATTTTGACGGTGTCAGTTTTAGGTTATTGTTATGTGTTGATTTCGTTGTGCATTTTATCAATATTTTCACGAAAAAAGTTCTCTTATCTATAAAAATAATGAACGAAGACGAAACAGAGACAGTGCTTGTTAGAGAGGCGAGTGTAGGAAGCCGAAAAAGAAGAGTAACAGGGGGTAAGAGAGCTTTAGCAAAAATAAACTATATTCGGCCCCTTCTGGCAGTAATGTTTATACGCCTTGTAATCACAACGAGTCTACGAAAAGGTTTCTGTGCAGCAAGATAACACCAAAAATTATTAAGGCTATAAGAATTTACTAGTACAATATTCCTAACAAGCAGAGACAGGATAGTATGATTGCTAACATGCTCAAATTGTCAGTTGTTATGAGAAAGATACCAAGACCTACATCACAAAATAAAAGACAGAAACCTGGAGGATCACATAACTACAGTGTCAAATACTTTCTTAAACATGATGGAGGCCAATTCCATGTATGTAAAAATCTTTTCATTAACGTATTGCAAATAGGCCGCACGAGACTACAAAATATTTCTAAGAAGAAAAATATTGGAGACCCTATTGAAGAAAAACGAGGTGGAGACAGAAAGAGCCATAGATCAGTTGAAAAAAATAATAGTGTGAGAATTTTTTTAAGGCAGCTTAGAGGAAATGAAAGTCATTACAATAGGAACAAATCACAAAGAATTTATTTGAGTTGTGACCTGAGTATAAAGAAGTTGTATGAATTGTATAATGAAAATGTAGAAAGTGATAAAAAAGTTCATTTTGCAATGTTTAGAAGAATTTTTGTAAATGAATTTAACTTGGGATTCAGGTCTCCGGCTACAGATGTATGCAATTACTGTTCTCTCATGAAGACAAAAATAAGCAGTTCTCCAAAAGGATCAACAGAAAGGAATGGTTTCATGATTGAAAAAAGAATCCACAAACAGCGTGCTAATGCCTTTTATAAGTTATTGAAAACAGAAGTGCTGGATTCCCTGACTTTCTGCTTTGATTTGCAGCAAATACAGCCTCTGCCAAAAACAAATATACAAGAAGCCTTTTACAGCCGCCAATTAAATTTCTACAATTTATGTATAGTTGATCTCCAGTGTTAGAAGCCATTATTTTACACGTGGACAGAAGAGCAAGCAGGCAAAGGCAGTCTAGAGATATCTTCTAGCCTACTAAACTTTTTAGAAACTACTGATTTTGGATCAATAAACTCATACGTTTTTTTTTGTGATGGCTGCGTCGCCCAAAACAAAAATAATATTGTTTTAAGAACAATAATACATTTTCTTTACACAAAACAAAATTGCTCAATTAAAGAAATACAATTTTATTTCCCTGTCCGTGGCCAGTTTTCTACCAGCGGATAGAATTTTTGGAAGAGCTGAAAAATTGTTAAAAAAGCAACCTGTAATAGTTACAAAGGATGAGTACTATGATACTTATGCAAAAATAGGTGAAGTAAAGAAATGTGGTGTTGATTGGATGATAAAAGACACGAAATCACTGCAAAAGTACTATAAAGACTTTCCCAATATTAATGATTTGAAACGAATTTATATCAAGATGAGCGAGAAGTCTGGACAGCGTTCTTTCAAAGTTAAGGGGTTTCAAAACTTTGTGTTTGAATGTGAGGAGTCATTTGATTCTTTAGCCAAGAGAAGTTTTACGAATAGTCGACTTCAAAGAGTAAAGCTAAAGGATTTACCCTTAAGCCATACCATCACAGCAGAGAAGAAGAAGGATGTGGACAAACTGTAATGTTCAATGTTTGGAAATGAATGGAAAAAGATAGAAGATAGTCAATTTGATTGGTATAAGATGATATTAGACGTACCAACGGCAGCTCAGGAAGAACCAATAACATTTTGTGATTGTTTAGAAGAAGAAGTTGCAATAAGAATTTTAATTAATAATTTTCCTTTAAATAAAAAGCATTTTTTTCATTATAAGGTGTTTTATTCAAAACCATTTTTGTCCATAACCAATACATTCAAATGATGATTTGTCCCTCAAGTTCATGCAAAACAAGTTTTGTCCATTTTGTATTTCTAAATATTTCCTTTATTAGGATAGGTTTGAAGACAATAATATGAGTATAATGTTCTAATAAACCACAACTTTCACAATTAAGTTACATTATGTGTATTTGAAGGTATATAAGTCAATTAAACGTTTTTTCTGATTTCCCAAATCTTGGAGGTGAGTGACAAGTCACGCTTTGATTGTTTGCTCCTCAAATGCCGTTTCACGTCCCGCTTAAAAGACCCGGGACTGTAGGAGCTGGGAAACAGAACACTCTCCATAGTAATTTCAGTAGAAGACACTGAGAGAAGCAATCTCTCTACGCAGCTGGAGGTCCTCAAAAGAGGCTGTAACCTCAGCATCAATAATGCGTACCGCTCGCCTTTGCAGTCTATCAAGTGCATCGAGAAGGTATTTAGCGGAGCCGTCCCATAGATGGGAACAATACTCCATACTCGATCGCATCTGAGTCTTGTACAGCAAACAGCGCTGCTCGGGAGTGAAAAACCGCCTCACCTTATTGAGAATACCCAACTTACGGGAGGCAGTTAAAATAACACTCTCGATGTTGCATTTTGGATTCAGTTCCTGGCCGATGTCCATGCCAAGAACGAAAAAAAATGGGTAACGGAGAGTTCTGAAGTGAGGGAGGAGTAAGAAATGGTGGTACACAACTACGCGCGCGCGCACACTCCGGCCCCTGTCGCACCGTGTACCGCATCCCTCCGCACGCGACCCCACTGCAGCCGGCCGCCTATAAAAACACGCCGCGAGCCACGGCTTAGCAGTCTGCTTTCGGCGCGCCTCGGATGCACATCTCTCGCATCAACCTAGGTTGGTCATTGATTGCGCTCGAGTCAGACCCAACTCAGGCCCTTTTCCCCGCACGTATAGTGTTAGAGGACCATACTGCATCGTTAGCGATCTGTATGTAGTCTACCATCAATATTTCGTGGCCCACTGCGTATTCCCCTTTTGCTTATTAAAGATAGATTCTTTTCTATATCTTTACTTTTTATATAATTTAGAATCAATATTGTTTTGCTAAGGATGTAATTTTTGGTTCTCTTTTTTTCGTAAAATAAACCAATGTTTATTATTTGCGTGCCAACCAACCCGCCACGGGTTCAAATTACAAGTACCAAGTGCCACGCGCCCGTGGCGGGTTTGGATAACTGCACTCGATTTTTGGTCTAAAACGCCACAGATAGAGTGTATTTTTCCGTGTTACCGCGCTCTAACGTAAAATAAAGGTCTACGCTAGCGAAATATATTCTTCTCACTCTAACACGCGTCACTTTGGCTTTAAAACGAGACATCCAAAATCAGTGCTCAACAGATCGTTCGCGCGCTTTCACGGTTGTGTTTACGAGGTGAATTTAAAGTGTTTTAACAGTGTTTGGTTGATTGTTTTGTTTGGATATCGTTTAAAATGTAAGTAAATACCTATTTTAAAGATATCTATCGTTAAGTGAACATGATTTGTTGTAATTTTGGTGTATTTTTCATGGGCTTAGGTGTAACGTCTGGTAGTAGTGGAACTTGTGCATGTTGTTTTTTACGTTAATTGTACATAATTCAATAATATAATTGTTCAAATCTTTAATTAATTTAATATTCAACTAAATAGAATAGTCCACAAATACTGAAAGATACTTTATTTTTAATGTGTGTGTGTGTTTTTTGTTATTTTGCACTAACAATATGTTTTTTTTCTTTATAGTTAAAAAAATTTTGTTCTGTGATTTTATGGTTTTTACTAACTAAACGATGCTTGCTTTTTAATGTGTGTGTGTGTTTTTTGTTATTTTGCACTAACACTTTGAGTGGTAGAGCCACGCTGCGTTGCAGCACGCATTGGGCCGGCTCGCCCGACGTAATACCACCCTCACACTAATATCTGGCGTGAAATAATGGCACTTGGAGCTGTTGTGTTTCGTCCGGCCAGTGAGGGTATCGGAGGCCCATCTCCCCCCCCCCCCTCTCACAATACGTATTCCTTCCTTAAAGGACGGCAACGTGCCTGCGATTCCTCTGGTTTTGCGGGTGTCCATGGGCGGCGGTGATTACTCTCCATCAGGTGACCCGCCTGCTCGTTTGCTTCCTTCTTTTTTTTCTTTATAGTTAATAAAAATTTGCACTGTGATTTTATGATTTTTACTAACTGAACGATGCTTGCTTTAACAATATGCACTAACAATATGTTTTTTTCTATATAGTTAAAAACATGCCAAGAAATACTAGTCGTGGTAGGGGTCGTAGGGGTGCTAGAAGTGCACGTGGTATCGGAGATGGTGTTAGTCGTGCACGTGGCCGTGGTAGTGGTGAAGATGACGGCGCCGCGGTAGCTGATGTATTTGAAGGGTACATTTATTTATAGTTTAAAACATTAGATAGGCACTCTTAAGGCGGGTCTCCTGCGACACTGTTTTGTGTTTTCTAACACATGACATCAAACATCTAACAAAATATGTCAAAATATGTACGTAGGCCACGCCCATATTTGTCTTCGATGCCCGCCTTTACTTTCGATGTTTTGTGTTTGAGAACCTACCGCTTCATTGTGGACGTGACTACTACTACTACTACTCTACTACTCGTTGTATTATATTTTATTTAATATTATAGAATATTTATTTCTACAGTCACTTAGAAGAAAATTATTGTTCTGTGATAAACACAAATTTTTATTTTAGATTTTACTTGGGCCACGTCGACAGCCTCCCGGTTGGGCAGCCACTGGAGGTCCCTCTGACCGAGAAGCGGAAGCGGAAGTGGCTTAACGAAACTGCTGAAAGTGGACAGTATGTTCTGCCTTTCATTTATTTATCGACTATTAATATTATTCATTATACTGGATTGGAGGAGCTCGAAGGCGCAGCGGTCAGCGCGTTCGGCTTGCAATCTTGCTAGCTAAGCAACTTTCGAAATGCCGGGTCGCTGGATGGGTGACCAAATTTAAAAAACATCTCGAGCTCCTCCGTGCTTCGGAAGGCACGTTAAGCCGTTGGTCCCGGTTGTTGTCGTAAGATGACAGTCGTTAAAACCCACCAACCCGCATTGGGTCAGCGTGGTGGGTTAGGGCCCAATATCCCCACGTGCTGTTGTCCACGTGGGAGGCCTGTGCCCAGCAGTGGGACGTTTATAGGCTGATGATACTGGATTTATTTTATTTTATGATATACGAGTACACAATGAACAGAAAATAACGCAGCAAATAATTACAGATTCTTTGAGAGTGTTCAGCAGCCAAGCTCTTCGGCATTTTCACCCGTTATGTAAGTGTTTAATGTAATTACTCATTTACCAACATTTCTCATTACTAAATAAAAAATGGCATACTTTATGATGAAAAATTAACCTTAATCCTGCCAATTGTTAGTTTACTTTTGAATAAGCAGCGAATTAAGTAGCAAATCCGTTTCAGATTCGTCGAGTGTGGTGAATATCAACCGACGACGCCAGAACCAGATTTTTTTTTATTTGTTACACTTGTTACAATTCTTTTACTTACTTGAAATGGGCTTATTATTATCATTAAATTTCATTTTTTCAATGAAGGCACCCACGGTCTAACCCAGGACATAGGCAAAGTGGAATAAAAATAATATCCGACGTGCAGATTGCGCCACCAACAGTGACTGGGTAAGAATAAATTACTTTCACTCTGTTAATGGGTAATGCGGTGAAAACGGAAAAATTGGCTGTTTTCTATTAGCTGTTACATAAAATATTTTAGATATTTCGCTCTTAAATTTTCTATATATATTACAGAACGTATATGTGAGGGGATGACACATTACGACCGTGTTTTACAATAATAATTCCTATAAAATCATAAACACGTAGGTTATCGATTTTTTGACTGATTTGGATTTCAAAAAAACTAAACTTTTTATTAGCTTTTTATAAAAATGTGAACGGCGATTACGCATTACCGCGGACCCGCACCGCGCAACACCCGCGAGGGCCCGGAATTTTCGCTGACCGCCTAACCCCCCTTAAGTTGGTTGAATCCGATGGAATATACACTATTTCTTTACAGTGGCCAAGTGACGCCAGCACCATCGCCGGCTGCGTAAGTATCCATGATTTTTTAATGATCATCTCCTTTTTTATTTTTTTATAGTAAGAGAGTATAAACTATCTAGTTATATTATAGTTAATTAAGCAGTAAATCACAATTACAGGTTCGTCGAGTGCAGCAGTTCCAGTCCAGCTCCGGTGCAGAACTCCAGTACAGTTCAGGCTCAGACGACTTCCATAGCTAGGTGAATATATTTTTGTTTATCGCTCATTGGTAACTTCGATTTTAATACCAAATTGTTTTTTTATGAGTTAACCGGCTATTTTTTATTACTATAGTTTCCCTGTACCTCAATTTCTGGACCAGAAGAGTACACCTCGAGTGGCAAAACCATATCGTCATCTTCCTCTAAGAGACCGAGATCTTGAGCTGTTAGTCAATTTAGGTAATAAAAATATTTTTTTTAAAGTAAGGTACCAAATCGAAATTATAGACACAGGTAAAGTGAACATGTTCCATATCTCCCTGTTTAACTTGCAGGTAGCGAGGATGACGACGACAGTGACGACGACAGTGACGACGACGGTAGTGTGCCTTATATGCCGAGGACTCTACGGCTCTACTACGACGACGACGACGACGACGTAGAAGAACTAGCCGTGCCCCCGCCAGCAGTAGAGTCGGAGCTTGAAGTTCCACCGGCAGACCGGCTTGAGGTGGCAAATGACACTGAGCTAGGACCCGCCCAATTCCACTTTGATTGGCAGCCACTCCCCAACCCACCGATCCCTCCTCAGAGCAGGCGGGAAGTGTTTAATGAAATTACCGGTGCAACCATTTCGCCGCTGAATCCTTATGAAGCATTCACGGCGATATGGGACGCATCGGTAATTTCAAAAATTGTTAGCGAAACGAACACGTATGCCGAAACCGCATTTTTGGGGAAGGTTGAGGGGAATTCCCTGGGGAACCACAGCCGTCTAAATCTTTGGGCACCCATTACAGCTGATGATGTTATGGTATTTTTTGCCATCGTAATGGCAATGGGACTCGTCCATAAAAACGCTTTCACGGACTATTGGAATCGAGATGTTAATATATTTTCCACCCCTTACTTTTCGGCCGCAATGTCGAGAAATAAATTCCAGCTTATGTTACGATACCTGCATTTTAGTGACAATACTGCACTACCACCAGACGCAACACCTGTAGATGCAAAGTTACATAAGCTGGAATTTATTACTCGGCACCTTAATTCAAAATTTTCGGAGCTGTACAAGCTAGATCGAAACATTTCGTTAGACAAGTCCCTCATCATGTGGAAAGGGTGGCTTTCTAACCTAAAGCACTGCATTCCCAACAAAGCAGCGAAAATAGGCATCAAGACATACGAGTTATGCGAATCAAAGACCGGATATTTATACCGGTTTGACATTCACAAAAAAAAATAGTGAACCACCCGTTTTAGATAGCCCTATTTCTGGTTTTGTTTGCCAAACTGTCATTAAATTGCTGGAAGGTCTAAGAAATAAAGGGTTTGTGTCTGGATAGACAACTTTTATAATAGTCCAGCACTGGCTAGACATTTGAAATCAAACGGGTTTGATTGTGTCGGAACATTAAGGACCAATCGTTTGCTAGTACCTAAATTTTTAAATCTCCTCAAAACGGGGCAGATGCTTCTAGCAAAAGGTGATCTGGCTGGATGCACAAGCGGTGATGTTGACTTATTTGTCTGGAGGGACACCAAGCGTGTCGCATTTTTGTCAACGTACCATGGCAAGGCAGTTAGCCATTGTGCAGTGGAAAGAAAGTTTAAACCCATTTTGGTGCGGGACTACAACGTTTCAATGGGGGGCGTAGACAAAAAAGATCAGATTTTGTCTACGTACCCCATTGAACGAAAACGATTAAAAATTTGGTACAAAAAATTATTTTTACGAATTTTAAATGTGTCTATTTACAATTCTTTTATAATTTATAATAGTGGGCTTGCCACCCGGAACCGGCCACTACTTGCCCAAAAAGAGTATAGACGCACGTTAGTTGTACAGCTATTAGATAAACACAACACACGTGCGGCTGTCGCAGTGAACCATTTAGAGCCTCATATCCTCCCGCAAAGTTCTATCAACCACTACAGTCCCATATGACACGAAGGACGGAGGAAACGAGCGGTTAAGACGCACGTGTGTTGTGTGCAAAACAAGAGTGCGTACCCACTGCCCTGCGTGCAATGTGGCATTATGTTTGCAACCTTGCGCGCAAATATATCACAAGGGCAGTAATTAGCTTTTTTAGTAGTTTAATTATTATTTTTTTGTTTTTCTTATGTGTTCAACTTAATATTTTTTAAATCCACATCGGGGTAGCACTAAGCTTTCATCACACCTGTTGTTGTTGTTGTTTAAGCTCCACAAGAGTAATTAAGTCAGGCACTTAAAGGTTTACATTGAATAAATAATATGACTTTGTCTTTTACTTTCAACCTCGTGTGTCTTAATGCCTCATCATCAGCTGAGGCTAGTATTGACGTCAATAAGTGCCTGTAAAGGTTTACATTGAATAAATAATATGACTTTGCCTTTGACTTTCAACCTCGTATGTCTTAATGCCTCATCACCAGCTGAGGCTAGTATTGATGTCAATAAGTGCCTGTAAAGGTTTACATTGAATAAATAATATGACTTTGTCTTTGTCTTTCAACCTCGTATGTCTTAATGCCTCATCATCAGCTTAGACTAGTATTGACGTCAATAAATGCCTGTAAAGGTTTACATTGAATAAATAATATGACTTTGTCTTTGACTTTCAACCTCGTATGTCTTAATGCCTCATCATCAGCTAAGGCTAGTATTGATGTCAATAAGTGCCTGTAAAGGTTTACATTGAATAAATAATATGACTTTGTCTTTGACTTTCTACCTAGTATGTCTTAATGCCTCATCATCAGCTGTAAGACGCCCATTGCTGGACATAGGCCTTCCCCAAAGATCCCCACAGCGATCAGTCTTGCGCTGCCTGCATCCAGCAGCTTCCCACGACCTTCACCAGATCGCTTAGGTGCTTATCAAAAGCCTTTTAGTATAAAGTCTCTTAGGATGTGATAGAGCTGCTTTTGCGTAAATAAAAAAAATATAAAATTACGCTCTTGAGTAATCATATCGTATCCCTATCTAAAGTAAATGATTATTTTAAAAACTAAAATGCACCGCATGGATGTGATTACCTATATAACAACTAATAATCTTAGTGACATAATTTTATACATTGTTTAAAAAGCAAATAAGAATAGGCAAAACGTCCCCCCCCCCCTTTTAACACTTACATCTTGCATCAATTGAAAGTACTTGAAAAGTAAGCATTTTATTGTATGACAGCAAATTTGTCAGGCATGGAGAAAAAAGTCATCGAGAAAAAGAAAACTATAATAACAAATTTTAATATAAAATTGAAGTCGAGATTTTTTCTTGAATTTAACTAAACACCCTCATATAAAAAAAAATATTTTCCATTTTTCGTTTTTTTTCTTTTTTTTCATTTTTTCATTCCATCGTTCATATTTGCTGTCCTTACACCAAAATACACTATTTATTTTAAAACTTATCATGTTACAAGGGTTGGGACGGATTTCATACAAAAAGCCCATTCTTCTTTTTCTTCAATATTTATTTTATTTCCGTCTTTCATATTATTGTACCATTTATATATATAGCAACGACATCTATCTGTAAATACCGTTGTTTCTGTTACCATTTTTATTGTCAGTTAAAACATCCTTGACGTATGGTTAAATAAATATTGGTTCATTATAAAAAAAAAAGTCTATTTGAATGTAAAAATGTAATGTAAAAATATTTTTTTTATTAATTTTCTTAGTTTTTTTATTAACCATAGCGGGTTTGTTGGCAATCCGAGTATACAATTTGGCGTATCCATGTTATGGACTACTTTTCAACGAAGTTCTATCTAAATTCCAGTAATTCACATGGGGTTTTTTAACGTTACATTTTAGTCTTTTTTAGCATGTAACCATTATTTGTTTTATTTTTATCTGTAAATATAGTTTATGCACTATCGAATGATACTAAAATACTTTGTTCATAATGCATAAAAATTATTTTGTGATAAAAAATAAAACTTGAATATATTTTGTTATATCTCTCTCTCTATTATTTATACGTATATGGTTTATCTACACCGCAAATTAGATATTTTGATAGGTAATTTCATTACAATACCAAAAATATTAAGTTATGTATATGTTTTTGAACAAGAAATAGTTCAAATCGTTGTTAGAAGTTAAGGGTGCAAAAATTTGCATCGCCATTCTTAATGGCTGGCAACCAACGGCATCGCGAAAAAAAGTCTGGCAGCAGAAGGGTTATATATCGAGGGTTTCATTCAAATCACAAATAGGACCCCCTTACAATTGGCGCCCACTTTGGAGCTAGTAACCTTACTACCCTCATATATATATATATATATATAGAATATTTATTATAAATAGATACTATAAATAAATATTTTTTTTATAAAGTACCTTCAGTTTCACTTTTTTCTCCTTAAATTCAGTTAAAATTGATCTTTACAAATTAATTCCTAAACGTAGCCAACGAAAACGAGATAAAATGGCTAACGTAAGTTTCACTGACGATCAATTTCGAGACTTGTTACGAGTTCTTTCAACTAAAAACGATGCCCCCCTCCAGTCTCTAAGCCCGGCGGCTTTGCTTCTTGTACTGCGCGTTTTGATGGGTCTCAAGATTCTACAAAGGTTGAAGCCTTCTTGTCGACTATTATTACATATAAATAAATAGAGAAAGTCTCTGACGAAGATGCCATAGAAGGGCTTACGTTGTTGATGAGTGGAGAAGCGTCGGTGTGGTGGATAGGCGTCAAGGACGGAGTGAAGACTTGGAAGAAAGTTTTGGAAACTCTGAGAACTACTTTTGCACCTAAAAGACCTGCTTACAAAGTATACGATGAGCTTATCACTCAGAAACAACAGTCACCGAAGGGAATCGAGTTATTCGTCGCTAAGAAGCGAGCACTGATGGCGAAACTACCAAAGCCGTCTCTTATTGAGAAACAACACATTCAACAACCTTTTCGGGATATTCGCCGAGATTTGTCGGATCACTGTATCGAGATGCACAGATGCATATAAATAATGATGAAGTCGCTTAATCTCCAAAAAGTAAGTCGTTGTTTGGTTGCGATCCCGAAGTCCACATTGCAATGATAGCCATGTCCAAATCAGAAGAAGATACTGGTGATACTAATCTCACACGAAAACAACAAGAAGTGTTGAACAACGTGTTAAAAGAAAATAACGCCGTTTTTTACTAATAATGGGAAACCAGCTGACTTGGTGGAGCATACTATAGAAGTAATAAGCAATAAACCGATAGCGGTTCCCCCGTATAGAATGTCCCTTCAACGCAGAGAAGTGCTACGTGAACAGGTAGCGACGATGTTGCAAGTAGGGGTTATAGTACCTTCAAAATCTCCATGGACAGCCCCAATCGTCATGGTTCTTAAGAAGAACGGTGAAGTAAGAGTTTGTATTGATTACCGCCAGCTTAATGCAATCACCGTAGCAGACGCGTATCCCTTACCTCGGATTGATGACCTGCTTCACGAAGCAAAGCCGATACCTTTCATGTCGTCACTGGACCTGCGAGCTGGATACTGGCAAATAAAAATAAGAGATGAGGATCAGGAGAAAACTGCATTTGTTACGCCGTTTGGACTATATCAGTTCAAGTTCGGGTTAAGAAACGCGCCAGCAACTTTCCAAAGATTCGACAGGCTCAAGGTACAGCTAGAAGAGATGAATATACTGGCGTACTTGGATGATGTTATTCTACTGTCTCCTACTTTCGAGCAGCATATACAAGACATAAATAGACTGTTCCGTCTCCTGAGAGAAAACAACGTAGTAGTAAATAAAAACAAGTGCCGGTTCTGTCAAGAACAAATTTCTTATCTGGGACACGTTATCACAAGGGATGGTATATCCACGGATCCTGCGAAGATAGCGGCAATCGTAGAAATGCCAGCACCATACAATATTCGACAGGTGTTATCTTTCCTGCAAACCTGCTCATGGTATCGACGGTTTGTGCCTGGATTTGCGAGCATTGCTCAACCCCTTTCCAGACTAGCTAAAAAGGATGCAACCTGGGAATGGGGGCAGGTTCAAAACAACGCTTTCCTAAAGTTGAAACAATGCTTAACCAGCGCACCTTGAAGACAGACACCAGTGATTACGCGATTGGAGCTGTTTTGGTGCAGGGGGAGGGTTACGACGAGCATCCCGTAGAATATGCAAGCCGCCTGCTGACCCAACCAGAGAAAAATTATTTTACAACCGAGCGTGAGGCATTGGCAGTTATATGGGCTGTGTCAAAATTTAGAGGCTACATTGAAGGTTCCTCAGTAGTGAAAGCTACTGACCACCAAGCTCCACGTTGGTTGATGTCAATCAAATCTCCCACCGGACGGCTGGCGAGGTGGGCCCTGCAACTTCAACCCTATAATCTCAAGATTGAGTATATACCAGGCAAAACAAATGTGGTTGCCGAACACCTCTCGCGTCCTCCTTGTCGGGAAAGTCAGGAAAATTATGGCATATGTGTAGTCGCAGTAGACATGCCCCGAAAATCTGGAGCTGAAATTAGACAAGAACAACGAAAAGACACAGAATTGCAGAAAATAATAGATTCCCTAGAAATACCTAATCGAGATGAGACTGGAGCATATTGGTCGAGTAAAGGTTATTTTATGAACAGCGGAATGTTACATCGCTACCTTGAAAAAACAAAAGTGATACTGCGCAACTCGTTATCCCAGAGCACGAAAGATCCGCGTTATTAACCTCCTATCACGATGATCAAACTGCGGGTCATTATGGAGTCGATAAAACATTTCACCGCATCGCTTCTCGCTATTATTGGAAGGGAATTCGAAAAGACATAGAAAAGCATATAAAAGATTGCATCAAGTGTCAACGAACCTACTAATTTAAAACCAGCAAGCAGGGTTGCTGCAAACAACGGTAATGAATCAAAGATTCGAAACTATTTCCTTTGATTTATTTGGGCCTCTACCACCAACCTCGGACAACAAGATATGGGTCTTCATCGTAGAAGATGTTGCCACGCGCTGGGTCGAACTATTTGCCTTGGAACAAGTTACAGCAGAAGCATGCGCAGCAGTTTTTTTTTTTTTTTTATAAAAGAGGGAGGCAAACGAGCAGGCGGGTCACCTGATGGAGAGTAATCACCGCCGCCCATGGACACCCGCAAAACCAGAGGAATCGCAGACGCGTTGCCGGCCTTTAAGGGAGGAATAGGTTTAAGGAAGGAATAGGAATTGGAAAGAGGGGGGGGGGGTGGGGGAGAGGCCTCCGAACCCTCACTGGTCGGACGAAACACAACAGCACCAAGTGCCATTATTTCACGCCCAATATTCGTGAGAGGGTGGTATTACGCCGGGCGAGCCGGCCCAATGCGTGCTGCAACGCAGCGTGGCTCTACCACTCAGAGAATTTGAATTTATTTTGAATTTAAAAATTGAATGAAATCTTCCTTCGCTATGGCGTCCCTCGACGATTAATAAGCGATAACGGGACACAATTTGTCAGCGCCGTGATGCAGAAACTAACCTTTTGCTTGAATATTTATCACTCTTTCACGCCGGTTTATCATCCTGAAGCAAATCCAGTGGAAAGAAAAAACCGGGATTTAAAGACTCAACTTGCCATTCTAGTTGAAGACAATCATCGTGCCTGGGCAGAAAAGTTACCAAGCATAAGATATGCTATGAACACCTCACGTAGCCTTAGCACAAATCACACTCCTGCATTCTTATCATTTGGGAGAGAGTTGAGAACGATAGACGATGTCAAACACGATCTACGACAAATAGCACTCTCTGAAAATGTTGTCCCCGAAATAACTCCTAAACTTATTATGTTAGCAGACACCTGGGAGAGAGCAAAAGAAGTACAAGAAGAACAGGAAGAATCAAGAAAGAAATGGGCCGATAAAGGCCGTCGCCCAACTCCTACCTTCCAACCTGGTGACCTCGTCATGGTGGCAACCAAGATTCACAGCAAAGCCACCAACTACCAAACATCGAAATTTGCACCACGTCGAGACGGCCCCTACGCCAACATGGGCCTTGCTCCTTCGAGGTGGCAAATCTAGCTGACCACGACCATCCAATGGCCATTTATCACTCTTCAGCACTGAGCCCTTACAAAGGCTCAGGCCCCGTCATACCTAAACCTGAAAAACCTTTGCGCAGACGCGGTAGACCGACCGACCGTAGACACGTCGTGGCCCACTGCGTATTGATGGTAGACTACATACAGATCGCTAACGATGCAGTATGGTCCGCTAACACTATACGTGCGGGGAAAAGGGCCTGAGTTGGGTCTGACTCGAGCGCAATCAATGACCAACCTAGGTTGATGCGAGAGATGTGCATCCGAGGCGCGCCGAACGCAGACTGCTAAGCCGTGGCTCGCGGCGTTTTTTTATAGGCGGCCGGCTGCGGTGGGGTCGCGTGTCCTGGACACGCGACCCCACCGCTGGTGGAAAAAAGTGCTTATTTTTTTTTCACGTTTAAGCTTTGTACGATTTTCAAAAAGCATGCTTTTAATAATGCTTTTTACTTTTTTGCTTTTTACTTACAAAAAGCTGGCTACGTTGTGTTTAAACGAAAAACGTAAAGCTTACCTACTTAGCTACTTACACTTACGGCTTCACACGGAAAAACGTACTACTTTTTACTTAAAAAAGCAAGACAAAATCGTTAACATTAACCGACCAAATTAAGTGTAATTTTATGCAATGCATTTTGTCGCATTATAATACGCATGCACGGTACTGCCTCTTGTCTTGTGGCGAAAGACTGAAATACTGGAAGAATTGAAGTAGTTTTATAGATACTTCATAGATGGCGGGATGTACAATTTTTTAAGTGAAAAGCATAATAAGTGTAAACCTAAAAGCATGCTTATTACTTTTGTCAAAAAGTATACTTTTTTAAGTGCTTTTGCTTTTAACGCCCACCTCTACGGAGGGATGCGGTACACGGTGCGACAGGGGCCGGAGTGTGCGCGCGCGCGTAGTTGTGTTACGCGGGTGTGGTGTTACAAGGCGAGGGTTTCATTCAAATCACAAATAGGACCCCCTTACAGTTTTAAAATTTTATCCTTCATACGACTACACTTTACGCATTGTTTTACAATTTTTCTTACTAAATTTCTACTACCTAATGGCCACCATTTATCTCTGATATGAGATAAAAGTTGTTGTGGACCAGCATGTAATAAACTTAAATGTTCACTTTGAAATAAAATATGGGTAAAATCATGTTTACTACATAATAAAATGGGATGTTTTTTATCATATGCAAAATCTGAATTAACAAGTCTGCCTCCAACTCTTATTATATAATTTTTATCTAAAAATATATTTAAGCTAGAAATGTTACGATTAGATTTTAAATTATGATTATTAACTTACGCATTGTATCCATGTGAAAATGATTGTATTTAGGCTTGCTTTATTATAAAATTTAAAGACTTATCTAGTTCGTCAACACTTGCCATCGGCCCTCGCAATCTATGTTCATTGTTATTAATCCGTGTGTTATGTATAAAACCGCAACATATATGCACACGCTCGCTGTAATCTAGAAAATTTGGAAAATCTATTAAAATTAATAACCTCGACGGTTTCAACATTATTACACAACATATTTATTTATTACACAGCAGATTGTTTAAATTCAGGTAAATTATTATTTTCTAAAGTAACAAATTGGTTTTGTGACCAACCAGTCCCAGTTTCACTCAAAAAGGTGGGTCCGTTCCACCATAACTCGGATGAATTTAATATTTTTTAAAATACACCGCGCGAAACTAGATCAGCTGGATTATGTGATGAGCTAACATGAAGCCAAGTCGAATCGCTTGTCAACTCATTTATCTCAATAACACGATTCTGTACGAAAGTCTTTAAATTATGAGGAGACATTCGTAACCAACCAAGAACAACAATTAAATCTGTCCAATAGACAATCTTATCAAAAGTTAAACGCAATGTTTTTATTATTTTTCGCTTTACTTAGCGCCTAACAATGCACCGCAGAACTGCAGCCGTGGAATGCTAACCGGTTTCACTGGCGCGACGCGGCTCTTCTAACATAACAATCTAGCTGTGACGTCACCATTGCTAATGCTTGTCCGTATGTCAGCACACGCGCCGTACGCAGTCTAGCTTGCATCCGTAAATACGTAAAGTTCTATTCTAAAATAGTCACTTCCTATGACATGACGAGGTACACGAATATTTTGTAAACATTTTAACGATTTTATAAACTTTTCCCAAAATAAATAATAATTTATCAGGCACTATTTCATCCCAATCTGGCTTACACAACCACAACTTCTGTAAAAACGATTTTCCTATAATAATAAACGGGCTCAATAAACCGAGTAGGTCGTACGCTTGAGAAACGATCGATAATATTTGGCGTTTAGTGATTTTATTATTATTTTCTAAGTTTATTGTGATTGTAAAATGCAATTCATCACTTTTATTATACCAACCCATACCAAGGGTCTTATTAGAACAGTTTTCATCAAATAATAAACTTTTAGTCTGGTCACTATCTACATCGGAATTAAAAGTGATGTCGGTTGTGTTATAAATCCATTTTTCTAAAGAAAAACAACCCGATAAACAAGTATCCGATACACCTTTACATAACTGTAATGACTTATGCACCGAGTCCCAAATTTCTTAACTGTTTATTTAATTCAACTGTTTGCATATAATGACATTGTATTTTATTATTTTGTGATTTAAAATGATTATCATAAACGATACCAGATATGATCCAACCTAGCGTAGTATTCTGTAGGAATGGACCTGTATTTAAGCAAATTTTACCGTCTAGCAATAAACCCCAAAACACATCTGCACTGATCAATAAATCGATTTGTGACGATTTATAAAATAAAGAATCGGCGAGTTGAATATTATGCGGAATTTATAACGAATTATAATTTAAACTTACTGACGGTATTGCAGTAGTAATATTATTCAAAACTATGCAATTTAACTTCACACGACTCCGTTGAGTGAGGAAAAAAAAAAAAAAAAGGGCATGCGCACCTGCCCTTTTTTTTTTTTTTTTTCCTAGGGGAACTCGTTACGAGTACCGGGGCCTTGAAGAGGCACCCGGTTATGTGGGACTCGCCCGTCCGCCTTTCCACACCCACCGACAAGAAGAGAGGCTCCAGGTCGGCTGCCAGGACAGAAGTCCCGGCTGGGAGGGCGAGACGGAGGGGGATACCCACTAAACCCCTGGGGGTCCAACAATCCGAAGCTGAAAGCTAAGGTGGGTGTCACGGTACAGGCCACTAGGGATTAACCCGCGACGGTCACCTCGTCGCCCGTGTGCCAACCTATGACCGGAGTGTGCGCCTGCCCTATACCCGTGATATGAAAAGTGGACTGTTTCGATTTACCGTTTAACCTATTACGTAAATTATCTGTAATTAAACAATGTTGGCTACCGCTGTCTACTAAGGCACGGGCCTTAACGTAGACATTGTCGCTGCCTGCTACCTCCACTAAAGCTGTCTACGCCAACGTAGCTAGGCAGAGATGTGGAAGACCGCCTTAATCAAGCGGGGACGGGGGGAGACTGCCGCCGCCCCCGCCCGCCCCGCAGCAGCGCATCAAAAGGCTGAGCTGCATCGGCATCGGCCTCTTTCGCCACATCGGCCCCGACTGAACGCACGCGCGCGCGTGCGCTCATCATTTAGATTAAGTAGTTAACATAAGTAACACGTTTCAATAAGTAACTCTGTAGAACGAAAGTAAAAGTTCCTTTGTTTCTCATTCATTCTTTTAATTAAAACCCAATATAGTCTTCGTATTAGACATTGGCGCCCGAACAAAAACAAAGAAGAAGCAATCTACGCGTGGCATGGCGTGGCGTGGGGTCGCCATCTTGTCGTCGCTGGCCGGCGCCGAGCATCGAGCTTCCAGCACGTGGATTCATCGGCAATCAGGGGAGTGCCCTTCCTAAATATTTCCTAATTTTCCTAAATTCCTAGATTACCTGCCTACCTAGGTACCTGCTGCGAGTTTGTTTGCAAGTGTGGCTGGTAACTCATTCTCTTTTAACCTATGTAGCGGTAGTTTGCATTATTAAAAATTTCAGGTTTTCTCATTCGACCCTTTGTTTTTTGCCCAATATGCCCGCGTGCATTGTCCACGTGCGTGGCCTAAGCCCAGCAGCTCGGAAGACGACAGTGGGGAGAGCATAGAATAATCGTAAATAACTTACTATTTAACATAACAATTCAAGTACATATCGCTGCACATTCCCGTTAACATTCATTACACTTGGCGACTGCTTAAAGTTTAATGACATTTACCCCAACCATAGTCTTTTTTATGGAATAGTGAATTCACTTATTAATATTGCTTTATTATTGCATCTGCCCGGGCCCCCTAGGGGACCGTTCTCGGCAACAGATCTGCAGTCGCTTTAACGAGCAATCTTCGCTGCGGTCCCGGCGCACGGCGCCAGGGAGTCTGTCTCGCCGCCGCCGCTGGTCGAGGCGCGCGTCGCCGCATCTGCGCCAGCCGCTGTGCACGCCATCGCCACGTGCCGAGCTGAGCATGCCGTGATCGTCCGCTTCTGCTGTATCCTTAAGTTATGTCTGGTTTTGATTTTCTTTTAATCACTCATTTTGCATATTTTTTTCGTAATCGACACTGCATACATTTCGTATATTTTAATATCGCTACGGGTTTGAGAGGTTTTCTATTTTATTTGATACCTTCATTTCATAAACAGTAGTCATATCGGAAGACGGTAAGGCGAGTGCTAACAGGGCTAACGAATCCGATTTAGAAGTAAAAAAATTCATTAAGCAACGTGCTTCGATTCGTGGTCGCTTGACTTTATTTGAAAATTACCTTAACGACTTACGGCAAACTAGTATTGAAAATTTAACTGAAAGCCAACAAAGCGAATTGCATCTGCGAACGGATAGATTAGAGACGTTATTCTCGGATTTTGAACAGTGTCAATCTAATATTGAATTTAAATGCCTAAATCTCGATGAGCAACTTCATGAAAGGCAACTAACTGAAGTCAAGTTTTACAAAAATATTTCAAATGCTCAGTCTTTATTAAAATCTTTGCCTGTAATAGAGAAAGCCTTAAAGCCTGATAGTTGTTGTTCAGGTTGTTCTCATAAAGAAAATATCAGTGTCAAATTACCAATTATAAAGCTTCCTACATTTGACGGTAATTACTTTACATGGCTCGAGTTTAGGGACACATTTAAATCTTTAATACATAATAATGATTCTTTACCAGACATAAATAAATTTCATTATTTGAGATCGTCATTAGAGGGGAGCGCAGCTTTAGTCATAAAATCAATTGAATTCACTGCTGCCAATTATCATATTTCATGGAAGCTTTTATGTCAGCGATATGACAATAAAAAGATTTTGATTAACAACCACCTTAAAGCGTTGTTCAAAATCGAACTTATTTCAAAAGAATCACATAAATCTCTTAGATACCTAATTGATGTGGTCACAAAGAACCTCAGAGCGTTAACCACTCTCGGTGGTCAACCCGTAGACCAGTGGCACACGCTCATAATATATATGGTGTCCACTAAGTTAGATTCGGTCACAAGTGGTAAATGGGAAGAAAATCGCAACAATCTATCCGATTTGCCTCTCTTAAGTGAATTTATCGAATTTCTCCGTAGGGCCGATATACTTGAAACCGCGCAGGCAAGCAGAAGTGAGAAAGGTTCTTTTCAACCATATAATAATAATAATAATAATCCAAATCATAATAATCATAATCAAATAAAAAATGAAAGTAAAGGTTCATTTCATCAGAGATTCTCAAAATCCTTTCTTACTTCTGTTTCTTATAGTAATTCCAGGAATAATTCTAAAGCCACTTATTCTGTCTCGTGTCCCCTCTGCAACCTGGCGCACAGACTAATAGATTGTGAAACATTCAAATCTTGATCGCATGAAAATAAAATGAGTGAAGTCATTAAACTTAAACTTTGTCTGAACTGTTTGCGAAGGGGCCTTGAACCTAATACATGTCGTCTTGGTACGTGTCGGTTATGTAATAAAAAACATAATAATACTATAATGCACAAAATTGAAAATATGCCTAATCCACATGCAGCTTCATCCAGCTCGCATGTTTCTCATCACACTCTTTCCGTGCAATCTCATAGTCAGGTTCTTTGTGGTACTGCTTTAGTGAAAGTCACCAATCCTGACAATAACCAAACGTACGTTGCTCGCGCCTTACTTGATGCTAGCAGTCAATCCTCATTCATGACGGAAAAATTAAAACATAAAATTGGTGTCGTTGATCGTAATCCTGATTTCATAACTAATATTTCAGGCATTAACGGCATTGCATTACCTATTTCTGACGAATGTAACGTAAGCATTTCATCGTTGTCAAGTTCATTTAATTTAAACCTAAATTGTTTGATCATACATCAAATTACTGCTTAAATACCTAATGTGTCGGTGAACATAAATCAATTGAATCTGCCTAAAAATATTCAATTGGCCGATCCTCATTTCTGTCAGCCTTCAGACATTGATTTGTTGTTGGGTGCTGAAGTATTCTTTGATATCTTGTGTCCTGAAAAGATATCTTTAGGTCGTAACATGCCTATCATACAAAAAACTCAATTGGGCTGGATTGTAGCCGGCCCACTAAACATGCATAAGAAACATTAATCAAAAATGGTTCACTGTAATTTCACAGCCGAAATCAGTGAAGAAATTTCTCAGTTTTGGAGGCTTAAGGAAATTCCACCTTCATAATTGACCATGTCGCCAAAAGAGCATTGCGAAAAACATTTCATTAAAAATACCTGTTACTTACCTGATGGCAGGTTTGAATGTAAATCCCTAGTTATTTAACAAAAATCCGCAAGCATTATATCGGATACCTTTCATTTTTACTAGTTATTTAACTAAAATCCGCAAGCATAATATCGGATACTTTTTACCTTTAACTTTAACTTGTTATTTAACTAAATAAAATAACAATAATCCGCAAGCATAATATCGGATATTTTTTACCTTCAAATATTTTTAATCCTTATCTAAGCATTAATTGTCTTGTTCAGTTAGAACCAGTACCACCTGACATTAAAAAGGTGTGACAAAAATCTTTCTGATAACTTATTTATTTTTTTATTTTAACTTTTGCAACATAACATTACATGGCGGACTTAATGCCTTAGGCATTCTTTACCAGTCAACCATAGGGTAACCATAACTTACCTACATATGAGAGTTCATTTAAATTAATAAGAATAGTTGCTTACATAAGAAGATTTATACATAATAAAAAATATATTTAGCACTAACGCCTTTATTTCGTGCGCGTGCGCTCATCATTTAGATTAAGTAGTTAACATATGTAACACGTTTTAATAAGTAACTCTGCAGAACGAAAGTAAAAGTTCCTTTGTTTCTCATTCATTCTTTTAATTAAAACCCAATATAGTCTTCGTATTAGACAAAAGCTGTGGATAATAAAACCGTTTCCGATGCGCTTACGATATTACTCACGGTTTCCTTACAACTAATATTAATGCGTGGCTGTTGAGATTCCGTACAACCAATATTAATGCGTGGCTGCTGAATCGTATGTAGCACGGATGACGCGCGAGGTTCGGAGTTTGATTCCGATCGACCTTCCACGACTGACAATAATGCGTTATCGACAACATTGTTAGTGTAATAAGCTGTTGTGCTTTTTATTGCACTGTTTACACGCACCGAAATAACAATCTGAAAAAGAATGTCCTGCACGCAAACAGTTATTACACAACTTCTTATTATTTACGAATTCTAAAATTTTTGGATTGTAAAGTCTAAAAATAGTGTACACATATAAAGCGAGTGATTTCTGCTGCATAATGAACATGCACGGGTAGTACTCTTTAAATTATTTTTTGTTGAAGCGAAACTATGTACCTTTTGTTGAAGAGGTCGTTTAGTAGTTTGGAATGACTTTAGTATTAGAAAATGAATAAGAATTATGCGCTTTAATCATTTCTAAAGAATCTGCTTTATTTCTTAAGAACAAAATAAGATCGTCTAGCTTAAAGTTTTTATTAGAATGGGTAATTAAATGATGTTTGTATTGTTCCCATTCTCTCTCAACTACTGAATCTAATTTTGATGTAATTATGTAAATAATGAGCGTGTCCCTATATTTAGTGGGTTTGCCAAGAGTCTTTAATGCGCGTATATTTTTTAAAATGATATCTATTAATTTTGTAATATGAAAAGAAGACCCTTTACTCAAACTTTGCATAGAAAATATTGCTTTTACGTGATTGTGTATCAACAGTTTCGTGTTATTATATAAGGTGATTGCTAGAAACCGCAAGAAACTTCAAGGGCTGGTCAGGTCAAGTGTTTTAAACATGACAAAAATGACAAAAAAGGAATTCGTGTTTTTTTTTTTCGTTTTTAATTAAATTATTCATTTTATGAATTGTAATTGGATAGTCTTTGAGTATCTTATTTATTTTAAAGCAATAACATAAGAAAAAAAATGAAAAACAATAAAAAATAAACGATTATTTACAACGCGCGGGCAACGGCCGGCCGGCCGAACGTCTGTTGACCCGCTCGCGTCAGCTGGGCGATAAGTACCTACGTTAATCTGCAATGAGACCATTTTTGTCATGTTTAAAACACTTGACCTGACCAGTCCTTGTAGTTTCTTGCGGTTTCTAGCAGTCACCTTATATATCTCAAAAAGCAAATCCCAAGCTATTACGTAGTTTTCTGACGTAAATTCAATTGACTTGATTACTTGAGCAGCATTACCTATTAAAGAGGAACGCAAATAATGAAACTTCTGTATTTGTTCAAGTTGAGTAGAATTATGAATCATAGAACCCTGACTCCCTGAACTAATTATCGTACGATCCGTCAAAAGAGGGTAGTGAGATTGTAGGAAGTTTTACTAACGATTTTGCGCCACATTTAGACTCGCAACTAGATTGATCAGAAATACTAAAACGTTTAATCAAACTATCTACTTCCGCCATGGTATCATAAAAACATTTTCAAACGATTCTCAAATTTCTAACTGAAGTGCAATATCATCTTCGGACGACATTAACATTTCAATTGAGCTTTGAATATTGTTAAATTCACTGTATAACGATTTAGATAAATCGCTACGTAATTTTAACTTTAATAGCATGATAGCATTGTTAATAAGATATTATAATTTATTGTTATCTAATAAAATGTTAAGTAAGCACGAACATACATTCACTTATTAGATGCCTAAAAGACAGGTAATAGTACATTATGATATTAGTGCGGTAAGATGAAAATTACAGCCGAGGCGATATTGCTAGACCGAGCCGTAGGCGAGGGCTACAAGAAAGCAGAGGCTGTAATTATCAAAGCGCACGTATGCCATACGACGTTTTATAACATATTTGTGAGGATAAAAAAAATCCGAAAATGACTGCGTTTTTTGTTGTTTTTTCTAGTGCATGAATCTTTGGTAAACCAACATATATTTTTCTTTGTCCAACAGCATAGAGCGTAGATGGGCTCATCAAAATAATACCACCAACCCCTCTCTTCCCTTAGGTGTCGTAAAAGGCGACTAAGGGACTAAACACTGCACATACATCCAACAGCATAGAGCGGCGATGGGCTCATCAAAATAATACTACCTACCCCTTTCTTCCTTTGGTTGTCGTAAAAGGCGACTAACGGACTAAAGACTGCATATACATCCAACAGCATAGATCAGCGATAAGCTCATCAAAATAATACTACAAACTTTTCTCTTCCCTTCGGTGTTGTAAAAGGCGACTAACGGACTAAAGAATGCACATACATCCAACAGCATAGAGCGGCGATGGGCTCATCAAAATAATACTACCAACCCCTCTCTTCCCTTGGGTGTCGTAAAAGCTACTAACGGGCTAAAGGCGTATGTTGTCCATAGATTCAAATGATAACTAATTTTTAAATTTCATTACCGCACTAGTGCGAAACTTATTACATTACGATACTGAAATCGGTGTAATAAGAGCTTCTTACCGAGCAAATGTGTTATAAACTAGTTTACTTAGCTTAGGTATGATTTCGATTATTTAGCAATACTAACCTTAATTTTAAATTACTTACAATAATAGCTGCACTCTTGTTATGCATTATTTTTATTATGTGGAGGAATGATATTTATAAGTTTTGATGTATTTAGACTAAGATTTTATACAGAAATAAATTATTCTTATTATCAGCGATGGCAGAAGCGCACTCCGACGGGTCCTTTCCAAGAAAGCAGCTCTGGCCTCATGAGACGGACGCAAAGTAATGACGCAATCCGTCCCAATCTGCCGACGAGTAGTGCCACAGACGACGCTTGGTCTCCACCGTTTTCGGTAGACTAGTGCTAGGCGCTGCTGTGGCAATGACCAAGCAGTGGTCTGACGAGCCTAGAGGTGCAAGCACCGACACTCTATACCCTGCAGAGCGACTCGTCAGCGTTAAGTCTAACAAGGAGGGCGCGTGACCTACGTTATTTGGTATCCTGGTGGGCTAGTGAACCAGTTGTGTTAGTGTTGGCACGTTACCCAACACTACTTTTACTGTACGTCACTAGTGGTCTGGGGGCTTCCCCCTCTCTCCATTTCCGGCCACCGTCAATATCGGTCGTGCTCCCATTTATTTTATTAAATAAGCCCTTTCTAATTAAGTGCAAGTGTAAAACAGTGTGCTGTACGTGTACCTATGCAACAAGCCAATAACCCCACATCATTCTCAGGTTACCAGCGTTTCATTTTTACTACAGTCCACTCAAGAGTATTTCAAACAGGGTCCTCCTACGCCGACCAAAGGACTGAGAAGAAAAAGGGTTCGATAAGGTACACGGTGCACAATATTACTATTGTGCGCAAACGCAGCGTCATATCCACATTCAAGACAAACAGCATCACGCCGAACGAAAAAGTAAGCAAGCCGCCATATTTTTCGTCGTGCAACACTATCGCGCTACACATGTCAAGTCGTGCGTGGCAGTCTCACTCACTCACCTCAAGAGACCGAAAAAGCGAGTGATTGCGCTACGATTGGAGGACATCGCAAGAGGAAGTCGCGAGACTCGCACCGGATTGGCCGGCGCGTTGCTGTCTTGCGAACCCCAACATCGAGTTCCCGTGTGTCGCTGACAGCGCGAGCGCGTCCTTTTTCGTTTCCCCAAGTCATGTCGCGTCATCGCCATTTTGTGTTGGCTGGTGTTTTTAGTATAAATTTGTTTGTCTAAGGCTGGATTCGACCAAACTGGAATAAGACTTACTCCGAGATTAGTCTATACAAATTCGGCGCTTAATCTAGGTATAAGACCTTATTCAAGTTTGGTTGAATCCACCCTTAATAGTGGTATATAAATTTTTTAAGGTTGTACTGTACAAGTAATCCTGACAAAGCTGAACAAAAAGTAGAACAAAGTCAATCCGTGGCAATGGAGTTGAAAGAGCTTGTTGCCACGCGTGGCCAAGCGAAAGGTACCATATGTAGACTTTTGAATTTTGTGAGCGAGGAGTCCTTGTCAGTTGCGCCAAACGAGTTATTACTTGCTAAAAAAAGCCAGGCTTATTGAAGCTTTTCAAAGGTACGAATATCTTAATATCAAAGTTGCATTGTTGGATACTAACGATTCTGAAAATGTCGAAAAGGTGGAAGAAATATATTTTGCTATCTTAACGAAAATTGATAAGCAAATAAACAAAAGCATTGCAAACAAGCCTCTCTCAACTCCAGTGACCTCAGTTCAGCCAGTGACCCCAGTGTCATCTAGGACCAATCTGCCAAATATTGTTTTAAACATTTTCAATGGTAAGTGTTCTGAGTACATTCCTTTCATTAACTTATTCAAATCTTTAATCGATCAAAATGACAACTTAGACAACATTCAGAAACTGTACTATTTGCGTAGTTATTTAAAAGATGAGCCACTCAATCTAATCAAGAATTTGCCGTGACTGTAGAAAGTTATGTAAAACCCCTTGACATTTTGGACAATAGGTACAATAACAAATTTAGATTAATAAATGAATATATTAATTAGCTTATGAATTGACCGCAAACCAATTGTCAAATATATTATGCATACTCTCTCGCAAATTAGATATGTACACCTCGAGGGCTTATCAACTAGAGCGGGACACGGAGGAGGAGCCCACTATTCATGCCTTCCTCTCCTATGTGGAGAAGAGAATCACAAATTGATTCGGGATTGTATTCGTGTAATAGAATAACAATGTCAAGAATTTATGTAGCCATAGTTTGAGATTTTAGGAACACTCCATCTGCACCATAGGAGGATTAAGTGTTCTAAAGATACCTTTATAAAATCAAAATAAACCATTAAAAACAATTGAATAATTGTGAATATCTTTAACAAATTCTGTACAATTATTTCACAAAAAATTATATATCTAAATCTAGTACTTTTTGAGAAACGAGATTTTGTATTTTTCTCAGGTCAGCGGATTGAGTGTTCTAGTTAATTGACCGTAACTTTCTCTCGAAACTTTTCACAATTTTTTTTATCTTCGCCATTGACTTTTCACAATTATTTCCTAAAATATTCTTGGATTTCGTAATGTTTGGATTAACTTTTTAAAAGGAACACTCAATCCACACGCACATAGACCAGACGTCCCATGTTTGATTCCCAGCGGAGAGTACATGTTTGTACTAGAGTTTGGTGGCTTGTTTTATGGCGGCCTGACTAGCTATCACAATCTATAACTAATAAGTCGCCATAACATCAATGTGCATTCTTGTGGTTCAACAGAATAAGAAAGCAAGTGCCTTAGTAATTGAAGATTCTGGGTCAAGTGCACTCCTACCTTCAGCCTTATCATTATTTGAGGAATGAAATATATTAAATAAAACAGCAAGAACGAGATTTACTTTTTATTACGTTATCATAATCATAGGCCTCTTACATCAAAGGTCATAAGCATCATATAATTCTAAATTTGCTTGTGAGATTAATAAAACAATATACATTATTCTGTTAATCTCACAAGTACATCATCTAAAAATAAAGCCGGAGCAGACAACATGTTCTGGTGTCCCAAATACCAGATTACTGTCATAACATGACAGCAACAACCAACAGTTCTGTTCTCGACAATACAGCTGCAGTAATATGCAAGAATCTTCTCTAAAGAATTATTGGCTATTTGGCTTTCGTATAAAATATACACATAATATATTCTTTGGCTAATATGCCTTGATTTAATTCGGCCTTTTAACCCGTGGCGCGCCAGCCACCCTAAAGCATTAAATGCTTTACGTGTCAGGCATTTTGCGATACATCACTTTTTTATTGTTTGATTAGGGAAAAATATTTATTGCGTAATAACTATACGAGATTATCGCGTGAATGAGGTGTCATTCTTTTCTGTATGAGTTTTTGTACGTAGTTAACTACTTAGAATAAACAATAAAGACTTACTTGTAGTGGCACTGGAACGGTTTTCTTTTGTTTTTAATATTTCATAAAGGTAACCTTTGGTTTTACTGTTTGTTATAATCATTAACAAACGACACATAACTTAATTGACATAATAACTTTTTAGTTAACATTACTATGCACCGGTCACATGAATCATAAACACTTCGGCGCTAAACTTCACTCACAAAACAATTTTTAATTTAGGAACCAAAATAAATAACCGCCGCCATAACGTGGCCGGCCCGCGTAAATAGTGACCTAAAAATATATTATGTCTAACTGTAAATAAAAAAAGATTACTGATGAAATAATCTACAAATTGATTAATGTTTATAATCACTTTTATCAAAAAAACCAAAATATGAAGAAAATTACAGCACTTTATAACACAATGTTAGCTGTAGTTGTTAACAAAATCAAAATATCATAATTATACTTCTAGCTCTTCGTTTAATCTAAATTGCCACTACATCACACAACTATTGCATTGTACAAAAACTGTATTAAGTTTCCAGTAAATATAGATAAGAATCATACGAAAACTTATATTTTACGTCGAGAAAACATCATGTAAACAAATCACAACAACACAACTTTGTACTAATATGGCTGACGTCCGTTCATAACTTCAGACACTCTTTTTAATTTTTTTTTTCGATAATGTTTTGTTTGGTCCGAATCCTACTAACTATGTTAATTTCTTCTATACGGACCATAGAAAATTCACAGACGGCTAAAACTTGTATACTACGACTCGGACCTGCTAAAATAAAACAACCAATCTGAGCCAAGTCTTTTGTACACCGGTAAGTACAAGAGACACGCATGCCTCTCAACTATTTTGTACACCGGTAAGTACATATGACGCTCGAGGGGTTAATAATTGAGGTCTTGTTCCACCCAAATGCATAAAATTGTCTAGGTGCGGGCACACTTCGACTTCGTAAACACCATTAGATCTAATATGCTCTCCGTAGTATGACCGGGCTTGTTTTATTTGATAAGGTCCTAATGTCGACAACAAAAACTGATTATGTTCCAAGATAGAAAAATCCTCTAACCGGGGCAGGTTTCCATCCACTCTAGAAAAAATAGCTCTTTGCCTATTTAGATTTCTGTCTCTTACAAACATTCCTAAATAATTGGGCTGCTCCATGTACTGTTCCACTCTTTGAATAATTTCACCTGAGTTTGGACCATCCTCTATAACCATATGGTATTTGTTTAAGATAGCAGCAGCAATTTTAAAATCTTCCATCAGGTGGGGTGAAGCTATATTAAAAAATCTTTGACGAAATAATTTAAAATCACGTTTAAAACGTCCATTCACCACTTCTACCACCCACCTGCATAAAGTAACTTTTCTACTTTTATTTGCTTGGTCACTTGTCAATTGAGTTTGACCATGGTCCAGTGACTCAGGTTTATGAATCTGAAAGCCTATTCTTTCTAATAGTGGTATGGCATCCCTGAATCCCCTATCTAAAATAAAAACATAATTTTGCTGAAAGAGTTGACGATATGGACTATCTTCCTCTTGAAATAAATAAGTCATAATGTCGGCATCAGTTTGAGTAGCAGCAAATGGTCCTACAACATCAATAATATTCCCATCACAAGAAACAAACATAAATGGTTTCACAAGATTATCATATTTATGCAAGCTGTATGTCTTTTTTTGGAACAGATAATTGGAACTTTTTTTGTAGGTATACATATGTGACATCAAATATGGCTATGGCAGGTCTATTTTCATTGCCAAAAAGAGCATTTGGTATGCTTAAGTTCCTATTTACAATGTCCAAATGGGTCATGTGGTTAGGGCCTATATGGTTAGGTATAAAAGATTGTGTTAAACACTGTCTGACTTTTTTTAATATTAGGGATACGGTGGGGCGTGGCACTGCAAATATAGTGGAAAGTCGTCTGTCAGTTTCACCGGTTCTTAATGTTGCCAGATAAATAGCTAGCGCATTTCTGGGCCTCTTAAAATTGAGGCTATACAAACTATTAAATAGACTCAAAAAATTGGCTATGCTTAATCCTGTCCAACAGTGGCAAATAACATTTTGCATTTCAGTGACCTTTTCAAAATTAAATATTGACTTTTCACTTTTTGCAATAGAAATTATATCTTCAATTTGGTTTGCAGTAAAATTAGAGAAAACATTGTTGTTTTCAAGCAACATGTGCCAAACATTCAAAGTTAAATGTGCCTCACACACCCTTGTACTGCGAGGAACATAAAAATTATGATTTTCAATAAGCATTTTTTTTATAAATCCTGGAATTACATGTAATTGCTCTCCAAAGACACAACCATTAAACACACAGTGTGTGGAGGTGTTTGCAGCTCGCTTATATGTTGGCAGATTTATTACTGGTTCCGACACAGGTCTAAGTGCTGGTTCAGGTTCAGGTTCTGGTACTGGTTGTGGTTCAGGTCCAGGTACATTAAATCGATTTTGATCCTGATTTGATCCCCGTTGATGTCTCATCCAACAGGCATGGCAAGCATAATTCATAACCTAAAAGAAAAATATGATTTATTCTTCATAAAGTAAATACATAAAAGTAATACAGAGGGGGATTGGCATAGCCTCATTTTTAGCATAACAATGCCCGTACCAGGAGAGTCCAAAACATACATAATGGAGGTCAGGTACAGGACCAACGATTGCAGGCTATTGAAACGATTGTTGTGATAAAGGAAGATGTTCTATCCATCAATTGCACGGGCATATAAATACAAATGGACACACTATGTTTTATTTTAATTACCTGATGGAAAGCTGGATGTGACCGTGGTAAATTCTGCAACATTGAATTATTTCTTTCTACTGCATGATGTTGTGCATTTCTCACTAAACGGCCACAAGTAATGCAAACCATTGTATGCCCAAATAAACGCATATCACCAGCTCTTTCTAAGCTCAGATGTTCAAAACATGGATGACAAATGTTAGCATCCATTGGAACCTAGAACAAACATACATACTATTAAATATAAACTTGTTTAAGTCACAATGTAGACAGTTTTACTATATCGGATATTTAGACTGATTTCACAGTCACAGTTTCAGTTTAGGAGGAGGGGGGGAAGGAACGGAAGCAAAAAGAGACTACAGCCTCAATTCGTGCTGTGTTTAGTTAGCGTGTGGGTGTGTACATGATGAGCTGAGAGGAATGCAGGTGTGTGGTTGTATGCGAGCTGAATGCCTGCGCGGGGGCGCGTGGGCGCAACGCGCAGGGGGGCGCAAAGCGCAAAAGCGTGAGGAGAAGGCATGCATCGTATAGGAGCGGGGGCGCAAAGCGCAGAGGCGCAAAGCGCAAAGGCGTGAGGTGAAGGCATGCACCGTATAGGAGCGGGGGCGCAAAGCGCAAAGGCGTGAGGTTAAGGCATGCACCGTACAGGCGCGGGGGCGCAAAGTGCAGGGGCGCAAAGCGCAAAGGCGTGAGGTGAAGGCATGCACCGTATAGGAGCGGGGGCGCAAAGCGCAAAGGCGTGAGGTAAAGGCATGCACCGTACAGGCGCGGGGGCGCAAAGCGCAGGGGCGCAAAGCGCAAAGGCGTGAGCTTCAGCTCTCAGTTTTCCTAATTATTTTAAGTTTTATCTTTCACAAATATAAATATTTTTATCTAAGTAAGTACTTAACAATTTACCGGTGGATGGTCGCACCAACTTTTATTTGCGTTGTTCGGGTTAAGTATTTCGAAACTTTTGTATGACACACTCCGGTAACCTTTTGACAGCGCGATCACTCACGATTAATAACGAAAGTGCCGCCATTGAGCGTACTTTAGCTTTACCTTAGACAGCGTGCCGATGCGATGTCCATGTGTATAGGATGTCATTGGGGTTAGTCCATCAAGTCAAAGTCAAAGTCAAATTATTTATTCAATGTAAACCTTTACAGGCACTTATTGACGTCAATACTAATAATAATAAAAAAACAGTTAACTAACTTATAGTTAAGACTTAATAACTAATCTAACGAGCTATTATAGTCTGTGCCAGACAAATGCGCATTGCTACCCCCAGCAAGAGGGCCTAGACAACTGGTATACGTTTACCCCCGTCGTAACGTAGTTTGCCGTACATTGTGCGCGCGTTCCTATATATTCACAAGCAAATGGCACAATACATACGATACCTGAATTAATTGTATCTATTTAAGTATCCCAAAAAAAAGCATATTTAATGAATCGATCTAAAAATCAATCTTATGTTGAAGAATTGCCATCCCAGGCGCGTTAGCTGCATTATGACTTCATCGGCAAACATACTGGTAACCAATTCAGATTTACCGATCCATTGCACGCAGTCTCATAGAAATCAATTCAAATCAACGAACGCGTCCGTTCTGACTCCGACTCAGTGGACGCGCACCTTTACATTTTCTTATCATATCTTGTCAAACCCAAACATAAAAACAAGTTAAAATCTTTTATATTATTGATTTTTTCACGAAAGTTCTAAGAAAATAATAAACACGTTAAAATTACTTAATCAATATTTGAATGATTCAAGCTAGTGAGAAGTTCATATACATTTACATACATTTGAGGGCAGTTACTTAGCCATGCCCTTTACAAAAAGAGATATTCACTCTTACATAGGGAAATTTTATGATCCCATGGGTCTTGTATCCCCCATTATAGTGCTGGCTAAAGCCATCATGCAAAAATTATGGTCCTCAAAAACAAATTGGGACGCTATACCTGATGATGATGTCAAACATATATGGCTGCAGATTTGTTCAAGTCTGGCTGTAATGGAGCCAATTTTAAAAAACATAAATATAATACCTATGCATGACTTAGACACTGTTGAACTCATAGGTTTCTCAGATGCCTCCAGATCAACGGCCTATGGATGCTGTGTATACCTGCGCATCACAGATATCAAAGGAAACATAAATATGCACTTGCTCTGTTCTAAATCACGCATTAATCCGCTTAACAACAAGAATGCTACCGTGCCGCGTCTAGAGTTCAATGCCGCTTTACTTCTTTCCATATTAATCAAAAAAGTTCGAAGCACGCTAAAGCTAAAATTTAATATAACGCATACCTATTTATTTACGGATTCAAAGATAGTACTTGCATGGTTGCACTCAGAGCCGATGTGTCTCAACGCTTACGTGGCTAACAGAGTAGGTGCAATTACCAACAATGTTCCTGATTGCCACTGGCTTTATGTCAGCACCGACCAAAACCCTGCGGACAAGGTCAGCAGAGGCGTCGCGCCCAATGAGCTCGCTGCATGTGCTATGTGGTGGTGTGGACCCATGTTTTTGTATGATGGTTATTATAAATTTGACTTACTTGTAGGCTTACCGCAGGACTTACCTGAGATGAAATCTGCGCCCGCATCTGCATTCTCAAGCTGCCGGGTACCCAATGAGGTTTGAAAGGTAATAAACCTTCCCATAAATATTTGTCTAGCTCTGAAATGAATAAAGCTTTAATGTTGATTGTTAAAAATGAGCAAGAAATATACTTTAAAGATGAAATTTGCAGCTTAAGAAATAACAAAAGTGTTAAGGGCAATTTACAAAGCTTATGTCCATTTATTGATGGTTCTGGAGTGTTACGTGTGGGTGGACGCTTGCACCACTCTAATATTCCTTATGCGCAAAAACATCAAGCTATTTTACCTAAAGAGTCACCTATCACTCTTCGTATTGTAAGAGCAGAGCATGAAAGGCTCTTACATGCTGGTCCAAAGCTATTGTTGTCTAATTTAAATCAGAAAATTTGTTTCACTAATGGATTACTGTATGTTAAGAAAATAACAAATAAGTGTATAATATGTTTCAGAAATAAGGCACAAGCCGCCAAACAGTTAATGGGTTCCCTGCCAGCCGATAGGGTGACTGCCATGACCCGTCCCTTCCAGAAAGTTGGAGTGGATTTCGCTGGCCCGGTCAAAGTTAACCTCTCGCGCGTAAGACGCTCCCTAAAGGGAAAGGGGTACATTTGCGTGTTTGTCTGTTTCGCAACCAAGGCTCTTCACCTTGAGCTAACGTCTGACCTCACTACAGAAGCTTACCTCGCGTGTCTTAGGAGAATTGTCTCCAGGAGAGGGTTGCCAAGTGAAATCTACTTTGACAACGCAAGCATCTTTAAAGGCGCAAGGAACCAATTAACTGAACTTTATAATTTGATGTCCTCACACAGTCACCAAAGCAAAGTTTGTCAATATGCAGCACAACATGGTATAAACTTTCATTTTATACCATCTTACTCTCCTACATTTGGCAGACTGTGGGAGGCTGGAGTAAAAAGTACCAAATATCATTTGAAAAGACTTTTACGAAGTCAATTGTTAACTTACGAACAAATTAATACAATTTTGATAGAAATTGAATGCATCTTAAATTCTAGACCACTTTTACCCTTGTCAACAGCTGATGTAAACGATTTCAGTTATTTAACTCCTGGTCATGTTTTAATTGGAAATTCTATTACTATGTACAACCCGTCGGCTACCCCGTCAGCACTGACAAATCCCTAGAGAAATACACACCACTTAGCACGCCACGTGTTGCACTATTAACCAACCAACTGGTTTTAACTAGCCCGCCCTGGATACTAATTCAACTAATGTTTTACACTGTTTCACTGTATTTATTGTTACGGTCCGCCGATTTTACTGATTATGTGCCCTACATATCAAAATTACAAAATACTAATTAATTTCACACGACCTCGGGATGTCTGTTCTAACCTAACAATTTGTTCCAACCAAGGTGTGTGTCACACTGACAGCCGTCTGTCAATATTTGAAAGTACAGTGTTGCCGTTCGGAAACGGTCGTTTTATTCAATACACACCCTTTTGCTGCAAATCTGCATAACGCAATGCAGGAGCGTGAAAAATCCTTATTAACAACCGATGTCGTTTTGGAATGTTGGTTTTTGTACCGACGTTTAAATTTAATGTTGAACAATCAGCAATGCGATGAGGCAAAATCCCTATTGAAAGAAACTTGAACAATTACAAAAAATAAAACAAGGTGTGAACGAAATTCCAAATCCTGAAGGTCATGATTGTGACAATGGTGTTCTTTCACGGCCAAGTACAAGCAGTGGTCTGCTGTCTTTGGAAGAAACATTAATAAAGGCTGAAAGACTACGAGGATCACTCTGACAAATTTCATCTTTTTACGCTTTCTTGAACGATATGATAAGTAGCCCGAGAATACCTCTTCATGAAAACATAATTTCGCATTGGAACAGTAGTAACATAATTACGTCAGATTTTACCATGTTATCGAACACTATTTAGCTGCTCCTTCTACCCAAGGGTCTGTAGAGCAATTTTTTTCGTCATTGAATTTCATCCTGAATCCTCTAAAAAACAATTTAAGCAACATTTTTTTAAAAGATTTGCATTTTTTTAAAAGATTTGATGTTTGTTTGGGAAGACAAAGGTTTAATAGAGTAGAGTATTACATCGTAGTAGTATTTTATGTATTGTCAAGAGTTTATTCGAATCTTCTGAATTACTAATAATAACATAGGTATTATCTTAAATTAAGATAAATTAAATTAAGATAAAAAGTTGTAGTGTTATACTTACCTATACCTAACAAACCGAACAGTAATAAGTCATGTCGCAATCATACGAAATAACACGTATTAGCGTAAAACAGCTTAGTTGCAGAATTGGTAAAGCGTTTCAACATTTACTTCATTATTTATTTTATGATTGTATTATTTCACTCAATAAACGGACTTCGTTATGTAAACTACTCCTTTACTTCATCACCCAACCACATAACATCATATGGCGACCCTGCCACTGGAACCATAGAAAAGCACTAACATTCAGTTCTAGCAAGAAGAAACCAAGTTTTGAAGTTAGAAGAAAGAAGAGAGCAAATTAAATATACGAAATAACAAAACCAAGACATGGGAAAATCAGCTTCGAAAGAACAAGTTGTAATAGCTCAGAATGCTAATGGTGAAGCTTCTGCCACGACCACACAGTACCACAGTGAGAAACTGGCTATTATTGAAATTTTGATCGCCGTGTCTGTCATCATCTTGGTGTTGGCTGTTTTTTATTACATTTTCCAGAAATGTAATAAACATTTCGTGCGTACTATTCAACGGGAGCTGAATAGCAACAACATTGCTACCATCTCACGCACCAACCTCACTACCAGCGCTGTTTAAGAAGAAAGAAGGATAATCAAGAGGAGTCCAGGGTATAGCCCGGCCTACCGGTTCCCGTAACTGCAGCCTGAGCCCGTAAGCAGCGCCAGCGTGCCGCCGCGCCGCGCCACCGCCTGCCTACAGCACCGCCCGCGCCCGTGCCGCGTGTCCTTAGAGCATCATAGCATCATTTCCCCCCCGTGCAGCTATCGTTGTATGAATTACGGACTTGAAAGTACGTAAGGTTTTATTATTAATGTAAAGTAAAATGTTGTAAAATGTAATAGTTTAATTTTTAATATGATGTTTAGTTTAGTATGTCTAGTGTAATATTACAGTTACATGAGCTCCATAAATCATTAAATTACATTAAAGATTATTTAATAAAATTAGGCCCAGAAAGAAGGCAACAAGACCTTGGCTTAAGAAAGGCTACTGAAGCCAAACAATTATATTTCCAATTAGAGAGTATTTTGACTCAGTTGCACTTGCAAATTGATCGAAAAGAGATAAGTTCAAAAGATATCACTGATGTAGACAAAATTATAAGTGAAATCCATTTATTTTATAATAAAATAATTGATTTAACTGCACAAAAATTAAGCAAGTCAAAATGGCTACTTATGACTTTGATTTAAAAACTGTCATTGCATTTTTGCCGGTAATGATAATTAATAGCATTGAGTTATACAGCAAAATGATTTCAGACTCATCTAAAAAACTTTTAATTGAATTTGTACTTAAAACAAGACTTTCTTAAAATGCACAGTTACGTTTGAAATGATCTTACGATACAATTGATAATCTTTTGAAATTGAACCAATGCAAGCAAGGCAATCGCTCGATCGAATCTTTTAGTTCTGAATTAAAAAATTTGTTTGTTGCTTTGACAATCGCTCAATCTAATGGTAATAGTAGCACGTATGATATTTTGAAGCCAATTAACGAGAAAATCGCTCTTAAACGGCTTGCAGATGGTTTAGCGGATCGTAGGTTAAGCACAATAATATCAGCTAGACAGTTCGAGTCCTTGCCGAACGCTATTAGGACAGCTATGGACGAGCAATCCTTGTCCTCCGCGTTCGAGGTGATGAATATTCGGCGTCATAGTAGTTCAAATCGTGGACGCAACAGCTATGCCTACAGGAATTACTTTCGCGGTAATAATTACAATAAAACGAGCCCACGTATTAAACTTACCAGAGAAATTGAGATATTAAAAAACGAAAATAAAAAAATCCAAATGAAATTACTAAACTAAGAAGCGGCACAGGAGAGGCCACAACAATGTACATTAAGCGTTATAGAGAAAATGAGAGAAAAATTGTGTTATACGGAATTAAAGAAATGATTAACGAGCCGGAATCAGAACTACATATAAGAATAATAGAAACTATCCGCAAAAGTCTGCAGATAGACTTATTGGGATATATTGAAGATACTTATAGACTTGGAAAATACAACAGCCAAAAAAATAGACCACTGGTGGTTGAACTACTTAGTAAGAGGATGACAAAATACATACTGGGAAGAAAAAGCCACCTGAAAGGCACTGGAACATCGCTATCGCCGTTGTTGGATGTAAAATCTCGAAAAGAAAGAAATTTGATGCGCGAATAAATGATATCAGCACCAAAAAGGCCTACATGCAGTAATACGTTATAACCAATTATAAATACATAAAGAAAGAAAAAATAGAAAAAAGAAATACATAAAAAATAGAAAATACATAAAGTAGACGCACAAAATAATACAATATTAAACCCATCGAAAGAAACTGAATACACAAAATCAAATAAATCTAATATATCTCAAGAGCAAACACAAGACGACCAACAATATTCCTTTCGAGGCTAAGGGAAAAACAGCCAAAATTCTATTTCAAAACTTTCAAAGTCTTAATAGTAAACAATACTTACTACAAGCTTATTTAGATGAAAACCCAACTTGTATGGCTGTATGCGCTGCCGAAACATGGCTATCACAGGACAAACTCGATTTAATTAGTTTCCCAGATTTCAAAATAGCTTCATCTTTCTGCAGAAGGAACCGAATAGGCGGCGGTGTCTGCATACTACTGAAAAGGAAATAGAAAGTATTGATAAATTAGACATCACAAGCATGTCTATGGAATACATACTAGAAGTCTGCGCAGTAGAACTACTGGAAGAAAATGTTATGTTAATTATTATTTATTGGAATAGGAGAGAGGAGGAGTTATTTTTTAGCCAACTAGAAAAAATATTAAACTATATAAATAAAAAATACCATAAAAGTAATATTATTTTAGGAGGAGACTTAAATATTAATGTCAAAAAAATAGCCCCAATACGAGACGCCTTCTGGACCTTATGTCTGAAAATGGATTCACTCTACGAATAAAAAAGCAACGCGCAATACTGACACGACATCCACATGCTTGGACTTACTATTTACCAATTTCACATACCCAGTTCTAGACGTCACAGTTGAAGAACTGGGCTTTTCAGATCATGCCGCTATAGTTTTACAAACACAGCTTCACCAAGGCTAAAGAGACATATCGTGGAATACTATTAAAAGAAACTATAACACAAAGAATATAGAAAACTTTAAAACAAATTTAGCTAAAATAAATTGGCAGGAGACACTTACAGCAACTTATAATATAGACGAAAACTACAAGATTTTTCATGATGTATTAAAAAATCTGTTAAATATCTACATACCTAAAATTAAAACTTAATTAAAAACTGTAACTAGAAATAAATGGTTAACAAAAGCAATAAAAATATCATGTCGAAATAAAAGATTTTTAAAAGTTATAGCACAAAAATGCAAAAATAAAACACTCTTAAAATACTATAAAAAATATGAGAAAATTCTTAAGAAAATAGTAATAATTGCAAATAACGCAATAATAAAGTTAGAATTCAAAATTCCTCAAACACAGTCAAAACAATGTGGAATATTAGTCAATGAAAGCACTAATAAGACAAAAAAGTCTGAAAAAATAAACATACATATAAAAAAAGAAAATTTACTTATTACAGACCCATGTGAAGTCTCAAATACGCTCAACAATTACTTCGCTACAGTAGGCGAGTCAAACCGCAATCAAAAAGACTCTCAAGATCACGCTGTACTCTACCCAATTATAAATACAATGTTTTTAAGCCAAGTAAACTGTTATGAAATCCACAAAATTATAAAAAACTTAAAAAATAAAAACAGCTGCGGAATAGACGAGCTTCCACCCTCTTTTATAAAGAGGTGTGCAGACGAGTTAGTGTTCTCCTTCACCATTCTCATAAATCAGTCCTTCAATGAAGGTAAATTCCCGACCATTTTAAAAAAAAAGAACAATAATTCACCCGATACATAAAAAACAAGATAAGACCGATCCAAATAATTACCGCCCGTTAGCCCTCTTGCCCACAGCCTCAAAGCTTTTTGAAAAAGCTATGAGCGATCGCATACACGATTTCTGCGAAAAGTATGATATTTTGGATGACAATCAAAACGGCTTTAGAAAGAAACTCTCGACAGTCTTGGCGGTATTTAAATTCATGCAAGAAGCCATCAATCTAATAAATAATAATAAATATGCGGTAGGAATACACGACATTTTAATACAAAAACTAAACGGAATAGGAATACGCGGACAAAGCCTTAAATAGATAAAATCATACTTACAGGATAGAGAGCAACTAGTGGAAATAAAACACTGTAACAAAAAAACATCACAAATACAAACCATTAGGTCCGATCGTATAACTACAAACGCATCAATTCCACAGGAAAGTGTAATTGGATGCCTCTTGTTTTTAATATACGTCAATGATTTGCCAAAAATACTAAACGACCACTGTACTTTATTTGCGGACGATGTTTCTGTTCTTACCTCGTGCGAGAACTGCACTAAAATAAATGAAAAACTCCACAAAATTAAAGAAAATATAACGAACTGGCTGACAACTCATAATTTAAAAATTAATATTGCAAAAACTAAAATAATAACATTCCATCCCTATCAAAAACAACCGTTAAAAATTAATCTTAACTTCAATGGTGAAACGCTAGAACAAGTAAACGAATCAACACTACTTGGATTGACAATAGATACTTACACTAACTGGAAGTCCCATGTAACAAACATAAATTCAAAATTATCTAAGTTTTCTTACGCGTTGCGAGAGATAAAAAAATCCACTGACGAAAAAACAGCATTAGTCACGTACCATGCATACGCTTATTCCTGGCTAACATACAGTGTTATGCTATGGGGGAATAGTACTAACGTGCCAAGCCTATTTACTCAACAAAAGAAATTATTTAGAATTATAGTAAATATACAACAGACAGCTGCAAATCGCATTTTCAAAGATTAAAACTCCTAACTCTCCCATGTATTTATATTTTTGAAATGTGTAAATTTGTAAAAAAGCACTTTGAATTTTTTACTAAAAGACAGGATATACCCACAAAATATTCTTTTCGGCCAAAAACACAAACAAGATTAATGAATTCTTTAAAAAACTGAAAAACCTAATTATTGCAAAATGCTACTACACGCTTGAAGATTACCTAAAAGATCGCTTATAAAAATATAATAATGTATAATAATAAAATAATTATTGATAAATAAATAAAATAAAATGTAGATCATATATTGTATATGTATATATATTCGCTCATTCGGAACGACAGTGACGCAATTGTAGAAAAAATGCGAAAATGACCTAATTATACCAAAATTATCTCCATAATCATTTACGTTAGGAGTGAAAACGCCACATTTGTGAGTTCAAAAAACGGCCGCTAGTAAGCAAAAAGGCGTTGTTGCACTATTCCATTTTGGCGCGTGAATACCGGGCGATAACGGCCGAAAAGTCGGTTGCGCGGGGTGCCCCGTAAAGTGTGCATGCGTCTGGGAGCTACATCGCTATTAAGGTAAATATGACAAATTTTGTTGGTAAATTTCGGTGCTACAACGACGCAATTGTATTTTGTGCCATTATTAACTCAAAATGAAAACAGTTTTTTGGATACAATGACACATCATTCAGTTGCGCCGTTGTTGTACCGAACATTTTATTAGTTTTGGTATTTTTTCAGACGTAAATGTAATTATGGCGATATTGATCTGAAATACTTGAATAATCTTAACAATTATGACATATTGCAATATTTTCATATATATTGTATTTGTTTAAATTTTAAGCTATTAACATGGGAAGCCGAGCACGAATGTTAGTCAAGCTTTGTGAGCAAGAATGTTTGACAGCTGATAGTATTGCGGGCCAATCGTTTGCTTCAAAAACAGTAATTACCACTAGTACGAATGGTAAATCAATAAAAACCTTCGCCAGTTTAAAGTTTTATTTTAATATTTTCCTCGTTGTAACGTTTTGTTGCCACATTTCAGAGATATCATCCATAAAACAAAAGCAAGATAACAATGACAATATTTCAAACATTAGTACAGATATTCAACAAACGGATACGGATACTCATAATCGACGTAAGTCATTTTTTTAAATTTATTATATTTATTTCGAGGGTTTGATTTATTTGATTAGAATGTTGTTTTGTTTAGATGAATCATTCAATTAAAGTTATTTTCTATTTATTTTAGCATCAACGGAGACAGAAAATAGTATTTCTTTGCTAAATGACACGGACCCGCCACCTATCGTTTTAGAGAACGATGGCGAAGGCGAAATGAAAGACTTTTCTGCAGATGATAGTGGTGACGAATATAAGCCAGAAAAGTCTGTTAAACGTAAACGTATTGATTCAACGTCATCTAGCTCATCGTCGTCATCATCATCCTCTAGTTCATCGTCCAGTTCGTCCAGTTCGTCCAGTTCGTCCAGTACTACATCGACTGCTCATGATACTGCCGAAAATTCTAATATAATAGGTACCAGCTAAGTTTTGCCGCCATCTCCCGAGATAATTGTTGCCAAGAGAGGTAAGAAGAGAGTTCGTAATGAATCTGCTTGGATAAAAAATGTGCGTAAACGACAAAGAAACTCAGGAAAGGAATACGTATCTAGAAATGGCAAAATTGTTTTAGAAAGGTCTGTTAAACCACCTTGCACTGAAAAATGTCGGCTTAAATGTCGTGATAAAATAACGGAAGAACAAAGACAGCAGATATTTAAATGTTATTGGGGCTTGGGAACTTTACAAAGACAGCGTGATTTTTTAAACTCCTGTTTAACAACATTGAAAGTTCCTTACCGTCGAGTTAAAGAAGGAGCTGCCAAAACTAGGAACCAAAATTGTGTGTTTCATTTTACGCTAAACGGCGAAAAAAATTTTTATGAATACTTTGGGTATCTCAGAGCGAACATTGCGAACGGTTATTGATGGTAGAAATAATTGTAGAACAGGTGTGATTCCCTAAGACAAGCGTGGCAAACATGCTCATCATAATCAAGTAAACCCGGAAATATTACAATCTGTTCGCAATCACATTAACTCTGTTCCTAGAATTGAGAGCCACAACACTCGGGCTAACACGAGTCGTGAATTTATTGACGGTGGTCTTACCGTTAAAGAATTGCATCGCAATTACGTATCTAGTAGAGGAACAATGCCATCAGCAAATTATGACATGTATCACCGAATTTTTAACACTGAATTTAATCTATCATTCTTTGTACCTAAAAAAGATCAGTGTGATCTCTGCGAATCATACAAAAATGCTGTTGGAGAAGACCAACTTAAATTAAAAGAAGCGTATGAAGAGCACCTAAAACAAAAAGATTTAAGTAGAAAAGAGAAAGCTAGAGATGCAGAGTTAGCAAAAACGGATGGTAAAACTGTCGTTGCAATATACGATTTACAGGCAGTTATGCCTGTGCCTATTGGGAATAGTTCAGCGTTTTTTTACAAGTCAAAATTGAATTGTTTAAATTTTACGGTGAGTATTTTACTTGATTTTTTCCATTTGTAAAAAAAAACATTAGTTTTTTCTAACATTTCCACTTTTTTTAACAGGTTACAAATTTAAAGGACAATCTTACAAATTGCTATTTCTGGCACGAGGGGCTTGGCAATAGAGGTGCAATAGAAATTGGATCCTGTGTATTAAAATTTCTAAAAGAGATTTCAGAGCGTCATCCTAATTGCAATATGATATTTTATTCTGACAACTGCTGCGGTCAGCAAAAAAACAGGTACGAACGGTAAAAAAAAATGATTAAAATACTAAAACATGTCTGTAATAAAGTAAAATTTAATTCTTTCAGATTCCTGATTGGCATGTATTACTATGCCGTTGAAAAATATATAAATACTTGATCCGTGGTCACACTCAAAATGAGGGCGACAATGCTCATTCGCTAATTGAGAAATCTATTAAGAGAGCAAAGAAGTCTGGTCCTATCTATATTCCTTACCAGTACGTTCAACTTATAAGAAATACCAAGAAGACTGGAAATGCTTTTGTCATTAACGAGCTGAACTTTGACGATTTTTATGATTTAAAAAAGCTGTTTGAGGATATAACACTTAATGTTACTAAAGATCTGCATGGTAACACAATTAAATTGTCTGAAATAAAAGCCATACGATTTGTTCAAAATAGTGGCACTTACGATCTTAAATATTCTTATGAGAGTGAATGGGTACCTGTAAAATCGAAGACAACTAAAAATACACGTAAAACTCGATCAGATAATAATTTTAATATTATATTATATATTTGACACCAGCTTATAATTCAAAACTTACAATCTCTGATCAGAAAAAGCAGGATTTGCGTACTTTGTTAGAAAAAAATATTATTCCTAGATGTTATTCTGGATTTTACGAAAGTTTGTTTTAACTTACTTTAGTACAAACATTTATTATTGTCAATTGATTATTTTTCATTTTACAAAACTATTATTTTTTAATTGTAAGTTTCATATGTAAAACACGATACGATTATAAGACTCAATTATTGTTCTAACTTTCCATTGATTACTAAGGTGCTACTGATTACCTATTGTGTATCTAACTCATTAAAAAAAAATGGATGTGCATGGTTATAGATTGTAAGAATATTGTAGTAAACGTCTGTGATTTTGCTGTGCCATATTAGACACCTGATATTATAAAGGTATTATTATGATAAATAATTCTGTATCTTAATTTAATTAATTTAGTACTGAATAGTTCCTATTAAAGTATAACTAAGGCATGAGTCAGCTACATTGTATCTGTGATTTAATAAGCCATATAATTATGAGGCATAAAACGTCATAATTGTGATTGTTATATTAGACACCCTGATATTATAAAGGTATTATTATGATAAATAATTCTGTATCTTAATTTAATTAATTTAGTACTGAATAGTTCCTATTAAAGTATAACTAAGGCATGAGTCAGCTACATTGTATCTGTGATTTAATAAGCCATATAATTATGAGGCATAAATATGTCATAATTGTGATTGTTCCTTTTTATTATTAAAATAAAACAAATATTGTTGCATTCATAGAAAACGGTTTCATTTTATACGAGACAACACCGGTCATAACTACACGAATATTATTTTCTAGGGCAACAACGACGCAACTGTAAGACTTAATATAAAAAATATTTTATTATACAAAGAAATGAATTAAGTGATAAAAAAAGTGTGTATATTTTAAAGCTAAGGGTTCAAACTACAATAATAAAATACAGAAATAGTTATAACCTTTATAAAAAAATAAGAATCTTCATTAATGTTACGACAAAATCTTAAATTTGACGTAGTGTAAAATTTACAAATTTACAGTTGTGTCACTTTCGCTCCGAATGAGCGAATGTATGTAAATATATGTGCATATGTGTATATATATATATATATATATAGAACAATACCTGTACCAGATTGGATGCAACTTTATTCCTATGCACAATAAGTCCTACTCTCGCCTAACTTTTGCAGTGCCCGACAGGGTCCGTATTTTTACTAATTTTATAATTTTAAGACTTTATACATACGAGAAAGCAATAAAGAAATTGAATTGAATAGAATTGAATTAATTATTCAAGTGACCAAAGTCGTAATACGAGACACTCATTTGATGCGCATGCGCATCGCGGTCGATATAATTCATATAGCTCGCCCCGTGGTGCAAGTTATAACCGAGGCAGTACTCGAGGAGCGTATAGCTCAAGGTCACGAAGACCAGCCGCTCCAATACGCCATACTACCCAGGAGACACCGACCGTAAATAACGAGTCGCATCAGGGTATTATTAACCAAAATCATAATTATAACGCTTCAAGCGAATTTTTTTCGTTAATACCGAAAATTTAAATTTTAATAACAGTACGATAACATTTTTAGTAAATAATCATTTTATTAATCTTTTAGTAGATAGTGGAGCAAGTCTCTGTGTTTTGAGATACGAATGGCTTATTAATTATCTAGAGTTATTGCAGCAGTTATGTTATGATAGAATAACAATAAAGGGTGTTACAGAAAAGTTAGAATCAGAAGGTTACATTTTCTTAAATTTAGTTTATAATAATGTAATATTTAGTGAAAAATTTTATGTTTTTAAGAATATGTCGTGCACGGCTAATGGTATTTTAGGTGATATTTTTTTTAGCGATATTATGCGATTATTAGTTATAAGGATAGTAAATTGCAATTGTCTAAAAATAATATAAGCGTTTCGATTGAAATACATTATAATGCTAGGTATAGACATTCGATTCCGCCTCGATGCGAAGTGATAAGGTTCATACCTGTTGCGATTGTGTTGTTTTATCGAAAGAAATTGAGAAAGGCGTTTTTGTTACAGGGTTAATTGCGAAACCAATTAATAGTCGCATTCCCTTGCGAATATTAAATACTACAAATAGTGAAATAGAATACAATTTCCAAAATTTTGATATTTATGACATGAATTATTTTGATGTCTGTAGTCTCTTAGAAGAAAAAAATAGCGTAAGTCGAGTAAAAACTTTATTTGAATTATTGAGTTTAAGTAATATGAACCAAGAGGAAAGACGCAGTATCGAGCATATTTGTGCAAAATATGCCAATATTTTTCATCTTCCAGGTGATAAATTATCGACAACCAATATTATGACTCATACTATATCTTTAAAAGAGAACGTTTCACCTAGTTATGTTAAACCTTATAGGATACCTCATTATCTTAAGCAAGAGGTACAACGACAAATAGATGACATGTTAGCTAATGATATCATAGAGGAGACCACCTCAGAGTAGTCTAGCCCAGTTTTGATAGTACCAAAAAAAGCAGACAGATGTAATGAAAAAAAGTGGAGGTTAGTTATCGATTATAGACAGCTTAATAATAGGATCAAAGATGATAAGTTTCCGTTACCAAATATTACATATATATTAGATTCTCTTTCAGGTAGTATTTATTTTTCAAAATTAGATCTCTCACAAAGCTATTATCAATTATCTTTAGACAAAAATTCAAGGAAATATACCGCATTCAGTGTTAAGATGTACCAGCTAGAGTTAGAGCCAGAATCACGCAAATATAAGGCTTTCACATCTGATAAAATGTATCAGATGAAGCGTTCTCCTATGGGATTAAAAACATCTCCCAGCGTATTTCAAGATTAATGACGATAGCTATGTCAAGCATTAACTATAATCAAGCATTTATTTATTAAGACGACTGTGTCGTCATCGGAAAATCTATGGAAAGCCACAATAAAAATCTCATTAGTATTTTTGAACGTTTACGAAAAGTAAATTTAAAATTAAATCCAATGAAATGTGAATTCTTAAGAACGGAAATTGTTTATTCAGGTCACAAAATAACATCGCAACGCATTCTTCCAGACGACAGCAAAATCGAAACATTGCGCAAGTATCCGGTGCCGTTGAACGCCGATGATGTAAAACGATAAATCGCCTTTGCTAACTACTATAGACAATTTATAAATTTGAATAAATAAATATTGAACAATATCAAACATATTTAATTACATACTTAAACATGTTTTTTTTTCAGATGTTGATGGATAAACCTGCTAACGGCATGTCTCGTTGAAGAAAAGAAAAGTTAAAATATTAATATAAAATAATTAATAAATACAATACAACCCATCCCAAATCCTATAAAGGTAAACTATCACATACTAAGTTTACATACAAGTATGTGGTAGCTGAGGTAATGGTAACGTTATTTAACGGTAATGCTACTTGGTACGGTTGGTAAGGTTTTGCTAAAGGTAAAGTTTTTTTTTTCTGACCATGTATTGCTGTCTATAGACAGAAGTAAATTCGTTTAAGCAAGTAGCAGTTTAGCTTTGTCTCATTAGGTAGTTCGGTGTTCGGTGTGTGATCTTACCACGGGCTCGCACCGTCGCCTGATAGGAATCTGTTCGGTGCGTGATCTTACCAACGGGCCGCAGGGAGTTACTTACCATGGTTTCCCACAACCGAACAGTTAGGAGGTGTTCGGTGTGTGATCTTACCACGGGCTCGCACCGTCACCTGATAGGAATCTGTTCAGTGCGTGATCTTACCCACGGGCCGCAGGGAGTTACTTACCATAGTTTCCCCCAACCGAACAGTTAGGAGGTGTTCGGTGTGTGATCTTACAACGGGCTCGCACCGTCGCCTGATAGGAATCTGTTCGGTGCGTGATCTTACCCATGGGCCGCAGGGAGTTACTTACCATGGTTTCCCCCAACCGAACAGTTAGGAGGTGTTCGTTGTGTGATCTTACCACGGGCTCGCACCGACACCTGATAGGAATCTATTCAGTGCGTGATCTTACCCACGGGCCGCAGGGAGTTACTTACCATGGTTTCCCCCAACCGAACAGTTAGGAGGTGTTCGGTGTGTGATCTTACCACGGGCTCGCACCGTCGCCTGATAGGAATCTGTTCGGTGCGTGATCTTACCCATGGGCCGCAGGGAGTTACTTACCATGGTTTCCCCCAACCGAACAGTTAGGAGGTGTTCGTTGTGTGATCTTACCACGGGCTCGCACCGACACCTGATAGGAATCTGTTCGGTGCGTGATCTTACACACGGGCCGCAGGGAGTTACTTACCATGGTTTCCCACAACCGAACAGTTAGGAGGTGTTCGGTGTGTGATCTTACCATGGGCTCACACCGTCACCTGATAGGAATCTGTTCGGTGCGTGATCTTACCCACGGGCCGCAGGGAGTTACTTACCATGGTTTCCCCCAACCGAACAGTTAGGAGGTGTTCGGTGTGTGATCTTACCAGGGGCTCGCACCGACACCTGATAGGAACTGTTTGGTGCGTGATCTTACCCACGGGCCGCAGGGAGTTACTTACCATGGTTTCCCCCAACCAAACAGTTAGGAGGTGTTCGGTGTGTGATCTTACCACGGGCTCGCACCGTCACCTGATAGGAATCTGTTCGGTGCGTGATCTTACCCACGGGCCGCAGGGAGTTACTTACCATGGTTTCCCCCAACCGAACAATTAGGAGGTTTTCGGTGTGTGATCTTACCACGGGCTCGCACCGACACCTGATAGGAATCTGTTTGGTGCGTGATCTTACCCACGGGCCGCAGGGAGTTATTTACCATGGTTTCCCCCAACCGAACAGTTAGGAAGTGTTCGGTGTGTGATCTTACCACGGGCTCGCACCGACACCTGATAGGAATCTGTTCGGTGTGTGATCTTACCCACGGGCCGCAGGGAGTTACTTACCATGGTTTCCCCCAACCGAACAGTTAGGAGGTGTTCGGTGTGTGATCTTACCACAGGCTTGCACCGTCACCTGATAGGAATCTGAAAGGGATCACCAAGGGATCACCTTCATTCGTTCGGGCTTGTGCTGAGCCCTCACTCACTGCGGTGGGGTAGAATGCCCAATAACTCCCTACTGACGTTCACCGTAAAAATACGTATAAAAAATCTATTCCTACAAAACCGAACCAAGAACTGCAGAACTAGCCTCAGATCGCGTCTCCTCAGAAAGCTGGTCGAGGTAAGTGTTTTTTTGCCATATTATGGGTAGTTGCCAAGGCCGATTACAATACCGAAAGCATTGTGTAATATAATAGTTTGATTCCAACACCTAAGTATACAGTCCACTCTTTAAATTATTACCGTGGTACTTTGTTGCCACACAATCCATTCATCACTAATGTTGAATCCTGTTCCAGCTAATTTTTGTCCGTTTTCGACTATTTGCGTAACGTACGAATTCATGGACTTACAACTTTCAAGGCGAATTGATATCAAATTTTTTAATAGACTTATTCTTCTAGTGAATCCGCAATCATCGAATAACTGTCTTAATTTATCCCATAGCTTCTTTGTAGTGTTGACGTTTCTGATATGAACGTATATCGAAGAGTCTATTGTTAAAATTAATTTGGCACGAGTTTTTGTATCATCTGCAGCTGCCATCGACGATTGTCCAGGCTTCTGCTTGATGCAATCAAGCATGCCTTCCAACACAAGGAAGTTCCCTGCTGCGAAACACTCGCTATGGTTTTCGCGCCCTTTCAACTTCGGCACACTAACCACATAGTTCGACGCCATAGTTGTTACCTTACTGTACGTACTCGACCGACTGACGCCCGCCACGCGAATCTAATTAATAATTAGTTTTCAATTAACGACTATTGATGACAATACAAAATTATTGCTAGATTACTTTTAATTGCTAGATTTACTGGGGGCTGGGCCCATAACCTATAATGAAACAGCGAGTATTGAGATTCAAACGGAACTGAGCCATACTTCATTGATAGACAATAACACGCGTTACAATCATAGGCAATATGGAGTTCTGCGTTTTGATACACAATAACAGAATATAGATAAGACAAGTTTCGTAAGTGAGCCCAAGAAAACAAAAATTATCGGCTTAAGAGGATAAGCATCGACCAGGACTACAGCTACTGCAGGCAAAGATAACACTACACTTCTTTTCTCATCTAATGGGGCCGGTGGAAAAGGACCACCTTTACAAAGACCAGTTTATACAAAGGCAAAAACACATGGAGCGAATTGACTTCAGAAGATGCATAACCCGGCACGGTGTACACAGTGTAACGTTGTATTTTTTTTTAACGTTGTCCTTGTTTATAAAATAATAAAAATTTTATAGCAAACTTATTGGTTTCGTTGATTTTAGTTCTGTAGTACCTCAATAGATGGCGCTAGCAGTCTCACGGGATAAGTAGAATTCGATTTTATCGATGCGTTTGGTCTTTCCAAAAACATAGTGAGAATTTACCTAGTAAAAATAAAGTTGATTCTTGGTTATATGGTCTCTGACCGTAGCCTGTTCCTAGAAAAGAACGATAAAAACAATTTGACATTTGTGATGTCATCTGGAGGAGTGATTGTCATTTGTAATTGAGGTTTTGATTCGTCTCGGAGCAGGATTTGAAAGTAGGCAAGGGCGGAGCCCCAGGGCTACCAAGAATCCAAATACATCGGCCCCGGAATGTAAAGGGTTAAAAAAAATGTCGATGTAATTTATTGGTAAGTTCTTTGCGGAGCATTCAAATCGTTTATTTTTTTTATTGTCTTTTGGAAAAAACATGCCATGTGGTTTTACAGGGTGGAAAGGGGATTGTTGCATTGTCTGGAGATGAACGACCCGCAGAAGATGTAGAAGCGGGAACGGCAGACATCGGCAGTAAGTTCAACGATTTTCTAAATTTCCAATTTAAAATCTGCAAAATCATACTTTTCTGACCAACCACATGTTTATTGTTCCAGATGGGTTTTTATTTTTCATTTTCTTTTAGGAAATATTTTTTCTAACTCCTAGTTAGAACATTTTAACGAGTTCCATTTTTACAATGGTTCTTTGAAAGGTCTTGCACCTTATTTTGTTCAATTTTGGAAGAAATGTCTCGGTAATATACGTAACTACCTCCGGTCCCCGAGGATTGCTGAAAACCTGATGGCAGTCACCTGTGCAGCTCTCTAGCTAGGTAAAGGAAGGATCGCCATCGATCTTCAGGTCAGTCTCCATATTCGTTCGGTGGACGCCTGGACCGTCACTCGAGGGTTTCTCTCCAGGCCGCCACCGTTCTGGATGCCGGGATCGTCTGGCAGGATGATGTTAGTTTACCGTAGAATTTAATGTACCTAAATGATTAACATAAATAGCTATTGAGCTTTGGGATAATTTGATTGCAGTCGCGAATCAACATAAAGCGACCTTGAGAGTAAAAGTCTTTTGCATAACACCTAAATTGATGCTGGATCTCCAATAAAGTTATTTCCTCGTAATAACTCATGCATTAGAATTATATTTAATTTAATTTGTGTAGGTAATTTTGTATCTAGATTAAACAGGGTAGAAATAACTTATAGAAGTAAATCCTCTGATGCCACGTAATATTATATGGAATAAATACCATCGTTATTTCTAGACTATCCATGTATGAAGAAATGAAATAAAAGAGTTTGGCTTTGAGACAAATTATCATCTTTGATTTCTTTCCCAGCATTCATTTGGGTAAACAACAATTTACCACATTTTACTTATTAGAAAAAACTATATTGTTTTCCACCTCTAGGAAAATACAAGTTTTCAATGGCGCCCACTATTGCGATCAAATTAATCACAAATTTATAAAATTTTGTTATTTATGCAATAGTTCTTAGTGAACGTAGAATTTGAAATTTAATTTTGTTCGGTGAAGTGTAAAAAGTTATAGTTGTGAACTTAAGAATGGTGTTTTGTAGTTTAAATTTGTAATAAACTAACTTATTTAGTAATCTTCTTGATGCGACAAACTTAAAAACATTTTTTATTAGGTTTTGTCTCATTAGTTCACAATCTATACTCCGTTCATGTTTTGTTATTTCAAATCACCGAAGTGTTGATTGTAGTTTCATTTTAAGAAAATAAAGGTTGAGTATTTATTTTTAATTGAACCTTGTAAGGATAATTCTTTTGGAGTAAGTCGATCCGTCGACTAACATTGTAAATGCAGTGAGATTGTTTTGGAAAATAAATTTTGTGAAATGATGACATTTACATAAAAAAAAATTTACATTGTCAAACGATTTAAATTTAACATTAAATTAAGCATTTAGTGTTCATATAACAGGTGATTAGTATTAAAATAGTTAGAAATTTTTTTAAGTTTCATGAAGTAGGGTGACCATGAGTTTATGAAAAAATTTAGGACATTTTTTTTTCTGTGAAACTTTATTGGAGAATTTGATCACGAACATATTTTTTGAAACTAAAATAACAAAACCTTATTACCTTTTAACTTGGAATTTTTTTTTACTTTTTCGTAGTCGAAATTTTTTTTGTTTTCCTTTTACAAGATGGATTTGAACACAGTGCACCTGTATTCGCTGCATCGTGACGAGTTGGTTTATGAGGTTTTTATTCGGGGCGAAACACCTGAGGACACAGTCGTTAAATTAAGAAGACAGTTGAAAAGTTTGATCAACGACTTTAAGCCTGAAGATATCTTAGGCGATGACGACGCGCTTCCAGAGAAAGAGTTGCCGTCTATCGGCGATAAATTAAAAGACCTTCGGAAACGCATTGACGATTTTGAGTCCTCAGGTGAACGGAGTTTGATGGTTCGGGCTAGGGCTTTATTCTGTCACTTGTGGTTCCGGTTAGATAGGGTGAATGCGGAGGCAGAGGCTGACGTTACCGTGAAGTCCAGTGTCAAAGAGGCTTTGAAGAAATTGCGTCAGCGTCTGGATTCGCAAGAATCTGGTTCTTCGTCACCACCAACAAATTTGAAAGCGACCGAACCTCAGGCGGCTGTGTCATCTCTATCCGCTTGTTCGGCGGACTCCAACGTCGCCAAGTGGAAGATACAGTTTGACGGCACGGCAGATCCTCGTAGTTTTTTAGAGTCAGTTGCTGAACATGCGGTTGCTTATAATGTTTCTGAAGAAAAGAGGTTTTTAGGTCTGCCTTTTCTTTATTTTCGAATCAGGGTCTCATCTGGTACCGAGGCATCAAAGACCAAATCTCCTCTTGGCAAGACCTCAGTTCTTTGCTCTTGGAGGAGTTTGACATTGTCGACTATGATTATCGACTAATGGGGGAGATTCGGTCTAGGACCCAAGGTCAGGATGAACCTATTCATATTTATTTCTCGGTCATGAGTTGTTTGTTTTCACGGCTGAAGAAATCTTTGTCCGAGGAAGAGAAAGTGGAAATTTTACTGCACAATGTTAGGCCGACTTTTACGGAACAGCTGGCGTTACACCATTTTGAAACAGTAACGGATTTAAAGACTGTCGTAAGTTAGAGGCTGCACGTCAGCGAACTAGTTTGTTTACTGAGCCACCCAAGACCTCGAGTTTGAATCCAGAGTTAGTTTATAAGAGCAAGGGTAAGACACCGGTTAGTGTTGTAGGGAACAAACCTACACCAAACTTCGGACAACCGAACAAGAACAACTTTGTTAGAACACCGGAAAATAAACCCAAACATTTCGATTCCAACAAAAAGGTCGGGTTTTGTAATAGGTGTAAAGTAAACACTCATACTCGAGCACAGTGTACGGCTGACGACAAAAGAGTGAAGTGCTTCAGTTGTGGTGAGCTCGGTTATACAAGTAGGTCGTGTCCGAAATGTAACGTAAAGCCAAAAAACTAATACGTTTAAACCGCGGCGAGACCACTTCAGAGAAGGTCGACTCTGAAGATTGGAGATATTGGCAAGGTTTAGTGGTTAAATATTTTGAATCACACGACGTCGCCCTGGTTTTGTTTGAACCACATTCTAGTGATGTACGACCATATTTACATGTAAATTTATTGGATTTGATAATGTGTGGTCTTTTAGATTCAGGCGCAGCTGTATCTGTAATTGGTAACGGAGCTCACGCACGATTGATAAGCGCGGGTTATCCGGTGAAATCTTCAACGGACTCTAAAGTAACCGTCGCTGATGGATCGGAGGGTGACACTATCGGTTTCATGACATTACCCATAATCTTTAATAAGGTTACAAAGATAATTCGATTTCATGTAATACCATCTATCGTCTCAAATATTATTTTAGGCGTAGATTTCTGGAAAGCTTTTAATTTAATGCCAGAGATATTTAAGAGCATTGCGTTCGTTAACTCACCTCCTGAATTTTTGATAAATAATTCTAATTTGAATGGTCCGGTAACTTCCGTCCAATCTTTTCAGGATCTGTCCTTATACCAAAAGGAATTAGCGGATTCCATGATTGAAAGTTTTAAGAACATCTCTTTCGAACGTAAGGGGTTGGGTCGGACTACATTAATTCAGCACACGATGGACACCGGCGATTCTCTTCCCATAAAGTGTCGACCATATCCGATGTCCCCGGAGAAGTTGTCTCAACTCCACAAGGAGTTGGACAGGATGTTGGAATTGGATGTGGTCACCAAAAGTGAGAGCCCGTGGAACAATCCTGTACTGATGGTTCCGAAGTCCGACGGTACCTGGCGTTTTTGTTTGGACTGCCGTAAGCTGAACGCTATCACCAAAGGTGACGCTTACGCCATTCCTTACATTCCGCAGATCCTGGACAGCCTGAAAAACGCTTAGTTTATCAGCAGCGTTGATTTTAAAGCTAGTTTCTGGCAGATCCCGTTAGAGGGGGCTGCTCAGGAGAAGACCAGTTTCACGGTCCCTGGACGAGGACTATTTAAGTTCAAAGTTATGCCTTTTGGACTCTGTGGCGCGCCCGCTAGACAGCAGAGACTGATGGATATGCTCTTCGGTCATCCATTTTGTAGCGACGTCACAAATGGCATGATTTTTTGCTACGTTGATGACGTAATCGTAGTGAGTGAGGATTACGAGACGCACCTTCTGTTGCTAAATAGGTTACAGGATCGCATTAAAAGTACAGCTTTGACCATCAACTTTGAGAAGAGCAAATTTTTTAGGAGCTCTCTAAAATATCTGGGTTATGTCGTGGATGAGTGTGGTCTGAGAACGGATCCGGATAAAGTGAGCGCGATACTGAATTTTCCAGTACCATCGAATCCTAAAGAGATAAAAATGTTTTTAGGAACGTGTTCGTGGTACCGTAGGTTTATAAGGAATTTTTCGACTATCGCTGCTCCTTTAAACGCGCTTACGAGCACCAAGGTAAAATTTAAGTGGAGCTCGGAGGCAGACTCCGCTTTCAACGATCTAAAAAACGCTCTTGTTTAGGCTCCAATTTTAGCCTGTCCTGATTTTGACCAACTTTTTACTGTACACTGTGACGCCTCGAGTTACGGAGTTGGCGGTATGTTGACACAGGTACAGAACGGAGAAGAACACCCAATTGCTTATATCAGTAGGTCTCTTAATAAAAACGAGCGAAACTACAGTGCGACAGAGCGTGAAACGTTGGCAGTGATTTATGCGGTTGAAAAGTTTGAACCTTATTCAGGGACACGCGAGTTCACTGTCGTAACGGATCACGCGTCGTTACAGTGGTTCCTTCGGCTCGAAAATCCTACTGGTCGTTTGGCACGATGGGGATGCCGGTTATCACAATACAACTTTATGGTCGTGCATAGGAAGGGTAACGACAACGTCGTGCCAGACGCGTTATCACGTCTTCTACCAGTCGAAGCGGTTGTAGGCGTCGACAGTAGAGACGACTGGTACGACCGAATTTTTAAAGGTTGTCAAAGTAATCCGCAAAACTTTCCGAACTATCGAGTAGAAAATGGCAAACTGTATCGGTTTAGCAAATCCAAGTACGGTTTGACTCAGGAGTTTGATTGGAAGGTGGTTGTGCCCAAAGGACAGCGAGCAAGAGTTATTGCTGATCACCACGAGCCACCCACGTTCGGACATTTCGGCGTGTTTAAAACTCACAGGAAAATTTCCCTGCAGTTTTACTGGCCAGGAATGTACCGTGACGTGGTGGAATTCGTGAAAAACTGCAACACTTGCGCCGCGTACAAGCACTCCACTCGACTAACTCCAGGTCTTATGGGTCAACCGAAACAGTGCTATAGGCCGATCCAAGTCCTCTCGGTAGATTTGGTGGGACCCTTGCCTAAGTCACGCTCGGGTTTTGTACATCTTTTAGTGGTAACCTGCTGTTTCTCCAAGTATACGATGCTTTTTCCTTTGCGTCGCGCCACTAGTGCTTTAGTGGCTAAGGCGTTTGAACATTTTGTTCTTTTAACACATGGGGTTCCTGAAACCGTAATTACCGATAATGGGGTTCAATTTACGGGATCGGAATTTCGTGAGCTATTAGAGCGTTATAATATCCCCAGGGTACATTATGGCCCAAGATACACGCCACAAGTCAACCTAGTCGAACGCTACAATAAAACTGTCATGACAGCAGTTTCATCTTATGTCAAGGACGATCATAGGACTTGGGACGTGAATCTGTACAAGATACAGTTCGCGTTAAATAGCGCGGTAAATGAGTGCACAGGGTTTTCGCCATTCTTTTTAGCGCATGGTAGGGAGCCAATTATAAATGGTTCATTTTATAAAAAGTCCCAAGAAGGCGACTATGAAGTAACGATGCCTAGAGAGGAATATGCGGGGGAGCTCGGTATTTTAAAAGAGGTCTTTGAAAAGGTCCGAGAAAGGATCCTTAAAGCGCATCAGACAAATGCGAAATATTACAACACCCGCAGACGACCAATGACCATAAAGGTAGGTCAGGAAGTGTGGAAGCAAACATTTGTCCAAAGCGATGCTGCGAAATACAAAGCCTCAAAACTGGCGCCGAAGTTTGAGAAGTGCATAGTGGCTAAAATTCGTTCCCCTCTAGTTTATGAGTTGGTGTCACTAGACGGGAAACCACTAGGTGCTTGGCATATTTCAAAAATAAAGGTACGTTACTAACCTACCATGCCGTAGGCCACTTTTGTGTATCGGTGTCTCGTTTGGGACCCGGCGATGCCATGGCGAACCTTAGGTTTAGGTTAGTTTTAAGTTTTTAGTGCACGAAAGGCAACGCGCCTTTCAGGTTTTTTTTTGCGTTTAGATGTTTTCGTAAAAACATAAGTACAACTTCGAATGAAAGTTTGCGTTTAACAACCCGAGGGTTTTCCCGTAGACGGTTGCGTTTGTTACCAACCTGAGCTGACATTGCGTTGACGGTTGAGTAATATTTTTTTTTTTTTTCAAATCGAGCTGCTTTACTCCGCGAAGACGGTTGTTGTTTTGTTAACCAACTCGAGCTGAAATTGCGTTGACGGTTGCGTAAAAACAATACATGTGCTTTTCACCACTCGACGGTTTACCCCGAAGACGGTTAGTTAGTTTAATTAACATTGGTAAGCCAATAATAATTTTCTTAGGATAAAAAAATTTTTTGTCCTGAAATTTTCATAAAGTAGGGAGTTACGAGTGTCTCTTATAAAAACTCTGGGGTTAGTGTCAGGGGTGGCGAAAGTAAATAAACTGGTTTGCTACACTAGGTCAGATGAAGGATGTCAGATAAGATTTAAAAGGGATTTCGATAGTTGATGGGGAAAAGTAGAAGAATGAAAGTAGTATGTAAGTGTTAAAACTGTATAAATACGCATATCCGGACGGTTAATTAACTTTAGTCCTGAAGTTAGCGGGGTGGGGGTTTGAAGATCTGGAATTGGTTTAACTTAGGTGGATTGGAACTTTATTTTTAGTTGGTTTAGTTAGAGTTTTGATAAGGCTACTGTGGTAGGGTGTTTGCTGGTAATTTGTTTACCCACCATGCCGTAGCTTGTTTTGGTGGTGGTTTTATCAGGTTATGGTGATTTTTTTGGTAAGTACGTTGTTTACTCACCATGCCAGAGGCCACGAATGTGGGTCGGTGTCTCTTCGGAGCTCCGGCTATGCCAAGGCAAATCCTTAGGTTAAGTTTTTTGTCTCATTTCCAAGATTTTTTTTTAACAAATGAGTTCTGTCTTGTTTCGACGGGGGTTCGTTTTAATTGATGTGATCAATGTTGGTACACTCCTTAGGTAGGATTTTTCTTTAGTGACGCTGAGGGCAGCGTAGTTTCTCACTACGCTCGGAACTTTCGTTGGAGGGGGTGTATTGTAACGTTGTATTTTTTTTTAACGTTGTCCTTGTTTATAAAATAATAAAAAAATTATAGCAAACTTATTGGTCTCGTTGATTTTAGTTCTGTAGTACCTCAATAGATGGCGCTAGCAGTCTCACGGGATAAGTAGAATTCGATTTTATCCATGCGTTTGGTCTTTCCGAAAACATAGTGAGAATTTACCTAGTAAAAATAAAGTTGATTCTTGGCTGTATGGTCTCTGACCGTAGCCTGTTCCTAGAAAAGAACGATAAAAACAATTTGACATTTGTGATGTCATCTGGAGGAGTGATTGTCATTTGTAATTGAGGTTTTGATTCGTCTCGGAGCAGGATTTGAAAGTAGACAAGGGCGGAGCCCCAGGGCTACCAAGAATCCAAATACATCGGCCCCGGAATGTAAAGGGTTAAAAAAAATGTCGATGTAATTTATTGGTAAGTTCTTTGCGGAGCATTCAAATCGTTTATTTTTTTTATTGTCTTTTGGAAAAAACATGCCATGTGGTTTTACAGGGTGGAAAGGGGATTGTTGCATTGTCTGGAGATGAACGACCCGCAGAAGATGTAGAAGCGGGAACGGCAGACATCGGCAGTAAGTTCAACGATTTTCTAAATTTCCAATTTAAAATCTGCAAAATCATACTTTTCTGACCAACCACATGTTTATTGTTCCAGATGGGTTTTTATTTTTCATTTTCTTTTAGGAAATGTTTTTTCTAACTCCTAGTTAGAACATTTTAACGAGTTCCATTTTTACAATGGTTCCTTGAAAGGTCTTGCACCTTATTTTGTTCAATTTTGGAAGAAATGTCTCGGTAATATACGTAACTACCTCCGGTCCCCGAGGATTGCTGAAAACCTGATGGCAGTCACCTGTGCAGCTCTCTAGCCAGGTAAAGGAAGGATCGCCATCGATCTTCAGATCAGTCTCCATATTCGTTCGGTGGACGCCTGGACCGTCACTCGAGGGTTTCTCTCCAGGCCGCCACCGTTCTGGATGCCGGGATCGTCTGGCACGATGATGTTAGTTTACCGTAGAATTTAATGTACCTAAATGATTAACATAAATAGCTATTGAGCTTTGGGATAATTTGATTGCAGTCGCGAATCAACATAAAGCGACCTTGAGAGTAAAAGTCTTTTGCATAACACCTAAATTGATGCTGGATCTCCAATAAAGTTATTTCCTCGTAATAACTCATGCATTAGAATTATATTTAATTTAATTTGTGTAGGTAATTTTGTATCTAGATTAAACAGGGTAGAAATAACTTATAGAAGTAAATCCTCTGATGTCACGTAATATTATATGGAATAAATACCATCGTTATTTCTAGACTATCCATGTATGAAGAAATGAAATAAAAGAGTTTGGCTTTGAGACAAATTATCATCTTTGATTTCTTTCCCAGCATTCATTTGGGTAAACAACAATTTACCACATTTTACTTATTAGAAAAAACTATATTGTTTTCCACCTCTAGGAAAATACAAGTTTTCAACAGACTACAGAAAATGGCTGGATCGAGACCAAACCTTTGAAGAGTTCATTTTCAAGTCCTTTATATTAACGCGGGGTGCGACATCTGAACTAATTTTGTTAATATACGATGGGCATGGGCACATTACTCACGTTCAACCATCCACTCAAGAATTATTAGTAGTATTCCTAGAACATTGGTATCTTTTGCTCTAAAACAAGTCCTGATGAATCTTGGTAGTGTAAGTAATCTTAAAGATATAATCATAGTCCCACAGTCTGTTGAATAAACCTCCAGTCAAGCACCATTGAATGCTCAACAAAAACTGTAGGCAAATCATTTGAAGAGCTAATATTACTTTCCATTAAACAACACGAAAAACCAGCCATTCTGACTGACTCAAGAAAAACAAAAAGAATGTAAAAAAAGAATAACTGAGGAAAGTAGTTTGTCAAAGGAAGTTGTCACTGAAACTGCTAGAAAAAATCATACTATTAATGACAATCAGAGGTCTCATGATGCGTCATCAGTGCCTTCAGCATCGTACTGTTCCACCATGAATTCAGAAGAAGTAGGCTTGAAAAAAATAAAAAATTTAGATGATGAATGTATTAAGGATAGTGACATAATATTAAAAGATTATAACAAAATTGGTAATATACAACCGTGTCGCGTAGCGGTGAAAGGATATAACCACCCCTACTCTTCCCTTGGGTACCGTAAAAGGCGACTAACGGACTAAGGGTGGAATCGACCAAACTGGAATAAGGTCTTATACCTAGATCAAACGCCGAATTTGTAGAGACTAATCTCGGAGTAAGTCTTATTCCAGTTTGGTCGAATCCACCCTAAGGACTGCGCAAATATCCATCAGCTTAGAGCGGCGATGGGCTCACCACCTGTCACGCTGAGCACATATGCAGTCGCTATTTGGTGAAAAGTGGACTATAGCAGAGGACTGCTTTTGTGGTCCTCATTGCCTAGTCTCTGACTAACCCTTCGAGGATAATATTAGTCGTGATTATATGTAGAATAGAATAGAATATGTTTATTTGCATTTAACTAAGGTACATACATATTGTTATTAAAATATATTACAGTAAAGCTCCTCCCATTCAGCTAAAAACGATGACATGCAAATTATTTGTATACTTATAGTATATAGACACAGATACACTTAAATAAAAAGATATGTCAACATTATATTCAGTATGATTACAAAAAAATTCAAATTAATCAATGCCTAGGTACTAAGACTTAAAATAAATTGTTAAAATGTCAAACTGGAATTTAATAGAACCTAATTATTACAAAAAATACAAATGTCAAATTAGAATACGAGTATAAGTACAATCACATGTATTAAATATCAAAATATTTAAAAATACGATACTAAATATAAAAATAAAAGATGCAAGACGAGGAATGATGGCGAGATTAGTAAATGAAAAAAAAAATTAGAGAAAATTATATTGATATGTTTTAAATCCTTGCCTTCAGAACAGTAACTTCCAGCAAGAATTATACTTTTGGAACCCGTAGAAAATGAGTGTTTAATTTTTCACACTACGCAGCAAATTGGTGCCATAAAAAAACAGCAACTGTCATCTCTCTGTGACTGTCATGTCTTGTCTTTGTCATACGTTTGTCGCACGTCATTCAACTCAAAAAAACTGCCGCCATACTTACTGACTACTGTGTTATTTCGCTTTACGCATTCTACTTAGGTTTTTTTTCTAAGCGAACTTCTAATGCTTACTAACCCAATAGCAAGGCAACAATAAATACTTGAACTTATTTCTAGTAATGTTGCACCTCGTGAGGTCAGTTACTATTATTTTAGCCCACCTAATTGTTTCCTAAATGTTACTTTTATTAGATTGAACATAAGTAAAACTAACAACTACTACAAAGTTATGATAATTTATAGTAATTTAAATATAATAATGTGTATGTTCTACGACTAGTGATATGACTAGTGAATGTCACACTTGCTAACAGTTGGATATAACGTAGCACGGATGCAGACTAAAATTGGAGCAGAACCAGAGCAACAACCTCAAGAGACTGTGAATCGGTAACATCACATTCAATTTCATCGCAATATAATGTGAATCAAGTGCTGACATCACAGACAAGTTCTCCGAGAACTTCTGGTTCAGAATGGTTACCAGCTAATGTACCAAATATAATTCAGGAAGCTGTAACCTCAATTATATTACCTAACTACAAAAGAGCAGTAGGAAGCCCTGGTGTTTGTGCAATACCTCAATGCCGCAATAATAACTCACACAATATCAGAGGCATTGAAAATTAGAATAATAAAAGATTATAAATTATACATCCATATATACAATAATTATCTTTTATCTATTGAATGGGATTATGTCATACGGATTTATTAGCATTTTATATACTTTCGCAGTTTTTATACTAACAAAACATTTCATACATTTTGTAGCAAATTGTATATAATTTTAAACATCTAGTTATTATTTCTACACTTTTACATTTGTTTTTAACTATACAATTATACATTAATATGTTACACACAACATTTACATTTAATTAAAAACTTTATGTACGTATTTTGGATTAATTTCGACTTCGCGCGTCATTGCATCCGACGACGACTTGGAACAACTCCCATGCTAAGTTGAAGGTAAAGGTATATAACACGCGGGTTTCGCTCAAGTATTTAGTATCAAGTTTCGCGACTAGAGCGACCTGAGCGGTATTCGCTGCCGATGTGGGTAGAAGTGCATACCGCGCGGGTTTCGCTCAGCTATTATAGAACCGCATAGGTATTGTTTCGCTTGTCGGGTGAAACAAATTTCGCCAGTAGACGCGGCGTGGGGTGGCGAAACGAGCGAATAAAGATAAGTTTATTGAGATGGTGAAGTGCAATCCAGTTCTATATGTCATGTCACATACAGATTATAAATATAATTATATAAAAAAATATATGGGATGCGATAGGAACAAACTATAACATAAGTGGAACTCCAAAGCCCATTCGGCTTACAGAATGTTAAGAAGAAGGTGCAATATGTTGTATTATTCTCTATTACCTTTGTACTTCATTATTTTACGTTTCCTAGCAACTGTTGTTGATAGTTGACTCTTATACAAATTGTCATGAACAGAATATTTGTTTTACTTGTATTTCTCTAAAGTGGTAGGAAGGACTTGCCAATTTTTTTGGTACGAGTGCTGATATTCTGTACAGTATGATGGTGGTTCCTAAGATCAGCACGTTTAGTCCGGGACAGGAAAGGAGAGGGCGGGATTAGATCAAAAAGTTCTTTAGAACACTCTCCGTAGTAATTTCGGTAGAAGACACTGAGAGAAGCAATGCCTCTACGCAGCTGGAGGTCCTCACGGGAAGATGTAACCTCAGCATGTCCAATAATGCGTACCGCTCGCCTTTGCAGTCTATCAAGTGCATCGAGGAGGTATTTAGCGGAGCCGTCCCATAGATGGAAACAATACTCCATACTCGATCGCACCTGAGTCTTGTACAGCAAACAGCGCTGCTCGGGAGTGAAAAACCGCATTACCTTATTGAGAATACCAAACTTACGGGAGGCAGTTAAAATAACACTCTCGATGTAGCATTTTGGGTTCAATTCCTGGCCGATGTCCATGCCAAGAATGCTGAGGTCCACTGAAATGGGTAAAGGAGAGTTCTAAATAGAGGGAGGAGTAAGGAAGGGAGTTATCGTCAATTACATCTTTTAATTATAACCGTTGGTGCAAACATTAACCCCTTTTCTTGATTAAATCGCCATTTTATTACTTCCTTCCACAACCCCTCAGCTCAACGTCTTGCGGGACGACAGGGCCGCTGCCGGATAGCCATCTTGATTTTGTAAAGATGATTTGACAGACCGTAGCCAAAGAACTGTCTACGTGACAGACAAAACCAAGATGGTGGCAGTGATGCCACTTCACAAATTATGAACTAAAGTTACAAAAATACAATAGCTTGATTAAATAATTTAAGTTTGTCAACAACTCGGCCATCCTACCTTACAACGAGACCAGTCGTTGAGTTGCACATAATAAGAATTTTATTGATACTCGTACTTAGCATTAGACTTACGACTACCAAGATGATCGTAAACTAAGAAACATTTTTAGACATACTTGTTACATTTATTATCAAACAAATAATTAAAAATGTAAACCCATACATTTTTTATAGTTATCTTGCATTAAACAGATGATTTTGCATTTTGAAAATTTCAACACTAATTCGATATTAAAATAAATCTTAACAGACCTAACAAACGACGAGTTGGTTAGCTTCGTTAAAGATAATCCTGCTAATCTCACAAAAAACATAACCAAAAACTTCTCTACATCAAACGACTTTAATAAAGATAAGGCTATTGCAATACCTACCAATGCAATAAAATTGCAATGCGAGCTCATTTTTGAATGCTAGGCGTCATTGTACATAAGTAATAATAGCCACCCTTAATAGTCATAAAATAGAAAACTTAATAATAAAATGATTTGACATGTAACAATTTCATAAATGGAATGGATGGAATGCAATAAAATGACATTTTAAACTTTTATGATCACTACAAATTACTTTCAACATTTTTAACATGGTATAATTCTGTTTAACTCTGAACATAATACAATATAACATTCGATAAGCATATTATTTAAAATTAAACAATTTTAGAAATGGAAACAAAATTATATGATTGAGATTAAGACTTTAATTCCGACAAATGATTTATATCACATTAATTATCACGAATACTATTAGAGAAATCATTATTCTTATATTTTTAATATAATGGACCACTCCACCACAAGTCACAACTTATTAATGAATCCAATGTGAGCCCGCTTGATAGCAGGTCAGCTGGATTATCCTTGCTCGCGACATGTAACCAGGTGAAATTTCCAGTAAGTTCGTTTATTTCTGTAACGCGACCTTAAACAAATGTCTTGAGTAAATGTGGTGACATACCCATCCCACCAGTAACGATGGTTGAGTCAGTCCAGAAATAAACATTAGTGAATATCAACCTTAATTAATCTATTATTATTTTATAAAGTCTCGCGGCTACCAGTGCACCACAAAGCTCCAGACGCGGTATACTTATAGATTTTAAAGGTGAAACTTTGCTTTTTGCACATAAAAGCCTCACGGTGACATCTGAGTTATCACTATATAAACGTATAAAGCACATGCCCCATAAGCATCTTGAGATGCATCGCTAAATATATGAAGTTCTATATGTTGTACATTATCACTTATTACGTGACGTGTAATTTTTAATATGTTTAAATACTTTAATGTTTCTACTAATTGACACAATAATGACGCAATATCTGATGTAACTGGGTCGTCCCAGTCAAGCTTACTAAGCCATAATTTTTGCAGTATTATTTTAGATACAATTACCACAGGAGAAAGTAAACCCAAGGGGTCCTATATGTATCTGTAAAATGGTAGATAGCATCACTCGTTTAGTTAATTTTGATGCATGTGAATACTCCTTTATATTCGTAGTGTAATGCATCTCATTCCTATCGCTATGCCAAACTATCTCAAGTGTTTTGTTTTGCGTATGTTCGCTCGCAAACAAATTATGATGTGCATTACGAAATATACTCTATCTATATATTTTATCTATACGACTCATGACCAAAAGATAAATATTCTTTTTATAAAATCACAGTATGTAAGGTCCTATTAAAATTAGTGGCGGTCCTTTAAAGTACAGATAGTTTACGCCAAAATAAAATTATTTTTCTCAATAAATAGTAGTATTTTGTCATTAGTATATATTTTAATTTTTTAAACAAAATAATTTAATATTTAATGGGCAAAAATCGTATCATACTGTAGATGCCTCGATGAAATCACTCACACATGCGACTACATTGTGAAAGTCGTCGCACTCACGCAGAGAAACACACACACAGCTACACATGCAGTGCAGTCTGAGCCAATCACAAGCTTGCGCGCGATGGCGTACGTAAATGAGCATTCGTTCTCGCTAGCTCACTGACATTTAGTAGTACGTACCGTACCTAACTGGTATCTCGTTTTTTTTCTGATAACCTACTAGGCATCATAATCAGCCTATAACCGTCCCACTGCTGGGCACAGGCATTTCCACATGGATAACATCAAATGAGGACATTGGGCCAAAACTTAACACGCTGACGCGGATTGGTGGGTTCAAAATCAAAATATACCACTTGTGCTTAGTTTTCATCAAATTTGTTGGTAAATGACGACTGAAGCATTTACCTGGAATGAGAGAGTTCCAGAACAAGGTATCGCTTCGGTTTTATCTTATCATACTGGGCAAGTTAAAATAAGAAATACAGTTTATTGTAGTTGGTATTTTTATTGAAAAACCATAGAAACACAAATTGTAATTATTTATGGTTATAAGTTGTTAAATTACGTAATTACCAATTAAATAACCCTTTAATATTGTTACGCGAACACTACACTTTTAATTACACTTTGCAATATGTAAAAGCAAAATTAAACGCGAGTTACATTCGTTTAAAGTTTATTTAAACCCTTATTAATGTTGCAATAATTAGCTTACAATATCCCTAACAAAATCGTTGTAACATGAAACACATTTATGAAATCAGTACATTTGTTTATTTTAACAGGTACCTTAGCACGTTGGAAGTACCGATTTATAATAATTTCTAATCACAACAGGACAATAAATATAATTAGTTTCTTTAACGCTACGAAAGTAGTGCTTAGGCTAATTATGTAGGTAGGTAGTGTAACCATAGCACCGTAATACTTTTCAAATATTAATTTACATGACATTGAGAAACAGTTAACATTGCTTTGGGCATTCAATAAAACAAGTTTGATAGGACACACGCAACGCAACAAACAAAACACTTTCGGCACTAGTAAAATTAGTCATCACGCAGATAGGTGCTCAAAAACAGTTCGCACAGTCAGGCACAAGAACACAGTCACAGTGGAAATAATGGTGCAAAGCTGCCGATGTCCCAGGCGGTTGGAGAAAACTGAATCGATCACCTACTCAGGCGGCCGCGCTGAGCAGCCAGTCTGCGAGGCGGTTGATGATTACTGGCTTCGGCCTGAGAATGAGCTCAGGTGAAGAATAGTTCTGCGGCATCAGCTCCTGAACTGGACATCCACATCAGTCATAAGTATTGATGTCGATAGTTTCTTTCGCGTTTTAGCCCTCGCTACTCGCTACTCTCGCGTTAGCTGTGTGTGTGGTGTGTGGTGGTTGGTGCCTGGTGATGTACAAAACTTTCAATTTATGCTTCAACGTCTCTGGCGGAGCGGAAGCAGGAGTGCGGAATGCATCTGGACTTCTGGAGGGTGTAATCATTGGGCAGGAGGTAGAAAGTAAATCGCCAAAAGCCGCTACTATGACATTCACAATGTATAAGTCACAACCTCATAGGGTCGTTTAGTACTCGTACATAGTACGTTACGCACGGTGCGTGGAGTGGATTAACGTCAGACTAACTAAATAGTCACTAGACTACTGCACTCATGCACTGCTACCTGCTGCCTAAAGTGCGCAGTTGCGCAACTATGCATGCGCAGTGCGCTGCGCATCGCATCGCATCGCACTCGCTCGCACGCGCGCAAACCAGAGCGGACGGCAAGCGCACAAACAGAATAGGTATGGTATGATGGCTGCATCGCTTATGGTTGCCCACCACTTGTTAATTTGAAATTTACAAAAAGTTATTTTTTAAGATAGAATGTATCTTCTTCTCCACAGCTACTAATTGCTTTGTTGCTAAATAACATAATGATGAGCGCAATGGTGCAGCGGCTTACGCTTTTCGTGTAGTAATTGCGATCTTGCTTTAAGACCAAATAAAAAATATTTCTTTGTGGTTGCCGTTGGTGCCGGCCGTTATCAGAAGGTAGCGGTCGAAAAGCAAGCCATGTTAGAAGCTTTATAGCGGCTTTAAAAACATAAAAACCAGATTAATCTTGAGGTCCCAGCTAGGTCAAATTATTTGATAGGTTTTCTTAGTCCACCGGGCTAGCTACTTGCCTATTACCCTTTTATGTAAGCCTCAGAGTAACAATCTTTGTTATTTTAATGTAAAGTAAATACATTATTTAACATTTAAAACGAACGATCGTAAGTACGAGAGAAATAATAAACATTGCAACATTTCGCCCGTCCCTAGTTAGTTACACGTGTCGGCTTGAGTAAAAGACAAAGAGCGAGCGCGTGCAACTGTTCGTGCATGTATCTTTTTTGAGAGGCCACTGACGCCACACGCCACTGGCCAGTCTCAGTCTGATGAGAACTTTTGTGCGTGAACGAATATTGCAAAAATGCCGTACCGATATTCTAATGTAGATTATTTTAACATGGTCACATGTTATCGTGAAGCGAACTACAGCCTCGCTGAAGCGGTGAGGCTAGGCCAGAGTGTACAGTGTGCCCGAACTATCTTGGGAGCTGAGTGAGCAGCGATTCCGGGAGTCTTGGAATTTTATGCCACGTGATGATGCTGGAAGACCTCGCTATTTACCACAGCTGGAAGAAAGCATATTGGATTTCTTTACGCGCCATCCAACCGCCAGTTCACGCGATGCAGCGGCTGTCTTTGAAGTCAGAGACTTTTATGCGTGGAACGTACGGAAACGGGAAGGACTGCATCTGTTCCACTTCGCGCGAGTCTAGGAGCTCGTGCCACAGGACTTTGTACCACAAATGGCATTTTGGCAATGGCTCCGGCAAAATAGGCGGTGCAAAATTTTGTGGACTGATGAAAGCACATTCACAAGAGCGGGCATGTTCAACATCTACAATACCCACTACTGGACTGAGGAAAACCCAATATTGGCGCGCTCGGACCATTTTCAACATGGGTTCAGTCATAGAATAGGTACTTACATAATAATACAAGTGTTCAGTGTTAATGTGTGAGCGGGGCTATTACGGAACCAACTTCTCGGTCCAGTTTTTCTAGACCGGATCAACGGACAAGCGGGTACATACATGAGCTTTTTACGAGTAAACCTGGTGGAGATGCTCGCCGACGTGCCTATCGGACTGCGTCGGAGGCTGCATTACCAGCTCGATGGAGCGCCGGCGCACTACGATACGACCGCAACGTCCGCGCGCATCTCACAGGGATCTATGAAGATCGTTTGGTCGCGGTGAACCGATCGCATGGCCAGCACGCTCACCGGACTAGACGCCGCCGCTGGACTTTCACGTGTGGGATCGTGCAAAGGACTTGTGTATGGTCACGACATGGCCATACTACCACCAGAGCCGAACATTTACGTAGGTAGTGAGTGCTTTTGAAACAATGCCCAGTGACAGTGACACTCTAGTGCGTGTTAGAAGGAACGTTTTTATGAGGGCCAACCTTTGCGTCCAACAACAAGGCGGCCACTTCAGCAGTTGCTCTAAGTAATTTTTTTTATTTTGTTTGTAAATAATAACTTTGTAAATAATTTTATTATGTACAGTCAGCTATACATCATCCTATACTGTCAAATTTCTTCAATCGATTTTAAACTTTACCTCCAACACGTTAGTTTGTCATTGTAATAAAAACGTGTCTGTCATTGTAATTTTAAAAAACTATTTTAAATAAAATGTATTTTATTATCCTACTACGCAATTCTTTCTATACCAACTCGCATTGGGCCAGCGTGGTAGGTCACATACATGGCCCAATCTCCTCATGTGATGTGGTCTGTGTGGGAAGGCCTGTGCCCAGCAGTGGGACTTTTATAGGCTGATGATGAATACCATTATTTTATTACTAATAGTTCTGATCTGCCTGGTGGGTAAACTTAAAGTAATTGATTGTTTTTTATGATATTAAACTTTTAACATTTATTTGACTTATCATTCTCTGGAAAAGTAATCTATAAAAAATAACACTTAACTACCTACTATCTATCACGAGCACAGAGTTTTTTAGCCCGCGGCATACGCATAACCTACGTAAAAAGAAATTGGAGAACTCCCGCCCGTCCCGTGCGTGCGTAGAGACCGACGACGCTTTAAAAGTGAGCACACATATTCACTTCCATCAATGTATGAGTGAGTGTGCAAGGGCACCTCGTGACGTAGGCGGTTAGGGGCGTGTCGTGTGTAAACAGAGTTAAGGTCGCTGCATACGTGACGGGTTTTTACACGGACGGGACGGGACGGGAAGTTTTGGAAAAATCGTTTCATACAAAATGTATATGAAAGAGCATATGTCACGGAGACACGTACGGGACGTGAACGTGGCACTCACGGGGCGGGAAAAATATCGTCGCTGACGATGTTTAGCACGTCCCGCCCCGCGCGTGCCCCGTCCCGTCCGTGTTTCCGCTACGTATGCACAGTCGCCCCGTTCGTTCCGGAGAGAGAAGTAGTGCAAAACTAAGTGTCGAAAATGGACGATGAAAAACTAATCGAGTGTGTACGGTCATACCCAGCATTATATCATTTTACTAACTCAAAGTACTTAGACACTAAGTACAAGAATTACCTGTGGCGTAAAATTGCAGTCGAATTATCACTCACTGAAAACGGTAAGTAGGTATTATTTCATTTATTACATTCATAACTTTACAATAACTTATTAGGGCTTCTTCCTTCCTTCTGGGCTCCGCCGAGGCCTATGAGCCTCAGTAAAAAACCGTTCCGTCAAGCTCCGGCGAGGCCTATAGGCCTCGGCAGGAACGACGCGATATTTTGCCTTATTGTAAAGAAACTGCCACTGCACAACAAACACACAACGATTGCTCTGAGATGTTCTGAGCTATTGAGCGTTATGAAATTACCTTTCCAATGACGTATCAACCGACGAAATCGTTCGCGTAGAAGTATTTTAGTTTTTGGTTTTTGTAAACTGAATTTTACCGGGTAATATTTACATACATTTTGACAACTGCGTAGTTCTACCTACTAAGCAAATCAATGAAATAACTATAAATCTTGTGTTTTAGCGGTTGGATTGGATTAGATTTGCATAATATAGTAACTACTCTGTCTAATAATACCTTTACTTAATGATTAGGCCTATGAACCTCAGTAAAAAACCGTTCCGTCAAGCACCGGAGAGGCCTATAGGCCTCGGCAGATATTTTGCCTTATAAGTAAAGAAACTGCCGCCTCGATTTCTCTGAGATGTTCTGAGCTATTGAGCGTTATGAAATTCCCTTTCCAATGACGTATCAACCAGCGAAATCGTTCGCGTAGAAGTATTTTAGTTTTTGGTTTTTGTAAACTGAATTTTACCGGGTAATATTTACATACATTTTGACAACTGCGTAGTTCTACCTACTAAGCAAATCAATGAAATAACTATAAATCTTGTGTTTTAGCGGTTGGATTGGATTAGATTTGCATAATATAGTAACTCTGTCTAATAATACCTTTACTTGATGATTTGGTTGTGTATTTGTGATTTTATGAGCCGCCGAAATGTTTGTTTACCTTTTATTTATTTTTTATTTTCACAAAAGCGCCCGTCTGACGTATACGTAATGCACCCGGGACCAACGGCTTTACGTGCCTTCCGAAGCACGGAGGAGTTCGAAATGATAAATTTTTGGTCACCCATCTGATGACCGGCCTTTGCGAAAGATGCTTAACCTTAGCAACCGCAAACCGGGCGCGTTAACCACTGCGTCATCGAGCTCCTCTGCCACATTTATTCCCACATAAATCCTCTAATTTATGGTATTGCTATCTCTTTCTTAACCTATAAAGTCTGTGAGGGATGTAAATAGTTTGGGGTTTGAGGGATTGCGCTGTCAAATGCAATGAAACTCTATAGTAAGCTTCAAACTCTTTATTAATCATTATCTGAATGTTATTACCAGTAATCAAATTAATAAAATTAACCATTTTTAATCATTATTATTGATCTAGTCCTAATAATAATTTTATTCATGATGCGTGTTAGAAATACCAACAGAAGAATTGAAAAATACTTTGAATTTTTCTCGTTCACCAAATGCTTGACGAGAAGCACCACCGCCTTGAGGACTTGAATTGTTAAGACACGAATCCTCTAATATGTTACTTTGATTAATCTCATTTTCACTATTTTTCCTTATAAAGTTGTGTAATATGCATGTCGTTAGTATTATATTATCAACCGAATCTGGATTCATTTTTATTCTTCCCTGGTATATTCGGAATTTCTGAGTAAGAATACCAAAAGCATTTTCTACACAGCGACGAGCAAGACCCAACCGATAGTTAAAGACGTCATATTCGCGGTTTCCACTGTTGTATGGATACGGACGTAATAAATATGTTTTTAGTGGAAAGGCAGAGTCACCTATGATGACAAAAGGTGCAATAATGTTTGTACCGGGTAAAGTTCTGTCTTGGGGTATGTTTAGAGTCCATTATTTAAACGTCGTCCTAGTGAAGAAGTTGTAAAAATTCCAGCATCATGATTTCTTCCCTGAGCTCCAACATTTACGTAAATAAAATTGCATTTTGCATCTACTAGGGCCAATAAAACAATAGAAAATGTCGATTTATAGTTATAAAATAAAGATCCGCTGTTAGGTGGTGCTTCGATCACTACATGTTTACCGTCTAGTGCTCCTAAGCAATTAGGAAATTTCCACAGTAGCCAGAAATCTTCAGCAACAGCTTTCCACATTTCCGTAGTCATCTCGGGTAATACCTCGCTCATTAATTGGTCAACTATAACTTTGCATGTCTCTTTGACAATTTTATTAACTGTGGTATGACCTAAACGGTAACTAAATGAAATTGTCATATGTGAGTCACCAGTGGCCAAATATCTGAAATTATTTTCAATAATAAATAATAATAATAAAAATAATAATAATAAAAAATATATTTTTTATAAATATAATTTTACGCAAATGTTGTTTCGAACAGATTACTATTTGAAAAACAAGTGTGGAAACAACTTAATTTAAGACTCGAGCGCACCTGACCCGGCATGGCATGGGCTGCGGGTTTGAATCCCGCTCGTGGAAAAAAAAATTGCAACACTTGTTTATCAAATATATTTTTTGCTATAATTAATATAAATATTTTATGTTTTAGATTGGGTGATCTGCAAACAAAGATGGACCAATATAAGAGACCAGTATAAAAAAAGTTTAAAAGTTCAAAAAACTAGCACTGGTCAAGCTGCAAAGAAAATAAAATTGTACAAGTTTTATGACCAACTACAATTTCTCAAGGCCGTTGACGAAGATAGAGATATAATAGAAAATTTTGTAGAACTCAGCGGCGAAATGATGCCTTCTCCACTATCTGACATAACACAATCGATGAGCAACATTAATCAGGAGCCAAATTCGCAGGCCAATAATGATGTTGTAGCTAGTCCACCTCTTACGTCATTTACAATATCACCAACTGCATCTTCAGCTACAAATGAGCAAGGTCCATCCTACCTGCCCCCTCCATCCGTCCGACCCTCCAACCCTCCATCCGACCTTCCAATTCAAGAGCCTCAGAGGAATCCACTTCTGAAAAAAAAGAAGAGGCCTGCCCCTGTTCCTGAAACCGCTTCAGCTACTTTAATGAAATATGTGCTGATGAATAAAAACAAAATAACTGAAAATACTGAAAAAGAAGAACATCCTATCGACGCGTTTTTACAGGGACTTGCACCTACTTTAAAATCATTTTCTCCATATTTGCAACATTTGGCAAAAGGGCAAATTTTTCAAGTAATACATAATTTAGAGCTTCAGCAGTTAACTGAAAACCTAAGGTCTTCGCAATCTACGCCTATTATTTTGTCTTCTCCTTCGTTTTCATCACCATTAATGCCGGTTATTTCATCGCCTTTGCCAACTTCTGAACAACCAGCGTCGGATTCAATACAACTTTATTTCTCGCAGTATGATTCTGATAGTGACATTAGTCATTTAAAATAAATGTTAAATGATAATTTCATAACATAATTGTTACCTATGATTGCAATTTAAAATAAATATTACATTATTACAATTTTGAAATAAATAACTACTATTAAAAAATGTCTTTCATTACCTTAAACATACAGCCAAACGTTCGCGAGGTGTGATAGCTCTTTTCATAACAGTGTCTTTCTTAAGTAAATGAGGGCTTAGCTTATTTTCCAGTAAAGCAAAACATTCCTTTGGCATACGAAAATACTGATAAAATTTAGTCTCATCATCCAGAAGTTCTTTGTAGAGAGTGTGGTATTCTCCTTCTTGTTCTCTTTTCTGCCATGTAGGATGTACAGAAAATCTCCTTTTCTTGTTTACAGCAGTAGCTACTTCGTCATCTAGAGCAATAGCAATTAAAGCCAATTCTTGAAATGAAAAATCCATCTTTCCTTGTTCACAACACTAGCACGTTAGATCCGAGTCACTGTCACGGTGCGTATGCATTTACACCACGTTCCCGTTTTGAACGAGGCAGTCACGTCCCCGTCCCGTTCACGTTCTGTCCGAGTTTTTATCACGTTACGTATGCAGCGACCTTTAATTTACCGCACGCGTGCGCATGTAGTAGTGATCAGGAGTCGTATTATGAACTTTTATAAAACCAGGCTGTTTTATGGCAATTCAGTTTAAGGACTTATACGGACTGTTTCTTTTTCGTATTACAACATAAATTAATCTGACTGGAATGACGCTGGCTGACGCTGGATTGATTGTCTAGGGCTGGTTTAAATGTGACGTTCGGAAACTGACGTAACGGGTTACCGGCTAATTACGGTTTTTGTATGTGAATGAAATATTAGAATTGCTTATGAATAAGCGTATTTTTATAACAATTGATGAAAATGGAAATAATATAGAAAATAATTATGCAGTTATTTAATCATTTTGATTATAAAATATAATGAAAATAGGTACCTATGTAAGTATCGCAACAGCATTTATTTCGGAACGAAACTTTTCTTATCAACACATTATTGTGATGGTCTCTCTCAGCCAGCCCGCAAAAAAAGTCTACCTACTTGAAACTTTGAAAAGTACTTGAAAATGTTAAAAGATTTATGTGAAATTCATGGGAATAGTTATATAAAGGTTTGTATTGCATTGGTGGCAAAGCGACACTCTGACCTTACTTTGTGTTCAAGCTGCTCGTATTCACAGTCAGAATATTTAAAACTTTTTTAATAATGGCGTAAGTAACTAGTTTTAATTTAATACTTTTGCTTAATTCAGTGGTTATCTACCTACTTCCTATTACTAAATTACTAAATTGTTTTCATAGAAGTTCACGGGATGAAGTTTCGCGTCGTCGCCGGGTATCATTCCAACAGCTAGAATCTCTATGGGAATTTCTGAATTCTCATAGAGATATGGCTGTTGGATATAATAAATCGGCACAGGCACGCGATTACTCGAGAAGGATGTGGACGTCTGTGTCCGAGACACTAAATTCTCAAGGAGACGGTGCCACCAAAGACTGGGAAGCGTGGTCTAATGTAAGTATTTTTATAATTGTACTATAACTATAGTTTTATCTCTTACATTGTATTGCACTATCTTTATATTTTTATTACAGTATTGGGTAGACTACAAAGCCAAACTGAAAAGGAGAGTGGCAGCCCTTCGCACTTCTCAGTCTCGGACCGGGGGTGGACCTTCAGAAGTCCTTCCCCTCAATGATCTTAAGCAAAAATTTTTAAGATTATTTGGGGAAGGCTTTGGAACTGGGTTGCCTAATACCCAGGTAGACCCTTTCCCAGCTGTAAGTATTTTTTGTAACCTTATTGTATTTTTTTATAGATTTCAGTGTAAAAATTTTTTTTTGTATTTTCAGCTAACACAGCCCATAGATGCTGTTGAACCTGAGGCTGGACCATCACATTCAGAAAACCCTCTTCCTCATGCACCTCTTTTAGACCATGATTTTTTTATGGATGAGGGTCTTCATCACCAAGATCCGCTACCGCGAGAAGAGGTACCATCACCACAGCAGGAAGTTGAAACACCATCATCCTAGCAGGAGGTGTATGAGGATACTAGGAATGTGCAACGTCGACGCAGAGCAAGGCAAGGCACTTTGAGCCAGCAAGCTGCCCGGCGAATACTTGTTGACACAGCTCGGGCTAGATTGATTGTAGAGCAACAAAACTCAGCAACACTTAATCGCATTGCAAGAGATTTTGTATGCTTTTAATAGAATAGCAGCAGTTATTGAAAGGTAAGTAAAAAATCATAAACAAAAGAAATGTTATATTTTATTTTCAATCAATGCACAGTTTTCTTTGACATAGAACGTGTAACCAATAAATATACTAAAGAAACGTTAATTTTATAGAAATGAATCTACTTACAAATTTACATTATCTGACAAAACTGCAAATTCAGACATATTTATTTAAAGAATACTAATATAATAATTAAGATAACATTATGTACTACTTGTGTCTACGCCAACGTAGCTAAGCAGAGATGTGGAAGACCGCCTTAATCAAGCGGGGACGCGGGGAGACTGCCGCCGCCCCCGCCCGCCCCGCAGCAGCGCATCAAAAGGCTGAGCTGCATCGGCATCGACCTCTTTCACCACATCAGCCCCGACTGAACGCACGCGCGCGCGTGCGCTCATCATTTTAGATTAAGTAGTTAACATAAGTAACACGTTTTAATAAGTAACTCTGTAGAACGAATGTAAAAGTTCCTTTGTTTCACATTCATTTTTTTAATTAAAACCCCATATAGTCTTCGTATTAGACATTGGCGCCCGAACAAAAAGAAGAAGAAGCAATCTACGCGTGGCGTGGCGTGGCGTGGGGTCGCCATCTTGTCGTCGCTGGCCGGCGCCGAGCATCGAGCAGCGCCGAGGACCAAGCAGAGCATCGAGCTTCCAGCACGTGGATTCATCAGCAATCAGGGGAGTGCCCTTCCTAAAAATTTCCTTATTTTCCTAAATTCCTAGATTACCTGCCTACCTAGGTACCTGCTGCGAGTTTGTTTGCAAGTGTGGCTGGTAACTCATTCTCTTTTAACCTATGTAGCGGTAGTTGCATTATTAAAAATTTCAGGTTTTCTCATTCGATCCTTTGTTTTTTGCCCAATATACCCGCGTGCATTGTCCACGTGCGTGGCCTAAGCCCAGCAGCTCGGAAGACGACAGTGGGGAAAGCATAGAATAATCATAAATAACTTACTATTTAACATAACATTTCAAATACATATCGCTGCACATTCCCGTTAACATTCATTGCACTTAGCGACTGCTTAAAGTTTAACGATATTTATCCCAACCATAGTCTTTTTTATGGAATAGTGAATTCATTTATTAATATTGCTTTATTATTGCATCTGCCCGGGCCCCCGAGGGGACCGTTCCCGGCAACAGATCTGCAGTCGCTTTAATGAGCGATCTTCGCTGCGGTCCCGGCGCACGGCGCCAGGGAGTCTAGCCGCGCGCCGCCGCGCCGGCGCCGGCCGCTCCCACGCCATGCAGTTGTGCACGCCATCGCCACGTGCCTGAGCTAAACATGCCGTGATCGCCCGCTTCTGCTGCATCCTTAAGTTATGTCTGGTTTTGATTTTCTTTTAATAACTCATTTTGCAAAGTTTTATCGTAATCGACACTGCATACATTTCGTATTTTTTTAATATCGCTACGGGTTTGAGAGGTTTTCTATTTTATTTGATACCTTTATTTCATAAACATTAATTATGTCGGAAGACGGTAAGGCCAGTGCTAACAAGGCTAACGAATCCGATTTAGAAGTAAAAAATTTCATTAAGCAACGTGCTTCGATTCGTGGTCGCTTGACTTTATTTGAAAATTACCTTACCGACTTACGGCAAACTAGTATTGAAAATTTAACTGAAATCCAACAAAGCGAATTGCATCTGCGAACAGATAGATTAGAGACGTTATTCTTAGATTTTGAACAGTGTCAATCTAACATTGAATTTAAATGCCTAAATCTCGATGAGCAACTTCATGAAAGGCAACTAACTGAAGTCAAGTTTTACAAAAATATTTCAAATGCTCAGTCTTTATTAAAATCATTGCCTGTAATAGATAAAGCCTTAAAGCCGGATAGTTGTTGTTCATGTTCTCATAAAGAAAATATAAGTGTTAAATTGCCAATTATAAAGCTTCCTACATTTGACGGCAATTACTTTACATGGCTCGAGTTTAGGGACACATTTAAATCTTTAATACATAATAATGATTCTTTACCAGACATAAATAAATTTTATTATTTGAGATCTTCATTAGAAGGGAGTGCAGCCTTAGTCATAAAATCAATTGAATTCACTGCTGCCAATTATCATATTTCATGGGAGCTTTTATGTCAACGATATGACAATAAAAAGATTTTGATTAACAACCACCTTAAAGCGTTGTTCAAAATCGAACTTATTTCAAAAGAATCTCATAAATCTCTTAGATACCTAATTGATGTGGTCACAAAGAACCTCAGAGCGTTAACCACTCTCGGTCAACCCGTAGACCAGTGGGACACGCTCATTATATATATGGTGTCAACGAAATTAGATTCGGTCACAAGTGGTAAATGGGAAGAATATCGTAACAATCTATCCGATTTGCCTCTCTTAAGTGAATTTATCGAATTTCTCCGTAGGGCCGATATACTTGAAACCGCGCAGCCAAGCAGAAGTGAGAAAGGTTCTTTTTAACCATATAATAATAATAATAATAATAATCCAAATCATAATAATCATAATCAAATAAAAAATGAAAATAAAGGTTCACTTAATCAGAGATTCTCAAAATCCTTTCTTACTTCTGTTTTTTATAGTAATTCCAGGAATAATTCTAAAGCCACTTATTCTGTCTCGTGTCCCCTCTGCAACCAAACACAGAGACTAATAGATTGTGAAACATTCAAATCTTTATCACATGAAAATAAAATGAGTGAAGTCATAAAACTTAAACTTTGTCTGAACTGTTTGCGAAGGGGCCATGAACCAAATACATGTCGTCTTGGTACGTGTCGGTTATGTAATAAAAAACATAATACTATAATGCATAAAATTGAAAATATGCCTAATCCACATGCAGCTTCATCTAGCTCGCATGTTTCTCATCACACTCTTTCAGTGCAATCTCATAGTCAGGTTCTTCTTGGTACTGCTTTAGTGAAAGTCACCAATCCTGAAAATAACCAAACGTACGTTGCTCGCGCCTTACTTGACGCTGGCATTCAATCCTCATTTATGACGGAAAAATTAAAACATAAAATTGGTGTCGTTGATCGTAATCCTGATTTCATAACTAATATTTCAGGCATTAACGGCATTCAATTACCTAATTCTGACGAATATAACGTAAGCATTTCATCGTTGTCAAGTTCATTTAATTTAAACTTAAATTGTTTGATCATACCTCAAATTACTGGTCAAATACCTAATGTGTCGGTGAACATAAATCAATTGAATCTGCCTAAAAATATTCAATTGGCCGATCCTCATTTCTGTCAGCCTTCAGACTTTGATTTGCTGTTGGGTGCTGAGGTATTCTTTGATATCTTGTGTCCTGAAAATATATCTTTAGGTCGTAACATGCCTATCATACAAAAAACTCAATTGGGCTGGATTGTAGCCGGCCCACTAAACATGCATAAGAAACATTAATCAAAAATGGTTCACTGTAATTTCACAGCCGAAATCAGTGAAGAAATTTCTCAGTTTTGGAGGCTTAAGGAAATTCCACCTTCAAAATTGACCATGTCGCCAAAAGAGCATTGCGAAAAACATTTCATTAAAAATACCTGTTACTTACCTGATGGCAGGTTTGAATGTAAATCCCTAGTTATTTATCAAAAATCCGCAAGCATTATATCGGATACCTTTCATTTTTACTAGTTATTTAACTAAAATCCGAGAGCATAATATCGGATACTTTTACCTTTAACTTTAACTTGTTATTTAACTAAATAAAATAACAACAATCCGCAAGCATAATATCGGATATTTTTTACCTTCAAATATTTTTAATCCTTATCTAAGCATTCATTGTCTTGTTCAGTTAGAACCAGTACCACCTGACATTAAAAAGGTGTGACAAAAATCTTTCTGATAACTTATTTATTTATTTATTTTAACTTTTGCAACATAACATTACATGGCGGACTTAATGCCTAAGGCATTCTCTACCAGTCAACCATAGGGTAACCATAACTTACCTACATATTAGAGTTTATTTAAATTAATAAGAATAGTTGCTTACACAAGAAGATTTATACATAATAAAAAATATATTTAGCACTAACGCCTTTATTTCGTGTCTTCGCAGATTTATTTCGCGTAGAGGAAAACCTACTCAAATTCATTGTGATAACGGTACCAATTTTGTTGGTGCAAGTAATGAGTTAGGTATAGAGTTAAAACCAGGCATAAATTCTATCTATGAGTTTGCAGCAGAAGAAGGCACTAAATTCATTTCAATCCCCCTTATTCCCCCACATTCTGTGGGCTTTGGGAAAGCGGCGTAAAAGTGAAAAACATCACTTATAACATGTCATAGTAAATTCTAGTTTAACGTTCGAGGAGCTGAGTACACTTTGCACGCAAATCGAAGCGGTACTCAACTCCCGACCCCTTACTCCTTTATCCAGTAATCCCAGCGACTTTTCTCCTCTTACCCCAGGGCACTTCTTCATCGGGCGGCCGCTGACGTCACTACCAGCGCCCCCTGCTGCTACGGAGAGAAGCATCCGAAATCGATACCAGCTGATTGAAAACCTAAGAGAAGCCTTATGGAGAAGAAAGAAAACATAGAGAAGATGGAAAAGCGAGTACCTGTCCGAGCTACAGACCAGGAATGAATTTCATCATCTTCACTAGCTCCTGCGGGTTCTGCTGCTGGACCACAAACATAAAAGAAAGGCGCCACAATAGGGTCCCCGACTTCATAACAAGCATATGATAACATAAGCATCGAGAGACGCGCACTAAAGCAAGCGCAAACCTTTTATGATGAAAACCAGGAAGGGATTCATCATCATCATCTTCACCAGCTGCTGCGGGTTCTGCTGCTCGTGCCCCGGGCCTCCCAGGATGTCTACGCCAACGTAGCTAAGCAGAGATGTGGAAGACCGCCTTAATCAAGCGGGGACGCGGGGAGACTGCCGCCGCCCCCGCCCGCCCCGCAGCAGCGCATCAAAAGGCTGAGCTGCATCGGCATCGGCCTCTTTCACCACATCGGCCCCGACTGAACGCACGCGCGCGCGTGCGCTCATCATTTTAGATTAAGTAGTTAACATAATGTCCCTGGAGTCACGCTCTGTGGTAGTCCTTTAAGTTGGGTGACGAAATTCAAGTACCTGGGTCACTGGGTTACTGACGATTTAAAGGATAACATGGACATAGAGAGGGAGCGGAGGGCGCTGGCTGTGCGATGTAATATGCTGGGCAGAAGGTTTGCATGATGTACGAATGCAGTAAAGATTACTCTGTTTAAAGCATACTGCCAATCTTTCTACAAATGCAGCCTTTGGACAAGCTATACGCAGCGAGCATACAGCGACCTATGTGTCCAATTTTTATTGTTATTTTTTGAAATGAATGAATGAAATAAATGAATGAAATGAATGAATGAAAAATACTTTATTGCACTATAAAAACAATTTAAAACAATACAAAGAAAAACAGTATGACAAAAGGCGGCCTTAATGCTAGGGTAGCACTTTCTACCAGGCAACCTTTGGGCAAAAGAAACCATATAGTTGAAGAAACAATCACGGGCTAGTGCACAGTACGTATAAGGAGGAAAATACTATGTTAATAAAATATAGATTTGATGAATATCAGAAAATTATAGAGAAAGACTAAATGTGGAGGAGATACATTACATAGTGATAGGTCAATGTATAAGGTTAGGATGAAGAGTCTAGCCTGAGGAAGTACTCTTTGGTTTATCGGTTAAAAGAGTCCCGAGTCTTCGCCCGCTTGATACTCTCTGGCAGGGAGTTCCATAGGTGGATAGCATGCAAAGTATAAAACTTGGCTACGAAGTCAGTGGAATGAGGAGGAACATTAAGGGACAGGCAACTAGAGGAACGAAGGTCACGGACAAAAGTAGAAGAGCGAAAGACAAAGTGGTTTTTTAGATAGCGAGGTGAATGTGGATGGAAAAGGATGGAGTAGAGGAGAGACAACGCGTGGCAGTCTCGTCTTCGGGAGATAGATAGCCAGTGAAGTTGAGATCGGTAATAAGAAATATGGTCGTATTTACGTAAGCCATAAATGAAGCGGATACAAAGGTTCTGCAGACGCTCAAGTTTATTACATAGGACAACGCTGAGGTCAGGGTAACACGCGTCGGCATAATCCAGTAAAGGAAGAAGAAGGGACTGCGCAAGTAAAATTTTAGTTTTGGTTGGCAACAGATTTTTCCACTGCTTGAGTGAGCCATAGGCCCTAAATACCCTCCTGCTAACCTCCTGAACCTGATGGTCCCAGGACAGACGGTTATCGATCCAGATACCCAGATTCTTTACTACATTTTGTAATGGTATCTGTACTCCATTGAAAACAATCGGTGGCAAAGCGTTAGAGTTAACTCTAGACAGATACCAGTGGCTACCAATTATAATTGCTTGGGTTTTACTGGGGTTTACCTGCAAACCATGACGTCGACTCCAACTCGAGATGTGTTCCAGGTCATCATTGGTCGTGTTACTTCGGACAACCTCTCAACAGGAGCCCGAGTGTAGATTTGAAGATCGTCTGCATACATATGATAGGAAGAAGAAAGAGGTAGCGTGATAGAATTTATAAATATAGAAAATAGGAGAGGAGACAGAACGCCACCCTGTGGGATGCCAGCAGCAGTGTCGCACCATGACGAAAAATTGTCTTCAATACTAATGCGCTGCCGTCGTCCAAACAGATAACTACGAAACCACGCAATCACCGGTGGAGATACATTGAGAGAGTGCAGCATAGCCAGCAAGATATCAAAGTGGACGGTGTTAAACGCGTTGCTGAAATCCAGCAGCGTCAGTACAGTAAGTTCTCGGTTTTCCATGCCTATACGCACATCATCCGTGACTCTGACTAGCGCGGTAGTCGTACTATGACCGGGTCGAAAACCAGATTGGAATGAGTTGGAAAGGTTGTTACAGGAAAGGAATCTACTGAGCTGTTGATGAACCAGCTTGTCGAGGACTTTGGAAAGAAATGGTAGTATAGAAATAGGTCGAAAATCAGAATAAGAATCTGGTTTAGGTTTTTTAGGAAGAGGGATAATGTCAGCTTCCTTCCAGACCTGAGGAAAGACAGAAGATGAGATGGATTTATTAAGGAGTTTGGTAATAACGGGAGTAAGGATATCAATGAGAGGGACGATCATACTACGACTGATGCTGTCACTATCAACAGCGTTGGAGGTAAGAGCAAGTACACTCTTCTCAACGTCACACTCGGTAAATTGCGAAAAAAGAAACGGTGAATGAGATGGAGTTGACAAAGAAGAAAGAGTTTTGAGAGTATGAATCTTAATGCTACTATCCATTGGTGCCGAAGAGGAGAAATAAGTGTTTATTAACACATTAAACACTTATTTTACAACATTTGAAAGTAGGGAAGGTTTAGTTTTAGGTGCTTATTCGCTTTAGTTTCTTAGGTTTTCGGTAATGTCTATACGGGCATTTTTTTTAAAGTTTGTACATGGCGATTTGACGCTGTCCTATGTTCTAAATAGCTTTTAATTAAAACTACATTTATATTTTACAGAAAGTATTAGTTTGTTAGGTTTGTAGGATGTTAAAGAATCTTAATGTCTGTATTATTATGTTTTTATTCCATTAATTTTAAGCGAAAAATAGAAATTAATGTATCAATTCGTGTGTTTTACCAATGTCCCATCTTGTTATTAAAAGTTTTGATATTCATGATTTGAATATAAAACGTAATTTTTATTGACTTTAAGTAGATGTTTAATGTTCTTTTAACTTATATTTCTTTACTATTCGGTTGTAATACAAAATTATCTAAATAACTTGTTTAAATACTAAATCTAAAAATTGGTCAAGGTGGATAATTCCGCTTAGTTACGCAAATATCTCCTAAGGAGCGATTAAAATCCACTACATTAGTTGTTTTTTTTAAACCTAGCAACCCTTTGAAAAAGAAAAAAGAGTGCGCCATGCGCCATGAAAGTCACAGTTGGTTGCTTTGCGTAGGGAGTGTAGTTATAAAATTCCACTATTTACGAAGATTACGTGGTAAGTAAGCTTATTTCACTGTTGTATAGATTATTTATAAGATTTATGGTCTATCATTTCAGTACATAACAACAATTTAATTAAGGTAAGACTCATTGTTTTTTTTACCAGAATGTAATAAAGACTTGACCTAACCTAAAATCCGTTACGTCAGCTGAGAAACATTCACTCAGTGGATGGGTTTTTGTAACTCAGTGGAACATAAACCTACGTCTACATTCCCGTAATTATTAATATTTATTTTTATTTATTTGTCCTCAAAAATATATTTACAATATTGGTTAGTAGTATCTTAAAGCCTATGTAAAGCAAATGTAAATTATAGCTATTTATCTGTTTTACTAGTAATGTGTTTATCTTATTAATTGTATGAATCTTTTGGTTATTGTCGCTTGAAGAGGAATTTTACTTAGTTGTCAGATCAGCAGTTGAACTAGTAAGCGCCCGCTGCTTCGTTTACATGACTTGTAAGTTTATAAACGACTGTAATAGACTGTAAAATAGAAAGAGAACATTACGTTCGAGAAGAGAAATTGGAAAATGAAGCCCAAAAAGTATCTAAACCAAACAAAGAAAATTAATTTCCCAAAAAAAAAACAAATTAAATCGATTAAAAATGTCATAAGCCGTCACTCAGCGTGCTATAAATGTAAAATTCGAACACCATTGTTATTATCGCAAAAATGTATTGCATGTAATAATTTAGTTTGTATAACTTGCTAAGACTGTTATAATATCGCTTTTATTTGCGATACTTAAGTACTTGTTTTCATGAGTAGAGTAGACCTATAAATTTCGTAAAATTATTTTAGTTTTTTGTGGTACAAAGTGTTTGATGTGAACTATTCCTTACATTTTTCATACACTTCCACTGAGTGATGGTCTCCCTGTTGAGGCAAATCATTTAGGATATTAATTTTATTGTTAATTAAGGAAGATTTGATGTGTTTAATTATGATTAACCTACTTGATTCAAGTATTTAATTAGTTGTATAAGTTTTAATACAGATCTAATTTTATGCTAAATAAACAACTTTTTTATGTTAATTTTATCACAGTGTTTTTCAGAGTATAGAAAAGGTTGATTTATTTATGTTTCTTTATTATTATAAATTTTTTTTAGACATTTTAGGAAAAAAAAATATTTAATTTCTTTTAATAAACAATAGTCGTTTATTGTATTTTTCTTTTAATTAACCTATAAACGGGAATAAGTAATGCGTAACGCAGCGGATGTAGATTTCAGGTTACTATCCATTTAAATAGCAATTTTGTCAAGATCTACCTTATTTTTCTCTTATTTTTGAGTTTTTTACCATACTTAGATCTAATAGAAAATAAAAAAATAAAATAATATAATATAAGTATATATAATAAAAATAAATAAAAAAGAAAAACACCAATACTTACTATGATTATAATTTTTTTAGCCTCATTTTGACACCGTACAAACTTTTTGGTCGAGTGGTTTGTACACCGGTTTTCATGGTGTCGCTATCTCTGAGGTCCCGGGTTCGAAACCCGGTCGGGTCAATTTAGAAATTATTGTTTTCTAAATTGTCTCGGGTCTGGGTGTTTTCTATGTATAATAAGTATGTATTTAAGTATTTTAAGTATGTTTATCCGTTGTCTAGTAACCATTTAACGAGTTTCTTCGAAGCTTCTCTTGGGCTAGATAATTGGTGTGATTGTAGGAAAGATTTATTTATTATTTATTATTATTTTTAAAAAATGCCCATACTTACATTTGTTTTTATTTCTTAAAGTAAGTAAATAAAACTTATCTTACCAACTGGACATTTAATGAGTGATACTGTTTTCTACAATAATATCTCTCCTCATTTTCAACTGGGCGTACTATTGCAACATGTGTACAATCAATACAGCCTAATACTCCCGGCATTTCAAATTGGTTGTAAAATCTATAAAGATAAATATTAGTTTTACAAAAAAAAAACAAACATATTTATTTACAAAAAACATTACAAATGTTTTTCCTTGGTCTTTATCAAATCTATCTATTTCTAATCTATTATTATCGTGTCACTCATCTCATCATTACTCAGAGGTACGCACTACCTATGTAATATGTAGTGTGACACAGAAACATAGATTATACCTACCTAAGTTTCTGTAATAACTAGATTTAAATTATCAATTTTCTTGTGCAATAGCATTTTATGGTTTAACTACAACAAGATAATACTACAAACTCATCTCTTTCCTTGGGTTTCGTAAAAGACGACAAACGGACTAAAGACTGCACATACATCCAGCAGCTTGGGTTCCATCCTGATGCTAAGAAAGACTAAGGTGCGGCTCAACCAGAATCCTTAGCCACTGACAAACTGTCTACCTTTCCTTTTACTGCTGGAACATTGTAATAAAGCAACAGACTTACCATTTTTAAGTATTAATATTGTACCTAAACAGTTGAATGTGTTGATGTGTGGTAAGTAATTTTCAATAAACCTGACTCTTACCTTATTTTATTATTAGTTCTCTCTTCCAAAGTTCTGGGAAATTTTATATATTTTGCCTGCATCTGAGGCAAATTTAATAGTTTGGTTATTTGCTTTATTATCACAGATACAGTAGGCTGTGCTACAGAGTGTGCTGATATATCATCAACTGGGCGTTGGTAAGACCCCGTAGCGAAAAACGATAATGCTATTAGCACCTGCAAGAACAATTATTATACATTAGAAACAGAGATTGATTACCTACTTAATTATGCGATTGTGACAAAAATTACACACCTTTCTTTCAAGTGCTATATCCGATGCCTTTGTAGGCCTAGCCATATGAGGTCTTAGGTCGTCACACAGATTGTTCACTAATTGTTTGCTTAATCTATAACGTTTTATAAACTGCACTTCATCTATACTAAAAGGGTCACTGAGATCACGAAGAAGTCGTCTTTGAATTTTCGTACTATTGTTTTGTTGTGAAGCATCACTTTCGAGAAATTCAAACATTTCCAATTCATCACACATTTTTTTGAAGTTTTAGTTTGTCTTACAGTCACAAAATTATAATACAAACGGATGTTTATCATAAAAATAAATCAAAACTAGTTACTAAAAGCTAATCGAAGTAGGCTTAAACTGAATGGTTTACTTGACATCAGTGTTTACAAGATAAACACGCTATGAAATGTCAGATTAAAGCTCGTAATACGCATTTACCAGCCAATTTTAAAGGCAGAAGCCGGCCAAGTGACACGTGATTGCTGACTGGCTGGTAATAGGAGTTCATAATACAGCTAAACAAGGCAGTTCAAAATAAGGCGTAAAATGCCTGGAATTAAGAGCTTGTAATACGGCCCCAGCTGAGTACAGTATGATGTTTTACGTATTTCTGTTTATAACTATTAATCATAAAACTAGCGTATTAATTCTAATGTTTTTTGGGCAAAATATTTTTATTTTGGCGTAAACTACCTGTACTTTAAAGGAACGCCACTAATTTAATAGAACCCTATATACGTTTATATTATAGATTACGTTCAAGTTTACGTTCCAATGAGAGAAACCTATTTTTAGCTAAGTTGTATGAATCACACAATGATTCAGGCGATTGTTTTATAGGGATAGGTACGAATAGAAAACCTCATCGGAATCCCGTTTGGTTGTTTTAGTGAACAACTCCTCACACAACTTTTCATCATGAGTGAGAACGTTAAAAAATGTATGGTACATTTTCTATTTCCCAAAATCGTTTTAGCTGTTTGTCTATAGATTAACTAAAATGACATAAATATATAATACGTATAATCACAACTATTATCCCCGAAGGGTTAGTCAGAGACTAGGCAATGAAAATCGCAAAAGCAGTTCTCTGCCATAGTCCAACCAAACCAAACCAAACAGCGACAGCACATGTGATCAGCGTGACAGGTGGTGAGCCCATCACCGCTTTATGCAGTCGGATGCATGCAGACTCCAGTCCGTTAGTCGCCTACGACACTCAAGGGAAGAGAGGGGGTGGTAGTATTCTTTTAATGAGCCGCTACGCGACACGGCTCTTGATTGACTAAAATTGCAACTACTATTAATGTTATGTTAATTTGTTGTATATAAAGAGATAATAACCAACCTAACTTCGGGTTCTGAAGGTATGGCCCGTTTGCTAATCGAACATTGCCATAATTTAAAATTTCCCAAAACAGATCCGCTCCGATTAATAAATCTCTTTCTGATGTAATATGATAAGTGGGATCTGCCAATTGGATATTATCAGGAATACGTATTAGATCGGTATCTATGCTAGTCGAGGGTAAACTGGATGTTATACGCTGCAAGACAAAACATTTAACCTTTCTATTATAATCGCCTAATCTAGAACGCATGATAATCTCGCATTGTTGTTTTGACTGGGTCACTGATTGTAAAACTCCAGAAATATGAATAGTGGACTGTATACATGACGCATTTAACCCATCGAGCGATCGATACGTACGGAAGAAAAAAATACCTTCTAGTGTCCCACTACATCACAAATTTTTTTTTTTGGTTAGTCTTCAGAAATAACCTAATTATGTAATTTCTGTATGATTTATCCATAAGTGTTATATATCAATGTAATCTGCATGAAATTTCCTATCAAAATATCATAAGTTTTTTTAAAAAAAAACTTACAAAAGGGTGTGAGGTGATGATTAAATTATGATGAATGCTGTAAGACTCGCATGTTTTGCATTCTTCATTTCCAAGCTGAGTAAAGCTAATATTCATTTTCTTTATGTGTTGTCTGTATAGTTCATAGGAAACCTTTTTATTTGGATACGTGTTACAGAAATGTTTGTGCATCTGTACTATACTTAAGTCACTCGGTAAATATCGACGAAAAGGAGCGTGTTCACGTCTGTAGTGATGATTTAGAGGGTTAAGCGATTCAACATGTGTTAGTATATTACGATCAATTAAGGGTATTTTCTGGTGTTTTCCTCGCTTGTCTATTGAACCATCTGTGAAGTCATTATGTAAAATCCTATCATTCGTTTTTTCATACCCTAAAGTAACTAAAAAAAAAATTTGCATACTTCTACTTTGGTGTTATCAAGTTTTTTAAGTGTAAAAACCCTTCTTAGTTTTCTTTTTGGTTTACTGGTACTTCATTTTTTTGGTACTGCTGTTGCAGAGTGAGCCCTAACAAATGAATGCTGCTCTTGCCACGATAAATTCCAGTACGATGTATTAATTGCTATTCAATCTTCTTGCCCGAATTAAGAAGAACATTTCTTCACACATTTTTCACTGCAAGCTGACTTGACGCTATGTTCTGATATCTTTCTATTTTTAGTATCCGTTTTTCGCTGAAAAAGTGTGAAGTCGTATTTCTTACGCTTTCGTTGTGATTGTAAAAAATCAGGCTCTGAACTTTCTGTTATTGCAATATTTGCAACAGAAGTAGACGTAAAACTCGTTGTTTGAGAAGTACCATCATTAGTGGTTTGTCGTTTGCGTGGCTGAGGCGATATAGGAAAATCTGACGGCGTAGGTGAAAAATTAATTACCCTTTGAAATGTTGTGGTTTCTGATGATGTAATATTTTTGGGTGTATTATTTTTTTTTTTCTTGTACCAAATAGGATTTATGATTATAACAATCATTGTATGTAACTTCGTTCTCAAAATGAGAAAAACAAAGGAAGCAAAGACATACCCCACAAGTACTGAATACGTTTTCATTGCATTCGTAATATTCAAAAAAACGAGGTCCAAATCCTGACGTGTTGTTTTCATGCAATTTTACCTCTTTAAATTTCTTGGTCTGACTTAAGTCATTTAAAAGTTTTTCCTGTATGTTACTTAGTAAATTATTATCATTTTTGTCATTTTCTTTATTTTGTTATTTTTCGGACGAATATGGGATATGTTTTTGGCATTTGTTAGCCGAACACGGTTGATTTTCGAAATGATGTAGACACAAAAGGCAGGAACATTGTTCACATCAGCTAAAAGCAGACAATTTACAATGTTCAAATTCACAGTGCTGATGAGATGGATGGGTGGAAAACTGTTTGATACTGATATCTACGTTTTCATGTTCTAAATTGTTTCATCTAACTGTGAACTACTTGAACTTGATTCTGGTATGTAATCCTTGTCATTGCGACTATCATCTGAATTCGCATATGGATCTTCTTCTTTTTCTTCTTGAAGATTAACGTCATCATCACAAAGTGCAAACAATGACAGCTCTTCGTTACAGTACAAAATGTTTGCAGAGACAGGTGAAGCATTAAACAATACTGTTTCATCGAAACCCACATTTACTAATTGGCGTTCAAATTGTTTACCTTGGCATTTTATTTTCTCAATAATTAACGTGGTGTCTCTCCGTGGTTTTTGATGTATTATCTCTTCAGCTAACCAGTTTTCTACGTTTTGATAATTATACATTATATGCGGAAAATTCTCGGAGTATTATATTCATTTTTGAAGTCGAAAATAGCACAATGGTCTTTGAAGTCGTAAGGTCGGTTATAAAGTGAATCTATATCAGTGTATTTCATGCTTGGTGTTTTTTTTGTTTTGCGAATTATAATTTATTTTCTGTATTGTTTTCTGAGGTTTAAGCGAGCACTACACATTGAAATGAAACACTTTTTACGGATTAACTCGCGTTTAATTTACTATTTACATAGTTTTTATATTATCCTGACGTTTCGAACCCTTTACAGGGTTCGTGGTCACAGGGAGACTGAGGTGTTGGTCGTCTCATAGTTAGAAGTTATTTGCCTACCGTCAATAATTTTTATATTTTACCGGGTGCGTTCAAGTTTACACAATATGAGCTAACAATATTTTTAGGTCTGGCAATGTGTTGCTGTTGGGGCTGGGATTTGATGACCTGTATGATGGGGTCCCAGGCAGGTGGTAAATTCCAACCATCCTCTCTATTGAAATTACGATGTTTTTTAATTTCAATAGCCTCGCGTATCATCCTAGGGATGAATCGTTGTTCCTTGGCGAGTATTTGAGGTTTGTCAAATCTGATGTAATGGTTGGGTCCCTCGAGAGCATGTTCACACACTGCAGACTTATTTTCGCGCCTATGCTTGACGTCGGCTATATGTTCTTTTACGCGGGTTCCTACACTTCTCTTTGTTTGCCCGATGTATGAGAGCCCACAGTCGCAGTCCAGTTTGTACACGCCTGCATCTTGAAGGGGTATATTGCATTTGACAGGTCGTAAGAACTGGTTGATCTTCTTTGGCGGCTTAAAGTAAGTATTGATTGAAGCTCGCTTCAAGATGTGACCAATCTTGTCAGTGACGCCCCTCATATATGGAAGTACTGCAGGTTGGCGCTCGACTGTGGTTGGTTTTTTGCGTTTTTTGTGACAAAGCCGCGGTACTTGCAGTTTGTTATCCTGTAGTACATGCTTGACATGCTGAAGTTCAGCAGCCAGGTGTTGGGTGTCACAGATGCCGCGTGCTCTCTGAAACAAAGTGGATAACAAACTGCAAGTACCGCGGCTTTGTCACAAAAAACGCAAAAAACCAACCACAGTCGAGCGCCAACCTGCAGTACTTCCATATATGAGGGGCGTCACTGACAAGATTGGTCACATCTTGAAGCGAGCTTCAATCAATACTTACTTTAAGCCGCCAAAGAAGATCAACCAGTTCTTACGACCTGTCAAATGCAATATACCCCTTCAAGATGCAGGCGTGTACAAACTGGACTGCGACTGTGGGCTCTCATACATCGGGCAAACAAAGAGAAGTGTAGGAACCCGCGTAAAAGAACATATAGCCGACGTCAAGCATAGGCGCGAAAATAAGTCTGCAGTGTGTGAACATGCTCTCGAGGGACCCAACCATTACATCAGATTTGACAAACCTCAAATACTCGCCAAGGAACAACGATTCATCCCTAGGATGATACGCGAGGCTATTGAAATTAAAAAACATCGTAATTTCAATAGAGAGGATGGTTGGAATTTACCACCTGCCTGGGACCCCATCATACAGGTCATCAAATCCCAGCCCCAACAGCAACACATTGCCAGACCTAAAAATATTGTTAGCTCATATTGTGTAAACTTGAACGCACCCGGTAAAATATAAAAATTATTGACGGTAGGCAAATAACTTCTAACTATGAGACGACCAACACCTCCGTCTCCCTGTGACCACGAACCCTGTAAAGGGTTCGAAACGTCAGGATAATATAAAAACTATGTAAATAGTAAATTAAACGCGAGTTAATCCGTAAAAAGTGTTTCATTTCAATGTGTAGTGCTCGCTTAAACCTCAGAAAACAATATGTGATCCAGTACGGACTGGAAATAGCTAACAAAGTGCGTCGGTTGGAAGATCTAAAGACTAAGCGCGCAAGAAAAGTTACATCCCTTAATTTCTTGAAGAGATGCCGTGATCATGGTCTCATCCCACCGTGTGTCAAGATATCACCCAAAAAGGACATCCGAGGGAGCGCCAAGATCTTACAACAGGCCAGTCAAAAATTGCTCCGTCATCTCATCTACCGACATCGTTCCGAGCTAAGTACAATTAATAATAAGATCGAGAATTTGTCCAGTGGGTTAGGATTACAATTGTCGGCGTCAGATTTTACTAATTGCATTAATCTCCTCAATAAACGCGAAACATCTAAATATAATGAATGCAAAAATAGACAAATAAATAAATTCCAAACGTTAGTATCAAAATTAAATAAAAAGTTTGTGAAATGGAACACAACTAACAATACAACATCAACCATAGATAGCCACAAACGTCAAAACCAAATCGATGAGCGGAAAATTGTGAACTTAACAAAACAAACACTGGACAAACCCACTGTTGAGGTACTAAAAAAGGGGCTTAATTACGCCGTAGCCCCTCGCAGGATACCGTATGAAAGCATCATTAGTAACGTAGAGGATTGCTTAGTTAAAAATAATATTAGGAAGGCTGATGCTGAAGCACTACGTCAAGACATATCGTCTGTCTTGCGCCGGAGCAAAGTGCCAAAATCCAACCTTCCTCGAGATCAATACTTCGCCCTAAAGAACCTGCGAGCTAAGCCAGAATTAACCATCCTTCGTGCTGATAAGGGTAATGCTACGGTAATTATGGATACGTCAGATTATAACGAAAAAATAATTCAACTTTTATCAGATGACAAGACCTACAAACGCGTTAAATGCGATCAAACTAACAAAATATTAAAGAAAACCAGTGATCTTGTCAAACAACACTCCGAAACGTTAAATCTAGACACTAATTATTTAATACCTTCCTGCCCTAAACCACCTAAACTGTATGGGTTACCAAAAATTCACAAACCTGAGGCTCCGCTACGTCCGATTGTAAGCCAGATCGACTCACCAACTTACCGTTTGGCTCGGCATGTAGCAAAAATACTTTCCCCATTAAGAGGTAATACAACAGCTTATGTGAAGGATTCTTACCAGTTTGTCAGTGATATTAAAGACCTACATCTTGCTGACAATGAAACCATGGTTAGTTTTGATGTCCAGTCCCTATTTACATGTCTACCAGTACAGGACTGCATTGAAATTACCAAGAAAAGACTAGTTGAACAAAATATGCCCAACGAATATGCAGTACTATTAGAGCATTGTCTAACATCTGGCTACCTTTTGTGGAATGAAGTTTACTACTTGCAAATAGAGGGTGTTGCTATGGGGTCCCCTGTATCACCCGTTGTCGCCGATATTTTCATGGAAGACTTCGAGGAGCGGGCCCTAAGCACAGCACCCGTAACCCCAAGGTTCTATAAGCGGTACGTAGATGACACTTTCACTATCTTACCAACTGATAAAGTATCTGCTTTTCTAAGTCATCTTAACTCCATACATCCTAAAATACAGTTCACAATGGAGTTAGAGGCAGACAACAAGTTAGCTTTCTTGGACACTTTAATCATCAGGAATCCTGACCATAGTTTGAGCCACACTGTGTTTCGTAAAGTAACCCATACAGATAGGTACCTCAATGGTGATTCTCACCACCATCCTAGACAGTTGGCTACTGTAGGGAAATCTTTGTTTCAGAGAGCACGCGGCATCTGTGACACCCAACACCTGGCTGCTGAACTTCAGCATGTCAAGCATGTACTACAGGATAACAAACTGCAAGTACCGCGGCTTTGTCACAAAAAACGCAAAAAACCAACCACAGTCGAGCGCCAACCTGCAGTACTTCCATATATGAGGGGCGTCACTGACAAGATTGGTCACATCTTGAAGCGAGCTTCAATCAATACTTACTTTAAGCCGCCAAAGAAGATCAACCAGTTCTTACGACCTGTCAAATGCAATATACCCCTTCAAGATGCAGGCGTGTACAAACTGGACTGCGACTGTGGGCTCTCATACATCGGGCAAACAAAGAGAAGTGTAGGAACCCGCGTAAAAGAACATATAGCCGACGTCAAGCATAGGCGCGAAAATAAGTCTGCAGTGTGTGAACATGCTCTCGAGGGACCCAACCATTACATCAGATTTGACAAACCTCAAATACTCGCCAAGGAACAACGATTCATCCCTAGGATGATACGCGAGGCTATTGAAATTAAAAAACATCGTAATTTCAATAGAGAGGATGGTTGGAATTTACCACCTGCCTGGGACCCCATCATACAGGTCATCAAATCCCAGCCCCAACAGCAACACATTGCCAGACCTAAAAATATTGTTAGCTCATATTGTGTAAACTTGAACGCACCCGGTAAAATATAAAAATTATTGACGGTAGGCAAATAACTTCTAACTATGAGACGACCAACACCTCAGTCTCCCTGTGACCACGAACCCTGTAAAGGGTTCGAAACGTCAGGATAATATAAAAACTATGTAAATAGTAAATTTATTTTCTGGTTGACATAATCTGAAAATAATAATGATAAACGAATTTAATTAACAATTTTTTAAAGACAAAAAGCTTTATTATATCTTCCTAATAACAGGGGATGTCACTCCACAGTTTAGGTACGTTCCGCAGGCGCGCCCCCCGGGCAGGCGTATGGCAGTAAGTTGCCGCTCGGCTCGCACGCTCACGCGTAAGGGATGAATTATATTAGAGCGGGCTGTGTCAAGTCCGGGACTGAACGGGACACGGATCATGCACTGTGTAATATGAACTGCTTCATACAAAATGTCAACGTCTCGATTCAGTGCCCTGTCCGAGCCCCGGCCGGGCCCGGACAGGGCACGCCCCGTGCACGGCCCGCTCTAATATAATTCATCCCTAAAACGATCATTTCTGTGATTTTTGCGCACCGAACAGTGGCTACTAAGCGGTCTTACAATCAGTTCCTATGACCACCTTCATCATCAGACTCTGGGCCCACACAAGGTTATAATATTATCAAGACAAATCAAACAAGCCTAAACAAGGTGGTATTATCTTTTTTCATTGAAGAGTTCCTATGACAACCTTCCGAATGCATCATCAGACCAGCTACGAAGCGTTTTTAGAGGCTAAACCTCCTACAATTAGTATGTAGCAGTTTGTTCCTTGCTTGATAAACAAAGTAAACAAAGTTTATTCCTATTCTTTTTGCAGAGAATTTACAAAACTCAGGGAGGGTTCACGGATCGCTCACTCTGTCCGCTTGACTAGGATTTAAAAAGGACTTAGCTTTAGGCTAATCTTTTTCGTAGACTGCAACTACCCGGAACCTGGAGCTGGCGGGGTCAGTCTGCGCGCAGGGACGAAAGCGGAGACGTGTACGCCAGGCAGCTGGTCACGCACAGGCTCTAGAAGGCGGGCAGGCAGCAGGCAGGTAGCGCACAGACCCAGGGGGTTAAACCTGGTACAGGAACCCTGGAATACACAAAGAAAAGGAATGAACTTATGTTCACTAAGTCCCGGCTTTTATGGGCACTGTTGCAGTACAGCTACAATTGAACCAGGCTCACTTTACTAAAAAAAATTGTGATTGCAAAACCGTTAGACAATTTTAACAAGAGACTTTACAACAAGCGGGTAGATACCAACATTGTAATTGAATGTAGAACTGAAACGGTAAAAATGAGTAATCAATAAACTAACTGGGAATGGTATTTCGTCCACGGGATCACAGGGAACCTGGCGTCACTTCAATACCAATTACACTTGCTGGACAGTAATTATAACAAGACTGGAATAGCAATTATTCCACTTGAAGGTAACATGACTTTAAACGAAATATACTAATTTAGGCTTTACGTTAAACACTAACCGTCTTACTACAAAAAAGTTAAACATCTGTTGAGCACGTGTTTAAAAAAAACGTTACCACAAAACTGCGTTTTACGACTGCTTTGAGATAAACACGGCCAAAACATTGTCTGAATTTAGTTACGGGAGGATGCTAGTTTAAGTAGTGTAAAACTAAAAAACTTCTAAAACTTCTTCTGTCAACGCAAACGGTACAAATTGATTAAAATTGTGAGAACCTCAAAGTTAGCAAAGCACTTATGCACGTTAAAAAACACATAACAGTTAATAATCCACCATTAGGGGAAGTCAGCTCAATGCGGCCATAGAAGGCAAAGCGGACACACCCAATTTTTCGGTAACTAAAAACGATAGCGCGACGTTGCCTTTGTGCCTTACAGCCAACCTCCCGCCCCGCACACCAAGCAGTCGTTTGGTGGCGATTGGAGTAAACGCATTGCCGCGGCGATATGTGCAAGGAATTTGTACATTTTGTAAAAAAAATCCAGGTAAAGTTCAACCGGTTTTTATCAAACCTCTTCAGAATTTTATCTTTTTATTACACGTCTATTGTTACTTACCTATTTGGCTTTGAATGTGTAACATTTCTTCCGACATGGGATAAATAATGTGAGCTGAGTTTATTTTTTAAGCAAAATGGTGGAAAAGGGTGGTCCGGGCAAAGTGGCCAATTAATAAGGGCAAAGTTGGCCGCTTTAATAATTTATGTTTTTGTGTATTACGAGTGCTTATGATTAGAATGTTTTATAATTTTTTTGATTTAAGTACGAGTATTAGTTAGTTGTTGACCACAACTACAAAAGAAAAACTACGCAGGGGGAACTTTTGGTACATGAATTTAGTAAGAAAGTATGAAGACTGAAATTATTGTTCCATTTTAAACTTTATTAGTCACTTTTTGATTTTATCCTCAAAAAAGCTTTTTTTTATTTTGGTGTTTTGTATTTTAAAATTAATTTCTTGTTATATTTAGGCATGACCACTTTGCCCTTACCCCCATGGCCGCTTTAGGCGGCCAACACGGGCAAAGTGGTTTTTGACTAGTTTTCGTAATTTACAAATTAAAATAAACCGTTTAAGTTTTTGCAAAATGTGCCTACACGTTATGAAAGCTTATTAAATTCCCTTTATTTTGATATAAAAAACTTTTTTTAAATTTCCGCTCTGAGCTGACCTCCGCGTGTTATGTGTGTCTCTCTCTATTTGTGTATGATCTCGATAAAAATAGGGCTCTTTTAAGACTACAATCATCTTATATTATATATTTTCGACGACCTCTTTGGTCGAGTGGTTTTTACACCGGTTTTCATGGTGTCGCCAACTTTTGAGGTACCGGGTTCGATCCCCGATCGGGTCAATTTAGAAATTATTGTTTTTCTAACTTGACTCGTGTCTAGCCGTCTTACTACAAAAAAGTTAAACATCTGTTGAGCACGTGTTTAAAAAAAACGTTACCACAAAACTGCGTTTTACGACTGCTTTGAGATAAACACGGCCAAAACATTGTCTGAATTTACTTACGGGAGGATGCTAGTATAAGTAGTGTCTAAAACTTCTTCTGTCAACGCAAACGGTACAAATTGATTTAATTTGTGAGAACCTCAAAGTTTATGCACTTATGCACGTTAAAAAAACACATAACGGTTAATAATCCACCATTATTTCACATTAATGTTCAAAAAGACACAAATTTTAGTAAATAAATCAAAATTGCAGACATGACGCTTCACTTTCCCGTCAAGAAGTCTAGACAATTAGTGCAATGCTGACCAGCTGTCACTGCTGCCTGAAAAAAGTTTTTATTCAAACTGAACTTGAATTTACTATATCTTCGTGTTTTTACTTTTTTGTTCTAAATTACAAACGCAAATTATATAATTAAAGAAGTCATATTACAAAATCAATAATACAATTTATTGAATTGAGCATAAATATTATCTAAATAAGTTTTGTACGTAATTATTATACCTACTCAATACTACACGAGTTGCGTAAAATGAAAGTTGAAAGAATGACGGAACATAACTATTAGTTAAGTTATCTGTGGGTTAAATTAACATTCTTGAGAATGATTATTTAGACATGGTTTATGAAGACATGAGTAAGATACCGTTTTGTGGTAACCTCAAGTTAGACAATCGGTGAACACACGTTTTGTGTTTAGACAGTGTTTAGCTAGACGTGTGTTGAACAACTGTTTTAACAGTTTTTTGTAGTAAGACGGTAACAATCTATGCAATTAACAAACACTGCAAAACACTAGTAATATCTGTAAAATGAAAACACAGCAATACAACAAAATAATTCAAGTTGGACAGTGACAGACAGACCGCTCACACAAAATTTCGGGGTTATATTTCGCGCAGAATTTTAGCAGCACGACGTGGTAGGTACTGTCGAGAGTAGGTAGACTCAGCAGTAAAAGAGACCGTTCTCAGTATGAGTCGGCCTTTTCATATCCCCAAATAGTATTCAAAAAAAAACTCTCGGCTGTTAATTTAAACACTCAACGCCACATCAGTATGAACACTCAAGCAGAGACAAAAATAGAGTGACCAACCATAGACCATAGAGAAAACACAGGGCAATAACGCTCGCCCTGAGCGTCAAAAACTTTAAGTGATATACAGGGTCATTTTAGGACCCCCCGCCAAATTTTTTCACGTTATCCTATAGCAGCAGTATAACCAAATAATGAAATAAAAACACATATTTTTTTTAAACTTATTTGTCTTAAGTCTTCCTTAAGAAAATTCAAATCATTGTCACCTAGCGCGCGGCTTGCTCGTTATCAAAGCGCATGCGCGTGACCGCTAGTGACCGCTATTATTCGCCCCATGCACCAATGACGACGCGTCGTCGCACACACCGGCAACCCCCGCCGCCCAGTCACCCCCACACTAGACACGCCGGCGCCGGCGGCGCCACCCCGCGCTAGCACCGCTTGACCTAATTACATGCGTACGCGTCACGCGCTCAAGAGACCGGAACGCTTCCGCATCGGGAAAATGACACGTAACGTTGCTTACGAATATTCGAATAGGGAGTACTACGAGATGGTGCATTGAGGTATTTACAGACTAGAGACGACGACATCGCGAAGCAATTTGTTGCGCACTGATTTGCAGCCGCAAGGTCTACAATCGCTTCGATCACGCGCAGTCACTGAGGCGTTTGCAGCTTATGGGCTGCAACTCTGTGCGCAAAAACTTGCTTCGCGGTGTCGCCTCTTGTCATAATACCTCAATGGTAATTTGTAATAAGACGCGCTACGGTCTCCGCCAGCCCAAACGTAAGAAGAGTGACCGCGAGAGTGAGCGTATGCACCTAGAAATTAAGGATTTAAAAAGCATGCGAAAAAACGTATTTAAACAAAGAAAATAATAATAATTTTTACGTCAAATATTTTATTATTACTTTATTTACCCCATATTTACTTTTGGTGGGGGGTCCTAAAATGACCCTGTATTATCTTTTCTTTTGTATGATTTTCCCTTTAATTAAACATTATTTAATTAAAGGAAAAATATTTAACACCTCCAGATCAAATCAAAAGAAACCACTTTAATCCGGCTGGAACACGCTTTCAACGTCCTAACATAAGTAGCGGACGACAAAAGATATTCAGAGTAAGAGAACGGGCTCTGTTACTTGCGCCTTTGGCAGCTGTCAAAAACCAATGCTTTGCAGGTAAATTAGATGTGTTTATTTAGCTAAACTAATTTTATTTGCCCAGCAGTAGGACGTTTATAGTAGGATCATTTGATTTGATATTATATTATTGAATGAAACAACTACGTAAGTACTCCAACCAATCATTGTATGTTTTAAGCCTGTCTTATCTTTGCACAGCATTTATGATTAAGAATTTGGGTTTAGACAGAAGTGTTACAATGGTGCCATATTATTGTATTGTCATCGAATTTACATAGGTATACAAAGTTTTAGCTCGATTGGTCATCGGGAAGCGGTTTAAATCTTCTTGACAAGATCTAACCCGAACATTAATGTTGACTAAAAGCTTGTAAAAATCAGTACAATTTACGTCACGTTTAGCGCCAACAATGTACTAGATTAAAGAATTTATTTGCACACGCGCAACAATATAGGTAAGGTACTCAAAGTCAACTCAAAGTTGTCGATACTTGTTACCAATGGCAAGAACGGATAACGGCTTTTTAGCGTAGTAATAAGGGATAGCCGCATTTTAGTATTGCAGCCTTAACAAACGGACACAGGTGGTTGTTACATTTTGCCGTTAAAAGCCAATTCGTAATTGTTAACTTTGAATATTTAATGTATGAAATAAAATTCATAAATGCCGTTAAGTGTATTTAGCGACATTTGAGTTTAGTATTTTTAGTTAACGGCATTTAAGTCATGGTATTATAACTTTGTGATTCAATAGAAGACATGACTACAATACAGTTAAAGTACTTTAACCGCAACATAGTTTGGTATAATCAGTTAACGGCAATCAAGCTATGAAAATGACTTGGAAGGTCTAGTGCATATAAACGTTAAAAACTCTTAACCGCGTTATTGCTATGGAATTGGAATAAACGGCGTTATAGTATTTTATTATTGAAAAAAACGGTTGTTTAACGGCGTTTTTTGTGTCGCTATCTCAGGTAACTAATAAGATAGAAAAAAAATGGGTCAGATTGTTCGACGGCGCGTTTTATTCTGAGTTCAATGATATCAAAAAGTCAAAATCGACCTCAGGTCGGTTAACGGCATTATAGTCCAAGGACGGCAGATATGTGATCGTAGCACAGCGCGCTACTCTCGTTCAAATTTTAGCGGTCCGATTGGCACTAGCGGTGTTTCCGTTTAGCTTAAAATATTCTTTGGTTCGTATGGAGTAACTTTTATTTAGGAACCATTTGACAACGACTCGGAACAAAAGTCAGAAAAATTATAAAAAAGTCGAACGTTTTTTATTGTCAGTGGTTGCGTCATTTATTTAGTAGTAACGGCGAGTAATCTTATATAAAGTATATATTTAATTACTTAGAAAAGAGTGTAGATTGTGTTAAAATAATAGTTATTGTCAAATCAGTGTTTATCGTAAGAGTGTATGTGAGTAGATTTTATCGTCAGTAAGAAATATAAATAAAAGTTGGTCGATTACATACACAGTTATTGATAAAATCACATTTCATTACCAAATAACTAATGTAACGAATAACAAATGAAAAAAAACGAAAAAACTAAAATCGCGGCCTCAATTCGGTGATGGCCGCCGTTAGGGATTTGCCTATGCGGTGCATATTATTGTGAACAAGTAAGTCAATATGTGACTTCAGAGCCTGAAATTTGAAATTTGAATACTTGAATAAGTGTACTTTGTGGTGTTGGTGTTGTTTTGAGTGAAAGTGTATGGGAAATATGTGTATTAAGGTGTTTAAGTGTAGGTACGCTTACATGCGCAATCCATGCGCAAATCACAAGTTCCAGCCGCCTTGCAGCCCGGCCGCCACGCGTCACGTAAGCCTTATCACAGCGCGTAAGTATTATTTTATCATTGTTCATAAGTGTTTCCCTCAAGCTCTGTTGACCCATAGACTCATCTATTACTAAGAATCCAGAAATTTGATTCTGTTGGTTTCCGAATCACTCCTTGTTAGCCATGTGGCATGTGTGTTAATCTTTAGATAGTGGATACTACATTACCCAACTATAATCGAGCGCATTGTTTAGTCAGTTTTAGGTTGATGCTCAGGTTTAAGATGGAAGACTGCGGGACCTGATTCCTTCAACGATACTGACCTAAGTATAGGGTATGTAGTAATAAGGCTCCGTGTTGTTAATTCCAGGTGCTTCGAGAGACGGGTGTCTCGCCGCCAGACCTTAGAACGTTGCAGTGCCTGACGTCTGGACGCGAGACCCGTTTCCTCGTGGGTCCCAGCCGCAACCTCCTACGTCGGCTGACAGGCGAGCGGACACCGCCTGGCGGATTAGCAGGCGTAGACGGTTTTTTTAATACCCACAATTTTTTTTTTAGCCCCACATTTTTCATTTTAATACCACATTTTTTTAAGTAGGGAATCATACCCTCCATCCAATTTAAGAGAGTTGGTAAACTTATCAACCTTTGAGGATCTGCGAGTTCGACCTGTATTGAGAAGTTGTTGGTTAACGTCGTCTCCCAGGTCCGGATCGACTATACGATCTTGGCGCCCATTATTTTTATTTTTATTTCGGTATAACCCCACGGTTCCACGGTTTTAGGTTTTTATACGGTTAATCTGGTTAAACGCAAACTTTAATTTTTTTTACTGGTTTAAGGTACTGGTTTTATCCCAACCCCCCACGACCATAGCTCTTATTAATATTATATTATAAATATTAGCTGGCTGGTTAGGTAGTAGAAGGAACACTATTATAAAATTTATTTAAAATTAAAATTATCATCGACCCGCTGGGTCACTTTTGAGTCATAGGATTTTCTTGTGTTTTAGGGTGAGTAATAGACGAAACGACGATTATATGACGTGGGTTCGATTCCCACCTGAGGTACCTAGTATTTTTTTCAATGTTTCACTATGTTTATAGGTGATTAAGATAATACATTTTAAATCAATTGCTGTTCGTTTGTTTCGCTAAAACTTGAGAATGGCTCGACCGATTCGGCTAATTTGGATTTTGTGTTGTGTTTCTCAGGGAAGGTTTATACACTGAGAAACATTATGTATATAAATCAATTGCTTTTCGTTTGTTTCGCTAAAACTCGAGAATGGCTGGACCGATGAGGCTAATTTTGATTTTGTGTTTATGTTTATGATTTACTATGTGTTGTAATCTGATGATGATGATGAATAACAATGTTTTGGTGTAAAGTGGTGGTAAAAAGGCGCAAAATTTATTTATTAAATTTTATTTATTTATTTATAATGGTTGTATTCTGCTTGCACTAATTACTTAAGATACAATTATGGAAAATATGGAGGCAATTAATGGAAGTAGGGGTAGGGCTCGCGGTGCGAGAAGAGGCACCCGTGGTCGAGGCAGCCGTGGTCGAGGCAGCCGTGGCGGAGGGAGCCGTAGGCGAGGGAGCGGTCTTGATTTGTAATACGCTTTTATATTATTATTATATTGACATTTTTGTCGTTACGAGATGAACCTTAATTAATGTCTTTTTGTAGTGCACCGCCACATGATGGCATTGTTGCTGGACCATCTGGTCGAGGGAGCCGTGGTGGAGGGAGCCGTGGACGAGGGAGCCGTGCTCGCAGGCTTGATTTGTAATACTCTTTTATATTATTATTATTTTATTATTTTAATACCATTTTCCTCAATGTCTTTTTGTAGTACACCGCTACATGAAGCAGCTGAACCGGTCAAGTATGTACATACATACATATTGAACACATACGATAGCAATATACAGAGCAGGTTTTGGCACTTTGACAATTTACATTTATGTTTTAGCTCAACTCTCCAAGACGAGTTGAAAAGAGTCCGTCAAGCGCGCTTGACGGACAAAAGAAATATGTCCCACCTTACCGCGGAGCAGAAAAATCTACTGACTTCTTTACGTGAGAAAGGAAATCAGTAGATTCCTGATGCCCGATGCCCCGGAGCGGAAGCAGAATCGGTAAGTCGACTTTTTTATTAGAATTATTTTTCTTTACTTTGGACATTTCGATAACGTGTTTTACAGACATAACATGTTAATGTATATATTTTAGCGTTTTATTAACGCTTAAATATACTTAAGTAAAATTTTAAACACTGAAAAATCTGTTTATTTCATTATTCATTACATACTATTAATACGTTCGTTTGTTTTAGTTCCACTTTTGCGAACACCCTCTCCATCTCCGCCTAGAAACATTTACGAGGATCCTCTACCTGGACCCTCATGGATAGAAGGTAAGTTGCTGAACTAATAAAATAACTGATTTTCCTGTATTGATAACATTGCATTAATATATGCGTGTGTTTTGGTTCCGGCCGTGCCTGTTTCCTCGAAACGTCAAGCAGACGTAGAAGAGGAAAGCCCTAATAAGTAAGTATAATTAATTAAACAATTAAGTACTGAATGTTCATTCTATTAATTATAATGTCACTTTTCAGGAGAATACAAATATTTACTCCCTGCACGGGCATACGCCAGGTGGCAGAGGTATCACCGGACTGTGAGCTTTTTGAAGTTGACGCAAAAATGATCTTGTTTACACCAAGTAAGTAAAATAATCACTCTTCAATTATAAATTGAAAGCTTACTTATTTTAAATTTAATCGTCTTTTTTGTTTTCAGCATCATCTGTCACTGGCGCTGTCTTGGCTTCGCCTGCACCGCTGTATCGCCTGGTGAGGGTACTTCTTATTAATTTCGATGACCTGATGTAGGGTTAATTTTGTAATCCTCAATTACATAAATTGTTTTGTCTTTTAGTTATTTTCAACGTTGACATCGGCGAAGATGACAGCGATATAGATGTCGACGACTCTGACATCGTTGTCTGAACGCGAAATGCTGCTGAGTTCTCTCAGGATTCACTTTCTGATGGCATGGTAGAGTCGTTGCGGGTGATAGACGCCCAAGACAGTGCTGCTTTGAGGCGATATGTAAACTCCGACATGCTCCACTTTAACTGGCGGAGTGAACGGGAGACCTTCCTGGGAACCCGGGAAGAATTTACCGGACTGGCAGGCCCTACTTTTAATAATTCAAATATGTCTCCTATAGACAATTTTGATTCTACTATTATGTCTGTTATTGTCCGGGAGACGAATAGGTATGCGACTCAACTGGTGGGGGTGTCTCAATCAAGGGATGGTCGTATAAGGCGTTGGCAAAGTATAAACGAGAGCGATATATTTATGTTCTTTGCGATCCTTATGCTGCAAAGCTTGTTGCCTCATGCGGTAGAGAAGCAGTACTGGTACCCTATTCTACCGTACTTAAAGATAGGCAATTTAAGAACTTTATGTCATTTAAGAAATTTACACTTATCATTTTGTTAATAACAATACCTCAGCCACGGGTGGAGATAAAAAACTAGTTAAAGTTCAGCCTATCATAGACCACCTGAACTCTAAATTCGGCTCTTTATACCAACCCGAGCAATACATCGCCATAGATGAGTCGCTATTGCTATGGAAAGGACGATTGTCATTTGCACAGCTTATACTGACTAAAGCAGCTCGGGTTGGCTTAAAAAGTTACGAACTTTGCGAGTCTCGGACGGGTTACCTTTGGCGTATGATTATTTATACTAGCAAAGGGTATAGCGAAGTGCAGGGAGGGCAAGATGATGAACCTGAGGGAGCTACATCATAAATTGTGTTGTCACTTGTTCGTCCTTTGTTATACAAGGGATACATTTTAGTCATGGACAATTATTACAACTTACCACTATTATCACGCCTTTTAAAAACTCGTTAGACGGACACCATTGGCACTCTGAGGCTAAACAGAGAATTCGTTCCCGACAGCCTCCGTAGGAAAACAAAAAATAACATGCGCCCCGTGAGGTGGCGTTTAGCCACACCCATGATTTGTCTGTAGTAGTTTGGAAGGACAGCAATTTAGTGTCACTGCTGTCAACTTACCATCCTGTAGAAGTCGGCGGCAAAGAAAAACACGTGTATTATAAGTTCAAGCCCCAAGTGGTCTTAGACTACAACCAGTCTATGGGAGGCGTCGATAAAAAAGACCAGCTATTGCAGGCATTTCCTCTAGAACGAGGACGTAATCCTGTTTGGTACAAGAACCTTTTCCGCCGGCTACTAAATGTCTCGATGCTAAACTCGGCGATTATTTTTAATCACAACCGCGTCTCACAAATGCCACAATGGCAATTTCGTGAAATATTAGCTGATCAGCTGATTAAAAAACATGGGGGTGAGCTGAATTTACCTCCTCAGTTAGTCAATAAGAGGAGAGATCATTTTCCTGCGAAGAGCCAAGGAAGGCCGCGTTGCAAATGGTGTGCTACACAGAGAAAAAAGGATACACGCACTGTGTTTAAGTGTCGCACTTGCGATGTTGCTTTGTGTATCGTAGATTGCTTTGAGCAGTATCACATACAGTAATCGGCACGCCTGCTAGGAATCGAACCTGGGATCTGGGTTTAAGTCGAAGTTTGCACCATATGACATTCCACAGTAAATCACATAGTACACACACACAATCACACAAAATCTCACACAGTACACATACTCATGGGATCTCTGTGTATGAGATTAGGCTAATTGAGGGGTGTAGTATCAAATGCAGCTAATTGCGTGTTTTGTCATATTTGAGCTATGAATACCAAAAAAATTGTCTTTGAATTCTCTACAGATTCAAATTAAACGTTGCTATCAAACTTAGCTAAATGTCGTAGAAAATCCAATTTGAACTTCGACATTGGGATCAAAGTTAGCTTAAAAACGTCCTGTCAACATCAAAGACAGCTGAAATCAAAATTGACCAATCACAGCGTTGCGATGGCGCCGAGCCCAATATGGCGTCGCAAAGTGTTTTCGTGTAGAAGTTGCTGTCGATTTTATTGATTTTAAATACGTTTACGAGCTATTTGAAGTGAGATAAAGTGAAAACTACTTCATTTGTTTATAATGGAAGTGAATTTCATCTGATAATGCGCGGAAAAAAGGAATAAATCCGGAGAATTGGAAACGGAATAATGAGAAGAAAGAACGGTAAGTGATGGGCATATCGATAAACCGATTTCGATATCATTTACTTTACTGTGTATCTACTTACATTTAAATTAAATTAATCGATTGCTTCCATGTCACAGTGGTACGCACGCACGACAGAACTTTAAGTAGGTAGGTAACATTATTAAATTTAAGATGAATTGACGAAGTAATACATTTTTCTTGCTGATCGGAAGGTATTTGGACTATTAGTATACTAATAAAATAATAAATAAATACAATAATAATAAAAGTTGGTTTGTCTGTCTGTGGCTTGTCTTAAATCTACAACAACTATCTATCAGCTGACTGTATCATACCAATATTATAAGCGAAAGTTTGTACGTTGGGATGTATCTATATTGTACGATCATGCGAACGACTAATCAGATTTAGATGAAATTTTACACTGAACAAGTTTTTAAATAGTTCACAACGATATTTTTAGTCTAGTAATATTATATTTTTATTCTGCGTCATGCGTTTCTGTGAAAAGTCCCTGCGAATGAATTCACAAGCGACATCTAGTAAATCCATTATAATACCTACTTACTCAATACCTAGAAACCTACTTATGTTTTTATTTACAGATATTCGGCAAAAGAGTTGCCACATCGGCCAGCCTGTAAGCACGAAAAAAATCTACAGTGCAAGACACTAACTTTGACTGATCTACAAAAATTTCATGCAGCGTTTTATAAAAAAAAGGACAAATTAACCCAAGATTCAATTATTTTAAAATGCTGTAATGGTATACCTGTTCGGCGGCGCAAATTGAACAATACAACAAGGAAAGGTCGTGAGTTCACTATTAAATATCACATACACGCGAGAAAAAAACTTGTGCCTGTCTGTCAAAACACATTCTTGAAGTGTTTGAACATAACAAAGTACAGGGTGCACTACGTTATTGCAAATTTCTTTCGCCACAGCATTGGACCTGTGGAGAGAAGAGGTGGAAACCATAAGGCTCACCTGTATGACCACCAGCGAGATAAAATAAAAACATTTATTAATTTACTCAAATGCTCAGAAGCTCACTATTGCCGCGACAGTAGCTCCGCAAGACGGTATTTGCCCAGCACGTTGAACATAAATAAGCTGTATAAAATGTTCGTAAATAAAACTGGTCTCACATCGATCAAAAGGTCTTACTTTAGAAAAATTTTCAATTCTCACTATAATCTGGGTTTTGGCAGTCCACGTACAGATGTATGTTCAACTTGTTTGAAGTTTGCTGAGAGATTTAAAATTGAAAAGGATGAATCCAAACGAAACGATTTAAGAATACAGCAAAGGATTCATCGTCTCAGGGCTAAAGCCTTTTTCTCGATGCTCAAGGAAAAAATTGAAGGCATGAAAACATTGTCATTTGACTGCCAGAAAAACCTACCGCTCCCAAAAGTTCCCGACCAAAGTTGCTACTACAGCAGGCAGTTGTATTTGTACAATGCAACAATAGTGGAAGGTACTTCAAAGGATCCTCTAACAAAAAACAACGTGTTTAGTTACGTCTGGACTGAAGACATTCACGCTAAAGGTTCTAATGAAATAGCGTCTGTAGTATATGATCGCTTGAATAAAACGGATTTGACCTCAATCTTGCACATTCGATTGTTGGCCGATGGATGCGTTGGGCAAAATAAAAATACAATATTGCTCGGAATGCTCTCAAAATGGATTCTATCAAAACAACAAATAAAATCAATAGAAGTCGTTTTCCCAGTCACGCGACATTCCTTTATGCCTGCAGACCGTGTTTTTGGCAATATCGAAAAGGACCTAAGAAAAAGCGAGGTCCTCGTGTCACCAGACGAATATATAGAAATCTTGAAAAATCACGCAACCATTGTCAAATTAGATACTATTGAAGTTTTTAATTGGAAAACTGCGGTGCAATCAGTAATGAAAACCACTGGCACCTTGCCATTCAAAGTAACTCTTTGTAAGAGATTTCTTATAAAACGTTCGAAACGACATGGTAATGCTTTAATAAAAGGGGAACCTTATTATAAGTCCGATATTAATACGTCTTGTCAAAATGTATGCAAGAAAAACAAGCAGATTTCTGATATTAATCCGATCAAAATAAACACTGGTCTGGTAAAAGTAAAAACTGAAAAACTAGCAGACGTTAATAAGTTGCTACAAAAGCATTTTGGCGATGACTGGAAATCATTGGCGGGACTTGAATATTACGTAAACATCCTTTCCACAGAATCTTTTGAAGAACTTGAAGTAGAGTGTGACTATGAACCTACTTGTGAACCTCATGATGAATATCCATTGGTATCAGTTTAGGGTATATTCCTTCTTTACTGACACTACTAAGTTTTGTGTGATGATTTATTAAGTCCAAAGTAATTTTAAAAGAGTAACATAACATTTCCTGTTGTCACGATTTTTTTAATAAGTACTAAAAAGATTATTATTAAAAATACCATAAATAGAATATTTGCTTTTGATATTGTTTATTTCTTTTAACATTATTGTTAAAAATATATGCCTCCTTTCTCATATTTACGAGTAAATTCACTTTTGTCGTGGGTGACCTACCCACGACTAAAGTGAATCATCAATAAAGAATCCACTTTGTCACATCACTAAAGCCTGCGCATAATGGCAATATCATTCTTCGTTGGTGTCAAAGGCAGCACATTGAAGTACTGTCACTATCAAACCCAGCTTACTTAATGTATTGGGATCAAAAACAGCTTAAGTGAAAAGTTTTCTTGAAATTATGAACCAGTCCTTATTTTGATTAACTTGATGCTTATTTTAATTGAAAATATCTCAGTAAAAGTCTATATTGTAATTCAAACATTATAGAACTGGTCACATTATAAACAAGGAAACGAAAAAAATAATTTGTGAACATTTTTATGGCATGCATTTAGCTGCCTTTGATTCTACACGCCTCAATTCACACACAATATGCTCACCTGCACTGTTGGAAATAGAACCTGGGATCTCTGTGTTTGAGATTGACATTCTAGGCTGAATAACACACAACTAGGAGTGGAATCTGGGATCTCTGGACGTCGAAATTGAGTTCTCCCCCGTGGTAACAATAAGGTCGCTGCATCGTTCTGCTTTGTTTACGAAATTTGTCATTTTGTGGTAAGTTGCCCTGCCATCGTAAGTAGGTACTAACTAAAGTAAATGTAATAATAGATTTTATAATCTTGCTTAGCAATAAGTTTATTTGAATAAAAATATTTGTGCCAGTATGTAATGTAAAAATTTAATAATAGATTTTATAATAAATTCCTAATAACTGTGATCTTGAATTTATGGTTTTATTTTCTTTTTTCCGATTTGAACCTAAGCCCGAGTTCCTGACTTTTTCTATACCCGAGATCTTGATTGTACTTTCTGCTCATCATCTGTAATAAAAACATCATCCTATTCAATTCCAAAAGTAACTTGATCCTAACTTTTACTTTTACTTTTAATTACTTAATTTCATTATTAAAGTGAAATGGTAAATTATTAAAATTATATTTTGAACCCGAACGATATTTAGTTTAACCAAAAGTAACTTGATCCTAACTTTTACTTTTAGTTACTTACTTAATTTCATTAGTAAAGTGAAACGGTTAATTACTAAAATAATATTTCGAACCCAAACGATATTTAGTTTAACCAACTGGTATTTGCACTAACTGTGTATCCTTCCTTATTTACCGGTAATTAGGAGCGATTTACGTGTTACCTGTTTGCATGATAGATAACTTTTTTGATGCTAACCTAGAATTACGTGTGATATGTCGTTAGAAAGGTAAGTTTATAAACTATTCATTTTTTATTTCATTTAATTGAATTTGATAATATTTATTGTTAAAATTGAACTTGAAAATTTTTGTTTTTATTTCTAGAGTGGTAATTCGTTTCTTCACCATTACAGGGTGTAAAAAGAACCTTAACGAAGCCGGAACTTACGCATTCTGTTGCTTATAATGAGTATAATCCCCAAATATTATTGCAGAGAAACGGCTTTCATTTTTACAAGTTAATCGCTGAACCGCACGAGTGAACACTCGAGGATCACGAGGCTGAGGGCTATTAGGGTGTTCAATCCCATACAGCCTCAGGGCCTCGGAGGCTTTTCCATGAGCCATACCGTAACAGTACACCATGTTAACGTACTCGCGTGTACTGTATGCATGAAACGGCATCTTAAATCTTCGCCACTAATTAAAATACAGCACAACAAGCACTACAGAAACACTCACTTAACAGCACTAAGAGTTGGTTAGACAACTAAACCAAACGAAACAAGAAAACGAGAAAATTTACTTTTACGTGTAATTAATTACGCATTCGATAACGTACGAAACCGAACTAAGGAAAAAACCGTGATCCTTAAGGCCTCCGGGCCTCCGACCAATCAGCGCATGCGATTCGCTCAAAAAAGTTTCCTTTTCCGGCCGCTCGCGCGCCCGGGGAGTCCTGTGCGACTGCGCTGTCTGATGTTGCGAAACTGCCTAATTATTTTAGGCAGGCGCTTGGGATACTGTTATCTGTATGTAAATGAAAAGTTACGTTTATTTTAAATGTAGCTTTAAAACTGGATTGAGTAAACTGGGTAGGGTGGAAGTTTTTTATACTAAATGCTATGAAGCTCTGTATATCTGCATTTAATCTTTTCGTTATTATTATCTGAGCAAATAAAAAGCGCCTTTTTTACCTGCACTGCGGCTGCGTCCTGCTCCTAAATGAATTTGCTATCTATTTCTGTGTATGGGTATAGGGAATAAGAAAAGAAAATAAATAATATCACTTGTTGTTACATACGAACCGACTGATAGTAACAAGAGCTGTCCTGGTGTCCTGTGCTGTGGAGATGGTAGATAACCGGATGATAGACGTGTTGTAGTTTTTGCAAAGAAAATTATCCTTTTAATTAGTTTTGTTTATTCTTATCAAGGAAAATTTCGTTGTATTTATTGCGATCTCGGTGGCTTAGCGGTCAGAGCACTCGTCCGGATAACGAGGGACGTGGGTTCTAGTTCCACCTGAGCCAAGTTGGAGATCCGTCTTTTTTCTTGTGCAATAATTTTCCTTGATCGTTTTAAATTTATTTTATAAATCGTAGACCTAGGTACGTCTGCGTTTTGGCAATAAAGTATTTAAATTACACTTAACTGAAACATTAAAAACCCTAACGATAGAAATGTCAATATCACCACGTTCGTTCGAGTGATCAGCTGGGTCCAGCCCCGCGCTACCCGCCACCCGACCTACGGTCATTGAACTCGCGTGCGAACACTGACGTGACGAGAGCGCGTGTGTGTGTGGAGTTCGGAGTTCGCGTATTCAATGTACAATGCGGTCAGTGATTTAAAAAGGCTCGTTAGCTAAGAAATATCCAAAATTAAGACATAGTTACTTTAGACGAAAGTTTAGTAATTACATTCTAAACTGAGTTATGTGTGAAACGTGTACATTTTTTTAAAACTTTGAACGTTAATATCTCAGAAACTGGACATTTCCCAGGTGTTGTGTCAGAACAAACGTTGATTGTATTGATTAGGAAAACACTTGGCTTGCGGCTTCGTTAAGCTTCTTTTTATACCCGTTATATTTCAGTCATTTTTTAAAGTACTATCATATGAATAATATATATATTAAAGTATTTAATAACCTTTTAGTAAATACTCATACTTTTGTTTTAAGTGTTGTATTTATCGAGAAATTAAATATTTAGGCCGAGCGTAAAACTTCCATACGCAAAAAACCCAAGTATAATTTAATTTTAATTTATAACTTTATTTTTATACATCAAGGTCTTATTTTTTTAAACGCATGTCTGTAGAATATGTTTACTATGCTTTTAGAACTATTTAATATTTTAAAATACTTAATAATTTTAAAATACAGGTTTTTTAATGAACCTACTCATCAAAATATGTACCAAGCGAGCTTTGGAATCCATTATTAAATTCAATCAAACGTGAACTTTAATAACTTTAACGTACGTTTCGAATTCCATTTATTAGCTCTTCAAAAACTAAACTTACAAGTTCTGCCACCCGAGCGACACTCATAAATTATGTTTAAAGTAAACAAAGCCGATGCCGCGATAAGGAACAATGACACGTGGGCGCTCAAGGACAAACAATACGGGGGGCGGGGCGCACTACAGGATAAATAGCGTCAATGGTGCAGTCAGTGGACCTATAAAAGAGGAAATTTGTAAATTTCTCGACAGGTATAAGCAGTTATTTAGCGGCGGGCTGGGCCGGTACACCGGCGGGAGGGTCGCGCTGCGGGTGCGCGAGGGCGCGGCGCCCGTGTTTCACCGCGCGCGGCCGCTACCGTATGCGCTGCGGGAGCACGTCGACGCCGAGCTCGACGCCATGCTGCACGCCGGCGTCATTGAGCCCGTTGACTGTTCCGAGTGGGCCTCGCCTCTGGTGCCTATCAATAAGGCTGACGGTACGCTTAGGATCTGTGCGGACGGCGACTCTTAATCCCGCCTTGCTGATCGACCGGTATCCGTATTTTTTCGTACTTGATCCTTTTTAGAATTAAGCCTTAATTTCGCCGGAGCAAAAATATTATTAATAATAGTATTTATTTTAACACTTCCTTCCACCCCAGAATCAGCCATCTTTGACACTATCATTCAATGTTGCCAGTATTTAAAACCATATATCGATTAGGCATGAGTGCGATATATCAAAATGTAAATAATAATAATAACCGATATGAGTTTCATATCATATCATAATATCGGTTTACATAATTATAACGGTTGACATAACCGATAAAACAGAATAAACCGATATTACAAAAACTATAATATCGAGACCTAATCAAAATGAGAATATGAGGTCATTCGCTTTTTCTCTGTATTCTTACAGCGATGTAAAAGAGATGAAGCAAATTCGTGCCTATTTGGTGCAATGCTTGAGAAATTAGTTTTAGTACCTAGAGCTAGAGTTATGATTGGTTTGTAAGTTTTGTGGTAATAGTTTTGATGCGCGTTTGACCTTGGTGACACGTGCCGTGAAATTGAGAAAGTAAACATTGCGTTTATTGTGTTATACTCAAGTATTGCACTTTTAAAAATACAAAGCTTTACTGTTAGTGTTTAATACCGAAAGGGTATTGGATTTGAACTGTTTTTGTAAACACTAAAAGGGTTATAAAACCGCAATAGTAATTTGATCTAAGTAAGTTTATTGATACAAGCATCGGTCGCTTATATACTAACGCACGAAAAACTCCGATAGCGCGATCTAACTCGACCCCAACGCCATCTCTTATAATGTGATGGAACTAACTTAAAATAAAAACAACATTTAGTTTTATATTTTGCAACATGGACATACCGCCCACCAAGGACATTTATTGATGGAATGTCCTTCTGAACTTAATACTAAACAAACTTAAAGCTATAATGTAAAAGGATAAATTTTAATTTCATCTTACAAAGGTATATAAACTAAATAAATTCATTTATCTAAAATAGGAAGTATACACAGCTTGGAAGTCGGTCTTTTAAGAGTAGAGGACCCTGTGCGCAATGTGACCACACGTGTGATTTTATCATCACCAGGATGTTTTTGTACGACGCGACCTAACAACCAACGACTTGGCGGCAAATCGTCTTCCTTTATCAAAACAATGTCTCCAATTTTTGGTTCCGGTACTTGTGTAGACCATTTGTAACGATTCATCAAACTCGACAGGTACTCCTGTGACCAACGTTTCCAAAACGATTGAAGCATCTTTTGAACTAATTGCCATCTAGTTAAGCTACTTACGTTTGAACCTTCATAACTATAATCTGTTGCAGTCCCTCCAGCGTTGCCATATCGACTATAGGTATATCGAAGTGTTGAAATGTTTGTATAGAAACGCTACTATGTCGATCCGATTACAAGACGAGAGTACGAAACCAATCCAATTGCAGAAAGGTGTGAGACAGGGAGACGTCATATCTCCGAAACTGTTCACAAATGCGTTGGAGGACGTTTTTCAAGCTCTTGAATTGGAACGGATTCGGCATCAACATTAATGGCGAATACATCACTCACCTTCGTTTTGCCGATGATATAGTCATAATGGCGGAGTCGCTGGAGAACCTCAACACCATGCTCAGCGACCTCAATATCGTATCCCAACAGGTGGGTCTTAAAATGAACATGGACAAGACGAAGATCATGTCGAATGTCCATGTTGAACCCGTACCGGTAATTGTTGGGAGCGATACTATCGAAGTTGTCGACCACTACACCTACTTAGGACAGATTGTCCAGTTAGGTAGGTCCAACCTCGACAAAGAGGTCGCCCGGAGAATCCAACTCGGATGGGCAGCGTTCGGGAAATTACGAGATATCTTTGCATCGAAGATTCCGCAGTGCCTAAAGACAAAGGTCTTTAACCAATGTGTGTTGCCGGTGATGACATATGGCACCGAAACGTGGTCCTTAACTGTTGGCCTTTTAGAAAAGCTCAGAGTCACACAGCGAGCAATGGAGAGAGCTATGCTCGGAGTTTCTTTGCGCGATAGAATCCGAAACGAGGATATTCGCCAAAAAACCGGAGTTGCCGACATAGCTCGTAAGATTTGCAAGCTGAAGTGGCAATGGGCAGGCCACATCGCTCGACGAACCGACAACCGTTGGGGAAGAAAGGTTCTCGAGTGGAGACCACGCATTGGAAGACGCAGTGTTGGTAGACCTCCCACTAGGTGGACCGACGACATCGTGAGAGTCGCAGGCAACCGGTGGATGCGAGTGGCGAGTTGTCGGTCAGGATGGAGGTCAAAGGGGGAGGCCTATGTTCAGCAGTGGACGTCTTCAGGCTGGTGATGATGATGATGATGAACTATAATCTGGCACGTTAACGAAGGGTTCCCCAATCAAAAAATGACCCGGAGTTAAAGGTAATGGTTCCCCAGGATCTTCGGAGTTAATCAAGCTCATTGGTCGCGAGTTCAAGCAAGCTTCCACTTGTGAAAGTAGCGTGCTTAGCTCCTCATACGTGAGGGTAGTGCCACCAATAACCCGTTTGAGGTGGAATTTTGTAGACTTCACGCCTGCTTCCCAAAGACCCCCAAAATTAGGGCTGTGCGGGGGAATAAAATGCCATTCCGTCCCGTTAGCTTCAAGATGTTCGGCTATTGAGGGCTGAATTGATGCCAACTGCTGTAACTCTCTAGAGGCTCCTACAAATGTAGTGCCATTGTCACTCCATAGCTTTGCGACGTGACCTCGTCTAGCCACAAATCGTCTAAAGGCCAGAAACGCCTGTGTGGTCATGTCACTAACAACTTCTAAATGCAAAGCACGAGTGGACATACATACAAACAGGCACAAATAACCCTTATAAGAGTTATGACCTCGCCCTTTGGTTGTTCTGACATTGATCGGTCCTGCGTAATCAACGCCACTATGTGCAAAAGGTCTTGTGGGGGAACATCTAACAGAAGGTAAAGAACCCATCATCTGGTTACTTACGCTTGCTTTTTGCCTTATGCATATTACACATTTGCGAACATGTTTTTTAATTGTGTTTCTGGCTCCTAAAATCCAATAAGCTGTTCTAATATAGTTCGTCATAAGCAGCAAACCTCCGTGAAGAGTTTTTAAATGAGCATCGGCTACGATAAGCTGCGTCAAATGACTAGCGCTAGATAGAACTATAGGATGCTTTGTCTGCTCCTCTAATTGTGACCTTTCAAGTCTTCCTCGTACTCTCATAACACCCTTGTGGTCGATGTAAGGGCAGAGTGATTTAAGCTTACTTGATTTTAGTTGTATACAGGCTTTTTCTTGTAATTGTGTGTATTCCGTTATAAATGATTCCCTTTGTGTTTTCTTGATACAACATTCGAGTGCTGATTCTATTTCAGATTTTTGTATATACACCTTATTTTGACCTTTGTTCTGTTTTAAAAATCTGCGACAGTAAGCAATTACTCTTAGCAGTCTGGGTAATGAAGAGAATCTTTCAAAAATTGAATTATCTTGGACTGCAGTTACATGTCTTATCATCTTTGTTAAAGCTTCCAAATTAATGTCTAAGTCCTTTGGTCTGTTGTATTTAATAACTTTATCCTTGAGGAAAGCAGGTCCAGAAAACCACCTTTCGTTTTGTATCAACAGGCTAGGTAATAGACCTCTGGAAGCACAGTCTGCCGGGTTTTCTTTAGTTGAAATATGCGACCACTGAGGCGAGCCTACTGTCGTTAAAATCTCCGAAGTTCTATTGGCCACAAACGTCTTCCATCTACTTGGGTGACTATTGAGCCAGGCCAATACTACAGTGGAATCTGTCCATGCTCTAATATTTTCCTTTGAAATGTCTAGGATTTCTGCTGTTTCAGACAATAATTTAGACAGTAGAACAGCTCCGCACAACTCCAAACGAGGAATGCTTATTTGCTTGATAGGTGCGACTCTGGTTTTAGCTACTACCAAAGAAATATTTACATTGTCTGCGCTGTCTTTTTTACGTAAGTAAACTACCGCAGAGTAAGCTGCTTTGGAAGCGTCACAGAAACCGTGGAGCTCCATTATGTCATTTGGTCGGGTAGCCAGCCAACGCGGTATTCTAACGTGGGTAAGTAATAACAATTCTTCCCTATAAGTATACCATTCTTTGATAAGTTCTGTTTTTAAAGCTTCATCCCAACCAACTCCTGCTAGCCATAGCTTTTGTATAAATATTTTAGCTATAACCACGCTAGGAGCTAACAAGCCTAACGGATCGAACAATTTTGCTATGTCTGATATTATTGACCTTTTTGTTACAGGTGCGGTTGTCGGCGGCGGGAGATTCACCGAGTACTGGAATGTATCATTGGACCTGTCCCAGGTAAGTCCCAATATTTTAATTGTACTATTTAATTTAATATCTAGGTGCTTGTGCTGTATGTTCTCCGTCTTTGTAGTTTTACTATTTTTAAATTCTATTGTCTCATGTTTATTGCTACCTATTTCCTTCTTACTTTTATGTGTTTGTCCTACATCTTCCTTAATTGCTTTACTTTCAATTGTATGGATAACATTTAGTATTTGCTGATTATTGCTATTCCATTTTTGTAATGTAAATCCGCCCTTTGCTAATATTTCTGTCATCTGTTGAACTATTTCCACACCCTCTTCGATATTATAACACCCTGACATAAAATCATCCATGTAGAAACTATTTAAAACTTTCTTGGCAGCTACATCATAACCTTCTCCTTCGTCATATGCAATCTGGTGTAACGTTCTGACTGCTTGGTAAGGCGCAGATGCTGTCCCAAATGTCACCGTAGTTAATTCGTAGTCTTTGATTTCCTCATCCGGCCTGTCTCGCCACAGTACGCGTTGGAACATAACATCTTCATCAGCTACTTTGACTTGACGGTACATTTTTATGATGTCCGCAACTAGACCAATCGGGTAAACTCTCCACCTTAACACTATGTGCCTCAAGTCTGCCTGTAAAGTTGGTCCAACCATCAACGTGTCATTCAGGGATACGCCGTTACTGTTCTTTTCCGAAGCGTTGAAAACAACTCGCACCTTTGTAGTGGTTTTGTCGTTTCTAATTACCGCATGATGCGGTAAGTATACGGCTTCTTCTTTCTTACTGTCATTCAACTTTACTGGTCTTAAGTGTCCTAACTGTATATATTCTTGAATAACTTCTACGTAGCTTTCTTTTAACACCTTGTCCTTTTCTAATTTTCTCTCTAATGCTTCAAATCTTCGCTTAGCTATAGCACGAGAGTTTCCAGATTTACAACGAGGATTTGAATCTCTAAATGGTAACTTAACAATATATCTACCATCGTCATCTCTCTTTGTCGAAGTACTATATAATTCTTCACAGCGCTGCTCTTCTGGGGTGAGTAACCTTTTTGAACATATTTGATCTTCAATTTCCCAAAATTGCTTTAACATTTGAGCTTCGCCTACATATAAATGCATTACGTTTATATTATCTGTTTTATAATTTGGCCTTGTATTATTTGCAGGACTTACAGTACCCGAATGGACCCACCCTAAGGTAGTGCTCTGTGCTACTAGCGTACCAGATGGACTCTTTACTATTCCTTCCTTTAAGATACAACTGAAAGTATCCGCGCCCAACAAAATATCGATTTTATTGGGTTTGTTGAACTCTGGATCCGCCAAACGCAAGCTGTTTTCGCCTATCCAATCAAAAGTGGTTGTACTAATATTTCGTTCAGGTAAGTACGAAGTAATCTTACTTAATACATACGCATTAACTTCAAGTCTGAACTGTGGATATATACGAGACTGAATCGTCAAATGTACCATATGAGTTGCGATGGTGGACTGGTTACCTCCTACACCTGACACTAATCCTCGAATAGGATTTTTTTTAAGACGGAGATATTGCACTGCAGCTTCTGTTATTAAGCATGCTTGCGACCCCTGATCGAGCAAAGCGCGCACCATTTGAAAGCTGCCTGTTTTCGACTCGACTCTTATTAACGCTGTCGCTAATAAAACCTGTCTATATTTTACAAAATTGTCAGTGGATAAACAAGTCACTATTTGATTAGTACTAGCTACAGAACTAGTACTATCTTCAGTGGGCTTTACGGAACTGACATTAACTTTACTCTCAAATGGTTCGCCAGGGTGAAGCAAAGAATGATGACGCTTATTGCAAACTCTGCATGTGGTATTCTTTTTACAGTTGTAAACGGTATGATTGCTGCCTAAACAGTTGAAACATATCTTGTTTTTTGCTACAAAGTCGCGTCTACTATCAACTGATTGTTTAGAAAAACCTTTGCAAAAACAAAGTTTGTGACTTTCAGAACAAAACTCACATCGCATACTTGACGTACTTGTAGCCAACATTGCTTTGGCGTTATGAACATGTGAACTATTTTTTGACTGATGACTCTGATGACTCTGATAAGCGACTGCCTTTGTTGGCTCTATACACTCTAATGCGCGAAAACGATTTTCAATAAAATGCTTAAATTGTTTAAACGTCGGTAACTCGTTATTAGAATCGTTATTTATACTTAACTCCCATTGCTTACGGGTTTCATGGTCTAATTTAAAAGTAACAATATGAATGATGATAACATCCCATGTGCTCACATCAATTTGAAGATTCTTAAGGGCATGTAAGCAATCACTTGTGGTGTCCAATAAATTTTTTAACAAACTGGCCGACTCTGACTGCATACGTTTTTGACCGAAAAATCTCTTTAATATGCAGTTAGCTAGGTACTTTTTATTACTATAACGCTTTTCTAATTGTGCCCAACATTCATTATAATTAGCATCAGTTATTGGCGTATGTCTTATTAACTGTTCGGCTTCGCCACTAAGGTGGCTTTTAAGATAATGTAGTTTTTGGACATTGTCTAGTGAATCATTTTTATGTACAAGAGATATAAATAAATCGTGGAAAGTGGTCCACTCTCCATAGGTACCCGAAAACATAGGAATGGAAATCTTCGGCAACCTTACAAAAGAATTAGATGTTTTAGCTAAACTAGAAGAACTTTGCTGCCCTGTCTCCTTTACTACGCTTATTTTATTAATCAAAGTCTTCATTAAACACTTGTATGTAATATAAGTATCTTCAGTAACATCATAAATATCAATCACCTTTTGTCCTAACTCATCTTCTCTATACTTCTCATGGAGATTAGAGTTAGCTGATCTAAAAGCAACCCAATCATGCTCTAATAACTCTTGCCTAGTTTCTATATATTCTAATGTTAACCTATCTTTTGGACTCTTTTTAAAGTTACTTAATCCTCTTTGAATAACGTTTTGTTGATCTTTTAACAAATTAATTAAGCCCTCCATATTTACTTCTAAAAGTGTATTAAATTATAATAATAAAAATTTAAAAGTTAAGTTACACAAAATGCTATAGTGAAAAATACTTTAACAATCTAACTTAAAAAAAGACTGACCTTAATTTTCTATGTCCGTAACAATTTTACCTCAAATTTTTACAAGTCTTTTTTAAGTTATCTTAATGGGACCGAAATCGGACATAGGTTCCCCGTTCCGTCGGTTTTTGTAAAATTATTCTAAGTCCTTAAAACTAACATGCAAAATATTACAAGTCCAACTTCATATGATAATTTCATAAGTTTCGACCTTAATGGAAATAAGGTTCACAATCGTTAAAATTATTTCTATAGTAGTAATTCTTCCAAGTTGACCACTTCATACAAATAAAGGCCACAATTGCTTGAAATTTGTATCTTGATCATAAAAATTATTAAAGTTAAATGTTCTCTAAAATAAGGCTCAAAACTGCTTGGCAGTTTCATTCACTGCTTCAACAAAAAAACACAATAATGTACTCACGGTATCACCTCACTCACACTTCACTCAATGGTTGAACTGCTAGTGGCGCCCCCTGGCGTCACGTTGAACTGGTAGTGGCGCCCCCCTGACGTCACGTTGAACTGGTACCAACCGCCTGATCCTCCTGGCGAGCTGGTGCTGGTGCTGGTGGCGCCCTCTGCTGGCGTCCTGGTGAACTGCTTCCGGAATCTTGATCCTGGAACCCGTACCTTGCCGCAGCGATCCACTGCGAGTACGGCGGGGATTTTGGATGCGATCCGACTTGGGATCCGATCTTCAAATATATCCGGAAATATCCGGCTCGAAGGACCAATGTTTAATACCGAAAGGGTATTGGATTTGAACTGTTTTTGTAAACACTAAAAGGGTAATAAAACCGCAATAGTAATTTGATCTAAGTAAGTTTATTGATACAAGCATCGGTCGCTTATATACTAACGCACGAAAAACTCCGATAGCGCGATCTAACTCGACGCCAACGCCATCTCTTATAATGTGATGGAACTAACTTAAAATAAAAACAACATTTAGTTTTATATTTTGCAACATGGACAGTTAGTCCTAAGCCTAGTAAAGAATGAAGGCTAATCGCTATAACTAACTGAGCGAGCGCAATCTGTATAACATATCTATTTAAATAACTTGATAAATGTACGAGTTAACGTTTGTAGTTCATTTGCCGTAGCTAATAACAAGACATAACGCATTTAACTTAGTAAACTGTACCTTTTGATATCGATTTCTAAAAACGGTTATCCGTATCGATATGAAAACTCCATAATATCGGTTACATATCGGTTTTGATAAAAAAACAAAAACGCTCATTTGTCTAATATTGATTGATAATCTACTAATCAATAAATGAATTGACGAAGCCATGATGTGAAACATGTAGGTTGTGTTATTATTATTATATTGTTTTACATTTAATAAATGTTTTTTATTTTTAATTTAAGTTCAGGTATCTTGTCTGCGGCGGTACTAGATAATAAAAATTCAATTGTTTTGTCTCAACTGCGGTAGTCATGAATCCGTGACTACCGCAGTCGAGCAAATCATAATGAAACAAGTAAAAATAAAGAAAACAGAATCCGCATGACGAAGGCGATGCGACGACGCCGTAAACCGGCAAAATACCAAAATAATACAACAAAACATCAATCAAATGAAATTTTAAAAACTACAAGGTGAAAAATATAAATTTTATAATTATTCAATTATTATAAATCCATAAATCATTCGATTTTCTTGATTGTTATACATAGATATTATATTAGTTAATTTCTATATTTTTATCGAGTACTTTTATCTAATCGATCGACACACAAGCGATTCACGTCATTACCGAAATGGCAATAATGGCATTATATCAACTCTAGCCCAAATACCAAAGCATTGACATAACATGGGCGCAACACCCTACTGTCCTATTTCCAACAAGAGTCATCTTAGATGCGGAACCTGAAACAATAATATATTTGTTAAATTATTTGTTTGAATAGAAAAAAATACATTTTAAATAGAATGTGAGAATGAAAATGATAAATGTTTGGGGAGCTCGATGACCTAGTGACTAAGCCAATCAGTTTGAAATTATCCACGTTAAGCAACTTTCGCAACGCGGGGTCACTGCATAGGTGATTAAATTAAAAACATCTTGATCTTATCTCTGTTGCAGTTGCAGTTGGTCTAGGATGTATTCATAAGATGGTAGTTGTTAAATTAAGCCCATCAACCCGCATTGGAGCAGCTATGTGGGTTATGGCTCAATCTCTATGAGTTGTTGTCCATGTGGGGAAGGCTTGTGCCTAAAAGTATGATGATTATGGGACGATGATGATGATGATGAGAGAATTAATATAGTTTGATAAAACAAATAGATCTATTAAAGAATATAAAAGAATACATACGAAATGAGGATATATCCATCCTATTATAATATTCCTTTCTGGGCAATTTGGACGTACTAAGTGAGTGCGAGCCCAAAGAAACATGCACCACAAGCAAAGCACACACTTCTATGCCCAAACATAGATATAGGTGCAGATTCATCTTCGGGTACTTGTTGTTATTCAATAGCATTCCAAGCATAGTCTACATTCACGAAAAACCTAAAAAGAAAATAATACTATTAATTAACTTAACTAAAAAAAACTTCTAAACTATTGTTCCCTGTAAAATAACCAAACAAATAAAAATGGCTACACCTAACAGGGTTTTGTTTTAGGTAGTTAGTGGAAAGCACTGTACTCCGTGATGTGACACAAAGGATTTGTATTTAGACACAATGTTTCATAATCATAATGAACACAAATAAGAAAAATATAATCGATTCACTCATGAAATATTGAATAGTTTAAAAAACCTAAACTTGCTGACTGATGGTGTAAGACTATTTCACACTTTTAATTTAATTTATTTTTTATAAAATGATACACTTTGTTTTAATTTTTTCTAGCAATTCACTGAATAGTATCATGAATGTTTAGTATCTTGTACTGAACATTTTCAACTGTACAATAATACACACAGCTTCCACCATACCCTGGTCAATGTAGTGCCGTTGAGGCAAAAACATGTTAACTATTAGGTTAATGTAGTGCCGTTGAGGCAAATACATGTTAACTATTAGTTTAGGAACATCATATAATAAAGGCCTTACTCATAAACATTTAAGCATTATTTAGTTCAACACACACACGTCATTTTGTATTTGAGCAAAAGAGACAATAGGTACATGTTTATATATTTCTATAAGTACACAAACAGATTACAATATGCCTGGGTACAGTTACATACTTGGTTAATCTTAATTAGCTAGATGGTAATCCTAAACGAGTGTACACAGCATGGTTTTTTGAATACAGTTTGTTAGGAAAACTATGTTAAAGTCTAACTAAACAATGCTTATTGTTTTTATGTAAGGCTCTAGGTCAACTACTGATTTTTAATAACACATCAATAGTTCTTACCGAGGCGTTCGTATATATAATATAATAGTTCGTAGCCGTACAGAGAAATTCACCATTGGATTATTCTGTGCCATAGGTTCAGTTGAATCTTGTTAGGAGCGCCAGCGCTGGTGCGCTAGTCGCATAAAACGATAGGTAATCATTTATTGATTGACTTGACTTGTTTACCCGTTTTCTAGTCACGTCCTTAACGAATCGGTTTGGCTCACTACGTATTCCAATATAAAACATTTCTTCAAGTTCACAAACACAAAACAAAACAAACAATGAAACGAAAGTCTCTATCCAGTCTCTATCTCACTCAAGTATGATCGAATGAATGAATGATCAATTATATGATTTTTTTTAAATATATTTTGTGACCATGGATACAAGTCCTTCAGTCGTAACTCGTAATATTATAGATCATTAATGCTTATAGTAGATGATAATGACAATGAGTGATGAATTATGAACGTAGAATGCTAAATGATATTCCCCTCAAAACCCATGTGTTTTAGTAAAGATGTGGGACTTTACTGAGATCTCACACGGATTTCTTGAGAGAATTTGAAAAGTAATGTTGCACGGTTTTATTTTAAGTCAAGTCAAGTCAAGTCAAAATATATTTATTCAATAAACTCAATTAATAAGCACTTTGAATCGTCCAAATCTTTTTTAACCTACCACCCATTCAGGACATAATTTTTTAACTGTGGCAAAGAATGGGCGCAAGAAACCACAGCGCACAAAAGCAACGACATTTACAAACAAAAAAAAGAGTATGTCGTTACCAGGTCAATACAAAATATGAATTTAAAAATAAAAAAAAATGATGCAATACAAAATTACAATACAATGTAGTATCAATTAAATAAAGACAATTAGAAATAGCTGTTGGAGTGCTTGGAGCATTTCAGATCCAAGCTGTTTTGTCTTCTGTGTAATCTGACACTTTATAATAAGCTTTTTTATAAAGCTTTTCTTTGATTTTGATTTTAAATTTATTAAGATCTAATTTCTGAATATCATTTGGTACTTTGTTGTAAAATCTTACACACAGACCCCTAAAAGAATTATTTATTTTATGGAGCCTAGTATAAGGTACTGCTAATTTGTTCTTACTTCTAGTGTTTACATTGTGAATATCACTGTTTTTTGAAAACATTCCAGTATTTTTATGAACATAAATCAAATTTTCATAAATGTATTGTGATGCAACTGTCATTATATTTATATTTTTAAATCTCTCTCTGAGAGAGTCGCCAGCCTTTAGGTTATAGATTGCTCGAATAGCCCTCTTCTGAAGCACAAAGATAGTTTGAATGTCGGCAGCATTTCCCCACAGTAAAATGCCGTACGACATTACACTATGAAAGTAACTGAAATAAACTAATCTGGATGTATCAACGTCAGTTAACTGACGGATCTTCATTACTGCATAAGCCGCAGAGCTAAGTCTATTCGACAATTTAGCTATATGTGGGCCCCACTGAAGCTTGGCATCTAACGTGATGCCTAGAAACACAGTGGTGTCCACAGGATTCACATTCTTATCTTTAATTTGTACACTAGTTGTTACTTGCTTAACATTAGGCAATACAAATCTAACACATTTGGTTTTTCCCTCGTTTAATAGCAAGTTATTTATACTAAACCAGTGAACAATCTTTGAGATCGCATTATTCACATTGTCATAATTTGGGTGTCGTCGTTTCACTTTGAATAAAAGTGAAGTATCATCAGCAAACAATACTATCTCATGACTGTCTTTTACAAAATAAGGTAAGTCATTAATATAAACCAAAAACAAGAATGGACCTAGTATTGAACCCTGCGGAACTCCCATTGTAACCACTGATCCCGGAGATCTTTTACCGTTAATGTCGACCTTCTGAATCCTGTTACTCAAGTATGAGATTAGAAGGCTCAAAGAAGCATCCCTAATTCCATAGTGGTTAAGCTTCCTGACCAAAGTTTCATGTAAAACACAATCGAAAGCCTTGGATAAATCACAAAATACCCCTAGGGCATCCTGTGATTCCTCCCAGGTATCAAATATTTGGATTAAAAGCTCAACACCGGCGTCAGTTGTTGAGCGACCCCTAGTAAAACCATACTGTTTACAATGTAAAAGTTTATTTCTATGAAAATGAATTTGAATTTGGTCTAGCATCAACTTTTCAAAAATTTTACTAAATGTGGGTAGCACAGAAATAGGTCTAAAATTAGAGGGGTCAGAAGTGCTACCTGATTTAAACAACGGAATTAATTTGCTATGTTTCATTAGGTCAGGAAAAACACCACAGTCAATGCATTCGTTAAATATGCAAGCTAAAACTGGAGCTATTGTCATAATTACTGATTTAGCGACATCCACGGAATTACCCCACAGATCAGCAGTTTTTTTTTTATTGAGAGTGTTAAATGTTTTTAATATATCTATAACACAAATTTTTTGAAAACTGAAATTACTTTCACAATCTTTAACATTCTCCTTCAAAACAGATTCAGCTACAGTGGGGGAGGAAATCAAGGCTTTTGTAGTTGAAACTGGAATGTCAGTAAAAAACCTCTCAAATGCTGCAGCAACATCAGCATCAGAAGTCAAGGTTTTATTATCACAATTTAAAGTGTACTCATTATTACGACTTCTGACCTTTCCTGTTTCACTATTTATAATATTCCATGTCATTTTTATTTTGTCATTACTATTCTTAATCTTAGAACTCAGATAGTTTGCCTTGGCTAATCGGCATACTCTTTTAAATAACTTTGAATAATTTTTAACATATAATTTGAAGTCGTCGCTGGTGTTATAGTTGCGTTCACCATAAAGTTCATAAAGGCGTTTCCTACTTTTGTGAATACCAATTGTAGCCCATTCATTAAAAGATGCAGTACCACTAACCGAGATCTTTTTTGGAACAAAAGATTTATTAAATTCTGAACAATATATGTTAAAAAAATCGTTATAAAAGACATCAGGGTTGTCATTGTATTCTAAATAATTTAATTTTGTATCTAGATTGCTTTTAAAGCGTTCCAGCCGACCTGCAGTTTTTGGCACAACAGTGATATTCTTTTTCATCACTTGCTTACGCTGGTGTGGAAAGCTGACCATTTGGCCACAATGATCAGAGTCCAGGTTATTAATAATTTGCTTAGCCAGTGGTTTTACATTTGTATATATGTTATCAATACAGGTGGCCGAAGTGGCAGTTATTCTTGTCGGCTCCAAAAATAAATTATTCAAATTGTATGATAGAAATAAGTTTTTAATTTTAGTTGACAATGTGGAGTTTTCTAGCAAATTTATATTAAAATCACCGCAAACAATTATTGTTTTACCTACATTGCGGACCTTACGCAATGTCTCATCCATAACTTTTTCAAAAAGATCATACAATGCTGAAGGAGGTCTGTATACACTTATCACAACAAACTGCTCCAACTCCACAGAAGCTATTTCTATTGTTCGCTCAACCGAGAGGCTCACTATGTCTTTGCGTTCTTTTAATTTAAACTTTTTACTAACAATAACTAAGGAGCCACCATGTATTGCATTTCCTCGACTGAACGAACTTCCTACCAAATGATTCTTAAAATTGAACATGAACTGATGGTCTCTAAGCCAGTGCTCGGTAATGCAAAGAATATCAATATTATTACAGTTCATGAACAATTCAATCTCTAAATCTTTGCCTATCATTCCTTGGATGTTCTGGTGAACAATGTTCAAAGATTCTACATTTTTTAAATTTAATGATTGACCGGGGCTTTTTATAAAGTTTTTTTTACATTGATTTAATTTCATTTTATTTGCAAACATTTTGCAAGAGAGTTCCTCTTTTGTCTTATAATTTAATTCCAATAATTTGCTAGAGGTGTCCTCTATTGTCTTATAATCTAATTTAAATTATTTGGAACATATTCCAAAGTCTGAATTGGCATGTCAGTATGTTGCAGCTCAATAGAAGCCGCTGAGCTAGCCATGTTATTGGCTAAATACTTAAAATAAAATGATAGCGAATTTGCTATCTGTCGCTTAAAATAAGTCTTAAGATAATATTTATCTTTTGTCAATATAAAATTATTATCTAATAATTTATTTATGTCTATTAATTCTACTTTCTTTTCATAGAAAGCCATTGTATTCAATGTCAAATTAAGCTTAAATCTATAATTATTTTCTTCGTGTGGCAAGTTTTTACTGTAAGGAAGTGTGAACATTATAATTTTTGGAATATTTAAAGAAAGTAATTTTTCATAAAAGTTAACTAATACTTTTTTGTTCACATTTCCCCTTTTCCCAATTAAAATAATAACAGTTTCTACATTATTAAGGTCATGTGAAATCAATTTTTTCATTATATCATGGTATGTCAAACCAGGCATACAATAATTTAAGACAGTTTGCCCCTCAGTGTTTAAAAATTGACCCAACCCTCTTCCAATTTCATCACTAAACATTAGAGTGCTACTTTTAGTACATTTATTGTCTTTTTGGTAAGAAATATTGGAATTCAAACTGGACAAACCATGGCATAGCTGCTTAGGAGGTGAGGGATCACACACTGGTATGGACATGGAATGCTCCGAGGCAGCCAGGCCTGCCGCCAGGGATTGCCTAGATTCATTATCAAAGTTCTCAGTCCGAGAACTATCCAAAAGGTTATTTAGGGCCAGTATGTATTCCCCAATCTCCTTCTTTGAGGACTCATACCTAGTAGTCATACTTGTTAATGACTCCTGCAAACTAGTTAACTTATAATTTAATTTTTCAATTTCAATGTCATATTTTAATTTATTGTTTTCTAATAATGATGAACACTCATTTAATTTATTAACTAATTGTAATCTTTCTTTAATTAATGTTACATTTTTCTTCATATAGACTTTTTTTTTCATTAAAAGTTGAGTTTTCTTAATACATTTATTTAATTTAATATATTTTTTTAATTTATTTCTGCTACATTTAACAGGCTGGATAGTGGCACTGGAATAAATACTATCCTCCTTTGTTAAGTCAATTGTTACCAAAGGATTAATATTAAATGAAGCAGAAACTATTTCAGGCGCACAGCTAACTAACTCATCGAACAGACTTTGGTTCTGTATGGTAGTTACTTGTAATTTGTCACATTCTAGAGTACTTATACTACAATTAGCCTCATGTAACTGCCTTTCCAACCCAGAGATACGCACAAGGGCCTGCTCATACTCATCCCTGCATTGGTTGAACCCGTCTACTAACAACTGAAGCTTGTCCCGTTCCTCATTAATACAATTACACTCAGAATGTAATGAAGACATCTCTTTTTTCAATTTATTGTTTCTATCCAGTAAGTCCAACATTTCCTTTTCATTGTCATCTCTTTCCCTATTCAATTGTTTGATTAACTCCTTGGATGCCTTCAATTCCTGCAAAGCCAGGTGGAGCTTAGACTCTTCCTGACGAGCCAAGGCCTTTCTAGTACCAGCATACATTTTGAATTGATAAAATGTCTAATGTACTTATAGCAATTAGAACCAGGGAGATACTCAACCAATGTTATAAAGTTAACTGAAATTTTAAAAAAAAAGGTAAGTACCCTTTTTAGCAAATAAAATAAAGGTGTACTTAACTAAAATGTTCTCTTTAAAAGTATGTTTATTTAGAATGCATAAATAATGATAAAAATACTACCTTGTAAAGAGAAAACAATGAAATAACACAATAATTACCAACAACAATTCGAATAATGAACTGTCATTCGCCGATTCGATTGAAGTTTTATGATTCACAATAAGTAGCACTTAGAGACACAAAAAACACTTTGTTAAACGTTTAGTTGTGCAATATCAGGTGAATAATTGAAAGGGGGTCAATATTTACATCGATAAAATAATAAATTTGTTAAAATTCACGGGAGCAAACTTAGAACAGCTGTTAGCAGAAATGTTGCCACACGAAAAAAGCCAATTTATTGCCAACACTCATGCACGTTCACAAAATGAATTAAATGAATGATGAATTGGGACTTCTTGGCGGGAAAGTGAATCGTCATGTCTGCAGTTTTGTTTTATTTTCTATAATTTGTGTTTTGTCGAATATTAATGTGAAACAATGGTGGATTTTTTATTGTTAAGTGTTTGTGAACGTGCATGAGTGTTGGGAAATAAAACAAAACATTGCAACATCACTTTTCAAATTCTCTCAAGTCCGTGCGAGATGTCAGTAAAGTTCCACATCTTTACTGGGTCTCAAGGGGTTTGGGGGGAATATCATTTAGCATTAAACGTTCTTAATATCACTCATTATCATCTACTTAAAGTATGTCAATAAACTAGAGTTTATTAATATTAGAATATTACGACTGAAGGACTAGTATCCATGGTCACGAAAAAAAAAAGAATGATGAATTGAATGATAGTGTCAAAAATGGCTGATTCTGGGCTGGAAGGAAGTGTTATCTTATACAACCATCATTATTAATATATTTTTTTCCGGCGTAGTTAAGACTTCATTCTAAAAAGGATCAAGTACTAAAAAAATATATTAATTTTCTATATTAATTTGATAGGTGTATAAAGCGATTTCATAAATGGTCAATCTCCTTTCGTTACTTGACTCGTTCAATATAATTGTATTACGAATGAATCATTTCAGATTCCGTTGTCGACAAGGACGAAACTATGCTGATTGTGGTGCAGGCCGAGACCCCACATACAGCTATTGATGATAGTGAAGTAAAAGACGTCTCCGGCAGAGGTGTTTATTATTTTGCTATTTTTCACAATCACTCAATAAATTTCGATACTTGACTCGTTCAATATAATTGTATTATGAGTGAATCATTTCAGATTCCGTTGTCGACAAGGACGAACCTATGCCGATTGTGGTGCAGGCCGAGACCTCACAGGCCACAACTGATGATGGTGAAGTAAAAGACGTCTCCGGTAGAGGTGTTTATTATTTTGCTATTTTTCACAACCACTCAGTAAATTTCGTTACTTGACTCGTACAATATAATTGTATTATGAATGAATCATTTCAGATTCGATTCGTTTTCGACAAGGACGAAGCTGAAATACTAGGCTGGATACAAAATATCGACAATGACCACGAAACCCACCGCGATTTAGATATTGATGCAGTCGATGAGAATGATATCGCACTTACTGCAACGAATCTCTCACTATCCTTCCGAGAAGATTCCCGTTGATCTTGACTCAGAACTTGAGAGTCAAATTCACAACATAGATTCGGCAAATGATAGTGTCGTCCAACGCCTATTGTTACTAGATACTCTAAATTTTGACTGGACCAACAACCGAGAATCATTTACTGGTGTTCGAGAACAATTCACAGGACAACAAGGGCCTAAATTTCCTGTATCAGAACATGTGACACCATTGGACATATTTGACAAAATCTGGGACAAACACATTATATTTAAAATAGTAGAAGAAACCAACAGATACGCCGAAACTTTTACATCCACCAAACCTCAGATCGCCAAAACGTGAAAACCAGTAACAGCTGATGATATATGGATGTTTTTTGCGATTATCGTTCTTCAGGGTAACGATCCTAGGCCAGTTGAAAGGGAGTACTGGTGCTTAAACTCGATCTTCACACAAATGCCATATTTCAAATTACTCATGTCATATAAACAGTTCATGCTAATAAAAAGATTTTAACATTTCAATGATAATGCACAGTTAACATCAACAAATACAACCGAAGAAAGGAAACTTTTTAAAATTCAACCTTTTACTCACCATCTCAATGAAAAATTCCAAAGTTTATTTTACCCAGGTCCAGAAATATCCCTTGATGAATCGTTTCTCTTGTGGAAAGGAAGGCTAAGTTTTTCGCAAAATATTTTAACCAAAGCTGCAGGCGTTGGTATAAAATCGTACGAACTCTGCGACTCAAAAACTGGGTACCTTTGGAAATTTATCATATACACTGGCAAATCACAAGACCCCACATACCAAAAACCTCATGACCAAGACCAACCTGATGGTGCAACGGCGGGAATCGTCTTTAATCTGGCACGTCCTCTATTTCATAAAGGCCATGTATTAGTCATGGACAATTTTTACAATTCCCCATTGCTGACCCGCTGCTTGAAACAACATGGCACAGACACAATGGGGACCTTGCGCATATAAAAGAGTTTGTGCCAGAGACTTTAAAGCAGATGACTAAAGCCAACATGCGCGTGGGTCAAGTAGGATTTAGCATGACTCACGATATGACTATTATGGTATGGCGCGATTCAATTGTATCTATGATATTGTCGTATCACAAAGCCGAAGTAGGTGGAAAAGAAAAACATGAAACTTGTAATGAAAACAAAATGTGATTTTTAAATTGATCTCTCATACATAAAGGTGATTTTATAACACATCTGCTTTCTATTACCCTGTCCTATCGGAGCAAAGTAAAAATGACAAAATATAACTATTCTCCATTTAAAAATTAAATAACAGACTTGTGAAGGGAAATTATGGAGCAAAGTTACCTCCTGCATAAGAACTACTTTGCTCCAAAAGAAATAAAAAATTTAAAATAGTTGGTCACTAAATACTATAATATACTTAATGTCAGGTTAAACTTTAATAGTACTATTATTAACACAATACATCACATTACTGATTTAAACAAGATTTAAAAAGAAGTGAAATAAAAAAAAATATTGAGCAAATTTTTAAAAATTCAATGAGTTAATATATGAATAAAGACCGTAACTCCCGTTGCACAATAGACAATTATTATGGATATGGAAGTTTTTTGTTCAAGTTAGATGATTTGCTCTTTGAAATATAATTGTTTGTCGATACATAATTGTATGCCGGCGCAGTGGGTTTGTTCTGACACTGTTTATTCTCATTTATAGTGTTTACAGGCTTATTTAATGGTTTATTATGACTCGCATTTACCTAGTCTAACATGTCTGCTTTGTTTTTAAGAAATCAGAACAAATCCTCCAATTTCCCTTTATGATTTTCCCAATTGCGTTCAGTGGCAAAATCCAACTTTGAAACAATTAAATAAATGACAATAGTGTCCCATAATTCAGTGGGTTCATTTAATGTTTTAAGTGCCCGTAAATTTCTCAAAACATTTGTGTGAGCCGTTACTTGCCCACACAAGAAATGTCAGAATAGTTACGACGTCACGGGAAGAGTTACGAGAGTCTTGTCAAATAAAAAATACGTCGATACTAATTGAATGCCTTTAATGCACTGTTACATACGAGCTAATACATTGTCCATAACCAAAGTAGGTCGGTTGTGCAATATAACGCGACAACGCAAATATGAATTAACAATAGTTATTATATTAAAATAACAATGGCTTGTACATATTGCCAACAACAACAAAAGATATGCATAAAAAACAAAAAAAAAGGAAAGTTTGTCAAGTTGATAACCTTGTAAGGACATTGTTTAGTTACACTAAGGTTTTGGCAAATTATCAAATTTTATTGTTCTGTTCCTTGTTGGGGACGTAGCCCTGTCCACACATGCTCTGGAACCACTCACTTCGCGGAACCTAGACATAGGGGTGTGTCACGCACTCACACCACCTTCATTCACTGCACTCACGACACTGTCACGACTCCGACCTAGTTCCAAGTCAGAGACTTGGGCTGGCTGCTGCTGCTGCGTTCCGTTGACGCATCTTGCTGTCAAACATCTTCCGAATCTGAATACTACATAAGCCATAAGAAGCAAGACCAACGGGATTAAAATGGAATAGATAATCGTGTAATGAGTAGAGTCGGTCAAATCAATTGGTTGAAAATTTTGCGTTTTCAATTCTTCTATTTGCTGTTTTATTGACTCATACGCTTGATCATGGTTTTCTACCTCGTTTTCTTGTGGAGTATGAAAAGATGAAGAATTAATAATATCATTCAAAGCGGACATCGGCTGTATTGTGGGGATCTCAATATGTTGTTGTAAAAATAGTTGATTGTTATAATCATGATGGGCTTGTATAGTAAATGTGTCACCCTTTATGAGACAGCCTTGACCTATATTAATGAGGCCATTGCCCTGCAATTGTTTTGTATCCAGTCCAGCTGAGCATAAAACGCGAACTCTGCACTCCCGGCAGCATGAGTACAACCAAGCGCCGGGCGATTGTAATTTGACCCAGTTATCGGAACATTGTCTGAGCTCTGCCCGACAAAAGGTGTCATTGTTATTATTATATACAGTAATTGCACATATTGACTTATCAAAGTGGACATTAAGTATGGGAATACTTTCGTAGCATAAAAAGCTATTTTGATATCTTTTGCACGTTTGTATGTCACTTTCTGTCATTGGTATAATCATATCTTTTTTCATGTTGACTGCGATGTAGGGAGTGATGGGAATATTATACATCATTTTGTCATTATTTTTCGATGGTAAAGAATATGTTTTGCTAAGTTCAAACTGACTTTGACTTAGTAGCGGAATTCTAATTTCTATAATTAAATAAGCTTTTGTCACTTTGGCGCGGATTCGTAGCAATTGATATAACTCTCTTACATTATTCGTCGGTACTACTAATTCACCTTGTAGTCGTCCAGATATGAGATTGAGTTGATTTTGCAATTCAGTAGGCGAAATTAGGTGTATGTCAAGTCGCCCGTGATGAATGTTTGTAATGGTGTCAATTAACGTTCCTTGAACTCTTCTTAAATTTGATAAAATAACATCGACGGAGAGCGCCGTTGTTAACACAGAGAGAGCTTGCATTTGATGGTCTGCAGATTGCCGCACCTCATTAATAGCCAACGTCATATTCTTTAGATGTTCGTTAATAAAGTGAAAGTGGCTATTCATAATAGCTTCATTACGTTTTAAGATGTTGTTTTCGGCCTCCAGAATAGACGTTTGATTTCGTATCATATTTAATAAATGGCTTTCATTGTTTTTAATCGATATGATATCTTTTTCATATTTTGCAGCAAATTTGTCATCTAACACGCCAAATAAAGAGTTAGCAATGTTTCCTATGCCATTAATTAATCCTCTTTTCACTCTTATTTCATTTTTGGTTTGAAATAATTCATTGTAGTAGTTTATTTCATTTAATTCGTGATCAAACTGGGATATAATTGGTCTAAATGTCATTTCGGTCTTGTCTTAAGTTTTCAGATGATTAACATAGTTTTGAATGTCAGCCATGTTCTGCCAATATTTGGTCATATTATAGTACACTACCAATTTCCATTGGTCTTGCACAATTCTCATGTCAGCGATTTTGTCAAAGTAAAGTGTGTTTGTTGTATTAAATCGGGTAATATTAAAACTTTGTTGTAGTGTAGGCGTTATCAATGTCATAAGTAGCGTTAGCACAGCGACGAAATAGCTAGGTTGTTTTCGATTTCCCCAACCGTCCCAACCGTCTGACAGCAAGGAGATCGGAAAAGAGGGGGAAGATGTGTTGAAACTGAACAATTTGATAAGTCAGCAGCAGACAAACTTTAAAGCATTTATCAGGCAAATTCATTATTGTGATGTGGATGAGATAGAGGAAAAATGGGAGCTAGAAGATGAACTTCGTAGCATACAAGCACGTTGGGAGTGTATTGACAAGTTGCATTGGCAAATCGACAATTTGTTGAAGGAGTCAGACAATGTATATGAAGATGAGTATAATGAGCATGAGTTAAAATACAGGGAGATTAAGAAAATCTTAAATCGCAAGTTATCATCTACAGCGCATCTCAAGGAGTCAACACCTAAGATGAACATACCTGTATTTTCGGGGAATTATACTGACTGGCCAACATTTATTGACCTTTACAAAGAGACTATTCACCAAAATCCCACACTTTCTAAGTCTCAGAAGATGCAACATTTAAAGAGTAAGTTGAAAGGGGAAGCGGAAAGACTTATTCAGCATCTCCATATTTCGGCGGATAACTACGACACAGCGTGGGATATCTTATGCCAAAGATATAATAATAAACAACTGCTTTTCACCAAACAGATAGAGGTGTTTCTTAATCAGCATAGTATTCAAAAACAGACATCTTTTGAGATTAGAAAGTTGCATGACATAAGTAAAGAATGCGTGCACGCCATACAAAATCTTGGAGTTGACACGACCACATGGGGTCCACTTTTGGTACATCTTTTATCTAAGAAGCTGGATAGCGAAACCTATAAGGATTATCAAGAGCAACGAAAAAATCCGCGAGAGTTAGCGAAGATCGAAGAGTTTTTCTCATTTTTAGAGGTCAAATTTACGGCTTTAGAGCCCATTCGCAAGAGAGACGACTCTACTTTGCAAAAGGTTCACAAACCTCTGACAAATTATGACAACAAAAGTGACAAAAAATATTATAATTCAGGTCAAAAATATAACTTTTCCCGGGCATACTATACTAATTTTAAACGTGACAAATGTCCATTGTGTAATTTCGAGCATGCATTGCATCAGTGCAAACGGTTTGTAAGTATGTCGCCAGAAATGAAGTTAGATGCTATTGCAAAAAATAATATTTGCCAGAATTGCCTTTATCGCCACGAAAAAGGTATTTGCAATTCTAACAAACGCTGCAAAAGTTGCAATAAAGCACACAATTCGTTGCTACATGAAGCGCTTTTCTTAATCTCCCTGTATTTTAACTCATGCTCATTATACTCATCTTCATATACATTGTCTGACTCCTTCAACAAATTGTCGATTTGCCAATGCAACTTGTCAATACACTCCCAACGTGCTTGTATGCTACGAAGTTCATCTTCTAGCTCCCATTTTTCCTCTATCTCATCCACATCACAATAATGAATTTGCCTGATAAATGCTTTAAAGTTTGTCTGCTGCTGACTTATCAAATTGTTCAGTTTCAACACATCTTCCCCCTATTTTCCGATCTCCTTGCTGTCAGACGGTTGGGACATGTTGAATTTCGCAATCATAAGTCTAGTCAATTCATAATATTTTAGTGTTTGTCCATACATATCCCTTACAAAATATTCATGCTAATCGTCCTTAAATGTCAACAACTGATCGTGGTTAAATTGGAAATTATCCCAAAATTGATCTAATCTCTCTAGCTTCTTGCTAATATAATCTGCCGTCTTCCTGCTAGACGGATCTTTCTTGAAATTGGTATTCTCCCGTTCTAAACTCTTGATAATGGCCTGTTGGTTATTAAAAATAGCCTCCATGTTTGTCAATTGTTAAGTAGTAAAAATGTATAATGGAACAGTCTTACTTGGTTACAACTGCCACCTACGTTGTCACCTTGGGCTCGGAACGACAAGCCAAGCCTCGCCTTGTCACAATGCAATGTTGTCAGGTTCAAATCCCGGCGATGATGTCTCTTCTGTCAGGTAATCACGCAATAGTCGCGTGATGAATATGCTCGTACGACGTACTGCACTTATTCCTCACAAAGGAAATGTCACACTAACTTTTGTCAGAACTTTGTCAAATTATTGTCACTAGAAAATAGTTAATACTGCAAAATATTGTCACTGTACTATATTAAATTAATGTCACTGTTTTATAATTATTGTCACTTGTCACTATGCCTCATCACATGAGCAATGTACTGTATTTTTTACTGTCACTGATAAATCTTTCCTAAACCACACGAATCTCGCGACGGAAAGTCCAGGAAAGACCGCTCGAAGGACCAAACTGTGTGAGCCGTTACTTGCCCACACAAGAAATGTCAGAATAGTTACGACGTCACGGGAAGAGTTACGAGAGTCTTGTCACATAAAAAATACGTCAATACTAATTGAATGCCTTTAATGCACTGTTACATACGAGCTAATACATTGTCCATAACCAAAGTAGGTCGGTTGTGCAATATAACGCGACAACGCAAATATGAATTAACAATAGTTATTATATTAAAATAACAATGGCTTGTACAACATTATCTATTAACTTTCTAATCTGTGCGTAGGATTCATATTTTAAAGGAAGGATAGAGAATAACGACTTTAAATGATTGTGTACCAGAAGTCTAGTGTTATGAAATCTATTTTCTAATATTTGCCACGCATGTAAGTAATTACTAGCCGTGAATTCTAACGCACTACTAATTTTCATTGCAGTGCCGCTGAGTGAAGATCGCAAATAATGGAACTTCTGGATTTCGTCTAGATCTAAACGTTGGTGGATCATCGTTATATACGAATTCTTAAACTCAAGCCAACGATCGAATGATCCATGAAAGCTAGGCAATTTTATGTCAGGCAGTTTGACGTTAGCTCGTGATAAATGATCGTTAGATTTTGAACTACCAGTTTCTCCACTTGCAGTTATACTTTCAGCAGTTACTAAAATACTACAATATAATGACTCGAAACATTCTACGTACTCCTGATTCGATGCAATGTCTGAATCAGAAGAATAAAGCTCAATTTGATTTTCAACGTCATTGAACACTTTACAAAGATCATTAGCCGCTTGCATTTTGAATTTTATCTCTTTAATTTGTAATGGAGACGGACTAATATTAGTAAAATTATCTAAATATCTTTTAAAATGAGTTAGTCTACCTTTTAAGCTACCGCGTTGCTTTTTTATGTCAGAAAGATCTACTTTTCTCGTAGGAAAAACTGAACGAGCTAAAGGCACTGACAAATTTTCATCACCACCCATTTTAAAAGCCTACGTTTAAGTAAAGATAAGGTACTCACGATTTTATGAAGATACGGCTGGCACGCAAAGCTAATCACGACACTAGCTGGAATACACAAAATGACACACTGTTATCGACACAAATTCGTATTGGATTGTTGGAAGACGGGATCAAAGACCTGACCGTTGTGCTGATGAAGATTGCAGTCGTCGCTAGTGCGGTGATATGTCGATTCTCAATTTTCGTTTTAGTGGCTTGATGTGGCTCGTAGGACCAAAACGATTGCGAATGGGGGTCTTCCAATGAACGATTTATTTGAATTTAAATACTGATTTATTATAAAGTACAGAAAAATAATATGGAGTAAAGTTTTCGCTCTTGAATCAGTAGTCCTTGGTAGAAGTGTGTCACAGGCTTCTTTCACTAGCTTTTTTCAAACGTCTTCCCTCGTCGCTCGATAGATGGCGCAAAATTCATGCGCCTTCACAATCTTCCTAACTAACGTTGATCCGAGGGCATTTTATCTTTGACGTCCGCGCTGTGGGGTGGCGGCTGAGCGCGAGTCGCACGCAAGCAACAACGGCCAGTTGCTAAAATTGGTCGGAGAAATTTGACAGATTAGGGTAGGTTGATCTATGGCCGTCCGTACCTACCTATTTAGTGGGTAGTAAGAATATTTTGATATTGATTTTTGTTTTCTTATTTTCTACCTGATAATGTACTTGACGGCGCATTGCAGAAGGAACCACTATCAATGCTAAAACTATAACTAGCAGCGCTCTCTAGCGGATCGTCGTTTTGTCTTTGGCTGTATGTAAGCACATTTTTAGAAGCAGACTTTTTAGAAGAGCGGAGGATTCGTGTCCTTTGTGAGGGTAGTTCCTCCGAGTTCTATAAAGTCAATGCCGGAGTGTCGCAGGGTTCTGTGCTCTCACCTACTCTATTTCTTCTGCATATCAATGACATGTTGTCCTTGGGCAATATTCATTGTTATGCGGATGACAGTACGGTGCATGAGCGGTACATAGGACATCCTGCGGCAAAGCAAGCTGATATCGTGGTGAAAAGGCAAGAACTGGTTTAATGCCAGAAAAACCCGGGTTTGTGCATTCTCGTCCAAGATAACTTCCTTCCTTACTCCTCCCTCTCTTCAGAGCTCTCCTTTACCCATTTCAGTGGACCTCAGCTTTCTTGGCATGGACGTCGGCCAGGAACTGAATCCAAAATGCTACATCGAGAGTGTTATTTTAACTGCCTCCCGTAAGTTGGGTATTCTCAATAAGGTGAGGCGGTTTTTCACTCCCGAGCAGCGCTGTTTGCTGTACAAGACTCAGGTGCGGTCGAGTATGGAGTATTGTTCCCATCTATGGGACGGCTCCGCTAAATACCTCCTCGATGCACTTGATAGACTGCAAAGGCGGGCGGTACGCATTATTGGAGATGCTGAGGTTACAGCCTCTCTTGAGGACCTCCAGCTACGTAGAGACATTGCTTCTCTCAGTGTCTTCTACCGGAACTACTACGGAGTGTTCTGAAGAACTTTTTGATCTAATCCCGCACTCTCCTTTCCTGTCCCGGACTACAAGTGCTGGTCTTAGGAACCACAATCATACTGTGCAGAATATCAGCACTCGTACCAAAAAATTTGGCAAGTCGTTCCTCTGTAAGACCATTCGGCTTTGGGATTCTCTGCCGGCGCATGTGTTTCCCAGTTCCTATAATCCCGGGTCTTTTAAACGGGGCGTGAAACGGCATTTATGCAGACCGTCATGAATGGGTGCGCTTGTTACCGTGCTTGTTCCACGGTGGGAAGCGCTCTCATTCTTTTGGACTACATCGGCTGCTTACTATCAGGCAGGATGTAGTCACTATGACGCGTCACATGAAAAAAAAAACATGTTTTCGCAGAGATTACCGAAAGATGTCGTCCGGTTTGTACATTATTTAGTACGATCGAAAAGACACATGCTTTCGCAGAGATTGTGTGTCCTTAATAAGAACGGTGTCAGGCTGGACGAGCAGTGTGTTTAAATTGTTCTGTTTCAGACCATCCATATTTGGCGCCCGAAGATGGGTGATTGTCAGTCTAGCCGTGACGGCTCATTGCAGAAGGAACCACTATCGAAGCTAAAACTATAACTAGCAGCGCTTTCTAGCGGATCGTCGTTTTGTATTTGGCTGTTTGTAGGCTGTATGTAAGCTGTATGTAAGATGCACGGATGTGCACCTTAAATATCGGGATAGGGTGGCAACACAGGCCCTCTTGCGAAGCTTCGAGTCATGGCGGAGGGGCGGGCATTTATGTGAAGACACTTTTGATCTGGCAGCCGTCTCCACCATACGTGCTCAACGAATCGCTCAGTTCCGATACAATATTAAGTGATTATTAAATAGCAAGTTCTGATAATTGATTTAAGTTCTGGCCCAAATAGAGATTGAAGATATTGTAGTAACAAAATCAGTTGGTTTCCGTGATTGAGCCTTTGATTTGAATATACCGCCCACATTACAATAAAAGATGGAACGTAACGTTGATATACGCCCTCCTGTAGCCGACATCAGAAGTGGGATCTGCTCACCATCTCCCACATGGAAATAACGAAGTTAAATGGCGCAAATTGTTGAAACAACAAATTCGGAACTTTTTGACGATCATCGAGGTTATGAAGGTACCGCAACATAATCATATTAAGTTACCCGAATTTATTCGCTGACCTGACTGACCTATGTATGGCGGAAAAACCCGTAGAAGGCAGCACTTGTTATCGTCTAACATCCTTGCACACCTCGCGCAAGTTGAACCACGTGTGCAACGCTTCTTTTATGACCGCAATTGGAAAAAGAAATAAGTTACACGAGAATTGAAGGCCTTGTCGTATATGAAGAGAAAAGCACTATTTTTGAACGACCGCAACACCGATATACCTACCGAGTTTAAGCCTAAGTTAATAGAGATTTTGAACAAGTTAAAAGATCATTTTGTCCACGGTACCTCGTGAGATTGAAACCGACGCACGTGACAGGGACTATGAACATCCGAAGCTATTGTACTGTACTGTACTGTTAAACACTTACTATAGAACTTGTAGTTTTGAATTTCTTTTACTGTAAACTTTAATTTTTCGTATCGCGGTGGATTACCACGCCGTTTATATTTTAAACCTTAGTAGCGCCCTCTAGTTGGCCGTGGGCGCACCAGTCGCTGCTGCGCGTGAGCATGATTTAAGTTAAAGCAAGTTGTACCGTAGCACGATTTGAAAGTGAAATCGTCTAGATAGCGCTGTTTTATAATTTTGCATAATCATTTCAATAAGATATGACATCGTTTATGATTGGTTAATGTGACCTCGTCTATGATCTAGCAGCATACTCTATTTTGGCATTTATTGCATAAAGTCGATAGTTTAATGATTGCTAAGGTTATTATAAATAAGTTGTTTTATTTTCAAAACCGTTTTCAATAATTGTATTTAGTGTTAGTACAATAATAATGCTTAAAATGTGACTTCATCAGTGATTGGTCAGTGATATTGAATAATTTATTATTGTAATTATTGAATCAAATCAATAGTTTAATGTTTGTTATAGTTGTTACAATAATCTTGACCTATTTGAAAACAGTTTTTCATTAACTGTACTTTGTTTATGTACATTAGTGTTGTTTAAAATATAAATTAATTGTGATTGGTTGATACCAGCACTACCAACCGTTCGTTAATCTGTTCATCTTAAAGTGGGATTACGGGGGTATGCAGTTCATTATTATCTACAGGCAGCTACATCATGTGAAGTTAAGTAATTGTTTTCATTAATACCCTTTTTATTATTTTAGTTTTTCCAATTTGACTTTATCTAGTTTGTTTGTTTTGTTGTACTTACCTCACACAAAACCTTTGATAGGTTAATATCAAATTTCACTTATATATTAACCCTACAATTACATACATGTGTACGAACCATGATACGAAAACACAAATTTTAATGACAAATGTTTCACTTTATAGGTGATTCAGGATATCCTCTTCGAGAATATTTACTGACACCAATAGGCAATGCTGTAGAAGACAGTCCAGAGGGCCGATTTAATGCGGTACATCGGCGTGCTCGCTCCACCATTGAGCACACATTTGGCATATTGAAGGGTCGATGGAGGTGTCTTCTAGCAGCAAGGGAGCTACACTACCGTCCAGAGACAGCAGGCAAAATAATCTTAGACTGCTGTGTCTTGCATAATATGTGCATAACGGCTGGACTTAATGCTCCTGATTTTACTGAGGATGATCTCCAGGCTGAAAACTCGCGCTAAATCAGCGAGTCAATGCCACTACCATCAGTCATGTCATCCACGGAAGCACTGAGAAGAGGACAAAGAGCAAGAGAGAGAGTCGTACAAATATTAGATAGAAATTAGCCCTAATTTATATATATTTATTTACCACAAATTGTTTTAAGTTACTAAAGTGTACTTAAAATTAGTAGTGTAATCTTTACTTTTTATAAAACTTGTTTATTACTTACTCATAGTTACTTTATCAGCTAGTTTAAATCCTGCTGTTAGTAATTATTGTTTTAGTTAGTATTTTTTGTTTTTGTACTGTTTATTGCTACTATTGTTAAAGTAGTGAAGTTAATTGCACCCATTTCTTCTTCAAAACTAAAACTAAGTTCTGAATGGGTGAAATATGAATGGGACTATCCAAAAGAGTTAAGCAATTATGTTACTTAAATAAAATATTTTAACTTTTACTAAAGTAGTTTGTGTTTAATGTGTAAGTAAATAAAATATACACAGGTAGGTACTAGATTTTTATTTACTATTGTAAATGTTGTCTAACTAGACTACACAGCTCCAACAGAGCTACTCTGATGCCCGCCAGTTCCCTAATTGTCCGTTCCTCTCGCTCAACACGGTGGTCTTCAACCCGAAACAGCCGGTCCCGCACTGAGCCATCACCTCGAGGGAGAAGTTGCCTACTAGGTCTCCTAGGATGTGTAAGAGAAGAACAAGTTTATATTAAAGTCATGTTTTAATTATATTCTGTTGTAAACAAAGTTCACAAAAGGCGTTTACTTGTTAAAACCATAATCGGCAATCTTTCGCTGTCAACCAATCAGAGGTCTTGTAGAAATGGCGTTTCAAAATGGCGGATTCTGTTAATTACATAGAAGATTGTCGCGCGTGTTTTGTTGAATTATTCCTGTTTTCTTAACTAAATTAAAATAACGATCTCAATGGAGGTTAACCCAACACCGGATAAAAACAATAGAGCAAGAAAAAGGAGCAGAAACCCTGAGAAATGGAAAAAAAACGTGTTGAAAAAACAGAGGTAAGTACAACAGTAAACTTACATTATTTTTATGCTAGGGCTGCGTGCTGCGTGTTATTTTTTTTTCATATAGTTGAAATAGGTTTAAATGTATCTACTAACTTAATGTTATTAATTACATTCTGTAAAAATGAACTTATACCTATAAGTAACATGATACTAATATTATGCACTTATATGAATATTACCTACTAATAGTGAATAGTTAATTTTTCTCAGTTTAGCCTCTGATTGGCAGGTATAAATGCCTATACGCATTAAGTCCGGTAATTTGTAACATATTTTTATTGCATTAAGGTGTAAATAAATAAATATAAGCAACAGATATCAGTCATACTTACTCGCCGCTGAACGTTGTTGCGATTTCGAAATTTCTTTATTTCCATCTTCACTTTCCATCAGGTGAGATTGTGGACAAATGCGGGCCTCAGGCATAAAAAGGTTTTTCTTTATTTTATGAATGAATCACGTGACACGTCACGATCTGCCCAATTCGACGATCGGCCCACGACATAAATATCTTTTATTTCACTTTATTAGTTTATAGGCGTGCTAATTTTATATGAAATTTAAATAAATCCATAACTATTTAATAAAGCAACTCTGTCATGCCTAAAATGTTTTGCCGATTTGAAACATACTAAATGTTTCTTAAGAGAACGTAGAGAAATGCCGCAAGTCTAGTATTAAAAGTCTGGTTGTTTTTTATTTATTAACACCTAAACCCTTGAAGCTAATGATTATTGTTTGCTTTTTGCTTCAGGTATGCAGCAAAATACTTACCACAACGCATTTGTAACCATGACACACCATCGTTTTAATGCTATAAACTGACAATGTCTGATTTGCTAAGAATACATAACAATTTTTATTCTCATTCAAGCAAGAAAGAACAAGATGCTATTATCTTAAAATTTTGCACAATTACAGCATCAAATAAAAATTCGAAAAATCAACATAAATATAAAGGAAAAAAACAAACAATAATTAAATATGCAGTAATTGCTCATAAGAGAAGAATACCTGTTTGTCAAAAATTTTTCTTACATATCTTCGGTATCACAAAGCACAGAGTGGCATTTGTCATGCAAAAGTTTTATCACAGTGGAGAAGTCGGCACGGAACACCGTGGAGGTGATCGCAAATTAGTGAAGTACGTCGAGAGGAAACAGTCTGTGCATAACTTTATTGAAAAACTAAAATGTGTAGAGTCCCATTATTGTCGCAAGTCCAAGACAGCTGAACGAAAGTATTTGCCATCTGAATTAAACATTTCTAAATTATACAGGATGTACGTAGAAAGTGAAGTTCTTCCAGAAGTAAAGCAATCATACTTTCGCCGTATTTTCAATAATACGTATAATATTGGATTCGGAACCCCAAAAACTGACGTGTGTTCGACGTGCTTGGAATTGATCGAAAAAATTAAAATAGAAGCTGACCCAGTCAAAAAGAATACCCTAATGGTTGAGAAACGTGTACACAGTTTACGAGCTAAAGCTTTTTTTGAAAAATTAAGGGAGGCACAAGACGATATTAAAATAATTTCATTCGACTGCCAAAAAAATTTACCCCTCCCGAAGTTGCCAGACCAATCGACATATTACAGTCGCCAATTGTACTATTACAATTTGACAATGGTAGAGGGTACTTCAAAAGATCCCCTGACTCCTCGTAACGTTTTCGCATATTATTGCACTGAAAACGAACACAACAAAGATTCAAATCTTATTTCATCAGCCTTATATCACAGGCTGAATGTGACGGATATATCTGGCATTTCACATATACGCTTGGTCGCTGACGGATGTGGTGGCCAAAATAAAAACTGCATAGTTTTAGGAACTTGTTGCAAATGGTTGCTGGAAAATAATACCATCAAATCCATAGAATTGGTGTTCCCAGTTACGGGACATTCCTTCATGCCCGCTGATCGGCAATTTGGAGTAATTGAAAAGAAGCTCAAGAAAAAGGATGTAATGTTACATCCCGATGAAATAACGGACATTATTAAGGAAACTTCAAGTGTTGTCAAATTCGGAGACGACTGTATCGTTTATGACTGGAGAGATGCCGTTAAAAAGGTTCTAAAACAAACAACTTCCTGGTCGATTGCATTTAAGGAATGTAAAAGGTTTATATTAAGACGATCAAAACAAAAAGATAATGTTCTAATCCGTGGAGAGCTAAATTATAAAACAGACCTGGGTAAATTTGAAACTATATGTCAACGTGGAAAAAATATCTCCATGATAAACCCAAAACCCTTGTCCAATATCGTACCTGTTAATAAAAACAAATTACTAGACGTGAAGAAACTTCTTAGCAAACATTTTGGATCAGACTGGTCAGCTTCACCACACCTGGAATTTTACAATAAAGTTTTCGAAAGTCAGGAAACACTAGTCGCGCCAACAGATGAAGAACATTCTTTCTGCTCAGAACCTATTGAAGAAAACATTCACGTTTATATCTAAAAATATGCTCATCATTCGTTTTCGTTCATTTTTTTTTAAACCGTACTTTAGTAAAACATATTCAAGGGATTTTGTTATGAAAATGACTTGCCTTTACGTTACATAAATCTAAATTCTAAAAAAAGTAAAAAGCGGATAACGGAGAGGCAAGTGTTTTCATGGCCCAACCTCTTGAATTGTTTTTCAACACAGCAACGTTCAAGAGTTTTCATATTGTAACTAACTAATTTCTTTTTAAGTTTAATTAAAAGGCTAAAATGTTTATATCTTCGTGTGTTTTTATTTATTGCCAACCCTAATTGTTATGAAATCTATCAGGATCAAAGACGGCCATCTTACCGTAGTTTGGGTTCAAATACGGCAATCTTTATAAATTCAAAACCAAAGTCGGCAATCTAGTAAATTAAATGTGATTTTAAATCTTATTGCTTAACTTTCACACATATTTTTGACTGTCTCTGGTTTAGTACATGTTACAGTAATATGAACAAACATTTGTCATTAATGACTATGGATTAAAATGAAAAATAACTGTTTTTGATCAACTACCAAAATTTAGGTCAACCCTACTTTGCCGACTTTGATTTTATACGACTCATGTTTGTTCGGGTGAAATCTTGCAACTCAATTTTAAAGCAGATATCTTCAACCGATTGAGCTGAAATTTGGTGTACACATTCAGTTTGGATGACAATGTGTTGAGGCAGGAGGGCTCCCGTCCACTTTTCTTTTTCAAATAAAGCGATGCAAATAGATTTGAACGTTTAATGGTACTTAATGCTGTTATTATCAGTTACAAATTACTCGTTATGATGAAATTTATATAAAAATGCAAATTAAAGATCAGTCGCGGCCGAGCGTGGCAAAATGGATGATGTCAGTACGTCTTCCAGGCTTCTTTCACACGCTTCTTTCAAGTTGCCGTGCCGTCCTCGCTAGATGGCGCCAGCAGTCGGCGCCGACATGCCCCCGGCCTTGGAAGCACCGCCTTCCAACTGTTCAGGGTCGTGGTCTGCCACTGGCTGCGGCAGCAACGGGCATAGCTTTGAGAAAGCCCGCCGGATTACCCCTGAGCTCGTACGGATGTCAGCGACTCGGGACACGCCGTCTGTACCTGGGAACACCCGCATGACGCGGCCCAACCTCCACTTCAGTGGTGGTAAGCCGTCGTCTTCAATAAGGACAAGACTGTCCAAAATAGTATCCTCCTTCATCGTCTTCCACTTCGACCTCGTTTGCAATTCAGCCACATACTCCTTGGACCAGCGCTGCCAAAAGTGTTGTTGTAGCTGTTCGATCCTGTCAAAGCGCGCCAGCCTGGTCGTAGGCTCCTTTGTCAGGTCGCTGCACACCGGCGCAGTCAACGGCCGGCCAATCAGGAAATGGGCAGGTGTCAGTGGAGTAAAATCTGAAGGGTCTGTGGATAATGGAGATAATGGACGGGAATTGAGGCCAGCTTCGATTTGTGTCAAAGCTGTGCTAAACTCCTCGTACGTTAAGTGTGCATTTCCTAAAATACGCCTAAGATGATACTTGCAAACGCGAATACCAGACTCCCAGAGGCCACCAAAATGAGGGGAATATGGGGGAATAAACTTAAATTGTATGCCTTCCATGGCTGTAAAGGTTTCAATTTTATTCGAACTTTCTTTTAGAAATAAAGGAAATTCCTTTTCAGCACCAACAAAATTCTTTCCATTATCGGAAAATATTAGTTGAGGTTTACCTCTTCGACTAATAAAACGTTTTAATGATAAAATGTAATCATCTGTGGTAAGACTGGTGACAAGTTCAAGGTGAATTGCCCGCGTTGAGAAACAAACAAATAAACAGATGTATGCCTTTGTTAAACGCGAACCTCTTCCCTTACGATTTAATATGTACACTGGCCCTCCATAGTCCACTCCCGTTCTAATAAAAGGGAATCCACTCTCCAAACGCTCAGATGGCAGATTACCCATGATAGGGCACAAAAGTTTACCTTTAATCCACGTACAGATCACGCACTCTCGCACTAACCTTCGTACTAGGTTCCTAGCACCAAGAGGCCACCACCTTTCACGCACAGAAGCCAACAGAAGTTGTGGTCCAGCGTGTAACAATCGCTTATGTTCATATCTCACCAATGTTACTGTAAATTGATGCTTACAACACAACAACATAGGGTGTTTTTTGTCATAGTTGAAACTAGACGAATTGCACAGCCTTCCACCTACACGTATAACTTTGTTTTCGTCTAAAAACAAATTTAATCCGGAGATACGGTTAAACTGTTTATTCTTAGGGTTTATAGGGACGTTTTTATCTAAGTTTTTATACACGTCAGGAAATGATTGCCGTTGTGCGCATCTAACGAGCCACTGCAGCGACGCATTCAACTCGCTAACTGATAAGGAACCGGTTTGGCGGTCTTGTTTACGTTCATTCCTAGCGCGGATATTATGTATGAATCTAAGTACATACGCGCCTATGCGTAGTAATGTATTATAAGAGGAATACTTTTCAAAGTTAATTACATTGTTAACGCATGAGGTGAACCAGACTTATTGTTTTTGACTTTAAGTCGGGTAACACATCACGCTCAGGGCCGTCACACGTATCGGAACTTATCTCAGTTGAGTTATGAAGATATGATGGGCCTTCCCACCATAGACTGCAATTTATCAACAAATCTAGGGTGACACCCCTCGACAATAGGTCGGCTGGGTTGTTTTTACTACTGACGTGCACCCATATGGAGTCGCCTGTAAGTTCGTTTACCTCACAAACCCGATTTTGTACAAACGTTTTTAGTAAGTGAGGTGACATTCTAATCCACCCCATGACTATTGTTGAATCTGTCCAGAAGTAGACCTTGTCAAAGTGTAACCGGAGCGAATCAACAACCTTCTTGTACAGCCTTGCCCCTACCAATGCGCCACAGAGTTCAAGACGAGGGACACTTTGTGACAACAAAGGGCAAACCTTGCTTTTGGCACACAAAAGACGCACTGTAATGCTCGACTCATCGTCGAATGTACGAATGTAAGCGCAAGCGCCGTATGCAGTTTGCGATGCGTCCGAAAATATGTGGAGTTCCGTACGTTTAGTATGGTTGCCTCGCGCTTGACGTGGAATACGTAATTCGTGTAATAACTTTAAAGTATGAATAAAATGGTTCCATTCGGATACAATGTTTTGCGACACTGGAGTGTCCCAATCAATTTTACTAAGCCATAACTTCTGCAATAGGCATTTTGCTATTATTACAACAGGGGAAAGTAAACCTAATGGGTCGTATATTTGTGAAATTACTGATAACATGATGCGTTTAGTTAATATTTTCGAGTCACCGATATTAAATTCAATTTTAGTTGTGAAATATAAGTGATCACTTTGATTGTGCCAACCTAACCCTAGTGTTTTGCTTTGCGTGTGTTCACCTTTAAAAAGTTATTTTAAGTGATCTTCTGAAATATCAGAATTAAAAGTCCATTTTCGCAAAGGAAAACAGCCTGATCTCAAAACTTGAGATGTTTTCTCACAGATTTGCAGTAAATTTTGGAAATTGTCATCACCGGTAATCAAATCATCAACGAAGAAATCGTTCAAAATAACGCGAGCTATGACGTCATCACCAGACTCCAACGCTAGTTGCCTAACGCAACGCATACTAAGGTATGGTGAACAACATTCTCCATATGTTACGGTGATTAATTGGTAGGTATCTAACGTGTCTGTGGGATTTTCTCTCCAAAGTATCAATTGCAGTTGTCTAGCTGTATGAGTACCTGACGAAAAAATTTTTCTACATCCGCACATGCTACGAATTTATGTTGTCTGAAACGTAACAAGATGGAACAAATATCATTTTGCAATGCAGGCCCCGGCAATTGTATATCGTTAAGCGACTTTTTTGTACTAGTCACCGCGCTGGCATCGAACACGATTCGCAACTTGGTAGTTTGACTATTTTCGCACAACACTCCATGATGCGGTAAATAAAAATTAGGGTGACCACAAGTTTCAATTTTTGTCATATGTCCTAACTCTTTATACTCGCGCATAAACTCGGTATACCTACGTTTAAGTTCAGGCAACTGCTCTAGTTTACGCTCAAGCGATAAGAATCTCCTTTTCGCTAACGTGTACGAATCACCGAGTGCTTCGGGTGATTCTTTTAGCGGCATACGAACTGAGAACCTACCTGTGCCATCGCGTTTAGTCGTATCAACAAATAACTTCTCACATTTGCTCTCATCCTCTGTTAATGGAGTGCATGAGGAAGGTGGTAAGTTTTCCAACTCCCAAAACTTTCTAAGTTGCGTGTCTATGCTTTGTGTGAAATTACACTGAACATGAGAAATCTGTGAGTCGTTTGTACGTATCGGACCAGATATCAACCAACCCAGTTTTGAGTTTTGAAGATGAGGACCGTCAGGTAAACGAATTTTCTCCGATTCTAAAAGATCCCAAAATATGTCAGCACCTATTAGGAGATCTATCTCGGAAGCCACATAAAAACTGGGGTCTGCCAGCTGTATATCATGAGGGATACGTATAAAAGTTGGATTAATGTTAGTCGAGGGCAAACTGGATGTAATGCGCGGCAAGACAAAACATTTTATCCGTACGTTGTAATCGTTTATTTTTGACCGCATAGAAATATCGCATAAATTATTCGAGTGGGTTACTGAGTGTCCCACACCCGAGATGTGAATTGTGGACTGTACGTAAGGCGCATTTAATCGTTTACATAATGTATCAGTAGCAAAACAATGCTGACTACCGTTATCTAACAAAACTCTAGCTGTATGATAACAATTGTTGCTGTCCGCTACTTCTACCAATGCTGTGGAAAGTAAAATCGGCTTTAACGCATTTGATTTCGTATAAATATGACTCGCGTCGGTCTCGTCGCAGTCAGCTGTGGAATGCAACGCCGTAGATGCATGTATAGTCTGCATAGTGCTCGGCCCAGCTGATGGCTCGGCGCGCGCACGTGCACTATAACTATCGCTGCACTGCTCATTCGAACTATCTACGTGCAACAAGCTGTTATGTTTTTTCTGACATTGTTTACATGGACCGAATATGCAATCATTAGTTGAATGTCCAGATCGCAAACAGTTGTGACATAACCTTTTGTCGCATACAAAACTAAACCTTTCCTTTATAGATAAGTTAAGAAGAGTAATACACGCATAAAGGCCATGGTTTTTGTTACATAAAACACATGCTCGATTTTTTAGTTTCGGATTAGAATATTTATTCGTATTATCGCTTTTACTAGTAGAAGCATAACTATGGATGCGTGTTGTTGAGGTTTTGTGTGAATCGTGATATTTTATTCCGTTAGAAAGTAGTGCAGGCTTTGGCTTGTTATGACTAGCGTTTATCATTTCTAACATATCGGCCCGGTTTCTCAGGAAGGAAAGCAAATCTTCCAATTTAACTTTTGAATCTAAGGAAATGGAACCCTTGTGGTTCTCCCATTCACGCTCTGTTGAAGTGTCAAGTTTAGAAACGACTAGATAAATTATTAAAGTGTCCCATAACTCTGTGGGTTCATTTAAAGTTTTAAGAGCACGTAAATTTCTTAAAATTGTATCAATTAACTTCCTAATATGTATAGGCGATTCCTGTTTAATAGACACAATAGTAAATAGCGAATTAATATGATTTTGAATTAAGAGCCTGGTATTATGATAACGATTTTCGAGTAACTCCCATGCATGAATATAATTTACGGCGGTGAACTCTAAGGCACTGATCACCTGGAGTGCACTACCACTGAGTGAAGATCTCAAATAGTGAAACTTTTGTATCGCATCAAGGTCCGAACGTTTATGAATCATAGTGACATATGAGTTTCTATATTCTAGCCAATTATCATACGTTGTGCCATCGTAATTGGGAAGACGAATTTCCGGGAGTTTTACATTTGAATTATTTGAAGTTGAGGGTAGGGTTTTTTCAACGACCTGGACGCTGTCAACAGTCTTCACACTCGCTACCAAACAATTTGCAGCAGCCATAGTACCAAAATATAATGATTCTAATGATTCTACGTATTCAATATTATTTTCAATTTCACTTTCAGGAGAATAAAGCTCAATTTCACTTTGAATGGCGTTAAATTTTTGAAAATTGTCGTCTACTGCCTGCATACGTAATTTTAATTCGGCGATTTGAATATTAGTATATTTATCTGAATTTAAAGTGTCTACATATTTTTTAAATTGTGTTATTCTACCCTTTAGATTACCCCTTTGTTTCCTAAGTTCGGGAAGATATTCTTCTACCGACCGTTTCTTAGGGGAACCGGGAATGTTCAATTTAATAGGATCACTCATTTTGATGGCGTAACAATAGGAAACTGGAATTACTCACGTGTGCATGTACCAACGGCTCGTGGATCTGAACTTGCACTCGTTCCCGCGCAACTGTAACGTGAAATGCACCGCTTTAACACAAATCGTTTAGGGAATGGAGTAGACGGGAACAAAGACCTGACCGGCTCGTTCTGATGCTTGGTGTCCTGGTTCTGGCGAGGATCGTCTTGCTTCATCCGGCTCGAAGGACCAAAATGTTGAGGCAGGAGGGCTCCCGTCCACTTTTCTTCTTCAAATAAAGCGATGCAAATAGATTTGAACGTTTAATGGTACTTAATGCTGTTATTATCAGTTACAAATTACTCGTTATGATGAAATTTATATAAAAATGCAAATTAAAGATCAGTCGCGGCCGAGCGTGGCAAAATGGATGATGTCAGTACGTCTTCCAGGCTTCTTTCACACGCTTCTTTCAAGTTGCCGTGCCGTCCTCGCTAGATGGCGCCAGCAGTCGGCGCCGACACAATGCATGGTTAGTTATGTGACGGAATTCTAAATGCAAGATGGCGGCACACCAAAGATGGCAGACTAATTATTTTTAATGCATTCCTACAATATGGGTATCAAATGAAAGGGCTTGACTAGTAGTATCCAGTACATTATAAAAAAAAACTAAAAACAGGAAAATAGATAATGTACTAAAAGCTACAAAATAAAAAAAAAAATGGTGTAAGTGCTTGCTTCTTATTTAGTTATAACTATGGAGCACCAGAGAGGGAAACGCGGAGGGGGCAAAGCTCGCGGTGGCAGAGCTCGCGGTGGCAGACGTGGTGGCTGTGGTGGCCGTGGTGGTCGAGGGAGCAGTGCTTGCCAGCTTTATTTGTAATACGCTTTTAAATTGATATTTTAATGTGATTTTTTGTCGTTACATATATCAACAATAAAATCTTGTAGTCTGCCACTGCAGGAAGGACCATCGGTCAGTCGGTCTGAACCATCTGGTCCTTTTCGCCAAGTGGAGCCACCTGAACCAATCATGTATGTATGCATAATGTACAAATTAAATATCAATATTTAGGGCAAGTTTTTACTCTATTCATATTAATTTATGTTTTAGCTTAACGCTCCATGAGCAACTTAAGAAAGTCCGTCAAGAGCGCTTGACAGACAAGAAAAATCTTGGCCGTTTAAAGCCGGAGCATAGAGCCGTGCTGGCTTCTTTACGTGAGGAAAAGGAAGTGAGCAGGTTTTTGATACCCGGTGCTCCAGAGCGAAAGCAGAATCGGTATGCAAAATATTTTAATTTTTTTTTGTCAAATGCTTTGTACATTTATTTTGATATTCCTTTACTTTTGACATTTCGGTAACGTATTTTAAAGATGTAACATGTTTTACAGGAAACCATCGCCAGTCCGAATAGCGTGCCCGCTCACTGTGGGAACTCCCTCTACTCCTCCCCCACGTAAAGAGCCCGCATGGTTAAATCCACGCCAAGCCACTATACCTTCACCCTCATGTATGGAAGGTTTGTTGCAGAACTATTAATAAAACTGCTCCATTAGTAATCAAATAACATTAATAATAATTATGAGTGTTTTTTTAGATCAAGTTGTGGACAGGCCTGGCATGTCCACCACATTACAGCAAGAACCCATACCTGGGCCTTCGTGGATGGAAGGTTTGTTGCAGAACTATTAATAAAACTGCTCCATTCTTGATCAAATAGCATTAATAATATATGTGTGTTTTTAAATCAAGTTGTGGACAGACCTGGAATGTCCACTACATTACAACAAGAAAACGGGAGCGATCTTGATATCGATGATGTCAGTGACGAATTCCAAGTTAGCCTCAGAATACGGAATGTCGCTGAATTTCCTGCTGATGTTCAAGATTCAGTTTCTGGGGAAGTGCTTGAGCAGTTGCAGATCATCGATGATCAAGACGCTGCTGCTTTAAGGCAGATAGTAGAAGCTGACATGTTGGAGTTCAACTGGCAGAGCGAAAAAAGTAGCTTCTTAGGGACCCGGGAAGTATTCACCGGGATAGCTGGTCCTACATTTTCGACTGCCGGAATGACTCCCATCGATGTTTTCGAGAAAATATGGGACCAAAGTATAATGGACCTTATTGTTGAGGAGACCAACAGATACGCGGCCCAATTGATTGAGTCTGGTCAACTCAAGAAATACGCACGTTTGTTGAAGTGGCAAAATGTTACGGAGAAGGACTTGTTTATGTTTTTCGCAGTTATTATGCTCCAAAGCTTGTTGCCATGTCCAGTGGAGACGAACTACTGGTATCCGTCGCTGCCTTATTTAAAATTAAGTAATTTTAAGGAACTAATGAACTTTAGAAAATTTTTGCTAATTAAGAAATGTTTACATTTTGTAGACAACAACGTTCTGACCAGGGGGGCAGACCAAAAATTAAGTAAAATCAGGCCTATACTAAACCACCTTAACATGAAGTTCAGCTCTTTATACCAACCCGAGCAATGCATAGCCATTGACGAGTCGTTATTACTGTGGAAAGGACGATTGTCCTTTTCACAGCTGATTTTGACAAAAGCAGCTCGGGTTGGTATTAAGAGCTACGAGCTCTGCGAGTCCCGAACGGGTTATCTTTGGAGCATGAATGTGTATACCGGCAAAGGGCATTTAGGGCAGGAAGGGCAGGAAGGGCAGGAGGACGAACCCGAGGGCGCTATATCGCAAATAGTGTTTAAGCTTGTCCGCCCATTACTTTATAAGGGGCATACGCTCGTAATGGATAATTTCTACAATTCTCCACTCCTGTCACGTGCATTAAAAAAGAGAAACACGGCCACCATGGGCACTTTAAGGCTCAACAGGGAATTTGTACCGAACAGCCTGCGAAGCAAAACCAAGTCCAACATGCGCACTGGTGAAGTTGCGTTCAGCCAAACGCAAGATTTGACTGTTGTGGTCTGGAAGGACAGCAATTTGGTATCCTTAATCTCTACTTTTCACCCGGTAAATGTCGGTGGAAAAGAAAAATACGGGACTTACAAATTTAAACCTCAAGTGGTCCTGGACTACAATCAGTCTATGGGGGGCATAGACAAAAAGGACCAATTGCTTCAAGCATACCCAATGGAAAGAGTCCGTAATTTCATTTGGTATAAGAAACTTTTCCGCCGACTTCTAAATGTCTCCGTTGTCAACAGCGCCATTATTTATAACCACAACCGGAGCTCAAAGATGGCACAACGGCAGTTCCGGGAGATTTTGGTCGACCAAATTATTAATAAATATGGGGGTGAGCGGTCTATACCTCCTCAGTTGCCAAGGAGTAGGGATCACTTTCCTATGAAGAACATAGGAAGGGCGCGCTGCAAATGGTGTGCTAAAACAAACGTGGAAACACGCACTCCGTACAAGTGTGATACTTGCGATGTAGCTTTGTGTGTTGTCGATTGTTTTAGGCAGTTTCACACAGAATCAGAGTTATCGAACCAGGGATCTTTGGATCACGCACAATAAGCACGCCTGCTGGGAATCAAACCTGGGATCTCTGTGTCTGAGATAGACATTCTAGGCTAAATCACAGACAATAAGCTCACCTGCTGGGAATCGAACTTGGGATCTCTAGGTTTGAGATAGACATTCTAAGCCTAATCACACACAAAATGCTGGGAATAGAACCGGGGATCTGTGGTATACTGATCTTTGTCTGCCTTTAAGTTCTAATGTTATAAGTATTGTTGTAATCCGGGCCATGTGCTCTTCCAGTTAAGCTACCGTGACTTTACTTTTTTACTTTGAAAGCGCTCCTGGCAATCTGGGCCAAGTGCTCTTCCAGTTGAGCTACCGTGGACTTACTTTTTAACTTTGAAAGCCCTCCTACCCATCCGGGCCAGATGCTCTTACAGTTAAGCTACCGTGGACTTTACTTAATTCATAATTCATAATTTTATTGTCTCACGTCAGGTGTACAGATATTAACTTATAGGTACATTATAGGCATGACATGAACCCTGTTAGGGCACTACAATATTTAACATTTATTTTAATTACTTATTATTACATTAAATTTTTATATTACATTTATTTTTAAATTACTTATGTTATTTTAAAGTCACATTAGATAAAACATTAAATTATTACATCTCATTAAATCATTATAAAATTAAAATTAAAAAATTAAAATTAACATTATTCTTAAAAACATGCATTTTAGTCAAACATGAACCCTAACTAAAAATTTACCATTATTATCATTTTAATATTCATACTCATAACACAAAAAACCAAAACCGTGAGATTGAAATTTAAATGTAGTAGTCCCCACAAATTAGATCCGCAACATTGTTTCATTTCAATGTGTAGTGCTCGCGTAAAACCCTAGAAAACAATCCATGTATAGATTATAAGGTACTTATTAGATGCCAATAAATCGATCATCCATGAAATCCTGAACAGTATAGTAACATTTATTTATTAGTATTTCTTTAATTTTATTTTCATAGATGGAGTCTGATTCTATTAATTTTATAGCAGTTGGAATTTTGTTATAAATTTTAGACAATTTAGGGGGGGGGGGGGTTGCCATAATCTATTTTTGTATCTTGTATTTAAGTTATGCGTATCTTGGGCTTTTTTAAAAAAGTGTAGGTATTTTCTAGTAAATTTAGCTACATCCAAAATGTATATTGAGGGTAATGTTAACATTGAATTTTTAATGAAGTATGGTTTACAGCTTTGCCTTGGCTTAATATTGTTAAGTATTCGTATGCATTTTTTCTGCATTATGAGCAGGTCGCCTGCATCTGTACTATGGCCCCATAGTACCACGCCATAGCAGAGCCATGAGTATACATACGCATAATATGCCGATAATGCCGTTTTAAAATCTGTATTCCTTTTTAATATACCCAGTGCGTAAACAAATTGCGAAATTTTAGATTTATTTTTTTGAATGTGGGCCTTCCAGTTTAAATTTGAATCAATTGTAATTCCTAATAATGTAAATTCTTTAGCAACAAAAATTTTTTCTTTTTCTATTTCTATGTTTAAGAAGGGGCTGTTTTTGATAAGGTTTAAATTGCATAATGTTTGTTTTTTTAATATTTATTTGAAGGTTATGGGCATGTAGCCATGACAAAATAGAATGTAATGTATTTGTTAATTGGGTTTGACAGTTTAGACTATCTGGAGTTTTAATAAGTACGGAGACATCGTCTGCGAATAAAATGCATTTATTATCTATTATTGTTGGAAGGTCGTTTATATATATTAAAAACAAGACGCATCCTAAGACACTCCCTTGTGGAATGGAACTATTTATTGTTTTTAATTTTGAGCTAATATTTTTTATTGTATGTGTTTCTTCATCATGATATTCTATGTTGGTGTATTGTTTTCGATTACATAAAATGATTTTAGCCACATATATGCATTTCCACGGATCCCTGATTGGTATATTTTATTTAAAAGTATATCATGTGAAACTCTGTCATATGCCTTGGACATGTCTAGGAGCAGACCTACGGCTTATTTTTTATCATTGATATAATTCATAATCTCGTGTATATATCTATAGACGGCGAGGGTGGTCGAATGATTGGTTGGAATGGTTGAATGATTCTTATTTACTTTGAAAGCCCTGCTGCCCATCCGGGCCAGATGCTCTTCCAGTTAAGCTACCGTGTACTTTTCTTTTTTTACTTTGAAAGCTCTTCAGGCAACCCGGGCCATGTGCTCTTCCAGTTAAGCTACCGTGGACTTTACTTTTTTTACTTTGAAAGCCCTCCTGCCCATCCGGGCCAGATCCTCTTCTAGTTAAGCTACCGTAGACTTTACTTTTTTACTTTGAAACCCCTCCTGCCCATCCGGGCCAGATGCTCTTCGAGTTAAGCTACCGTGGACTTTACTTTTTTACTTTGAAAGCCCTCTTTGCAATCCAGGCCAGGTGACTTTACTTTTTTACTTTTCTTTTATCGAATTTATATATTGTATGTATGTATGTATGTTTATTCTTAAACTTAAAAATAAGTAAGTACTTTACTTATTTTTAAGTTAACCCCTTGAGGATCGTAAAACCAGACACAATTAAAAATCACTTGTTTCGCGACCGACGGCGGTCTTATGATCTAACCTATTAAGCTACCGTGGACCATACTTCTTTTACTTTAAAAGCCCTCCTTGCAATCCGGGCCAGGTGACTTTACTTTTTTACTTTTACTTTTCTTTTAGTTTGATTAAACAAAATGACTTTCACTTTGACCTTAGCTGCTCATCATCAGTGAATTATTAAAATTATGTTCCGATTCCGAACCAAATTTAATGAAAGCTAGCAGCCACGTTAAGAACCGGTTTTAGTCCCATTGTGTACCCTACCTTATCACCGGTATTTTAAGGAGCGTATTGCGTTTTCTCTGTTTGAATGGTAAATAACTTTTTTCAATGTTAACCTAAAATTAAGTGTGATATGTCCTTAGAAAGGTAATGTTATAAAATATACTTTTATATCTAATTTAATAAAAAATGGTTGAGTTTAATATATATTTTTTTAAAGTTAATACTTGTTTTTTTTTTCGAGAGTTGTAGTCCATCTCTTTACCCTAATATATTTTAGCTATTATTCAAAGTACTATCATAGGTTTAATATATGTATTAAAGCATTAAATAACCTTTCAGTAAATAGTAATATTTTTGTTTTAAGTATTGTGTTTATCGAGAAATTAAATATTTAGGTCGAGCTTAAAATTTCTCTACGAAAAATAATCCGAGCAAAACTTTGTGAGCTGCAAATTTTTTTCTTTTACATTATTTTCTCGGTTTTTTAGATTACGTTTACGTAGAATATGTTTACCATGCTATATAAAACACAAAACGTAGGCCATCACTTTAAATTTTACAATGCCTGATTGTTTAGGGAACCAATTAATCATAATTTACGTTAGGCGGATTTTAGAACCCATTATTAATTAAAAGGAATCCTTAATCCACACGATTTTATCATGAGTTTTAAGTTTCATTATTAGACTACACAAAAAACAACATTTCCGAACCAGCGCGTAGACGCAGGGTCATAAATTGATTTTTGTAAACATTCGCGCGCCGGCAACCATCACGTATACCACTCTACGAGTGTCGAGTGCCAAACAAAGCCCTAAAGCGTGGGAGGCCCGAATCACGTGAGCGGTTATAAAAATGGAGCAACATCTACAAGAAAAGGAAGAATCTTACAAAAGATTTAAATGCCACCAGGACCTTAATGGCATAGATCCCAGTGTGATATGCGCAAGTTTTGACATGCAAAAGGTGTTAAATACACCGTATGGTGATAATATGGCATTGTATTATTCCAGAAAAATTGCAGTTTATAATCTAACAATTTAGGAAAGTAAAACACAAGCAGGGTTTTGTAATTTATGGACCGAATCTGATGCTCATCGTGGAGCAAACGAAATTGCAACGAGTTTATATAATTTTATTCAAGAAGTAGACGCCCGGGAAAGTATTCAAAAAGTTTTGCTTCACTCTGACTCATGCTTCGGGCAAAACAAAAATAAAACAATTCTGGCCATGTTAAGGTATATTTTGTCGAAGTGCCAAAACGTAAATACAATACAAATGAATTACTTATACCGAGCGTGCTGTTAAGAAGACGACGATATGGGCGCCATCAGCATGGCCGACAGTAATCCAGATGGCTCGTAAAAATCCGAGCCCGTATCTTTACTGTTTTGGAGGGTCATGACTTTTTGGGCTTTGAAGACATTTTAAACAAAACCTTCAAAAAAAACCAAAAAATTTTTCAAATATCTAAATTATGTATTGCTACATTTAGAAAGTCACACCCCAACATAATGTTTATAAAAATTTCTATGTTGCCGAATGCCGAAACTGTAGAAATCAATTTGTGTAGCTTAAATGACGCTCAACCCAAGGTTTGTCTTTATCCTGAAAAACTTCCTGTTTCGATACAAAAAATACAATGATTTAAAAAAACTGGTAGACAAATCAATTATACCTAGAGTACATGCGCATGAATATCTAGGTCTAAAACGAGATAAAAAAAACTCAAGATATATTAATAGACACTGACGAAGAAGAATAAAAGGCTTCTTTTTATAATAAAATTATTATAAGTATAATTTTCTTCTATTATCTCCATAATAGGTACAGATTGTCATAAAACAACTTTTTTTATTAATAAATAAAATTTAATAAAATACCTATTTTTTATTTCATTATAATATTTGATTTATACCTTGCTTTGTACCTACATAAGAAAATTAATGTAATGTTTACTAACCTTCTTTATTCATTGCTGTTTGTTACATTTTTACTCCTCATCCTCCTATTAATGGTATTTTCTAATAAATCTGTTAAGTTTTTCAATTGCAACACAAAAGCTGCTTAAGTTTTGAACTTTTTTATCATTGATGTTGGGGTTAATGGTTACTAAAAACAACATTTAGTTTTCTTAATTTACATACAGCATTTCCTTATAAGTTTCATTTTATTTGTTTCATAGATACATTGAAATTCAACACTTCAACTTAAAATTATAATAAATTACATCAAATTTTAAATGGTCTTCTTTTTAAATTCATTACATACATCACAATAGCTGCCTTTTTATTTATTGACATTTTGCCGAGTCCTATGTTTTCACTCTATAGATACAGCAAAATTGCGGTGTATGTTTGAAAATTCAATTGCTAACTAATGAAAAACATAGGTTATAGTAACCTCAGATAGTAGACTCTAATCGCATAATGATAAATTATCATTTAAAACAATATTAAGCCACACAAAGACATTTCTATGCATGTTCATTTAAGAGGTATGAATTTTATAAATATGATTTAGCCTCCCACGTAAACCTCGTTTTTCGTTATACTACAAGATTGCTTTCCAGCGTCGATATGTTATTATTAATGTTAATAGTACCTATATTATATTTCTGGCTGCGGAGGGTGTTGCAAGTTGGACCCTCGTCTGTACTAATTTTATAATCAGTAAAAAAGTCATATCTATGGTCTGTGTGTGTGGTAACTAGAGTCTATGGTTGTAAGAAAAAAGAAAAATAAAAAGTAATGGTTGTGTAAGTTATTGTTTTATTAAATACATCCAAGAATATCGTAACGATCTTCGATAATTATACCGACCCAAAGGCAGAGGCGCCGTTCCGGGAGAGGAGTTGGGTCAACCGGCATCGTAAAACCAAGCACCATTTTAGCTCTCCGACCTCGTTGTTACCTAAAACTTCTCCCCGTTACTGTTTCTGGTCCCGCAGGATCATGCGAAGTATACGCGCTTCTGGACGACGGGAGCACTTTTGGGCGACGGGAGCACTGCGACTTTGATAGGAGTGACGGGCCCGCGACAAATGATAACGGTGAATGGTGTTGGCGGTCTTGAACGATGTTGTACGGTATCTTATGTTGACTTTCATATTAAAGGTAAGCACACACCAAACTTCTTTTTAATTAAGAATGCCAGAGCCATAGACTCTTTATTGTTACACCCGCAAACTATTCGACGGGAGACAGTCGAGTCACTCACTCATTTAGAGGGTCTAAGCGAAAATTTAGGTCATGAAAACGCTACTCCTACAGTTTTTATTGCAGCTTAACACTGGCATCTTTAAGTTGCAATTTAGATGTAAGAACAGGTAGAAAGAACGAACCGGTAGCGTGTTTAACATCTTTGGGATGGACTTTGTACGGCGTTTCATCCAGCAAAACCAAATTAATCGATTTTGTTAATCACACGATGTTTACCTCACCGGCAGACGTTAACATAAAAACATTAGTTAAAGATCATTATAAGCTAGTCTCCTTAGGAATCATCAAAGTGAAACACTGCATTGTCAGAAAGACCGACGCGCGATCGAAATACATTAAAACGTTTACTTTCTGGTTTTCGAGGTCGGTCTGCCCTGGTGAGATAACATACAAAACGTCCCCGACATCTACCCTTAAGCTATGTCGCGTTTTTATAAGTTTGGAGAGGCGTATGGCCAAGGACAACGACTTTGCTAAAGCTTATGATATTTTTATGACTAATATGCTCGATAAAGGTTATACAGAAGAATGCTCTACTGGCACATATTACTCCCATAATAAAAGAAATAATACGAAAAATCTTCATTTTTATTTACCACAGTTTGGGGTTTATCATCCCCAGAAGCGCAAACTTCGCGTCATCCACGACGCCGCAGCAAAGAACGACGAAGTCAGCCTAAACTCTCTGCTACTTCCTGGCCCTGACCTGCTGCAATCTCTATTGACAATCTTGTTTCGCTTCCGGGAGTGTCGTGTTGCTTTGGCAGCAGGTATTAAGGAGATGTTGCCCCAAGTCCGAATCAGGGAACAAGATAGAGACGCGTTGCAGTATTTATGGAGACCAGACAGCAGCCAACCTTTGAAAGAGTTTAGGATGACAGCCATCATCTTTGCTATTGTGTCTTCGTGATCTCGAATCAAGGTTTTTTTTTTTTTTATAGCAGAAGGAGGCAAACGAGCAAGCGGGTCACCCGATGGAAAGTAATCACCGCCGCCCATGGACACCCGCAAAACCAGAGGAATCGCAGGCGCGTTGCCGGCCTTTAAGGAAGGAATAGGCTCGTTTCTTGAAGATCCCTAAGTCGTAACGGTCCGGAAATACCGCCACCGTCATCAGCAAACATTTTATATTTTAATTTAACGATGGAACACAAGTCATTAACAAACACCAAAAAGAACAGGGGTCCGAGATGAGAGCCTTGAGGCACTCCAGATGGTACTAGCTGAGCGGCAGACTTGAAACCTCGAATCATGACGATCTGGGATCTATTTAGGAGATAAGACTAGCACCACCGTAGCAATAACCCACAGATTCCCGCGTGCCCCAGCTTTTGGATGAGCAGAGCGTGATAAACCATATTAAACGCTTTTGAGAAGTCCGTGTAGGTGGCATGGTTATAATAAGCGATACGTTAAAATGGGGAACACAAAAGGGTCAAAATATTACTATCAACTACACTTAAAATGGGAGCGAAAATTGCGAAAACTGTTTGTCAGTTATTACTCGTACATTGTTAGATTTATAAAATGAGTGTATTTGTTTAGAAATAACTTTTCTATTATTTTATCAATTGTCGAAAGTATTGTGATTGGGCGATAATTTTCATAGGTATTTTGACTTCCTTTTTTATGTATAGGTATAACTATGCCTGTTTTTAATTCTTGGGGATATTTACCTTGACTGACAGTTGTATTTATTAAGTGAGCTACTGCCTCTGCTATTTTTGAGTCTATGTTTTAAGGTCCTGACTTCGTATCATATCTACACCTGGTACTTTTAGATTGTTTTAAGATCTTATTTCTTTGAGCACTGACTTAACGGAGGCTTTTTGAAATCTATAAGATACATTTTTAGGAGAGACGTAGGTGTTCTTGTCAAGGAGCTTTATATTACAGGTTGGCATCACATTATTTACACTGTTCGAGAAGGAATCGGCAAAACCATTAGCTATATCAACCGTCATACGATTATTATTTAGTAGCGCATTTAAGATTAGAGTATCGGCTAATTTTTTAGCCCTACCAGTAATTTCATTTAATATTTGCCACAGACCCCTAGGATTATTTCTATGATTATTTATATCGTCACGTAACTTTTTATTTTTATTCATTAATTTATTAGCAAAGTTTCGGGATGAATTATATTTTTGTTTCATAATTATATTTGTTGGATCTGATAACCATTTCATAAATAAGTTATCTCTATATCTGCATGATTTAATAATTTTTTCGTTAATCCATATTTTGTTAACAATTTTTTTATTACTAGGTTTTTTTATTTTAACTTTAGCAACTTCGTAGCAGCTATGAATATTATCTACTATGATTTGGTATATTTTTAAAGGACAGATTATTTGTTTAACAGGTTGCCAATCAAGTTTATTAAATTTTTTATTAAGTACATTGTTATGTATCACTGTTGCTAACTGAGCTTACAGCTATATGTGCTAGCTATGTCAGTGATAACTGTTACTTGACTCTCAGAAGGTTGATTGAATTAAAGTCTGAATGGTTACTAAACTGTCAACAGACAGTCAAAAACAACTGTCTTTTATTTGCACTTGTTCATTTACACAGTTAATTGTACAGAAGTATATCTATGGCTAGGCGTAAGCTTATGGCTATATACGACGCGCTTGGGACAATGGTTCTAACGCGTAGCTAGGGAACGACTGTTCCAACGAACGTCTGGGAACAACTGGCGTACGTGACCGCACGCCGTGCCTCGTGATTTCATAATTGCAATTCAGCACTTATATTGTGCTGTGTCCCTACATAACATCCTTCCCTAAAAATTTTGACAAAAAATTTTTTTTAACATCTAGTCAATGACTCCAAACATTAAATCAATATCTAGAACTCACAACCCTATCACAATGACAAACTGATAACCCTAGCGCTTGCGCTCGGAACTTCTAAGTCAGCGTTTCGCACTGGGCGAACTTTATCAGTTCGCTACACGGATTGTACAGAGTGATTGTTAATACATCTAGTTCTAAAAATAGACTATCACAATTATTGATGTTCAAATACGAATGTGAAATAGGTTTACATTGGTTTCTCTTGCGGAACCTTGGACTTTAAACATGCCATTTAAAATTTTATTTTACTAGTCTTCCTTACATTTTAGTGTATAATGTTAAAAACAATGCAATAATATGGTCTTTTTATTAGCCATGGTGACAAAAATAACTTTTACAAACGTCAATACATAAAACTTGCTACGTCATTACGTGCATACAAAAATGTTACACTGCTTTAGTGACATAATAAGTTAACTTTAGAATAAACAAAAGTATGGATTACGTCATAATGTTACCTTATTAGATAAGAGACCAATTAAATGGAAAAGAGATATAAAATGTACGTGCAGTGAACCTCACAATAATAGTGTCCACTGCATTGCAATACGTAATTGCATGTCAAAACATTAATATAAAAAATAAATGCAAAGAACAAACAAAATTAAAGAATAAAACTATGACATACAGTTGTTATAATTGGGGTATGTCCCGTGACAAAATTACTAACATTATTTTATTATAAAGCACACGATCCGAAAGAATATCTGCAATGAAGAGAAGAGAAAGGATAAGGAGAGAGCGAATAACGATAAAAAATTTACATCTGTATCTTTTGATCTGCAAGCAATAATACAAATACCTAGCGGAGACATTGGAATTTTATATTACGTGCGGAAATTAACTGCGTATAATTTATCAATATACGAAAGTACTTTGCCAAATCGGGCATATTGCTTGACATGGTCAGAAATAAATGGAAAAAAGGCAGCAGCGAAATAGGGACGCAATTATACTACTATTTGTCGGAATGCGTACCCAAAAATGTGAATGAAGTAAGCCTATTTTCAGATACTTGTGGCGGCCAAAACCGCAATGTTGCTGCCCTTTTACTATGGGCTGTTCAAAATATTGAAAACCTTATGATTATTGAGCAAAAATTTCAGGAAAGTGGTCACTCGTACATGGAGGCAAACTCCATGCACAGCAGCATTGAAAGAGAACAAAAAAAACACGGCAATTTATTCTATGTCAGATTGGGTTAATGTTTTTAAAAGAGCACGATCAAAGCAAACTTACAAAAAAGACAAAAAATGTCGTCTTAAAAGAAAAATAGTAGGTCAAGGAGTTTAAATACAGTGAATTCAAAGACTTGAAACATTTATCGGACAAAATATTGATATACACTACTAAAGATACAGACAGAAATCAAGTACAATGGTTGAAAATCGAAGGACAAACAAAAATTTTGTACAATTATGACATGTCCGAAACCTTTTTAACCATTTATGATATTCGAAAGTTCGGAAAGTCAGACTCTACAGTTCTTGAAATGAATGTTGAAGCTGATCAACCAATAGAACATCGTTATAGCACAAGAAATAAAACAAAAAAGACTTTAGAAGCTACATCTTCGTTAGAATCTGACTATGAAATACCGAAAGAAATAAACTATTTTTCTGGTGAATTGAAACAGCTTTACAAAACACCGTTGAAGATCACAGCAGCAAAAAAAAAATATTTACTGACACTTTGTGGCGTGAAGGCGTGACTCCGGAGGAGTTCCACGGCTGGTTTCAAGGGCTGCAAGCCGATTCCGGAACAAAGGATATGCTACCAGACTGCCACATTTCAGACGAAGACCTCGCGACTTCAGAGGAGGAAGAGTGAAAAATGTCTTCAATAAATGTTGTTTTTCTTTAAATAAATTCATTTTTAGTACATAAATAGTATTATTTTGCTTCTTATCGTCTATCCTAAGATAAAGTAAGCTCTAGAGTAAAGTAAGCTGTATTCATAGAAATTTTCACGGCAAGGAAAACCCAGTAAATATTTAATTTTTATTTTACTATAGAAAATATACAGGTCGAATCCAAAATTAATTAATTTTAATAGGTATTATCAGCAAATACACTTAGTTATTTTAATTAGTTTGTTTTGATTTTGTTTAAGAATCACCGAATAAATCAAAAATAAAAATAATAATAATAATAATAATATATCTTCAGGGAAAACCAAGTAAATAGGTACCCTTTTGTCTAAAAGTACGATTTTATTAAAAATTTCTTAGTAAAATACTATCATAATAAATTGTTTTTGTCAAAATATGAAACAAAGAATTGTTTTGTAATACACAAATGTAATTTAATTAGCATTTTATTAATAATATTTTTATCTGAATTGTCATTTGCCTATAACTCAAAATAGTAAATTATCGATTTACTGGGTTTTCCCATAACAACGATGATATAGTGTACCTCTGTATTTCAAAGAAATAATAAAAATTATCTTTATATCCGATTGTGTTGAAGAAGGAGAGGGAGGCCTTTGCCCTGCAGTGGGACAAATTCGGCTAGATAAAATAATAAATAATAATACTATTTATTTATTTATTATTTATTTATTCAACAAACATTGCCAGCATTACAGTATACACTAATGCACTGAACAATATGTAACATACACCAATAAACAATAAAAAAACTTATAACAAAGGACAGACCATTCAACCATCTCGCTCACAGAACTCCAAGCAATCCTTAAGTACATCCGTCAATCTTCCAGCAAACACATCACACTGTGGTGCCACTGCCAGAAGCGCATTTAGATGCACCATTGCACGAACTAGTGGCGAGTTACGATGCTCCATGGTACGCGTGTTGTCGATTACCAACAAACGGTGATGACGGGCTCTAAAATACCTGCCTGGAGCAAACAACTTGCAAGACCTTTGCACCAAAAAAGGACATCCCCTCTCCTTAATTCACTAAGTTTATTTGTACTGGCACCTCGAGACCAACCGTTAGGTTATGCAAGAAGTGCCAGACGTCCCTGCGCCAGTAGACACTCGCGCAGGAGACCACCAACGTTAGGTCTTGACGCCAAATTAGTGCCCGCCGCAGCGCGCTCTTCATTCGGTACTCATAAGACTAGTGTCTCGGGAGAGTATCCCCGTGAACACGTGTAGTTCACTGCCTATTGTCCAGATAGGTAGCCGGAGCTGTCGAGCTCGCTCACTTCTCGTTGCACGAAGGGCACAACTCGCAGTTGCCACTGCTAGGGTCGTCGACTCTAAAGTCGACTCCCAAGTGTCCACCTTGGTAGCGGAGTAGTAAGCACACTCACTTCTCGGAACCCATCCGGGAGCCTAGCCAGTTCCCACGTCCTACGCGGCTGGCTGGACCGGAGACCTACGGCATCTAGGAGGCCGTCTCTACTAGTTATCCAGACTAGTACCGGAGATGTCAACACCAATGTCCAATGAAAACCACCGGACAAAGCTGCCAACTATAAGGGAAACTCACGTTCCCCGCAGGACTTTTCGCTTCTGGCCCCTCAGAGACCGCTACTAGGCCCCGCTCGCTGTGCACGAGTTTGGAAGTCCTGGCACACAATACCAGGACAAACGAACATTCCCAAGCTCTACAGCTAACCACATGCCACTACGAGTCCAACCCATGTCCGGATCCCGCCGGAGGCGCCTGGTTAAAGGCACGACCAGCGGGGGGCTAGAACCGGAACCCCGTAGTACCTCTGAAAACACAACCGGACCCGTAGTTCCAGTTGCGATACCCTATCTATTGAGGTCGGTAGATAGGGACCAAAAAAGGACAGTCTAGCTCTCCCCGAAGAATACGACAAGCAGTTTCCAATAGGGTGTAATTTCTGCGTGTTTCAAGAGAGTTGAAGCCTAGCACGCCCAGCAAAAACTTGGTAGGGTACAAGAAAGGATAAAAGCCAAATTTTGTTTTATATAGAGATCGTAAAAATGCTTTTTGAATTTTTTCTAATATTAACGTGTATGACTTCTCGTGCGGATGCCAGACTATAGCAGCTGTTTCAAGTTTGCTCCTCACCAAAGCAGTGAACAATAATTGAATCGCGTGAGGGTCTCGAAGGTCTTTTGCGTTTCGCATCACAAAGCCTAATCGACAATAGCAGTCACTAGCAAGCTTTTTAATGTGCTGATTAAAAGTAAGGTACGAATTAAAAAATCACTCCAAGGTCCTTGACAGAGTCGACACGACTAATAACCTCGGTATGGAGACGGTAGTCTGCCTCTATAGGGAATTTGGCACGGGTGAAGGACATAGTACAACACTTCGAATAGTTGAATAACAATTTATTTTTAACACTCCATTGAAACACAGCTTCAATATCTTCCTGCAACAACGCACAATCCTCGGCACCTGATACAATCTGATCTGACAACTATCTGATTACACTAAAGTAAAAGTGTAATTTTTATATTAGAAGGAGGCAAACGAGCACGCGAGTCACCTAATGGAACGCAATCACCGCCGCCCATGGACACCTGCAAAACCAGAGGAGTTGCAGATGCGTTGCCGACCTTTAAGAAAGAAATAGGGTTAAGGAAAGACTAGGAATTGTGAGGGTGTGGGGGGTGGGGGGAAGGAGCCTCCGGAACTCTCACTGGCCGGACGAAACATAACAGCACCAAAAGCCATTATTTCACGCCGGATATTAGTGAGAGGGTGGTATTACCCCGGGCGAGCCGGCCCAATGCGTGCTGCAACGCAGCGTGGCTCTACCACTCAGTCAGTAAACCTACCGACGCGAGTAACTTTAACCCCCAAAACTGTGTAGAATTGAAGATAATTTTCTAAAAGGTCAGCAGGACAATCTGCCAAGAGTGGATAGTTTGATGGTGTCACAATATTTCATGAAGAATCAAGATTTTACGGCTGCCGAAATTCGTAGAATAAAGATGAAAAGGTATGTATATATGTTCTAAGTAAGCATTACTTACTCTCGGGTAGGTATTTGTTCAAACTTAAACCTAACTGAAAGTGTGTGTGTTTAATTGAGTACCTATTATGGGCGGCGATAAAAAAATACTAAGTAGATACTCGCAATCCATATCTCGAGGTTGTCGACGATTATTTTATGTGTTTTATTAGAATAAACTTAAAGAAAATGTCACTATTTACCCGTATACAGAAGTAGGTAAGTCCCAGTAGGTATAAACATCGTTATCAGTTTTCTAAGTAGGCAAATACCTACATGTTATTATATTTTTTACAGTATGCGAGCACTTTATTTATCTTCTATTACGTTAGTATTTCGACAGGGCTATTTACATAGATACTAGGTAGTAGGCATGATGCCTATTTAAACAATCAAAAGTAGACAAGTAGGTACGTTAAGAAGGTCAAATATGGCAAGGAGGAGTAGAGAAGAAGCTGGATAAACTTATTATTAACAAATACTTACATCGAAATGGTCTTCACAGCAGTGCGCTTTAGTTTTAGGGCCTATTGATATTGCCATTTTGGCTCCACAGGCACATAAAAAAAGAGTTTATCAGGTGTCTTAACTGTTGAAATGAAGCACCGAGGCGTAATACAGTATTTCTCTTCCATTTTTACCACAAATAACCCAATAATTTTGATTCTATTGCGCAGCGGCGTGCGAACGAGAGCACGACTGTCGAATGACCGGGGATTATAACGTCAACGGCTAGTGAGCGCCTGCCCGCGTTTTTAAAAAAAATCGGCCGGAAATACGCACTTTGATAGTAAATATCTCAGTGATTTTTTAAGATATGAAAAAGTAAAAAACACAGTTTTTCTCGTAATTTTTTGTAGATTTATTTGGCATGTAAAGTAAAAAACGTTATTAGGAGTCTCCCGACAATGCTAGAATGATTTCGGTCACGAAAGATTAATGTCTAGTCATTAGATACAAGTGTCAACGCAATTTTTTGAGAAACAGAATTAGTTTTACACGTGTAAATATTTACTTGTGAGGTTGATCATTTGATTGAGATTTTGTTCTACATACGTGCTAAGTACAGTTTCGTGAAACGCTACACTTGTAAGTTTGGTATTTTACAAGTGTTACTATGGTAAACTTATATAACAAGACTTGCGAGAAACAGGGCCCTGGTCGTCCACAAATAGGTTTTGATATCTTGAGTGATCGCACAAAACGGGAAAGAGTAACTAGTTTTAGAGAATCTTCAACAAGTGAATTAGTTTTTGTTGCTTAAATGAATGCTCGCGCTTCTGGTGACCATGCAATTGCAAACATATTGAAAAGAAGTAATCGTTTTCCTCCGCGTGACTCGACCAATATCACTTCACCCAGGTTTACTGCAACTGAGACATTATCTATGTTAATGGAAGCTCAACTATCTCGTCACCAACAACGTAATCCGTAGACATGCTACAGATATTTTCCAACTTACAAAGCTGTCCAAAAGGAAAAGAAAAAATGCTATCCGGAAGATATTAGAGTAACTGAACAGACGGCTGAAGTTCCTATACAGAGTTTACTCAATCATACAATAGAAAGAATAGTGGGTTTACAGAAAGATGTCATAGATGCCGCTATGAGACCGACTGGCGATTTTTTCAAAAATAGGTTTTGACGGTAGTTCTGGACATAGCGAATATCATAAACGATTCGTAAATGAAACTGATGCGGATGATAAATTAGTTTTTATGACTTTTTTTTTTTTTTTTTTTACTAGGTATGGGTTTGCTCTTGATCCCAATCAAGCCCAGGGGCTAAGACAGGATCTTTGATGGTGCGAGTTTACCCAGAAGGTGCCTATTTACTCTTACTTTGAAGATGGACGGGTTATATGTACTCGGAAACACAGACGCAGGGAGGGAGTTCCACTCCTTTGCTGTACGCAGTATAAAAGATGTTGAGTAACGCTTTGTGCGACATTTAGGAATATCCACCAAGAAAGGGTGGTAGCCCGCAGTGCGCCTGGATGTCCGATGGAAGAAGGGGGATGGCGGTATGAGCTCATGCAGCTCCAGAGCACACTCTCCGAAGTACAGTCTGTAAAAGACCGACAGACAGGCAACTTTGCGGCGGTGAGCTAGGGTGTGAAATTTGCTCTTCACTAGTTCTTTGTCGCCAATTAGCCTCTCAGCTCTGCGTTGAATCGTGTCCAGTGCAGCTAGTTGGTATTTAGCTGAGCCGTCCCACAGGTGACTGCAATATTCCATGCAAGATCGGACTTGAGCTTTATAGAGAGTTAAAAGCTGTCCCGGCATGAAATATCGCTTGACTCTATTTAAGACGCCCAGCTTTTTAGCTGCAGTTTGTGCCTTGGACTCGATGCTGGTGCCGAAGTTGAGGTCTGAAGACAACTCCATGCCCAGAAGGACGAGACTATCGGTAACAGGCACAGATGCACCCCGAAAAGTAGGAGTCAGGTTAAAGGGACTCCTTTTAGCGGTGAATAAACACGCTTGCGTTTTGGTGGCGTTGAAATTTACCAGGTTACTGTCACCCCACTGGCAAACGTGAATTAATGTCTGGTTCGTTCGCTCAACCATGGCCTCTCTCATCAACATCACGTCATCACCACTAGCTTTTGCATCCGAAAGGAATCTCTCTACGACAGTACTGTCATCTGCATACCCAACAACTCCCGGTATCAACAGGTCATTGATGTGCAACAGGAAAAGCGTCGCAGAGAGAACAGACCCCTGAGGAACTCCGGCATCAATAGCCACTGAGTCAGAGGAGCAGCCATCGATGACTACTCTGATCGACCGTTCCGTCAGGAAATCAGCTATCCAACTACAAAAGTCAGCGGGGATACCATACGCTGGAAGCTTGTGCAGTAGACTTGCGTGCCAGACCCTGTCAAAAGCCTTTGAGATGTCAAATGATACGGCGTGTGCTTCGCCGTGCATCTCGAGGGCCTCACCCCAGTAGTGCGTCAGATAAACTAGAAGATCCCCAGTCGATCGTCTTCGGCGAAACCCATATTGACGGTCACTGAGGAGGTCATTAACTTCTAGGTATGAGAGCAACTTACAGTTTAGAACTCTTTCCATGACCTTACAGAGTATGGAAGTGATGGCGATCGGTCGGTAGTTGCATGGGTCGGCACGACTTCCTTTTTTGGGTACTGGCTGCACATTAGCAAGCTTCCAGCATTTAGGTACGGTTTTTGCCTCGAGAGAAAGGCGATACAAGCGCGTTAGCACTGGTGACAACTCAGGCGCACAACACCTCAGTACCCTTGCTGGTATGCCATCAGGACCACTGGCCTTGTTCACGTCCAGACTAAGCAGGGCTCTACGGACCTCTTTATTGTGGATTGTGATCTCCGGCATCGAAAAATCACAGCGAGGTAAATTTGGTGGTTGTTGAGAGCCGGTGTCTAGACGCGAGTTGCTCGCAAGCAGAGAGGCAAATAAACTTGCTTTCTCAGCTGCAGAATGAGCCAGCGACCCGTCAGGTTTCTGCATGGGTGATAACATAGGACGGCAGAAATTCGCCTCGGCTGACTTCGAAAGGGACCAGAACTGTTTACTACCGCTCGGGTAGGATGACAACTTTGTCCCTATTCGGCTGATGTGATCGAATCTGGCCTTTCGAATAACCCTTTTGCACGACTCGGCGGCCGAATTAAAGGCTCTCTTCTTTGCTCGGATTCTCCGTGCACGGACTTTGCGATCCCGGGCTTGCACCCAAGCCTGGTAAGCAGACTGTTTTCGGGCCTCAGCACGAGTACAGTCCGCATTATACCAAGGGCGGGACTTGTAACCGAGCGGGATGTCGGAGAATGGAATAAAAAACTCCATTCCCTGCCGGATTACATCCGTAATCGCATCGGCCGTACACGAAGGGTCGTTAGAAGAGAAGCATGTTTGCCGCCAGGGATAAGATGCAAGGAAAATACGCATCTCGTCCCAATCTGCTGACTCGTATCGCCATACTCGTCTCGTGCCCCTAGGGCTCATATCCGGAGGAGAGCAAATCGATACGGATTTCACCACACAATGGTCGGACGTTCCCAGCGGGGCTGAGACCGATATCGAATGCTTGTGTGGATCGGTTGTCAGCAGTAAGTCAAGACAATTGGGTGTGTGGCCAGCGATATCCGGAATTCGCGTCGATTGATCCACCAGCTGAGTGAGATTTAGTGCTAGGGAAAACCTTCGCACTTCTCTCCCAGCATGGTCAGTCTTCTGGAACGGGTACAGCCACTCTTTGTGGCGAGCGTTGAAGTCCCCTAGAAAGACAAGCTCCGCCGCTGGATACCGCTGAGTTGTTAAGTCTGCCGTCTCAGTGAGGTAGTCAATGAGCCGAGTCGCCTCCTGATCACCGCTGTGCGATCGGTAGACACAGACGTAGATTATCTTCTCTACCCCAGTGTCCACCAGAAGCCAAATAACGGAGAACCCGGATTTTTCAAAGCAACGGAGACGCCTACAGCAAATGTCATCGCGGACGTACACACAGACCCCTGCACGCTTTTTGAACTTATGCTCAATTGAGTAGCCAGGGTAGTTGAGGTACGCCACGTCCGACGGGGTTGCTATTTGCGTCTCCGTCAAGAAGAATAGGTGTGGCTTCTCAGTCTCAAGATGGTGATGGACCGGATCGAGATTTGAGTGCAATCCTCTGATGTTCGCGAGGTGCACTTTTAATGGGAGGAAGTGCAGCCGTTGTTTACACACTTTCTTCTTGCTTTGCCTTGTCATGTTTTGTGATGAGTGTTGGGGGGAAGGATTTTCAGTCGAGGCGCTACTTAGTCGACCATCGATGTTGCTCTAGGCAAATCTGACCAAAGGGGAACTCACCTGGAGACTGCGGGGACGCCCGAACCCGAACTTGTTTGGTGCCTTTGGAACTTACAGGTGGTACTCATAGTTTGTGGAAAAATAAATGTCCATCGTCTCCTAGATACTGCAGGACTAGTAAAAAAATAATATTTGAAAAACAAACAGATTATTTGATAAACAGAGAGAATGAATCTCTTAAAACCCAAGTAGCCGCATTGGAAGCAACAGCCCCAGTTGTTGAAAGTAGTAATGTTTTTGTTAAACATGAAGTCATTCTATCAATGATTGATGGTACGATATGCAACAGTCTTAACGGTACACAATCTGCTCAAAGGTGTTATCTTTGCCAAGCCACTTCAAAAGACTTTAACGATATTGACAAAATGGTTAACCTGCCAATTTCACGCCAATACTTGGACCCAAATGCCTCTTGCATGTAGCATATAAAATCCCTACCCAAGAATGGCGAAAATCAAACGAAACGGAAGAAATCATGAAACAAAAAAAGTTACGTATCTAAGCAGCATTTGTTGCGGAATTCAGAATACAGATAATTAGGCCAAAACCAGGATACGGTAACACGAACACCGGAAATATTGCAAGACGGTTTTTCCGAAACAGTGTTTAAAGTAAGCCAAATAACAGGTCTTAACGAAACTTTAATAAAAAAGTTCCACATCATCCTTCAGTGCCTGTCAAGTGGATTTAAATTTGACGAACAAAAATTCAAAATATTCTGTCTCGAAACTGCAAAATTTTTCGTCTCCCTATATCCTTGGTACTAAAAGATTTTTCAATAGGGACGCGCGAACTTTGACAGCTCATAGCGGCCATCTTGGTTTAGGTATAGCATTCAAATTCGGCATGAACACATATTTAGTCGTGACATTTCACCAAGGAGTGTAGCGTGCTTCAACAACGCGTAGAAATTGTTAAATTTATTATCAAAAGCAGTGCTCTATTCGCCTAACGTTCTGTGCATTGCATCCAATTTATGGCGTTCATGGCCGTCCTGCAGAGTTCACAATTTGTCGTTTTGTAAAATTTTATAGCCAGCAAAAGTTTCGCAGTTATTGCGCGATAGACGCGCCATCGATTGCTTGGCGTCAACATAGCTCGTATTACGTATGTGATCGCTGGCAAATCGCTCGCCTACCTGATTGAATGCACTTTTTGCTACGACACTAGCGCCAACAACAATTTAGTAGCACTAATAGAATAGAATAGCCATAGGACTACGGCTTGAAGCAAGGTCTAAAGAAGCACTTAATAGCCAGTGGAATGACCTTGCTAATAAGCTCAACTCCTATGGCAATGGATAAACAAAATCTGGTGAACGATGGAAAAAGGTAAGCTTCCTGAATTTGTTACTTTTAGATTTTCTGCATAAACATGGCATAATACATTCGTTCATTTCTTGTCTAACTTTTCTCATATCACTTTTAATTTTATAGTAAGTACTGGGTTGACTTAAAACACAAAAGCAAGACTAGGTTGTCTAAACGGAGGCAGGAAGCTTTTTGGACTGGTAGTGGTCCTAGTAGATGATCTTTCCGAAGTAGGCAAGAAAGTCTTGGCTATAATAGGAGAGCAAGCGGTGGTTGGTGATAAAGTGCACAGAGTCCCTGTATTTGTAAGTTTCAACATTTCAAGCGTATATTATAAAGGACATGGACAAAATATTGCGTTCTATTTACTTAAACACCAATAAATGTATTAAATTACAAAAATAGAAAAATAAATTTATCACCTAATATTAACCTCTCTGAAGTTGGCAGATTTGAATTAAAAATAATTAGTAATGCCAGTTCCGTTAATATTTTTTTCGACGCCATGTTATTTTTTCTTAAAACTCGACGAAAAACCTATTTTAAATGTGTCTTTGCTACATTTGAAAAAAGATTACTTTTTATTTTTTGCTAGATACATAGTAACAAATTGTGATTTTTTTTATATTTTATCAAAAACATTCTTTAGTGGACTAATGGAACGCGTTTACGTAACAACTGTAGTGTCAAGTCAATGTCATGTCAATTGTCATATAATGTCATTGCAGTTCCCTCGTTGCGTTAGCGTTTGTTGTTTTCTGTGCGACTGCGATTCTTTTCTGATAGTTTGACATAACGACCCCTGCATAAACCTATCTACGGTCACTACGGTCGTCGGACTCACAGAGTACTTTTTATAATACTTATGGACTGATACATTCTACCACTCGATTACCTAGCTACCAACACTGGACTATTTTTTTTTTCTCTTTATTAGAGGAACAGCTAACAACAGCACATTTACAATTTATAAAGTAAACTTAACTCTATGTGACTATGATCAATATGCAGTCAAATACGCTAATCACATCTTACTAAATGAGTATAATAGAAGATGTAGTGAGATGCTAAGCAACAACGAATTTAAACAACTTACCTACATTTTAAGTAAGTACAAAAGCGCAAAGTAATTATATAAAATAGACAAATAACAATAATACAATAAAGATCAATCGTTCATTATTTGTGCATACATACAGTTGGTTTAAACTAAAGATTTCCAAGTGTAATGCGGATGGAACGTTTAAATTGCACATCTGAGAGGAAAAATATGTCATCATCAACAAAATCTGAATTATAAGTGTCAATTATCCGTCGCATAGGTGAGCTACCCGCATTAGTTCGACATTTACCTGTTGCGAATAACTTTCGAACACGCACTTCACGTCTATGAACCGTTCTTGGAACAATATAACACAGTCTGTTGGTCAACTCATTACAATCAAACTTGTTATAAAATGTTTATTAGAAAAAAAAAATCAACCAGTCTCAGGAATCGAAAATTCGAATCCCACTCGAGCTTCCTGAGACTGGTTGATTTTTTTCTAGTAAACATTTTATCCTAGATCTATATAGCATTGTGAATGCAAAATTTCAATAATAAAGATATCAAACTTGTTGTTAATAATTCCATGAAGTACCATACACTCAAGTAGTTTACGCCTGGACTGAAGGGATTGCAGATTATACTTATGTAACAGCTGGTTGTACGACAAATATGTACCATAACACCTATAGTGCATGGATCTTAAGTACTTACGTTGTACTCCTTCTATCAACTGAACATACTTATTATATAGGGGATTCCATATCGGTATGGCATACTCCAATTGAGAACGTATCAAGGTTTTATAAAGATATAAATACGTACAAGATTTCTTAAAGTAATTAGAAGATCTCATAATAAAACCGTACATTTTATAAGCTTTGTTAACAATTTTGTCAATATGAAGGTCTAAATGCAACTTACTATCTAATATGATACCTAGATCACGTATAGATGACACTTTATCTAACATAACATTACAGAGAGAATAGTCAAAATGTATAACTTGGTTTTTTCTTGTCAAATGAATATAACTACATTTGGGTATACTTAACTGCAACTTATTAATATTACAATATTCAGATAGCCTGTTTAAATCTTGTTGAACTAGCATGCAGTCTGAAATAGTGTTAATAGATTTGAAGATTTTCAAATCATCTGCGTACAATAGAAAATTTGAATTAAGAAAACACTGCTCAATATCGTTAATAAACGTGACAAATAAAAGTGGACCGAGTATGGACCCTTGAGGTACGCCTGACGTTACATGAATATTCTGAGACTGAAACCCATTAATAACTACCTTTTGAGTTATGTTTGTAATGTAAGAAGAAAACCAGCGCAACAGGTTGCCACGTATTCCATTGAAGAAGATTTTCTTTAAAAGGAGTTCATATGATCTAGCTTGTCGAACGCCTTTCGAAAGTCTGTATATATAGTATCTGTTTGAGCATTATTGTCCATGTTTTCAAAAAGAAAGGATACGTAAATCATAAGATTAGTGGTGGTAGACCTCCTTTTTACGAAACCATGTTGGTCTTTTAAAATACTACTATGCAAAACTGGATAAACTTCTTTGTGGACAAGCCTTTCGAAAAGCTTCGACAAGGCAGACAAAATTGAAATGGGTCTGTAATTGTCCACCTCCACCACCACCACCTTATGTACAGGTACTATATTTGTCCTTTTCCATACCTCAGGGAAAATCCCTTCCCAGATACATTTATTATAAATTATAGACAATGGCTTACAAACACTTTTGGATGTTTTAACTAGGAAAGAAGACGGAAGTCCATCAGGGCCCGGTCCTTTTGAAGGATCCAGGGCTTTAAGTTCTGCAAGGACTTTACTCTCACTAAGGCATGGATTGTATAATTGAAAATCATGTGCAACATACTCTGATGAGGGCTCAGACCATGTAGCATGGGACAGAGTGGAAGGCTCATATAACGAATGGAAAAAGGTAGAAAACATATTACAAATTTCATCAGGCTTACTAGAAACTGTATTATTATAGCACATGTACGAGGGAATGCTAGATGTAGTTTTTTTATTGGATATGAAAGACCAAAAATGCTTGATATTACTCGTGATACCATCCTCCACTGAACTAATATACCTGGAATAGCATTTACGAGCTTCTACTTTGAAACGTAGCCTGTAAATTGAGAATTGTTCATAGTCGTATGCATTCTTATACTTCTTCCAATTAACCCATGCTTTTTGTTTGTCTTTCGAAATGTGAATTAAGGAAGATGTAAACAACACGAGGTATCTTGCAGATCTAGAAGACACCGGCGGTGTATGTCGTTTGATTATGTCGAAAAGTGTGTTATAGAAGGTTTCTACTGCCTCCTCCGCGTTATTCGTATTAACTAAAGTAGACCAGTCCAGTTTATCTAAGTCCTCAATAATGAGGTTATAATTAGCTTTATAGAAATTGTATTTCATCAAAGATCGCCGACGCATAGGAGAAGCCATGCCATTGTATGTAAAATTGACGCTAAACGGTGGATGATAGATGTCACTAGGTAAAAGAGTATTAGTAAGCTGTGTGATATTGCATTCTGTATTCGTAATTAATAAGTCCAATATATTGCCTCGCACATTCCTTAGACAATTAAACTGATTTACACCATGAAATGACATTAAGCTCCTCATATGAATAGATAGCGGTGTCGATCCAATACAGTCAAGGCCACCGTAGCCGTCATTTTTAGGAACCCACTTAATATCAGGAGAGTTATAGTCACCAAAGAGAGAGAGAATTGTTATGGAAGTGTCCTCAAGAATATTTGTTATTGAATCTAAGTAGGCCGTATAAGTTTCAAGAGAGGTTTTAGGTGGTACATAAACCACAGCGATGATATGCCGTTTTGAGCCACATGAACTGGACAGACAGACACATACATTTTCTATATTGTTTAACAAAGTATTCTAATAATTAATAGGCGTAGGCTTTTCAAAACGGCTATTAAAACTCCGCCCCCGTCTTTTTTATTAGTAACACTACGATTTCGATCACAACGGTAGACTGTTATGTGTGGAGGCGTGAGTGAAAGACGACTTTCGATTTAACACTGCTCGTTTATTCAACATCAACCTACCTACATTATAATGACATTACATGACATTTTTCTTCTTTAAAAAAAAAATAGACAATTTTTACATTTAATTTGATCTGTAGAACAAAACAATAGTGAAGGTAATCGACCTATACATGATATGGGTGTACACATAAATGTTTTTTGTTACTACATAATTTACATTGTTTTTTTAAAAATTGATATATATTTACTTATTTAATAATTTAAATTTAAAATCTACATTTTTATGAAATATTTATCACGTTTACTTTTAATTACTTTTGTCCTAATAATTGCAACACTGTCTTATCTATCTCATTTTAACTGTATTTGATTTTTCCACAATAATAAAAACATTAATGACAATGTTAATGCTTATAAATACTACCCAGTTACATAAATGTTAGTGGTGTGTCGCTCTTTACAGAAACGACTCAGTGAGTCGTTTCTCTAAAGTGATTCACTGATTCGAATCCCTAACACCGCTTCAAATGAATCATTCGCTCAATTGCATCTCGGTTTCAATCGGCACGCGCGTGCCGATGTGAGTGAGCGTAAGATACTAAGATAGACTCGTTGGAGCGCTTCGGGTCGCGCAGTCGCGGCTCGCGGTCGCGTCGGAGATCGCCGAGACGCCAACCGCCGTCTCTCTCACTAATTCACTACTAGTAGGTGACTGAGAAAGACGGCAACACTAGCTCAGCTTACCTACGCACGCATTACGCGTGAGGAAAGATGACCTGTTGATGTTGTTATGTTATTATTAGGTATTTGTTTAGTTGACCTTTGTTTGCGGAAGAAAAAACCGGTTTACGTTGAGTCTGCGATCATAAGGTGTGAAAACAAATAATTAGTGTTACAATAAGAAAAGACTGTTTAGTTAACAGAGTTTTACTTAATGAAAATAGTGAACTGAGTTGAACTGTAAATATTTTAAAAGTTTTTCGTTATAGTGTTAATAGGGTTGTTGTAAATAAGTTAATATAATAATTTAATGTTCATAACTAATATTTAATTTTCATTAAACAATAATAATGGCACCAATTAAAAAGAGAAGTGCTATATGGAATCATTTTACCGAAACGGACAATGGCAAAGCTAAGTGTGCATATTGCTCCCAAATAATGGTTATTCCCAACAAATCTGTGGGAAACTTAAATCGCCATATGCGATTAAAGCATCCTACTATTAAAATAGAGATGGAACGACAGGAATCGTCACTTCCTCATCGATCAGTGACGTCGCCACCACCGTCTACGGCGCCGCGCGCGCCGCCAGCGCCGCCCACGCCGTCAGGAGCCGCACCGTCTTCGTCGTCTGGAGCAGAGGCCCCGAGGGTACCAACACACCATAGTTCGTCCTTAGAGTCCTCTACTAAACAGTCTTCAATGACAGAATAAACTTATAAACCCGTATCATTAAAAAGAAGCGCCGAGATTGACAAACAGATCTTAAAACTAATAGTTAAAAATTACCATCCATTTTTTCTAGTAGAGCAAAAAGAATTTAAAGATTTAATTACTATGATTATTCCTGGATATAAACTTCCAACACGAAAAACGGTATCGAATAGCATTTTGCCAAAATCTTACCAAGAATGCTTAGAAAATGTACAAGTAGAAATTGAATCTGCATATGCCATTTGTATAACAACGGACTCGTGGACATCAGTTAACAATGTCAGTTTTGTGTCAGTAACAGCACATTTTATAGACAATGGTAGTAATATGAAGTCTTATCTGCTAGGCTGTTTTCCTTTTTCGGAACGGCACATGGCTGTTAATATTACCGAATACCTTAAAAGAAAACTTCAAGAATGGAAAATAGAGCAAAAGATTATTGCAATTGTCAGCGATAATGCCGCAAATGTCGTTGCTGCTATCAGGGATGGAGGTTGGAGACACATTGGCTGTTTTGCCCATTCAATTAATTTGAGTGTCCAAGCATGCCATAAAGAACTGGCAACTACACTAACAAAAGTAAAAAGTATCGTAGAGTATTTTAAGAGGAGTTCTTCAGCGTTAGCGAAACTAAAAGATATTCAAAAACAAATGGGGTTACCTGAATTGAAGCTGAAACAAGACGTCGTTACAGGATGGAACTCAACTTTTGATATGCTGCAGAGATTTTATAAATTGAAAGAAGCTATCATTTCGACTTTGGCGATCTTGGACAGTCAACATGAACAATTATCATCTCATGATTGGATAATCGTAGAAAAAACAATTGACATTTTAGAGATTTTTTATGATATCACAAAAGAAATAAGCGCAGAAAATCACGTTTCGCTATCGAAAGTCATTGTCTTATGTAAAATAATGATCAGACATGTAAATAAAAAATTAAATGAGGAAGGAACATCTGGCCCAATTGAAATTCGTTTATTGCTTAATACTTTACGACAGCAATTAAATGATCGATTCATAAATGTTGAAAATAATGCGCTTTATGCGGAGGCAACTATCTTGGACCCAAGATTTAAGAAATATGGATTCAGAGACGATAATATGTACAAAATAGCAATACAAAATCTAAAAAAAAAATTAGCTATGTCTTTAGTCCCACAAGGTGCATCAGCCGAAAACAATGAAGAGACAATTGTTCAACCAACAACATCAAAAAATACATCCATTTGGGAAGATTTTGACACAGAATTGAACGGCCGATTAAGGCCTCAAAATCAAACCGCAGCTGGCATCAGGGAGCTTGACAAATACATTGATGATAAGATGTTGCCCAGGACTTACGACCCCTTAAAATGGTGGGAAGAAAGAAAACGAATTTACCCGATGCTTTACAATTTTATGCGCAAAAGGTTGTGTATATTAGCTACCTCTGTTCCTTGTGAACGTGTGTTCTCCAAAGCTGGCCATGTATTAAATGAGAGAAGAACTAGACTAAAAGATGATAAAGTTAGTAAAATATTATTTTTAATTTATAATATGAAAGAATAATAAAATTAAAATATGAATATTGTACAGTGTAAATAGCAGAAAAAAACTTCAAAAAAAAAGTCAGTAAAGTTGTAAATAAATATTGTACAGTGTAAATAGTAAAAAAATATAACAAAAAAAAACAAAAAAACGGTAAAGTTGTAAATAATTGTAAATAATGAAAGAAATCACTGTACATAAAATCGATTTTTAAATACGCCAGTTAGAACTTTAAAAAACTGTCAGTCCTAAGCCTGAAAAAAGTATGAAGGAAAATCGGTTTCTATGGAAATATTAAACCTATATTAGACAAATGCATGCAAATGTAATTATATTGTTTTATATTATGGGGTTTGAAATTTTGTTCCGTTAAATATAACAATATTATATACTTTTACATAATTACTTAAATACTAACACAATATTATATACTTTTACATAATTCTTCAAACAAGGTCAATAAACAAGATTTACGAAGGTTTTTATTTAATTTATTTGCGCTAAAAAATCGAGTTTAGAGTCACTGATGCAAATGATGCAAATGAAGCACTTCACTGATTCGAATCTTTGAACTGATCCAGATACAAATGATCCAATCTCAACGAAGATACGTTTTTGCCACCGCTAATAAATGTTGTACATACATTACAAATTATAACATGCTAACTCATTGTATACTAAGATAATTTAATTAATAAGAGAAGGAAAACAATATAATAATATTTAATAAGATTAATTTATGTACTATATAATATTAATTTATTGATTGGTAAGTATATTATTCAATTAACAATAAATAAAAATAATTTAAAATGCAGAATACAATTAAATTGATTACTTATAAAACTAAAATATAAATGAGTATGTTTGTGACAACAGATGGCCGCTTAGGTAGGTCAAGGTCACAGATAGCCCCATCTATTCGGAGGTCTCACCGTCCTGCCAGAACGAGTAATATACAAATTAGATGACGACACACATTGATTGTTACTTGTATTGGCATTAATATGATCATAATCAAAATTATAATCTTCGGGCAAGTTATGACTGTGTGAGAGATCCACCATGATATGCCTTCTATTTCTTACAACTACTTTACCGTTAGACAAGCGAATGCTGTAAGATCTGTTTCTTAAAATACTTACTACTATACCTGGAATCCTATGATTTTTTATCGAATCGTATACCCTGACTTTTTGATTAATATGTAACGGATCTAAGTTTCGTGTATTTCTATCATAATATACTTTTTGTTTATTTTGCCTATTGACTAATTTATATCTTACGTTTTTATGTACTTTTGGTTCTAATAAATTTATAGGAGTAGGAAGAATACTTCTTAACTTTCTACTCTGGAGAAGTTCAGCTAGAGAGGGCAAATCCGAAGTTAGTGGGGTATTTAAGAATTCTAACAGTGCAAGTCGATAATCGGTGTTATCTTCTGTTGATTTTTTAATTATATTTTTTACAGTTTGCACAGTGCGTTCTGTTGTAAGGCTTGGGGAAGTAGGCTTTTTAAAAAAGAAAATATTTAGTTTAGCGACACAACCGTCGGATATGGAAGCTGGATGGAGACTAAATGGAAATGAGTAGGCAGTTAGGGTTCACGGTAGCTTGTGGATACGTCAGCGGTTAAGGATTTGGGATCAGCACATTAGGGAACATGGAACAGGTATAACACCTCCCCGGGCTAGACTAAACTTAGGGGTTTAAAGTACTAAGTTTAGGGAAGCGTTATATCGGAAACTATACAGTGGTTCTTATACTTGGTGATGGGGCTTCTTTCATGTGAGGGTGCTTGATGATGACAGGGTTAGGATTCGGTGCAGACTCAAGAGTTGAGCTTACGGGTAATTTTACAGGGAAATCTTCAGGTAGGTTTACAGGCGAGGTTGTAGGTAAATTGACAGGTGAAGCTGCAGGAGTTTGGCGGGAAAATACAATAGGGAACTGGTAGGTAAAACGGTTGCGCGATTTAATACATAAAAATAATTTTAAAATAATAAAAATACAAATTACAATTATAATTAAAATTAAAGTTATTGAATAATGATTTTCGTATCTTAATATTGGGTGCTGATTAATTATTTCATTAGATTTATCTGATATAGATTGCAATTTTAATTTTGTCTCTGGGGTGAAAACATCTAAATCAAAAGTTTGTAATTTTATACGAGAATCGTTATTTATGACATCCTTGAACTTATCTAAAGAGCAGCATGAGTCATTTATAATATTAAAATTCGGGTGAGTTACTGTTACATTAATTTTTACATGATGATATCTTGGAACTAGCTTCGTACTTTTACAATAGGCTAAACAGTTTAGCGGGACAGACACAATACCCGTTCCAATAATATTAAATTCTAAACTGTTATGATTCGGACATTCAATATACAACTTATTACTATGGGATTGAACATAAATCCAGTCATTATTACTAAGTGGTTTCCATAAATCCAAATTCCCGTAAATGAAGTCAGTATGGCATTGTATCGGTAAAACACTTATCACTGTTGAAATTAGTTCACTTTCGCAACTGGGATTCGCGCTGGTAGGGAATACAGTGATGACGTCACACAAATACTCGCGGGGTCTTATCACTCTACATTGTCTTAGGGAGTCGAGATTACAGTACTCTGACTTATCCTTGGTTATTGCGATATATTTACTGCTAGGAATTATAAAACTATACGTATTTGGTTTAACAACATTATGTGGTGTAGGTAGAGCTAAGTTATGGTATAGACTATAATCTTTGATGGACACAAGTGGGATCTTTAATATAAACACAATTTTCTTATTTGAGCTGTAACAGACCACATTAGATACATTTGTCAAAACATACATGTTACTTAAATCTAAAGTTATCGGAAGTTTTAAATCAGCAGGTAAGTATATGAAGTTATCGACAAGCTCTTGATACAATTGCGTAGGCGATAAGACGGCTGGGTGCAAGATGTTTTGGCTACTGAACAGTATGGCATTTGTTATATCGTCTAGTTGGAACGATAAGGCGAGTACAGCGGCTTCCAAACTGTTCAATATCGAGTTAATATCGGATTTTATTTTTAAGTTGTTAAAAGCTATGGAAACATTTTTTAATTCTAACGATAGATTGTCGATACCTTCATTGAGTCTAGCTTCATTTATTTTAATTTTATGCAAGGTTGTATTAAATTTAGAAAAAATTGAAGTTGTGACTAAAATGTTTTCCTTCATTAATGAACTCATCCTTTTCTCATTGTTATGTAAATCCTGTATGGCGTTGTCATATCTGATTGCGTCATCCTCATTAAGGGTACCAAATATTGTTTTGGATAGGGTACCTATACCACCAATCCAAGCACTGCGCTTATATCTATTGTTGTTAATAAGATGCGAGAGAGTTGAATATTCGGAAGTTATGTCATGATATCTAACGCTAAGTGGCTCTAATATATTATGACACTCTAGTTTACTAGAGCTTTCTAATTGGGCTTGCCCACATAAGTAACGAATCGTGCCTAAGATTGAGTTGATATTATCGATATGGGGACCAATATAAGATACATCATAAGGGGTAACTATATCTAGATATCCAGTGTTAATTTTGAGCTCGCCAATCGGGTCGAAATATATACCGGGACTCGGATAAATTTGTCGAACATACTCTTGACGAGTTTGAGCCAGTATCCTGTAAGAGAAGATACATATCTATATTTAATTACTAAAACTTACGGTAATTACACTATCCTTACATTCTAAAACTATGTCGTATGCAAAGTTTGTATAGACATATTGATATTTAAACGTCTAAACTAAACATAACAATTAGGTATACTCATTAAATTGATGTATATAAACATCTAAAAATAAGAAATAGTAAGAAAAATGAAAATGTATTACTAATTTTTTATTTTTTATTTAGGGAGACACATCTGGCACATCGACGTGCTTGACCTCATCGTAGTGGTGTCTGACATGCCTTCTATTTATTAATAAAGATAACGTGTGGTTACCATGGATTTTTATTACTTTGTATGGGCCCTTCCATATAGGTGATAGAGCTTTCCGCAGTCGGACATGATTTTTTAGTAGAACATAGTCGCCTATTTTGTATTCGACTGCACGAGTACGTATGTCATAATATTGTTTTGAATTTTCTTTTGATTTTTGTATATATTCTAAAGCTTTATCACGCGCATGTTTCATGCGGTGTTGTAGGAGTCGCACATATTCGGGATACGTTGCATTGGACTTATCGTCGTACACTGAGTCGGGGATATTAGGCTTATGACCAAACAATAACTCGTACGGGGAGTAATGTGTGGTTGAGTGTACGGCCGTGTTATAAGATAGCATAGATGTGTACACGTATTGGGGCCAATTGTCCTGGCTTTCGTTTACATAGGATTTAAGATACTCCTTAAGAGTAGAATGAGATCTTTCCAAGGCACCTTGAGTCTGCGGGTGATAAGGTGACGACCATAACTGTTTTATTTTTAGGAAATCGCATGTTTTCTTAAAGAGGTCGGCCGTGAAATTTGTGCCTTGATCAGTCAGAATATGTTTGGGAATTCCGAAGAGGGATACAAAATGGAGGAGGCAATCGCTAGCTTCAGCTGCGGTATTACTGCGAAGTGGATAGGCTAGCGAGAATTTAGTCAGATCATCCTGCATTGTCAGTATGTACTTGAGTTTGGCTGAACCAGCTTCGGGGAGAGGACCTACTATGTCCAGGGCCAGTCTTTCGAACGGGGAAGTAGAAGTAGAAGTAATGACCATCGGCGCCCGATTTGCTTTACGGAGGGCCTTATTGACTTGGCATGAAGAACAATTCTTAATGTAGTTTTCGACGTCGCTGCGCATATTTTTCCAGGAATACCTATCTTTGATTCGGTTCATCATTCTTGCAGATCCTAGGTGGCCTGCTATAGGTATATCGTGATTTTCTTTCAGGATTTTAGGAATGTCGCTGAGTGCGGGATAGATAATATTATTACGGCAAATGTGTATATTAATATTAGTGCCGTCAAATAGGTAAGTCAACATGTTATATATTTTTGTGTAGGAATGTCTATCGAACGCGTTTCTAAAGTCGGATATAGCAATATCATTGGCCGTTGGGTACGACATTATTATTTCATCGCGAACATACTTTAGGCATTTAAATATATCTGGATAAGAGTGATCATCGAAATGATGCACTTTTGTAAATAACAAAAGGTAAGTTTTATTTTCATATGAAAGAGGTAACGAGGTACATAATGTTCTTTCGTTTTTCAGGAATTCTTCGCGTTCGGGACTTGGACAATTATTCAAGATTTCGTGAATGTACGGCATGGAATCGTCCATGTCAATTGTGGTAGGTACTACTATTAGACATTGCGCTGTTTTTAACAAGTATTCATTATGTTCTGTGATATTGGTACTAAAATCTATATTTTTGTCGATTATCTCTTTCAGGAACTTGGAGTATTCATCATTAGCAGATATATGTTCTGAACTGGATACAAGGGGACGTGACGGCGGTTGCTGATCAAAGGTAAGTTCAGGATTTCTACTAGTCTGCGTTTCTGATGTAGGAGGAAACGGATTCAGTGGAGTTGGTACAGGTAAGTCGTTTTGAGTTTCTGGAACTAGAACTGGAATGGAGGAGCTCTTTGAACCTGGTACGGTATGGTCTTCTTGACCTTCGTTAGGTTTATTTTCATCTGGCACCGAAGGTAGGTTAGGGCTATAATCAAATGGGAACTCATCGTCGTCTTCTAACAGGTCAATACAGGGAAAACTACTGCTGTCGTCATTTGAAGTAGTAGGTAAAGTCAGTCCTAGGTCATCTAAGGTTAGGGGACTGAACACAAGATCGGATTCAGAGTCATTTGTAGGGTTAGTCGGTGTAGGAGGATTAGTATTTACAACCGGATTTGGTATAATTGGATTTACGGGGTATCGGGATAGCGCATCAGCTGCTGAGTTCAATTTACCCTTTTGGTAGGTTATCTCGTATTCATATTCCTCTAACTTCAGTCTCCAGCGTTGGAGTTTACTGCTTGGGTCTTTATGGTTAAAGAGCCACTTTAACGGCCTATGATCAGTCACGATTTGGAATTTGTTACCATAAAGGTAAGGGCGAAATGTTTTGCAGCCGTAGAGGATAGCTAGTAATTCCTTCTCAGTCGTGCTATAATTGGATTCGCTCTTGTTCAGTGTTCGTGACGCAAAAGCTACAGGCTGGTCCTTGCCTATGATACCCTGGGAAAGTATTGCACCTACGGCGTAGTTTGAAGCGTCACAGGTAAGGATGAATTGTTTGGTGAAGTCAGGGTAAATTAATAATGGAGCTGTAGTCAATTTATGTTTTAATACATCGAAGGCAAGCTGTTGTGGATTTTCCCATTTAAAGGGGACGTCCTTTTTAAGCAGATTGGTAAGGGCTTTGGCGGTTTTTGAGAAGTCGGGAATAAAACGACGATAATATGAAACTAGTCCTAGGAACGACTTTACGTCTTTCGGATTTTTGGGAGTAGGAAATTCGGTGACGGATTTGATTTTGTCTGGATTCGGTTTGACACCTTGTTCAGTAATTACGTGTCCGAGATAACAAACCTCTCGCCGGAGGAACTCACACTTTTCGGGTTGTAGTTTGAGGTTGAATTCACGTAATCTTTCGAAAATGGAACTGAGATTGAGGATATGAGTACGGATATCATGGGAATAACAGACTATATCGTCTAAATACACGAAGCAACGGAGTCCTTGAAGTCCAGATAGGGCTGTGTTCATCAGCCTTTGAAAGGTAGAAGGTGCATTTTTGAGTCCGAACGGCATTCTGAGAAATTGGAAATGCCCTTCGGGAACATTAAAAGCTGTTTTAGGTTTATCGGTCTCATTTAATAAAATTTGATGGAAGCCTGAGGATAGGTCGAGTGTTGAGAAGTATTTACTGCTACCCAGTTGGTCAAGGATTTCTGCGATTTGAGGCAAAGGGTAAGTGTCACCGATTGTGACATCGTTAAGCTTTCGGTAGTCGATTACGACTCGCCATTTTCGAATATTAGAAGCGTCTAGCTTTTTAGGGACAACCCATATGGGCGAAGACCAAGGTGAGTTTGACGGTTCTATAATATTTTGTTCCAGCATTTTTTCAACTTGAGTTCGAACTTCGGTTTTGTGGACTTCGGGGAAACGGTACGTTTTAGTATGGATAGGTATATCAGTTGTAGTCTTTATTTGATGACTCAGGGCATTAGTATGGGATAGGCTTTCGCCAGGGAGATGAAATATATCGGAGTATTCGGAACACAACTGGATAAGGGCTTCGGTTTCTTCTCTATTGAGATGAGAAACACGCAACTGACTCAACACTTGATCGGTTCTTGTAGCACAGTTGTTTGAGGCATGTTTATGGTTAACTAGATTAATAGGATATTCCTTAGATTCAAGAGGAATTGGAACAATCTTTAAGTTAAGGTCGGATTTTAGTGTAACTGAGTTTTCAGATGTATTTACAATTGATATATTAATTCTGTTGTTTGGTTTTACGCGTACTACGCAGTTAGCGATTAGTAATGTTTCTGACAAGTTTTGGTCTAAAATCAATCCTTCTTTCTGTTTAGGGTTCTGAACGGAACATTCGATAATAGTTTCAGTTCTAGCTGAAATTAGATATGAAGGTTCATGGAAGTACAGTTTGAGTGAAGATTTTCCGATGTGGAGAGAGACGTTAGTGTAGTCTATGTTACACTTATGCGCATTAAGCATATCGGATCCTATTATTCCATCATATGGTAGCTCTATATTATCTACCACATGGAATTGATGTGATATTATAGACTTAGGTAATCGTAATTGAAGTTGGAGGTGACCTCGAGTGAGTATAGTTCCTTCAGCCGAGTCAATGCCTTTCAAATTAATTTGTTCTTTTACTAGTTTAGTTTGTTTACTAAAAGATGAATATTTTAACAGGCTAATGGATGATCCGGAATCTACGAGTAAAGACAATGGGATATTGGATACAGAGGATTCGACAATGACATGTGGTAAAAGCATCATCGCGGGATTATTGGTGATTTCAAACACCTTGGATACAGAGGATTTAAGATTCGGCGAGGATTTGGTAAGATTGGTGTTGTGAGATTGGGGCTGGTTACCGAGTTTGTCAACACCAGTGGATAAAGCGACATTTCGCAAAGCATTAGTTAATGATATTTGGCGTATTTTTTTTGAATTTTTGGTTTGACTTCCATGTAGCGGAGTCTCATTGGTTGTAGGAACAGATTTTTGTGTGCCGATTTTAGAAAGGTTGTGTCCCGCACGACACGGAATGGGATCACTTACTCGTTTTTTACATTATCGTCAACGGTATCATCAGTTTGGATGGGATATTCGTTATATTCGCCCTCAATTTGATTTTCGTTTTCATTAGAGACGAAGTTAACAGGTCTGGGTTTGTTTTGCTCGAAACGGAAACGGTTATTATTGTATTCACGTTTACGGCACTGTTCTAATACATGTCCGGGGGACTTACAATATCTGCACACGGGAATTGCGGAACTAGTTGTGAAGTTTGGACGATTTTGGTAGGACTGATTCGGATTGGATCTGAACTGATTTGGGTTGGATCTGAATTGATTTGGATTGGATCTGAATTGATTTGGATTGGGTTTAGTGAAGTTAGGCCTATTAAAAGTAGGCCTGTCTGAACGCGGAGTAGTAGAGTTTTGTCTAGATAAGAACTGTTGTATCTTTTCCTCAGATATTGCTATATTGACAGCTTCGTTTAACGTTTTCGGATTTTTACACCTAATAATGTTGGAAATTGTAGGGGTCAGCCCCATTTGAAAGTGATGGAGTGCTAATTCCTCCATGGCTGCGGTGCGTCCTATCATCTCTCTATTTTTGTGCCCGTGAGAGATACTGATTTCAGTTAGAAGCTGCGATAGACAAGTCTCTATTCTTAGAGCATACTGGCTAATGGGTTCATTGGCTTGTTGCTTACTTTCTTGTAAATCAGTTAGTAAGTGTGCGTAGTGTTTACGTTCACTAAATTGAGTTTTAAGAAACTCCTTGAGTTGTATCCAGTTAGCGAATTCTTTAACAGAACAGGCATTTTGTGCCTTGTCCTGTAACTGACACAGTATGTATTTAAATAAAACATCACGTTGGGACTCTGATGCTAACTCATAAGCATTATTACAGTTAACTAAAAAGGAATTTAAAATTTCTCTGCAGCCGTCATACGGCTTAATGAACTTTAGCAATGTAGAAAGATCGAGTTCAATTTTTGCTGATACAGCGGTCACTTTTTTCTTTGTCTGTGACCGTGTAGTTGGCGCGGCAGGTTGATAGAAATCGTCTTCCACGTCGGTTACTGCTATATCTGGCTTAGGACTTGGTACTCTGCTTTCCGACATGGTAATAGATTTTATGATATTTTATGTCACAAGTTACAAACAGTACAATGTTACAAATGGACAATTTACGAAACAATTAATTGAACGTGAATAGGTATACTTCTATCTATGTGTATTAAGATTCAAACATATAATAAAACAATATCGATAATAAAAATGTAACACGGATATGGAACACAAAAGTTTGAGAATCGCAATAACCAAGGGTCACTTACTTGGTAACGAATATAGCAATGACGAAAATGTACATGTTCTATTACGTGGGCGCTCTTGATAAGGCACGACACTTCGTGCGAGTTGCGTTTAGATCACCGGGTGAAGACACTTGTTGGATGATCCTCTTGAAGTCCGGGTATGGCACTAGCAGTGCACAGCAGTGGGCCTCTCACGAAGCGTAACGAACCGGGTCAGATTTGATCCACTTAACAGGATTTCACACGTAGTATAATAATCAAGGGCACAGCATAGGTTGATACACGTAGCTCACTTATTGGTGCACACGCACAGACACAACGCAATACACACGCGTCGAATTTGGATTTTGTACTGGCTGAGACGGAGACGGTACCGGGGATTTCTAATTTTCAAAATCCCTTAACGCTGCCACCATTAATGTTGTAAGGCTTGGGGAAGTAGGCTTTTTAAAAAAGAAAATATTTAGTTTAGCGACACAACCGTCGGATATGGAAGCTGGATGGAGACTAAATGGAAATGAGTAGGCAGTTAGGGTTCACGGTAGCTTGTGGATACGTCAGCGGTTAAGGATTTGGGATCAGCACATTAGGGAACATGGAACAGGTATAACAGTTCGATTTGTCCGTTCGACTGGGGATAATATGGAGATGACGTCACGTGTGTGAAATTCCAATCAAGTGCAAACTGTCTAAATTCAAACGATGAGAATTGAGGACCACAATCAGACATTACAATATTCGGTATACCTTGACGAGAAAATATATCTTGCAAACTATTAATTATGGTACTTGACGTAGTACTGCGTAACTTTACTAATTCAAAAAATTTGCTATAATAATCTACAATTAATAAATAGTTAATTCCTTTTAATTGAAACAAATCGACTCCTACTTTTACCCATGGTCTATCAGGAACTTCATGACACTTTAAATCTTCTTTTTGACTTTTTTTCTATATGTTAAACATATATTACAACTTCTCACCATATTTTCTATGTCATTGTTAATACAGGGCCAAAATATTAATTCTCTAGCTCGCAATTTACATTTCTCCATACCCATGTGTCCTATGTGAACCTTTTTAAGCATATCTCTTCGCATCGCTTTAGGTATAACTAATTTATCAGACTTCCAAATTAACCCATTTGCAAATGTTATCTCTTCTTTAAAATTCCAATATGGCTTTATTATATCTAAAATGTTATCTTTGTTATCTGGCCAACCCTTCAGTATACATTTTTTTAATTCTACCATTTCTTCATCTAGTTCTAAGTTCTTTTGTATGTAAATAAACTGAGAGTCCGTAAGATATTCGCATTTATTTACTACGTCCTCTGTTAACACGCACACCTTATCAGAACTGCTATCTATGCTATTATGTATTACGGACTCGTAAGCAAGCAATAATGTGTCGGCAATATATAATGTTTACCTGGTTTGTATACTAAAGTAAATGTGTAACGTTGCAATCTTAATAACATTCTCTGTAAACGGGCAGGAGCGTCAACAATTGGCTTTTTAATAATACTTATTAACGGCTTGTGATCCGTTTCAATAGTTACGTCTGAACGTCCAAAAATATAAGCGTAAAAACGCTCACAGGCAAAAACACATGCGTATAGTTCTTTTTCTATTTGTGCATATCTTTGCTCTGTTTTTGTCAGTGCTTTAGAAGCGTAACACACAGGAAGACTATTTTGCATTAAACATGCACCTAAACCTGTTCCGCTAGCATCTACCGATATCATTATAGGCACTTTCATACTATAATACTGAAGAACGGGACGTTTTGTGAGACACATTCTTAAACTATCAAAACACTTATTGTGTCTATCATCCCAGTGCCACTCTATCTCTTTTTTAAGTAATTCTCTTAGTGGTAAAGTTCTATCTGACAAATTTGGAATAAACGAACCCACATAGGTGATTAACCCTAAAAACCGCTCAACTGCTTTTTTATCTGTTGGTACTGGCATGTTTTTAATCGCGGATAAATGTGAGTCATCTGAGCTTAGACCATCTTTTGAAATTCGATGGCCTAAATATTTAATTTCTTGCAAGCCAAACTTACATTTATTCATATTTAATTTTAAATTTATTTTCCTACACCTTTCTAAAACTTTACGTAAAATTTCATCATGTGAATACTTATTAGACGCATATATTAGGAGGTCATCAATATACATACATACGCCTTCTATATCATCAAAAAACTCATACATTTTTTAATGAAATATTTCAGAAGCAGAACTGATACCATACGGCATTCTCAAAAATTTAAAACGGCCAAAGGGTGTGTTAAATGTACAATATTTACTGCTATCTACTAGTCTAACATTCCAAAAACCTGACGTAGCGTAAAACGTACTGAAAAACTTTGCACCAGATAATTTTGAGACTATCTCATCTAATGTCGGCAGCTTAAAATGTTCTCTTTTAATTGCCTGGTTGAGTTCTTTGGGATCCAAACAGATTCGTAACGCACCGTTTGGCTTTTTCACAACGGTTATACTGCTCACCCAGTCGGACGGACCTTTAACTTTTGATATAATACCTTGTGATTCCATTTCTAATAATTTCGTCCTAACGTCTTCCCTAATCGCAAACGGTAATTTCCTAGGCGCATGAACGACAGGAACATCATCGTCCTTCAATTGTATGTTGTACTCACCCGGCAAACAACCTATCCCGTTAAACACGTCGCTAAATTCCTTTAAAAGCGCAGGCGATTCCATAGAAGATCTCTGCACTGACATAACTCTGTTAATAAGGTTCAATTCAACACAAGCATAGCGTCCTAAAATAGGTGAACTTTTAACATCTGCTATTTTAAACTCTAATAAATACAATTTGTTTTTATAGTACACTTTTAAATGTATTTTACCCACAACTTTTATTAAATCCCCCGAGTAACCACTCAATTTAGATTTGGTCTGCAACAAACTATTTACTGATAAACTTAAATCTTTTAAATAACGAAGCGGTAACACATTGACATCAGCACCCGTGTCTAATTTAAAATTAATTTTACACTTGTTTATCATTAAGTCTACTGTCCAGTCCATTAAATTTTTACTAAGTGAATAAATTACCTCATGTTGGTTTGATGATTCCACAAAATGCACGCCACATACTTTAGCAAAATGGTTCATCTTTGAGCATCGTAAACAAGTCTTCCCGTACGCCGGACACGCATTGAACGCGTGATATATACCGCATCTACGGCACTTGGTGTCTACGCGTAGTCAAGGCTCTCTAGGCCCACTCGCAGTCGCAGGATGCCTCATCCGCGCGGCGCCCCCACGGCCGCGCTCGCCGCGACGCATCGCGCCGCCTCGCTGCACCCGGCCGCCGCGCCCGTGCATCTCTGTCCGCCGTATGAATCCATCATTTCTATTGCCTGACATTGATGATGACGTATGACCCTTTCCTCCGTAACTATTATATTTTTTTCTGACCAACCAAAGGTCATGATTGTGCTGCAGATCTATCTGTTGCTCTTGATTACCTTCATGGTTGACATTATAAACGACCTCTGCTTCTCGCTTTATATTCTCAGAATACATTCTAGACACAATCGCGGCTCGACATATCTCAAGTGCTTTGCTTAGTGTTAAGTCATCTTCGCGTAATAAGCGTTCGCGTATCGTTGAGCTAAGCACTCCACACACTAACCTGTCTTTTATCAAATCATCATTTATGCTTCCAAATTCACAGGGCTGGGAAAGTTTTCGTAATTCAAACACATACTTTTCTATCGATTCGTTTTGTTGCTGGTTTCTTGTAAAAAATTTGTGCCGTTCCACCGTTATATTTTTCTTGGTTTTAAAATGGTCGTCTAGTTTTTTATAAACACCTTCCAATGTGGTTTCATTGAATTGTTCTAAAATATCACGACACTGTTGGCCCACTATGTGTAAGAATATGTTAAACTGTATTGCAGATGATTTTTTACTTAGTTCACACGCATTGAAGTATATGTGAAAGCCTTTCTTCCATTTTTGCCAACTATCACTCAACTTGCCCGAAGCTACATCAACCGAATTCTCGTCAAATTGAAACGGTGGTGGTGGCGATAACACTGTTTCCATTTTTATTTTGTTCTAGTATTTTAGGCACTTAAGTCACTTGAGCTCTTATTTCACTGTAACAAATTATTTTTATTTTATCCTACCGGCTGCGCCATGTTATGTGTGGAGGCGTGAGTGAAAGACGACTTTCGATTTAACACTGCTCGTTTATTCAACATCAACCTACCTACATTATAATGACATTACATGACAGACAACGTAACGCTGGTCTATAAACTCACAGTTAGCAATTTCTGGTATTAACCACGTTTCAGTCAATATAATAAGGTCATATTCGTTAGCTAGAATATTCATATATAACGTATGTAGTTTAGTGCGTATATCTTTACAGTTTTGGTAATAACATATCATATTAGCCATTCTCGAAACGATAATAATAAAAGAATATTACTAAACAAGCGGACAGAAATATTACGACATAATCAAGACTTATAAGTATAATAAGATGAACTATTAGTACAACCCTACAATATCGGTTTCTAGAATTACATACCCTCCTATACCAAGAATATTTAAATTTTATTAATAACAAGATTACATGTAAACATAAATATGCCAAATAACACTTAAACAGAGTGACTTCTACTATTGACCAACAATACACAGTAATTAATAAACTAAAGACAAGCAGACATATATTTTTTTTAATAATAAGTAAAAAGATTTATCAATATGATACACTTTAACTGTCGTTGAGTTTCTTACTGGTGCCAGTTTTAATCTTAGAGATGTCCCCATAAGATCGTATTGCTTAAGCCGAATGGTTATTAGATTCCCGCACAAGTATAGTTGCGTGTTTGATCCAAACATATTAGTAGTTCTCTCTCTTGGCAGCTTCACGACAGTCCCGAAACAACCTCTTATTTTCCAATGTTAAGTGCTCATTCATGTAGATCGTACAGGATATCCCTGGAATGTCTATATCATTGGAGGTAGTGTTTTTTACTTTACGAAAAGCACTTAGTATATTGTCTCTTAATATGCGCGAGGTTACCTTCACAATGATATTTTTTGGGCGATTAGTTTGTCGCTGAGCTTGTGGAACACGATGTATAGCAAGAATATCCTTCGATTGTACGGATAAATTAATATGGTTTCCGATTTTCATTAATAAGTCTAACAAGTTTTCACTCCTTTTTTCAGGGACACCGCTTATTTCCAAATTGCAGATCCTAGCTTGTTGCTCTAGTGCTTCAATTTTTGATTCCAGAGATATTATAGTAGCAGAACTATTTCCGTTGTTTTAAAATCGCTCTCAAGTGTTTCGACGCGCAGTTTTAATTTGTTGTTAAGTTCGCAATTAAAGTCAATCGACTTTTGAACATCCACAACATCCCTCGCAAATCATCATGCTTGATATCCAATAGGTGCACTTGTTGTTTTATGTTAATTTGCTCGTCACGCAAAGAGATAAGTTCTTGCTTTATATCTTTCGTGGTCGTAGAAAGTGCATCTAAATCTGAACGAACATTCTCTATATTTTCACCAATTTTAAAAATTTGGGTATGGAAATCATCTTTAAAATCTTTCAGCGTGCTTTGCATCATCTGTGTAAATTGTCTAAAGGCCTCTGTTATCTCACAATCTGGCTACTTGCGTTTTCTAAGTGAAACATCCTGTTCTGATTGTAAATCCAAACTCAGGTCCGGATTGGACGAGAATTGTTTGGGCGGAGAACGCTGCATAATGGTGCTATTAATTTATTTTAATAAAAATATAAAAAATGAACTAAAAATTAATTTTATATCGCTAGCTGTCGTTAAACTGTCGCTCAGTACCTTGGTAGCGGTGGCGTAGTAGGTGCGTAGCGCGCAGGTAGCTGGTCCGCCCGATGCGATTGTTTGCAACGGCCACCGATGCACGGCATAAGCGATGTTATTTGCGGTAGGTCAGGGTCGACGAATATTTTAAAGTTGAATACACTGATTTTTCTTTACTCGCGTGGCAGAATGTGACAAATTATACTGTTTTTTAAAGAACTTCTTAATGTTTTGAAAATAACACATGCGTAATTGTTATTAATGCGGTTCTTTATGCATTTACGGTAAAAAAAATACGGAGCGTAATGAAAAATGCTGTTGCTCAGCGAACGCACGACGCGATATCAAAACTATGATCATCATTGCGTTTTTGGATTTGTTTTGTACATCGCGATGAGGTGCGTCAACTGCGGAATAGCCGTGCAAAGGTTGCAAAGGCATAATATTTCTCGCTTTCCATACACCAAAGACTTTCCCGTTTTGACTACCCACTTCCGGAATGTGTTTATCAACTCAGGTGTGTCATGTATGACTTTTTAACTTAGATTAAAAGTTTTTGTTTTAATCTAAGCTTTTTAACGATTTTAAATGCGATTTTAGTAATTGTAAATAACATTTAGTTACTAAAGTAATGCATCTTTATTTTTCAGATGAATTGGGAAACATTTATTTGTCATCCATGCTTCGTTTTATTAAATACCGAAGCTGGCGAACACGACAGACTTTTGGGCCATAGTATGATTTGTCTCGGATGTGGAAAATCTGTGCTAAGACTAAGGCATCACAATGTTACTGCGGAGAGTCCATTTCTGGCATTCTTATTATCCCAAAACCCTAATTATGAGGTAATCATTTTGTACTTTTATTCATTAAAAATAAAAAACTTAATTTTCTTGATAGTAAATCCAAATGTTTAGTTTTATCTGCCTTTGGCCTCTACAACTCAGAACTTCAGAATAAAATTATAATTGAAACTGCACTAAGTTTTATGTAGATATATACATAATATCGAATTATGTTTTCATTCGGCCGTGTGTGTGGCGGCTCATTAAATATTACTACTAATCTGTCTCTTCCCTTGGGTATCATAAAAGGTGACTAACGGACTAGACTGCACATACATCCAACAGCATAAAAGCGTAAAGCATAAGAGCTTATACAGAAGACAGCATAATTATTTCAATTTTCTAAACTGCACTTTTTCAGCCATTACGAAACAACTATGTTTGCCATCTATGTTAGATGCGTGCAAATAGACTGGCAGAGCATGATTCATTACGGGCCATCGAAGAATCGGCTTTAGATAATGCTACAACAGCCCTTGATGTTCAAGTGGTCAGTCCACCAGAACCGCCCCCGCTACCCACCATTTGTCCAAGTGGTGACACTGGCGTGCTCGGTCATCAAAATTGAGCACGCGGTTAAAAAGCAACTTTGCAATCTTGTATAACAAATAACTATTATAAAATTACGAATATTTTGTAGTGCAATAGTGCTTTGCGTAATTCCGCTTTCTGTACATGCCTGCGCTGTTGTTTGCAGCTGCGTGCGCCGCCGCTGTGGCATTTGTGGAGCACCCATTACTCAGTGGTGCACTTGTCATCAAATGTAAACAATAACCTGCCCATCGTTGCCTGGCCAATGGCTCCGCAACATCCTATGAGCGTTGAGCCCGCACGTCCGGCTCATTCGCAAAAGGTAGCTTTCGCAAAATTTCTACCATGCGCAAAACGTCTCTTTCTCTTAATGTCTTTTTCGCAGAATGTCGCTTTCGCAGAATGCCTCTTTCGCAAAAGGTCGCGATACTAACTTAAAATAAAATTTCGATTTTAAAGGGTAATCATTTATTAAAGTTATAATGTAAACAAACCATAATTATGTCTTAATCATTTTGAAAATCATATATTGAAGTTATAAAGTAAACAAAAACATTCATTTTGATTTTTTTTTGATAATTTATTTAAAAAATCATTTTTTTACAAATGTTCAAATAGATTTAGTTTTATTTTACTGTACTAATGTATGATTTGTTTTGCCCTATTTAAATTTAGATTATTGATTTTGGATTTCTTAGGCATACCAATATTTTTGCTTTAATAAGGAGCAGATACCAAAATGTATGTTTTTGTTACTTTATAACTTCAATATATGATTTTCAAAATGATTAAGACATAATTATGGTTTGTTTACATTATTTAAAAATCGAAATTTATTCTAAGTTAGTATCGCGACATTTTGCGAAAGAGGCATTCTGCGAAAAAGACCTCATGCGAAAGTGACCTTTTGTGAAAGAGGCATTCTGCGAAAGCGATATTCTGCGAAAAAGACATTATGAGAAAGAGACGTTTTGCGCACGCTACACATTTTGCGACAGCGACCTTTTGCGAATGAGCCGCACGGGCACAGCATGCTGCAAACCAATAAGCTGCGGGTTTTTTTATTGTTGCTGACATTTCGCGCCTGCGCCGTATACAAGAACTGTCACCTGTCCGCTTGTTTTTTTTTGTTTACTATTTCCTATTAAGTTTATTAATGTTGTATTTATTTTTAAATGTAGTATTTTAAGTATAATCTGTCGTCCCGTTGACACGGGTGCCTATGTCGCAAGGTTGGCAAACTCAAGATGCTAACAGAAAATCCAGCGACGCATCGCTCGACTACGTGAGATGTGAGCAATGTTCCCAACCACGTTTTTTCCGCGGAAGAAGGGGCCTGAAAATCCACATCGGGAGGTTGCACAAAACCCCTCTGCATGCTGGTCCAGGCCCCTGCCCTTCATCAATCCCCGACGCTCCATCTACTCTAACACAGATAATTCTATTCCGTTTTGGCAAACATTAGGACTTTAAAAAAAACTAAACCCCCTTAATCAAAAGGGTACCTCGCGGCGCAAGAACCTCCGTGGCCAACGCCCTTAACAAAACAATTGACAAAATTTTAAGTGAAAATTCATGCCACAGCTGGGAACTACTGCTCACTTTCACGTACCAGACACGTACAAAAATAATTGTTTAAACCAAGTGTCTCTTATCTTTATCCCCACCACCAAATCCCTCCAAAAGATCATTTAATAAAATAAACAAAATAGAATCCAAAATTAGTGACAGCGATCTTAAGGGAGCTGCCCAACTACTGTTTTCGAGTGATACTGTCGCTCCTAACACGGCGGAGACTGTCTCAGCACTGGAGATCAAACATCCATCTTCAGCGCCAACTCTCAGCCTCCCTGATCAACCGCAGCCATGCCTTCCCACTCCTCTGGCAACTCCAGAGAATGTGCTTGCAGCGGTCATGTCGTTCAAGAACGACTTGACCGGTGGCCTCAATGGACTCACACCACAACACTTGAAAGACCTTCTGTGTGGCGGTACCGGTGATTCCGGCAGAGCCCTCTTGCGCAACTTCTCGTCGTTGGTGAACCTTATGCTATCTGGCCAAGTGCCTCCAAAGATTACTCCAATAATTTATGGTGCTAACCTATACGCTTTTAAAAAAAAGATGGGGGTATTAGGCCGATAGCTGTGGGGAACACCATTCGACAAGTTGTTTCCAAGATTTGCTGCAAGCACATCCTTTCCTACCTTTCATCTAAATTCCAACCTCACCAATTAGGTTTCGGCTCCAAAGGAGGGTGTGAGGCTGCAGTACATGCCACCCGCACCTTTGTAACACATGGAGGTACTCAGTCGATCGCGGTGCTCTCCTGTTGCAAATTAAAAAAGAAATTCCAGGTATTTACCACTATCTTTGGCAATGCTATAGCACACCTTCAAATCTTTTGTAAAAAATCACCTTTTAAGCTCTCGGCCCTGCAATTTTCAGTTTGGCCATCCATCCGACCATTACATCTTTAAATTCAAAATTCAATGTCTGGTATCTTGACGACGGAACAACGGGGGCGATATAGAGTCTGTACTCGGTGATCTGCGCACACTTATAAATGATTACGCATCTAATAGGCCTCCATCTAAATTACTCAAAATGTGAAATTTTCATTCCAAATTCTCTTTCTTTCGAACGCAGACGTGAAATCACATCTAAATTCGCTGCACTAGCGCCTGTCTTACACTGTTCTTCGACAAAATTTGGGACAGAATCGTCTAGGATCGGAGCTCCCAAAAGGCGTAAGGAAAGAGTCCGTACGCCTTTTGGGAGCAAATTGTGTCGAAGAACAGTTATCAAAACTTAATCAGTGTTTCGATGGTCTTTTCGAAATGAATGCTCACATGGCGTTTTTCGTTATTCGGTTTTGCCTGTTTGTGCCTAAATTCACCTTCTTCCTCCGGTGTTCACAACTTTGGAAATACGACTCATTACTAAAAACTTTGGACAAAGTGATTCAAAACGTTTTAATCAAAATTCTAAATTGGCCCTTAACCGACCAGTCCTGGGATCAGGCTTCTCTCCCGATTCGTTTCGGCGGCCTAGGTATCCGCAAAGTTTTGGATATGTCTGTGACCAGCGTTCCTGTCTTCTGCCCACAGTACGCAATACCTCTACATTAGTATTGTTAGCCCTTCGTTGGATTCCGTAAAGGTGTCATACTTGGCTGAGGCCAGGAGCGCCTGGTTTAGGCTCGGCGAAGCTCGGCGTTTCGTCAAAGATCTGTCGCTGAGTCTTTTCGAGGAGGAGGATGAAAATAAAATAAAATTGTACACAGTTGTAGTTTTGAAACATATATTTTTTTTAGTAATTTTTGCAAACTTGCGTTTTTTGTTTATCACAAAAATTAGTTTGATTTGAACCCACTAATTTTCATATGTATTGTGCAGTAATTATCAACATTATAATTACCACACAATACATATGAAAATTAAATTAAATTGTAGTAGTATTAAATAGAGTTGTAATCAAAATTGTGACTAGAATTAAGATAAACTGTTGAACTATGTTGTGTGATACATCTTTTATTAAATGAACGTTATGGCGGAATACCCCCTATTTTCAAAGAAAATTCGCAGAAAGGCGACTGGTCATCTGAGCCCCAGGCCCCGGCGCAAATGAACTTATGTGAGAATTTTCGTAAAATTAGATAAAGTAAATTTAAAAAGTCCACATGTCCGGAATCAGTGGCGAACATATTAAATTTGCCCAGTGCTTACGATAAGGCGCGGTATTTTATTTTAGCATAATGGTTTTTTATTTACTTTTTATGCAAAAACAAAAATCTCCGCCATTATACCTATCTGTAATTATCAGTTTAAAAATGTAGCACTTTTAAAACAAAAAATGCTTTTTAAAACATTATAATCCGTTAAAAATTAAGTAATGTCATGTGTGTTCAAATTATTCGCCACGTACCTCACATCTCTAATGATTTTAAAATCGCTGCCTCAATAGTAAATGCCTTCCAGGAGCCATACGCAAACAGCCCCTATACAAATGCTTTCATAGATATAATTAACGCAAATATGAACCGACCAAATGTTTTGGCTGAGTATGTGGAGTATAATAACCTGAATAGACAGAGAGCTATATTTTCAAGACTTGTGGCCGATAGCCCAGAAGTTGCAGATGTCCCACGCCACACCATTGAGGAGTTAATTCTCTTTTCAATTACCATGTCAAAATAGCGCGCTCCTACTGTAGCGAGCATCTGAAACGCACTACCGTTTACGAAATGGAGCTTTATAGACATCCGGAATTTATAAATGATGAGAACGATACATTATGAAGGTGCAAGATAAATTCAAGGCACACCACTCTATATCTATATTTTGTTTAACGCTATGTCAGAAGGAAGATACGCTATTACAGGGTATTATTGTTCTTGTATACAAGGCAGAAGAACGTAAGGTTGTTGCGCCCATGTCATTAGTATTGTGTACCTACTATTTGGGGTGGGTTAGATACCAAGAGGAGTTCTACCACCCTGCATTAGACATGGATAATGTTCTTATTATTATTGAAGAATGAAGAATAATATTGTCCATTATTTTATGTAATAAAAAGGTTTTACTACATTTTTGTTTTATTTTACCTTATCCTTACTTATCATATTTTCTACATTACTTTGATTGTTAACTGTATGTTTCATAATTATCTATTAAAAAAAAACTCAATCAAAAAATACGTAAAATAAAAAAATACGCCTAATATATATAACGGTAAGCAAATTTTCACAGTTTTCGCCTCTGATTTCGGAGTTGAGGACTGTTTAGATTTATTTTACCTGATTTTACGAACATTTTGAGATAATTTTCTTTAGTGCCGGACCTGGGGCACTTTCTATTGGCCGTGACCAGTCTCCTTTACATTTATAATCATTTTAATTATATCAAACCACCTAATTCTATACAACATCCACATTAATATGAAATTTTTAATAAAAGTTGCAATTATTTAAATCTAACTAAATTACTTTATCCTATTTCTTTATTTTTTATGGGCCAAAAGAAATCACCCTATTGGAAGATGCTCTTATTTTTGCAAATGGCGGCCAATGTCAAATCTGTTGACATTTGTGGACCAGACAGATGTAGAATACAAGTGAACAAGTCATGGAGCGATACACTCCCCAAGAACGCAGAATAATCGTGTCTATTTTTTTGCATAACAATTCGTCTGTGGTGTTGGGCAGCGCGAATTCCGTCGCTGATTCCCCGGTCGTCCGACACCGACTGCACATACACTGCGCCGTTTGTCCACCAACCTTAAAGAGTATGAGACCACACGAGACGTTGCCAAGAGTGGCCGGCCCAAGAGCGCCCGTTCTGCCGAGAATATCGCCGCTGTTGCAGAGGATATCGAGCTGTTGCCGGAAACATCGACCAGACACCGTGCCTCGCAATTAGCCATCAGCTGGTCCCTAAGGCGAATTTTGGTCAAAGACCTGCTATGTTCCCGTACAAAGTCTAGTTTTCGGAATGCTTGCGGCATGACGCATGTGCGATTTTTGCTTACATGCAAAAAAATACTCGACAAGATTTGTTTGTCACATCCTTCAAAAACTTTGCATGTCTTGAGCGATGGGCCAACAGCGCAATATAGGAATAAGAAAGCGTTTTCTCCGTTTTCCCAATACATAACGCAGCGCTACGGGATACAAATTGCTTCATGGAACTTCTGCTATGCCGGCCAAGGCAAGGGTCCGATAGACGGAGTCGGAGCCGTTATAAAAAGGACAGCTCATCGGTTAGTAGCTCAAGGCGAAGATATCCCTGATTTTATCGCCTTCATGAAATCTGTCGAGACAAACATAACTAACGTTGCGATTGCTGTCGTGACGGAAGAGAACATGGAAGTCATTGATAGAGTTTTGACCGACCAAGGAAAAAGATATAACGTCCTAGCCAAAAACCGTATGTACTGGGATACCGGGCCCGACACCTAGCACCCCGGCGTATCCAATGCTATATCTCGGTCACGATTTAACCAAATACTTCGGTTCATTCATGTATGTGATAACGCAGCGTTAGATGTCCATGACAAATTCACCAAATAACGCCCTTTATGTGACCAACTAAACCATAAATGGATGCAGTATTGGCCCCAGTACAATGAAGTCAGCATAGATGAGTCGATGATTCCATATTATGGATAGCACGAAACAACACATGCATGGTAAGCCCATACGTTTTGGCTTCAAATGTTGGTGTATGGCTACATGTCTGGGTTATCTAATTCAAGCTATACCTTATCAAGGTGCAAGCTCAGGCAATACCAATGCAGATCTAGGTGTTGATGGATCTATAGTAACAAACTTGGTGGCCGCTTTGCTTGCAGGATTTTCAGTGCAGGTTTACATGGACAATTTTTTTACCTCTTTCAGATTACTCACTGCTTTGGGTAATGTGGCCATCAAGAGATGGGTACAATTCAAGCAAACCGTGTAAAAAATGCGCCGCTAAAACCAATGCCAGAAATGTAGAAGGAGGTACGTGGTAGCTATCATCAAATAACTGACGAAACATCAGGAGTGACTCTGGTTCGTTACAATGGTAATAGCGTAGTTACCGTAGCATCAACAAGGGATTGCACCGATAAGATCCACACAGCGTTGGTTAAGCAGTGAAAGGATGAAGATATCTATCCAACAGCCTACCTGTGTACAAACATACAATTAATACATGGGTGGAGTTGATTTATCGCCTTGATCAAAATGTAGGCTACTACCGCATCAGCATAAATAAAAAGTGGTATTGGCAACTTTTGATGTGGCCTTTGAATGCGTCAATGAATAACGCTTTTCAGTTATATAGACTTTTACCAGCAGGACAAGAAAAGAGTTATCTCGACTACTTGTCTTTCACCAGTAATGTAGTTACGACATATTTGGCACGGTATGCATCATCACGTTCCAATGGCCGTCCACTGAAGCCAATGGGTAAGAAGAGGAGGGTGCCAGATGATGTTAGACTAGATGGTGCTGGTCACATCATTATTTCCTGTGCTACGCAAATACGATGTGCCGAATGTCACAAGAATACCACAAAAAAGTGCAGGAAATGTGATGCTGGCTGCCATACTAACTGCTTCGAAACCTTTTATACATAAAAACTAACTCAATTAATATGCTTCTGTGTTATTTCGTATTATTACATAAATAAATATCTGTATAATACTTCATACTAGTGTTTTATTTAGATTGGTTCTAATTTATAAGACAAACCACGCGTGCTCTACAGTGCTCAACGCCCCAAAATTGGGGCTGTCAAAATTTCCAAAATGGTAATATTTTAATATATTTTTTTTAAAATATGATTATTTTTGTTAATTTAACCCAAAATAACAGGAAACAATCACTGGTATGTTTAAAAAAAATAAGTTGAGCACATACGGGTTAACCCATTTAAAAAAAGTAAGTAAGTAGAAATTTATTGACAATCACACAAATCACATACAGTAAATTACGTAGAATCGTAGTATGAAGAGCGCTGACACGGATCCCTAACTAGGCCGCACATGCCAAATATAATTAATTGCAATCCACGGAAAAGCCGACGCTGCACAACGTGACCGCGCCGTGTGCATCGCTGCCGATCGAACGCCGCGGGCCCGCCATCGATGACGAGTCACTTCGATAGTTGCCTTCATAGGGTCATTAGCTAATTTAATTATAAGATTAAATATTGTAATTTCTCTATATTAAAGGAACATGCGTCATTTTGGACCCACTTTTCAGCTTTACCCAACAGTGATGAATTAAATGTCATATGAAAGCTCTTAGCGTGTACTTTATTTTATTATATGGCAACTAAATTCAAATCCAGCGCGAAAACGGTGTTTTAGAGCGTTTTTGAAAAAATATCGTCATTTTGGACCCACTTTTCAGCTTTACCCAACAGTGATGAATTAAATGTCATATGAAAGCTCTTAGCGTGTACTTTATTTTATTATATTGCAACTAAATTCAAATCCAGCGCAAAAACGATGTTTTGGAGCGTTTTTGAAAAAATATCGTCATTTTGGACCCACTTTTCAGCTTTACCCAACAGTGATGAATTAAATGTCATATGAAAGCTCTTAGCGTGTACTTTATTTTATTATATGGCAACTAAATTCAAATCCAGCGCGAAAACGGTGTTTTGGAGCGTTTTTGAAAAAATATCGTCATTTTGGACCCACTTTTCAGCTTTACCCAACAGTGATGAATTAAATGTCATATGAAAGCTCTTAGCGTGTACTTTATTTTATTATATGGCAACTAAATTCAAATCCAGCGCGAAAACGGTGTTTTGGAGCGTTTTTGAAAAAATATCGTCATTTTGGACCCACTTTTCAGCTTTACCCAACAGTGATGAATTAAATGTCATATGAAAGCTCTTAGCGTGTACTTTATTTAATTGTATAGCAGCTAAGTTCGGATCCAGCGCGAAAACAGTGTTTTGGTGCTTTTTGAAAATATGTTTTGTTTTGATATTAAATTATGATTAGCTATCAGTCAGTAGCTAGGACTTTAAATAGCTCTTGTTTTGCTAAAAAAAATAAAATGAAATATCAACGCCGTTTAGTGGAACGTGTTATTTTGATTTTTAATGATTTGTTACTTTTACATTTCTACGTTCATTAGCCAACTACGCTACGAGACTACGCGGTCGAATTAGCGGACAAGTTTTTTCTTTTGTCATGTCATGTCAACGTCAATCATGTCTGTTCAGTCGTTGCTTGTACGTTATTTTTTGATATCAGTGTATGTAAAGGACGTCGTTGTTTAATTTTATCAATCATTGTGACCCTGGCTAGCATATGGACTTTGATTTCATTGAATTGTGACTGTTTGCAATGGCAAAAAATAGCTGTATTATGTGTCTGCGCTCGCGTGCTTTGCGGACAAGACGTCATGTTTTAGGACATTTTCTACTCGCGAGTCGACCACAGTTTGCAGAATATGTTCAACAGAATGCGTTGATTGAGGTAGTCTTTAACAACACACAACAAGTTTGTCACCGTTGCTGGCAAAGAACTAATGCTCTTTTTATACAACGACCTGCGGAGAACATCGATGATGATGCCATTGATGAACAAGGACCTGCGGAAAACATCCAAGATGATGCTGTTGATGAACAAGGACCTGCGGAAAACATCCAAGATGATGCTGTTGATGAACAAGGACCTGTGGAAAACATCCAAGATGACGCCGTTCGCATACAAGATCCTGCGGTGCAAAACGTGCAACAGTTTTTTCATGCTCCCGAACACGTTAGAGCACCCAACTCTTCAAGAACTTGTATATTTAATTATTGTCACAATATTGAACGTCATAGAATTTCTGGCACGTTTAAAGTTTACGTACTTTGTTCACAACGTTTGTACATCCCAGAAAATGCTAGAGTATGTACTGCCCACATGGAAAGTAGCGAATGGAATTCATTACGTGCGAAATGTAATGTTTCAGATGAGTTCAATGTTGCACATTTTACAGACATGTCTAATATCCTAACATCTGCTGTTAACCGAAGATCGAGATTAGATTTCGAATCATTGGTCTCAATAAGTGACAATGATGTGTTTTTTTGGACTGGACTCATCATTAACCAATTTAATACAATATTGGAAGAAACTCCTTCGCTGACACAAGCGGTTAATCGTTCGCGCACCGTGATCGGGGTATACCTATCGAAACTTAGAACAGGAGAGTCTAATGAAAGGTTAGCTACTCTGTATAATATGTCCCGCAGGACCTTGGAGAGAAAATTGGCATTAGCTAGACATCATTTAGTGAGCGATTTTGTTAACATACATTTAGGTATGAATAATATTTCCAGGCAAAACATGCTTCAAAGGAACTTGTTTTTACCAAAAATGATATATGGTAATGAAGAAAACACAAAAGCTATAATAATTTGTGATGGAACATATATTTATATAGAGAAAAGTACTAACTTTATTTTTCAGCGTTTGACCTATAGTCATCACAAGTTCCAAAATCTATTAAAACCGTTCTTAATGGTATGCAGTGACGGTTATATAATAGACGTTCTTGGTCCATACGCTGCAACAACAAGCGATGCGACGATTATGACAAGCTTGTGTGCTAATGAAGATAGTTATTTTCATTGGATGTTTCATCATAACGACGTATTCATTTTAGATAGGGGTTTCAGAGATAGTGTAGTAGATCTCCAGGCAATAGGATATGAAGCACATATTCCTCCAACAAAAGATAGAAATGAAAGTCAATTGACGACCGAACAAGCTAACAAAGCAAGATTAGTAACAATATGTCGTTGGGTGGTGGAAACAGTGAATGGCAAGTTTAAAAATAGGTTTAAACTATTACGCCAAGATTATTTTAATAGAGCATTACCACATATGTTTGTTGATTTTAAAATTGCTGCTTCTCTTATAAATGCTTTTTATAGTATAGCCACTGACCACCGGCTTAGTCATAACATTTGGAATATTAATAATGAAAAAATCAACTCGCCGAATCTTTTGTTTAATTATGTTACACTGAAAAACTTAAACAGGCAAAGGATAGCGTTCATAAGGATGGAAGCTAATCTGCCACATTTAGAAGATTTTCCCCAGTTAACTGAAGATGATATCCTAATGATTTCCTTGGGCTCTTATCAAATAAAACTTGCCAGGTTATACGCTAGTGAAAACTTACGAAATGGTGGTGTGTACACGATAGAAATATACCGTGAAAACAATTTAAATGACTTAAAGCAATGTAATATTCAGCAAAATAATGTATGGCTGCTTAGAGGACGTGTCCAGTCACGACACGTTAGATTGAGGATGTATTATACCTACGTCCTCATTGACCGTGACCAAGTAGGCAAAGACGCCATTATACAATACTATTGTACATGTCTCACGGGTAGGCGCACTATCGGAAGTTGTGCCCATGTCATATCCATAATATGGTACTTGGGACTAGGTAGGCATGGGGATGGTTTCCATAGACCAGCAATACATTTAGACGATATAATTATAGATGCATTTTAAAATCCGTCTAGTATACTAAGACAAGTACATTCTAAGACGCCAAGCGGCTTCACTTAGTAACTAAGGTAATTTTGTATGGCCACTTTTGAATAACTACTATTATTATAAGCTATGAATGTTATAATTAATCTCTATTAATATATTTAGTTAAGACGCCAAGAGGCTTCACTTAGTAACTAAGGTAATCTTGTATGGCCACTTTTGAACTACTACTATTATTATAAGCTATGAATGATATAATTAAGCTCTATTAATATATTTAGTTAATAGGTATTTGCTCAAAATACGTGTGTCACACTGTTTCTTATCTAAAGATAAAAAAACACGTCGTTAAATGTTGAAATAAAATCGAAGAAGTTGAAAAAAAGCAATTCGTCTTTTATTTTTATAAAACACACACATCACAATCACCACTAAAACCGATTGTACAAGACCAATTCGATATTTATCATAACTTATTTAATTAATCATTACTTTTAATTGAATTAGAAAAAATTTGCACCACATAATATGTGGGAATTTTTCATTAATAATTTTTGAAAGTACCTAAACGCCATTTTTGCGCTGGATTCGAACTTAGCTGCTATGAAATGAAATGGGGTACACGTCAAGAGCTTTCATATGACATAGGTTTCATAACTGTTGCACAATTTTGGAAAGGTGGGCCCAGAGTTCGTACAAAAGTGCCCATGGTCCTTTATTAAATAATTTTCGGTTTTTTTCGCTCCTGCGGCTGCGACTTTCATAATTGGCGCAGTCGGTAGGTCGGTTTCGCGCTTCTGAGAAGATTTCCGTTCGCACGAGCCGCCCGGTGGCTATCTAGTCGCGATTCGAATATCCAGTACCTGAAGGCGCAGCTGAAGGAGGTATCCAGATATCGATACAAGAGAGCTGCAAATGATACTGTAAGTACACTTAAAGAATTGTCTTTGTGTTGCTTCGCGTAAGTATCCCATAGGTGTAAAAGTTAGCTGTAGGTATAAATTTCAAGATTTTTTTATCCAGGAAAAATCACGTCCAGCGAGTCTGTATCGCAACAGTCTCGCCGACATCTTGTAGATTCACGTAGATTTGACGTAGAAAGTACTAGTGATCAGGTTGAAATGTCTCAATCTCAATACGATTCAGATGTTATTTTTAAGGCCTTACGCCTGGTTCCCGAATTTGACGGGAACCCGAATATTTTAACTAGGTTTATTAGGCTATGTGATCAAGTCGTATCGAACTTACACAATACTAGACGGCCCGGGTGCCAATTTAAACAACTTATGCTTGTTAAATGGACTTTTAAATAAAGTAACGGGGAACGCAGGTAGGACTATCAACTCCAACGGGATGCCTGAGAATTGGTTAGGCATTAGGCAGTTTTAATTAATAATTTCTCGGACCAAAGGGGCGAGACTGCACTCTACAATGACCTATCGTTACAAACGCAAGGCAACAGCACTTCTCAGGAGTACTATGATAGAGAAACATATAAAAGCAAAAACAGCAACATCCACTTTTTTTCAAAATCAATGTTTTACTCGCGCCTAATTTATTGTCAGGTTGGTAACGAAATGCAAATACACTTTTGGTTCAAAAGCAGCAATAAGCCGTACTAAACCGCTCCTAAACATTACTATCTGCAGCAAACCCAGCAACATCCAAACTTGTGAAGTGCAAAAGTAGCAATATCCTAATCGGCCAATCACAGCGCGTCATTCATTTCAAATTAGTATGGCGATTATCGTTAGGAAGTCAGTAAGCGTTGCCTGTTTTTAACAGTTTTTTACTGATATTTAAAAGTGTTCGTGCGTGTAGAGTAAAAAAGTGAAGAAATGGACTGTTCCCCCACACCAGTGAATAATAGTTCGGCTCGAAAGCGTGTTGCTCGACCCGAAAAATGGAAGCGAAATGTGGCCAAAGCTCAGAGGTTTGTACCTACTATTGTGGTCTAATCACACAACTTTGATACTTTCAATTTCAATTTCAATTTATTTGTTTGGTAATGAATGATGTACTCGCCACGGGCGAGACGTCTTGTAAGCGTATTAAGATACGCCTAGCGCCATCTAGCGTTGTATCGCGAAGTTGGCGCGCAGCAGGTGAAGGAACGACGCGGCCGGCGAGTGAGTCAGTCTGTCTGCTAGCTACCGCGAGACGCCCACAGATATACGCGCCCTGGACGCCGTGATAGTGACTCTGTGCCCTTAAAGATAGTGCCTGTGATAACGTGAAGTGACTTTGTGCTGTGCCGTGACAAATCGCCTACATCGCCGCCCGCCAGCTCGCTGCCCCATCTCCTGCCTTGCCCCCACCAATCATCTACCAAGTAAGTCGCATGCCCTCATTTCCGAAACCTAACCAGACCTGTCCTGGGTCCACACCCCTTATTCCATCGCTGTTACGGCGAACGCCCTTCGCCGTAACATTCTGGTCCATCGAGCGCAGAATACCTCTAAAGTTCATGGTCTTTCGACCATAATCAGCCCCGAATCAGCCCCTAACTTTGATTACAGTCCGCTAAAAATAATATTTCATAATTATATCTATTTCACTTCCTAACATTTATAATTTCATCTCCATACAAAATCTTTTCTGCACGACAGTCGTTGGAAAGTCCGGGCTAGTATTAATCTACCTACACGAATAAAAATTCGTGTTTCGGGTATCGTGTTCCAAATAAAAGTTCGTGCCAGTATCCGATTCGTGCTAACTCCTAGTTAATTTACGCTAACAAGTTTAGTTTTTATTGTTGATTTTTTGTATGCATCCGATTGTCTGATCACAGATCTATGTGTAGGGTTATACGATCGTTGTCTAATGATACATTGTTCGGTAACTTAGTAGTTAAATTATTACGTTACGTAGGGTATTATAACGAGAGATGATATTGTTATTTTTCCCGTTTTATTTTTTGATGAATTTTTTATGTTCTTGTCGTGTTAAATCGGCTCAGATCTCGTGCAAGCTCACCACGCGTGCTAAGTAGCGTGCTTTATTTTTTCGCTCGTGTTAATTTTATATATTTTTTTTGTTTTTAATTTTTGCCTTTGCAATCGGCTCATTTTTGTGCGTGCTCACCACATGAGCATAGTGCTTCTACACACGTTTGCCCACTTGTAGGATACAGACAGAGTGTCCCAATTTTTTTAATTAAGTTTTTATTATTTGTTTATTTTTATTTTTTTGCGACCGACTCATTCTTCGCGCTAGTGTCCGCTACAGGTCTGCCCGACCGTGAGCGCCTTGCCCAACAGTGGGCTACAAATGACGTTATTTTTTTTTTGTTGTTTTGTTTGTTTTTTGTTTTGCGGTCGGCTAATATTACGAACGCGCGTTCAATAAACACAGACATTCACATACACACGCGTTTGCTCACCCGTGGGCCATATACAAGGCGTCCCAACTTAGTTTTGCTTTCTTTATTGTTGCGATAATTTCGGCCCATTTGCCATTACATTAGTAAACAAATACGTCCAGCCCAACTATAGAATATATACAGGGTGTTGTCCTTTTTGCTGCCTTTAAATTTGTTTTTTTTTATTTTTTATTATTAGTTTTTTGTCTCCTTTCATTCATCGCGATGCCGACCAAGTCACAAGCCGCGATATTTAGGGAGGCCGCCAAAGCTATACACCAGCTCCTAGAGGTGGGATCAAGGATCATTGCTGGCGACACCAAACATTCCAGAAAGGAATTCAACGTGCGTTTCGCACAGATACAGGGCGTGAAGGACAAGCTGGACTCAGTGTACTACAGCATTCTCGACGAGGAGAACTTGGACGAGGGGGTTGAGAGGACATACACTGAGAACCACACAAAGGCCTCCGGGGCGTACCTGGGGATACTTATGGCTAGGGAGGAAATCTCACCCTCTTCCACGTCATCCCCAACCCATAGCGCTCAGCCCAGTTTCGGCGTCAATACGCCTACAGCCGTCCTCCTCAAGATAGCGCTGCCCAGGTTCAGCTCAAAAGTGGAGGACTGGCCCTCTTTTATTGCACTATTCAGGAGTTTGACTGACGACATGGCGACCTTGTCGGAAGCAGTCAAGCTTCACTATCTCTTCTCAAGCCTCAGCGGTGAGGCATTAAGCATGGTGTCCCACCTAAAGGTCACCAATGAAAATTTTGCCGTGGCCATGGACATCCTCACCAAGCGGTACGAGAACCGCCGGGTTCTCATTGCTGGTTTTGTGGACATCATCCTGGGGCTGCCAAACATCCATACGCGCTCGAACATCCGCACACTGTTCCTCACGCCGCTCATATCGGCTCAGTGTGCCCTCAACAATTTAGATTTGCCCATAGGAGACGATTACGTGTTTGTGTCAATAGTGGTGCGGAAGCTCAAGGGCGAGCTCCGCACGCTATTTGAACGCAGGCACGGGTCTAGTAACACCCTGCCCACGTTAAGGGACCTTATCTCCTACCTCGAGGAGCACGCGCGCTGTGTGGAGACAGAGTTCTCCAACATAGCCATGGCTCAACCCATTCAGCCCCAGCCCGGCCCTTCTCGTAGCCGCGCGCCTCCTCAGTTGCCCCATCGCACTTATGCTCAGATGGCTCAGCAACAACCCGACCATTACCGTGGCCGCTCCTCAGCTCCATCGCCTCACCGCGCCTATGATCAGCCTACTCACCAACCGTTCCGCCCAGCGCAGCAAATGCTTCACCGCCCATCCACCTCCCCGGCTCGCAGTCAGCCCTTCCCCGTATACTCGGCCTTCCAGCAAAGCTGCTCCTCATCATCGTCCTCGTCCTCTTCCTCACGCTCGACGTCCTACTGTCCCTATTGTGCCACTAGGGGACATACGCTCATGACGTGCAGATGGTACAATGCCCAGCCAACACAGGGCCGTTGGGACTTTGTACAGGCACGCGAGCGCTGCCAGCGTTGTCTCGGCCGTCACTACGAGAGCGAGTGCAGGTCAAGGGGGGCATGCAAGGACTGTGGGAGCACGAACCACCACACGTCCCTCCATCGACCAGACGGCCCAACGCACTCAGCTCATTCGTCGTCTGTTCATGTACCCCCACCACAGCTGACAGAGACTCGAGGGAGCGTCTCAGACACAGCAGGCGGCACGAACCCGCACAGGCTAAACAGGTGCAACCCAGCTCTGCTCACAGAGCCAGCCCGCCCAGGTCCGGTTCGCCAGGTAGGCCCCGCGAACGCCGCCAGCAATTATGACTCCCAACTATCACGGAGCACCCTAGCGAAGAGGTAGATTTAGCCCATGCCCAGTCAACCCATGCCCACACAGCTGATACATACTCAGCTCATACAATTTCAGCTGATACTCAATCAGCTCACTCACCTTCTGTGCCCACTGGCACACCCATTTTGTTGCCAACCGTCTCACTAAGAGTCGCAGACGTACATGGCCATCTTCACACAGCCAGAGCTTTATTGGACTGTGGCAGTATGCTGACATTAATAACGTCACGCATGGCACGACTTTTGAACCTGCCATCAAAACCCACTTCTTTTAAAATTACAGGAGTTGGGAATCAGCACAAACATGAGTCAAAGGCGGCAATAACGATAGTATGCCGACCCACTCACAATGATACTCCTACAATCACTGCCACAGCTCACATTTTAAAAAACGTCACTGGCTACCTTCCCTTAGAGAAGGTACCAAACATTTCCCACGTACTAGGCCAGCCACCCGTGCCATTGGCTGACCAGCTTTACCACACACCAGCCCCGATCGACCTCTTATTGGGGTCGGACGTTCTTGGCCAGGTGTTGGACGGGACTAAGGTCTCGTTGGGCCCGGGCAAGCCCATAGCCTTCGGCACGATTTTTGACTTCGCGTTGATAGGACCTATTGAGGACTTGTATGCGCAGCTGGCGCAGCAGGTTAACTCAGCTCACGTCGTCAGCTCACAACCAGACTCAGCTGAATCAGCCCAGGACATACGTCAGAGTCTGGAAAGGTTCTGGGAGTCTGAGGAGCCCCTCCCTCAATCTCACACTCATAATGATCCCCTGGAGGAACAATGCGAGGAAATCTTCCGCTCTACCACTACACGCGATCCCTTAGGCAGATATACGGTCGCTCTGCCCTTTCTAAAGGACGCCCCTCAACTAGGTAAAACTCACCCTATCGCATTACGCAGATTCCTCAATATTGAGAAGAAGCTAATGGCGAACCCGTCTCTGCGTTCTAAATACGTCGACTTTATGGCCGAATACATCGACTTAGGGCACATGGCTCCCTGTCACCCAAATACATTCGCCCATAAACCTCACTTCTACATCCCTCACCATGGCGTATTTAAGTCAGGGTCGGACAAGCTGCGCATTGTTTTTGATGGTAGCTGCAAAAGCTCCAATGGTGTCAGCATAAATGAATGCCTACACACAGGCCCCGCCCTTCAACAGGACATTGTGGACATCATCATGTCCTTCAGAACGCATCCAGTCGTTTTCAGCACTGACATTCAGAGGATGTTCAGAAATGTGCTGGTTGCCCCAGACCAGAGACGGTATCAGCTGATACTATGGCGGTCCTCACCAGATCACCCTCTGCTCACCTACGCCCTCAATACAGTCACCTACGGCTTAAGATCAAGCCCATACCATGCAATCCGCACTCTTCTTCAGCTGGCTGATGATGAAGGCCATCGCTACCCTGGAGCCGCTCAGGTTCTTCGCAAGTCTATCTTCGTTGATGACATCTTGTGTGGTCATGACACAGTTGAATCCGCCCAGGCACTTCAGGACGAGTTGATAAGTCTGCTAGACCTAGGCGGCTTTCAGCTCAGTAAGTGGACATCTAACTCGCCTAAGCTGCTCGAGAGATTTCCCGACAACCAATGCGACATGCCCAAGGACTTCTACATGAACCCAGAGTCCACGTCCATTAAGGTCTTGGGTATACAGTGGAGCCCTCAGTCAGACGAGTTCACCTACCGCATCTCTCTGCCCCCCATCACACATGTCACAAAGCGGTCTATTTTAAGCACCGTAGCCTCACTTTATGACCCAAACGGCTGGGTTTCTCCCGTTATCTTCCGCGCAAAGCTGCTGCTTCAGCAATTATGGCTACTGAAGCTGGAATGGGATGAGCCCACTTCCTCTGAAGTACAAACGGAGTGGCACCACATCTCAGAGGATCTGCCGCTGTTGTCTAGCATTCGCTTCCCTCGGCACGTTTGTGCAAACAAAGGCTTAGCTGCATACTCGCTTCACGGGTTTGCAGATGCCTCTGAAGCCGGGTTTGCCGCCGTTGTTTACCTCCATGAGCTCGATGCCTTCGGAGATACTTTGGTACACTTGATTGTCGCCAAGTCGCGAGTCGCACCAATCAAGAATCGCCTCACAATCCCCAAGTTAGAGTTGTCGGCCGCCACTCTACTCTCCCAGCTCATGATCCGTGTGTCAGTTCAGTTATCGGCCCATATCAGTATACAACAACACATATGTTGATCAGATAGTACGATAGTCCTGGCCTGGCTCAATACACCGCCTCACCGTCTTCAACCCTTTGAAGCCAACAGGGTAGTTAAAATCAGCTCAGGCTCACCGGAATGTACCTGGCGACACGTACCTTCCGAGCTCAACCCGGCAGATTGCGCAAGCAGAGGGATGTCTGCGCAATCCCTGTCAGCCCACGACTTATGGTGGTCTCCCACGTGGCTTAGACGGCCTTGTGAGTCTTGGCCTGCGATGCCTTTAGCTCTGGGCCATCACGCCCTGCCCGGCCTTAAGCCTAAACACGTCCCGTCACTGGTCACAGTGCCCGGTCTTGACTTTGACCTGCTCACTCGGTTCAGTTCACTAGACAAGCTCGTCGGAGTGACAGCTTGTCTAAAACGCTTTCTGCACAACTGCAGACACCACCCAGATTCGCGACGCTCAGGCCCCTTGTACGTCAGTGAACGAAGAGAGGCCCTACTTTACTGGGTGCGCAGTGTTCAGCACAATGAGTTTGCAGAGGACATCCACCGCCTTCAAACTGGCAAAATCTGCTCCGTCAGACTCCAGCGGCTGTCACCTCTCATTAAAGATGAGCTCCTTAGAGTTGGTGGACGACTGTCCCATGCGTCTATCCGATATGACACGCAGCATCCGCTCATACTTCCCAGCTCTAGCCCACTTGTAGACCTCATCATTGACCACTACCACAAAATACACTGCCACCCTGGCGCTGACACCTTACACGCAATCCTACGTCAACAATTTTGGATATTGTCCGCGCGCCGTATTATTAGACACCGAGTCTTTAAATGCATTAGATGCTTTCGATGCCGGGCCCAGCCGCAAGCGCCCTTCATGGCCGACCTGCCAGCCGATAGAGTTACGCCTCAGCCAGTATTTAGTCAAGTCACGACCGATTTTGCCGGCCCATTCCTCGTTAAATCTAGTACCCTACGTAATGTTAAACTCTAAAAAGCGTACTTTTGTATATTCGTGTGCCTCTCCACTAAGGCGGTTCATTTGGAACCGGTCTCGGACCTCAGCACGGAAGCGTTCCTCGCGGCGTTACAACGTTTTATAGCACGCCGCGGTGCCCCGGTTCTCATCCGCTCGGACTGCGGTACAAATTATGTAGGCGCTAGAAATCAGCTCATTGAAGTACAAAACTTTCTTGCCTTGAATAATGACACGATTGCGCACAAGCTCGCTGGTCAGCACATTACTTGGTTATTAAACGTCCCTAAGGGACCATGGTTCGGTGCGTTACATGAGATCAACGTAAAATCAACAAAGCAACTTTTATATCGCGTAATTGGCGAACAGCACCTCACATTCGAGGAATTCTCTACAGTTTTAGCACGAATCGAAGCTGTCCTTAACTCTAGACCTCTCTGCCCACTTTCGTCTGATCCTTCAGACTTTGAGCCGCTTACGGCCGGACATTTCATTATAGGCCGCCCACTAACGGCCCTTCCCGAACTATCCGTGGAAGATAGGCCGATCTCCACACGTAGGCGATTCCAGATGGTACAGGCCCTTTCCCAGCGCTTCTGGACGCTGTGGACCCAGTCCTACCTTCACACCCTCCAAACCCGCTCCAAATGGTTGTCCCCATCCTCCCCTCCCCGAGTTGGCGAGCTCGTCCTCATCAAGGAGGACAACCTGCCTGCCCTTCAATGGAGACTGGGGCGCATTACTCGCACCCTGCCTGGGAAGGATGGCGTCGTGCGGGTGGTGGACCTGGACACCGCCAATGGACACCTCCGGAGGCCTGTGTTCAAGATTGCCAGGCTCCCTCTGGATGAGCCCACCCTGGGCCCCGGAGGATGTACTCGCCACGGGTGAGACGTCTTGTAAGCGTATTAAGATACGCCTAGCGCTATCCAGCGTTGTATCGCGAAGTTGGCGCGCAGCAGGTGAAGGAACGACGCGGCCGGCGAGTGAGTCAGTCTGTCTGCTAGCTACCGCGAGACGCCCACAGATATACGCGCCCTGGACGCCGTGATAGTGACTCTGTGCCCTTAAAGATAGTGCCTGTGATAACATGAAGTGACTTTGTGCTGTGCCGTGACAAATCGCCTACATCGCCGCCCGCCAGCTCGCTGCCCCGTCTCCTGCCTTGCCCCCACCAATCATCTACCAAGTAAGTCGCATGCCCTCATTTCCGAAACCTAACCAGACCTGTCCTGGGTCCACACCCCTTATTCCGTCGCTGTTACGGCGAACGCCCTTCGCCGTAACAAATGTGTTTAAGTTTAAACTATTCTTTCGAACTTTTATTTAATTCAGTATAGGTAAATTACACTTAGAACTCTGTCAAATCGTAATATAATGTTATCATGACGATTTGACAGAAGTTTTATTTTACTGCATTATAATAATATAAAGTGTCGGAGTATACAAGTGATGGTAACCTAAATTTGTGCAATGTCTTGATTTTTAATCTAGCGATGTTTGTTTAGTACTTAGCTCAAGTACCTACCTATAAATCAAGTAGGTATAGTTGTTTAATTGAAATGTATATTTATTTAGACGGCCGGGTGGTCGAGAGGTCAGCGACCCTGACTGCGAAACCCAAGGTCCCGGGTTCGAATCCTGGTAGGGGCAAAATGTTTGTGTGATGAGCAGGACCATTTTGTGACCGAGTCATGGACGTTTATTAGTATTTATGTATGTTTATCCGTTATTCAGTCGCCATAAATCAGGCTATGCCTTGTTTGTGGCTGAATGATTGGTGTAATAGTTGTGAATTTTATTTATTTATTTGAATATTATGCATGCACTACTTTACTCCCAATTTCACACCCATATTTAAAAATATCCTCACGTCAATAATGATATTTTTTTTATTTTAGATATTCACCGAAAACGTTACCTGTGCGTCCGATATGCAAACATAAAAAAACTTTTAACTGCAAATCGCTCACTATGAATGATGTTAAGGTATTTTTTGACGCATTTTATAAATTTAAAGATAAAAGCAAACAAGATCCTTTTTTACTGAAGCATTGCTCAATAAAGTCAGTACAGCGGCATCGCCCAACTACTAGTAAATACAAGCCTCAAACTTCACAGACGAGTTACTCTGTATACAGTCTTTCATTGAAAAAGCGGTTGCCTGTTTGCCAAAACTTTTTTTTAAAGGTGCTACAAATAAAAAAGTATAGGATACAAACTATTATGAAACAATATTATGAAAAAGGTACCTTGCTTAAAGAGAATAGGGGTGGTGACCACGTATCCCAAAAAAATAAAAACAAAAAGATTGGCGTGATGAATTTTATTGAAAAATTGCATTGCGAAGAACCACATTACTGCCGCGGAAACACTAAAAGATTTTATGTATCATCAGAATTGAGTATTAATAAATTATGGCGGATGTATAATGATCAAGCTGAGAACGAGTTTAAAGTTAAATCGTCTTATTTCCGCAATATATTTAGAAAAAATTATAATCTGGGATTTGGTACACCAAGGACTGACGTCTGCTCGCAATGCCTCCAGTTTGCTAAAAATTTAAAACGTAGACTGATACAAGCATTCGAAATGATTTGATTATAGGACACAGAGTTCACAAACTAAAAGCGAAAGCATTTTTTGGCTTTGTTAAGGAAGAGGCACCAAACATGTTTACACTATCATTCGATTGTGAAAAAAATTTGTGTTTGCCTAAAACCCCTGATCAATCGGCATATTATTCACGACAAATTAATCTTTTTAATTTCACAATCGTGCAGGGATCATCAAAAAGTTAGTTAGAACCGTCTAATGTATTTGCCTATTGTTGGGCTTGAAAATTCATTCCCCAAGGCCTCAAATGAAATAGGATCGGCAGTTTACCATAGGTTACAAAATACGGATTTAACTGGAATCAAAATAGTACGTCTAATTGCCGATGGTTGCGCCGGGCAAAATAAAAATACCACAGTTTTGGGAATGTGTGCAAAATGGTTGACTGATGCGCCTTCTGGTGTAAAAACTTTGGAGATTATATTCCCAATTGTAGGACATTCATTCATTCCCCCTGACAGAGTGTTTGCACAGATAGAAAAGCAGATACGGAAGAAAGAAATTATAGCAAACCCTGACGAGTATTACGAGATAATTAAAAAAATTTCGACGGTTATACAGTTGGGGAATGATTGCAAAGTATTAGATTGGAAAGCTGCAACCGCGGAGGTGATTAAGCCTGTAGGCAGATGGCATTTCAAATTCAAGAGTTGCAAACGATTCATACTCAAACGCTCGAAGACAGCAGGGAATATTCTGATCAAAGGAAATGTTCATTACAAACATGATGACGGTATTTTAAAGAACGTAAATCGAGCAGGATTACTATCCAACAGTATCAACCCAAGAGAAATTCTTGCATCAAACTGTGTAAATGCAGCAAAAGCAACAGATGTTCGCAAATTACTTACCAATCACTATGGAAACGGTTGGGAATTAATTGAGCGTCTGAATTTTTTTATTCCGTTAGTATCTGGTGCCCATGTAAGTGCTGACAATGATGGTAACCAATATGAAATTCACAATGCTTCTGAAATACTCTGTGAGCCAGCAGAATCCGTCGTAGATTTGTATGTTTAACTTTGATGATGATTTTTTTTTTTATTCCCAATTTCATCCAATTTTTTTTTAAATTTTAAGTATATTTCTCCACAAAAATTTAGAGACTAAAAATAAGAAAATAAAAGGGTTTAGGTAATTACTGAATAGAATTTTATAAAACTTGCACTGTTCCTAAGTTTGAAAATATTAAATTTAAAAAATGATTATTGCAATCAAATTTATATATATAATTATATACCTACATATTTTATACCTAAACACAAATGAAATTTGGCACACCTGTTTAGAAACCCACAAAGACTAACATACCAATAATCTGCATTTCCAATAATACTCGTACATACCTTGTTTTTTAAAGAGTCAAAAGGGTAAAAAAGTCGTCTTTAAAATATTCTAATAAAACTAAAAATAAATTCATAAAGTTGTAATGTGTGTGATTACTAGTATCAAGAGGTTTGTTCCTAGTATTTTCTGCGTTCAAGATGTCATCTTTTGGGGCAAACGCAGCAATATCCCAAAACGCCAAATTCAAATGCAGCATTATCCAAAAGTTAAGTTCAAAAACAGCAATATCCAAAGTAATATTTAATATAAGTCATTTATTGTTCAATTATCAATTGCTATATTATGTACAATGCGTTTACACTATCTCCTCAATACATTACAAGATTGTTACTGTTTTAATTCATTTAAATTTGACTTTTAGAAGTTTTTTTTAATTAACCAACAGTTGAAAAAAGTGGATGTTGCTGATTTTGCTTTTATATGTTTCAGATGTCAAACCCTTTTTAGTACATTAATGACATACATTACTTTGCACGAGAGTATACCTACCACTATCGAGGCGAAACGCGATTTATATAAAAAGTTAACGTTACAAGCGTTTGTGCGAGGCCTTAAAAAGCCTCTCGGGTCCAGAATTCGTTGTATGCGTCCCGATAGTATTGAAAAAGCCTTGGAATATGTCCAGGAAGAGTTGAATATTATGTATCTCATGCAAAGAAATAAAGGTTCACAGAAAAATCATCTTCCATCCGCTACAAAAATGTCACCAAATTCATTCGTGCATGCTAATAATAGTAACCCTATTGCACCTAAACCATTTATCTTGCCACCATTTGCAGCACAGTCTAACTGGCAACGGCCCATGCCACAGCAGCCTTTGCAATTTCGACAGAACTTCGCACAACATCCTAATAACCCGATTCCCATGCTTTCTAGGACTCAACAAATGTTTACGACGATTACGTAACAGACTACGGCGAGCCGATGTGCTACGGCACTGATAGCACTCACTACTACGACTCATATGTATCGTCCCATACGAATAACTTAGACAAACAGACACAGATTGATTCTAACAATACTGTTGAGGATTTTCAGAAACCTTCGACTTCAAAAAAGTTAGGATAGAATTAAACTTGCGGACACAACGTCAATTACCTTACATTCGTATAAAAAACCCGCCGCTTAACCTTTTAATAGACACCGGTGCAAATCAATCCTTTATTAGCCCGGACACTGTACAAAGATATTTTTCTTATTTAAAACCGACTTACGAGCCATTTAAAGTTACGAACGTACACGCTACGAGTAGGAATAGTCATTCGATATCTATACCGTGCTTCCCGGAATTTAATCAGGCCGGAGACATTAAACTTTTTATTTATAAATTCCACGATCACTTTGACGGACTTATTGGTCTCGATTTACTAACCAAATGGGAATCGAACATTGATCTTAAAAATATGATATTAAAAACTATCTCTTCGTCTAATCCCATTCAATTATTTAACTCACGTAATGCAAATTTATACGAGGATATTATCCCATCAAACTCGACAAAATTAGTTAGAATCCCAATCAACGCATCAGACGGTGAAGTTCTAGTCGAGGAACAAATTTTATGTAATTGTATAGTTCATGAATGTTTAACGACCGTTCGTAATAACCGCGGCTTTGTAGAAATAGAGAACCCTACGAATAATGATTTAATTTTTTCACTGGACCGTCCCGCGCAGGCTAGCTTTTTTAATGTTGAATATAACAACATCCAGCAGCATTCTTCACGAATTATTATCCCGCCTATGTACCGATCATTTGAACGAAGAGGAAAAGGCGAATATTATGACACTTTGTAGAAATTACGCGGACGTATTTTATCTTGATGGTGAGGCTTTAACGTTCACAAACAAGATAAAGCACTCGATACGAACTGCTGACGAGATTCCCATCCATACTAAGAGCTATAGGTATCCGTTTATCCATCGTAAGGAAGTTAACGACCAAATAAATAAGATGTTGGAACAAGGCATCATTCGTCCCTCGGACTCTGCCTGGAGCTCGCCAATTTGGGTTGTACCAAAGAAAGCAGACGCTTCGGGAAAGCAGAAATGGCGGATAGTAGTCGTAGTTAGGGAAATGTCAGTTTTTTACCACCTTAGACCTGGCATCAGGATTTTATCAATGCGAGATGAATCCTGATGATATATCGAAAACAGCGTTCAATGTTGAGCACGGCCACTATGAATTCTTAAGGATGCCAATGGGACTAAAGAATTCTCCATCCACCTTCCAAAGGGTCATGGATAGCATTTGTCTAGTATATCTCGATGACATAGTCGTTTTTAGTACATCACTCCAGGAATACATCATTAATTTAGAGAAGGTATTCCAGAGGCTTAGGGAATCGAACTTCAAAGTCCAGATGGACAAGTCCGAGTTTCTTAAGTTGGAAACAGCTTACTTAGGTCACATCATTAGTAGAGAAGGAATCAAACCGAACCCGGACAAAATTACAGCTATAAAGAATTACCCCGTGCCAAAGACTACGAAAGAAATGAAACAATTTTTAGGATTAGTAGGGTACTACCGAAAATTTATCCCGGACTTTGCACGCATAACAAAGCCAATGACTGTATGTTTAAAAAAGGTAGAAAAATCACTCTTGACTCCGATTATTTAGACTGTTTTTATAAATGTAAGACCTTACTGACGAACGATCCCATTCTTCAGTATCCCGATTTTAGTAGGGAATTTCTATTGACGACAGACGCATCCAATGTGGGATTAAAGCAATTTTATCCCAAGGACCAGTCGGGTCGGACAAACCTATATCGTACGCTTCACGTACGCTTAATGAAAGTGAATTAAACTATAGCACCATAGAGAAGGAACTTCTCGCTATAGTATGGGCCACAAAATATTTTAGACTCTACCTTTTCGGCCGTAAATTTAAAATCATGACCGACCATAAGCCAATGCAGTGGGTTATGAGTCTTAAAGAGCCCAATGCTCGCTTGACGCGCTGGTGTCTTAAGCTGAGTGAATTTGACTTTACTGTAGTCTATAAGAAGGGCTTTCCCTTCTTAACAGTATAACACCAACGCCGATGCCCTGTCTCGAGTTGAAATATATAATGAAGAGACTAGCTCTATACTAGTAAACCCGACAGAACGACAGACGTCCTTAGCACAATCCTCAACAGTTACCGCCCATACCAACCAAGAGAACCCTATATTCGAAATTCCTATAACAGATGAACCCTTTAATAAGTTTCACCGTCAAGTACATTCAACTATAGTAGGTGACATTAAAAAGAGACCAACAGTATCAAAACCTTTCGAAACTCACACGCGGACTGCTATTCAACTATCCCGATCAAACCTAGAGGAGGACTTAATCAACGTTATTAAAGAGTATACCAAAGTTAAGACGGCTCTATTGATTACTCCTCCACTCGATATGTACAAAATTATCCCGATTATACAGAATAAGTTTAGAAGCTCCGCGATGAACTTAGTACTTGCTAAAACCGAATTAGAAAACGTCAAGGAATACTTATGTCAACAGGATATAATTCGTCATTACCACGATGGTAAAACCAACCATAGAAGTATCAACGAATGCTATCTGGCTTTGTCGCATAGGTATTATTGGCTTAAGATGCGGGAGCAAATCACTAAGTTTATAAATGATTGCACAATATGCGGTCAAGCCAAATACGACCGCAATCCCATAAGACAGGAGTTTAATATTGTACCACCACCTTCAAAACCATTTGAGATATTACATATGGATCTATTTACTGCGGAAAATGAAAAGTACCTAACCTTTGTTGATGTTTTCTCTAAATATGCTCAAGCATATCATTTACGAGATGGTACTGCACCCAGCGTCATTCAGGCTTTACTAACGTTTTCAACACATCACGGCCTTCCACTAACCATTGTTACAGATCAAGGAACCGAGTTCACTAACCAGATATTCTCAGAGTTCACTAAATTACATAAAATCACTCATCATAAAACACTTGCACACTCACCTAATGATAATGGTATGATTGAACGCTTTCATTCAACTTTATTAGAGCACTTATGCGCATTAAGGTTACAGAGACGAAACGAACCGGTAGTCAATCTTATGCCATATGCTTTATTGGCTTACAATAGCTCCATACACAGCTTTACTTAATGCCGTCCATTTGATTTAATTTTAGGCCATATCGATCAGCGCGATCCGTTAGATTTTGATCTTAACGAATTATTACTTCAACAGTATATTCAGTCACATCGGAAGCAAATGCAGTTAGTTTATGATCTTATTAACGAAACAGCACTAGATGATCGCACAGCTCTTATTGAAAGTCGTAATAAAGACCGAGAGCCCGAGGCTGAGTACCAACCTGGCCAACAAATATTTGTTAAAAATCCGTTAGCTTCCCGACAAAAATTAGCAGCGAGTTATACCCAAAATAAAGTACTAGCAGATCTTCCAATTCATATTTATACCTCGAAAAAACGCGGTCCCATAGCTAAATCTCGTTTAAAGCGCGCACCTAAAAGTAGTAATTTGTGCATACGCGACTCGAGTTATTTAAATACGTTTGCTAATTTTTGTCTAAGTATTACTTATTTAAATTGGTTAGTAGTAAATTATTAGTGTTGTGTTGATTGTAGTTTAATTGAGTGTAAGTATATAGATAGTGTTAATATTGAAATAAGTAACTGTTTTAATAATGTATAAATAGTTAAGTTTAAATATGTCTCGTGTAAATAGTAGTGTGCTGTGGGAACATTTTGAAAAAAGTAACGCAGCAAATAAAAAAGCCAAATGTTTAATTTGTGGCTCCATAATGAGCTACAATACCACAACTGGGAACTTAAAAGCTCATTTAAGGAACCGGCACCTAGATACTTATCAGCTGGTAGCGACTGCTCAAGCATCTATAGCCGCCCCTCCACCTCTACCTGCACCACCACAAGAACAGAACATCATCAGATCGCCATTTCCAGCTGACCAAGCGCAAGCTTCTGGTTCTAGAGCGGTGTCTCAAGAAACAGTGAAACATCAATTAAAATTAGATACATTTATCCCGAGAGTGTAAGTGCATGTTTGATTACTTTCGCTTGTGCATACGCGACTCGAGTTATTTAAATACGTTTGCTAATTTTTGTCTAAGTATTACTTATTTAAATTGGTTAGTAGTAAATTATTAGTGTTGTGTTGATTGTAGTTTAATTGAGTGTAAGTATATAGATAGTGTTAATATTGAAATAAGTAACTGTTTTAACATTGTATAAATAGTTAAGTTTAAATATGTCTCGTGTAAATAGTAGTGTGCTATGGGAACATTTTGAAAAAAGTGACGCAGCAAATAAAAAAGCCAAATGTTTAATTTGTGGCTCCATAATGAGCTACAATACCACAACTGGGAACTTAAAAGCTCATTTAAGGAACCGGCACCTAGATACTTATCGGCTGGTAGCGACTGCTCAAGCATCTATAGCCGCCCCTCCACCTCTACCTGCACCACCACAAGAACAGAACATCATCAGATCGCCATTTCCAGCTGACCAAGCGCAAGCTTCTAGTTCTAGAGCGGTGCCTCAAGAAACAGTAAAACATCAATTAAAATTAGATACATTTATCCCGAGAAAAATCAGCAAAGACCAAAAATCTAAAATAGATAACGACCTTATGGAGTTGTTCACTAAAGGCTTCCAACCTTTTAGTTTGGTGAAGAAGAGTGTTTTAAAAAATTTGCTCGTTGGATTCCCGGATATGAACTGCCATCTCGCAAACATATATCATCGGTACTTATACCACGGCTGTATGAGAAGAAAAGAGAGGAAGTGAAGGCTCTTTTATCGGACGCGGGAATGGATAAAATTTGTTTGACGATTGACTTGTGGACGTCTCGAGCGAATGAAAGTTATATAGCCATTACCGGGCATTTTATTAATGGCAACTTTCAAATGCAGTCCGTTCTTTTATCATGTGAGCATTTTCCTGATCGGCACACCAGTATAAATATATAGGAATTTCTTCAGAGTACTGCCAGGGAGTGGAATATCACAGATAAAATTAATTTTGTCATAAGTGACAATGCGGCGAACGCACAAAAAGCCTTGCAGGATATAGGATGGAAGCACTTTGGGTGTTATGGCCATACGCTCAATTTAGTTGTTCAAAGTGCTCTAGTGACTGTTCAAGATACTCTGGAAAAAGTCAAGACAGTTGTTAGATTTTTTTAAGAAAAGCCCGCAAGCAACAAAAAAGTTGCTTAAGTACCAAAAAAACGAAAATGAGTCTGCCATACCATTAAAATTGAAGCAAGATATGCCTACTTGATGGAATTCAACTTTGCATATGATTGAGCGATTTGTCGAACTGGAGTCAGCTGTAAAAGCTACAGCAGCTGTAATAGGTAGAGATTTACCCATACTTACAGTTGAAGAGTGGTTGCTACTGGAGCAATTAATAATAGTTTTGAAACCATTTGACGACGTCACCTCAGCCATGAGCGCGGAAAAATATGTTACTGGAGGCTCCGTTATAACTATAACACGGTGCTTAATCAAAACTTGTGATAAGCTGTTGTCGGAGCATCTAACACCACTTTCAGATGACAACCTGGTCAGTCCAGCGGCCACAGTTGCCATGCATCTGAGAGATGGTCTGATTACAAGATTGGGCAATCTAGAAAAGAGTGGCACTTTCTCTATTTGTACCTTTCTAGATCCGCATTACAAATTATTAGGGTTTGAAGACAAGCAAGAAGCCGGCAGGGCAAAGAAAAGGGTGCAAGATTTAGTGCAAAATTTGATCGCTCGTAAGTGCCCTGATCCACGAACCACAAACCCTACTGTATCCGAACCAGTAGCATCTACTTCGAAAGGAGTCTCACCATGGAGCGTCCTTTCTGAAATAATTGCTGCTGATAGACCACAACAAAGGACGGGAACCGCTCTGTCTAAAGCAATTCAGGAAGTGGACCTATATTTAGAAGACGGCATGCTGGATGTGCATATGCCCAATGGGAAATGGAATTGCCCCCTGACTTGGTGGCGAAATCACCACCAAAAATATCCCAATCTCAGTTTACTGTTTCGCCATTACGGTAACATTGTGGCCACCTCCGTGCCATGCGAAAGAATTTTCAGCAAGGCTGGCCTGCTAATTTCAGATCGCCGTACTAGGCTAGACCACAAAAAAGTGGCCCAGATAATGTTTCTGAATGGAAACGTGTGAATATATGTATATATTTATTATTGTAAATTTGTATATAAAATAACCCTGTATATATGTGAAATTGATGTACATACAATGAACTTTTAAGTACGCCTGTATTGCAGCCTTATGAAATATTTTAATAAGTATTATCTAGGTATTTAAATTTTAATAATATGGCAATACAGACAGTCCTAAGCCTGGTTAAGTACGAAGGGAAGTTCATTGAAAACATATTTTTAAATGTAGACTTAAAAGGCACATTTTTCAGAGTACATTCTCATCAAGCCTATTATTAATAAATATTTTGTCTGAAAATTGCATGTACGCACTTTTGCGGGAATAGCCTCTCAAGCTCGGTCGGCCGGCAGCGGCTCCTGCGCTGCAGGAGCCGCGCCTTTCCATGTAAGTACACAATTGACTCGAACCTGCTTGAGAGACGATTCCCAAACCCAATATAAGTGCTAACTACTTGACAGTTAGACCTACCTACATTATGTTAATAATTTCTTATGTACTTAAGTGACTGTAATGGCTTTTAATAAGAAATAAATATTCTTTAAACATATAACAGTAGGTAGATATACTTAATCGGAATTCCTTAGTAGTATCAACATAATTAAAAAAAGTTCACTCAATATACTATTGTCATTAAGTTAGTTATTTCAGTGTGTTGCGAAATAACAACCAGATATTTTGTGTTTTCAGGTTATAATGAGTTTTGGTACATATAAAATAAATTGCTTAAAATAGTGGTAACGGCGCTGCGTCGCTGAGCCAAGTCCCCTCCGCCTCAGGCCCCGCTCTGGCCTGAGCTACAGTCGCGAACATCCTCCCCCCCCTTGAAACAAACGGTTTCAAGAGGCTCATGGGAATCTGATTCAAGAGCACAGACTTTAGTCAGTGCTCGCCTGATGATGCCTTTTGTGGTTATTATATCGGCGACTCTCGACACGCCGTCTTGTCCGGGATATAATTTATGTAGCCGACCCATCAGCCACTTCATAGGCGGTAAGTTCTCATCCTTGATGATGACGAGATCTCCAGGTTTCACCTTCCTCCCTTGGGTTCGCCATTTGACACGTTGTTGTAGGTCTGACAAAAACTCTTTAGTCCACCGATGCCAAAATTGATGCCGTAGACGCTCAATCAGTTGGTAACGATTGACGTGGATCTTCTCGGTGGTTGGTGAAGGTAGTGCCGTCAACGGACGACCGATCAAAAAGTGCCCGGGAGTTAAAGGTCTGAGATCAGAAGGATCAACAGACAATGCTGTTAGTGGCCGAGAATTTAAGATTGCCTCAATTTGTGCAAACAGTGTGGAGAGTTCTTCGAACGTTAAACTACTATTGCCGGCAACGCGTTTTAAGTGGAATTTTGCGGCCTTAACACCCGCTTCCCAAATTCCACCAAAATTCGGTGAATAGGCAGGTGAAAATTTAAACACTATTCCTTCACTGCTCACGAAATCATCCACTGAGGCTTTACATGATTTGAGTAATCTAGCAATTTCGTTATTTGCCCCTACAAAGTTTCGGCCATTGTCGCAGTAAATGGTAAGCGGCTTACCGCGACGAGAGATGAATCGACGCAAACATAAAATAAACGCATTCGTGCTCAGTTCGCTTACAACTTCTAGGTGTACAGCTTTTGTACACAAGCAAACAAAAATACACATATAACATTTTGTGGATCTTGCTCCGCGGCCTTTGCGATTTGATATTAAAAATGGTCCTGCGAAGTCTGTACCGCAATTTTCAAAAGGAGGTGCTGGAGTAACTCGTGGACGAGGTAAGTTTCCCATAATTTGCTGAAGCGTTTGACCTTTGAATCTTCTACACTTTACACATTTATTTACTGTTCTAGCACTAAGACTACGCCCACCAACTGCCCAGAAGCGATCTCTAATCGAGCTTAACAATTGTTGAGGACCACAATGCAACAGACGAAGATGCTCAGCTTCAAATAATAATTTGGTGAAAACATGTTTTGAGTCAAGCAAAATTGGGTGAATTTTATCATATAAACAGTGGGAAGCATTTTGAATTCGTCCACCTACTCGCAAAACGTTATTCTCATCAAGAAAAGGACTTAACGGTAAGATATTTGATTTTGAATGTAAACTTTTTAATGTTGTTAGAGCATGAATGTCTTTATTAAAGGACTCTTTTTGTGATTGTTTGGATAGACACATCAAAGAGTTTTTTAATTCATCAGCTGTAAGCCGACCATTAAACTTGGAATTATCTTTTTTACAATTATTGACAAATCTAAGAACATAAGCAAAAACTCTTTGTAATTTGGATAATTTTGAGTATTTCTCAAATGGAACAATGTTATCTATATCTACACATTGCAAACTCATACACCTTTTTGTTTCAGGTAGATCGTGACAACGGAGATGGGAAGCAGGCCACTCACTATTGGAAAGGAGCAGAAAAGAAGGACCATGCCACCACAACAAATTGCCGATCAATTGATGAGGAGGGACGCCTCTCGACGCCAAGTCTGCAGGATTACACTGGGTAGGTACATGACGCCAAGCTAATTCATCTGTTAAGGTACGTATTTCCTCAATTCTATTACACACATAGGTTTTAAGAGTTTTAGGTTCAGTTTTTAGCCAACCTAGCACAATGGTGGAATCACACCAATAAATAGAATTTGTGATAGGAATTTGAAGTGAATTCTTAACTTTATCATATAAACGAGCACCAAGCAGCGCACCCATTAATTCAAGTCTAGGAATCGTCAATTCTGGCTTAATGGGTGCCACTCTTGCTTTAGCAGCCAATAAATTAACTTTGACAGTATTAGTAGTACTGTCTTTTGACCTTAAATAAATGCAGGCTCCGTACGCTGTTTCAGAAGCGTCAGTAAAACAATGTATTTCAATTTCGGTTGGATTATGAGACAAAACATATCGAGGAACCTGAAAATCTACGAGATAAGAAATGTTATTAACAAAATGTTCCCATTTGTTTTTGATGTCGCTAGGCACCGGATCATCCCAATCGCTTTTTAAGCGCCACAGGTTTTGCAGTAATATTTTGGGGACGATCGTGCATGCTGACAAGAGACCCAAAGGATCAAACACCTTACAAGACGTCGAAAGAATGTTGCGTTTTGTAACTTCAGAATCTAGTTTCAATGTAGTAGAAAACTGAAGAGTATCAGAAGTGGGAGACCACCTTAACCCAAGTACATTTGAGTCCTTACTAAAACTTTGAGATTGTTCTACAATAGACATACTTTGGAAGATATCAGGGACATTAGTTCGAAATTTTCGCAAGGGAAAACAACCTTCTTCTAGTTTTTTGACTACCTCATTGACTAGCCTTTTAAGGTTTTCCTTTGATGAACACCCTACATTCAAATCATCAACATAAAATCCATGCCTAATTACCCTAGCAACGTCTTCATCTTCACACTCCTTAGCAAGCTGGAGTAAGCAGCGGGTACTCAAAAATGGAGCTGAGGCGGTCCCATAGGTAACCGTATTCAGCTGATAGATTTGTACTGGTGAAGTTCTTTCTGATCTCCACAGTACTAACTGTAAATGACGTTGTGACTCATCAACTACAATTTGGCGGTACATTTTAGCTATGTCCGCGGTGACGACAAAAGCATTTTGACGAAACCTTAAAAGAATTGATAGCAAGTCGTCTTGGACTACTGGTCCCACTAGCATTAGGTCGTTTAAGGATTTACCTGAAGATGTCTTTTGGGACGCATTGAACACGACTCTTAATTTTGTCGTCTCACTTTGCTCTCTAATTACAGCATGGTGAGGTATATAATATCCGAATTTTGGACGTGGCACTTCGCTCAAATGGCCTAAATCTTTATATTCCTTTAAGAATTCGGAGTATTTATTTATAAGCCTAGATTTATTAATACGCTTTTCTAGACTAAACAGTAACTTTTGCGCAATAGGAAAAGAATCAGCTAATGCCTCTTCAGGAGGTTCTCGAAATGGCAATTTAACACAAAATCTACCATCTGGAAGTCGTTTAGTATTATTGACGAAATGAGTTTCACAATACTCCTCATCTTTTGTTAAGGGTTTGTGAGTAGAAGTAGGAAGATCTTCAATTTCCCAAAACTTTGCTAAAGCTTCACGTATTTCTAGGGAGAAATTGCAATTAATTTTAGATGCTGGCGAAGGGAGTGTACTTATCGGACCAGCTACAAGCCAACCAAATTTGGATTCTTGTAAAATTGGTTTATTGGGTCCTAATTTAATTTGATTAGAAGCCACGATTTCCCAAAATACATCAGCCCCCAACAAAACATGTATTTCTGACGGAGATGAAAATGTAGTATCTGCCAATGATAGGTTGGAAGGTAAATCTAGTTTGGTAACATCTATGGGTACACTTGGAAGACGTCCAGTGATTTTAGGAATCACCAGAAATGACACATCGATATTAAAATTATTTAATCGAGATTTAACCTTTAGATTGCAACTCTTAACTACATTAGACACCACAGTGTCGTTAACACCACATATCGAGACAGGATGAGTTTCTTTGCATGAAATATTCATAATTTGTTTTATTTTTTCAGAGACAAACGACGATTGACTGCCGCTGTCAAGGAGCGCCTTAGCTGGATAAGATTTGTTGGAAACGACATCAACAAGATCAATTTCTGCAGTACACAACAACACTTGCACAGGAACTACAGCCGACAACGAAACACTAGGAACTACCAATGATGACTCATCTGAGTGTGTATTAGCAACATCGGAGCTCGTCGGATTCGGAGAACTGTGAGTATTAACATTTGATTGGCTACTATGTATTTGTTTATGTAATAATGAGTTGTGACGTTTTTTGCAGATTCTGCATGGACCCAATCGACAACGCGACACAGGATGATCAGAACGAAGACAATTTGGGCAAAGATTATTCTTCTTTACTACATCCCATTTGTTCGACAGTGTTAACTCTTTAAATTTATCACAAGTGTGAATAAAATGATTTTGCTGACAGTACACACAACCTCTAAATGAAGTAGGTGTATTTGATGTATTTAATGTATTTGAAGTTATAAATGATTTAGTCAACCTCTGATCTTTGTTTACATACCTATCTGATTTTATTGGATCAACCTTACCATACTGGATAGTTTCTAAGACATCAGCTCGTTTTCGTAGAAACTCAAAAAAATCAGCAAGCGTGGGGGATAATTGCAATGTGTTCCTATGTTCCTCCCAGTTGCGACTAGTGGAACTATCCAATTTGGCAGTTATGACATAAATTATTAAAGTGTCCCAAAACTGTACGGGCTCCTTCAATTCTTCCAAAGATCGCAAATTTTTTGAATAATGATCTACCAGATATCGTATTGATTTGTAAGATTCTTTGGATATCGCTTCAAAATTAAATAAGGACTTGATGTGATTATTTATCAAAATTCGTTTATTATTAAATCGTTCACATATCAAACTCCACGCCATTTCATAATTGGAGGCAGTAAAATTAATAGACTTAATTACTACAGACGCACTTCCTTCTAAAGAATTACGTAAATAATGAAATTTACTTATTTGGGGAATACTATTATTATTATGAATTAACGATTCAAACGTATCCCGAAATTCTAACCATTTTAAATGGTTACCGTCAAATGTTGGTAATTTGATAGTAGGCAGTTTTACGTTAACGTTGCGTCCATCACAAGAACGAGAACAAGAACCACAACCGTCACTGTGATGAGAACTGTTTGCACTTTGAGGATGTTTACCGTCATTGCGCTTTGCACTAACAGATTCGAGCAAATTCTGAGCAATCGAAATAAAACGACAAAATGAACTTTCAATGGTGTCGCGTTCAAGTATTTGTAAATCAATGCTATCGGTACTGAGTTGTTCAATCTTACTTTGCACCTCATCAAATAACGGCAACATGTCCTGAAGTCGAGTTAATTTAAATTGCAACTCGCTTACCTGAACAGCATCGATTTGATTGGGGTCAATTTGTTTCACAATATCAAGGTATTTCGAAAAAACCGTTAACCTAGCCTTAATCGTACCTCGTTGATGGTTTAAATCCTTTAATCCCTCAGCCATGGTTTAAAAACTTGTAAGGGCACGTAACGCACAAAATAAAAAATACAAATGATAATTACTCAATAAACAAAATAAAATTCCAAACCTCCCAATCCGCTTGCACTAATATGCAAAGCGGCTAAGTGGATGCGCACGAGCAGTGAAGAATTAATCACGCCGAGAGAACAGTCTCACTCAGCTGATACCAAACCGGTTTTCTCAAACTGCTTGCACCGAGAACCAGTGAATTGGGATCGCGCTGTGTTAACGCGGCGAACCTGGAATTGTTTACAATCTATTTTTAGAAACAACGCTTAGATTGTTGCGACTAAAACGATAAAATAAACAGATATACTGATTAGTTAACGATTAAATAGCATAACAGCGTTTGATGAGTTGTATTAACAACTGAAATAACGTATCTATTAAATTAAAATATTTTTATTTTTACGAATAAGAAAACGTAAGAATGAATAGAAATATTACGTTACAATGTTGTTTTGAACAGTAATATTTTTACGTAGGTACTACGAACTAGTACGAATGAAGTTGTAATTACCATTAAATTAACACTATGAACCGGTAAAATTACGTTTTTATTTTTTATTAAACTTATAATACAATGGAATGGAAAACTATTTAAAAAATGATTGAAAGTTATAAGGCTCAGGGCAAAATGAAGGTAGGTATTCAGGCTACTAGCTTAATTTAAAAGCTAAAATATCTGGGTAACCTAGGAAATACGGTGCCTATTAGCACTTATATGCAAAATTAGGAGATAAAATGACTCTGAAAGTAGGCGATTCAGCGGTTTTTATGCACAAAACTCACCTGATTTTTTTGTTAAAAAAGAGGGTATGCGTCGGCGTCGGCGTACAAGGCGAAAAGAAAGCACTTTTTCGACAATTTGAGGCAATCCTAAAACACTAGCACTATAAGAAAATTATAATTTTACACTCAAACCGGGCTTACTTCCCTTTCGGATCTGTCTTGAGCTCCACCAACACTTACACCTTGCTTTCTTCTTATCACGTCGGGGTCACCAAATGTTGCGAAATAACAACCAGATATTTTGTGTTTTCAGGTTATAATGAGTTTTGGTACATATAAAATAAATTGCTTAAAATAGTGGTAACGGCGCTGCGTCGCTGAGCCAAGTCCCCTCCGCCTCAGGCCCCGCTCTGGCCTGAGCTACAGTCGCGAACACAGTGAATTAGGTATTGATACAGTTTAACGACGACGTTGTGAAAATAGATAGTTGTCAAAAATAGATAGTTATTACAACGTTATTCACAAACAAATAACGTTTTCGTTTCGTGATTTCAAATAACGATAACGACACATCGCTAAAAGGCACAATTTCACTTCAGTCGGAATCGGTCGTGTACGTACTCGTCTGTTTGCGAAGCGACCGAGACGTCAATGCGCGTCAGTTGAGTAGGACTATATTTTGATTGACTACAAGTAGGCACTTGCCGTATCTTCCCTTTTTGTCTTAATCTAAGATAAATAGGCATAAATATTATTTAATAATCATCATCATCATCAGCCTATAAACGTCCCACTGCTGGGCACAGGCCTCCCACGTGAACAATAGCACGTGGGGATATTGGGCCATAAACCACCACGCTGGCCCAGTGCGGGTTGGTGGGTTTTAACGGCTGTCGTCTTACGACAACAACCGGGACCAACGGCTTAACGTGCCTTTCGAAGCACGGAGGAGCTCGAGATGTTTTTAAATTTGGTCACCCATCCAGCGACCCGGCATGCGAAAGTTGCTTAGCGAGCAAGATCGCAAGCCGAACGCGCTAGCCGCTGCGCCATCGAGCTCCTTAATTTAATAATTTCATTTCATTAAATTTAATAATATTTTTTATTTTTTGAAAACTGAAAATTCTCATACAAAACGTGACAGCAGTGTAATAGAACTATTTTAATAATTTAATTGTGAAAAATGTTTTGGAAACAGGTTATTATCCATGAAATAAATGTGGACAGATACCTAGTAATAGCAGGGGAGTGTCACTCCGTAGTGTAAGTACGTTCGGCCGGCGTGCCTCCTGGGCAGGCGTAAGGCAGTAGGTTGCCGCTCGGTGTTATTTAGTGGATAATATTTACTTAATAAAAAAAAGAAAAGAAAAAGACGACTTATTCAGAACAGAAACTTGATAGCCGTCTGGGTGCGAGGTCAGCAGAAGGTCCAACAAGGAAGGTGCATGGCCCACCACATCTGGCACCCGCGTAGGCTCGGTTACCAATTAGGACAGACTGTGTGTTCAATGTGTGTGTGACACTGTGAACCTATCTCTTGACATGGCGATATAAACAATACTGAATTCAGTGTCCGACGATTTCTCCCAATACATATGTTTCTGGGAACTACAATATACCCACTGTAAAGAAGAATGGGGGATTCTACGCCGCGGTGAGGATGGCCACAGACCGGACCCCATGGAGACAGTTCGTCCAATCCAAAGTGCTGCCGTGATGATCACGATCCTCAGTCATGAGGGAACGACCGAAGAGAGAGAGAAAGAAGAATACCTAGAAAGCACTTCATTTCGCTTCTTGTACCCACTTTATTTTTGTGTGGCGTAAATATTTGTATAAAACCAAGTCTATTACACCTTCATCAATAGTCAATAGTCAAAATATATTTATTCAATAAACTCAATTAATAAGTATTTTGAAACGTCCAAATTTTGGTTCGACGCGATTGTTTTTCGGCGTGCAGTGGTACTGGGGGTAGCGATGCGCATTTGTCTGGCACAGACTATAGCTCGTTAGATTAGTTGTTAAGTCTTAACTATAAGTTAGTTAACTGTTTTTTTATTATTATTATTATTGACGTCAATAAATGCCTGTAAAGGTTTTATATTGAATAAATAATTTGACTTGACTTGACTTGAAATATTTTTTAACCTACCACCTTAGATTAAAACAAAAAGTGAAGATACGGCATGCTCCTACTTGTAGTCATTCAAAATATAGTCCTACTCAACTACTTAAGCAAACACTCACACACGCACACCTATAAAGTGTAAATCGAGCGAGCGAGACAAAGCGGTAAGTTTCAACGTCAGCGCGAGGGAGTCAGCGAGTAGCGCGTTGACGTCTCGGTCGGTTCGCAACAGACGAGTACGTACGACCGATTCCGACGCCACTGCGGAGTAGAGTCTTTCTCTTTTTCACACAGTAGAATATCCGCAATAGTGCGATGTAGCCTGTTCGCTCGGCAAATTGTGACTGAAGTGAAATTGTGCCTTTAGGCCTAATTTTGGCGGCTCACTCACGAGACGCTAATGCCGTATCTTCCCTTTTTGTTTTGGGTGGTAGGTTAAAAAATATTTCAAGTCAAGTCAAATTATTTATTCAATGTAAACCTTTACAGGCATTTATTGACGTCAATAATAATAATAATAAAAAAACAGTTAACTAACTTATAGTTAAGACTTAACAACTAATCTAACGAGCTATAGTCTGTGCCAGACAAATGCGCATCGCTACCCCCAGTACCACTGCACGCCGAAAAACAATCGCGTCGAACCAAAATTTGGACGTTTCAAAATACTTATTAATTGAGTTTATTGAATAAATATATTTTGACTATTGACTATTGATAAAGGTGTAATAGACTTGGTTTTATACAAATATTTACGCCACACAAAAATAAAATGGGTACAAGAAGCGAAATGAAGTGCTTTCTAGGTATTCTTCTTTCTCTCTCTCTCTTCGGTCGTTCCCTCATGACTGAGGATCGTGATCATCACGGCAGCACTTTGGATTGGACGAACTGTCTCCATGGGGTTCGGTCTGTGGCCATCCTCACCGCGGCGTAGAATCCCCCATTCTTCTTTACAGTGGGTATATTGTAGTCCCCAGAAACATATGTATTGGGAGAAATCGTCGGACACTGAATTCAGTATTGTTTATATCGCCATGTCAAGAGATAGGTTCACAGTGTCACACACACATTGAACATACAGTCTGTCCTAATTGGTAACCGAGCCTACGCGGGTGCCAGATGTGGTGGGCCATGCACCTTCCTTGTTGGACCTTCTGCTGACCTCGCACTCAGACGGCTATCAAGTTTCTGTTCTGAATAAGTCGTCTTTTTCTTTTCTTTTTTTTATTAAGTAAATATTATCCACTAAATAACACCGAGCGGCAACCTACTGCCTTACGCCTGCCCAGGAGGCACGCCGGCCGAACGTACTTACACTACGGAGTGACACTCCCCTGCTATTACTAGGTATTTGTCCACATTTATTTCATGGATAATAACCTGTTTCCAAAATATTTTTCACAATTAAATTATTAAAATAGTTCTATTACACTGCTGTGTCACATTTTGTATGAGAATTTTCAGTTTTCAAAAAATAAAAAATATTATTAAATTTAATGAAATGAAATTATTAAATTAAGGAGTTCGATGGCGCAGCGGCTAGCGCGTTCGGCTTGCGATCTTGCTCGCTAAGCAACTTTCGCAATGCCGAGTCGCTGGATGGGTGACCAAATTTAAAAACATCTCGAGCTCCTCCGTGCTTCGGAAGGCACGTTAAGCCGTTGGTCCCGGTTGTTGTCGTAAGATGACAGCCGTTAAAACCCACCAACCCGCACTGGGCCAGCGTGGTGGTTTATGGCCCAATATCCCCACGTGCTATTGTTCACGTGGGAGGCCTGTGCCCAGCAGTTGGATGATTATTAAATAATATTTATGCCTATTTATCTTAGATTAAGACAAAAAGGGAAGATACGGCAAGTGCCTACTTGTAGTCAATCAAAATATAGGCCTACTCAACTGACGCGCATTGACGTCTCGGTCGCTTCGCAAACAGACGAGTACGTACACGACCGATTCCGACTGAAGTGAAATTGTGCCTTTTAGCGATGTGTCGTGTTATTTGAAATCACGAAACGAAAACGTTATTTGTTTGTGAATAACGTTGTAATAACTATCTATTTTTGACAACTATCTATTTTCACAACGTCGTCGTTAAACTGTATCAATACCTAATTCACTGAAATAACTAACTTAATGACAATAGTATATTGCGTGAACTTTTTTTAATTATGTTGATACTACTAAGGAATTCCGATTAAGTATATCTACCTACTGTTATATGTTTAAAGAATATTTATTTCTTATTAAAAGCCATTACAGTCACTTAAGTGCATAAGAAATTATTAACATAATGTAGGTAGGTCTAACTGTCAAGTAGTTAGCACATATATTGGGTTTGGGAATCGTCTCTCAAGCAGGTTCGAGTCAATTGTGTACTTACATGGAAAGGCGCGGCTCCTGCAGCGCAGGAGCCGCTGCCGGCCGACCGAGCTTGAGAGGCTATTCCCGCAAAAGTGCGTACATGCAATTTTCAGACAAAATATTTATTAATTATAGGCTTGATGAGAATGTACTCTGAAAAATGTGCCTTTTAAGTCTACATTTAAAAATATGTTTTCAATGAACTTCCCTTCGTACTTAACCAGACTTAGGACTGTCTGTATTGCCATATTATTAAAATTTAAATACCTACATAATACTTATTAAAATATTTCATAAGGCTGCAATACAGGCGTACTTAAAAGTTCATTGTATGTACATCAATTTCACATATATACAGGGTTATTTTATATACAAATTTACAATAATAAATATATATATATATATTCACACGTTTCCATTCAGAAACATTATCTGGGCCACTTTTTTGTGGTCTAGCCTAGTACGGCGATCTGAAATTAGCAGGCCAGCCTTGCTGAAAATTCTTTCGCATGGCACGGAGGTGGCCACAATGTTACCGTAATGGCGAAACAGTAAACTGAGATTGGGATATTTTTGGTGGTGATTTCGCCACCAAGTCAGAGGGCAAATCCATTTCCCATTGGGCATATGCACATCCAGCATGCCGTCTTCTAAATATAGGTCCACTTCCTGAATTGCTTTAGACAAAGCGGTTCCCGTCCTTTGTTGTGGTCTATCAGCAGCAATTATTTCAGAAAGGACGCTCCATGGTGAGAGTCCTTTCGAAGTAGATGCTACTGGTTCGGATACAGTAGGGTTTGTGGTTCGTGGATCAGGGCACTTACGAGCGATCAAATTTTGCACCAAATCTTGCACCCTTTTCTTTGCCCTGCCGGCTTCTTGTTTGTCTTCAAACCCTGATAATTTGTAACGCGGATCCAGATACGCGTTACAAATTATCTACTTACTTTTTCTATTTGTACCTTTCCAGAGAGGTACAAATAGAAAAAGTGCCACTCTTTTCTACATTGCCCAATCTTGTAATTAGGCCATCTCTCAGATGCATGGCAACTGTGGCCGCTGGACTGACCAGGTTGTCATCTGATAGTGGTGTTAGATGCTCCGACAACAGCTTATCACAAGTTTTGATTAAGCACCGTGTTATAGTTATAACGGAGCCTCCAGTAACATATTTTTCCGCGCTCATGGCTGAGGTGACGTCGTCAAATGGTTTCAAAACTATTATTAATTGCTCCAGAAGCAACCACTCTTCAACTGTAAGTATGGGTAAATCTCTACCTATTACAGCTGCTGTAGCTTTTACAGCTGACTCCAGTTCGACAAATCGCTCAATCATATGCAAAGTCGAATTCCATCAAGTAGGCATATCTTGCTTCAATTTTAATGGTATGGCAGACTCATTTTCGTTTTTTTGGTACTTAAGCAACTTTTCTGTTGCTTGCGGGCTTTTCTTAAAAAATCTAACAACTGTCTTGACTTTTTCCAGAGTATCTTGAACAGTCACTAGAGCACTTTGAACTATTAAATTGAGCGTATGGCCATAACACCCAAAGTGCTTTCATCCTATATCCTGCAAGGCTTTTTGTACGTTCGCTGCATTGTCACTTATGACAAAATTAATTTTATCTGTGATATTCCACTCCCTGGGAGTACTCTGAAGCCATTAATAAAATGCCCGGTAATGGCCATATAACTTTCATTCGCTCGAGACGTCCACAAGTCAATCGTCAAACAAATTTTATCCATTCCCGCGTCCGATAAAAGAGCCTTCACTTCCTCTCGTTTCTTCTCATACAGCCGTGGTATAAGTACCGATGATATATGTTTGCGAGATGGCAGTTCATATCCGGGAATCCAACGAGCAAATTTTTTAAAACACTCTTCTTCACCAAACTAAAAGGTTGGAAGCCTTTAGTGAACAACTCCATAAGGTCGTTATCTATTTTAGATTTTTGGTCTTTGCTGATTTTTCTCGGGATAAATGTATCTAATTTTAATTGATGTTTTACTGTTTCTTGAGGCACCGCTCTAGAACTAGAAGCTTGCGCTTGGTCAGCTGGAAATGGCGATCTGATGATGTTCTGTTCTTGTGGTGGTGCAGGTAGAGGTGGAGGGGCGGCTATAGATGCTTGAGCAGTCGCTACCAGCCGATAAGTATCTAGATGCCGGTTCCTTAAATGAGCTTTTAAGTTCCCAGTTGTGGTATTGTAGCTCATTATGGAGCCACAAATTAAACATTTGGCTTTTTTATTTGCTGCGTCACTTTTATCAAAATGTTCCCACAGCGCACTACTATTTACACGAGACATATTTAAACTTAACTACACACATCAAAAGTGTCTAGGGATCAACATATATTTTTGCAATAACTTTTCTCCTGATTGATATTAATTAAAATTTTCTTTAAGGATTCATCAAATAAAGTGTTTTCGTTTGTCTACAGTAACGATAAACCAAGTCACCTTTGCATTAATAAAGAAATTTGCCGTTTTCCTAATAAAGGGATTTTTGACATTTGAACCACTAACATTAAAGTTCGAAAAAAAGACTGAAATAACAGTTTTCTTTAAAATTTTATTGGGTAACTTAAACAATTAATAATCCGTGTTTCTACCGCGAACACTAATAACACAAGAACATCGGTTTGGCATACTCAAAATGAGTTCATCCAAATCACGCTGTGGAATGGCCGGCCATGTTCGTTGCAACAACAAAAAAAGGTCTTCTTGCGACTGGATACCCTCCATATTCGGCAGAGCTCTTCTCTGTAGCATATCCCATGCATGCTCAATCGGGTTCAAGTCTGGCGACTGAGCAGGCCAGGGCATGACATTGATGTTAGCTGCGGCGAGAGTCTGTCTTACAACTCTTGCGGTGTGCGGTCGTGCATTATCATGCATTAACTGAAATAAGGGACCGATTTGCACTTGTAGAGGAACGATGACGTCTGATACAAACGTCTCAGCATAAATTTGAGCGTTGAGGTTGCCTCTGATCCAAATCAACTCAGTTCTTCCGCCGATCCAAATACCCGCCCATACCATGATGGTTCCACCACTATAAGGATGGACTTCCTGGCAGGATTTTAATCGCTGTTGGCGTCCAGGGGTTCTCCAGTGTCGTATACGTCTTGTATCCGGTCTCATACCAAAACGAGACTCATCAGAAAAGCACACGAAACGCCATTGTTCTTCTGCCCAATTTCTGTGTTCAAGAGCCCATTGATATCGAATCCTACGATTGTGCATTGCTATAGGTGGTACCCTTAGCGGTCTTCGGGAATGAAGGTTCACTTCATGCAAGCGGTTTCTGACTGTTTGGTCGCTAATTAAGTTCCCTGAAGAGTGATGAAGCCTCACGGCTAACATCATGGCGGTTATTGTTGGAGCTCTTCGAGTTGTGATTTGAATGTATCGGTCTTGTCTCCGTGTGGTGCAGCGATACCGTCCTCCATGGCGCTCAGCCACGGTACCAGTGCTTCGGTAACGTGTCCAAAGTCGACTGATAACACTCTGACTTGTATTCAGAGCTAAAGCCACAGTACGTTGCCGGGAACCAGCTTCTATCATTCCCACGGCTCTGAACATTTCTTCCCTGCTTAAATGACGTCGCCGCTCCATAATAACGTTGGTTTTAATCAGTAGTAGGGAAACAGTAGCACTAATAATATCTTCAATGCGTTGTATGTTTTTATAGGGAAAATATTGACAGCTGATTTTCATCTTTTACTAGAAATTGATTGAAAGTTCCTGTTTCAAATTATGAAATGCACCAAAAAGGATCCATATAAATTTATAAAATCATAAATTTATTACAAAGCCACATCTCAATCTCAAGAAATCCGCATAAAAATGCTTGATCCCTAGACACTTTTGATGTGTGTATTTATACAAAGTTAAAACAGTTACTTATTTCAATATTTACACTATCTATATACTTACACTCAATTAAACTACAATCAACACAACACTAATAATTTACTACTAACCAATTTAAATAAGTAATACTTAGACAAAAATTAGCAAACGTATTTAAATAACTCGAGTCGCGTATGCACAAGCGAAAGTAATCAAACATGCACTTACACTGACCCGGAAGAAACAACTGTCAAGGTCAAAGTTCAAAACATAGGTGGTAGATTTTATTAACAACTACTTTTGACCATTTTCACCCTTATGCAAACGTCATAAAGTCTTCTTCAGTCGCACGAAGTTGGTTCTCGTTTCTTTGTCTCGTTCACTCGCGTTGCGTTGCGTTACTTATTATTAAAATACTTGACATTACCCATTCAATGAAATGCGCTTAAAAGAATCACACTTCAAGACGGGTAATGTAAAGCGTTCTTGCTAAAAGTCGGCAACCTATCGCAACGTATCGCAACGAAACGAATAGATATGCGTTGCGTTAGTAGAGTAACCATAGCTAACAAACGTTCTGTGACGTTCGTTGGCATAACAGTGAATTTTGAGCTTTGTGAAAAATAGATAGTTTTTCTCCGTTTGACAACGAGTGATCGTTATTCGGATAAATAGATAGTTGTAAAACTATCTATGTTATATAACGCCCATCGCTAGTGCCTTTAGGCCTAATGTTAGCGGCTCATTTACTAGACGCTAATGCCGTATCTTTCCTTTTTGTTTTAAATCTAAGCTTTTTATGTTAAATGTATCCTCTAATAAATAAATCAAAAGAGAAACACCAAAAACTAAAAACAAAATCATGTGAATATATCAATAAAACGTAAGCAGCCGTTTCCAGCCGCTAGTTATCGCTAGAAATGATAATAAGCCAAAAAAGCCGTTTCTAGCCGCTAGGCTAGAAATATTAGTAACCGGCTTCACATCTGTAGTCGTGTGTAAACAGAGTTCATTTTCCGTACGCGTGCGCATGTAGTAGTGATCAGCTGAGTACAGTATGCTGTTTTACGTATTTCTGTTTCTAACTACGCTGGTGGACAATAAAATTAGACCACTCCTATTTTTATCATTTATTTATTAATTATGATCTGTTTAAAAATTTAAATAATAAATACGTTTTTGTTCGTTCATTTTAATCTATGAAGAGGGTATATTGATAAAATTAACAAGTGTAAGTGTGTCAAATGTCATTTTTTTTTAGATACCCAAACTTTTATCTTATATGTTTAACGACCTGTCGGTCGCTAGGACGCTCTTTAAAATTTTTGCAAATTTTGACGCGTAGCCGGGTCTTAGCCGGCCGCCATATTGATGAGTGACTTAGTGACGTTGGCGAAGTCAATAGCGATTAGTGATTTAGTGAAATATACGTGGATTTTAACTAAATAGCTGTGAAATAACGAACTGAAAATGGTGAAATGCAGTGCGTACAAATGTAACAGTGCAAGTTATAATAAAACACCTGGATTAAGTTTTCACCGGTCTGTACGGCGTGTTTTTGTTTACAATGGGTTGTTTATCGCGTTTGCTTTTTTGTATATGCTGTTCAAAGCAAATACTGTCTTAAAACACACACAAGGAAGTTATCGGACAGTTTCTAATACCTATTAGCTTCAATGCATTGACTAATTTTGCTAAATATGTATTTTTCTAATTAAGTAACCATACTTTGACAGATAATGTACTTGTAAAATTAGAAGAGGTCGGATTTAGTGCGAATATTAATTAATTTAGACATAGACATTTAGTTTATTTACTACATAAGCACATATAAATACATTTACATAAGCGATAAAATATAACAAGAAAAAAAATAAGAAACAAACGAACAGGATTACATTGACATGGAAAACAACATACATAACATACATTTGACAGTAAATATGGACGGTCACACAATACTATCTTCTAATCTACTTAACTAACATGTGAAGGGCGCGCTGCAGCTGTTCGCACCAGATAATCCACTCTTTTGCTTTTCCAGTACATATGCCTTAAAGTGCTTTTTAAAGGATAGTTTAGGTTTTTGCCGAAGAGGTGGAGATATGTTATTCCAACATTTAGTTGTCTGGTAACGAAAGCTGCCCCTGAATGCTACCGTTTTGTGTTTGTAATTTAATTTTATTACGTATTTTTGTAATACCCAATGTTGTTGATCTATAGATTGAGGATATTAGTGATTAAAGAACTACATGCCACAAAGTCATAGAATACAAGTGTACTGTAGGGTACAAAATTATAATTCAAAATCTACACTGTTATTAAAATTAGGTATTTCGGCACGGTTTTAGGTTTCCGAACGATAATAACCTAAAGAAAATCTGGGTGCAAAACATAGACCGTCAAGACTGGCAGCCTACTTCCAGCAGCGTTTTGTGTTCAAAACATTTTCAACCCCATCTAAAAGATACAAAAGTGCATTCTGCACAATACTTCGACCTAGAGCAATCCCAACTATATTTGAAGAATATTCAGAAGTAAGTGTAATACATAAATCATTTATAGGTACTTAGTTATTTCGAATATCAATTTTCCTTGCATATCAATGTGCGGGAAAATGGCCTACCTACAGCTTTCAGTAAGTTTTAAAGTATAAAAATATTATATTGTTTTCTGAGGTTTAAGTGAGCACTACACATTGAAATGAAACACTTTTTTATGGATTAACTCGTGTTTAATTTACTACTTACATAGTTTTCTTTTATTATTCTGACGTTTCGAACCTTTAACGTGGGTTCGTGGTCACAGGGAGACTGATAAACGCACAATATAACGGATAATATAAAAAACTATGTAAATAGTAAATTAAGCGCGAGTTAATCCGTAAAAAAGTGTTTTATAAAAATATTGTTCACAAATGTTTCTGATTTTACCATGTGTAATACAATAACCTAATGATTATCTATGCTTTAGGATATTTCAATGATATTTTTTGGCATTACAGAACGAAGAAAACTTGCCAACAGCTTCTAGGAAAAGATGTGCTGCTGGGAATTTTGTATGTTCACTGCAAGATGTACAAAGTGCACCTGAACTCCAACCATGTTCTTACACCCAGAATTATAGCTCAAACAACTACAGTGATATAACCAAGAATGTAAGCTTTTTACAACTATGATTAATTAATATACTTAATATATTATTAGTGTTGTATTATATTATTATAACTTATAATAATAATATAAATATTCAGATACAAATCCCAAACAGCAGCAGCAGCAGCATCTGTTTGTCCCACAAAAGATTGTCATGAGTGGGCATTGAACCTACGCCTGAGATAAGTAGTCTGACATGTAAACTGCTGAACCACAGAAGTATTGTGGCTTGATAGCTTAATGTATCAAGTTCCAAAATTATTATTGTCTACTTTAAAATATTTTTTTTGTTTTGGTTTACATTCCTAAAACATTTATTTGAACATTACAGACAAATGAAAATTTCCCAATATCTGAATCTTCAAGAAAAAAATGTGCTGCTGGGTAATTTGCATCAGTACTGCAGGATGTACAAAACATACCCGAACCCCAACCATCTTCGTCATGCCAGACTGTCCAAATTGATATGACAAAGAAGGTAGGTGAAATATAATAATATATGAACTTAATAATTAACTTGACTGCCCAACCTAAAAGAGTCTAGGTTTTAGTGTTTTGTAGATTGCACTACTTTTCGTTTTGTTAAATTGACTCAACATGAGAAAACATTAATAATGATAATAGAGCCATTAATTTCATATCTATTAATTTTATGAAGGAAACACCATCAAGAAAAGTTCAATTGACTTCAACACTAAAATATTTTACTAACATTATAAATGTGAAAGTTTGCAAGTTTATTTGTTACTCAATCAATCACATGTAAACTGCTTAAAGGATTTGGATAAAATTTTGCACATAGATAGACCTAGACCCGTACTAGGACATAGCTTTCCACTGCTGGGCACGTTTCTCCGTTCAGTATGTTAAAAAAAACGATGAACATACAAAAATATATATACAGTCCTCCTTTATTGGAAGTCTGGTAATAATCTGCTTAGCACTTATACTAACAATATTAATACTGTTTCAGATTGAATATGATGAACCTGATTCGTCCAAAGTCGAGAAGCTGAAATGAAACGGAAAATTTCTTTAAAAAATAGAAAAATTAAGATCTTACAGCAGAAAACCATACACGTCTTAAAAGTAAAGTATCAACATTTTTGGAAATAATAAATAATCTCAAAAAAATAATTGCCAAGACGATATCAATATTTTGTCAAATATACCTGTAAATAATAAGGAATTTTTCACCCGATTTTTAAAAAAAGCAAAAGGTGCAGCATTGGAAAAGTCTTATTCTCCAGAGCTGAGGTCATTTGCACTGCAATTACACTTTTATTAGCCTAGGGCATATAACTACGTAAGGAACACTTTTAGCACTGTGCTACCTCACCCAGGCACATTGACGCGCTGGTACAAAAACGTTGAGGCAGAACCAGGCTTCCTTATCTAAAACCAGTGAAAAAAAAATCGTCAACTTAAGCATCGACGAAATGGCCTAGTCCTAGAAAGGGCTTAGTCTGGGATGGAAGCGAAAACATGTACAAAGGCTACGTTAACACTGGCACAGGCGTTTCCGACGACAGACTTCCATTGGCAACACAAGCCTTAGTTATGTTGGTTACAGCAATCAATTTTAACTTGGTGTTGCCTATCGCCTATTTTTTTATAAACTCAATGACAGGTGAACAGCGGGTCAATATTATGAAAATGGCAATAGAAATGCTATTTAAAATTAATGTTTTTGTATGTGGAATTACTTTCGATGGAGCTGCATGGCAACGCATTTAGGATGCGATTTCACATTAAATAACTTTAAACCATATTTTTATTACCAAAATTTAAGAGTCAATGTATTTTTCGACCCATGCCACATGATAGAATTAATAAGAAATACACTGGGGTATTTTAAAACTTTAATTGATCCTGACGGTAATGTAATTGATTTTAAATATCTTCATTTATTGATTGATTTACAAACCGAAAAAGGTTTACATTTGGCAAATAAATTGAGACAGGCGCACATAATGTTTTCAAAACAGAAAATGAAAGTTCGCTTAGCAACACAATTATTCAGCAAATCAGTAGCCGATGCATTGTCGTTCTGTAAAGATGATTTAGTGATTGAACAATTTAAATACTGCGCAGCTACACTAACATTTATAACAATGCAACGATATATTTACGTTCTTAACAGTCGTTCTACGTTAGCACCAGGGCCACCAGGTTACGAAAAGGCATTATTGTTGGCTAATATTCAGAAAATTAAAGATGAATCAAAATCATGGATAACGTATTTAAAGAAATTAAAACTACCTAATGGCATTTGGTAACAACTTCGGCCCGCAAAACTGGTTTTATAGGCTTTATAGTATGTTTGCATAGTGCCTTAAACATGTTTGATGATTTGATTTGTAAAAAGAAATTAAGATTTTTGACTCTATAAGGTTAAATTTTATCAACCGCAAATGTTTTGACAAAACTTCTAATTATACCAGAGAAATAAGGCCCTAACATATAAAAAAAAATTCAGGCTAGTTTTTATTTTTACTTTTCCTAACACAATATTTGTAATATTTTTTAGAGCACCCTGACATTAATTTTCCTTCATAAATACACACATCAAAAGTGTCTAGGGATCAAGCATTTTTATGCGGATTTCTTGAGATTGAGATGTGGCTTTGTAATAAATTTATGATTTTATAAATTTATATGGATCCTTTTTGGTGCATTTCATAATTTGAAACAGGAACTTTCAATCAATTTCTAGTAAAAGATGAAAATCAGCTGTCAATATTTTCCCTATAAAAACATACAACGCATTGAAGACATTATTAGTGCTACTGTTTCCCTACTACTGATTAAAACCAACGTTATTATGGAGCGGCGACGTCATTTAAGCAGGGAAGAAATGCTCAGAGCCGTGGGAATGATAGAAGCTGGTTCCCGGCAACGTACTGTGGCTTTAGCTCTGAATACAAGTCAGAGTGTTATCAGTCGACTTTGGACACGTTACCGAAGCACTGGTACCGTGGCTGAGCGCCATGGAGGACGGTATCGCTGCACCACACGGAGACAAGACCGATACATTCAAATCACAACTCGAAGAGCTCCAACAATAACCGCCATGATGTTAGCCGTGAGGCTCATCACTCTTCAGGGAACTTAATTAGCGACCAAACAGTCAGAAACCGCTTGCATGAAGTAAACCTTCATTCCCGAAGACCGCTAAGGCACTACTAGACCTATAGCAATGCACAATCGTAGGATTCGATATCAATGGGCTCTTGAACACAGAAATTGGGCAGAAGAACAATGGCGTTTCGTGTGCTTTTCTGATGAGTCTCGTTTTGGTATGAGACCGGATACAAGACGTATACGACACTGGAGAACCCCTGGACGCCAACAGCGATTAAAATCCTGCCAGGAAGTCCATCCTTATAGTGGTGGAACCATCATGGTATGGGCGGGTATTTGGATCGGCGGAAGAACTGAGTTGATTTGGATCAGAGGCAACCTCAAAGCTCAAATTTATGCTGAGACGTTTGTATCAGACGTCATCGTTCCTCTACAAGTGCAAATCGGTCCCTTATTTCAGTTAATGCATGATAATGCACGACCGCACACCGCAAGAGTTGTAAGACAGACTCTCGCCGCAGCTAACATCAATGTCATGCCCTGGCCTGCTCAGTCGCCAGACTTGAACCCGATTGAGCATGCATGGGATATGCTACAGAGAAGAGCTCTGCCGAATATGGAGGGTATCCAGTCGCAAGAAGACCTTTTTTTGTTGTTGCAACGAACATGGGCGGCCATTCCACAGCGTGATTTGGATGGACTCATTTTGAGTATGCCAAACCGATGTTCTTGTGTTGTTAGTGTTCGCGGTAGAAACACGGATTATTAATTGTTTAAGTTACCCAATAAAATTTTAAAGAAAACTGTTATTTCAGTCTTTTTTTCGAACTTTAATGTTAGTAGTTCAAATGTCAAAAATCCCTTTATTAGGAAAATGGCAAATTTCTTTATTAATGCAAAGGTGACTTGGTTTATCGTTACTGTAGACAAACGAAAACACTTTATTTGATGAATCCTTAAAGAAAATTTTAATTAATATCAATCAGGAGAAAAGTTATTGCAAAAATATATGTTGATCCCTAGACACTTTTGATGTGTGTAGTTTTAAAACATGGCTTCTTCTTACCGCCCGTCTCTCTCATTTCACTCTTTCTGCACTCTTTCCTCATTTCATTCTTATCATAAGTTTAACTGTGGCGGCCGCGGCGCGGCAGTGCAGTAGTAGTGCACCGCTAAGCGCTGTAGGTACCTACATTATTCTGTGACATCGGGATAGACTCCACCACACGTAACACATGTTAATACTCCGCTGCGAGAAACAAAATCCACCTATGCGCTAATTAGGCGTATTTATAATTAATAAAAAAAAAATTACAACTTTCACACCATTCATTTGGCCCTAAACTAAACGTAGCCTGTACTATAGCGACTGATAACAGATAAACATACATAAATACTAATAAACATCCATAACTCCGTCACAAATTGCTCGTGCTCATCACACATGTGTTGCTAGCGGGATTATCGTGGGTTTCGCAGTCAGGGTCGCTGACCCACACGACCACCCGGCCGTCATTTTTAGTTATAGTTACACAATTACAAATTACCTACCTAGCACGATTAGTTTAATAGCGAGCGGAGGACATTTCCAAAAAATCGGAGCGAATCCGTGTAGAACTTAAAATTAATTTACAATCTACGGTTCCGGACTGCCTATGTAAAGTAATGAGCGAAATAAAAATTAACGTAAACAGGGAAGGTAAGTACCTACTGCTTGGCTTCGCTTCAGTAGAAATGCACATAGTTTATGATGTGAGTAGGTAGGTACCTAGGTATTGTAAATAAATGAAACTCATAGATAATTTGTCTGTTTTTATTTAAATGCTTTAACTATTCACAACGAATTGACATCCCATCACATTTTTCAGGCTTTGGACTGACAAGTTAATACAATTCGTTAGTTTTAGCTTTTACCAAGATTGAAATAAGTAATGTAGCTATGTAAAGTTTTCATTAACTTGGCGTGTTTATGTCTAAATTCATTGATATTTACAGATTTACATATTTACAAGGTGTTGATTAAAGGTTCCAATTTACACATTTACAAGTTTAGTCCTACCTAACTAAACCTAATCACATTAAATATTGGACATGACGCCCTTGTTCACGCAAACACTGTCTTGCACACATTTACACTAAAACTGTGTGGGAAGTGGTCCGGCCGAAACACTCGCGGATTGTACTCGCACCAGTAATGCACATTAATGAGTCCCTTGCGCTTAAACGTGCACTCATCCGTCCACAGCACGTTGTAGGTAGGGTTCCGCAGGAACCAACGGCAGAAGTCGACCCTAGGCGCGTAGTCCTCTGGCAGCAACTCCTGGAGTCGAGTGAAGTGGAAGGGATGGTAACCTTCGCTGCGCAGAAGCCGCCACACGTAGTACTGGCTTACGCCAAACATACGGGTAGCGTCTGCGGTGCTCGCCACTGGGTGCCGATGGAAGAAATCCAGCACGTTACAAGTATGATGCGAATGTTAACTTCGCGTCCGTATCACTCGCCGTACAGTACTTGTGTCCGCAACATAATTTCACCTGCATCATGGAAGCAGATAGCCATATTCATGTACTTCTGTAATGAATATCGGTACGGCATTTTTAAAACTTTCGCACGTGTAGCGGTGTAGGCATTGCGGCCTCTCTTCTGTTGCGGCTCGTGCCGAAAAGTCTTTTGGCGTTTTCCTTGAAAACTAGCGTATAAACATTTAAGGTTTTTTCATAAAAAATAGTTTATTTATGCTGTTTGATTTATCCTTAAAAGATTTGCGGTTGATAAAATTTAACCTTATATATAAAATAAACCAAGATTTTTTAGAAATGTTTTTTTGGCAAAATGAGAGCGCAAGGTGGTTTTAACGATAACCTCAATGTTTTACAATTTAAGTCTGCATACAAAAAAAATCTTATTAAATAAAAATTAAAATTGCAAAAGGATGGGTTTACTATACCTAATCTAATCCTAACTGTAACTTCTGCCCGAAAGACTATAGATACACTGAACACTAGCACTCCAAGTTTTGAACAAATCGTATTGGATATTTGTGAAATTAAAGAATAAGATATTGATTGTTTCCTTAATAGTATTCTTTCTACTCCATTAGACGATTATACACATCACATCACCATTTATATTGCAGGATTTGTAGCAAGGAAAGTAATTAAAATTATAAAATGTTTAATTTGCCAAATAATTGTGATTGGCGTAAAAGAAAATTTGTTATGTTCTTTAATAAATAAAAAGGACAGAGGAGGTTTAATATATCCGTCAGATTGTGTTGTAAAAATTATACAATAATGTAAGAACACCTTTAAGACGCTTCCAAATAAAATCAACTATAATAGTATGATAACTTATGTGGCTGATTCCATAAATTATCGTACATTGTTTATATCTGGAAACGAACACCATGATACAAATTACTTACATTTGTTAATGAAAGTAATAGTTAAATTTTATGTAGATTTAAGATGCAAGTATAACGCTTAGCAGTCTAATTTGTCTGACAGAAACTACTTGAAAAAAGAAAAAAACCATATTGTTTAAAAATAAATAGTTAAATAACAAAACCATGATTTTATTTCCATATTTTCCCATCATTTCCCATCGTCATCGTATCTACAGGAGGCAGTCACTACAAAAATATGTAATTAAGTATTTAAAAAGACTAATTTGATAAAAGATTTACTTATCGGATTTTATTTTATATATTTTATCTTTCCTATGCTAATCTCAGTGACCTGCCTAACATTTTGTAAAAGAAATTACAGTAACAGCCAAAAATGCCTACCATCATTACCTATGATGAATAAGCGATGATCAAGATTTAGCATTTGTCACCTACATCTATTTAGCGTGACGTAACTTATCGATCAAAAATATATTTCCTAAAAGGTACTGATCTTTCTTAATCAATTTTATGAACATAATAATGTTAATTTATTGCATATTATTACTGACCTCTATTAGACAAATATCTACGCTGGACTAAATATTACTACGAAATGACTACTCTTTTTTGTGCCGATTCAAAGCGCTGCGTCAAGGTTCTCGGGTACTAAAATTTACAATTGTTGGAAATTGTCGTCGTGTATTTTGTAAAACACGCTATCAAAATGGTTGCGGAAATTAGTTCCACAGAACCTCACACAGCTTACAGCAAAAAAATGGCGAAAATCATATGACCTTATTTCGCCATACATAGTATGAAGTCCAGCGTACTGGTATACTAGAGGTCAGTGCATATTATGCATAGTTGTTACCTTTAGTTCGGCCCCGCCTGAATGACATTTATGTATGTGGTAAATCTGGATTCACTAGACGTCTGTCATGTTAGGTCTGCTTATTTTATATGTCTGTGCATCGTGTTTTTGAGCGCGGGAACCTTGAAACGAACAAGGCGTCAAATCTCATATAATTTAAAATTAATTTGTTAAATATTGTTGAAATACTTTAAAATTAGTTGTAATTATAAAATCGTAGTTGTATATATTGTAAATAGTGTAATATACAATGGGGGGAGGTAAGAAGAGAGAAAAAAACCGGTGCCTCCTGATGGTCGCGCAGTACGGGACACCATGGAGACTTTTCCGACTCCGATGACTCAGTAGACAACAGCAGGAAGTATCAAGTATTTAAAGTCCCCGGATACTCAAGGAAGTATCCTGAAAATAGCAAGAAAACAGAATATATAGGGTTTTTATCTCATCAGACTGAACGCCAATTTTCTGACAAAGACAGGCTGGCTATTTCGCATGCTATACACAAATATTGCGTCACTGGCATATTACATTTAAAATCAATAAATAAATACAAAATAACATTTGACCTATCCAATAATGCTAATGTATTCCTACAGAATAAAAAACTGCTTGATGAAATGGGCTTAAACGCAACAATACCTGCTGTTGACACCGTGGTGACCGGGGTTCTTACTTCGGTTCCTACCGATTTATCTAATAAAAGAATATCTGCCTTGATTGGAAGTTCCAGAAACGTCATTCAAGTGAGGCGCTTCATGCGCCGCGTACAAAGTGTGGGTGGCGCAGTCACGTATGACCCCACTGAAACTGTTGCAGTTACTTTCGCCTCTACTGAGTTACCGCAATACGTGTACCTTGACTCCTGGAGGCACGAGGTAAGCTGTTACGTTCCTCCAGTCAAACAATGTTTGTTTTGCTTTCTTAAATGCATGCCCAGGTCAAAATTTTCCAGTTTCTCCAAATTCACAGAGGAGCTGGGACGACATAAAATGCAAATTGACTAATGATAATCTTTTGAGCTGTAGTACAGCTATGCGATTCTCTAAGCGACACATAGACGCTGCGCGCATGGCTGTAATCTGTCGTCTCTTTCCAATTCTATGAATATGAAAGAGACAGAGTCAATTCTCAGCGCTGCGGCCGCCGCTGCTACCAAGGCTTTATTTTAGAGAATCGCACAGCAGGTTCGGCGCGTGCTAGGCTTTTGGCCGTGAGTACGCATGACGCCGGCTACTGGCTTCACGCGTACCCTTCGTCAAATACTGGAACATTTCTTGAGCCTGACACGCTCCGAATCGTAACCTGTCTACGGCTTGGGGTTCCGGTCTGCGTTCCTCATAAATGTCCCTGTAGCAGTGATGTCGACAAGCTAGGACATCACGGACTGTCATGCCAAAAAAGTGCAGGTCGCTTGTCGAGACATGCCGCACTTAACGATATCATACGCCGGTCCCTTGCAACCGTCAACGTGCCAAGTCTACTTGAGCCGACTGGTATTGCAAGAGACGATGGCAAGAGACCGGACGGTATGAGTTTGATTCCATGGAAGATAGGCAGGGTGCTGGTATGGGATGCAACTTCTTCAGACACGCTGGCCCCTTCCCATCTACATGGAACCAACAACAGAGCTGGTGCGGCTTGTGAAGCGGCTGAAAAAGCTAAAGCATGCAAGTACAGGGGTCTAGGCTCCGAATATGATTTTGTCCCATTCGGTGTCGAGACCCTTGGTCCTGCTATAAGGCTTTTTAATGAAATGGCAAAAAAGTTAGACGACATCACAGTAGACTGAAGAACTGGCAGCTACCTCGCACAAAGAATTAGTCTTGCTATTCAAAGGGGGAACGCTGCCAGTATCTTCGGAACCTTGCCTAAAGGGACTCCTTTTAATAATATATTTTAGTTTTTATATTATATTTTTAAGGTTTTTTAGTTTTAGGTTCATTGTTCTTATATTTTTATATTCCTTAATGTATTTCCAGTTACTGAATAAATAGTAATTATTATTACATTAGGAACAATGTTTGCAATGCATGAAGTTCGGACATATAGCAAACTACTGTAAGAATGAAGTTGTATGCTCCATATGTACAGACAAGCATAGTTTTAAAATTTGTACAGAAGATCCTAAAAATGCTAAATGTGTCAATTGTGGTGGTAACCATGTTTCCATCTCGAACACCTGTCCACAGAAAAAAATGAAAATAGAAGAAAATAAAGTCAAGTCCAGAGCTGCGAAGTATTCCGATTTATTTAACCCGGCGTCATTGTGGCGGAAAAAAGTTACACTAACGTTGAGGTGGGTCATTATGACCCTTTACAATTGTAACTATTTTGCCTAGTATAAAATCATTTATAATTTTTTAAATTTAATATTTATAACATATAACTGTATTTATAATCAGTAGTAGCAATAAAACACATTGGTAATAAATTAAATTATTTTTATTTTTAACTTTCATTAGGACTATTTTATTATGCAACAAAAATGCAACTCCCTTAAAAAAAAATATCAAGACAAAATAATATTGTTTCTATCAAAAATATACTTAGATGAAATCTATACTATCTAACCTTTCTATCATTAAAAATTAATCACAGAAATATCGGGAACGTTCGTATAATTACTCTTTTTGAATTAGACTTACACTGCAGTTTTTACAATAAGAGATAACGTGTTCAGGTCTTTTTTTTAATTTTTTTTTTGATAGCCAGCCAGTGAGCTTTGAAGGAGGTTCTCCAGATGTTTCTCTAGTAAATTCTTTCGTGTTTCGAGAGATCTGAACAAGCAGCCATTATTTCCTTTATTCGATTGTTAGTGTACATAAGTATAGTATTGAGCAAATTATCCGGTTAAAAAAGTTGACAACATTCTAATTTAGCCGTCTTTCCCTCTTGTGTTACTCCAGGTTACTGTGTAATAATATTCTCGCTTCGAGTGCGGACCTTTTGCCGGAAAGGAGTTATGTACCATTTAGTACCATCTTTCCCACCATAACAAGGATCTCGTACCTGTTGATCTGACGATTCTGCAATGTCACTACTTGAATTGGATTGACGTAATTATTGCAGTGGAACGTCATCTTCACTGTCACTAACTTCTAGATCAGTATCACTTTCCTGAGTACGAACACTAACATGATCTTCATTTTCCGAATCAGATGCATAAGGTTAATTTTCGTCGAAGATTCATCAATTATCGCTATGATTCGACGACGCTTACATTCCTCCGGGTTCATATTAGATAGTAATCTAAAAATAAAGTTGTATAAATAATTAAAACTAAATAAAACATAAAAAATATATGGCACTAAACAGCAACAACGCCGTTGAGCTGGGTCACAATTACCCGGTCGCAGGTTTACACACGTGTTGCTCCTTGCGCAGGCGATTGACGACTAAAGTGAGGTACACGAAGGGTAGGGGTGATACTTAGCTGCAGCTACTAAGACAAACGGTTGTGGGCGGCAATTATTTCTAAGAAATTTTTCGTATACAAAACGTGCAGGGTCATATTGACCCTGCCTCAATGACGCCGGGTTAATGAACATTCTTTTCCAAAATTAACACAAAAGAATATTGAAACACAGATTATCAATTTGACTAAATCCGATTTTTTTTATGAATACTTTAACAAATGCTATAACTAAAATTATATTAAATCAAAAAGATAATCCCATTAACTCAACCTCCATAAAAGAAATTCTGCAACAAACTTTCCGTACCAGTACTTCCACATCTAATAATGGATCTTAATATAATGCTGTGGAACGCACAAAGTATTTTAAGTAACAAACTTTTATTAACCCAATTTCTTTATGAGCAAAACATACATGTTGCAATTATATCAGAAACCTGGTTAACAGCCATAAAACATTTTAACATTAGAGGATACAAAATGGAAAGACATGATATTGGTAATAAACACAATGGTGTAGCTATTTTAATTCGCAAAAATATAAATTACAGAAAAATAATTACATATTCTGATAATTCTCTACAAAATATTTGTGTAAGAATTACTGTAAATAATACAGAAATAAGTATTGTAAGTTTCTACTGTCCAACAAATTGCACTCCATCTTTTGACAAACATAAATTTGAATCTTTAATAAAATCTGTAAATATAGAAAACACTAGTAATAACACAAATTCGCCCTGTATCAACAAAATGTAGATTTACTACTATTCACTTTTCAGGATCAACATGATGCTCCATTGGAAAGTTATACAGAGTTTTGTCAAATTTTGCATTCTGCAATTAATAAGTCCCTTCCATATCATAATACGCCAACTTCTTCCTCGGCTGATAATTCTTTTCGTAACTTTTATAGGAATTCGGTAAAAGCCCCTCGTCTTCCTTGGTGGAATAATAAATGTTCGGAAGCAGTTCAAAAGTCTAATTCAGCTTATATAGATTTTAAAAACAGTCCGTCAGATGAAACATTTATCGAGTTTATAAGATTACAAGCTCTCAAAAAACTTACTTTGAAAACAGAAAGATCAAATAGTTGGGTTGAACTTTGCAGCTCCTTTAATCGATGTACGCCTCTGTCCAGAATCTGGAAATATATGCGGAAATTTAATAAAACAAATTCTTGCAACAATAATGATGTCAATTGGATTCAGGATTTTCTGGAAAAATTCACCCCCAGATTATGTTAATAAAAAGTCAAATTTCCTCATTGCCAGTGAATTAAACTCTGAAAATATCTTTTTAGTAAAATCTTTTTCGATACAAGAATTGAAGTCTGCGGTTAATTCTAGAAAAGACAGTAGTTTTGGACTGGATAGTATTCCATACTCTATGATAAAAAAGCATAGTGATAAGGGTTTGCACACTTTTCTCGCAATACTGAATAATTTGTGGTCGAACAATGATATACCTCATCCATGGTAGTCTGATTGTTTGGTACCCATTTTGAAGCCAGATAAGCCTCGGTCTAATCCAGATTCCTATCGTCCTATTGCTCTAACATCCTGTGTTGGTAAAATTTTTGAACAATTATTAAAACAAAGGTTGGAATTTTACATAGAACAAAACAATATTTTACCTGCTAATCAATTTGGTTTTCGTAGGGGAACATCAGCTCGTAAAAGTATTTGTCAGTTACAGCTTGATATCCAAAATAGCTTAAATAACAAGGATTGCTTGATTAATGTCAGTATTCTTTGATGTTGCTGGACCCTTAAAAAGTGTAAATATTGATGTCCTTTATTCTGAATTACTTCTTATTGGAATTCCAAACAAAATTGTCCACTGGGTCCATGAATTCTTAACTGAAAGGAAAGTTTATGTTAGATATAATGATAAATTACATGGGCCAAGATTTGCTTCGGTAGGAGTTTGTCAAGGAGGAATTTTGTCTCCATTAATATTCATTTTGTACATGCGTCGTTTAAATTTGATTCTAGGTTCGAAAGTCAAAAATCTTCAATTTGCTGATGATTTAGCTGTGTCTGGAAAAAATGTCAAAAATATGACACAGTGCCTTAATAAGGCATTGGAAGGACTGTGCACGTACTTTTCTTATTTAAATCTAGATATAAATGCACTTAAATCTAAACTAGTAGTATTTGGTAGAACTAGCAATTTCAGTCCTTCTGTTTATTACAATCAAGTTTCTATACCAATTTTTCATGAAGTTAAGTTTTTAGGAGTGACCTTCACTCATAATTTGGCTTGGAAAAAATATGTTGGATTGATAAGTTCTAGAGCTAACAGAGTTTTTAATATTTTGAAGACATTGTGTAGAACTTCCTGGGGAGCTGATCCAAAAATATTGTTGTTATTATATAAATCTTTGATTAGTAGTCATTTTAATATGGTTTTCTCTGTTTTGCTGGCGATAGAAGGTTAGTAGATATTCTTGATAAAATACAAAATAAAAGTTTAAGACTCATTACCAGGGCATTTAAAAGTACTCCAATCAATGCAATGCAAGTCGATTGTAAACTTCCTCCATTAAGTATAAGATTTTCTTACTTGAAGGAAAGGTTCCTATTATAACTATATAGTAAAAATAATAATCACTTGTTTTCCAATTTGAAACAATCCATGTACATCATCCATTTGCAACTTGACTTATATACTTCAGGGCTTGCCTCAATATGTCAATTTTCTTGAAACTGCAAATTCATAGGTCATCTATTCTTCCATGTTATCAAGGAGATTTTGACAGCAAATTCCTGCAATTGACATCATTATTGATCACAATTTTTCCACTAAAGAAGATGTATATAGTAAATTTCATGAGTTTACTGATCATAGATTTGTGTATACTGATGGGTCTATAACTGAGTCAGCAGTGTCATTTGCTATTTTTGATGAGCTATTGAATTCTGGTACTGGTTATAAAATAAACTCAAACACAAGTATATTCACAGCTGAGGCTGTGGCCATACTTGCTGCCCTAAAGCACATTAGGCATACAGATCATGGATGTTGTCAATGGGTAATAGTTAGTAAAGGGTATAGTTAGTCAGCATGAGTGTTCTTAAAAATCTCAAAAATAATAGGTTGAATTCTAACACAAACTATTTTTTAACATTCAAAAAAGAATCTTGGTTGCATTTGTCTTTTCAGAACATTAAGGTTTTGGCTCATGTGGGTCCCTTCGCATGTTGGTGTGATGGGCAACGAAATAGTTGATTTTTTAGCTAGAACTATCTTTGTTGAAAAAAAGGTCCACTGATATATGAAAAAGGCACTGGAATCATACAGTCTAAATTAAAAATAAAGGTATGTGGTATGAAGTATACAATATTCCCATAGGAACCATGCCTTGGTTCTGTGAAACCAATACTTACATGAACAGGAAGTTTTACTCCTCCATATTAAGGCTTCGTTTTGGTCATTGTCGACTAAATTATGATTTATCTCGTCTGAAAATTGTACACAGTCCTCTTTGTGATCATTGTAACTCTCAAGCAGAGCAATCTCTTGCACACATTTTCTTTGAGTGCTCATCTTTTGGCATGCAGCGCCTTGTGCTGATGGATGAGCTAATTGAAATTTATGGTAGCCCTGATTTGGTACCGCGCTCCATTCAGGCTCTTCTTGTAAATAGCTCGACGTATTTACCTTTGTATAATTTTATTAATAATACAGTAGGACAAATATAACTCATGGTGTCTTGTACATAATATGAATATTATTTAAATATCTTTTCATTGACTTTCTTAAATATAATTTGTATTTCATATGATAGGAATTAATTAATTTAGGTTAGATAGGTTTTTCTGATAACGTTATCAGTTACTTGATTGCTTCCCGTCAGTTGGGATTTAAAAAAGAAAAAGGACATGACACTCGGCTTTTACAAAAAAAAACTTATACATTGAATGAAAATTACTGGACTTGACCCAAGATATTGTGGATTAACAAAATTTGATTTGATTACTTTAGGATAAATACTAATGACTTAAACTGGAATTACTTACTTAAGGATAAATATCAAACTAATGAATTTTATTGGATTTCCCTTTAATATTTATTTACATACTGATGAGTTAAACTGGATGTACACTACTCAAGAAAAATGCTAACTGATGACTAGGCAGCATAGTCTCAGACCTTAGCCTGTTCCGCCAGGAACTAATTAAAAAAAAATGTTTGTGCATCGTTCTAGGCCCTCATTCTGTATGACAACATAACGGTTCCTTCTTTTAAAACCACGTCAATTCCTTAAAAAGTTACGATATCTTCTAAAAACGTATTCTCTATGACACATTGAACCAAACCTTGCGGAATGAACGCGACATTGGCGTGACTAGAACTGTCAAAAATACCACGTTTGTGTACCGCGCGGAATCATTGAATCGTTTGGTGTTTTAGTGCAAAACTCTGCAAAAATCTTTAAAAGTTAAACAAAAAATTATATTTCGTACTAAACAACAATAAACACAACAAAATACTTGTGTAAAGTGATACAAATAACTTTAATGAGTATTAATTACTTTATTATGTTGTGATCCCGTAGAAATCAAAACTATGAACTATTTTGTAATGTATACCAGTATTTTCATCTAGAAACCAACTCTTGTAATGTGAATAATGTATTTATTAAGTTAAATAGCATATAGAATGTCAATGATGCAAGGTATGGTAAGAGTCCCCGCAGACTGCAAACTTTATATCGGCCGATAGTTTGGTTGGCTTTATAATCAGTATGTGGAGGTATGTAAATGCGCACATCTTCGCATACTGATTAAAAAGCCAACCAAACTATCGGCCGATATAAAGTTTGCAGTCTGCGAAGACTCTAAAAGCACCATGTTACGTTTTCTTGTAGTTGTAATTTATGATATTGCGGCCCTTAATCTGATTACTGCAATAATCAGTAAGTACTTAAAACCAAAAAAATAATTAAAAATCTATTTAAGTACAATATCTACTCGTATTTCATATTTTGTTTTGTGCTTTTTTAATCTCCTTATACCTATTTGTAGACAGAATGTCTGGAGCCAAAGCCACAACAACACAAGTCAACCATTTGGTTGAGTACATGATGGCTCACTCCGATTGTGCTTCAGGGCGTGGCAGTGGCCTACAAGGGAAGGTTGAGCTAGATCGGCAGTGGCAGGAGCTCACAGAGACGCTGAATTGCCTTGAAGGTCCAGTGAAAAGTGCCGACAAATGGAAGCAGGTTATTACTTTGTGCACTTCAAATTCAAATTTAGAATTTAATGATTGCATATTAAGATAACAAGAAAAATATTAAAATACAAGAAAAAGTGAAATGCACAATAGTGGTCAAGGCTGGATTCGAACCAGCCAGCGGATTAGTGGCTAAGCCTTGGTCACATTGGATGTGTTTCACTTTTTCTAGTATTTTAATATTAATCTTGTTATCTTAACAAGTAAATAAGTAGTATTTGTGAATGCAAAAAATAAGAAATTAAGGATTGCATATTAATTTAACTTCACATGTGACTGCCTGCATTGAAAAAAGTTATAACATACAGTTAATCAATATTAAGTATTTTATTTTATTCCAGACAGGACATTGCCAAGGCGAAGTCATCATTCATAGGTAGAATTGGCGAGAGGCTAGTGCGTCTTCCTTCGGGGACGCGTGCGTTCTGGTCTCTCGCCAAAGCTATCTTAGGGAACTTTTGTCAGCCGTCCCTACCACCATTGCACAAGACCGATGACTGCCTGGCCTATACTGCAAAGGAGAAAGCCGATCTCTTGGGCTCTCTTTTCGCATCAAACTCGACCTTGGACGATGGGGAAAACTCTCCACCAACCATACCGCATTGCGCTTGTACAATGCCAAACGTTCAGTTCCTGCAAAGGTCAGTTCGTAAGGCTCTTTTTTCCCTTGATATCCATAAGGCGAGTGGGCCTGATGCAGTTCCACCCATTGTGCTTCGGACGTGTGCTCCTGAATTGGCACCAGTTCTAACGCGCCTTTTCCAGCTCTCTTACACCACTGGCGTCGTCCCGAGCTCTTGGAAGACAGCCCTTGTCCACCCGATTCCAAAAAAAGGCGATCGCTCAGATCCGTCTAACTACAGGCCAATAGCTATTACCTCTTTACTCTCCAAAGTAATGGAGTCCATTATAAACCGCCAGCTCTTAAGGTACCTAGAAGAGAACCAGCTACTAAGTGATCGCCAGTATGGTTTTCGTCGCGGTCGATCGGCTGGTGATCTTTTAGTGTACCTTACTCACCGATGGGCGGAGGCAGTCGAGAGTAAAGGGGAGGCACTGGCAGTTAGCTTGGACGTAGCGAAAGCTTTTGACAGGGTATGGCACAGGGCTCTTTTCTCTAAACTTCCATCATACGGGCTTCCTGAGAAATTGTGTTCATGGGTTGCCAGCTTTCTTACTGGGCGTAGCATCAGAGTCGCAGTCGACGGTTCGTGCTCCGACATGAAGCCCGTGAATGCTGGAGTCCCGCAGGGGTGTGTGTTGTCCCCTACTTTGTTTCTTCTGCATATCAATGACATGCTGCATAACAACAGCATTCATTGCTATGCGGATGACAGTACTGGGGATACGCTCTACACCGGGCGAGCTAATATTTCTCTGGAAAGCGTCATCGAGAGCCGGAATAAACTTGTGACTGACACCGAGAACATGTTAAGTCATGTCTCGGATTGGGGCCGACATAACCTAGTCCGCTTTAACCCCTCCAAAACACAAGTTTGCGCATTTACCGCGAAAAAACATCCCTTCGTCGTACCTCTGAACTTTGAGGGAGCTCCCCTTGATACCAATCCGATTATTGGAATCCTTGGCGTCGATATTTCGAGTGACGTTCAGTTTCGTGGTCATTTGGAAGGTAAAGCTAAATTAGCTTCGAAAAAGCTGGGTGTGCTTAATAGAGCGGGTCAGTATTTCACGCCGGCCCACCGTTTACAAAGCACAGGTCAGGCCGCATATGGAATACTGCTCCCATCTCTGGGCTGGAGCACCCCAATACCAACTCCTTCCATTTGACCGCATTCAACGTAGAGCTGCTCGAATTGTCGGCGACGTGGTTATTTCAGGTCGGCTCGATCCACTGGCTCTTCGGAGAGACGTTGCGTCTCTCTGTGTATTGTACCGTATATATCATGGGGAGTGTTCTGAGGAATTGTTCGGCTTGATCCCTGCCGCTAATTTCCTTCACCGCACTACACGCAATCGACTGTCATTCCATCCACATCACCTTGATGGATGGCGGTCTACTACTGTGCGTTTTTCAAGAAATTTCTTGCCTCGAACTACAGTGTTGTGGAACCAGCTCTCGGCGGCGGTATTTCCGGACCGTTACGACTTAGGGATCTTCAAGAAACGAGCCTATTCCTTCCTTAAAGGCCGGCAACGCGCCTGCGATTCCTCTGGTTTTGCGGGTGTCCATGGGCGGCGGTGATTACTTTCCATCAGGTGTCCCGCTTGCTCGTTTGCCTACTTCTGCTATAAAAAAAAAAAAAAAAACATGGCGTTACCTTCGCAATAGTGTTAAGAACAAGGCGAATAGAAATAACAAGAGAATAAAAAATAGTACAAAGGTGATGGTCCGGGAGGAACCGGCAATGGCCCGTCACAGCTTGAAAATTTTTCTACTCAAAATAGCCGTATATGGTATGGATAGCGTGGCGTGGCTTTCACAATGGTTAGTAATAAAAAAAAATAAGGGACATGGCAGGCTCGCAAGTTGAGGTTGACGTTGCTGCATCATCAGCAGCAACTGAACCAGTAATGGAGCCTGAACCAGGCCTACTGTGCACAGAACCGCCAATAAATAATAACTCGGCAGCTACGTGTGCTGACCCGGCACCAATGTGCAGTCCCGAGAAGAGCCAGTGGTAATAAAAAAAACACCAGCCAAAGCAAGCAGCACCGGGCAGAACCCCAAGTAGGCACCGCATAGCTTCTCGCACCGGTACTGGACTACATTATTACTAATACTAGTAAAGTGATCAGCATCATCAGCTATTTAATGTCTCCACTGCGGGCGCTCAGGCTTTCCTTATGGATGGTTAAGGAGATTGGGCCAAGGCACTTCACACGGATTAGGGGGTATTAATGTCTGCAGAAGCAACCGGGACCAACGTGCTTTCCGAAACACGAAGGAGCTCGAGATAATAATTTTTAGGTTACCCATCCAGTGGCCAACCCTACAAACGTTGCGGACGCGGCGCTTATCCAATGCACCATCCAACTTCTCAATAAATTGATGTTACAATATTGTTTTTATTTGTATAAAATTTATACCAACTTGAACTTTTTTCTTGTTTTAGATTCATTTGATAACCAAATAATTTTAATAGAAAAGGAACGGTTGGAGATAAAAAAGAGAAAAATTTATATAGAAGAAAAAAAAATAGAACTGCAACAAAGTCAGTTGGTAATTGACGAAGCCAAAGTAGCAGCTTGTAAAAGGTAAGAAAGTAAACTAAATATCATTTTTCCAACTTATATTAAGATATAGAGTTTATCATACATGGTTTTGCCACAAGGTGTTAACTAACTGTTGAGGTGGGGTGTTATCCGCTGTGGAAATGTTGCCACTAAATGGTTCCACCTCCTCAGCATCTCGAGTAATATCTGCTTCATTAATCAAATTATTATTCCACTACATGCCACCCACTGTAACATTATAGGCGAGGACACCTGGCTTGATCTGATCCTCACATCCACCCCATCTCTTGTATCCAAACACGGTCAATGCCCTGCTCCTGGTTTTTCCCATCACGACTTCATTTTCCTTTCCTATATCCTCAAACCCCCGAAACCTGTCCCTTAAGTGCTGCGCATGCGTTGCTTTGGTCTTATGTACGGGGAGAGATTGCTCAAAGATGCTTCTGAGATCAACTGGGACCATTTGATAGCAGTTTCTTCGGTTCACGAGAAGGTTATCCCCTCTCCTTACTTCACTAAGTTTATTTGTACTGGCACCTCGAAACCAACCGATAGGTTATGCAAAAAGTGCCAGACGTCACTGCACCAGTAGAACACTCGCGCAGGAGTCCACCAACGTTAGGTCTTGACGCCAAATTAGTGCCCGCCGCAGCGCGCTCTTCATTCGGTACTCATAAGACTAGTGTCTCGGGAGAGTTTCCCCGTGAACACGTGTAGTTAACTGCCTATTGTCCAGATAGGTAACCGGAGCTGTCAAGCTCGCTCACTTCTCGTTGCACGAAGGGCACAACTTGCAGTTGCCACTGCTAGGGTCGTCGACTCCCAAGTGTCCACTTTGGTAGCGGAGTAGTAAGCACACTCACTTCTCGGAACCCATCCAGGCGCCTAGCCAGTTCCCACGTCCTACGCGGCTGGCGGGACTGGAGGCTACGGCATCTAGGGGGCCGCCTCTACTAGTTCTCCAGACTAGTACCGGAGATGTCAACACCAATGTCCAATGAAAACCACCGGACAAAGCTGCCAACTATAAGGGAAACTCACGTTCTCCGCAGGACTTTTCGCTGCTGGCCCCACAGAGACCGCTACTAGGCCCCGCTCGCTGTGCGCGAGTTTGGAAGTCGGCACACAATGCCAGGACAAAACGAACATTTCCAAACTCTACAGCTAACCACAAACCACTACGAGTCCAACCCACGTCCGGATCCCGCCGGAGGCGCCTGGTCAAAGGCACGACCAGCGGGGGGCTTTAACCGGAACCCCGTAGTACCCCTGAAAACACAGCCAGACCCGTAGTTCCAGCTGCGATACCCTATCTATTGGGGTCAGTAGATAGGGACACGAGAAGGTTAGCATTCTTAACCAGGCAATCCTTGCAATCTACGATTTGCATGCGCCAGTCAAGAATATAAAAGTAAAACGTCCACCCGCTCCATGGCTGACCAAGGGGATACGAATGGCCATAAGACGTAGAAATCGTGCATTTCGCAAAATTTAAGAGGGAACGGTCTAAGGGGAATTGGTGTCTCTACAAGTCTGCACGAAACTTATGCAATCAGATGATACGCAATGCTAAACGACGATACATTTCTAAAAACATCTCATCCTCCTCCCCTGCTGATATCTGGTATTAGGTATCGGTAAGACGTGTGATGTCGTTCTGCCTAACACAATTGCGTTGGATGATATAAACCGTCATTTCGCCACTACTGCTACTTTAGATTGTTCAACCATTTGTCAGACGGTAGACTACATTGCAAGGCTGTCTCGTCCCAGCATTGAATCTTTTAAATTTTCGTCTGTTACTGAGGATGAAGTCAAAAAGATTATCCTGTCTATTAAATCAGGGGCCGTGGGACATGATGGCGCCAGCCGTCTTATGATTGTCTCGATCCTGAACCACGTCATTCCTCCGATTACCCATATCATAAACTTTTCCCTTGATTCTGGCCAATTCCCCTCCCAATGGCGTAAGGCCTTTGTGCGTCCCTTACCCAAGATTTCCAATCCTTCCTTTCCAGCCCATTTTCGACTCATATCCATTCTTCCGTTTCTTTCTAAAGCTGCCGAGGCTTGTGTTTAAAAGCAGTTATCGAAGTTTATTTACAATAATAGCCTCGTTAGTCCATTGCAATCTGGTTTCAGGCCTGGGCACAGCACAGTTTCCGCCCCCCTTAAAGTGACTGGTGACCATTAGACAAGGCATGGTGGATACCAAAGTCACAGTCTTGGTACTCATTGATTTCTCTAACGCTTTTAATGCCGTCAGTCACGACATCCTCCTTTCAATCCTTTCTTATCTTATGGTTTCATCTGAGGTTCAGGAATGGTTCTATTCTTATCTTGGAGAGCGTCAGCAGTCGGTGGGCATTGACGACACATCATCAAGTTGGTGTAACCTTGATGTTGGCGTTCCACAAGGCGGTATTCTTTCACCATTATTATTTTCAATATTTATTAACTACTGTAAGGAATAACGAGAGGAAGGGCATCGGCTACCATCGCCAATGTTCGGGTGGTCCCGGCAAGCGCGGCGTGTGCCCTGAGATCTACGATCTACCTGATTAGTCACACTTGGACGTCATCGGAGACACACGCGTTTTCTCATTCGATTAAAATATCTTTTGCCCTGTAATTGTTTCCAAGTGAATAACTTATATAGATATATGTATTTAAAAGTTTGTTCAAGTTTAATTTCTCTCCGTAAATAAGTTTTCCTTTTAGCTCAGAAGTGGCATGAACTTATTCCCACAAAAGTGTATCAAAATTTAACAACAACGCAAGTGTCCCGAGGCGTCACATTACCGTAGAGGTGGTAATGAGTGAGCCCTTTGTATAGCCGCCCGTGTTGCTGAGCTGGCCCTTGGTGTTGTTTTCGTAGTGGTCGCCGGCCGGCGCGTTTGTTATTGTTACAAACTTATTCTTACATTTTCGCTCACTCGCGCCGCCCGCCGTGATCGTGATAATACATACGAGTAATTATTGTCTTAGCCGCCGTTTGTGAAAGAAGTTTTTGTTTGCTGTGGTCACACATCACCTGTGGTGATTTCTTTCATTGTGTTGTGTAAGCAAATATGGACATTCATAAATTAGTGGAGCGATTAAAATCGCTAGAGAAGAAAATTTACGGCGTTCCCCGGAGCCCTAATGAAGATGGGTCGCTGACGCCGCCATTGTCGTCGTCGCTTGTGAGCGGTGACCGGAGTTCTGTTCGACGTGCAGCGTCACCGGTGACGGCTGTGGGTAGTACCACAGGCACCACGGCCCCGGCTCAGCGATCATCCACGTCGAAATGCGCGCTGGGTGCCCCGGCATCTACGCCTTGTTCCGGGCAGGGTGCGGTCGTATTGGCGCCGGTGGAGTATGCCAACGTGCCGCACACCGTGGTGACGCCAACGATGCCAGCTATGTCGGCCGGATTATCCGGCCTACTTTCAGCAACAGCGTGCGCGCCGCCGCAAGGTACCGCGCACCTCGCGCACCAACAGGTGCTCCCCGCGTGCGCACCGTTTGATGAGGTGACCAATGTAACTGGAATTGGGTATGCCCATTCTCAATCACAGTTACGTTACGTTGGGCGCAGTGATCCCATACCTGAGTTCGACCCGCAAAAATCTATAATTAGTATGGAGAACTGGCTTAAGAAAATTGAAGGACTCTCTCATATGTATGGCTGGGATGAAAAGACGACCATATTCAACACATCTTCAAAATTGAAGGGCTATGCCCGCCAGTAGTTTGATCAATTAATTGATATTAATATGACATGGTTAGGTTTTAAAGCTGAGCTTATGATCGCCTTTCCATCCCGGAAAAGTAAATTAAGTATGTTGCGTGATTTAGTAAATATTATTGATGATTTTATGCAATTTTACCATGATAAATTGGCTCTGGGTAATGCTTGTGGTCTTCCACCATCCCTCACAACGGAGATTATTATAGGGACAATCGGGAGCCAAGTGGTTGAAATTGGTGCTGTCTCGGCAGCTTGTAATGAACCCGCTAAATTATTACACTATCTGTCCTCGTTACGTACTACCGCTGAGGTTAGTACCTCAAATACCACACATAACTATCACACCTCACCTAATTATAATACCTTAAAAGGAGTATGGTGTAGTTTGTGCAAGCGACGGGGACATATTTCATCCACTTGTCGTTATAAGCGTGATAAGTCATTGTGTTCTATTTGCAATAAGCTGGGTCATGTAGCCGATAAGTGTTTGCGCAAAGTAAATAGATGCTCGTACTGCGGTAAGCCGGGTCATATTATAGATGAATGTTTAAAGTTAAAAGCTCGTAATGCGAATAAAAACCCCGCATCAACTGTATCACAGTCGGTAAACGCCATAAATAACGAAAATCGATCTGCTAGTGCTAAATATTATATGATGGTCAAAGTAAATAACTCTCCGTTAGAGGCGTTTATTGATTTCGGTAGCTCATGTATAACGATCACTCACTCCGTTGCAAAACAGTTAAATATTGAAATTCAACCTTGTGATGCTAACTGCGTTATAGGCGGGTTTGGTGGCTCTGAGATAACACCAATAGGTGAATCTTATGTGCGCATTTGTGCTGATGAAGCGTCGTGTGAGACTCGCGCGTATATTGTACCAGACTTCGCTCAAGATATCGGTGTGATTGTCGGGCAACCGTTTACCGATTACCCAAACGTTTATGTTATTAAGACGCCGACGTCTTTAAAGATGTATAACGCAAATAATTTATGTGAGTCACCCAGTATATGCGAGGATGCCGAGCGTATTAAGTTTATGCCAGACGGCAAAGTCACTTTGTTACCCGGGATTAATAAAATAGTGGTATCGTGCGAAGAGGTGATTTTCAGTGAAGCGTCTGTGCGCCACACGGAACATAAGTCTCCTAGGGCTGAGTGTGTCATCCCGGAGCATCACCTCGAAATTATCAACGGCAGGGCTATAATGAATATGATAAATCTTAATAAAAATAGTATTGACTTACCGGTTAACCGATGTGTTGCCCGCGCCACGATAACCGATGGTCGCAAAACGTACAAGGTTGGTAATAATCTAGGTCCTGATGTGCTTGCCGAGCTGGAGTCTATCCTAAATGAATATTCAGAATGTTTTTCTGATGACGATGATGGCAAAATAGGTAAATGCTCGGTAAAAATGCACATCGAACTGACTGATAAGGAGAAGGTAATATATTATCGCCCCTACCGCATGTCAGCCAGTGACCGCGATAAAGTACGCGAAATAATTTATGACCTCTTAAATAAGGATATAATAGAAGAGTCTGCCTCTCCATACGCCAGCCCGGTGCTGCTCGTTCCCAAAAAGACAGGAGAGCCGCGCATGTGCGTCGATTACCGCGCACTTAATAAAATAACAAAAAAAGAGCGCTACCCCTTGCCACTTATACAGGATCAATTGGATCGCTTGTCTAAAGCTCGCGTCTTCTCTTGTCTCGATATTTTGTCCGCTTATCATTGTATAAAATTAGACGAGGATAGTAAACATCTCACGGCGTTTATAACGCCGAACGGACATTATCAATACAAACGAATGAGTTTCGGTCTCGCGAACGCGCCAGCCGTGTTCCAACGCGCTATAGATGAGATACTTGGGCCGCTTAAATTTGAATTTTGTACTGCGTATTTGGACGATATATTGACGTACTCTAGTCAGACGAATATTGCCTTACAACACTTAAGAGCGGTATTAGAACGTATTCGTGATTCTAAAATGACTCTCAGGCTCGATAAATGCTCGTTTCTCGTTACCCGCGTGGAATATTTAGGTCATGAAGTTAGCAATGGTGAAGTAAAACCAGCTCAGCATAAATTAAATGCTGTTAAAGATTTCCGAGTACCCGAGAACGTACACCAGGCAAGACAATTCATGGGTTTAGCCAGTTATTTTAGGAAATATGTGCACAATTTTACCACTCTCGCGCGATCTATAACTTTACTTACAAAAAAGGACCAACCATGGACCTGGGGCTCTGAGCAGCAACAAGCCTTTGATTCTATTAAAGAAATATTAGTCAGCCGTCCCGTATTACTTTTATTTAACCCCGATTATGAGACGCAAGTACACACGGACGCGTCCAAACACGGTCTCGGTGGTATTTTATTACAAAGGCCGCCTGGTGGTTCGTTGCAACCAGTGGCGTACGCTAGTCGTCAAACGATTACTGCAGAGCAACGCTATCATAGTTTTGAGTTAGAAACATTAGCTGTCGTAATGTCATTGCAAAAGTTTCGAGTTTACTTGAGCGGTATAAAATTTGTAATACTTACCGACTGCAGCGCTTTGCGGTGGACATGGTCTAAGCGAAATCTGAACCCCCGTATTGCGAGGTGGTGGCTCGAAGTTCAAGGCTATGACTTTGACGTGGAATATCGCGCTGGTAAGTCCATGGCTCACGTGGATGCGTTGAGTCGCAATCCCGTGGAATCTGTAATGCGTCGTGTAGAAAAGGACCTAATAGAAAGCATGCAAGAGGATGATGACTCAATCCGTCTCACGGTAAACTAGCTTAAGGATGAGCTTTCCGTCGGTAATGTCAGCGGTTTAGCACGAGATTACGTACTTGATAATGGCGTACTGTTTAGAAAAATTAATAATAAAAATAAAGTGGTCGTGCCCCGTCAATCTCGATGGTCCCTTGTACAAACATTCCATGATAATAATGGGCATGCCAACTACATTAAAATATATGATGCTTTGAAAGAAAAATACTGGTTTGGTGGCATGAGGCGTTTTGTTCAAAAATATGTTGGCGGTTGTATATCGTGTCAATACGCCAAGAAACCCACTGGTCGTAAGGTAGGACTACTACACCCCATTGAAAAGGTGGCTGTACCATTCCACACAATACACGTGGACCACCTCGGCCCATTCTGTAAGAGTCCATCAGGCAAGATGCATATTTTAGGGATTGTCGACGCTTTTACTCGTTTTATATGGATCGAGGCGGTCCGCGATACTAGCTGTGCAGGAGTATTAAAAACTTTTGACCAATTCATTAAAACATTCGGATTGCCAAGCCGCATTATTAGCGATCGTGGTAAAGCATTTGATTGCCACGACTTTAAAAAGTACTGTCGTGATAGGCAAATAAAACATGTTATGACAGCAGTTGCTAGTCCGAGGGCCAACGGTCAAGTAGAGCGGTTTAACCGCTCCATATTAAATGCTCTAGTTGCCTACGTTGGTGAAGACGAGCAAAATCGCTGGGAAGAGTTTTTGCCTAAAGTACAATTGGGTCTTAATTCTAACGTTAATGTCAGCACAGGAAAATCTCCATTAGAATTGCCGTATGGTTTTCGTCCGCGGCTCGCAGGCGACATTGTCGTGCCAACAAGGTCCGATATTACCGCAATTAGAGCGGGTGCAGTTACTCGCTCGCAAGAGGCAGCCCGACAATCAAAAGCTTCCTTTGATAAGAGGAGACGTGAGGGCGTCCCATTTAAAGAAGAAGATCTTGTTCTTGCAGAGCGCAAAGTATTTAAAAAAGGACTTCGTAGTGGCAAGCTTATGTCACGATTTGACGGACCATATGTGGTACGTAAAGTATTGCCTCATGACCGATACTTAATAGTGAGCACTAGTACTCGCGGTCGTCCCTATAAAAATGTTCTTGCCAGGGATAAATTGAAACTTATGCAGTATCCTACTGACCTTGATCAGACTAAACCGTTTTTGTACTTTTCTATAACCACTGATATGTGTGCCATTTACGAAATATTGAGAATGTTGAGATTGTATTGTGATTATGATTCTAACAAATAATTTTATAGATGCAACTTCGGCTACGAATAATGGGTTACCAAATTGTTGTGTAGTTTCCATATTAAACTAGTAGTATTTAAAATTTAATGTTTAGTTATTCTATACGGTTACGTTTATTGTTCATGGTAGGATTTAGGACTTAGCTAATAATATGATAGTTTATGGTAGGATTTATATAGAATTATGAACTTATTATTCGTGGAGAAGATGCATATATAAGTTGAGTTTGATGGTTGAGATGAGTGGTTGTTGCTATAAATGCGTGACAGAAAAATAAGTGTGGTGTTAAAAATACGTTTCATATTGAATATTAGTTTGCTTAAGGTGTGATAAAATAAAACTGTGAATGGTTAAGTTAACAGACTTTTGTTATGATTATGACCCGACCTAATGGACAAAACGAGTTTATTAAATGAGGCTTGAACAATTAACTGGTCTTTCACTGACTGAATCGTATCATATATATAGACAGGCAATGACTTGGTGTCGCGTCTATAATGTGAAGCTTCCAATGGTTGGTAATAGATACACTGTGTTCGCGCCACAGCGCGACGGATAACCGTCTCTGCGCCGGTCAATTAAGATGCATATTGGTGCAACGACTGGGCAACGAATGATCGGCCAATCACAGCGAGTTGACAATTATACTCGACGAAGTGTTCGCCGGCGCCGCGCAACGGCAGTGTGCTTCGAGCCTTCAAAGAGAATCCACGCGCGCGCGCGCCCTAGAACTCAGCCCGTGATCATCGTCATACGTGTGCAGTGTGTGTGCAGTGACCTAGAGCTAGGACCACCAGCTCACCTCTCCCTAAAACGCCTACGACCAGTGCCCCTGAGTGAACTGTGTTGTGTGTTGCTGCCTTCAAGCCCGCGCCCCCGCGCCTGCCTTCAGCTCCAACCAGCTCCAGCCCGAACCAGGTAAGCCCCAGAAATTCCCTTATCTCCTGCCTAACCCATATTCCGTCGCTGTTACGGCGAACGCCTTTCGCCGTAACACACTGTGTCGTTACCGCCGACAGACATGTTTTTCAACGTGTCGTCTATAGATGACAGATAACCGGGGTATCGGCGCCCCAGTTTAAAGTCCTCAAAATCCACATTCATGTCAGCAGTGATCTGTGGCCCTGGTGTCGTCATCTGACAGATATCTGGTCGTCGTCACTCAGCAAGTGATAGATGGCGGAAGGTGTCGTCTTTGATGATAGATGATCCCACGTATAATTATTATTGCTCTTTCAGTCAGACAACTAACAATGGTAGTCGACTGATTGACATTCATCAATTAAATCTGCTGATTTTATAAACGTGGGCGTCATCATCTCTATGACAGATACATTTACCAGAGTCGTCGAAAAGCGCCGGACACATTCAGAAGTGGCAATACAATAATTCTGCATCCTATAAGGATATAGCGTTGTACAGTGAATAGTTCATCACATTACTAATTTCATTCTCTTTTTCTCGTTGTACATTTTATTATAAAGTAACGCTTTGGCTGTTGACTGTGCAAGGTTGTTCAAGGCACATTAATACGTGGCATCACTAACGTTTCTTCACAGCAATGACAGACCACCTCAAGAGGTGTCGTCATATCTAACTCTAACTACGCGGGGACGCGCAGCATCATCAGAATGGCCGACTGTAAGGAATAACGAGAGGAAGGGCATCGGCTACCATCGCCAATGTTCGGGTGGTCCCGGCAAGCGCGGCGTGTGCCCTGAGATCTACGATCTACCTGATTAGTCACACTTGGACGTCATCGGAGACACACGCGTTTTCTCATTCGATTAAAATATCTTTTGCCCTGTAATTGTTTCCAAGTGAATAACTTATATAGATATATGTATTTAAAAGTTTGTTCAAGTTTAATTTCTCTCCGTAAATAAGTTTTCCTTTTACTACGTCACCTTCCACCTTCAGTGTGCGTACCATCTGTACGCCGATGACCTTCAACTTACACCCAAGCAAGTGTGGATGACTAGTCAGACGCCATTGTGAAATTAAATCGAGATTTGGAAGTGATTAAAGATATGTCCCGCAGGTTTGGTGTGGCCGTTAACCCCACAAAATGTCAGTCAATACTTATTAGCAGCTTGCGATTGATAGCTAAAGTGAAGCTTGATACTCTTGTGCCAATAGTTTTCGACGCAACGATCATACCATTTAGTTCAAGCGTTAAAAATCTTGGGCTACATCTGGATGGTACCCTCAGCTGGCATTCTCAGGTTGCAAATGTCAGCAAAAAGGTCACCTGGACTTTACGCTCTTTGAATCGTCTGAGGAACTTTCTGCCGGTCGGGACGAAGGTGATGCTTGCTCAAACTTTAATTTTTCCGATGGTCGACTATGGTGACGTGTGCTATTACGATCTCAATGCTGCCTTGCTTGATTTCGCGTAGAATTTCTGCAGCACGACGTGGTAGGTAGCGTTGGAAGTAGGTAGACTCAGAGCGGCAAAAGAGACCGTTCTCAGCATGAGTCGGCCTTTTATATCAACCGACAACAGTGAAAAAAAATACTCCCGACTGTTATTTCGAATCCTCCATTGCCACAATGCCAAACGATTACTCAAGCAGACACAAAAATAGAGTGACCAGACCATAGAGAACACAGAGCAATAAGGCCCGGCTTACACATTATAAGTGGTATATTATGGTGTAAGACACACAGAAAAATCCACGGTATTTGCTCAATATGTCTCACCCCAAAACATTATTTAATTAAAAGAAAAATATTCAGCACTTCAAAGTTTAATCATTAGATACCACTTCAATCCGGCTGGAACACGCTTGCACCGTCTTAACATAAGTGGTTATCGACAGGATATTTAGAGTAAGGGAACAAGCTCTGTTATTTGCGTCTTTGGCAGCCGTCAAAAATCAATGCTTATTGCAGTTAAATAAGATGTGTATAATTTGCTAAATTAATCATATTTGCCCTACAGTAGGACGTTTATAGTAAGATATTCAATACAATCATTGTATGTTTGAACTTTGTCTTTATTTTTGCACAGCAGCCCATTTAGGATTTGTGGTTAGACAGAGGTGTTACATGTCCCCCTTTTTAGAGTAGGATTTTGCCTAGAAAAAATCCAATTAGGTAAAAAAACAATCCTCAAGACTAATACAGAAGACCAAATTCATCTGCATACATCGTCGTATATTAAACTTTATCGCTTTATTAAAAGTATGAATCCTAAAAATCAGAAATTCACATGGAAGGAAGTTGTTCCTAACGAATTCAGAAAGGATATATTCTAAAGAAAAATCATACCAGTCCTACTTCTAAACATTTGCGAATTTTTAAAACATTAAGAAAAATAAATTATTTTTGGCATGGTATGCAAAAAGACGTAGCTAATTTTGTCAATAATTGTGATGCATGTAGTTCACATAAACGTGCTCAGCATTCTACTCTTAGCCTCATAGGTCGTCCTAGGAGATGTTTTAGACCAATTCAAAAGTCTATTAATGACATAATGGGTGCCTTACCTATAACTAAGAAACTGAATACGACTAAAGTGTTCAACCAGGTACAAGGATCCTCAATAATGTCTTATGCTAGGAATTGTGGCCCGTACTATCTTCGTCGTAAAAATTATAAAATTAGTGTGGGTGATAAAAAGATTCGTCGAAGGCTGAAGGATGGCGGGCTGAGGACGACAGTTCCAGCCAAAAAAAATTAGTTGTCCACTGCCTATGCCGAAGCCAGGGTGGCATTTGCCCTGCAAATGTATGATTTTGATTGGGAAAATAGTATAGTCATCTTTGTAGATGAAAAGACATTTAAATCTGACAAAGACGGGAAAAAATATTAAAACGGCGAGATAACGAAAGGTATCTTGTGCAGAACGTGCTCCCTAATAGATCGAGTGGCCGGGTGAACTTGGGATTCTGGGGATGGATGTGCGCTGCTGGTCCTGGCGAGCTAGTCGAGATATCCGGCCGCATGAATGCGGCGCAATATGTGGACATACTGCGGGACGTGATGGTACCGACTGTGCGGCTGCACTATCCGTCCGGAACCATCCATCTGTTCCAGTACAACAGTGCCGTCCATTCTGCCAGAGTAGTGCAGGAGTGGACGCAGCTCAGCCGGACATAGAATTAATATCATGGACAGCGAAGAGTCCGGATCTCAACCCAATTGAGAAAATCTGGGGACAGATGGTTCTCAATTAGGATGCGTCAGAGGTGCGAAACGTAGAAAACTTGCGCCAAGCGGCTATCAAACCGTGGGAAGTGCTGAGGGGTGTAATAAGGCAGCTAAAGCCTTGTTAGTTTTTGTGACCTCCTTTGTGAATGACATTTTTTTTAAATTTAAATATTTACTTGCATTCTCTGTCTAGCCTCTGTTTTCATGTAATTCAGTTCAAATTCATCCGCGGAGCTAGAAACAGCTCCTTCTATTTATTGTTATCCTACCAAGCTGTTGTTATTTGTAAATAGTACGTTATTTTAACTAGGCAGTTCCAGGCATACGTCCTGTTGATATTTAGAATAATCTAAACCTACATAATATTATACCTAGTTCTAGTTTATAGTGTATTAAAGGTACGCGTTCATTGGCCGGCGCAGGACGCGCCGCACGCACGACACGTAACGGATTTGAGTTTGCTTTGTATGAATTTACATAAGACTGCGTCCACTATCCGCGCCTCCCACACCGCACGCACCGCGCGCCGGAAAAAATCAGTTCGCCGCTGGCATCGCCTGTGTCCACGTGTTGTTTTATATAATTGGGACGGGAACGATAAAAAAATAATACAATGGATGACGCACTCTTGATAATATTGATGGAAAGATGTGAAGAATTATGCAATTTAAAACATTCACAACATTCTTATTTGCAAAAAAGAGAGAACATTTGGGAAAAGATAGGATCGATAATGTATTTCTTTATCTAGCATTAAAAGTACAATGCGATTAAAATAACAATCATCGAGCACGTAAACATTAAAGACAAAATGTCACACGTTTTGTTCGAAAACAATTTCGCCAAATCACGCTAGTACCTAGCTACTAAAGCGCTCCTGGGCACCACAGTAACCAGAAACAATTGAATTTCTATTGTGTCTGGTTTGGGGCGCCCGACTATCTACGTACATGACCTTAATGGAACTTATCGCCATTTTTGTTTAGTTCTCCTACTTCTAACGTAAGATTGCATAATTTTGAAATTAAATATCTCGAGAAGTATTTTACCTATGATCATAAAATTGCGGGGAGGTAGTTTATGGATAGGACATGTAGGTATGTTAAAAACTAATTTTGTGACAGGGTCGGATTAAGGGGGACTAAGAGCATACAAGTCATTTTTAGTAACGAATACGCGCGTTTAACTTAAGCCATGTCAAAATGGGTGCAAAGGTAAAAATTACGCAAATAATAATAGAAATTGCGTAATTATACTGTTACTTACCGATGAAGTAATTCCATCCGTTTTATATTTAGATGTTTTTTTTGTTTTTATTACACCACCGAATAGAACAACACGACATTGTGATGGTTGTTATATTTTTATTCGTACCAACGACATACCTACGTAGGTATTGGTGCAGTACTTACTGTTTTAATGCGAGCAGGAGTTTATACTTATATGTGTCAAATCACTAATGAGTTTTGGAATGTATTCGGCCATAATACTACTCTACTTTGTGGATACGTGCTCGATGATAATGTGGAAAAACATAGAACATTCCACAACGCCAAAGTGGTGACCCCGCGTTTCCGGTGTGCGGCTCACGGTGACTGCGCGTGTCACGAACCTGACGGCAAATATTTTACACGCGCAGTGTAGTACAAGTGCAAAATTTTGTGATATAGACTTTTTAGACTTTATTTGTGTAAAAAATGTACGAAGACAATGAAGAAGCCTCCGGGTCAAAGGGCACGACGAGTCCGCCAGCAGATAAATGCAACATCGGCATGGTGTCTTTGCAAGGACGCATCCCCGAATTTTGGTCGGATATGCCAAGGATATGGTTTGCACATTTTGAGATGATAATGGTACCGCAGAAGCAAGGGGACAGTACCAAGTTTGAGATGGCCGTCGCTAAGTTAAACAGAGAGGCACTCAGACAGGTGAGCAATTTAATCCAGTCACCACCGCCGATCGAGAAATATAACGCTTTAAAGAACAGATTATTACCATATACGAAGAAAGTGCTGAGTCGCAATTCAAAAAGCTAGTGAGCGACATGGATCTAGGTTCACAAAAACCTTCCTAGTTGTTAAGAAGGATGACCGAGTTGGCCAAAAACGTCGGCATAGCAGGCGAACCTCTAAAAAAGTTATGAATGAACGGATTACCAGCAAATGTTAGAGCGGTTCTGGCAGTCAGCGGAGATACCAAACTAAAAAATCTAGCGGCGATTGCTGACAAGGTTTTAGAGAACTTAAAAACGGGAGAAATAGCCGCAGTGAATAACCCACCGGTGGAATCGAGCTCCGATTTAGTAAGACATATGCGTGACCTAACCGTAGAGATGAACAAATTAAAACAGGAAGTGAGTACCATACACAGATAAAAAGGATTGCTCAAAGCAAGAAACATATAGCATATTAACTGTTTCGATGTAGGCATTATTCAAGGCATTTTACACAACCCAAATTCGGATGTTGCTGTAACTATGTGTAATTTAGTGAAGTTTTGTGGTGAGTGACTCTTTCCTCCCTAGAATTATAATAGGTTTAAGATTATAGTGTAGTTTTAATGGGATTGACATGACAAGAGACAAAAATCCCCAAAAATAATAAAGATAAAAAAAGCAAGAAAAATGTTTTCTTGACATATTATGTTATTTTAAGGAAAATGTTCATAATACAAGTAATGCTTATTCATTTTTAGATATTGGCAGTCTAAAAACAAAAAATATATTTTCTTGTTGCAATTTTTACAATCAAGAAAAAATATTTTTAATGAAGAATAAGTAAAATTAATAAAAGAAGTTCAAATGTTATTGCTTTAATACAATGAAATACTTATTTCAAACTGAAAGTTTGTTTATCACAAAAATACAATTCATTAAATGAAGACAACATTATTTTGTCCGTCCGTAACTGTCATCGAAGTAACACCGTATTCAATTCGGGCGTCTTTATTTTATTGATTTTCATGGTAAAATCTGTTTTCTAAAGTTTGAACCGTTACTATATCTGTTTAGCAGTAGTTATAAAGCATAATTTGCGAAAATAATATTCAAAAATCAACCGTATTGCGAAGTTATCAAGTAAAAACATCTCTAAATATTGTTCGTTCCTGACCTACGACAACTCTTTGCTCTTGCTGTTGTAACGTTGCACTTTTTTTACTTATCAACAATAACTATTTACATTTTACGTATTAATTATATTTATATTTATTTAACAACATAAAACCTTATCCCACATTATATACTACTTTCATGCAATATAAACTTACTTTCTCTACAACCTCTTTTCAATATATACTTTATTTAGAGAAGTCACCCTAGCAATATTTATTATTTTACTCTTTCACACTTCTACCGTAAACCATTTTCCATCCCTCTCATTTTCATTCGCGCCACTTTTCGCGCTATATTTTCTTTGGATAGAATTTTCGCGCTTCTGCGCATGCGTAAAGGTACTTTGTGCAAATTTCGTATTGCACAAAGGCGATTTTTGTTAGGTTTTAATTTTAATAATGAAAACTTATATTTTCCATGCTTAGTATGCATGTTATAATTTTTTAATGATCTTGGTAAGTTAAAATCATTGTCTGAATACAATAACGTTTATAATATATATGGCGGAAAACTGGACGTCGTGCTGACTCAGGAGTGCAACGACTCTATTATGGTTTCTGAATCTGAAGGCGGAGGCATAGTACGCGTAGACCCATACCACCCCCCTCTAGATATTGCTATACGTCTAGTGACATCTAGGCGTAATAAACCACTTCAACCTAGTAACATAGACTGTTCTACGGACTGGAACTTTATTGTAGACGATTACGATCAACTTCTTTTGGCGGTAAGCGGGCTTGACTGGTCCCCAATCTTGAATAGTACAGATGTAATGGAAGCTACACAAAACTTTTATCAAAAAATATACGACGTATTTGACGAATTTGTACCAAAAAAGCGAAGGCCTAAGTTGCCCTCAAAAAGGTATCTAGTCTGGTTTAATTCAAGTTTAATAAAAAACATCAACAGGAAAGTTAAGTTACATCGTGCTTGGAAAAAATCTGAAAGTCCCGCTGCTTACTCTCAATTTTGCCAACTTCGAGCTTCTTTAAAAAGCCGGATAGCAACGTCTCATTTCGAATATGTGAAAAAGCTAGAAAAAGATCTTAATTCTAAGCCAAGGGCTTTTTGGCGCCACATATCACAGGTTTACGCAGTAGTGGTGGTTTTGAACCTAATCTTACTTACAAAGGCAATTCACACTCGGGTGCCTGCACTGCCAGTGACATTGCACATTATTTCGCGAGTGTTTACCTATCAGATGACACAGTCTCCGTAGGGAATTCTCTCTCTGCCGATGAAAGTGTGTACATATATCCTGTACTTTTTACTTATTGCTAGTTTTCGTAACTTAAGTCTAAATTTTGAACCCTAAAAACTACTAGGGTTATGGGCGGTATTAACTTCTAGAACCCCAAGCGGTCGCATGAGACCGCAGTTGATAGTGGGGGCATTACTGTGCCTTTGTGGGAGCGGGCAAACTACACATTTCGGAATTCTAAGTACCAGGATAGGCGGCACACCCCCGACATAGCAACGCCCAACGGTACGATAGGTTTGTTTTCATGTTGTTGTTTTCATGCCTACAATTTTTTCGCAGTCGTTTGTGAAAGCTTACAGAGTGCATACCTACTTTTAAATATTTTTTTGCTGTTTGGTTTCGATTCGACTACCTATTAAATTAATATGGCATTTCTAAGTAATCAGGAGTATTACGAAATGATTCTTTGTGTCGGAGCAGCTAATGGCAGTCTCCGTGGTGCTCGTGAACTGTACCGCGAGAGATTCATCGACGGCAGACCAGAAGCTGAGCAGCGACGCTTGCCATCGGCGGATTGCTTTCGACGAATGGTTTTGCGTCTCCAGCAGACTGGATCATTTCGTGGGACGAGTCCGGAGGTCCAGCTAAATATACGGGACCCGGGTTTTGAGGAGGCTGTGTTGGAGCACTTTCAAGAAAACCCAAGGACCAGTACACGTCGAGCTGCAGCCGTTTTCAACGTGGCCCACATGAAAGTTTGGCGGATGCTCCGAGATGACGGCCAGCATCCGTATCATTTTCGGCGAACCCAAGAACTCACGCCTGCGGACTTCGAACCGCGTCGTGGATTTTGCCAGTGGTACTGCAACAAAGTTATGACGGTTCCTTGTTTTACTTCAACTGTACTGTGGACGGATGAAGCAGCCTTCACTAGGGTCGGGATAAGCAATATCCACAATGAGCATGTGTGGTCACACACGAATCCACATGTGTTAACACAGTCCAGTTTCCAACATCAGTGGCGAGTGAACGTCTGGGCTGGCATAGTTGGTGGTAGGCTGCTTGGACCTAAGTTTTTACCCCAACGACTAAATGGAGAGAACTACCTCGAGCACTTGACCAATTACGTTGAAAAGCAGCTTGAAGAGTTTCCTTTGGCGGAATATCATGCAATGACCTTTCAGCATGACGGGGCACCACCACATTACGCGCGACAAGTACGCGAATATCTTAACCTACGTTTTTCAGAGTGGATTGGCAGAGGAGGGCGCGTGGCCTGACCACCGCGATCGCCGGACCTTACACCTCTTGATTTTTTTTTATGGGGACATGTTAAGAGTTTGGTGTACGCCGTGGCTTGCGATACTACCGAAGAAATGAAGGGTCGTATCACAGCCGCCTTCTTAAGCATCACACCACAGATGCTTCAAAAAGCAGAAGAGTCCGTTTTGCGTCGGGCGCAAACTTGCATCCAGCGACAAGGCGGGCATTTTGAGCCATTTTTGTAAACTGTTTATTGTGAAGTGCAGTGGACTACACGTGCTTCGCTTTACCTCTCAAGCCCCAAGAAGTGAATCTTTGTGAGCTGTTTTTATAATTTATCTAATGTAAGTACTGTTGTTTATTAGAAAATTATTATTCTGACCAATGATCAGTAGGCACTCAGTAGGTAATAAGTTGTAAGAAATACATCGTAATACGAGTAAAATAATACGTGGTGTAATCCGTTAGCATGTTTCCAATTTCCGAGTGAATTGTAACAATATTTGTTTTGTTTACTGTTTGTTACATGATAACTTTGTCATTTTTAAACATTGAGATACAATAACCAAGAGAAGACACCGCGAAGCAAGTTTGTGCGCAACTAAGGTGCATATAGTATAGTATAGAGCATATAGTATTAATAATCTAAAGTAATAATTTATTTACTCTCTCTACATTTTTTTGTACATTGCGTAAATTCACAAATATCGTACTGTTGTAGTGAATGCAACATTGGTTGAAAAGCTGGTAACACTACATCTTGTTGACTAGTATTTAAAATTTTTACTGGGATTCTTTTATTTTTTATTTTTACAATAGAACCTGCCAAAAAAACTTCCTCCGTTAATTGTTTTGCCAAGATAACGCTATCATCCTTTAATTCTCAATCAGTAAATAAATAATGAATAGATTGACTTCGTGCTGGAATAAACAAAGTATTACACGAGTAATTAATTTCATTACAAAGCGATAAACAATATTCCATTCCTTCTTTGTAAAGTGTGATGACATTTGTGTCGAGATTGATATTAGATCCGTACTTACTCAAGAAGTCAAGTCCTAGAATTCCATCCGCATTTAAAGGAACGTTATTAAAAACATAAAAGTTATGATTAAAGTCAGCTCTCAATAACTGGTCGCTTAGGTCACGATGTATCAAATTCATATAAACATAACCCGGTGATTTAATCTGACCACCTATACCGTTGATTATTGTGTCATCTCTATGTATAGCGATATTTCTCGGTAATGAATCACTTCTTATGATCGACAAAGATGCTCCTGTATTAACTAAGAAATAGTACTTTTTATTCCCTACAAAAAAAAGAAACAAATTTAGTTTGACCATTTAATGTAAAGATATAATCCTTAAGATCGAAAAAACTGAAACCCGTTTTCTTCCGTGTTTGAAACTGTAGTTTCCGTATTGTGGCTAGTTGGTTGCGAATAAAATACTCGCTGCCTAAAGTTTCCACTACCACGAGTGTTAGGATAACTCGAACGGTTATCACTCTGTCTGTTGATTCCGCGATTTGGGTAACGAACTGGGCGCGATCTATTACCACTACCATAGTATTTACCTCTTGGCGTATTATTAACATACCGCCGCCGATTGTACTGGTCACCTCTGGCACGACTGTTATGTTGTCCTCTAGAATAATTGTTATAAAATGACTTACCTCTTCCTCTGTGTGAAAATTGCATGACACCTTCATCTCTCGATGTCGATGCTCCATACAACTCCTCATCTTTCGCCGCTTGTATAGCATCCCTCAGGTGCTCATAGTTTCTCGCAGCGATAATTGTGCTAAGCTGAGAATCACGAAGACCGTCTGAAAATCCTTTTACAGCCAGTTTTTCGTTTAAGGGTTTTAATATTCCGTATTTCTCGGTATCACCGTCTGCCTGTGATATTGTTAAGTCCGAAAATAGTTTTTCAATTTCGACTAATCGAGATAGAATAAATGTAATCGAGATTGTATGGCAGTGTGGCGACACATTATTGTATTATTCCTAGAATGCTGATATAGCAATAGCGAGCGGACGGGAGCTCGCCCCGGCAGTCGCCAGTCGCACATCGCACACCTTATCGTCAGGTTGTCGCCATTTGGTTAATATAGTGTAATTATATATATGGAGTCAGAACTATAACTTAATGTTGTGAACAGTGTAATTATATATATGGAGTCAGAACTATAACTTAATGTTGTGAACCTTTGTGTGAACAGTCAATAAACCAGCTCATCAGTGTACAACAGTGTAGTCATTTTATACCTTCCCATAACTGCAACAGGTCACCACTACATATACCTATAAAGCGGTAAAGTGGTGACCCCGCGTTTCCGGCGTGCGTGCGACTCACTTAGAAGACAACCTGACGGCCGAGCACGTGTTTAGAAGATGGCTTATGTAGACGCCTATAATGAGCTAGAAAAATGCGGCGAGAGCTCCAAACCAGAGCGCGAAGCATCAACAAGCAATATAGACGTCGCAATGATATCCGTGCAAGCCAGGATACCAGAATTTTGGACCGAAATGCCGAGAATGTGGTTCGCGCATTTTGAGTCAGTTATGGGACCACAGAAGCAGAGCGACAATGCGAAGTTCGAGTTGGCGATCGCGAAATTGGACCGCGACGCACTCCGTCAAGTAAGTGACTTGGTACAGTCACCACCTGCTACCGAGAAGTATAACGCAATAAAACAAAGATTGTTAACAGTGTATGAAGAAAGCGCCGAGACGCAATTTCAACGTTTAGTGAGTGATATGGATCTCGGGACTCAAAAACCATCCCAGTTATTGCGCAAGATGACAGAATTGGCCAGAAACTGTAGTATTGCAGGCGACCCATTAAAAAAACTATGGATCAACAGACTACCACCGAATGTAAGGGCAGTCCTAGCGGTCAGCAATAACACGAATTTGGAAGATTTAGCGGCCATAGCCGACAAGATATTAGAAAATTTGAGGACAGGCGAAGTAGCCTCCGTCAGCTCATCAGTGCCCGGCAGTGACAGCGCGTTAGAAATGATGAAACATATGCGAGATTTGACCATAGAGGTAAAGAGACTAAAAGAAGAAGTCAACAGCATCAGAACCAGTGCACGCAGCCAGCATCGCAATTATCATATGAATAGAGACCAGCGTCGGCAGTCGAGATCGAAGGATAGAGGATCATCAGCCACGCGGAGGACTCCAGCAAGCGCAGAGTGGCTATGCCATTATCACTACCGTTTTAGAGAGAGAGCGAGGACCTGCACAGCACCATGCAACTGGTCGCAGCAGCAACATAAGCAACAGCAGCAGCAACCTGGTCAGGGAAACTGAATCCGGTGCAGTCGTCAGCGGTGGGCGGCAGCACCGAGGTAAATCACCGTTTGTGCGTAAAAGACTACAATAGTGGTAAGTTATTTTTAATAGATACGGGCGCAAACGTCTCAGTAATACCATTATGTAAAGTAAACCGTAATAAAGTAAAGCTTAATTGTGATTATGAACTTTATGCCGCGAATGGCACCAAAATAAAAACGTATGGCATTATAACTTTAGATTTAAATTTAGGCCTACGTAGATGTTTCAAATGGAATTTTATAATATGTGACGTCAAACAACCTATTATCGGAGCAGACTTTGTAAAGAATTTTAACTTGATAATAGATTTAAGTAATAGGAAATTGATTGACGGACTGACCAAATTGAATAGAAATGTATCGGTAATAAGTAGTGTCGAGCCGACAATATCTAGCATCCACAGGGACAATCCATTCCGGGATTTGTTAGAACAATACGCCGACATTACCAAGCCAATTAATTATAGAGAGCCGAGCTGCCATGACACATACCATCACATTGAAACCGTTGGTCCGCCGGTTTACGCCAAACCGAGGCCTTTGCCCCCACACCGCTATAAGGCGGTAAGGGAAGAGTTTAGAGTCATGGAAGAGTTAGGTATTTGTAGACCGTCAAAGAGCCCGTGGGCCAGCCCACTTCACGTAGTGCCAAAGAAGGATGGCCAGCTACGACCATGCGGCGACTACAGAAGGCTCAACGCAGTGACAGTTCCGGACAGATATCCGATTCCGAGGATACACGATTTTATGTATGGCTTATCAGGTAAGTGTATTTTCACTAAATTAGACATTAATAGGGCTTATCATAACATTTCGGTTAAACCAGAAGACATAGCGAAAACAGCCATTACGACACCTTTCGGGTTGTTCGAATTTGTAAAAATGAGTTTCGGGTTACGTAATGCTGCACAAACCTTCCAGAGATGGATGAATAACACGGTTTTGCAAGGTATAGAAATTTTTAACAATAATAAAGAAAGTAAGGGAGAAAGTTCTTTTCTTTTTTGCTATATTGATGACGTCATTGTGGCAACAACTAATGACGTAACGTTGCACAAAGAACATGTAAGACAGATTTTTGAAAGGTTTGAGAAATTTGGCATAACAATCAATATTAAAAAATGTACTTTTGCCCAACCGACAGTAGAATTTTTAGGGTACGAGGTAAGCAAAGTAGGCATTCGACCCATTTCAGATAAAGTTAGCGTAATTAAGGAATTTCCAAGGCCAGAGACAGTCGAACAACTCCGTAGATTTTTGGGAATGCTAAACTTTTATAGATCGCATATAGAGCATGCAGCTGAGCACCAAGCTCTACTTAACAAATTTTTACATAAAACTAAAAAGAGGGACAAAACTAAAATAATATGGACTAAGGAATCGATCGAAGCTTTTGAGCAGTGTAAAAATAATTTAGTTAACGCCAGTGTGTTGTCTTATCCAGAAGTAGATAGTAAGTTAGCTTTAATGTGTGACGCATCTAGCACAGGCGTCGGAGCAGTGTTACAACAAAAGATGGATAACGACTGGAAGCCTTTAGGATATTTTTCGAAAGGGCTTACTACCACACAGATGAAATACTCTACTTACGATAGAGAACTTTTAGCAATATATTTGGCAATAATTCATTTTAGAAATTTAGTTGAAGGCCGTGAATTGACAGTATTTACAGATCATAAACCATTAACGTACGTTTTCGATAAAAATGGTTCAGACAGAGAAACTTCTAGACGTACGCGACAGTTACTGTATATTAGCGAATTTACAAGCGACATACAGTACGTCAGCGGAAACGACAATTGCGTTGCAGACACGTTATCCAGAACAATAGAGTCCATAGTTTGCCCTGCTGACATTAATTTCGACGAAATAGCTTTAGCACAGGAAACCGACCAGCAACTCGTGACCATACTTGCTGATAACAAGAGTAAGCAGTTATTACAAAGAATACAGTCACCATTGTGCAATAGTGTAATGTATTGTAATGTTACTGGAAGTAACATGAGACCTTACATTCCATTACAGTATAGAAAAACAGTCTTTGGTAAAGTTCACAATGTTAGTCATCCAGGCATTAGAGGTACTAGGAAAATGATTACAGGTAGATATTTTTGGCCTAACATGAATAGGGACATTAATCGATGGTGTAAAGAATGCATATCTTGTCAGAAGTCAAAAATACAACGACATACAGTTTCCGATTTAGTAAAGTATCCACCTAGCAATCGTTGGGAACATTTAAACGTGGACATAGTTGGCCCTTTAGCAACGACAAGTGAGGGGTATAGATATTTAGTAACCATGATCGATAGATGTACACGGTGGCCGGAAGCTATTCCAGTAAAAGAAATCACAGCAGAAGTAGTAAGTAAAGCAATTTACGAAAATTGGGTTTGTAGATATGGATGTCCAAAAAGAATAACAAGCGATCAAGGGAGACAATTTGAAAGTGAGCTTTACACCTCCCTTATGAAAACGCTAGGTATTCAGAAGATTCGCACTACAGCTTATCACCCACAAAGCAACGGGATGATAGAGCGATTCCACAGAACGCTGAAAGCAGCCTTAAAAGCACGTTTATTAGATTACAGTAGGTCATGGGCAGACGAATTACCAACTGTCATGTTGGGACTTCGTGCAGCCTGCAAAAGCGATAGTAATGTAAGTGCATCAGAATTAGCATTAGGACACCAGTTACGCCTGCCTGGAGATTTCTATGACAATAGTGTAAATTGTAATTTGTCTGACGAATCTAGCTATGTATATAAACTGAAGAAAGCATTAAATAGTTTACAGCCAGTATTAGATAGAAGTAGAAAAAATAGGAAAATATTCGTACATAAAGACTTGAATAGTTGTAGCCATGTTTTCGTTAGGAACGACATGGTGCAAAGACCACTAACACCACCGTATAGTGGACCGTATAAAATCATTAAAAGATTCGGGAAATCATTTCTGATTCAATTGGCAGAGCGTCAGTCAAATATTTCTATAGATCGACTTAAACCAGCATATATATTAAACGAAGAATACGATGATAGTTTTTACAAAAGTTGCGAAGATAATGTCAATATTAGTATTAAAGATAATGATTGTAATGTTAAAAAGAACCAAGTAAACTCAGATGTTAAACATAGTGAAGAAAAAGTGCTGAAACCAATATTGAGGTCAACACGCAGTGGCAGAGTTGTTAAGCAACCAGTTCGATTTTTGCTGAAATGATAATTGTGTATGTTAGTTTAATAAAAGAGTAAGTTTATGTCCATTTCGTTTAATTATCAGGTCATTCCAACGCAGTACGCTTGTTTAACAGTAATTGTAAAGTTATAAGATGGGGAATTATCAGAACAAAGATGTAATTGTGAGTGCCCAGGCTCAAATGGCAACATCCGAAAAGATACAAAACCAAGTAAATATATTTAGTATTGTTTTAATTGTCATGGTTATACTGTTTAGCATCGGATTGTTATACGCCATTCGTAAAAGTTGCATAAATCGTATAAGAAAATGGATCAATAAAGAAACAGCTAAAGTGGCGCTACCAGAGGTCATTCATATGCCTCGCAGCACCACCAGCGTAACACCTGGAAGAACAGGAGTTGTGTAAAAGTAATAAGCAACTGATACTTAATTTAGTTATATTTTTTTGTGTGCGTTTTGTAAAACGTGTTTAGTGTTAACAGTGTCAAAGTACATGCATGGCGTTGCCGTGAGAGGTGTTGTGGGACCCAAAGGGTTGTTATTTTGTTATTGCAGAGCATGCCCTCACGACAACTACCTAAGTCATTGTCTAGTTGTAAGTTGCGGTTTTTTTCCTGAAACCTTTTAAGTCGGCCCTAGAAGTAGGTGTCCGCAATTTTATTGTATGTATTAAATGTGTTGATACAGTACAGTAGTGTATGTAGTATTATTTTTATAATGTTTGTGAAATCAAAATTTTAGGTTTTGTGTTTTTGTAGTCTTAATAAATTATAAGTATGTGTAACGAGTAAACAACCTAACGTAGGAAAGGAAAGTAAATAAAAAACAGATATAGTATGTTAAAATTTTTATTTGAAAATTGTATCACAGTAAAAGTTACTTGACCTTAAGATGTTCTAAAAATAGAATCACATGTATTCGCCTTAAGCGTTGGCATGCGTGTCGAGTCGGGCTCGCTCGAGTATCAGCTGATAACGCCGCAACTTTGTATTGTTATCGCAGCGTAGCTTTTAGATTAACCTTGGTATATTTTTGTATGTTGTTAGAAATGTTTTATTGTAATAGAGTTTTATACGTTAGGGTTGTCTACATTGTTTAGTTTTTTTTTTTTTTCTCTTTCTTTTAAAAATATTTTTTTGTAGTAATTAAAATTTTTTTAAGGAAGGGTGTGATGTGGCGACACATTATTGTATTATTCCTAGAATGCTGATATAGCAATAGCGAGCGGACGGGAGCTCGCCCCGGCAGTCGCCAGTCGCACATCGCACACCTTATCGTCAGGTTGTCGCCATTTGGTTAATATAGTGTAATTATATATATGGAGTCAGAACTATAACTTAATGTTGTGAACAGTGTAATTATATATATGGAGTCAGAACTATAACTTAATGTTGTGAACCTTTGTGTGAACAGTCAATAAACCAGCTCATCAGTGTACAACAGTGTAGTCATTTTATACCTTCCCATAACTGCAACAGGTCACCACTACATATACCAATCAAGCGGTAAAGCAGTAAATGACTTTTTAGTAAGCAAAGTTTCCCTTATATCTTTGATAAGAGCTTTTACAGAACTGTATTCCGAAGATAAAGACAATTTAGCGTTTACTGTCAGTCTACTTTTCAGAACAAATTTAAATAATAATTTATTCCCGGAATCAGATAGCATATCAGAGTACATTTCTACCGCGTCTATAAGAGTTTTTACAGTTTTTTCATTACCATCCATAACTGGGATCAAATTACATGCAGTTTTCAGATCAAACTCCATTTTTAAAGATGAATATTCACTAGGATCACTATAGTCACTATTATCACTACTACTACTCTCTTCGGTCGGTTTTGTACATAACAATAAAATATTACTATGTAAAACTTTTGTACTATTCCAAATAGACAAGTATGCATCCAAAACCTAAGGTTTAATGTCTTTTTCGTTCGTTAATAAAGTTACAATTGTAGAACCTTTATGATAAATAACTTCAGTTTCCAGTAATTAATTTTTAATCACATTTCCTAAAAATCGAGATTTACCTTGTTTATTTATTTTTTTATTTATTTATTCTTTATTGCAAAATTACAGCAAAAGGCGAACTTAATGCCCTGAGGCATTCTCTGCCAGTCGACCAGTAAGGGTGTCTAGAGAAAAACAAGCTTGCAAAAAAAAAGACTAGACTAAAAACCTAATTATTTGTAGAGAAATATATATATATATAATACATGATTAAGATATAATACTTATAAAACAATAAATATATATAGAAATAGATAATAATATATAACTTACTTACAATAATATATATAAAAAAATACTATATAATGTCAGACTAAGAAATTAATGCAGAGATTTAAAGAAGTGCTCGCTTATTATATTATTATAATTAATGGTAGTATTATTTTTTAATGTGCAAGGGCAAGGCGTTCCAGAGTCGTATTGCAGTGAGGGTAAACGAGTTGGATACAAATCCAGAATGGTGGGCTGGTGTCTCAAGAAGGAGGTTGCTGAAAGAGCGAAGATTACGTTGGTGAGAGGCACCCAGAAGCTGAAACCTAGACTTCAAGTATTCCGGAGCAAGTGGATTGTGGATGATGTTGTGGAGGAAACCAACAACTCTCACTTTCCTGCGCTCCCGAATAGGAAGCCATTTGAGTTGATGCCGAAAATCTGAAATGTGGTCGTATTTACGCAGCCCAAAAATAAACCGTATGCAGTTGTTGAGGAGACGATCTAACTTGTTGAGATGAATTTGATTGACATCAATATAACATACGTCAGCATAGTCAAGGATGGGAAGGACAAGAGCCTGCATTAAGATTATCTTTGTACTAGAAGGAAGGAAATGTTTGAATCTGTACAGAGATCTGAGCGTGTTTGAAACCTTCTGAGATATGTTTCCAATATGCCCATCCCAACTGAGAGTACTGTCAATAACTAAACCTAAATTCTTAACTTTTGACAAGTACGGTATCACCTGGCCGTTGTAATTCAATGGGGTCACAGAAGCCACATCCACCTTGGATAGTTGACGGGAACTGCCAATAATTATCGCCTGACACTTACTAGGATTAACAGATATGCCATGACTGGCTGACCAGTCGTGAATTTTCTGAAGGTCTTGGTTAATACACACGATGGCTTTGTTTATACACACGATGCCTTTTTTACTAAATACTTTCTAATATTTGTTATTTCCGTTAAACATTGTAATAATTCATTTTCCATTCCCATAAAACATAAAATAATATTAATCAGTACAACTCACCATCTCGCACGAGTTACCATGGTAGGGGCTCCAGGATGATCGTAACAATTACACATTGGAATGTGGCTTCTTTCCATATTTGTCACGCAGATAAATATATTGTGTCTACACTAAACATCTTTAAGCTACTTTAACAATATTAAAATAGAATTACTGGAATAAATAATTCATTCATAATAAAATAATACGCACTACACTACGTTAATATTTCTAAAATATATTTAAAAAGTTAACCATCACTTATAACGAAACTCGAAATTTTCACTCATTAACTTTTCACTGCACTAATTATGCTTTTCACGTATTCACTTAAACTTGGTCCATTTTTGTAGTTTGGTACTCCAGTTGTTCTCTTCCCACAGCAGCAGGTACTGGTCGCAGACGAAGCGATCGACGTAAATCATTCAGGGTTATTTCTCGCCGCATCCATTTCTTATGGGTTTTCTTGTAGTACTTATAAAAGCAGACTAGGCTCCCCAATGCGATTAAAGTTATAATCACAATAAGTAATATATTGGTGGTGCTAACATGATATTTTAAATCTTCCGTCGCCGACGCAGAGTTACTTCCCCCAGAAGCATTTTGGGCAATTACAATGTCGTCTGCTTTGACTGATATTTACCCATTTTATATAAAATAATACTTTATATTTTCACTGATTTTACGACACAGATAGATCGTTGCGTTACGGACGCCGAATTATAATGTTCCATTATTAAATTTTTCTTCACTGACAAATGCACACGGTAATACGATCCGCGCTCGCGAGTCGACCCAAAAATGGCAGGGTCGCCATGAAGAGAAATCAAACAACCGTTCAGGCTCAATGATGGTTTAATACTAATCCAATATAATATATCGATACAACATGCAGATTATATGTAGGTAATAGGTATATATGTCTTAAAGTCTACGTATACACTTCAAGAGTTTAGATTAATTTAAACAGTAAATTATAGTTAACAAAATTATTAGAAAGTTTATTGGAATTTCATTTGAGATTGACCCTAGGGTCAATGTCGACTGATAGTTTTTTTTAACATACTATAAGGAAAAATTTACTAACCCCCTTTTAAATAATAGTAGTGAAATAAAATTTATAATTTTATTTTATTGTTGTTGAACAAAAATTAGGGTGTGTGTTCTTTTACAATATACTGCCTAACTGTTGAACATTTTATGGTTTTATTTTATAACAACCCACTGAAGCTTGCGTTGCGGATTTTCTTCTTTTTCCCCAAAAGGGACAAAATCCCAAATGTAACAACATACACAATCGGTTAGGCTGGATGGTATACCTACTATGTTCCTTAAGTCCTATATGTCACATAATAATTGGTTGTGCGGGCGATTCAATTGTGGACTGTAATTGCGGGGCGGAGAAAGCTAAAATTGATACGCGATAATCGACAAACCAGAGGAAGTTGGAATGGGCACGATACCTTGACCGCCTCGTGGTGTGCGGGATGCTTGAGGTTGCCGGGGACGTCCCTGGTCTTGGCTGCAGCAGTTTCTGGGTTTCACATGCACTGCACAGTTAACACACGCGTTTTGTTGAGTGTTTATTAGGACTAGGCTGCTAAATCAATAATCTTGCGAAATTAGATGCGGGTGCGCGGAGCGGCCATTGCGGTTCTTCCCCTCGCTTTCTATTGCTATATATGGGCAGCGGTGCGGTGTCATTTTGTACCGCTAGATGGCGGTGACAGTTGTCTCGCTCTTCTATACGCGAGCCAAGATATGGGCGAGGGAGAAGGGAAAAGGAAGTTTGAATGGTAATGTCGACAACTATTTAATTAAGAATTCAAAATCGACGATACATGCAAATAAATAACGCGGCACATTTGAAATCTATACCGGCGCAACCAATAATTCTTATCGTTACAACATCCACCTACCCGTCTCAGTGGAAAACTACTAAGGTTATACCTATCCCAAAATCCCGTATGAAATAAAACCTCAGTCGAGGAGTATCGGCCTATAGCAATACTCTCAGCACTTGCTAAAATATTCGTGTCACTTTTGCATAAAACCATATACAGTCAAGTTCAACCCTTCCTTCGAAAAGAACAGCACGGCTTTAGGACACAAAAGTCAGTAAATACTAACTTGCTTACACTAGTCCAATATATAACATCCAGCCTCGATCAAGGAAGGCAAGTCGATGTACTGTATTTTGATTATAAAAAAGCATTTGACCGAATGGATAATGTGGCGGCCTGAGTCGCCACATAATTTATTATGATCACGTATCGGTTAAAGAGTTTGTAAGCACATTCCTAAACGCGTGCAGATCCGATAAAGATATGACACGGCATCATCCCTCCAACATCTACGTAGTTATTATTGTATAAATAGTCTTGTAAGGTTTAGATAATAAGTTAGTCACAATGTAGTCACTGTAAATATACAACATCATATAAATAGACGCAGTCGTTATTTACCATCGCCATGGAGCCATCCATCATCACAACCTCTCACACCTTCCCGGCGGAACACTGGTGACCCCGCTCAAGCAACAAGCAACCTTCCAACGGAGTACCCCAAACAGAACACGTGAGTCATTTGCAATATCTACACATCAACCATGGCAGCAACATCTATTCAGCGACGGACACAACAAAATCTTCAAGATAAAATCACTACGCCGTGCCACTTTGAGCTGCGACTACGTCATTTAACATCATTCTTATGGCTCCCACAACTTTGGCTTCATTTCCGGCACATCGTATCAAGAACGTTTCATCGACCAAGGCAAAGAAATAAGGTACCCAGAAAAACAATGCGAAATAGAGTATACTAACGATTTCATAACTGTACACATTATGTCATAAATTGTGCGGCGCAGCGAACGCGCAAGAATTTCCGACGCAGCATTTTTCGCCGTTTACTCTACGCTTGCACAAGGTCAAGATCAGAAAGAACACAATATGTTGCTTATTCATCACGATTATGAAAAATGAAACAAAGGAAAATAAGCATATATGTATACAACGAGTATTCACCCGTTTAACCGCCTCACTTTTACCGACTGACAAAGTGGTTTGAGGTATGTTATTTATAATTACGGGAAGAGATATTTAGAAGCATTATTTTACCAGTCGATGGTTTTATGAGATATTATTACACTTCATAAGACGCCTAAAATGCTCCTAGCTACCTCCAGGCGAATTGATTTCTCCGGTTATCTGATAAAGAGCCAAGGAATACGCCAGTCTGAGGTTAATTATGAAGCTATAATGAAGTCGTACTCAAAACGAAGATATTCAACAAGTTTAAAATGCTTTGATTGTGCAATAAAAATACAGTAGAATAAATAAGCACAAACCATGTTAAGGTAACTAATGTAATAATAAGATTTTTGTCAATTTTAATAATATTTTTTTTAGCTAGGCACTTATTTCCCTATATTAAGCATGTATACTGAATGCAACATGTCTTATCTCTATGTACTTAATGTTTAATCCTAGTCAATTCTAATTTTTATGTTTTGTTATTATGTATTTTATTAAGTCTAATAGTTCAATTTATTATTAACATGTAATGCGTAATTTAAAGTTCATTGCAAGAATATGCATAATTTAAAGTTGTACTTGTTTATGCCACTTAATTTGTGTCTTGGTATAACGTGATATAAAAATAATATTAGTAACAATATTATGATGTTGCGAGGAATTATAAAAAATATTCGTGTACGTAAATGTAAAACGACCGATTGTTTTTTAAAAGGTATACCTATAATAAGTATTTTGTTCAAATACAAAGAAACAGCTCTCTTAGCAGCATTCAGCAAGCCAGCTAGCCGTAAGGTTCCATCGCAGCAACGTAACGCTTCCTGGATCCTCGGCATCACTCGACGGTCAAAATAAGTACCGTCGCACTCCACACGTCTCGACTCACAGCAGACATGGTAGCACACGCTCGTCTCGAGTCATGTAGACCGGAGAACGCTCGTTTTGTCAATGAAGACTTGAGCACGGTCATCACGACTTAACGTGGATTAGAGCACCACTGGCATCTCCAAGCTGAAGACCTGATGTTTTTTTTCATTCCCTTTTTCAAGGGGGGGAGTACTGTGGCGGCCTGAGTCGCCACATAATTTATTATCATCACGTATCGGTTAAAGAGTTTGTAAGCACATTCCTAAACGCGTGCAGATCCGATAAAGATGTGACACGGCATCATCCCTCCAACATCTACGTAGTTATTATTGTATAAATAGTCTTGTAAGGTTTAGATAATAAGTTAGTCACAATGTAGTCACTGTAAATATACAACATCATATAAAGAGACGCAGTCGTTATTTACCATCGCCATGGAGCCATCCATCATCACAACATCGCACCTTCCCAGCGGAACAGATAACAATATCCTTCTGGCGAAGCTCGATTCCCTAGGACCCCTCCACAATTACTGCAACTATTAAAAAGTTATCTCTCTGATCGGCGTCAATATGTTAGGTATAGCTGTTATGTCTCAGAGCCTTATCCTCCTAAATAAAAATACATCCTAAGCTTGCAATAAGAGAATTATCAACTTACATTAAGAATATTAAGAATTGTTTTAATTCAAGATTATTTCAAATGTCAGTTTAAGTTATTTTTTTTTAATGTAAGAAAATATTAGTTTCAATATATATGAGGCAACTATAATCTTGGTCTAATGCAATTTGCTTTCATGCAAGATTATTTTACTTATTCGGAGAATACCGTTTTTTCTGTGTACAATCCAGAGGTCGAAGCCCGTTTCATAGGTTTGGAAGATACAAAGAAACACAGACAAATAATTCAAGGTCAAGAGTAAGAGACGCATCAGTGCCACGGCGAACACCGGAAAGCCCAGATTGGCTGTGTAGACACCACTACCGCTTCCGCGAGAGAGCGAGGATCTGCACGTCACCATGTAGCTGGTCGAGTGATATGTTTATATTGAAGGTGTCTGCACATTCATTCAAATGTAAGTTGTCAATAGTAATAAACTAGCTATCACACGCGACGGTTGTTTCACTTATTCGAAAACTACACTACTCCCAAAGGTTCCCTTAGTCAGTGCACAAATAATAATGTACCACAACTCATACCAACCAACCAGAATCCATGTACGACAGATTGTAATAGTGACTTGGTAATATTTAGTGATGAATTTGGTAAAAACATGGGTCGGTTGTTATTTGACTTGGGACATTCAGTAATCAATTATAGTATACCTGGTGCTTCTTATCAACATATTTTGAAGAGAGCTTTAGAATATAAATATAACCCTGATAGCACCTTACTAATATTTGTTGGTAATAGAGGTAACTAGAACAAAAAAAGCCTTATAAAATGTTCAGAAAGTTTGAATAAGTTAATTGTAAAGAAAATTATATTGTTCACATTACCCTATTGTAGTAGTTTGCCACAGGAGGAAAATACTATTAGATATAAGCTTAACATAACATTAGATTTATTTTGCAAAAATGACATAATGCATTTAATTGACACTAACAATTATGTTAGTAATTTTTATTTGACTAGAGATAGTTATTATCTGCAACATAATTATAAGCGACAAATAGCTTTATCGCTATCATATTGTATTTTAACGTCAGCCAAAAACTTGGCTGAACAAGTATCTTTTATTGAGCAATGTATATTTGACATAGACGTCAGTAGTGCTTCTACTGACATTCCAATTAATTATTTAAATTAAATTATAAGACAAAAGAGGAATACTCTTGCGAAATGTTTGATAATACAATTAAATTAAATGAATGTAAAAATAGCCTTAGGAAAAGCCCCTATCAATCATTAAATTTAAAACATCAAAGGAATGATGGGCAAAGATTTAGAGATTGCATTGTTCATGAACTGTAATAAAATTGATATTCTTTGCATAACCGAACACTGGCTTAGAGAAAATCAGTTCATGTTCAATTTTAAGAATCAATTGGTAGGAAGTTCGTTCAGTCGAGGAAATGCTATACATGGTGGCTCCTTAATTATTGTTAATAAAAAGTTTAAATTAAATGAAAGCAAAGACATAGTGAGCCTCTCGGTTGAGCGAACAATAGAAATAGCTTGTGTGGAGTTGGAGCAGTTTGTTGTATTAAGTGTATACAGACCCCCTTAAGGATATGATTTTTTTGAAAAAGTTACGGATGAGGCATTGCGTAAGGTCCGCAATGTACGTAAAACCATAATTGTTTGCGGTGATTTTAATATAAATTTGTTAGAAAATTCCACGTTGTCAATTAAAATTAAAAACTTATTTCTTTCATACAATTTGAATCATTTATTTTTGGAGCCGACAAGAATAACTGCCACTTCGGCCACCTGCGGGTCGGCTAAAAAATATGAATATGAACATGGGCTTCATTTGACATTTGAAGCATTTTGATATGAAGTTGGCGGTATCGCCTAACTACCTTAACTTCATATTTTTGACGAAAGCAATAGAGTGAATGATTGGCTTAATTTTCCTATACGTTAGACAGAAGTCGGTATCGCGTAAAAATTTTAAAAAAAATAGCCGGATTGTAATGTCAAATGAAGCCAATAGCAAATTTGTCATTGACTTCAATTTTGAACCGACTGTTTAACTCGACTTGAGTATAAAATTTGCTTTTTTAACTTCTTTATTACTTAATAGACTTAATTTCGGCCGTATGCCGTCATCACGAGCGATCTGCCGAGCTACGGCAGAAGAGAAACACCTGAAACGGAGGTAGGCGATGGAGCGGTAGATACTGCGGGATTCTTGCAGCTTGTGCCCGAAACTTCCTTTGTTTCGTCATTTCGTCTCTCGAAGTCGCAATACTTCTCTATGTGAAGACATCATTCCACTTCTACCAAGTAATCGGAGATGTACAGCCGTGCGTCCGGAGATTAAGGTAAGGATTCAGCAAATAGACCCACTTAGAAGCTCACCTTATTTAATTCAAAATTTCATTGATCTTACTGTTAAAAAAATATTATGTTTCAGGTTTTAGCTGCATTGCATTTTTATGCAAGCGGTGGTTACCAGCAGAATGTCAGGAATGAAAGGTCCCTTGGCCTCTTACAGGCTACAATGTCTGAGTGCCTTGCAGAGGTAACCAATGCCCTTAATTCTCCTCTAATCTTGAGAAAATATATACATTTTCCAAGATCTCAGAGTGCACAAGCAGCTGTATCACAAAGGTATGTTGTATGCATTCATTGGTTAATACAACTTTAATAAATAATAATAATAAAATAAACTTTATTTTCTCATCACAAACACATGTAAGTATACAATCTTTGTTACAAAAGTAGTAAAGATTTGTTATGATTGCTGTTGTTTTAGATTCATGGAGAAATTCGGTTTCCCTGGAGTTTGGGATGTGTGGATGGTACACACTGTGCCATCATCCAGCCCAAGGATGACGAGGAGGCTTATTTTAATAGAAAACACTACCATTCTTGGAATGTGTTGGTTGTAAGTATACCCAGTCAAGATGATCCTTTAAATACTCGTAAAGAATTTACATTGTTTAGGTATGTGTGATGCGGCATTTGGTGGTGTGCGTCATGATTCCTTTGTATGGAATGCATGTCCTGTAAAGGGAGATATGCAGCGGCTTTATGAAGAAGGCCACCACTTTTGGCTTTTAGGTGTGTGGCTTTGTATGTTTCTACTACATAATAAAATTTTTACTTGAATCATGGATAGAATACAAAACTTAGTGACATTATGTACAATTATACATGATAGAAATAGAAATAGGTAAACAATCTGTAGCAACATAAATGGAAGTAAAGGTAGTTTGTTTTTAAAAAGTCTGTCATTGAATTGAATTATACAAGTATTACCATATACCATGGAGACTTTTAGCAAAGGGCTTTATTAATTAATATATATATGTTTACTTAATACTATTCTTTTTTATCAGGAGGATTGTGTCTGCTATCAAAGGTAATGGGTTCGAATCAAGCCTAAATAGAAAAAATATTGTGTTATTTATTTATTTGTTTTTGTTTCAGATATATCGTAATGATTGGTTCAACTTCTCCTATTATTGGTCTAAAATTTGTCAACTAACTTGCTTTGATTATTGTAAGAAAATAAATTGTTAATTTTTTTTATTGATAATAAAACAAAATATTGAATTATGTCGTATTTTTATTTACTTATACTCAACTCAACTCAAAATTTCTTTATTCAATAAACTTAAAATAAGCATTTTGGATCGTCTAAATTTATTTAGATGGATGGGCTCCCGCCCACACATTCAGGAAGTCTTTTAGCTGTGGAAAAGAACGGGCGCAAGAAACTCCACAGATTTATAATAATACTAGCGGCCGCTCGCGGTTTCACTCGCGTGGTTCCCGTTCCCGTGGGAATATCTGGATAAAAAGTATCCTATATGGTTAATCCAGGTTATAAACTATTTGTATGCTGAATTTCATCCATATCCATTCAGTAGTTTTAACGTGAAAGAGTAACAAACATCCATCCATTCTTACAAACTTTCGCGTTTATAATATTAGTAGGATAGAAGTAACGACATTTACAAAACAATATGTCGTTACCAAATTATACAAATTACTAATATGTTATGCTCATCATAGTGCATGTACGCACTATGTCCATACATATTTGTCATTTACATCTTCCACTTCATAATAACCTTTACTCATGAGGGTTTTTTTAACAAGGGCTTTAAATGTATGAAAAGGCATTTTAGTAATATTTAGTGAAAGTTTGTTAGAAAACATTACACATTTACCCATGAAAGTGTCACCTGTTTTATGAAGCCTAAAACTAGGGACGGCAAGCTTATTTTTCCTACGAGTGTTTAAGTTATGAAGATCACAATTTTTAACAAATGTCTTTTCATACATAAGGTTTTCAAAAATAAATTGTGATGCAATAGTTAATATATCGATTTTTTTAAACACTTCTTTGTGAGTACCTAGACTTGATGTTGCATAATATGGCGCGGACTGCTCTTTTCTGTAGAATAAATACATCGTCAATATTAGCAGTGGAGCCCCACAACAGTAAGCCATAAGACATCACATTATGGAAAATAAACTACTCTTGCCGTCTCAACATCAGTTAGAAGCCTTATTTTCTTCACTGCATATGCAGCTGAACTCAGTCTTACAGTAGAATCTACTAATTCAACTACATTATCTTTCATCTTAATTTGTGTGCTGACCTGTCTTACAGTAGGTAAAGAAAATTTAACACACTTTGTTTTTGCTGAATTCAGTAATAAATTATTAATAGTGAACCAATGTAATACCTTTGTGCACTATATAAATAGCTTACAAAAAGAACAACTATCGTTAAAAACAAAGTGATGGACACCTTTTAAATCAAACAAAGAACGGCAAGACAACTGCTCTATGCACTAACTCACAGCGAACTGTCTGCTAACAAATACATTTAAATAATATCAGTAACATGATATTTCAAATAAATCATTAAATAACCATTAATCACAGTTATAACGTTATTATTAAGAAATATTGTTAACCCCTTGCACCATTGCCAAAAGGCACATGAATAATAGCCATGAAATTTATATGAAACTTTTTATGGCGTCGTCGGTCGTCCGATTTGCTTCTAACTTGATAGAAATATTGTTTATAACAAAAAAGAATATAGTCTACTAAGGGCCAATTTTTAATCCTCAGATAAAACTTATCCGTTTGATAAAATATTACGCGATGTCACTTAGACAAAAATTAAAGACATGATATTATGACAAAACATTTTCAAGATTTTTTCAAACTACTCCGAAACTGAATAAGGCAAACAAATTGATTGACAAAATAACGAGTTTTGATATAAAAGTTAGTATTAAATAAGAAGAATGGTTTTATTATATTATTAACACCGTTATATTAAACATCAAGTACGAAAACAGTCCATCGATATCAATATCAACTCCTACCACATTACTAATTCCCAGAGGCGTGCCTAGGGCTTCAGATTGGAGGAAGCCCGCAACCTGAAGTTCCTAATCTTGCTACCTGGTACAATGTTGGTGCCCATTTGTGACGTGCCGTTGCACTCCAAACGTTCTTGTCGTTTGTAAAAAAAACAGCCTATTACCTTCTATTACATCTTGAATGTGATTTTTTGTGAGAAATTTTTGGAAAAAAAAAATTACTGCGGCCAATTTTGGCGTTCTTTATCTCAAAAACCAAAATACATTAACAGTATTTACTTATTGAATAGTGTAGAATTGCTATTGGCATAGTACGTAGCGGCCTCGCTTTTTGTAAATATCGCTTAACTTTTTATTTAAACCCAAAACTGCAGAGAAAGATTTTCATAAATTGCGCTAGGGCACTTTTTTGAGCTCCTCTCATTTTTTTATTTCATTTGTTTAATTTTAATTTGTAAATTTTCTATAAATACAACTAAGTACAAAATTACTACAAAATGCGATGCGCCGGCCGTCCGAACTCAGCTTTTTCTCACAGAGTGGAGATTCGTAATATTAAGCATGCATTTATTATCCTATTTCGATAAAAACGATAAATACAACTGGAAAATTACTACAAAATGCGAAAATGGGCATTTTGCGCGGGAATCACAGTCGATATGTAGGCCTCTACACTTAATTTGTTAATTATTACTTAATTACTTTGAATGGAAGCAACCAACAATCCAAATAGTTTTTTACATAGACCTATTATAATTAATGCCTTAAATGACTTTTAATAGTATGCGAAATACATAAATCATGTGTGATGTTCAAAGAATTTATTTACCTCTGCCTTTCGTAGGTATGCCAATTGTTCCGTCTGCTGATGTAGTATGCGAGGTTGTGAAGATGGTAGAGGGATTCCATGGCGATAGTAAATAACGACTGCGTCTCTTAAAGTGATGTTGTATATTTACAGTGACTACATTGTGACTCACTTATTATCTAAACCTTACAAGACTATTTATACAGTAATACTACGTAGATGTTGGAGGGAGGATGCCGTGTCATATCTGTATCGGATCTACACGCGTTTAGGAATGCGCTTACAAACTCTTTAACCAATACGTGATGATAATAAATTATGTGGCGACGCAGGCCGCCACAGTACTCCCCCTCTAGAAAAAGGGAAAAAATCCATCAGGTCTTCAGCTTGGAGATGCCAGTAGTGCTCTATCCACGTTAAATCGTGATGAGCGTGCTCAAGTCTTCATTGACAATACGAGCGTTCTCCAGTCTACAGTGACTCGAGACGAGCGTGTGCTACCATGTCTGCTGTGAGTCGAGACGTGTGGAGTGCAACGGTACTTATTTTGATCGTCGAGTGATGCCGAGGATCCAGGAAGCGTTACGTTGCTGCGATGGAACCTTAAGGCTGGCTGGCTTGCTGAATGCTGCTAAGAGAGCTGTTTCCTTGTATTATTCGATATATGAACAAAATACTTATCATAGGTATATCTTTTAAAAAACGACCGATTACACGAATAATTTTTATAAGAAACTTGATTTTTCTTTAAAATGTTTAAAATTCCTCTCAACATCCTAATATTGTTTCTAAAATATTTTTTTATCACGTTATAAGTACCAAGACTATACACACAAATTAAATTTTTAAATGACATAAGTATACACTTAAAATTACGCATATTCTAAAAAATTAACTGTTTGCGCTTAAGGCACCAACATGCGGCGCAGGGAAAGGATGGGACTTACCGGGGTCCGAGCTGTAGACACTGGAACGTGCTGGAGGTGAAGGTGGCTGGCGCTCTAGGCGCGGGCGGCGGGCTTGAGGGCGGCAACACACACACAGTTCACTGAGGGCACTGGTCGGTGGCGTTTTAGGGGGAGGTGAGCTGGTAGTCCTAGCTCTAGGTCACTGCACACACTGTACACATATGTGACGTGGTCACGGGCTGAGTTCTAGGGCGCGCGACGCGTGGGTTCGCCTTGATAGCTCGGAGCACACTGGTTTGGCGCCAGCGCCGGTCGGCGCGGGCTAACACTTCGTCCGGTATATTTGTCGTTGCACTCTGATTGGCCGGCGCAGAGACGGCTGTTATTCGTCGTTGCGCTGTGGCGCAAACATTAACAATAGACAATAAGTTGATAATAAACAGAAATAATACCAAAAAATTTAAATCAGATGTGACTAAGATTAAACATTACATAGAGATAAGACATGTTGCATTCAATTTATTATAAGGAAATACGTAAATAACAAAAAATTCAATTAAAATTGACTAAAATCTTATTATTACATTAGTTACCCTAACATGGTTCATTTTTGTGCTTATTTATTCTACTGTATTCTTATTGCACAATCAAAGCATTTTAAACTTGTTGAATATCTTCATTTTGAGTACAACTTCATTATAGCTTCATAATTATCCTCAGACTGGCGTATTCCTTGGCTCTTTGTCAGATAACCGGAAAAATCAATTCGCACTGGAGGTAGCTAGTAGCATTTAAGTAAATTATGAAGTGTAATAATATCTCATAAAACTACGACTGGTAAAATAATGCTTCTAAATATCTTTTCCCGTAATTATAAATAACATAACTCAAACCACTTTGTCAGTCGGTAAAAGTGAGGCGGTTAAACGGGTGAATACTCGTTGTATACATATTATGCTTATTTTTCTTTGGATTCTATTTATTTATTTCTATAGAAAAATCCACAACTCTACAAAATTCATTCCGTATTTATTCATTAATGCCGTGAACTTGACTTTGCGCAAGCGTAGAGCAAACGGCAAAAACTGCTGCGTCGGAAATTCTTGAGCGTTCGCTGCGCGCCGCACAATTTATAACATAATGTGTACAGTGATGAAATCGTTAGTATATTCTATTTCGCATTGTTTTTCTGGGTACCTTATTTCTTTGCCTTAGTCGATGAAACGTTCTTGATACGATGTGCCGGAAAGAAAGCCAAAGAGCCATAAAAATGATGTTAAATGACGTAGTCGCAGCTCGAAGTGGCACGGCGTAGTGATTTTATCTTGAAGATTTTGTTGTGTCCGTCGCTGAATAGATGTTGCTGCCATGGTTGATGTGTAGATATTACAAATGACTCACGTGTTTTTTTCGGGGTACTCCGTTGGAAGGTTGCTTGTTGCTTGAGCGGGGTCACCAGTGTTCCGTCGGGGGAAGTATGAGGTGGTGATGGTGGAGGGATTCCATGGCGATGGTAAATAACGACTGCGTCTCTTAAAGTGATGTTGTATATTTACAGTGACTACATTGTGACTCACTTATTATCTAAACCTTACAAGACTATTTATACAGTAATACTACGTAGATGTTGGAGGGAGGATGCCGTGTCATATCTGTATCGGATCTACACTCGTTTAGGAATGCGCTTACAAACTCTTTAACCAATACGTGAAGATAATAAATTATGTGGCGACGTAGGCCGCCACACCAATCATCAACACGTTTATGTACACATTTGTTTGCAACACATCACATGCCCAACACATCTAAGTTCGTCACAGAGACCAATAAAGCGACGAACTGAACTCAGAACACATTTTTTTTTATCACAAATTACGAACACACCTTGTTACATAAAAACAATCGCTCAAACAAAGTGAAGTGTGACAATAACAAAGAATAAAAAATGGCTGGCTGCAGCCTGTGGCTGCTGCACAACACAATCGCGTGTTAACGCTCGCCTCTGATTGGTTCGCCCGAGCTCGAGCTGTCGTCGGTCGCCTCTGATTGGTTCGCCCGCGTTGAAGTTGCACGTGATTCGGTAGAAATAAAGCCTGATTTGGAGAAGGCCTTACTTGCGAACTTCATAACGCAAGCTGGCTTTGACGAAGAGTATGAATTTCTCATAGAATCTATACATTTTTACGCAGTATTATGTTTATAGAGTAGCAATTTTGTTAAAGTTAGAAGAGAGCGGATATACTTTAAATCCGAAGCCCGGTTGCAAGCCAACTTGTGCGAGAGAGATGTAAAGCATCGCACGATTTATAAGCAGCTTTATGCGATTTGTTTGGTGATTCTTAATATGAGAAACTTATCAAATTGATAATTTAAATAAAAAAAAAAAAAAATAGTTTATTTCGTTAACCTTTCTTTAACAATTTTATTATGTGGCCAGAACTACCCAGGAAGCATGAAGTAATGCTTGTTTTGGGCGGTTCTGCTCCTCCCTAGGATCTCTTATATTTATTTTAGGTACTTAACTAGATAACTATTTTACTTAATTACAAGTACAAACATTAATGAAAAGGTAAAGATTAAAATTTAAGAACTGGTATGAGTCAGGTAACACAAACTCAGTCATACATATAAATGTATGAGTGTGTTAGCGTGTGTATATGAGTGTGTGTGTACGTGTGTATGAGTGTGTGTGTGTGTGAGTGTATGCGCGTATGTGTGTGTGTGTGTGTGTGAGTATACTAAGCGTGTGTGTATAATAGCCCAATGTGTACTAAAATGTGTAAATGCTGATAAAAGAAAATTAACGATGGAAAAAATATTAAGTGATTTTAATTATTGCGTTTTACCAGTAGTGATATTGAGTTTTTCTTAGGGCAAGCCGGGCTTTTCGGCTTGTATGAAGGTACCGCCACTGCTAATTCCAATCACAGCCAGAGTTACCTACAACTCCGCACCCCCCTGAATTTTGCCGATTGCATGTTTTAGTAAAACTCGCTGAAAACAAGTTATGTCGTCTGTAGCGTACATGCAGACACTGTTTGCGACCTCATTTCAATACATAATTCTTTACATTGTTAACTTTAAAAGAAAAATGATGTGCTGTATCCATAAATTGTACAAAATACATAAATGGACGTGTTGGTGCCATGAAAGATATATTATTCACTTCTAAATAACTTTAAAATAATTTATTACAAAAGTTCTAGGAACTTTACTGCATACGATAACACAGAAGCATAGCAGCATGCCTTTAATAATAGTTTCTCCTCGTGTCTAAAGAGGGCGCGGGTGTTGTTTTTTAGATATGTAAAATCATCGCGAATTATACATATACCTTAGAAAATTTTAAATACAATTTAAGAGGCCTATTACATCTCGACTGATTTTTGCGTAAAATGACCAATTTTGGCGTTATGGATCTCTGAAACAAAGATACATTAACAATTATGACTTATTGAATAGTGTAGGATAGCTATTGGAATAGTGCGTAGCGGCCTCGCTTTTAGTAAATTTGGCTTAACTTTTAATTAAACCCAAAATTGCAGAGAAAGATTTTCATAAAGTGCGCGAAAGCACTTTTTTGGGCTCATCGATTGAACTACTGTTATAGACAAGTAAAATAAAAAAAATGTAATTATATAGTCGAATAGTGCGTAGCGGCCTCGGAAAGTTTAGATATCATTGATTTTATATAGGAAAAAAATCTTATTCTAAACCAAAAAACTTCGAAAATTGCTAAAAGTTAACTGTGAATATCTCCTATCTTCGATAATATTATTGAGCAAAATTTATACCAGAGTAATTGTTACTTCATGAGGAATAAAGATTTTATAATGAATTTATTATCCTATTTCGATAAAAACGATAAATACAACTGCAAAATTACTACAAAAAGCGAAAATGGGCATTTTACGCAAAAATCACATTCGAGATGTAATAGGCCTCTTAAGTAGATTAATTTAAATGTTTATTATAATTTAGTTTTATTGCTTCTAACATTATTTTTAAAAATTGTAGAACAGGCCGCATGCCATTTGTTGCGGAGAAGAGTAAACATACAGACTGAATATACAGGGCCTCGGTATATTGCACCTAGTTATGAAAGTACACTAGCGACCTCAAGCATGAAGCAATAAACAACGCATCGCTACATACAAAAATAAAACATAATAAATATATTTTGCACCTAGATACATTTTTTATCTAGGTGCTAAAATATTTCGCGATGCGGCTATTAGAGCCTCCCCAGTGGCCTGTATGGCAGCCGTTGACGCCACTTGCGCAGCTGTAGCGGCTTCCTGTGCAGCTGTAGCTGCTCGGGTCGCACGGGTATGCTCCCGCAGGGCCGCTACCACCTCCCTCGAGCTTGCCGCTTGCGACTCCCTCAGGGCAGTCGCCTCTGCCACAACTGCCAGGTTAGAGGCTCCCGTGTTCTGGGCGCAGAGAGCCAACGTCTCCAAAGAAGCCGCCTGGCGCTCTTCGAATTCGACCGCCTACTGTGGAGGCTGCGCTTCACCTGAAAAACCGACTTCAAAATGAGGAGGAGAAAATAAATAATAATATATGTTAGGGAAGTAGAAAAGGGGAGTATAAATATCATTTCATGCATTTATGTTTTGTTTTTTAAATTAGGTTTTTGTTTTCAGTAATAAGTAATTGTTCATGTAGTTCGCGAACTATCGAGGCGCGGGCGCCCTCGTCAGAGGTGTTTCTAAAAAAATATTAGTCTGTCACTGAGGTACAATACTGCCGTTGCAGAAAAACCTAATAAAACAGAAATATTAATTTAATTTATTGTACACTATATCTCCCCACGTGCTTGTGCGTGCGTGGAAGGCCTGTGCTCAGCATTGGGACGCTTATAGGCTGATGATGATGTACACTATACTAATGTCCTATTTACTTGCGCCATTTACTCATGACAATATGAAACCTAGTGGCACTAGATGTTAAATTACAAGTTTAAAATATGTAAACCCAAAGGTGTTTGACATAAAGACAGATTAAAAAATTACCTGAGTGCAGTTGGCGCGGTGTATAGTTTATTTAGCCATGCTGCGATGAGGACGGGCCCGCTTGCAGCTCCTCCGGCGCTGGACTAGGAGGCGACACTGGCGGCGGAGAGGGCGACGCAGGTGGCACTACAGGTGGTGGTGGCAGGAACGACCTTTGTTGGACTTAAATTTATATATTAAACACATGGGTTAATAAAATTGCCTATCCCGCTATTGCAATATCATTATCTGTCACACTCACTGTAGTTACTAACTTTGTACTAATATTAAAAAAGCTTAAGAAACTAACATCATAGGGAACTCCTCCATCATTCCCGTCAACCGCCACACTCGAAATTAGGCTGAGGAATCTCTCCTCTACATCTGTCAGCTTAATCTGAGATGGTGGCCCGCCACCAGTCCCCCGTGCATGCACACTCCGTGCTTGTGCCCTCTTCCGCACAGCACATTTCTTTAAATTATTCCAAACATTAAGTAAAAACAATGACATGACTCATATTGTTTTCTTAGGTTTACGTGAACACTACACATTGAAATAAACCACTTTTTACGGATGAACTCGCATATATTATGCCACGGACCCTGTAAAGGGTTTGAAATGTCAGGACTAAAAATAAAACTTTAAATGTACCTAGTTAATAAACGTCAGTTCATATGTAAAAAGTGTTTCATTTCAATTATTTGACTCCTTTGCACTTTACATACAGTTATACCAAAAAGTTGTTAATTATTGTTAAGCTAATAAAAGTAAAACATAATAAGTTAGACTTTAATATTACGCAATGAATTGAATAGGCATGTAAAACAATGTGATAACTTTTTTGCATGCAGTGAAACCAAAGTAAAAAATGAAACACAATATGTTAGTAGGAGACAACATTAAGCAATGTATAGGATACTTACGTCCCTCCATTTACCACTTTAGTGGCGCCAACGCCAACAGCGTTTAGCTGGGTCGCCAGCCGCTCCCACTTGTCGCGGACCTGCAGCTTTGCTAATGGGCCGGTGTTCCAAAGCCGGCCACAAGCGAAACCGCGGTCCGCCTCCATGGCATCCAAAAGCATGTGAAGCTGCTGTTCACTTATAATTTTGCGCGCTGGCATTCTGTCTGAAACATTACAATAGGAACCGTAAATAGTACAACAATGATATTTTATGTTAAGGTCATTGTAGTACAAACGAAATGTTGGAAAACATAACTACATTTCGCAACTACTTAATCTCGTTGTTGAATAATTTCCACTATTAGTTTTATATGAAATAAAACTTATGTACTTACTTCTCTTTCAATTATATTTAAAATTAAACTTTTGAAATCGTTTTTTCACCCAAGTCACAAAGCAGCACAGACAGACGTCAAAGTCAGTCAAATCAAATATTCGCGCACTTCGATAATAAACCACAGATTATCGTATCAAACCACGAGCTGCGTTTAGATCGTATTTTTTTTTGCTTTTTCTCTTTTAGTTATCGATGTTATCGAGCATAAGAGGTAAAGTTTTGATATTTAACTTAGTTTTTATAAGTTTTTGTTTACCATAACACAATTTAAAGCCAAAAATCTACATGTAACACAATTAAGAAAAAAAACCAGAAGTTTTATAAAATTGATGCTATAAAACGTAACCATCATTCACTCATTAACTTTATGTCCATACAGAATTTTAGGCGATACCAACAGGCTGAAGCCCATGTTAAGGACATTGGCTTCGATGAAGTTCATTTACATTGGCTTGGATTTTTTAGGCGATAGAACCACTGTATTGATAACATATATACTAATGTAATACCACTGGCTAAGCAAATTATTAATAACCTGGACTCTGATCATTGTGGCCAAATGGTCAGCTTTTCACACCATCGTAAGCAGGTAATGAAAAAAAATATCACTGTTGTGCCAAAAACTGTAGGTCGGCTGGTACGCTTTAAAAGCAATCTAGACACAAAATTAAATAAAATGCAAGAAAACGCCTTTATGAACTTTATGGTGAACGCAACTTTAACACCAGTGACGATTTTAAATTATATGTTAAAAATTATTCAAAGTTATTCAAAAGAGTATGTCGATTAGCTAAGGCAAACTATCTGAGTTCTAAGATTAAGAATAGTAAAAACAAAATAAAAATGACATGGAATATTATAAATAGTGAAACAGGAAATGTCAAAAGTCGTAATAATAAGTACAATTTGAATTGTGATAATAAAACCTTGACTTCTGATGCTGATGTTGCTGCAGCATTTGAGAGGTTTTTTACTGTCATTCCAGTTTCAACTACAAAAGCTTTGATTTCCTCCCCCACTGTAGCCGAATCTGTTTTGAAGGAGAATGTTAAAGTTTGTGAAAGTAATTTTAGTTTTCAAAAAATTTGCTCTGCAGATATATTAAAGACATTTAACACTCTCAATAAAAAGAAGGCCGCTGATCTGTGGGGTAATTCCATGGACGTCGCTAAATCACTAAGAGTTTTAGACCTATTTCTGTGCTACCCACATTTAGTAATATTTTTGAAAAGTTGATGCTAGACCAAATTCAAATTCAATTTTTTAGAAAAAAAACTTTTACATTCTAAACAGTATGGTTTTACCAGGGGTCGCTCAACAACTGACGCCGTTGTTGAGCTTTTATTTCAAATATTTGATGCCTGGGAGGATTCACAGGATGCCCTAGGGGTATTTTGTGATTTATCCAAGGCTTTCAATTGTGTTTTACATGAAACATTGGTCAGGAAGCTTAACCACTATGGAATTAGAGATACTTCTTTGAGTCTTCTCATCTCATACTTAAGTAACAGGATTCAGAAGGCCGACATTAACGGTAAAAGATCTTCGGGATCAGTGGTAAAAATGGGAGTTCCGCAGGGTTCAATACTTGGTCCATTCTTGTTTTTGGTTTATATTAATGACTTACCTTATTTTGTAAAAAACAGTCATGTGCTAGTATTGTTTGCTGATGATACTTCACTTTAATTCAAAGTGAAACGACGACACCAAAATTATGATGATGTGAATAATGCGGTCTCACAGATTTTTCACTGGTTTAGTGTAAATAACTTGCTATTAAATGAGGGAAAAACCAAATGTATAAGATTTGTATTGCCTAATGTTAAGCAGGTAATAACTAGTGTACAAATTAAAGATAAGAATGTGAATCCTGTGGACACCACTGTGTTTCTAGGCATCACTTTGGATGCCAAGTTTCAGTGGGGCCCACATATAGCTAAATTGTCGACCTTTGCCGATAGGGCAAAATTTTATGAAGCCATAAGATTACATGGTGAAAGTATCGAAGATTGGGGCGCACGGTTAAGGGGTCTGGCCATTTATTGTGACTTCGGTTCGGCGCTCGACGCTTTACTTAGGGATCGCTTCATATTGGGCCTAGGAGCAGGAGTAGTACGAGACCGTTTATTTGAACAAGACGCGGCAACCTTGACGTGGGCGAGGGCGCTTGAAATCGCTCAGCAAACGGAGTGTGCGCGACAAACACGGAACGTGATTGCGGGAGTGGAGACCGAGGCTCAAGTAAAGGACGAGCCGGTATACCGTGTGAGCGAACATCGAGGGCCCGCGCGGAGTCAACATCAAGGTCGCGGGCCAAAGCAAGCGCAGTGTTCAGTGTGCGGGTTAAAAAACCATAGTGTGTTGAAGTGCCGGTATAAAAATTATAGATGCCAATCGTGCGGTGAAAAGGGGCATTTAAAGAAGGTTTGCCCAGTGAAACGCTCAAGTGCTTTACGATTAAATAATATTGCGGAGGTATCTGATGACGACGACTGTTAGAAATGCCAGTTATTTAATATGCGGTATGTAAACTACGAACCTATTAAGATCTCTGTATTGGTTAACGGAAAAAGAATGTGTATGGAGTTAGACTCAGGGTCTGGCACAAGTGTAATCTCAGAAATGTATTTTTAAATAATTTTTCCAACATTAAATTACTAAAATGTACCTTAGTTATGTGTTTATATAATGGACATAAAATCACGCCACTAGGTTATTTTTTGGCAAGGGTATCGTACATGAACCGTATTAAAGAAATAAATTTTTATGTTGTACAACACGGTGGACCGCCGTTACTAGGTCGTGATTTTATGGCTCAATTTAATATAAAGTTTACTTCTAAAAATAACAAAATTGATTTAAATTGTAATAACGTTGACATGGAGGTGTTACAATTTTTATGGAAAGACGAATTGGGATGCTTTAATAAATTTAAGGTAGAGTTACACCTAAAAAATAATGCCCTTCCAAATTTTTTTAAGCCACGTACTATACCATTTGCACTTAAAGAGAAAGTGGAGGATGAATTGAAAAGATTGGTTAATTTAGGAGCTTTAGTGCCAGTTAATTATTCCGAATTTGCTACGCCCATAGTACCCGTCCTTAAGGAAAACGGGACAGTTAAAATAGCGGGTGATTTTTGTTGTACCCTTAATAAGGTTTTAAAAATTGATAAATATCCTTTGCCGCGAATCGAAGAGGTGTTTGCAAGGATAGGCGGTGGTGAGCATTACTCAAAAATTGATTTGAGTAACGCATATAATCAATTCGTTCTAAGTGAACCTTCCCAGGACCTAACTACGATCAACACATCGAAGGGCCTGTTTAAATACACTCGCCAAGTGTATGGTTTAGCCAACGCACCAGCTATATTCCAGAAAGCGATGGAAACCTTGCTATCTGGCATTGATGGGGTTTCTTGTTTGTTAGATGACGTGTGCTGCACAGGCCCAGATAGGTCCACTTATCTATCGAGACTTAAAGAGGTACTAACTCGATTGAATGACGCAGGCTTAAGGCTGCATAAAGATAAGTGTGTTTTTTTTTCAAAACAAAGTCACATATTTAGGCTATGTAATAGATAAGAATGGGCTAAAGACCAGTCCAAGTAAAGTTAGTTGGTGCTGGCGACTTTATGATGGCTTCAACATCATAAAGTCGCCAGCACCAACTAACGTGTTAGGTATTAAGCGATTTTTAGGCGTTGTACACTAATATCGTAGTTTCATTCAGAATGCGTCCTCTTTGATACACCCGTTGCATGAATTACTTCGCGCGGATGCTAAATGGGAGTGGGGAGCGCGACAGCAGGCGGCTTTCGACCTTGTGAAAAAGGAGTTAGCGTTCGAGCGCGTCCTCGCGCACTTCTGGTGCAGACCGTCGACGCGGGGCCCGCGGGCCTGCGCGTGGTGCACGCGCGCAGGCGCCCCGACGGCACGGAAAAACCTATCGCGTTCGCATCGAGGTCATTATTGACGAATGAAAAAAACTACAGTCAGATACATAAAGAAGCTACGGCTATCATATTTGGTATTAAATACTTTCATCAATATTTATATGGCAGGCAAGATCCATTCATATTGAAAACAGATCATGGGCCGCTGTTGTCAATTTTCGGGAAGAAAAATGGCATATCCGTCACGTCAGCTTCTCGATTACAACGATACGCGCTTTTTCTATCTGCATATAATTATACAGTGCAATACATAAACAGTATCAGTAACTTAGTAACAGATTACTTTTCTCGCGCACCCCTGGCTAATGAGAAGAATAGTAAAACTGACGATCAGGGCGTAAGCACCATAAAGGTTTTAGATAGTAACATAAAACCGGTTACGCTTCCTGATATAAGTGAAGCGATTCGTAAAAACAAGATTTTAACAACCGTAATGAAGTATATGTCTTACGGTTGGAAACGTAAGTTGAAATGTAAAAATATATTGCCATATTTTTACTGTAAATCGGATCTAGAAGGGAATGACGGTTGCCTGTTCCGGGGTCACAGGGTTGTAATTCTACAAGTATTTCGAGAACGTATGTTACAAGAATTACATTCAGCACATTTCGGAATCGTCAAAACAAAAAGTGCAGCTCGTAGTAAAATGTGGTGGCCCGGAATCGACAACGATATTGAACGGTGGATAGGCGCTTGCAACACTTGCGCCAGGGCGCGCAGCGACCCGCCGCGCGCGCTGATCGCGCCCTGGCTCAGGGCTTCATGCAAGCAAGTAATGTTGACTAAAAAACATAAGCATCAAGCACTGACAAATTTCGACGGTTGAAAGCCAGACCTCGGTAGCCAAGTGGTTAAGGCAGCCGCCCGGAATGCGGAAGGTGCGTGGTTCGATTCCCGCCTGAGGTTGTCGTCTTTTTTCAGTGTTTAAAAAAAAAATTATATACATACATATTATATACATACTCATATACAGCTTGTATCAAGCAGGGCCAGCCATATTTCACGTACCTAATCACTTACTTTTAGTGAGCTGGTACACATAAAAACATTTCTTGATATCTCGGGTATTGTGGAAGTACATACTTTTAAAAATAATACGAGTTTATCGACATTATGACAACACTTTCAATCAGCTGATTGGAGTAATGAACTCTGTCTAGTGTTACTTCCTCCTTTGCCTCTGCTGTGACCCTAGTATTTTTGTGCCTATTGTGCTGACTCCACCCGCTTTATTAGTATATAAAGCGGGTGGAGTCAGCACTATTTATTTTTGATAAAGTTTAAAGGGTTCCGTGTTGTTATTTTTTTCACTAAGAACATAAGTTACGACTACCTACTTTTATTAGTTAGAAAAGAAAATTGAGACGTTCATTTAGTCAATTATTCTGTTTTCCTATCACCAGGTCTGGTTATACGAAACACACTGAGAAATGTCTTACTTCGCATAGCATTTCTACTTTGCTTAGACCGTGATTTTCTAAGCGACACATAGTCGCTGTGATTGCTGTCTCTTTCAGATTCTATGAATACGAAAGAGGCAGAGTCAATTCTCAGCGCTGCGGCAGCCGCTACTACCAAGGCTTTAACTTAGAGAATCGCACTGCTGAACAATAACTAAAGCAGTATTGTTCTGAGGCTTAGACAAGTAAATGTTTATGAATACGGGTTTCATTCAGCACTGTACTAAACTCACCCGTTAACACGCAGTAAAAATAACAAAACAAAAAAATCTGTCACCATGTGAGTTTTTATTGTAACTTTTATGTCGGCTCTAAAAAAACAGAAAATAATAATGTTAATAATTTGAACAGTGATAAAAAATGACTTAAGTAATTTAAAAATATTGCTAGTTTTCGTAACTCAAAGTCTAATTTACGAGCCCTAAACAGTATGGGCGGTATTAACTTATTGGCGGTATTGGTACTAGGAGTCATTCTTGGTATGGGCGGAATCACAAGAAAGCGTGCGAGTGCGTCTTTCTTCCTAATGGGTTCTGTAGCTCATTTTTTTTTCTAACCGCTTTGGTTGACCCGCTATAAATATATGTAAGCATTCGTGAAATCCTAACTAGTGTGATACAGCATAGTTAAACTTTACTAACTAACTAAGTTTAACGAGGTTGTATCACACAAAGTTTCAATACTTAACACATTCGTTTTTGTTTACAACAATAATGTTAATAAGAATAACATTTTTAAACATCTGTGACATGTACTAAATAAAACTTACGTGTGATGGAAGATTTTATTACTAATTGACCAAATTAATGGCAACAAACCTAAAAATAATACGCAGTGCTTAAGCCAGTTTACACTTTGGTAGTATTATGTGATGAATTGATGAATTGATGAATAACTTAACTAATTTTAAAATATTGCTGGTTTTCGTAACTTAAGTCTAAATTTTGAACCCTAAAAACTACTAGGGTTATGGGCGGTATTAACTTCTAGAACCCCAAGCGGTCGCATGAGACCGCAGTTGACTTGCCTTTGTGGGAGCGGGCGAACTACATTTTCCGAATTCTAAGTACCAGGAGTAGGCGGCACACCCCACCATAGCAACGCCCAACGGTACGGTAGGTTTGTTTGCATGTTTGCTTACAATTTTTTCGCAGTTGTTTGTGAAAGCTTGCAGAGTGCATACCTATCTATCAGGAGTATTACGAAATTATTCTTTGTGTCGGAGCAGCTAATGGCAGTCCCCGTGGTGCGCGTGAACTGTACCGCGAGAGATTCATCGACGGCAGACCAGAAGCTTAGCAGCGACGCTTGCCATCGGCGGATTGCTTTCGACGAATGGTTTTGCGTCTCCAGCAGACTGGATCCTTTCGTGGGACGAGTCCGGAGGTCCAGCCAAATATGCGGGAGCCGGGTTTAGAGGTGTTGTGCTTGTGTTTTACTGTGTTGGAGCCACTTTTGTAAACTGTTTATTGTGAAGTGCAGTGGACTACACGTGCTTCGCTTTACCTCTCAAGCCCCAAGCGGCAAGAAGTGAATCTTTGTGTGCTGTTTTTATCAGATTTATCTAATGTAAGTACTGTTGTTTATGATTAGTAGGTAATAAGTTGTAAGAAATACATCGAAATACGAGTAAAATAATACGTGATGTAATCCGTTAGCATGTTTCCAATTTCCGAGTGAATTGTAACAATATTTGTTTTGTTTACTGTTACATGATAACTTTGTTAACTATTTTTAATGTTTTACACAGTTTTTAGCTTGACAATTTTTTTTATCGACTGACCGTGAGTGAGTGAATTTCTCCAATGAATATTGATCCTTAGAACCTAACAATAAAGTTCAAAATTGATTGTACGGGCCGGCCGAGAACTGACGAGCCAGAGTGAGGCCAGTGAGTGGGGAAATCTTGTTGGCGTAAAACCATTTCGAGTGACGCTACAGTTTTACGCCAGCGGGCCTAGCATGCGCAACACGAGAAAGCTTTCTCGACCCGTTTTCTCGTGATATCTCTCTATCTCTTTTGACACTAACATGGTTGCGCTTAGATCTCTACACGATATGTCAAAAATAGACATAATAGTAGTTTTTGCTTATCTGTGGTATTTTTCTCTACAAACCCTAACATGCCAAAATAATTATGTCAAGTTTTGACAACTGTAACCGAGACGAGACTGAAATTATTGTCGTTCCCGCTATCGAAGGAAGAGAGAGTGTGAGAAGTAGTGAAAACAGCAAAAATTTGCAGTGACGATGGCGGTTCCTTATTATAATTATGTTATAATCGTATACGAAGAGCGAGAAGCGCGTAAAATACAAATAAATGTAATCAGAGACATTTGTGATCCGTTTGATCTCACCGATAGGGAGTTCCAATCGCTCTGGCGATTAACAAAGCCAATGGCTATTTACCTTATTAATAGACTTTCGCCTGATTTGGAGCCTCTAGCCGAAGGCCTACCCGTTCATTTAAAGGTACGTACGTTAGTGTTATTATCAAAGCCTAGTTTCGACACTGAATTATTAGTGAAAGACTATGATGTTACCTACTGTGAACTTTAATTTTATTATTAAATCTTTTAGATCTTGAACTCCGTACAATTTCTTGCCAATGGAGGATACCAACGGCAAGTTGGGCAAGATCACACTCAGTGCGTAGCACATACTACTGTTAGTAGTTACCTCCGCCAATTTTTAGACTCCATATATAGAAGGTACGATCAGTCTTCACTACCTTTATTTTGTAATTGTAAAAACTTGAAACTGTCTGTGTTGACCTCATTCAGAATATATCCAACACTGTTTTAAATTCACACAAATCTGGATTTTTACCTTATTTCCTTGGTAAAGTTTTTCTTTTTCACCTTTTATGTTAAAAAGATTAAAAGTTTAATGGATAGAGAAGCAAAATCTGTTTTAGTTTGTTTAGGAGGGTTCATTAAATATTTTACAACAAAGTTGAATATGAAAGTTTTGATAGCCAAGGGAATTAGGGTCATTTTGGTTAATTATTTCTATGTTACTCATTTATAATAACTTACAACTTTCAGATTATAAGCTGAGTGGGTCCACTTTCCAGCTTCAGAAACGGACAGAAGAAGTGTGTCATCAAGCTTCGAGAGGAAATATAATGTTTCGGGTATATTGGGGCTCATAGATTGTACCCACGTTAAAATATTTCCTCCTCCTGGCCCACAAGGAATCCAATATAAAAATAAGAGAAAAGATGCACATACCATCAATGTTCAACTGGTATTATTCCATTGATAGACTTATTCATTTGTTTGTATTTTGTTTACTAATTATGTTTATGAAATGTTAATACATTTTCCAATCTACTTTATGTAAAACAGGATTTTTTCCATGTAACATAATACTGTTTTTTTACATAATAATAAGTAGTTGTGATAGTGACCATGAAAGATTAAAATATTATTTTACAATCTTTCATATAGTAGACTCAAATTGCAGAATCATCAATGTGAACGCAAGGTATCCGGGCAGGGTTCATGATGCCTTCTTATGGCATCACTCTGTAGTGAGAGCAGAGATGAAGAGGATACATGACCGAGGAATTGGGAATTATTTTCTCTTAGGTAGTATAGATATTATACTCTAACAAACAAGAACAAAAGTCTTAACTTTTTTTATAGTATTGATGCGGGAGCCTTACACAAGCAAACAGATTATTTTTCTATTTGGCATCCTTAGCAAAAAGAAAGTAACTGATTACAATTTTGCAATAATAATTCAAATGAATTTTATTATTGCAGGTGATTCAGGTTATCCTCTTGAACCTTGGCTGATGACTCCGGTCCTACATGCTAATCCAGAAACTCCTGAGCAGCGTTACACTGATTAGCATTGTCAAGTTCGAAATGCTGTTGAACGGACAAACGGCTATTTGAAAGGCAGTCTAAGATGTTTAGGGATTGACCGGGTCTTGCATTATTCCCCAGAAAAAGCCTCTCAAATTATATATGCTTGCTGCATCATCTATAATTTAATGAAGCATTTCGGGTAAGCAATTTATGTTTTGTAACTTGCTATGATAGATTTATAGTATTAACTTCTGGTAATAAAGTATTTTTTATTACAGTGTACCAATGGATGAAAATACAGAGGACAGAGAGCAGCCCAATGAAGAGGAAAATCCTGTGCAGTTAGCAAGGCTGTCTCAAATCAGACGAGCACAATTAATAGAGAGATATTTTAATCATTAAAGTCATATTAATTATCTTTATATAATGTTAATACATTTTCTAATCTTTGCAATTTTATTTTCCCTTTTGTTTTAGTACAATGAAAATAAATACAGAGCTTCGACATCGCGCCAAGCGGCAGTCTGCTCAGTGCCAACAAGCAGGTCGTACTGCAGAGCGCCAAGCAAAGGCTACAGTGGCTACATCAAGAAGAAGAGCTCGGCGGACTCTACCGCCTGAGCAATTTTTGAATGCTCATAATTTAATCAAAGTAAGTAATCAACAACTTTATGTCGAAATGAGACATTTTATTTTATTGATACAATGCACTCTATTATCCTCTTGTCTGTACAACTACTCTAACTAAATGATTCTTTTGAGGATTAATTGAAGACGTGCGACTCAGTAACAACTTAAGGGAGGAGCATCTAAGTGTTTTTATAACTTAGTACTTACTTATTTGGTAATTACTGTTGCCAGTTACTGAAATTTATGGATACTTAAATCCTAACTCAATCCTATCCCAACGCAAAAGTGAGTTTGTTACACTTTCATGCCTTTACTACTCAACAGAAAAAGACTTAAGATTGGTACCTATTAATAATGAGAATTACAGTCAATAAAAGCCTTTGTGGAGACTTAGTATGAAATTTTTACCATGTCACAACACCGTTTTACATAATAGTAGTTGTGATAGTGGCCATGAAAGTTTATAATATTTTACAACAAAGTTGTGTATGAAAGTTTTGATAGCGAAGGGAATTAGGGCTATGTTTGTTAATTATTTCTATATTGCTAATTTATAATAACTTACAACTTTCAGATTATTAGCTGAGTGGGTCCACTTTCCAGCTTCAGAAGCGGACAGGAGAAGAGTGTCGTCAACCTTCGAGAGGAAATATAATGTTTCGGGTATTTTGGGGGCTCATAGATTGTATCCACGTTATAATATTTTCTCCTCTGGCCCACAAGGGATCCAATATAAAAATAGGAGAAAAGATGCACATACCATCAATGTTCAACTGGTATTATTCCATTGATAGACTTATTCTTTTGTTTGTACTTTGTTTACCAATTATGTTTAAAATGTTACTGAAATGCCTTTACATACATTTAACAAACATGTTTAAAAAACCTCATGAGTAAAGGTTATTATAAAGTGGAAGATTATGTGAATGTCAAATATGTATGGACATAGTACATGTACGAACATAACCTATTAGTAATTTGTATTAATATATTTCTTTTTGATGTATTTTGTATGACTTGGCGACGACATAATAACTTTTGTTACTTAGAGGAAGAAAAAAGTAAGGCCTCGTGAGTTTCTTGCCAGCTTCTTCTCAGTCGAAGGCTCTCCCAAAATCCGAACTGCCGGTAGATTAGTTGATTAAGGGGCCTTAGGCGGTGAAAACGGAAAAATTGGCGGTTTTCCATTAGCTGTTATTCAAAACATATTAGATATTTCGCACTGAATTTCCAATGTGTATTATAGAACGTATGTGTGAGGGGAAGAACGAAGCCAAAACACGATTGGAAACATTTTGCTCGATAGAAAAAAATCCTGAAGTTACCTGGGTGAGGCCGTGGATTTTACCACTTTTCAAAAAAGAAAATTGTCTCCAATGTTCATCATAAAATAAAACAGAAAATACAAGATCAAATGTAACACTGATCTCATAATAACTTCTTTCAGTTATTTTTATCTCATTTAGGATATTTTAAACAGATTATGGTAAAATAAACATGTTAAAACGCCAATCTGAATATTTAAGGACCCTAATTTTAGTTAAAAAAGGTGATGTCTTTGATGGTAGACTACTTACTTATCGCTATTTTTTACCTTTATTTTATGAGTCTACTGAGCAGTTTTCATTTATTCTTATTGTCTGATTGTTGAGATACAAGAACATGGTTTAAAACTATTGAAAACATGCATTATTGAATGATTTATAAACATTTAAACATTTATCTCCATTATTTCACTTCAACGTTACTGTTTTCTTCGTTACCGATATTTCGAGACACAAGCATATATAAATGTAATTTTTAGTAGAAATTGGGAATGATTATGGCAACACCAAGTATCAAGGCCAAGAAAAAAAAAAGTTGCCATCTTAATCGTGAACACAGACTATATAGTGAACAAGTTCAGACGGACATCTATCGTACATTTCTATGAAGCTTTAGAGCTGGCCGCCATCTTAGCTCAAGATTGATGTATGACATTTGTAACTTTTTAATCTTGAATGCTTAATATAAGGTGTACTCGCCACGGGCGAGACGTCTTGTAAGCGTATTAAGATACGCCTAGCGCCATCTAGCGTTGTATCGCGAAGTTGGCGCGCAGCAAGTGAAGGAACGACGCGGCCGGCGAGTGAGGCAGTCTGTCTGTTAACTACCGCGAGACGCCCACAAAATACGCGCGCTGGTATCTGCCCTTATTTATAGTGACTCCTGAACCTAATGTGAAGAGACCACCTAAATGCCTATTGTGTAGTGTAGTGACTGTGCGCCAGGAAACCAACCTACATCGCCGCCCGTGGTCAGCTCGTCCCCCGGTTCCTGCGACTCATCATCCCTGTAAGTACTTCACTATCCATACCTACTCAGCCCACAACCCTTATTTCGTCGCTGTTATTGCGAACGCCTTTCGCCGTAACATTTTGGTCATCTTCGAACCGGTAATATTAGATACCGGCGACCTTCCCGTAACCAGAACCTAACTTTCTTTTAATTTTCAATTTTAATACAGTCCGCTAAAGATAATTATTTCCGCCCATATTCTTATTCTATTTCTAAATCTTATATCTAATTCGTGCCATCATTTCTAAATTCATTTGTTCACATAACCCTGTCCCAATAAAAATTTGGTGAGGTAGTTATAAATCATTTGTGTTAGTATAGCTGGCCAACGTACACTCATATTATTTTATTTTTATTGTTGATTTTGTGTATGCAATCGAAAGTGTGATGCAATGTTGTAATGTTGTTGTAATCTGAACGGGCTTGTGTGTGTACCCAAATGATTTTTGCCTAATGATACGTTGTTCATACTCCTAACGGTAAATTAGTAGTTAAATTATTACGTTACGTATGGTATTATGACGAGAGATTGCATTGTTATTTTTCCCGTTTTATTTTTTAAGGAATTTTTTATGTTCTTGTCGTGTTAAATCGGCTCAGATCTCGTGCATGCTCACCACGCGTGCCAAATAGCGTGCTTTATTTTTTCGCTCGTGTTAATTTTATATCTATTTTTTTTTGTTTTTAATTTTTGCCTTTGCGATCGGCTCATTCTTTGTGCGTGCTCACCACATGAGCTTAGTGTGTTTCATTTAGTTTCATCAGTTTTTTTTATATCGCTTACGGCTATTTGCGTGCGTCGCCTTCGCTTCTACACACGTTAAGTTTAATTAAGTTTTTATTATTTGTTTATTTGTTTATTTTGTTTACTTATTTTTTCTGCGACCGACTCATTCTTCGCGCTAGGTTCCGCTACAGGTCTGCCCGACTGTGAGCGCCTTGCCCAATAGTGGGCTACGGATGACGTGATTTCCTTTGTTGTTTTGTTTGTTGTTGTTTTGCGGTTGGCTAATATTGCGTACGCGCGTTCAATAGACACACATACACGTACACGTGCGTTGCCCACCCGTGGGCCATATACAAGGCGTCCCAACTTAGTTTTGCTCTCTTTATTGTTGCGTTAATTTTAGCCCATTTGCCCTTACCTTAGTAAACAAATACCTCCAGCCCAACTATAGAATATATAAAGGGTGTTGTTCTTTTTACTGCCTTTAAATTTGTTTATTTTTTTATTTTTTTTTATTTTTTTGTCTCCTTTTATTCATCGCGATGCCGACCAAGTCACAAGCCGCGATATTTAGGGAGGCCGCCAAAGCTTTACACCAGCTCCTAGAGGTGGGATTTAACGTGCGTTTCGCACAGATACAGGGCATAAAGGACAAGCTGGACTCAGTATACTACAACATTCTCGACGAAGAGAACTTAGACGAAGGGGTTGAGAGGACATACACTGAGAACGACACAAAAGCCTCCGGGGCATACCTGGGGATACTTGTGGCTAGGGAGGAAATCTCACCCTCTTCCACGTCGTCCCCGACCCATAGCGCTCAGCCCAGTTTCGGCGTCAATACGCCCACAGCCGTCCTCCCCAAGATAGCGCTGCCCAGGTTCAGCTCAAAAGTGGAGGACTGGCCTTCCTTCATTGCGCTGTTTAGGAGTTTGACTGACGACATGGCGATCCTGTCGGACGCAGTCAAGCTCCACTACCTGTTCTCAAGTCTCAGCGGTGAGGCATTAAGTATGGTGTCCCACTTAAAGGTCACCAATGAAAATTTTGCCGTGGCCATGGACATCCTCACCAAACGGTACGAGAACCGCCGGGTTCTCATTGATAGTTTTGTGGACATCACCCTGGGGCTGCCAGGCATCCATACGCGCTCGAACATCCGCACACTGTTCCTCACGCCGCTCATATCGGCTCAGTGTACCCTCAGTAATTTGGATCTGCCCATAGGAGACGACTACGTGTTTGTGTCGATAGTGGTGCGAAAGCTTAAGGGTGAGCTCCGCACGTTATTGAACGCAGACACGGGTCTAGCAGCACCCTGCCCACGTTGAGTGACCTCATCTCCTACCTCGAGGAGCACGCGCGCTGTGTGGAGACAGAGTTCTCCAACATAGCCCAGCCGCAGCCCATTCACGCCCTGCCCGGCCCTTCTCGTAGCCGCGCGCCTCCACAGTTGCCCCATCGCACTTATGCTCAGATGGCTCAGCAACAGCCCGACCATTACCGTGGCCGCTCCTCAGCTCCATCGCCTCACCGCGCCTATGATCAGCCTACTCACCAACCATCACGCCCAGCGCAGCAAATGCGTCACCGCCCATCCACCTCCCCGGCTCGCAGTCAGCCCTTCCCCGTCTACTCGGCCTTCCAGCAAAGCTGCTCCTCATCATCGTCCTCGTCCTCTTCCTCACGCTCGACGTCCTACTGTCCCTATTGTGCCACTAGGGGACATACGCTCATGACGTGCAGATGGTACAATGCCCAGCCAACACAGGGCCGTTGGGACTTTGTACAGGCACGCGAGCGCTGCCAGCGTTGTCTTGGCCGTCACTACGAGAGCGAGTGCAGGTCAAGGGGGGCATGCAAGAACTGTGGGAGCACGAACCACCACACGTCCCTCCATCGACCAGACGGCCCAACGCACTCAGCTCATTCGTCGTCTGTACATGTACCCCCACCACAGCTGACAGAGCACTCGAGGGAGCGTCCCAGACACAGCAGGCGGCACGAACCCGCACAGGCTAAACAGGTGCGACCCAGCTCTGCTCACAGAGCCAGCCCGCCCAGGTCCGGTTCGCCAGGTAGGCCCCGCGAACGCCGCCAGCAATTATGACTCCCAACTATCACAGAGCACCCTAGCGAAGAGGTAAATTTAGCCCATGCCCAGTCAACCCATGCCCACACAGCTGATACATACTCAGCTCATACAATTTCAGCTGATACTCAATCAGCTCACTCACCTTCTGTGCCCACTGGCACACCCATTTTGTTGCCAACCGTCTCACTAAGAGTCGCGGACGTACATGGCCATCTTCACACAGCTAGAGCTTTATTGGACTGTGGCAGTACGCTGACATTAATAACGTCACGCATGGCACGACTTTTGAACCTGCCATCAAAACCCACTTCTTTAAAAATTACAGGAGTTGGGAATCAGCACAAACATGAGTCAAAGGCGGCAATAACAATAGTATGCCGACCCACTCACAATGATATTCCTACAATAACTGCCACAGCTCACATTTTAAAAAACGTCACTGGCTACCTTCCCTTAGAGAAGGTACCAAACATTTCCCACGTACTAGGCCAGCCACCCGTGCCATTGGCTGACCAGCTTTACCACACACCAGCCCCGATCGACCTCTTATTGGGGTCGGACGTTCTTGGCCAGGTGTTGGACGGGACTAAGGTCTCGTTGGGCCCGGGCAAGCCCATAGCCTTCGGCACGATTTTCGACTTCGCGTTGATAGGACCCATTGAGGACTTGTATGCGCAGCCGGCGCAGCAGGTTAACTCAGCTCACGTCGTCAGCTCACAACCAGACTCAGCTGAATCAGCCCAGGACATACGTCAGAGTCTGGAAAGGTTCTGGGAGTCTGAGGACCCCCTCCCTCAATCTTACACTCATAATGATCCCCTGGAGGAACAATGCGAGGAAATCTTCCGCTCTACCACTACTCGCGATCCCTCAGGCAGATATACGGTCGCTCTGCCCTTTCTAAAGGACGCCCCTCAACTAGGTAAAACTCACCCTATCGCATTACGCAGATTCTTCAATATTGAGAAGAAGCTAATGGCGAACCCGTCTCTGCGTTCTAAATACGTCGACTTTATGGCCGAATACATCGACTTAGGGCACATGGCTCCCTGTCACCCAAATACATTCGCCCATAAACCTCACTTCTACATCCCTCACCACGGCGTATTTAAGTCAGGGTCGGACAAGCTGCGCATTGTGTTTGATGGTAGCTGCAAAAGCTCCAATGGTGTCAGCATAAATGAATGCCTACACACAGGCCCCGCCCTTCAACAGGACATTGTGGACATCATCAGGTCCTTCAGAACGCATCCAGTCGTTTTCAGCACTGACATCCAGAGGATGTTCAGAAATGTGCTGGTTGCCCCAGACCAGAGACGGTATCAGCTGATACTATGGCGGTCCTCACCAGATCACCCTCTGCTCACCTACGCCCTCAATACAGTCACCTACGGCTTAAGATCAAGCCCATACCATGCAATCCGCACTCTGCTTCAGCTGGCTGATGATGAAGGCCATCGCTACCCTGGAGCCGCTCAGGTTCTTCTTCTTCTTCTTCTTCTTCTTCTATCTTCGTTGATGACATCTTGTGTGGTCATGACACAGTTGAATCCGCCCAAGCACTTCAGGACGAGTTGATAAGTCTGCTAGATCTAGGCGGCTTTCAGCTCAGTAAGTGGACATCTAACTCGCCTAAGCTGCTCGAGAGATTTCCCGACAACCAATGCGACATGCCCAAGGACTTCGACATGAATCCAGAGTCCACGTCCATTAAGGACTAAGGCGGTTCATTTAGAACCGGTCTCGGACCTCAGCACGGAAGCGTTCCTCGCGGCATTACAGCGTTTTATAGCACGCCGCGGTGCCCCGGTTCTCATCCGCTCGGACTGCGGTACAAATTATATGTAGGCGCTAGAAATCAGCTCATCGAAGTACAAAACTTTCTTGCCTTGAACAATGATACGATTGCGCACAAGCTCGCTGGTCAGCACATTACTTGGTTGTTAAACGTCCCTAAGGGACCATGGTTCGGTGCGTTACATGATATCAACGTAAAATCAACAAAGCAACTTTTATATCGCGTAATTGGCGAACAGCACCTCACATTCGAGGAATTCTCTACACTTTTGGCACGAATCGAAGCTGTCCTTAACTCTAGACCTCTCTGCCCACTTTCGTCTGATCCTTCAGACTTTGAGCCGCTTACGGCCGGACATTTCATTATAGGCCGCCCACTAACGGCCCTTTCCGAACTATCCGTGGAAGATAGGCCGATCTCCACACGTAGGCGATTCCAGATGGTACAGGCCCTTTCCCAGCGCTTCTGGACGCTGTGGACCCAGTCCTACCTCCACACACTCCAAACCCGCTCCAAATGGTTGACCCCATCCTCCCCTCCCCGAGTTGGCAAGCTCGTCCTCATCAAGGAGGACAACCTGCCTGCCCTTCAATGGAGACTGGGGCGCATTACTCGCACCTTGCCTGGGAAGGATGGCGTCGTGCGGGTGGTGGACCTGGACACCGCCAATGGACACCTCCGGAGGCCTGTGTTCAAGATTGCCAGGCTCCCTCTGGATGAGCCCACCCTGGGCCCCGGAGGATGTACTCGCCACGTCCATTAAGGTCTTGGGTATACAGTGGAGCCCTCAGTCAGACGAGTTCACCTACCGCATCTCTCTGCCCCCCATCACACATGTCACAAAGCGGTCTATTTTAAGCACCGTAGCCTCACTTTATGACCCAAACGGCTGGGTTTCTCCCGTTATCTTCCGCGCAAAGCTGCTGCTTCAGCAATTGTGGCTACTGAAGCTGGAATGGGATGAGCCCACTCCCTCTGAAGTACAAACGGAGTGGCACCACATCTCAGAGGATCTGCCGCTGTTGTCTAGCATTCGCTTCCCTCGGCACATTTGTGCAAACAAAGGCTCAGCTGCATACTCGCTTCACGGGTTTGCAGATGCCTCTGAAGCCGGGTTTGCCGCCGTTGTTTACCTCCATGAGCTCGATGCCTCCGGAGATGCTTTGGTACACTTGATTGTCGCCAAGTCGCGAGTCGCACCAATCAAGAATCGCCTCACAATCCCCAAGTTAGAGTTGTCGGCCGCCACTCTACTCTCCCAGCTCATGATCCGTGTGTCAGTTCAGTTATCGGCCCATATCAGTATACAACAACACATATGTTGGTCAGACAGTACGATAGTCCTGGCCTGGCTCAATACACCGCCTCACCGTCTTCAACCCTTTGAAGCCAACAGGGTAGTCAAAATCAGCTCAGGCTCACCAGAATGTACCTGGCGACACGTACCTTCCGAGCTCAACCCGGCAGATTGCGCAAGCAGAGGGATGTCTGCGCAATCCCTGTCAGCCCACGACCTATGGTGGTCTCCCACGTGGCTTGGACAGCCTTGTGAGTCTTGGCCTGCGATGCCCTTAGCTCTGGGCCATCACGCCCTGCCCGGCCTTAAGCCCAAACGCGTCCCGTCACTGGTCACAGTGCCCGGTCTTGACTTTGACCTGCTCACTCGGTTCAGTTCACTAGACAAGCTCGTCGGAGGGACAGCTTGTCTAAAACGCTTTCTGCACAACTGCAGACACCACCCAGATTCGCGACGCTCAGGCCCCTTGTACGTCAGTGAACGAAGAGAGGCCCTACTTTACTGGGTGCGCAGTGTTCAGCACAATGAGTTTGCAGAGGACATCCACCGCCTTCAAACTGGCAAAATCTGCTCCATCAGACTCCAGCGGCTGTCACCTCTCATTAAAGATGAGCTCCTTAGAGTTGGTGGACGACTGTCCCATGCGTCTATCCGATATGACGCGCAGCATCCGCTCATACTTCCCAGCTCTAGCCCACTTGTAGACCTTATCATTGACCACTACCACAAAATACACTGCCACCCTGGCGCTGACACTTTACACGCTATCCTACGCCAACAATTTTGGATATTGTCCGCGCGCCGTATTATTAGACACCGAGTTTTTAAATGCATTAGATGCTTTCGATGCCGGGCCCAGCCGCAAGCGCCCTTCATGGCCGACCTGCCAGCCGATAGAGTTACGCCTCAGCCAGTATTTAGTCAAGTCACGACCGATTTTGCCGGACCATTCCTCGTTAAATCTAGTACCCTACGTAATGTTAAACTCTTAAAAGCGTACTTTTGTATATTCGTGTGCCTCTCGACTAAGGCGGTTCATTTAGAACCGGTCTCGGACCTCAGCACGGAAGCGTTCCTCGCGGCATTACAGCGTTTTATAGCACGCCGCGGTGCCCCGGTTCTCATCCGCTCGGACTGCGGTACAAATTATGTAGGCGCTAGAAATCAGCTCATTGAAGTACAAAACTTTCTTGCCTTGAACAATGATACGATTGCGCACAAGCTCGCTGGTCAGCACATTACTTGGTTGTTAAACGTCCCTAAGGGACCATGGTTCGGTGCGTTACATGAGATCAACGTAAAATCAACAAAGCAACTTTTATATCGCGTAATTGGCGAACAGCACCTCACATTCGAGGAATTCTCTACACTTTTGGCACGAATCGAAGCTGTCCTTAACTCTAGACCTCTCTGCCCACTTTCGTCTGATCCTTCAGACTTTGAGCCGCTTACGGCCGGACATTTCATTATAGGCCGCCCACTAACGGCCCTTTCCGAACTATCCGTGGCAGATAGGCCGATCTCCACACGTAGGCGATTCCAGATGGTACAGGCCCTTTCCCAGCGCTTCTGGACGCTGTGGACCCAGTCCTACCTCCACACACTCCAAACCCGCTCCAAATGGTTGTCCCCATCCTCCCCAACTCGACTTGGCGAGCTCGTCCTCATAAAGGAGGACAACCTGCCTGCCCTTCAATGGAGACTGGGGCGCATTACTCGCACCTTGCCTGGGAAGGATGGCGTCGTGCGGGTGGTGGACCTGGACACCGCCAATGGACACCTCCGGAGGCCTGTGTTCAAGATTGCCAGGCTCCCTCTGGATGAGTCCACCCTGGGCCCCGGAGGATGTACTCGCCACGGGCGAGACGTCTTGTAAGCGTATTAAGATACGCCTAGCGCCATCTAGCGTTGTATCGCGAAATTGGCGCGCAGTAAGTGAAGGAACGACGCGGCCGGCGAGTGAGGCAGTCTGTCTGTTAACTACCGCGAGACGCCCACAAAATACGCGCGCTGGTATCTGCCCTTATTTATAGTGACTCCTGAACCTAATGTGAAGAGACCACCTAAATGCCTATTGTGTAGTGTAGTGACTGTGCGCCAGGAAACCAACCTACATCGCCGCCCGTGGTCAGCTCGTCCCCCGGTTCCTGTGACTCATCATCCCTGTAAGTACTTCACTATCCATACCTACCCAGCCCACAACCCTTATTTCGTCGCTGTTATTGCGAACGCCTTTCGCCGTAACATAAGGCAACAACATTTTCTACATTCAGCCAGAGCCGAAGCGACATACCAGGCAGTTTGTTTTTCTTGGGTAAATTAGGATACATCAGAATCTACCAAGGTAACTATTAAGCATGATATTTCGTAATTGCTAATAGTTACCTTTTAAAATAAAAACAAATATTTCTTTAGTAGGCACATTTTATTTTAACTTTTTAGTAAGTAAGTATATTTTATGAAAGCTTTATTTTGCATCATTGGAAGACTTCTCTTCTGCAATCTGCGGATGTCAGTGCCTCCTGATATTGCACCAGTGCCTAATAGGCGAGATTTGGAAGTTATAAATCTCTTCTCAACATTTTTGTAACAAACAAAGCCTTTCAAGTTCAAAGTTTATCAACATTCAACGCCCGAAGAGTTTCACTGTTTATGCACTCCATCCAGCCATTTATTAAATATCTAATAGCATTAACACATGGAAATACATGTAATTTAACGGTCTGGTGTAAACACTATCACAGTTGAGAACACTGCAATGATTAAACATCGTAGAAAGCACTAAAACGTAACTTAACACGAAATTATCTGAGTAATACTCAAGTTACACTTAGAAGTTATCTGGAGAAATAGATATGTACGGAAATAAAATCAAGATCGCCTCGACACAAAACAACAAGTGATGAAAGTGACGCCATTTTCAAAGATTTTGACAGTAGTGACATTCGCATCGGGGAGAAACTGTCATACATCATTCTTGAGATGCGTTCTCTATAGCAACTTTTTTCAGTAGGGAACATTTCCACCCGTGATCGTGAACACATTGCGACAAGTGCACGACCTGTGTTTCGGCAGCAAAAATCAAAAGTGTTTTTTGGTGGAATTAAAGGTAAATATCGACTTTTTAACAATTGTTTATGTAAAACTATGTGTCGAAATGAATAATGTAGATGATAGTTTATAGATTTATTCCAAATTTGGCTTAATTTAGAAATTATAACCTATAAACCTCTTGAAAATCGAGCTTCTACGTTACTTAAACGTTACTTCTATGTTACTAGTAACAAATATTCTACGTTACGTAACGTAGAAGCATTGTAAAGACTAGTGCATACTGTTAATTTCGCTGGCTATTATAAAAGTGTCAGAATAAAAAAATGCTACAGTGAGGTCTTTTCAAAATGACATTTGTAGACGAGAAAAAAATTATTTTCTATAGGGTAGTATTTAAACGGGTGACTGTAAATTAAAGTTTTAAGGTGTCAAAAATAATTAATTTAGGTTATAGTATTACTAAGTGAGCGACTAACTGCGAGTGACGAGAAATCAACAGAACAGCAACTTACAAACATTAATTTGAGTTACTTAAAATACAAAATGAGAATTTATTACTTATATATTTTTTTTAATAAAAATTTAATTAAATAAATCATTGTTTACCCAAAAAAGAAAATTGAATTCCTAAAATTTGAACTACTTTTCACCTCTCCCTAATATCTAAAGTAAGGTCGATAAATGACACAATTCGGTTCTGGCAATAAGTTTAACTTTACTAATAACTTTAAAAATACTTTTACAGATGCCTATGACAGCGGCGGAAAAACAAAAAAAATATAGAGAAAAGCTTAAAAATGAGAAACCTGAAAAATATGAAGAAACTAAAAAGAAGTCTAAAGAAAGATCTGCACAAAACTACAAATTGAAAAAAGCTAGTTATACTGAGGAGCAGAAAGAAGAATTACGTCGTAAATGGAGAGAATCTCGTAATAAAACTAAAAATATAACAGAGCAATCTAAAAATGAACCTTCAACATCACAGTCTATAGATGATAAGCAAAATTTAAACCAATTAACCACAAGAAACATTCAACAACGTGTTGAATATAAACTTAAACAAGAAAATGAACAGTTGCGCTCTGTTAACGGTGGTCAAGATGCCACAAGCGGGACTCGAACCCGCACCAATTCCACCGCGGCGGCACTACAGCGGCGGCAGGCACCGGCGGCGGCGCGGGGCAAGGGGAATGCGCGGGCGCGCGCGGGCCGCCCCTCTCCGAGAGAACATTCTCGATTCTCGTTCCGTCGAGCGACTTGGCAACCGGTCCGCACCACTGTGGAGCGCCTACAAATTAATTACATACAATCACTTACCACTATTGTATTACTGTACGAGACATAAAGAAACTTCAACTACAACTGCCTATCATTACATCAGCTCCCGTATGAACATAATGGTGACCCCGACGTGATCTGACAACAAGGAAAGGGTAACTGCCGTGTTTGGTAAGACAAAAAGGAAGTAAGCCCAGTTAAAGTGTTCGTTTTACGCGAGTGTTGCAGTGTAAGTAAGCTTAAAATTGCCTCTGGTGAGTGGTTAGTTTTTATTTATTATTCTGCTGCTTCCAGCCATTTCATTTTTATTGCTTATGCGCTCGCAAAACAGTGTTGTCAAGTGAATGACCCCTACTTGCTAAGCTGCCAAGTTCATAGCTCGCTCATTCCGCGAAGTGCTAAGGTTTAGTGTAAACCCTAAGTAAGCTACCTATTTTCTAGCTGTTGTCTAATGCAGTTGTAGCTAACTTCACTTCGTTATTTAAATGACGTATTTATCTAAATTTATGTCCTAAAGTATTTTGCCGTTGCATTGCTTACAAAGTGCCAAGACTCATAATAAGTCCTAGGTTACCTATTTCTTTAGCTATCTAAGGCTAGTAACCTACAACACTACGTGCAAACGGCTAAATTATTCATTGTTTCATTTCATTTAACATTTAATTTGCTATTAAAACATAAAAAAGTAAAGTTAATTTTCGTAATTTCTGTATAACCCGGTCAAATTAAATAGACAGTCATTCAAAGTTACTTGTACAAATTCCAGGTTCGCTGCCACAACGACCGACTTCTTGATTCCGCCGAGTTACCGTGAGTGCATATTGCATTGATACAGCGAGCGCGCAAACTGGCGAGTCACTGTGACGTCACGCGCTCGATCGGTGGTCAGCAGATAACAGCTGTTATCATTATCACCGTGCAGTTGCGACTACATTGCGGGCGGCCTTTCTGGTTAATATTTTTATTTACTTTTTATGTGGTGGTGTATTACTCGTTGCGTGCTCCTATTGTCATTATAAAAATTAATAATGTCTGAATCTCAGTCTAAAACTGATCTTAAAGATCTTATTCAGCAGAGAGGCACTATTAAGGCCAGACTTACTGTGTTTCAAAAATATGTCGATAATTTAAGCAAACTTGGTTCAAAGGAGGTTGATAGCATTCTTATTGGCGAATTACAATTAAAATTAACTCGAATGCAGGAGTTGTTCCCTATCTTTGATGTTGTCCAAAATAAAATAGAATGTTTAGTGTCCGATATTGATTCTCAAATAGAAGAACGAGACATGATTGAGACCAATTTTTGTAAAATTATTGCTGTTGCTCAAAACATCATTGAGACTTTCGGTAAGTCCCAAAAGTCAGAGGCTCAAAAACACAATGAGGGATCGTTTCATTCGGCTTCATGTAGTAATCATAACCAACTAAATGTTAGATTTCCAACAATTAAGTTGCCAACATTTGATGGTAATCATTTAAAGTGGTTAGAGTTTCGAAAAACATTCGAGTCTTTGATACATAACAATGAATCGTTGCCGGCAATAAGTAAATTTCATTACTTGCGTAACTCGTTGGAGGGGGGCGCTGCGGTGGTAATAAAGTCGATTAGTTGTACATCGTCCAATTATGAGTTAGCATGGTCAACTTTGTACGAACGTTTCAACAATAAAAGAATACTCATAAACAATTATGTAAAAACTTTGTTTAATTTCGAAGCAATATCAAAGGAATCTTATAAGTCCATTCGTTACATGGTTGACTATTATTCAAAAAATTTACGTTCTTTAGAAGAGTTAGGTTAACCTGTCCAGTATTGGTATACATTAGTCATCTATATTATGGCATCAAAACTGGATAGCGCCACTGGTCGACAATGGGAAGAGCATCGAAACACTTTAGACGTATCACCCAAACTTGCAGATTTGTTCGAATTCCTTCGTGGTCGTGCCGATGTTCTAGAAACTATTCAATACAGTCGCGTTGATTCTAATAGATGTGAAAGAAATACAGGCAAAGATTTCAATAAATCCACAAAGACATTTATTAATACTAATAATAATTCAAACTTTAAAAGGTGTATTGCTTGTAATCAAAGTCATTTATTTGCTTTATATGTGTGATAAATTCAAAACCATGTCATTGAGTGAAAGAATTTCTATTGTTAATAGACATAAAGTTTGTCATAATTGTCTTCGTTCTGGTCATCACGCTTCACAGTGTCGTTTGGGTCCTTGTAAAATCTGTAAAAAAAGACATAATTCACTATTACATAAAGCTGATGATTATCCTAACACTAATGATAATAATAATACATCTACCTCACCGACGTCTCCTGAGCATCCCACTAATCAGCTGCAGTCCAGTATAGCTTTGTCTGCCATAGCGCCAAATCAGGTATTGTTATGCACTGCCGAAGTTTTTTTGGTTGATATTAAAACTAATAAAACTTTCTCTGCCAAGGCTTTGCTTGACAGTGGGAGCCAGTCGTCGTTCTTATCTGAAAAAATGCAAAAGAAAATGAATATTTCGTGTTCTCGAACTAACCCAATTACAGTTTGTGGTGTCAATAACACCGTAACGAGTACTGTTAAAATGTGTGATCTTCAAGTTAGATCTCGTAGAAATATTTTTTTTACTAATGTTAGCTGTTTAATAATCCCTCAAATAACTAGTTGTTTGCCAAACGTCCCCGTTGATGTCTCCAAATTACATATCCCATCTAATATTCAGTTGGCCGATACAAGTTTTTCCAACCTTCAGAAATTCATATATTGCTGGGTGCTGATGTGTTTTGGGATGTTGTTATGTCCAATCAAATTAAGCTAAGTCCAAATCAACCATTTCTTGCCTCGAACTACAGTGTTGTGGAACCAGCTCTCGGCGGCGGTATTTCCGGACCGTTACGACTTAGGGATCTTCAAGAAACGAGCCTATTCCTTCCTTAAAGGCCGGCAACGCGCCTGCGATTCCTCTGGTTTTGCGGGTGTCCATGGGCGGCGGTGATTACTTTCCATCAGGTGACCCGCTTGCTCGTTTGCCTCCTTCTGCTATAAAAAAAAAAAAAAACCAACATTGCAAGAATCTAATTTGGCTGGCTAGTAGCTGGTCCTATGTGTAATAAATTTAATTCTTCTTCTCAAATCCGGTGTAACTTCTCTCAAGAGATAAAAAATTCTCTTGCTAAGTTTTGGGAGGTTGAAGAGCTTCCACCGTCATCAAAGCTGTTGTCCAAAGACGAAGAGCAGTGCGAAGCTCACTTTATAGAAAATTATAAACGTCTTTCAGATGGAAGATTTTGTATCAAGCTTCCGTTCCATGAAAACCCAGAGGAATCACTTGGTGATTCATACACCATTGCTCGTAAGCGCTTCTTTAATTTAGAAAAACGCTTAACTAAATCAAATCTTAAACAAGCTTATTCAGATTTTTTACGTGAATATGAACAGTTAGGTCATTTGTCTGAGGTATCATCGCGTCCTACATTTGGATATTATATACCTCATCATGCTGTCTTGCGCGAGCAAAGCGAAACAACTAAACTTAGAGTCGTGTTTGATGCGTCATGTAAGACGTCTTCTGGTAAATCATTAAACGATTTGATGCTGGTAGGCCCAACAATACAGGATGACTTGTTTTCAATCCTTATAAGGTTTCGTCTAAATATCTATGTCGTTACTGGAGATATTGATAAATTTTTTCGTCGAGTAGTCATTGATGAAACACAACGCCACTTGCAATTGATTCTTTGGCGAGATGATGAGTCACAACCATTAAGAGTTCTTCAATTGAATACTGTAACGTATGGTACCGCATCGGCTCCGTTTTTGAGTACACGTTGCTTATTCCAACTCGTTAATGAATGTCCAGATAAAAAGATTGCTGACGTTATACGTCACAACTTCTACGTTGATGATTTGAATGTGTCTTGTAGCTCGAAAAATGAATTAAAATCAGTAGTTACCGGTGTCATAGAAAAACTAAAAGAGGGTGGTTTTCCGTTGCGAAAATTCCGTTCCAATGTGCCTGAAATATTCAACGATCTTCCAATAGATAATCAAGCACAAGACTTTTCCAAGGACTCTACTGTTCTAGGCTTAAAATGGTCACCCATCAGCGATGTCCTTCAATTTTCCACACTATCTGAAATACCAGGAAAAATAACAAAACGAAACATTCTGTCTGCGTCAAGTAAATTATTTGATCCCCTCGGTTTATTGTCTGCATGCACGATAACACCAAAACTCATCCTCCAGGAGTTGTGGTCCTTAAAATCCGATTGGGACGATCCAGTGCCCGACGAGATCAAAGTTTTGTGGGAATCAATTTTTAGTAATCTTTCTTATTTGTTACACATAGAAATACCTAGATGTGTACTATCTGAAAAGTCACTTGATCTTGAAATTCATTGTTTCACGGATGCCTCACAAAAGGCTTATGCTGCTTGCATCTACATAAAGTCTTCCGGTCAAGTCCAATTATTATGTGCAAAGTCTAAAGTAGCACCGTTAAAACCAGAAATGACAATACCATGATTGGAATTATTGGGAGCACTTCTTGGTGCACGATTGTACTCTAAAGTGTTAGAGTCATTTAAAGTCCCAGTTTCAAAATCCTTCTTTTGGTCTGATTCGACGATTGTGTTGGGGTGGCTCAAAACTCAACCAAAAACTCTTAAGGCTTTTGTTTGTAACAGGATTCAGGAAATACGTCAATTAAGTGATCCATCGTCATGGCGTCATGTACCTACCGAGGTCAATCCAGCTGATCTGGCTTCTCGTGGTGTTTCACCGCAGCAGCTGCATCGTAGTAGTCTCTGGTGGCATGGTCCTCCTTTTCTAGCAAAATCTAAAGTGTACTGGCCTCCTTCTGCTCCCTCTCGTGTCGAATTACCTGAAACAAAAATAAGTCTTAAATTACAATGTCTCGAAAGTGTCGTACCGTTTGAAAGATATTCAAAGTTTTGTACACTACAAAGAGTAATGGCATTTGTTCTGCGGTTCATAAATAATTGTAAAAAAGGTAAACTAAATAAATTAAAACATAGACTTACCACTGAAGAATTACAGCAATCCCTAATCGTTCTAGTGAAACAATCACAAAATGATACCTTTCCAACAGAGATACAGTCGCTGTTGACAACCAAATCAGTTAATTCAAAGTCTCACATCTTATCATTAAATCCTTTCTTAGACGAATATGGTATACTTCGCGTAGAAGGTCGTATTCAGAATGCGGTCCATTGTTCTTATAATAAAATTCATCCTATGGTAATTGATTCAAAGCACACTCTAACAAAACTTTTATTTGAAAGAGAACATCTGCGTCTACTTCATTGTGGTCCGCAGCAGTTGTTAAGCTCCATACGTGAGCGATTTTGGCCAATTGGTGGCAGAACACTAAGTTCAAAAACTGTATTCAAATGTATTACATGTAAAAGATTTAAAGCGCAAGCGATTCAACCTTTAATGGGTAACTTACCTCCACCTCGTGTCAGTCCAGCTCCACCCTTCGAGACGTGTGGAACTGATTTTGCAGGTCCTTTCCTAATTTCGAGTCGCAAGGGTCGTGGATCGCGTACCACTAAGTGTTATTTGTGTATTTTTGTCTGTCTCTTTACAAAAGCAGTTCATCTGGAAGTCGTTAGCGAGCTTAGTACCAATGCCTTTATAATGTGTTTGCGAAGATTCATAGCTCGTCGCGGCAAACCTCGAACCATTTATTGTGATAATGGCAGAAACTTCGTAGGAGCAAGCAACGAGTTGGCCCGACTAATAAAACAAAATGACCAACCTATCGGTGCGTACGCGGCCAGTGACAACATTAACTTTAAATTTAGTCCTGCATACTCGCCTAACTTTGGCGGAATCTGGGAGGCGGGGGTAAAGGCCGCTAAATTCCATCTTCGACGCATTGCGGGTAACACTAGTCTTACGTTCGAAGAACTATCTACATTATTCGCTCAGATTGAGGCAATTTTAAATTCGCGTCCGTTAACGTGTCTGTCCGCGGATCCGTCCGACTTAACACTACTCACTCCTGGGCACTTCCTTATTGGACGGCCTCTGACGGCGTTACCCGATCCAATCTCCGAACCGGTTCGGGTCAACCGTTACCAATTGCTGGAGAGATTGCGACATCAATTTTGGAGAAGGTGGACGCAAGAGGTGCTGTCTGATCTGCAGCAGCGAGTGAAGTGGCGCACAAAGGGCCACAACCAGGCCGGGTCGACTTAGTATGGAACATTGGCTATACCTACGGGGGGCTAGAAAAGTATTGCCATAATTGCAATTTATTATGAAAGACCTAAGATTCGGTCCTTCATAATGACATTTTTTTATGCATGCAACATTGTTAAATCAAAATAGTACCAGTATTTTATTGAACTACCAATTTAGTAGTTTTTTGTGCATACTTTTACCCTTTGTTTAGATAACTCTTTTGATTAATAATCTTAAGAAAATTATTTTTATAATATTTTTTATACATACACTAAACGTGTATTTATATTTTGCCTTTGTTAAAAATATACAAATTGGAAAACTGATTGCAAGTAATATTTTTAGTAATTATTGACGATACGCATTCTGGCAGTATAGTGGTAGTTTCTTTTTCTTTGAGAAAGTTTATGTTTGTTGTTGTGCGCGCACGCTTTCTTATTCTTTCTTGTAAATGCTACTCCAAATTGTGCCATCTTTCAGATAATCTTGCCTTACGTTGAGTTGAGTCAGTGGATTCCTCCGTAATTATCTGAATACGTACGAGTGTTGTGTACACAACGAGATAGTGACTCTTTAGTGTTAGTGACCGTTTAAGTTCATCATGAAGGAAAATAAACGGAAATGCCTCAAGTGTGGTTCTTCACCTGCTGAGGACACGGAAACCACATTATTTAGATTCCCAAAGCCAGGATCCAAAAATGTTTCCCGGTAGGTACCTGTATGATTGTTTTACATTCACATTTATTTGTATGTTTGTTCAATTTTGTGATTTTAAATTTAGGATTTTGTATTTATTGGCTTAGGTATTTACTTTTCATTTCAATTCATAGATTATCATCTGATCTGGTCATGTTTTGACAGATTTACTGTAATAGGTATACTTATGTACTTTCAATTTCAATGTCTGTAAAGTTGCAAGAGCGGCTACCTTTACCAATGTAATTTATTTCACATAACATTATGATTTATGACTATTATTATTCAGCAACTAAGCAGCAAAACAAAAATCAATAAAGCTAGTTTAAAAAAAATTAAGACCATTATTATAATAAAATCAATGAACTTGATAGAGAACTTAACCTTTCCTATTTTTGTATTTCAGCTGTGAATTGTGGGCTAAATATTGTTTTCCGGATAAAGCTTGGTTCTCAGTTGATTTTCAAGCAAAACTGCATTCCGAACACTTAATGCTTTGTCATCGACATTTCAAGGAATCTGCATTTGTGGACTTTTCTCTGAAGAAATTGAGACAATTTGCTTCTCCAGAAATAGAGGTATCTATTAGACAATGTTTTTTATACAAGCAATAATCATATGAGCTTACTAATGTTGTTACTGTGTTTATAAATCTTAATAACTTAAATTGTTTTCCAGGTGGTGACTATGCCATTTCTTGCAGTTGGTCATGTCCAGGAATCAGTATCTTTTCCATCACAGCCACTTTTAGATGTGACCAACATTCCATCCACATCATCAGCCAATTTACCCGGACCCTCAGGAATAAATTTAAATACTTCGGCTAAAATTAAAACAAAGGAAGACCACGGAGCATTCATGAAATGCAAAAAGTACTTAGGAAAGATATATCAACTTAATAAAAAAATTAAGAACATGAAAAACAATTTGTATTTACAAGAGTTGAATACAAATGATGCTGTCAATAAGTTGACTTCAAAAATAAGCCCAACCTTCGCACTGCTATTGCAAGCCCAAGTAAAAAACTTTAAAAAAGGTGTCAAGGGGCGCAGATGGACTTTTGAAGACAAAGTTACAGCTCTAAGGTTATACAAACGATCTCCTACTTGTTATAGACTATTACGGAGAATGTTTTGTCTACCTGCACCAACTACATTAAAGATTGTTTTAAGAAACTGTACACTTAATGTGGGCATTAATAAACAATTGTTCGAAATTGTTCACAAATATCTTACTAAAGTTGAACTAGCAGATAACGAATTTGTCCTAATGTTTGACGAAATGGCTTTAAAAAAACATTTGCATTATAATGCAAGAGAAGATGTCATTGAAGGATACCAAGACCATGGGGTGCAAGGCAGGTCAGCACAACATGTATCATATGCCTTGGTATTTATGATAGCAGGCATCAGAAAAAAAGTAAAGCAACCCATTGCTTATTATTTATCTGGCTCTTCTGTTACTGCAGAAAGATTAACAGCTCTAATAAAAGAGGTGAGCAAAATAGTTATTCCGTCTCAGCTGCGTTTGGTAGTATCTTGACAATTTGATGTGATATGAATAAAATCCAACAACATAACAAATTAATATTTTCAGGTGATGGTTCAATGTCAAGAGCATGATATCAACATAGCGGCCACTGTATGTGATATGAATGCAGTAAATAGAAGGGCTTTAAGCATTCTAGGAGCTTCATCTAGCTGCCCAATTTTTAAGCTAAATGAGAAGGAGATAGTGGCACTTTTTGATACACCACATTTAATAAAGTGCTTCAGGAATATGTTCTTAAAACATGATATTCAGTGCAATCCAAACATATCATCAACTCATGGAGAAAAAGGATCAGGTAAAAACTAAATAAATTACCATTATCAATATGCATGATTTAGCTTTTGTTGTGTTATTTCTAAAACAAATTATTGTTCCAGGCCTAGCAAAGTGGAGTCATATCACAGAGTTTTATGAAATAGATAATGCTAACAGTAATTTCGTGTTTGCACCCTGCCTCAAACAGGAGCATCTCAATCCAAACACAAAACAGAAAATGAAAGTGAAACTAGCAGTTCAAGTCCTTAGTCATACTGTCGCAGCTGGCATGTTTGCAAAAATATCACAAGGTGAATTTAATTTAATACATTAGGTTATTACCCTGCTGCATGATGTATATTCATTAAAATATTTAACAAATAGATTTATAATAATTAATACCAGTAGGGTCTCACAGATTTGCTTTCAAGCATTCATGTTGTACAATCCTTAAATTGTTTTGTGCCTAAGCTTAGAACAACTAAGACTTGTATTGTTCAAATGCCAGGTCGAGCACAGTGTGTACCTAGAATAAAATACAATTATTTATTTGCTATGAATATGGTTGGTTACAATTGGCTAATCATATTTTTATAGGCTCACATATTCTGTCATGTAGACATGCAAAATTTTACAAAATAAATATTAATTAATTAATTATACAAAAAACATTAACATTGTTGCCATCATTATTATAGTATCATATAATATTATTAGTATTGTATCATTAAAATCATTTTTATTAATTATTCAATTGTATTGGGTACTAATTATACAATTACAATTTATTTAATTACTTACTTCTATTATTTAAAATTACATTAATACATTATTTGTATTAATGTGATTGTATCAGAATGTTTCGAGGCACATCCGGGGTTTGTGATCAATGATCATTAACATGCAAGCAGGCATGGTGATTAAGCCATTACCAATCAATTGTAGTGATGACTTCATTTCAATGATGGAGGTCTTTGCTCAGCAATGGGACAGCCATAGGCTATTTACGTTTACTTACTCAATGTAGACTATAGTCCGAAATAAATTATTTGAATTGTATTAAATTAACACTTTGTCGTTTTCTACCATTGTTACAGGTGAATTAACTCCTGATGCTGTTGTGACTGCTGATGTTATATCTAAAATGGACAAACTATTTGACACATTAAATAGTGATTCCTCAGATTTACGTAGGGGAAAGCCTTTCGCCACCAATATAAAAGCGAGTACACCACATATGGCATTCATTAATGAAATGAAATTTGTGGCGGCCAGAGTCGCCACATAATTTATTATCATCACGTATCGGTTAAAGAGTTTGTAAGCACATTCCTAAACGCGTGCAGATCCGATAAAGATATGTCACGGCATCCTCCCTCCAACATCTACGTAGTATTACTGTATAAATAGTCTTGTAAGGTTTAGATAATAAGCCAGTCACAATGTAGTCACTGTAAATATACAACATCACTTTAAGAGACGCAGTCGTTATTTACCATCGCCATGGAACCCTCCATCATCTCTACCTTGCCTACTCTTTTCGATGGAACACTGGTGACCCCGCTCAAGCAACAAGCAACCTTCCAACGGAGTACTACGAAAAGAACACGTGAGTCATTTGCAATATCTACACATCAACCATGGCAGTAACATTCTATTCAGCTACGGACACAACAAGATTTTCACTACACTGAGCCACACCGAGCTGCGACTACGTCATTTAAACATCATTCTTGGCTCTCACAACCACAACTTTGGCTTCCTTTCCGGCACATCGTATCAAGAACGTTTCATCGACCAAGGCAAAGAAATAAGGTACCCAGAAAAATAATGCGAGATAAAATATACTAACGATTTCATAACTGCACACATTATGTCATAAATAATTGTGCAGCGCAGCGAACGCGTAAGAATTTCCGACGCAGCACTTTTCGCCGTTTACTCTATGCGCAAGGTCAAGTTCACTGCAGAAAGAACACAATATGTCACTTATTCATCACGATAATGAAAAATGAAACAAAGGAAAATAAGCATAATATGTATACAACGAGTATTCACCCGTTTAACCGCCTCACTTTTACCAACTGACAAAGTGGTTTGAGGTATGTTATTTATAATTACGGGAAGAGATATTTAGAAGCATTATTTTACCAGTCGATGGTTTTATGAGATATTATTACACTTCATAAGACACTTAAATGCTACTAGCTACCTCCAGTGCGAATTGATTTCTCCGGTTATCTGACAAAGAGCTAAGGAATACGCCAGTCTGAGGATAATTATGAAGCTATAATGAAGTTGTACTCAAAATGAAGATATTCAACAAGTTTAAAATGCTTTGATTGTGCAATAAGAATACAGTAGAATAAATAAGCACAAAAATGAACCATATTTGGGTAACTAATGTAATAATAAGATTTTAGTCAATTTTAATTATTTTTTTTGTTATTTACGTATTTCCTTATAATATATTGAATGCAACATGTCTTATCTCTATGTACTTAATGTTTAATCTTAGTCAAATCTAATTTTTATGTTTTGTTATTATGTATTTTATTAAGTCTAATAGTTCAATTTATTATTAACATGTAATGCGTAATTTAAAGTTCATTGCAAGAATATGCATAATTAAAAGTTGTACTTGTTTATGCCACTTAATTTGTGTGTTTATTATAGTCTTGGTATAACGTGATATAAAAATAATATTAGTAACAATATTATGATGTTGAGAGGAATTATAAAAAATATTCGTGTACGTAAATGTAAAACGATCGATTGTTTTTTAAAAGGTATACCTATAATAAGTATTTTGTTCAAATACAAGGAAACAGCTCTCTTAGCAGTATTCAGCAAGCCAGCTAGCCATAAGGTTCCATCGCAGCAACGTAACGCTTCCTGGATCCTCGGCATCACTCGACGGTCAAAATAAGTACCGTCGCACTCCACACGTCTCGACTCACAGCAGACATGGTAGCACACGCTCGTCTCGAGTCATGTAGACCGGAGAACGCTCGTTTTGTCAATGAAGACTTGAGCACGCTCATCACGACTTAACGTGGATTAGAGCACCACTGGCATCTCCAAGCTGAAGACCTGATGTTTTTTTTCATTCCCTTTTTCAAGAGGGGGAGTACTGTGGCGGCCAGAGTCGCCACATAATTTATTATCATCACGTATCGGTTAAAGAGTTTGTAAGCACATTCCTAAACGCGTGCAGATCCGATAAAGATATGTCACGGCATCCTCCCTCCAACATCTACGTAGTATTACTGTATAAATAGTCTTGTAAGGTTTAGATAATAAGCCAGTCACAATGTAGTCACTGTAAATATACAACATCACTTTAAGAGACGCAGTCGTTATTTACCATCGCCATGGAACCCTCCATCATCTCTACCTTGCCTACTCTTTTCGATGGAACAAAATTATTTATTAAAAACATAAAATTTGTTGGTGCACGTAGTCCACCTTCACAAGATGACTGGCTGTGGACTCTTAATGGTGTCGAAAGGCTGTGGGACAGTTTACGCCAAAAGTACAAAAATTTTAAAAGTCTTGCGACAAGAAGGCTACAACAGGACCCACTAGAAAATTTATTTGGGTGCATTAGAGGAAATTGTGGTTCAAATTGCAACCCCACTTCTGGCCAATTTGTCGCTGGCTTGAAAACTGCTTTATTGAGTAATCTCTCCCACATAGGTAGTGGTAATAACTGCGAGATAGACCAAAACGAGGGCATATTTGAAAGCTATAAATTATTTTTAAAAGGTAATAATATACATGTAGCTCACACTGAAGATATACCATTATCTTCAGTGCAAGCATCTCATTTAGAATACAATATTGATGATCAGCTATTGGAGGAATGTGGTGGTGAAGTACAAGCATGCACATATGTATGTGGTTTTATTATAAAAAATTATAAATGTGATGATTGCATCAACTGCACATCAATTTTCACCACCACAGACCGTTCTACTGTACATTTATTTACACAATTTAAAGAGCATGACGACTACAAAGAATGTTTAAAATACGCCAATAACAATTTTGTGCTTTGTGTAAAACGTTGTGCTAATTTAATTAATAAATATTTAAATGATAAATCATTTAAAAAAAAACATACTAAAAGAAATAACTAAATGTATACATGAAGAAATTAATTTTGATTTTTTAAAGGTTTGCACAGAGCATGAAGAGAAAAATATAAAATATATAATAAAAAGTGTTGCTTACATAGTGATTAAAAGATTTTGTATAATTAAAAATAAATATTTTGCTCAAGAACACTCAGTAAGTGCACTAAAGAGAAAAATAAATATCCTGAAGCATCAATAAACACAAATTTAACTGATTGTGTCCTTGCGCAAAAGATCTAATAATAACTAAACAAAATCTTTTAATTATTAAAGCATTAATAACATATACAATATGCTTATTGATGCTCCAAAGATAAAATTTTGATGCATTTGGTCTGGATCTTCTTCAAGATATTGATTTGTAATTGTATTTATTTGTGATTGATTGTTAATTACAAATTAATGCAACACCCAGCGACAGATTCAGTTTAATAGTCTTTTTTTAAAAATTGAACTTGTTATTGTATTTATTTGTGATTGATTGTTAAGAGGCCTATTACATCTCGACTGTGATTTTTGCGTAAAATGGCCAATTTTGGCGTTATGGATCTCAGAAACAAAAATACATTAACAATTGACTGATTGAATAGTGTAGAATAGCTATAGGAATAGTGCGTAGCGGCCTCGCTTTTTGTAAATTTTGCTTAACTTATTAATTATACCAAAAATTGCAGAAAAAGATTTTCATAAAGTGCGCGAAGGCACTTTTTTCAGCTCATCGATTGAACTACTGTTCTAAACAAGTGAAAAATAATAATTATAATGTTATCTCTTATATAGTCGAATAGTGCGTAGCGGCCTCGGAATTTTTAGATATCATTGATTTTATATAGGAAATAAATCTTATTCTAAACCAAAAATCTTCGAAAATCGCTATAAGTTAACTGTGAATTTCTCCTATCTACGATAATATTATATTGAGCAAAATTTATACCAGAATAATTGTTACTTCATGAGGAGTTAAGATTTTATAATGAATTTATTATCGTATTTCGATAAAAACGATAAATACCACTGCAAAATTACTACAAAATGCGAAAATGGGCATTTTACGCAAAAATCACCTTCGAGATGTAATAGGCCTCTTAATTACAAAATAAAGGAACACCCAGCAACAGATTCAGTAAAATAGTCTTTTTTTTAAAATTGAACTTGTTATTGTATTTATTTGTGATTGATTGTTAATAACAAATTAATGCAACACCCAGCAACACATTCAGTTTCAGTAAAATAGTCTTTTTTTTTAAATTGAACACACTTGATTCCACGCTAATGACAGTAATTTATTTAGGTAGAGGAAGCCACAAAGTTTTGATAATTTGGCTCTTCTAGTTGCGTAGTTTATAAACCAATTTAAAACTTATTGTAAAAAAATACAGTGATAATAAAAATATAATGCGGTTCTTATTCGGTTCATTAAATACGATGTTTCCTCTCAGTAAAAGTTATTTCAATAAGAATGTAAATGTGCCTATGTTTTTCATCATCATTATTTTGATAAGTGCCTGTCAACCAATTATTATTTTATGATGACTAAATTGTAACTAATATAAGAATAAATGTTAAATTTATTATACTAAACATGTCTTTTTCTTCATGCCTCCTCTAATATTAAAATTCAATGCCTGTATTACAGAACTAAACTCAAGTCTACTTGGCAATTTGTGAAACAAAAGGAATCATTAAAATTAGAGTGTATATGTCCTCCGGTTTCAAATAAGCCAAAGCGTCATGGTAATTTATTACCAAACACTATACGTTGTATTGTTTGTGGTCCATCAAACTGTGGGAAGACCAACTTAGTTATAAGTTTGCTATTACATGAAGATGGTCCACGCTTTCGTAACCTTTACGTGTATTCAAAATCTTTATATCAACCTAAATACATATACCTAGAAAAGGTGTTGGGTATGGTTGCAGGCACATCTTATAACAAATACAGTAATAACAACGACATTTTGAGTCCACACGAAGCTATGCCAAATTCAATTATTTTATTCGACGATGTTGCTTGTGAAAATCAAAATAATATTAGAGATTATTTTGCGATGGGGCGTCACCAGAACATTGATTGTTTCTATATTAACCAAACTTATACCAAAATACCGAAGCAACTGGTAAGGGACAATTCTAACCTAATAATATTATTTAAACAAGACGATATTAACTTAAAACATGTTTATGATGAACATGTAGGGTCAGACATGACATGGTCTCAATTCCGTAAAATGTGCTCAACTGTTTGGAATAAACCTTTCAGTTATCTTGTAATCAATAAGGACTGCGTACGAAATAATGGATGTTACAGAATGGCTTTTGATACATTTATTGTGCCAGATTAAAATACATAAATGGCTGTTGTACTGATATTGCACCACTTTCATTCATGATTTGGAACCGAGTGGAATCCTACTAAAATGGAAAGAGATCTTAAACAAAAAATTGTAAAATCTGCAAAGGCTGTAAAAAGAAAGGTTAAAATGATAAAGGATTTAAAAAATACAAGTGACATGACCTTGAAAACAATATTGAAACCCATCGTTGAACCGCTTAACCTGTTAGCAAACAAAAACAATGAGCAGCATCATGAAGAAGGTTTGAATAATGAAATTGTTCCAAAAAAAAGTAAAAGTAATGAAAGCGAGGCATTACACTATTCTAGCGATGATTTTAATGAAATTAGCACTGAAGAAGAAGATGATACTGATAATGAATTGTATCAAAAATCTAACAAAACCCTAAGTGTACCTTGTGATGAACACAATGTAAGCGAAGGATCGTTTAAATCTCTTCAGTCATCACCCAACGATAAAAATCAATCGCTGTCATGGTCTACATCATCTGAAGTAATGAAAGACGTACCTTATGGGATTAAAAACGATCGAGGAAAACTGATGCTTGGAAAAAATCGCGTTTACGACGATGGTGACATTTTGAAAATTGGGAACCAAAGCTTTAAGAAAACTCCTGGCTTAAAAGAATTATTGTACAAAAAGAAACCTAATTTAGATGTTATCACAGACAATGACTTACAAAATTACAAAATGCTACTAATCGATACCAATGCACACAGACGTAATTTTGATCCATCAAAACAATTAATTAGCAACAAAGGATTTAAATACATGAATATTATTAAGCCAATGTTTAAATTCTCACGAAATGCAGCTACTAGTCTCGAAAGTCTTTCACAGGGAAAAGGTATTAAGCTTTTAAAAAAAGTTATGAAAGACACTGATTATGTTTATTGGGATGATCCAAATGAGCTAGTTGACCGGTTAAAACTATTATTTGCATCACGAAATGCAGGTAACACTGGTTTGGATAATGAAGTTATTGCAATAATCGAAGAGCTTTATGAAGCTGGCATCATTAACAAAAAAAAAAATATAAGTAGCATGCAACTTTAAATTTCAGCAGTTGAATTACAGTACACAGCGTATAAACACGGTAATGAATTTAGACAAATTTGGCCATCACGTTCACAAGCGTTTACGACTAACAGAATACATTGATACTTTGAATGATGCGTTAAAAAAATCAGAAACGGGTCATTACGATTTGAAATCTTCAAAATTGAAAGGTCTGACGTCACCAGAGAAGGACGATGAAGCCGTAAATAAAGCATATATGGATAAAACTGTTCAAGAGCTCAGAAATGAAATAAATAAGGTTCATAGTCTTGTTCAAGTCTACATAAAGAACTTAGAAACAGCAAGTTCAGAACGTTTGTTTACTACGTTTTATACAAAGTCTGAAATAGATTACATGATTAAGACAAAACAAAGTAAAAATGAGTAAAAAGGATATAGTCGACGAACTCCACAGAGCGGCAAGAAAGAATTTTAGTCGTCGATGTACAATAATAAAAGGAATAGATGATTTATGGCAAGCTGATCTTATAGATTTCCAAAAATATTCACATTTCAATAAAGGATACAAGTACATTTTAGTAGTAATTGATGCATTGTCAAAGTATGTGTGGGTGTATCCTCTGAAATCAAAAGCGATGAATTGTGTTTCGAATGCAATGCAAAATATATTAACTAATTCATCTCGAAAACCTAAAAATTTACAAACAGATCAAGGCAAAGAGTTTTACAATGTTATCTTTGAACAATTAATGAGAAATTATAATATTAATCACTATTCCAGTTATTCTACAAAAAAAGCATCTATAGTAGAACGAGTAATAAGGACATTGAAATGTAACATTTACAAACTATTCAGTTTATGTGGTCGATATCAATGGATTGAAAAAAATTTGAATCATGTGGTGCAATGTTATAATAATACTATTCATCGTATCACAAAATTTAAACCTATTGATGTTAATAGAGCAAACCAGATGGTTGTTAAATCTAATATTATTAAATCACAAAGACATAAGATAAATAAGAAACCGAAATTTCAAATTGGTGATCATGTGCGTGTTAGTAAATACAAAGGAGATTTTTACAAAGGTTACACTCCTAACTGGTCCACAGAAATATTTAGGATAGTGAGAGTGAATCATACGAACCCATCGACTTATCATTTAGAAGATACACATAAACAGAAAATCTTGGGATCTTTTTACGAATATGAATTACAGAGAACAAATTTTCCAGATCTTTATTTGATCGAAAAAGTAATAAAGAGAAAAGGAAATAAGCTTTTTGTGAAATGGTTGGGTCTTAGTGACAAAGAGAATAGTTGGATTAACAAGAATGAATTGGTTTTATGATATAAATTATGCATTCTATCTGTATGCAATCAGTTTGAAAAAATCGATGAAGGAAGGAAGTGGTATTATTAATAACCTCATAAATAATCTACCGTTTGAGTTACATCTACCGGGATACCAATTTTGTGGTCCTGGCACAAAACTTCAGAAACGCTTACTGAGAGGTGATCGGGGTGTAAATAAGTTGGATCAAGCTTGTATGCACCACGACATTGCCTACAATAACAACGATTTGAATATTCGACATAAAGCAGATTTAGAACTTTTAAATATGGCTAAGAAAAGATTGAAATCAAAGAATGCTGGAAAAGGAGAAAAAGTTGCATCATGGATTGTAAAAAATGCGATGAAAGCAAAACTTAAAGCTGGTTCTGGAGTACGGTCGTTTATGTCAAAGGTGAAAAAAATAAAAAATCAGTTAAAAAAAATCAAATCTAAAGACAACCATATCGCTATAAACTTCGCATATGCTGCTGCAAAAAAACTATTCACTAATAAAAAAAGTACACGCTTGCCGCGGTGTATTCCTATTCCGAAAAGGGGAGGCATTTTGCCTCTTATTCCAATTTTCGCTGGATTATCAGCCCTTGGTTCACTTGCTGGAGGTGCGGCAGGTATAGCAAAAGCTGTCAATGATTACAAGGTTGCTCAAAAAAACCTTCAAGAATCTGAACGACATAACAAGATGATGGAAGCTGTTGCTCTCGGAAAAGGACTGTATATCAAGTCTCATAAAAAAGGAGCTGGTTTATACCTTAATCCTTCAAAAAACTAATTCATCGGCTACCTAAACGAGCTCTCACTAATTTAGATATTTTAGAACATGCTACCGACATTCCATACTTTCGAGGAGTTTTTATGAGAGATAAATTACCTTTGAAACCAAGAAAAATAGAGTGTGCTATAATAAATTTAGATAGATCTGATAATCCTGGAACTCATTGGGTAGCCTACGTTAAACAAAATGACTATTGTGAATATTATGATAGTTTTGGTAATTTAAAGCCACCATTAGAATTGATAAATTACTTAAGAAACATGTCTATGAACTATAATTATGTACAGTATCAAACATTTGATACAGTAAACTGTGGTCACCTTTGTTTAAAATTTTTAAGAAACTTTTGGAAAAATCATTTATAATAAGTATGAAATAAAAAACTTTGTCAGTACAAAAATGTCTTTCACTGTGTCAATAACTGGTAGAGGAGAATCCTTGATAACAAACTACTCCCCTACTTTACAATTACAAGGAGAATATGAGTGTGGACTCTTGTATTTTTCTACTTTTAACTCCATTCCTAATATTGATGAAAGAAATAATAAATTTTATTATGGTAAAGATGGAGTTATTGAAATACCTGAAGGATCATATGAACTTCAAGATATTTGTGATTTTCTTAAAAGTAACATCAAGAATGCTGTATTAAAATTAACTTGCAATAACAATACATTAAAAACAAGAATTTATTGTACTGAAGATGTTCGCTTCGATAAAAATGATTCCCTAAGCAAAATTTTGGGATTTGGTATGGAAACAGTAAAGGCTAATATAAGTACTGATTCTCGGTATCCTGTCAGCATTTTATCAACAACTATCGTGCGCATCGAATGCGATGTAATCAGTGGATCATTTGTGAACGGAAAAGCAAGTCATATAATTTATGAATTTATACCAAACGTACCACCAGGTTATAGAATTATTGAAATACCTAAAAACTTAATTTATTTTCCAGTCAACCAAAGTACAATAAGTGCAATTAATATAAGGTTGTTAGACGCTGAAAATAAGCCAATCAATTTGCGTGGTGAAGAAGTACAGTTGTATTTACATTTTAAAAAAAAATGATAAATTTTAATATAAACTTACCTCCATCTACTGTTCAAGTCAGTTCTAAGAGGTCATCTCCTAAAGGAACAACGCTCCGTATAAAAAAGAAGCTAACTAAAAGTAATAAGGAATTCCTTAAATTAATAGGCTTGTTAAAATGAATATTTTAAATATTTGTCAACCAGCGTCATATGATAACCGTATTGAAAGTTTTGAGTACCATTCGTACAAACCATACGTGACAAGTTTCAACAAGAACGATGAAATACGAATACCCATTAATCAGCAAGATTTATACGTTCTGCCTGCACTCAGCAGTTTGTATATTGAGGGCAGAGCGGATGTTTACAAATACAACAGCACTACTAAAGAAAAAGAAAGTGCGACGAATGTGCATTTTGTGAATAACCCAGCGTTATTTCTTTTTCAAGACATCCGATATGAACTCAACGGAGTAGAAATAGATAAAGTTAAAAATGCAGGAATTACTACAACTATCAAGTCTTATCTTTCGTTGAATGAAAATGAGTCCAAATGTGCAAAAGTTTGGGGATGGTCTACTACAGGTACAAACACTGCCAACAATGGAGTATTTTCCACATCTATACCATTGAATAAAATATTAGGTTTTGCAGAAGATTATGACAAAATTGTAATGAACTGTAAACATGAGTTAGTACTTTTGAGAAGCAATACAAATCTTAATGTTTTAAAATTAAATGCAGGTGAAGTTGTGGAGGATATTGTAATAAGTAAAATCGTTTGGCGAGTTCCTCACATTAAGGTGTCAGATCGTGAAAGAATAAATCTATTAAAGTATTTAGAAAAAGATCGTCCTATAACCGTAGCATTTCGTAATTGGGACTTGTATGAGTATCCATTACTTCCCAAAACCCGTAAACACACTTGGTCTATTAAAACTTCGTCACAAATAGAGAAACCACGATTTGTTATTATCGCTTTACAAACGAACCGTAAACATAATGCGGTAATGTCGTTGGCAGAGTTTGATCATTGCTTAATACGTGATGTAAGAGTATTTTTAAATTCATCATATTACCCTTATGAAGGACTGAATATCAATTTTGCAGACAATAAGTTTTCATTAATATATGAACAGTATGCTAGATTCCAGCATTCTTATCACGGACGTCGGCCAGAACCGTTGATGAGCCCAAAAGAATTCAAAGATATTGCACCCTTATTTGTTGTTGACTGTTCTCGCCAACACGAAACGCTAAAAGGATCAATTGATGTGAGAGTTGAAATCGAAGCAGATCAAGAGATTCCTGATCAGACCGCAGCATATTGTCTGATATTGAACGATTGTATATTTGAATACAAACCTTTAAGCAATATTGTGAAGAAGATATCATGAACGGTAATACGATAATCGTGGATTTGCAAGGATTTAAAGATTTTAAAAATAAATTTATTATTAAAGAGTTAGCAATAGCAACTAAAGATCATACACAGACATTCTTAATCAAACCTCCCTATACTTTTAAAAAACTCATAGTTGAAGAAAAAAAGCAAGTAAGATGGTTGGAAAAAAATCGTGGACTCACTTGGAGGGAAGGATTCATCGATTATTATGAATTTCGAAGGCTAATTGTTCCGTATTTAAGTGGAAAAAAAGTGTTAATCAAAGGATTGGAAAAAATTGAGTGGATTCGAGAGCTATGTCAAGATTGTGAAATAATAGAACTAGGAGAAAAAGGTTGTCCCAAGTTTTTAACGTTATTTAATGATTATTGTGAAAAGGAAAATAAAACTTTGAATTGTGTCCATCATAAAAAAATTTGTGCATTAAAAAATGTGTTGTGTCTAAAAATGTGGTATTCTCATAACTATAATGTTCTTTAAAATGTAATTATAAGTTTAAATAAAATTTGCTTTTATAAAATAAAAAAGTATTTTTTAAATCATAGGATAAGACTAATTTAATTTTAAAATGCAAAATGTACCTTTTCACAGTTATCGTTTGAAAAATTGTAATAAATAATAATTTAAATAAAAAATACTAATTTTGTTTTTGTGTTTTTATTTTTAAACTTAAATAGGTAATCATTAATGAAACAGTACAATCTTATTTAATTAGATTTATTCCTGAAAAATAAGAAATACATGAAAACTTACTAAACTAATACATTAAACATAATTATAGCCGACTTTTATTATCTATTTTGTGATATATCATAACTCTATTAATAAAATGTATCTCTGTAGACTTATACGTAACAAAATTGTTATGCATAACGTTTACTTGAGAAATTTAATTTACAAATAATTGTCTAGTGATAGTTTTAAAAACTATAGCTATACCCACACAACTTTTTTGAGATATTGTTTATAACACTCTCCGTTTGGTCCATAATTTGGTCCACGTCATCGGTTACCACATATTGTGCACTAAGGAGAGTATTATTATCGTCCGACTCACTAGACACTTGTGATTCTAAGTCTATTATTTGGATCTTTATCAGCCGCCGTCCTTTAGTTTTATCACTTTTTAAAACAAACGATTGCTGCTGCCCATGAAAATTCTTCAAAAAGCTTCTTTTCTTCGGTTGCCTTTTGGAAGCCGTTTGTTGTTTGCGAATCTTATGAAGTAACGGTGAATCCGGTCGTTCTACCAACCAAGGCGGGAACATTTGGCTGAATCCCTCTAGCGGGTCTTGCGCATCTTGCAAAACCGGAGAAGGTGATCGTTCAAGGCCTTTGCTTGTCACATGGAGCAAGCTTTGGCTTGGCACGATGTCTTGGGTACTATTGCCTCGGGAATTCTGAAAAAATAAAAAATAAAAATGAGTTATTTACTGTAAATCTACTATAGAGAAGAATAACATTTTAATCATCACGTTGAACTTTTTAAAATAACTTACCATGTTATTGAAACGCTGCTTTGTTGCTGTTTACTCCGATGTTTTTATGTAAATAAATTTGTATTTCAATATGATGCTATTTTATACTCTAAGTAAGTACTTATATAGGCATTGACTTAGGTGTGAGTGTGTATGTAAAATAACTCCTATTGCTGAGGCAGCAGCAAACGCATGCCATGAAACACAAACTTGTCAGGACTCGAACTCGTTACCTATTTTCAACTACAGAGTGAATTATTGATATCGTAATTTAATTGCACAATATGCAGTTTTGTTAGCTATTGACTCACACATCATTACAGATTTATTGGTGTGGTTCTTATTACAATGATGCATGTTTGTGTCGCTGTGCAGTTCACGTTCGCACTTGTCTTTATAGCATTCTTGATATCATGAAAAAACAATAATTGTGTAGATGATGATTAGAACCTAAATTTTATAAGGTAAGTAGAAAGGTTAAGCAACTTTGCAAAGTAGGTCGTCTGATGGGTGACCAAAAACTTATAATCTCGAGCTCCGCCGTGCTTCGGAAGGCTTGTTAAGCCGCTGGTCCCGGCTGCATTAGCAATAATCAGCAACCACCAATCCACAATTGACCCGCGTGGTGGTTTGACCCGTTTTCCCTATCCATCCATAGGGAAGAATCATGTCCCAGCAGTGGGGACATAAATGAGCTGATGATGATGAAGTATTAAGGTTTTATAAAGAAAACAAATATTAATATTACATGAATTTTATTAGGTACGTAATATTGATGTAGCACAATTACATTATATTTTATACAAGGCAAACTTAAATTTAATTAATATAAAAAAACATAGGTACAGATTTACATAAAACACTAATAAAAGTAGAGAGAAAACTAACAGACAATCAAAACAACCATTGGCAGAATGTACCAGATTCCTTAACCTATATGAACTGTAGTTTGAAAAATACTGTTATGTCATTTTGTTTTCTTGTCCATGGACTCTAAGCTTAACATTTATTACGTAATGTAATGATTACATCCTCACAATTAGTGGTTAGAAATCAATGCGTTCCATACACAAGCCAAAAATAACAATTCTACATAATTGCTCACTCGTTCCTTGGTTTTATGTTGTTAAAAACTTGGTGAAGCTAGCAACAACAATGATATTATATTAAATTGTAACATCATTGAGCAACAACGTGTTACGAAACGGTGGACATTTCCAGTAAGTGAAACACATAAATACCCTTAAAATTACTTGAAATAGGTCTAAACAGTACAGATAAGTACACATATGAAAAACTATTATGCCGTTAAACAATCATTAAACAGCGCTTGTCTATTTCCAGGTTTCACCACTCGGGGAAAGCGATATTTACCATACAAGACAAACTTATGTTCTATTAATATTTTATGAACTTTAGTAGGTACGTATGATGTAGCATAATTACATTATATTTTAAGCAAGACAAACATTATTATTCTATTAATAATTTATAAACTTTATTAAAGCATGTAGCACATATTAACATATCATTGAAGATATACTCGCACTTTGAATTTACTAATCTAAGACATAACATATCTTTTTTAAATTTACAAATATTAAATATAACTCAACAATTAAAAAATTTATAACAAGAAAAATGTTAAAAATTCAATATACTTGTATGTCCCCATGCTTTAGTAGAAACTTTGTCATTTGATATTAACCGCTTATCATCATCGCTAGATAGGGCAATTTTATTCACAGCACATGTAAAAATTTCGTGTTTAATTGTTTTAAACAGAATATTTGTTCTACGAACAATGTCTCCATTAAAAAGTGTTTTTTCATAATCCGTGACATTGAACTTACGTACGATGTTTTTTTTAATACCCTTTGCTTTCTTAATTGTGCTGTCTGTAGTTTTAATGCAGTATAGCTTTGAGCGAAGCCCTACAAATTCAGATATAATTTTTCCTCCCATTTCATCTTTAAATAAACCTGGAACTTTTTTATTTTGAATTGGTAAGGCAAATTGATTCGTTTTACAATAATTACTTGTATCAAAGTAAGGTAAAAAATTATTTTTTAAATCTTTATAAAAATCATCTGTTTGTATGTGGTAAACAAAACTGTCGGTGTCCGTGTAACACATCCGCACATTGGTGTTGTAAAAAGGTTTAATAATAGAATAATGAAAATTATACATAAGGCTTTTTGATAATTCTAAAACAGTGAAGCCAATGTATATTGGTTTATTCATAAATATTTGCTCGGGTTTTAACTGCACTGCTACTAAATTTTCTGTAAATACCGAGGAGCTATGAAAATTTGGACGTGCAATAAGCTGTTGTGCACTTTTTCGTTTTTTAGTTACATTGTCCTGATCTAACCACTGATTAACTAAATGAACTTTGACACGTTTTTCAGTATTTTCTAATGTTTTTCCAAACACACTATTATTCAAAAGTTTGAAAAAATCTTGTTCAAAAGTTGATGAACTATTTTGCCTTAGTGTTGTATTTAAATCAATGTATTGTTTCAGATACGGACTTTGTCTGAAAGTGATAACCCGATGAATTTTCTTCAGTATCAATCCATGTTTTAAACAAGTTTTTAAATGAATATAATGTATAACATATAAAAATTTGTCATATAAATTAGGAACGAGTTTATGATTTTTTCCTCCTGGTGGAATGCATTTTTCTGGACAAAATGGTAAATCGTTATGTAAATTATGTAAATGCTTTGGATATTCTAAATCCACTTCAAGTATAAAACCATACTCTGCCTCTGTTGAAATTTGACAAACATCTAAATTATCAATCTCATGTTGATCTAGAAACCGAAAACTGTTCAATGGTAAGTATTGAGACATACTATGACCATACAAATTATTGCAATCAATATATGTTATATAAGAACTAGGTACAGAATTGTCATAATCTGGTAAAAATACATTATTTGCTTTAGCATATCTATGAGAGCATAAACAAACACCACCTCTGATACCACTCTGTAACATTCGGACCATAGCTAAATTATCAATAAGTTCGAGCTGTATCCCTGTCTTTAATAACATCGCGTCAAAGGATAAACTCGGCGCGGTTAAGTAGAAAGCTGGATCTAATTGATAGTGACGTTTGCAAGTCCGTCTAAACTTTTCGAAAATATCTGCTAATAAAAGCACATCAGTTTTCAAATATAAATCCGTGTAACTTCCTAAATCTGAAATATTAAATGTTGACCAAATTAAATGTGCATGACGGTAATCATCTTCAGAAATATCTTGATCAATGAGTGAACTATAAAAATATTTTTTTTCTGGAAGTGACTGTTCTTGATATCGTTCCCAAGAGTTCATATATTCATATGGATATATGCCCTTACGAGTGAGCAGCTTTAATTTAAGTTCACAAGGAAAGTTTTTTTTTAAATATTTGAAGTCTTCTGGTTCCAAAGTATCTGCTAATTTGCTTAAGCTGGTTCCCAAAAACTTGAATGAATCTACAAAACGAAGTTGAAAAAACTCGTTATTTGAAACTGGCACAAACTTTGTAAATGAAATATAATTTTCTTTAGTTTTTGGAATTATTTTTATGCTTCCAGGAGCCTCACCTAACGCTTTAATAAATAAATGGCAGTCGTATCCAGCTAAATTGTGAAAAAATATAGGAACAAATGAAGGTCGTTTATATTGCAAATTGCAAAAAGGATGGGCTGCTCCGCGAAATCGACCAGTCACGTGGCAGTGATCGCGAACTTTATCAGAAAACACAAAATTTTGACAAATGTGGCATCGTGTTGCTTCATTAAAATCGGATTGGTCCTTGTCGGTAAATATCATCGGAGCGTTTGAACTTACTATTTCATATATTTTTTTAACATCTTTTAGTACTAACTCTACAAATCGCATAACACAATCAGGTCCTCGATGTGATACGTAACGATTATAACTCGAATCATCACAACAAACAATATAATATGCAAACGCTACAGGTACATGGTGATGTAACGTTGTCGTGTTACTAGTAGAACAAGTGGTATCAGAATTAGTTTGCAACATTGATTCAAAATCAGCATAGATACAAAATGGTATATTTTGTTTACGGTTATAGTTTTTAAATTTAATAACCGAACCTTTATCGGGTAATACTGTCACTACACCGCTACACAAATGGCTATCGACTTCTTCTGAAGTATTGAAAAATATAAGACACAAATCACAGAAGTATAACTTGTTGTGGTGGGAAGTGATTTGACTTCTAAAAAGTCTGGAACGGTCTTTAATCAAACAGTAATGAGTGTTACTACCATCTTCGAGAAACAATAAATGTATAATTTTGTTTTTGCATTTCATATCAATGTCTGATTTATATAGAGGACCTATAATTGTTTTATTATTTTTTAAGCCATAAATTATAAACTTTATATTTGGATTATTATTTTCAAAGATCTTTATATCGCGAAAAGTAACCGGAAAACACATTCCAGAAATATTAAACAACTCACGATAATGAGGATAAGATGAAACTCTTTCTGCATGTGTCCTAGCTGGGTGGAGAGCAGCTGTCACGCACCATAAAAAACAACACTGATCTTTATTAGCAATATTAAGACATGCCTTTTTTAATTGAATTGATTTAGGCAATGGAATGTAACTTGAGCCTCCAAGTGGCTGATATTTGTTAAGATTGACCTCAATATGCAAATTGTTTAAAAATGTCCATCCACTATCACGATCTTCAAATTCTTCAATGCGTTTTTTTAGGTAATTAACTGCCTCAGAGTACATATTTTCAAAGTCGTAATTGTAGTATAATATTTTATTTTTCGTTCCGAACGATTTAATTGATTGTGAATTATCTTTAAATTGTAAAAATGTTGCAAATAATTCAAAATTTATTTTCGCACATGTATGTTTTATAAGAAATTCATCTAAGAGCGACTTTAATTTGTTACGTATTCCATCTAAAAACCTATCCACTGACGTTAACTGAAAATCTTGTATGGCTACTATTTTATATGTTACGATACGATTGCGAAATGCGGATGTAACTATTTCAATACCTTCACTATGTTTTATTGACTCACAATTTTGCTTATGCAAATTACTTCTCAAATGACCCACCCACGATTTACTATGGATTGACGTGTTACATGTCGTACAGAAAGGCATTTTAATTACGATTAAAATATATTTTAACCGATGAGTTAAATGATCAATCAATGTCTTAACCAAATGAATATATTACTTAAATATAGTATGTGCTACATTCAGAGTTCGGACCTAATAATAATAATAAAATAAGTACCTATAACCTATAAAAATTATAATATTATTTAAAATTAATTTTATCGGAATAGTAAACCGGTTCCGAATTCTCAAATACCTCCCAGGCTTGTGCCAGGAAGCCCTGCAGTGCTTCCCAAGACGGAGAGGTGTCGTCACACTGCAACCTTACCGACGCTAGCGCTGTCTTGTATCGAACCTCGACGGGGTTTGACACGTAGTCATTCGTTTTGTAGACCTTCAGGTCTACAAAAAATTCACCGCTGCTCACTGCGGTGCGACGAGAAGTTCCTGTCGAGACCCGGCTGGCAAACGATGATGTTGCTGTTCCAGCACTCGGCTTCGGTCGGCTGCTAGCAGTTTCCTCCGACCGCAAAATATTGAAGAGGTCACGCTTCGGCTGTTTTCTGTAAATTATTATATGAGTATATTAGATATAAGTAAAGTATTGTTCAGCCCGGTGTCAGACAGCGACGACAAGGACATGTACTTGAAGAGGTCTATGACCCACTGCTAGGCAAAGGCAAAAAAAATCCGAAACACACTTTGTCCGACCTGGGAATTGAACCCGGAACATTCAGGTATCGAACCGAGCGCTTTGCCACTCAACCACTGATGTGTTGACGAAAGCATTGTTCTAGAAACATTTAATTTCATAACACTGTACTGTGGCAAGGTACTAAATATATATAAATATATATATATATATATATATAATTTGGACTTATTAAAGTTGTATTATTTTTTATTTTTATGAATTCTTTTGAATGTAGCTAATGTTATTTTTTTTGTTAATTAAAGTAATTGGTTTTTACTGTTTTAATTAAATAAATAAATAAATTATAAAGAACACAGTTGAGTTGTTTTCATAAGTTACTACTAAACCAGACTTGGAGTTAATAATGATAAGTAATAACAAATTTACCTGCGGGAGCCAGAGACAGTCTCATGAGGCGAAGTCTCACAGGTTTTAACAGTTTTGCGTTTGGTTGTGGCTGGTGAAGACTTGCTCTTGCTCTTCTTTTTAGGAGGAGGTACCTCCGAAATCACAGAAGATGCTTCGTACTCGGAGTCAGACCTATGAAATAAATAAATTATGTTTTAGACTACACTCGAACCTGTAAGCTTATTTCGCGTGGTACACCTATTCAAACGGATAAACATAACAACAAAGTGTTTTCGTTGGCTAACTGGTTGGTATACAAGTTTTCGTATTTGATAATTAATGCAAATTGACTATCGAAAACACAAACTTATACGCAAACACAACTCGCTGTAAAAATATAAATATTTAAAGGTTTTATTTTACTTACGCACATTGTTAAATTGATGAAGATATTCGCAGAATAACACTTAAACACACTGTTGAACCGTTTAAAAAATAGACTTTATATTTATCACTAAAATCGAATTAAAATTATAACTGTGTAACAAGCACACCCAAATTCATGAAAATTATAATGATTTTTTTTCGATGCCAGTGGTTTTATGCAGAAAAAAGTCCATTGTCAGCAAAAAGTGGTCAAGCGTGAGTTCTAATGACGTAAAAATAATATTTATTGTATTTTTAAAATGTGTATTTTTATCCTAAGAAATAAGACAGCACTTAGTCATTATTATAAATTAAAAATATATTTATGACTTGTTGTTGACTGTGACTTCGTTCGCGTAGAAACTATGTGACTATGTAGGTACTACATAAAACTTTCTAAAAATGTAATCTAGAATAAGCCTTATAATATAATATCAGCTATCTGCTAGTCAAAGTATCATCAAAATCAGTCCAACCGTTTCAGAGATTAGCTGAAACTAATAGACAAGAGAAGCAAACCCTGGAAAATTATTATATTGAAATGAAATATACATAATTAACATTTTAAATGCTTCACATTATTCTATTAAACTTAATTATATTTATGACTTGCTGTTGACTGTGACTTCGTTCGCGTAGACATTAAGTAACTATGTAGGTACCTACTACATAAAACTTTCTAAAAATGTAGTCTAGATTAAGCCTTATAATATAATATCAGCTATCTGCTAGTTAAAGTATCATCAAAATCAGTCCAACCGTTTCAGAGATTAGCTGGAACAAATAGACAAGAGAAGCAAACCTTGGAAATATTATTATATTGAAATTAAAATATACATAATTGACATTTTAAATGCTTCACATTATTTTTTACTACTTTGCAATATTATTCGATCAAACAATCGTCTTTGTAATATTATCGCAGCCGCTGTTTGTGTAATTGCTGTCTTTGCAGTATAACTAGTAGAGACGTGTTCCTACGAGTTTTCGATAATAAACATCGATTTGTATGTAGGTCATACCTATTTACTTTTCATACTAATACTTGTTTTTAATTGAGTTATATATTGGAGTTAACTTCAAAATATAGCGCCGTTAATTTTGTATACTTACATATTATTATGTGTTATTTATTATTAAACAGTTCTATAAGTTCATGAAATTGTGTTCTTTTTTAGGTAAGGTAAGTATCTATCATTTTATCTTATCTAAACGAAATAGAAATAACAAGAAAGATACTATATTTTGATAGGTACTGATTCTCCTTTTTATGTAGACTAGTTTTGTTATTATTTTTAAATTTCATACTAATTGATTGATACTTCAAATTTGAAATATAGATTACACAACATCGATTTATGTTTGAGCATCGATTACTCGGATGTGATCTAAGCAAGAAGCAGCTCTAGTGCAATGCGTGGGGTTCATATTCGTTTCATTCGCTTCCCACGTTTTGAACCATTATGCGACGCGCAAGGCACCGACACGCTACGCTACGTAACGTGTGTTTCATCATCATCATCATCAGCCTATACTAGTCCACTGCGGGACATATGCCTCTCCAAGTGCATGTGTTTATAAATCTATAATTAATATAGAAAGTGTCTTAATTCAACTAGAACTATATGAATTGTAAAAAGAAGAAAATCATGTAAGTACATACATAATAAGATAATTTTTTTCGTCTTAAAAAATGTTTAACATATCAAAAATATTGTTTAATCACTTTTGTTTATTCATTGAATCTAGAAAAATCTCACAGAATAAATGCTTCGAGTCACAGTATTATGCAAAGCTAATAATTTTCGTTGCCTTGTTAGTAATTTTAATATAAAAATGGTTTTTACTTTTCACTTTTACTCGATGTTTCAATGATTGAAGTATCTATAATGTACAAGAATAATTTCTCATAATAAAATTCTCATCTAAGGAGAAAATTCACTGGCATTGATAGTATTTTCCTACCAAGCTTTTTGAAGTTAAATTGTTGTAAAACCCATAAAATGTATTTAAATCTTTTAGGAAGTTTAATTTTACAGTACTTACCATATTTTTGTGTCCGTCACAAATGATTTTAATGTCCATGTTTTATTTTAAGGTCCTGGAGAGTGGAATCTTTTCAACCTATGTGCAAATATTTCAACCAAGTGGAAGCTCATCTTATAATTTGTAAGTTTTTGAATAAATAAATATTGAACAATATCAGACATATTTAATTACATAATTAAACATGTTTTTTTTTTTTTTTCAGATGTTGATGGATGAACCTGCTATCGGCGTGTCTCGTTGAAGAAAAGATAAAAATTTATATTTTATGAATGTTTGTATGACTAATATTTATATAAAATAATTAATAAATACAATACAACCCATCCCAAATCCTTTAAAGGTAGGCTATCACATACTAAGTTTACATACAAGTATGTGGTAGCTGAGGTAATGGTAAAGTTATACTTGGTACGGTTGGTAAGGTTGGTATTTGGTAAGGTTATGCTAAAGGTAAAGTTTTTTTTTTTTTTTTCTGACCATGTATTGCTGTCTATAGACAGAAGTAGATTCGTTTAAGCAAGTAGCAGTTTAGCTTTGTCTCATTAGGTAGGTTGGTGTTCGGTGTGTGATCTTACCACGGGCTCGCACCGTCGCCTGATAGGAATCTGTTCGGTGCGTGATCTTACCCACGGGCCGCAGGGAGTTACTTACCATGGTTTCCCCCAACCGAACAGTTAGGAGGTGTTCGGTGTGTGATCTTACCACGGGCTCGCACCGTCACCTGATAGGAATCTGTTCGGTGCGTGATCTTACCCACGGGCCGCAGGGAGTTACTTACCATGGTTTCCCCCAACCGAACAGTTAGGAGGTGTTCGGTGTGTGATCTTACCACGGGCTCACACCGTCGCCTGATAGGAATCTGTTTGGTGCGTGATCTTACCCACGGGCCGCAGGGAGTTACTTACCATGGTTTCCCCCAACCAAACAGTTAGGAGGTGTTCGGTGTGTGATCTTACCACGGGCTCGCACCGTCACCTGATAGGAATCTGTTCGGTGCGTGATCTTACCCACGGGCCGCAGGGAGTTACTTACCATGGTTTCCCCCAACCGAACAGTTAGGAGGTGTTCGGTGTGTGATCTTACCACGGGCTCACACCGTCGCCTGATAGGAATCTGTTTGGTGCGTGATCTTACCCACGGGCCGCAGGGAGTTACTTACCATGGTTTCCCCCAACCAAACAGTTAGGAGGTGTTCGGTGTGTGATCTTACCACGGGCTCGCACCGTCACCTGATAGGAATCTGTTCGGTGCGTGATCTTACCCACGGGCCGCAGGGAGTTACTTACCATGGTTTCCCCCAACAGAACAGTTAGGAGGTGTTCGGTGTGTGATCTTACCACGGGCTCACACCGTCGCCTGATAGGAATCTGTTTGGTGCGTGATCTTACCCACGGGCCGCAGGGAGTTACTTACCATGGTTTCCCCCAACCAAACAGTTAGGAGGTGTTCGGTGTGTGATCTTACCACGGGCTCGCACCGTCACCTGATAGGAATCTGTTCGGTGCGTGATCTTACCCACGGGCTGCAGGGAGTTACTTACCATGGTTTCCCCCAACCGAACAGTTAGGAGGTGTTCGGTGTGTGATCTTACCACGGGCTCACACCGTCGCCTGATAGGAATCTGTTTGGTGCGTGATCTTACCCACGGGCCGCAGGGAGTTACTTACCATGGTTTCCCCCAACCGAACAGTTAGGAGGTGTTCGGTGTGTGATCTTACCACGGGCTCACACCGTCGCTTGATAGGAATCTGTTTGGTGCGTGATCTTACCCACGGGCCGCAGGGAGTTACTTACCATGGTTTCCCCCAACCAAACAGTTAGGAGGTGTTCGGTGTGTGATCTTACCACGGGCTCGCACCGTCACCTGATAGGAATCTGTTCGGTGCGTGATCTTACCCACGGGCCGCAGGGAGTTACTTACCATGGTTTCCCCCAACCGAACAGTTAGGAGGTGTTCGGTGTGTGATCTTACCACGGGCTCGCACCGTCGCCTGATAGGAATCTGTTTGGTGCGTGATCTCACCCACGGGCCGCAGGGAGTTACTTACCATGGTTTCCCCCAACCGAACAGTTAGGAGGTGTTCGGTGTGTGATCTTACCACGGGCTCACACCGTCGCCTGATAGGAATCTGTTTGGTGCGTGATCTTACCCACGGGCCGCAGGCAGTTACTTACCATGGTTTCCCCCAACCGAACAGTTAGGAGGTGTTCGGTGTGTGATCTTACCACGGGCTCGCACCGTCACCTGATAGGAATCTGTTCGGTGCGTGATCTTACCCACGGGCCGCAGGGAGTTACTTACCATGGTTTCCTCCAACCGAACAGTTAGGAGGTGTTCGGTGTGTGATCTTACCACAGGCTTGCACCGTCACCTGATAGGAATCTGAAAGGGATCACCAATATGAGTTATTGGGTATTCTACCCCACCGCAGTGAGTGAGGGCTCGGCACGAGCCCGAACGAATGAAGGTGGGGTAGAATGCCCAATAACTACCTACTACTCTTGCATCAAACATTCTAATACGCAGTTTCTGGTTAACGAGTTAAAATCACTGGATATTCTTGATACAGACAATTTAAATGATGTTACATCAAAGGACAATGGGCATTGCGGCCCATGAGCGGCCATCAATGAAACTAGTGTCATTTGAAAGGGGAGATCTTTGACAACAAATATTGTTCAAGGAGTACTATGAAATACCGTTTGGGAAAAAAAATATAGTTAAAATACTATTATTAAAATACTATTTTTTTTTTCATTATTATTTATGTATCCTAATATTCAATACTTTTTCTATTAGAGGTCTAAGAACCTTTGTTAAAATCGGTCTCGCCATGTTTCATGCGTCAACCAATCAGCGACGAGCGCCGCTCGCACTCGGCGACTCGGCGATTACCGTTATGCTCGAGCGCACAGCGCAGTCCATCGTTGACATTTGTTTCGTTGAGTACTGTGCGATTATTATTGTTTGACAATTTCTTTTGACTCTGGCTTGCATATCGGACTTGTTAATATCTATCTTGGTGACTTGTGCTCGTTTTTTTGGACTTTATTTAAGCAGATTCCTATAACAATGGCAGATAATCGCCAAGTGTGTATTTTATGTAATCGATCCGTGATAAACAGAAGAAGATACGAAATAACCCGTGCTTACCTCTGAACATCAGGTAAGTACATCAAACGAAATCATTATTTCTTAGTTGTCACGTCAACAATATAGTACTGTTTAACTTGAGGTGGTCACAGTGTTTTAACTCTCGCGCATTGAGATTACATTTCGCTGTAAGTAGTAAGTAAACTGTTACCGACGCGGCGACGTTGTCGTTCCGTTTGATCCACGGGGCGAGAACGGGATAGAAGTATCGGTATTTACGTATGAGTAAGCGAGACAATTAATACTGCTTAGGCAATCGAGTAAAATATTTTTCTTTATATTTCGCTTTGTTTGAACAGCGTTCAATGAAAATAACTAAGAATTTTAACTAATTGTAATACTCTCATTTTCAGATACAATACAATGGTCAGGAGTACATTTGTCGACCATGCTGGCAACGGGCAGAAAGAGCTGCGCAGCCAAGAGAAGACCGTCCACACGAATGTGTATTACATATTGAAGAATATTCAAGACTCCCTAATACAGCAACGCGTTGTATGTATGAAAACTGCAGACGAACGGATCTCCGAAGGATTCCGGATAACATTAAAGTGACATTCTTGATTCATTTTAATTTTTATATTCCAAATAGTGCAAGAGTTTGCGATCATCATTTGGTATCCAATGATTGGGATCAAATAATTGACAGCCCTAACTTGCTCCACGACTTCATTTTGTGCATATCATGAGCCTCATGAAAATCGCGGTGCTTCGAGGATCTATACTAGATTTTGATAATATAGATGACATGGACCCAAATGAAGTATACATCCGATTAGGCGTTAGTCGAGACCAATTTATGAATATTTTGGAACAAACTCCTTCATTGTCGAACGTATCAACACGCCCGAAAACATCTTTGGCATGCTACTTAATGAAACTGCGAAGCGGTGAAGCAAATGAAAGGCTGGCGACGCTTTTTAATATGAGCCGTAGAACCCTAGAACGACATTTAACGTTCGCCAGAGACTGTCTTTTACTGGACTTCGTTCCCCGGCATCTTGGTTATGATCATATCAATATAATTGATGTAGCTAACCGAAACCTACAAGTTCCAAATGCAATTTTTGGAAATGCAAATGCCTTAAACAGAAAGGCAATTGTGATAGCAGACGCCACTTATATATATATACAAAAGTCCGCAAACTATTTATTCCAAAAGCGATCATATAGTCTACACAAATACACGAATTTGTTGAAACCGTTTTTAATAGTGTGCTGCGATGGCCACATTTTAGATGCCTTTGGGCCATATTCAGCCATAGAATCAGATGCACAAATAATGAAAAATATGATTGACGACGAAGGAAATCCTTTCCATTGGTTTTTTGAACATGGAGATGTGTTCATCTTAGACCGTGGGTTTCGCGACGTAATCGACGACTTACATGCCTATGGTTATGAAGCTCACTTACCGAAAACAAAAAATCGAGACGAAGATCAATTGACGACAGAACAAGCGAATAAGTCTAGGTTGGTTACTATGTGCCGCTGGGTTGTTGAAGTTATAAATGGTTGGTTCAAACGCGATTTTAAACTATTCCGACAAGACTTTTTCAATCGTGCTTTGCCTCATATGATGACAGATTTTAGAATAAGTGCTGCATTATTGAATGCTTGCAGAGAACCATTGTCAGATAACGTTCACGCTGAAACATTTATAGAAGTTATAAACCAAAGAGTGAACCACCCAAATAACCTAGCAGAGTATGTCCTAGCCAACAACCTTAATCGTAGACGGGCTAGTTTCGATAGCATTACAGGAAACCAACCTAACATAAGTGATTTTCCTTTGCTGACTGAGGACGATTTAACCATTTTTGCACTTGGTACATACCAAGTGAAGCTAGCCCGCAGCTATTATGCGGAGCATGTGCGACAAGGTCTCTATAATATAGAAACGTATAGGGACCCCGATGTTACAGGCCTAGGCAGGTGCGGCATCACAGCAACAAATGTTTGGCTGCTAAGATGTCGAATACAATCTAGACATACTAGGTCAAAAATATATTATTCGTACATTATAGTAGATAGAGAGAAAAGCGGCAGAGAAGCCATAGAAAACTACTATTGCAGTTGTCTAAGCGGTAAGCGCACTCTTGGTTGCTGTGCCCACATTATGTGTGTAGTGTGGTATTTAGGGTGGGCGAGAAACCAAGAGGAAGATATCCGTTTACCAGCTCATTTTTTAAACGATATTATTGTAGACGACAATTGAATCCCATCATTTTCTTTTTTTAAAGGAATACTAGCATTATATACGAGCATTGTATATGTGTCTGTCAATAAATCGATGTATTTAATAACCAATTAACCTTTAGTTTTATTTAATCCATCATTATCTTATACTTAGACATGTATTACGTTTTATCATTTACGTACTTTCGGTTTAATGAATTCGATTTTTTCATATGATCAACGCTTTATAACTTTTTATCTAAACAAGTTGCCGAAATAATTTTTTGCAGTCTTAATATATACATAATTGTCGACTAAAAAATATATAGTACAGATGTGGCCGCCGATGGGACAAGCGCCATACATTTTTGCCCATTGTCCTTTAGTATGTGACTTTGAATCAAAGCGATGCATGTACAACGATTGTGAAGTGTGTTCAAATAACAAATTGGAAGCTCATAATAAAGATTTATCGACAAACGTAAGTTGGTTCGCCTGGGTTTTAAAAGAGGAAGATTATGAAAAGAAAGAGGAAAAGAAAAAAGTTAAAAAGATGGTCAAGATTAAAAAGGATGGTACCTTACAGGAGTTGCTAAATATATTTAATTCTGAAGTAAAGAAGTTCAAAACGCATATTTATAACTTTTACTATCAGTATAAACAATACAAGACTTGTATAGATAATTTAAATGATAATGAGGTAGTCTTACACATAGATTTCTCCGAAAACTTCACGTGTAAATATCATAACGAAATTCAAGCAAATCACTTCATAAAAAACCAGATTACCTTACATACAGGTGTTGCTTACCTGAAGGGCGAGAAACCTATTACCTTTTGTTCAATTTCTCCCTCAAACCAACACCATCCTGAAGCCATATGGGCCCATTTAGACCCCGTATTGAAATTTTTGAAAAATTCCACAACAAGTAAAATAGACACTGTACATTTCTTTTCCGATGGCCCCACCACCCAATATAGACAAAAAAAGAATTTTTACTTGTTTAGTCAAATTTATGACTACGGATTTATTCATGCAACATGGTCATATTTTGAAGCAGCCCATGGAAAAGGAGCCGCTGATGGGGTCGGAGGAGCCATCAAGCGCACTATGGATATGAAAATAGCTCAAGGCATAGACATACCTGATGCTGAGACTGCATTTAATACTTTAGTTGCCTCTGAAACAAGTATAAAAATTTTCTTCGTATCTGCTGACAACATCAAAACCTTGGATACAGCCATAACTTCAAAGTTAACTGCCCTACCCGGAACAATGAAAATCCATCAACTAATAGCTGTCGAAAAACATAAACTCAAATTTAGATATCTCAGTTGTTTTTGTCAGGGTTTAAGTGGTAAATGCGATTGTCACTCACCTCTATTGCATGACTTTGCAACGCAAATAGACAAGAAGGAAAATGAAACCAAAAACAGAAAGAAACGTCGAATCAAAAATAGAACCAAAAATAGTGAAGGAAATTCGACAAAAGCCTTAAAAAACAGGAAGAAAATAAAACGAAGAAAAATCAGCTTGTCATCTGGAAATGATACGGATGAAAGTGGAGTTGTTGAATACGCAGACAGTGATGATACTTCTTGTTTTATTTCTAGTGGTGAAAATAGCAGCCTTGAAGCAGAGCTCGATGAAGAAACGGGGATATTCAAATCGAAAATTGATTCACAGAATAAAATTACTATTCTATCGAGGATCATCTTGAGAAAACCCGATGCTGATGTTTCTGAAAACAAAAGAAAAATCGAACATGACAAAAAAGATTTTACAAAAAACGTCACAGTATTGTCTCAAATTAAAGGTACCCCGGAAAATACTGCCTTTCTAGATATAACGAATTGCGACGTCTTTAAAAAAAAGGTGTGTGAACGGCATGACAAAGATGAGAATGAAGATTATAAGAAAATTAAGACTTTAGATGATGAAAAAAATGTGACTGAAGAATATGAGCAAACTGAGACAACAGGCAACGAAAATATTGAGACTGAGGAAATGGAGATTGAAGGGGATTACAAAGATAAGAATTGGGATGATGAGAAAATTAAGACTACAGATGGCGGCAAAATTGCGACTGAAGAAGATGAGCAAATTAAGACTACAGATGACAAAAAACCTGAATCTGAAATTGAGACTACACATAACGGAAAACATGAAACCGAAAAAATCAAGACCAAAGACGATAACATGCTTGAGATTGTAAATGATGAGAGAATTAAGATTACAGATGACGAAAGGCCTAAGACTGAAGAAGATGGGAAAATTGACACGGAAGAATATGACAAAAATGAGACTGAAAAAATCAAGACCAAAGAAGATAACAAACTTGAGATTGTAAATGAAAAGAGAATTAAGACTACAGATGACGAAAAAATTTAGACTGAAGAAGATGAGATAACGGAGACTACGGAAGGAAAAACTGACACTGAAAAAATCAAGACCAAAGAAATTGATAAACTTAAGACTGGGGGAGATATCCAGAACGAATTTGTTTATAATATAAATGATAGTGTTATTGTCAGATACTTCCAAAGAAAAATTTGGAAATATTATATTGGTTTTTTAATTGCCATAGAAGAAAAAGACGGTGAAGCACATTATAAAGTAAAATTTTTGAAAACTGTTAAAGATATGGCAAACTCAGTTAAGTTTGCAGTCCAAAGAAAGATAGATATTGATATAATTACGACTGACTGTATTGTAAAAAAAGTAAATTTAGCTAATTTTCCACAAGATTCAAAACTATATTACTTAACGGATGACTTCGAGGAAGTATATTTTAAATAATTGTCTACTCGACAGTTGCACTGCATTTTTAGGTTAGAAAATTGATTTTATTTGTTTCTGATATTTTTTTGTTATTTTGTCTCTCTCGTATAAAATGACTCGAAAAAAGAAAAAAAAAGTCTGAAAGTTTTTCAGAATCATATTATACATAATAATATATTGAGGCGTGTTTAAAAATGTTTGATCTCGTTTCTTGTTCCTAGAATTTAAAAAAGAATTAGAATTACCATTTAAAATAAAAATTTATTATCACCGAGTTTTTTGTAGAAAAAAGTGTTTCTCGTTTCTTGTTCCTAGAATTTAAAAAAGAATTTGTTACCATTTAAAATAAAAATTTAATATCCCGTACCCACTAGTTTTTTTTTATCAGTATGACATAAGCTTAACAAAGCAACACCGTTACTTTCGCGTTACTTTAGTGTTACTGTAACGTAGAATATTCTGCGTTACTATACGTTACAAAGTGGCAAAATCCACGGCCTCACCCACCTCTAAAATTTCATAAAAATGCACATTACGACCGTGTTTTACAATAATTATTCCTATAAAATCATAGACACATAGGTATTTACCTTTTCGATTTCTTGACCGATTCGGATTTTCAAGAACCTAAACATTTTTATTAACTTTTTGAAAAAAATGTGAATGGCGCTTACGATGTTTACTTTCGAGCTCGTAGATTCCATAGTCACCGCGGACCCCGCACCGCGCACTACTCGCGAGGCCCAGTCCCCCCACTTCGACATTCGCACGCAAGGGATGTGTCGCTCGCCACGCTGAACGTGCGAAAATTACGAGTCCAAAGTACGAGTACACAAACTACTGTTAATATAGGAAATAAAAAAAAATCGCTATCTAAATTGAGTACTTGCAGAAAAAGGTCGTTCAAAGCTATGAATGAGGTGCTGAGGTATGTATCTACTGAGATATTTATGTACCTACTTAAGTAGTTAGTTTGATTGATTGCTGCTTTACTAAGGTAACTATTTCTAATTAGCTACTTATCTATTATTTATATGATTTCAGAAAACGACGATGCATGACAACCGATCAAAATTTATAACTGGGAGCTAATGAGATATTACGGTTAGCAACTTTTTATAAGTTCTATCGATAGTTTACTCCTGTATACCCTGGTAACCGACTTGGTAGGCACTTAATTTTTATTTATAAAAAATAGGCGAGCAATCTATATAAGTACCTACGTATACCAACTACTAGGTATCTCAATACTTCAGCAGATTAATACTATTTCTGCTTGTTTTAAAATAGGGCAAAATGCCCTATATTGGGTCTAGTAATTTAGAAAGAGAGTTAGGTGTATTTAGTTAGCTTCATACCTACATCGAATCATCCGCTTTTTGTTTTATTACAATAGGGTAAATGCACCAACAACGGACATACTAGAGGGATCTATGCAACGCGATCAAACTACGTAAGTGTCATCACAGTATTGGTAGTGTAGCCTACTTTGGGTATAAACACATACACAAATAGCACACACACATATTTACACTAAATATTTATTAAAACCTAAATAACAAAATAAACATTAATAATAACGTAATTCGAACTTATATCTAAAACATACAGCTGATTTACTATATTAATATTTACACCTATATATGTACACTTATATCTATAAGTAATTACTATTTATTTAGCTATTTATATCTACAATAATATTCACACCATAATATCGAGTGTGTATTAGTTAGTCGATATCGATAAACACCTATCGATACGCATGACCATAGGCACTAGTCGTTATCTACGTTCTATTGTTCTTGCCATCTGCGCGCGGGCAGCCGCCGGGGACACATCCAGTCGAGACCTATGTACGACGCGGAGCGCACGCTGCTTTGTCTCCCGCCTTATAAATACCGATGTGTAATACGCTATTCCTTTCCGCGCTGTGCCTAAATTCTGTGGTTGTGTTGCTTGCTTGATCATGAAGCAATCCTGTTGATTGATTGTCTTCCGCTCAATTGGCTTAAACTTGAACAGTATATTGTTCCGTGCTTGAAACCAATATTATTTGCCTTCTGTTTGTGATAAAGTGTGTATTGGTGTTTGGACTCATTAAACCACTTGAACCGTAAGTTGGACTATTTATTTCTTACCACCACCAACACCACAGTGGTGACCCCGAATTTGGACAATGGAAAAGGAATTTCGAGATGCACGTGAAACAGCCATGCGGTCAGTCGATAGTGATGGGAACGATGATTCGACAAAAAGTATCGATGTTTTCAAAGTCGGTACTCGACTGCCGCCGTTCTGGCCGGAGGAGCCTGAGATCTGGTTCGCGCAAGTGGAGGGGCAGTTCGCCATATCGGGAATCACCAACGACTCCACCAAATTCCACTACGTCATCAGCCAGCTGGAAAATCAGTATTCCAGAGAGGTAAAAGACCTTATCATCAGCCCACCAACTACTGATAAATATCAGAAATTGAAGACCGAGCTGATCAAACGGCTTACGGCGTCGAAAGAGAAAAAGCTGCAGCAACTCTTGATGCACGAGGAGCTTGGAGACCGAAAGCCCTCGCAATTTCTCCGCCATCTTAAGAGTCTCGCAGGCGTCAACGTACCCGACGATTTCCTGAAGACTATTTGGGTTAGTCGTCTATCGCACGGGATACAGACCGTACTTGCAGGTCAGCCCACATCATCTGCCATCGATGACCTGGCAGACTTGGCTGATCGTATCCACGAGCTGGCTACACCATCACCATCGGTGGCTTCAACGAGTCAAATTCGTCCCGAGTCAGCATTGGACGCGTTGACCAAACAAGTGGCTGAACTCCAGATGCAGTTCCGGAAGTTTGCGTCGGAGAGAAACAGCAGATCCCACTCACAGTCTACCAGATCAGCTCACCGTAGATCAGTATCCAGGTCGAAACGCTCTCAATCGAACTATAGAAAGTTTCCGTTATGCTGGTACCACAGCAAGTTCGGGGAGAAGGCCAGCACATGCGTAACCCCCTGCGACTACAAAGCGGGAAACGCCAGGGGCGGTCGATAGTGGCGACTGCTGACTGCCCTACATCATCTACTGGTCGCCTGTTTGCCACGGACCGAGCTTCGAAGGTGCAGTTCCTGGTCGACACTGGAAGCGACCTCTGCGTCTACCCCCGGTCCCTTCTTCGCGATCGTCGTGCCAAGACGGACTACAACTTGTGTGCTGCGAACGGTTCCAGTATATCTACTTACGGTTATGTACACCTTAATTTAGACTTTGGTTTGCGTAGATTGTTTAGTTGGCGTTTTATAGTAGCCGATGTTACTAAGCCGATCATAGGCGTAGATTTTTTAAATTACTACTACCTTATTGTAGATTGCCGTAACAAACGCTTGTTAGATAGTACAACCTCTGTATCCGCTGTAGCCAAAGTAGTTAATTGTAGTAATATAGCATCTGTAAAGATCTTGACTGGTGAGTCTCGGTATCACAAAATTCTTGACGAATTTCCCGAGATTACCCGACCAACTGGTACACACCGCAACATTACACACAACACCGTCCACCATATTCGCACGACTCCAGGCCCTCCAGTATCTTGTACCCCTCGTCGTTTAGCACCAGACAAATTAAAGATTGCTCAACAGGAGTTCCAGGCCATGCTCGCCAATGGTACAGCTCGACCTTCACAGAGTCCCTGGGCCTCACCTCTTCATCTAGCGCCGAAAAAAGACAACGGCTGGCGTCCCTGCGGCGATTACCGCATGCTCAACGCCCGAACTGTACCTGACAGATATCCGATTAAACACATCCACGACTTCTCGCACAATCTTGTTGGCTGCAAAGTCTTCAGTACCCTAGATTTATTGAAGGCGTATAATCAGATACCTGTCAGCCCTGCAGACATTCCGAAGACCGCAATCACATCACCTTTGGGTCTATTTGAATTCCCATATATGACCTTCGGACTTCGAAATGCGAGCCAAACCTTTCAAAGGTTTATGGATGAGGTCACCAGAGGGCTAGATTTTGCCTATTGCTACATCGACGACATCTTGATTTTCTCAAGAGATGAGCAGCAGCACGAGCAGCACCTTCGCCAAATCTTCAGCAAGCTGAAGGACTACGGCATGCGGGTAAACACTGCTAAGTGCGTCTTCGGTGTGCCCGAGGTAACATTTTTAGGTTACGCCATCTCTGAAAGCGGCTCTAGACCATTGGACTCCAAGGTGCAGGCAATTAAAGACTTCCCGACTCCAACTACTGTGCGCCAGCTCAAGGCATTCCTAGGCATGCTCAATTTTTATAGGAGACTTCTTCCCCGAGCTGCCGAAATCCAGGCTCCCCTACATGCATTGTTGACAGGTTCTGTAAAAGGGTCACAGCCAATCGTTCTGACAGATGATACCCTCACAGCCTTCAACGCGTGTAAGAACAGCCTTGCAAATGCTGCCTTACTAGCACACCCTGACTGTGCCGCCACACTTGCCTTGGTGACAGATGCCTCCGATAAGGCAATCGGTGCAGTCCTCCAACAACACAAGGACGGAGCGTGGCAACCATTAGCCTTCTTTTCGCGAAAGCTCAGCCCGTCCCAGGTAAAGTATTCACCTTACGATAGGGAGCTGCTCGCCATTTACGAAGGCATTAAATATTTCCGGCATATGCTCGAAGCTCGGCACTTTGTCGTCTACACGGACCATAAGCCGATCAGTTTCGCATTCCATGAAAGGAAGAGAAACTGTTCGCCTAGGCAGTTCAGACATTTAGACTTCATTGCCCAGTTCACGACCGATATCCGACACATATCTGGCAAGGATAATGTAGTCGCCGATACCTTGTCGCGGATCGAAGAACTGGGCGCACCAGTCAACTTCGAGGCCTTAGCCCAAGGTCAATCATCTGACCCAGAACTACAGAAACTGCTCTCTGGTGAAACATCCCTGCGTATTGACAAATTGACAGTTCCTGGAAGTCGTGTTCCCCTGTACTGCGACGTCAGCACAACGACTCCTAGGCCTTTTGTCCCAAAATACTATCGCAGACAGGTTTTTGAGAGCCTGCATTCATTAAGTCACCCTGGTGCCAATGCATCTGCAAGACTCGTTGCAGAGCGATTCGTCTGGCCCGGGGTAAGAAAAGATTGTAGGGAGTGGTCCCACACTTGCTTGGCTTGTCAAAAAGCTAAGGTGAGTCGTCACGTCAGCGCACCTCTAGGCACTTTCAACTTGCCTCGCATTCGGTTTAGGAAAATCCATATAGATCTGATTGGCCCATTACCAGTCTCGCAGGGCTATCGGTACTGTCTGACGGCCGTAGATCGGTTTACCCGGTGGCCGGAAGCAGTGCCGATAGAAGACATAACTGCGGAAACCGTGGCTAAAGCACTTCTGTCAATATGGATCGCTCGATTCGGTTGTCCGACAGACATTACCACTGACCGTGGCCGTCAATTTGAATCGGCATTATTTCAGTGTCTGTCGAAAATAGCCGGATTTGAGCACAAGCGGACTACTGCATACCATCCGGCGTGCAACGGCATGGTGGAACGTTTTCACCGACAACTGAAAGCCGCAATAGTCTGCCACGCGAACGACAGATGGACAGAGTCTTTGCCATGGGTTCTTTTAGGTATACGAAGCGCCTATAAAGAGGACCTCCAAAGCTCTTCTGCAGAACTCGTATACGGAGAGCCCTTAAGGTTACCAGGCGAATTCTTCGAACCTGCTGACGGTGGTACGACCGATTTATCCGAATTTTCTGCACGCCTGAAACAAATTGCAACAAAACTCCGCCCTACACCAGCTTCACGTCATTCTAAGCCTAAAGTATTTGTGTATAGAGAATTAGCCACCAGTGATCACGTGTTCCTTCGCGAAGGCGCATCACGTGGTTCTCTCCAACCGGCATACTCAGGCCCACACAAAGTATTAGCAAGGGATGACAAAACTTTTAAAATCCTTCAGAAGGGTAAAGAGGTCACGGTATCGATAGACCGCGTTAAGCCGGCCTTCATATTGTCTGACCAAACCGAACCTGAACCCCTACCAGATGTTCAGAAAGAATACACAACACGCTCTGGACGCCGGGTGAAGTTTACAAATTTTTATCGCCCTTGACGGTCTCTGGAGGGGGGTGGTGTAGCCTACTTTGGGTATAAACACATACACAAATAGCACTCACACATATTTACACTAAATATTTATTAAAACCTAAATAACAAAATAAACATTAATAATAACGTAATTCGAACTTATATCTAAAACATACAGCTGATTTACTATATTAATATTTACACCTATATATGTACACTTATATCTATAAGTAATTACTATTTATTTAGCTATTTATATCTACAATAATATTCACACCATAATATCGAGTGTGTATTAGTTAGTCGATATCGATAAACACCTATCGATACGCATGACCATAGGCACTAGTCGTTATCTACGTTCTATTGTTCTTGCCATCTGCGCGCGGGCAGCCGCCGGGGACACATCCAGTCGAGACCTATGTACGACGCGGAGCGCACGCTGCTTTGTCTCCCGCCTTATAAATACCGATGTGTAATACGCTATTCCTTTCCGCGCTGTGCCTAAATTCTGTGGTTGTGTTGCTTGCTTGATCATGAAGCAATCCTGTTGATTGATTGTCTTCCGCTCAATTGGCTTAAACTTGAACAGTATATTGTTCCGTGCTTGAAACCAATATTATTTGCCTTCTGTTTGTGATAAAGTGTGTATTGGTGTTTGGACTCATTAAACCACTTGAACCGTAAGTTGGACTATTTATTTCTTACCACCACCAACACCACAGTAGATACCTACATTAAATAAATAGGTACCAAAGTAGATTTATTCTGGTTTAAAAATAGGGTAAATTGTCTTAAGTTGGGTCTAGTAATTTCGAAACATTCCTTGGTGTAGTTAGGTTTTTCCCTTTCCCCGAAACACAGAAGTGCTAATGCGCTCCTATTTCACGATGAAATTTCTGACACTGCGGTAGTACCCATCTAGTACAAAAACCTACCACCAGTAAAAGATAGGTAGTTATTCATTAGCGTTTTGTTTGATAACAATAGGGTAAATGCACCGATAACGGACATACCAGAGAGCTCCATGTTACACGATCATACTACGTAAGTATCATCTTAGTATACCTACATAGTAAATAAACAAACAGGTACCTAGGTATATTTTTATTCTTATTTAAAAAGGGTGAATGGCTAATACTATGGTGTGGGCATTATCAACGTGCAGTTTTGTCGTAAATTATTGTTTTAATAAGAATGTCCAACGGGCAAAACATCTTGTCATCTTCCATACCTACGCAGAAAGTCGGCAGGTGCAGCGCCGTGCGGCGATCGATGCGTCATGCATGAGGTAACTGTCAGTAACAGACAATACTAGCGCAACTCTATAAGCCGTGCAAGAGCAAGCGAGAGGTCCAACATAAATGATTTATAACCCAAACTGCACGTTGATAATGTCCGCACTATAAAATTCTGTTTATTTATTTATCTATAACTTGGTTTCAGAAAAACTTTTACTGAATTACAAAATGAAGCTAAAACATCCTCACACTTGGAAATACAATGTGAGACTCCCGAAAAATTGCAAACAGTTGAAATACACTGTGATCGAAGCACGTAAGTAAATCTATTTTATGCATTCTTATTTTCATATGCGTATTTTTTAGCTATTTCATAACCAGAGGTCGGACTTTTTCCTGCTATTTCAAATGTTATTTAGTATTTTGCGTGTAGTTACATGTCGATAAATTCACTTTACGATACAGATAATCAGCTTTCTAAATATGTGTATCTGTAACAAAATACTTTCGGTATTTCGTTACTTTTGCACATTATGTGTAGAAAGCTGAGGCCAGTTATTAGTTGTATCGATAAACGAATTTATCGACATATCAAGCACTAGTGTTAAGCAAAAATAGTGGGAACAATTCTGAGTAACAATTCCGATCTCTGTTCATAACTTTCTTCAATTCTTCACGCGAACTTTACACATACTTACCTTTGTCTATACGCAAGTTACAGCATTTTATATATGTATCTTCTTATTTGTTTTAGTTTAGCTAATACAGAAGATCGATACGAAGAACAGCCACATAGTGTATCAGAAACTGAATTTGAATTTGAAACTGGTGGCCACTCCTCGAAAGCCGATTTACATATAGATGGGCGAAGAATAGTATCTATTAATTTGTTTTTGAAAAACCTGAAGAAAATATCCATGCACAGCCCGACTTTTGGTTGCGGTCTTCAAATTTAGTTCTTGTGTCCGAAAAAAAAACGGGACTTAAATCTAAGATAAAATTTACTTGTAATATGTGTAACGACAATTTTTTCGTGGATACTAATGAACCGGATATAAAACTGGATTTAAATAAGTGGGGCTATGTCCACTGGTATAGGTTTCTCGCAGTTTGAGGAATTGTGTACATCAATGGATTTGGCTAGTCTAAATCAAAAACATTTTGATAGATTACATAATGAGGTTTGCGATGAATGGCAGAAAGCTGCTGCTGATCTAATGTTAGTTGCTGGTAAACGTGAAAGAGACGCTGCTATAGAAAGAGGCGATGTGACAAAGGATGGTATACCCTACATAGATGTGATTGCAGATGGGTGTTGCTCCAAGCGCTCATATAAAACCAATTATTCGGCTCTTTCCGGAGCGGCTGCAATAATAGGTAGAACATTTGGTGAGATACTTTTTGTAGGGGTGAAGAACAAATATTGATCTGTTTGTGCGCGAGCTCAAACCAAAAATGAGATCCCAGGTACACATACATGTACAAATACCCCTTACAGCTTAGAAAAAAGATTACGACTCAGAGAATTTTAGCTGTAAGAAAAGTCATTTGCTGTGCAATAAAGAAACATAAGTCTACAGATTGCGAATTAAACAAAAAAATCACCAATCTTTATACAGATATCACCAACTCAATTTTTCACGCTTTTGGAAACCATGACTTGTGCAAAGATTACACTGCCAAAGTAGTCAGATGAGCGAAGATTTGACTCTTCTTTTGAAAACTTCAACAATATGGTTCAGGATCAAAACAGTTGTAACATCCGTGGCAGCAAAATCCCGCTGCCTCATATGCGACGTTGACAGCAACAGGGTCGAATGTTTTAACAGCATCGTTGCTAAATTTGTGGGTGGTAAGCGCGTACATTTTTCACTAAAACGTGGTTACCAAGCACGTTGCGATGCTGCTGTTGTATCTTTCAATTAAAAAAAACCCTTGTACACTTTGCACAAAAGTATTCTTGGCAAAAGTCCTATGAGATTAAAAGGTCTGGAAATTCGAAGGATGATCCGAACATCACAAAAGAAAAAAAGTAAAATGCGTCTTTTTCATCAAAAGAACAGTGATCAGCACTATGGGGAATCATGTGTACGGCCAGATATGCCTGATGACGTTCTTTCAAAATGCAAAGAACAATTTTTAAAAGACTTGCATAAAACAAAAGAGGAAATACGCGTAATAGAACGTAACACCGTACTGCAGCGTGATACAAGCGAGTGGTTGGAGGTCCGACGTAATCTGATCACCGCTTCTAATTTTGCAAAAGTGGTGAAGAGAAAGCAGACTACGAGTGCCAAAAATCTTGTAAAACAAATAATATACAATCGAGATATTAGCCATCAGTGCAACATGGTATCGTCAATGAAAAAATTGCTTTAGAGCAACTAGAGCGACAAATTGGACAACAAATTAGGCCTTGTGGCCTATTTATTGATCCAGAAATTCCTTTTTTGGGTGCAACACCTGACGGTTTGATAGGTGACGATACCATTGTCGAAATAAAATGCCCGTTTTCAGCCTATAAATATAGCTTAGAGGAAGCAATTGCCAGTGGAAAAGTGATTTTTTGGAAAAAAACCTAAACATGGAGATGCGTTGCTAATTGTGAACGAAAATCATACTTGGTTTATACAAATTCAAGGTCAGATGCACGTGACACGTAGGACAAAATGCATCTTTGCAGTGTGGTCTGGAGTCGAACAAGACTTGAAACTCGAGACCATATATCGCGACGATACATTTTGGGAAACAAAAATGAAAGATAAACTCGTGTCATTCTATAAAAATCATTTGTTATTGGAACTGTGCGATCCTCGGCATACAAGGAACATGCCTATCCATGACTAGTTTCTACCCAATGACGGTGAAATGTTTTCCGTGCGTATGAATATATGACGCCAAACGATGAGTCGTTTATTTGAGCGTTTTTTAAAGCAAATAATCAAATATTACGAATCTTTAAAGCAGTCTTACCTTAACTGAATGTTTAAAATATTGTAAAATATTTTAATTCAGATCTCTAAGAATGTAAATTCTAAGAAGTTTGATAAAACACTGTTGCTATAAAAACATAAAGTCAAAAGCGTTGAAAAACACATACACACTACATACATATACACACACATATACATACTACACTACATAAATATACTATACAAATTAATTATTAACTAAACAAGAAATACAAACTCTTTATTATTGAAATTTTGCATTCACAATGCTACAGTCGTGGTCAACTAATTAGGGACAATCTCTAGTTAAGCCAAATTGTGAATTTATTTTTTATTTTCCAACGAGTCTTAACAATATTCCATATCTTTTACACGTAAGTATAATTAGTCATTGATGTGCCCGATTATACAAACAATAACAACTTCTTAAACATTAAACCTCTTTACAGTATAGCTGATAGATTATCAGTGTGCTATTTGTTCAAAGAATGCTGGCTGGCCATTTAATTAGGGACACTGAGATATTGCTTTCTATTTTCAAAATTTGAATCTCAATACTTTTTTATTTCTTCTTTTATTGTTTTGTGGTAGTTTTGGCGGCAATCCAGATTTTTAATTTTAAGTTTTGAGAATTATTTTGAAGAAATATGGGCAAAAATAAAAGTTGCGATCCAACACTACGAACAATTATCATGAAGTTTGTCGAGCGTGGTTGGTCATACCGAGGGATAGCAGAACATTTAAATGGTTCAAAAACTATGGTATGCAATGCAGTGCAACATTTCAGGCGCAATAACACAGCTTTAAATGTGCCCAGGACAAAAAGATCGAGAAAAACAACTCCGCAAGAAGATAGAATGATAACCAGGTTAGCTAAGAAAGATCCGTTTCTAGGCTCTATTTTAATTAAACACGAAGTGTTTGGGGCAGACGAAAGAGCCGGTGTATCAGCGAGGACCGTTCGACGACGTCTGGTAGAAGCAGGGTTGTTCAGAAGAGTGGCTCGCAAAGTACCGTTGTTGAAGAAAGAACATAGAAATGCTCGTTTGGCGTTTGCACGTAAATATGGACATTGGACCTACGCCCAATGGCAACATGTATTATTCTCTGACGAGACCAAGATTAATTTAATTTCTTCAGATGGAAGGCAATACGTACGGCGTCCTGTAAAAGCGGAAATGAATCCAAGATTCACAAAAAAGCAGGTGAAACATGGCGGTGGAAACATTAAAATTTGGGGTTCATTTTCTGGACGTGGAGTGGGACCTGTGAGAAAAGTTCAGGGTAACTTAGACCAACATCAATACAAAACAATATTGGAGGAAACTATGCTTCCCTATGCTGAGGAGCATCTCCCTATTATATGGACGTTTCAGCATGATAACGACCCGAAACATACCGCCCGTTCAGTCAAGTCGTTTCTTACCAGTCAGTCAGTATCGGTGCTAGATTGGCCAGCAAATAGCCCGGACCTCAACCCAATTGAGCACCTTTGGCACGAAATCAAGAAAAAAGTTTCAACTTATCGTACCACAACTTTAGATCAACTTAATCAAGCTTTTTGTGAGGCATGGGCAAACATTCCTATCGAAACATGTCAGAAACTGATAATGTCTATGCCACATCGGTGTCAAGCTGTAATTACTAACAAAGGTTTTGCTACTGGGTACTGATTTTACACGTAATAAAATGGAGCTTTTAAAAATATTATAATACTGGAGATTATTCGTTTTGTTTAACTCTATTCATCATTATACTTTACTGTCCTTAATTAAATGTCCAGCTACATAATTATACCTTAAAATTTAATACATGTTCAACCTTTGATATTAAATACTTTTTTCTATTTAATTATTCTCTTATTTACAGCCATTTATAGTATAGTAATCGGACCAAATTATGCAAATAATAGGTGCTGAAAAATCAATAGGGTTTTATATTTATATGTACATAACCGGTTATTGCTCTTCACTATCTTGAATGTCCCTAATTAGTTGACCACGACTGTATATTTTTCTAGTAAACATTTTATCCAATATAAACTTTGTCATTTGACTATTGTTATCTTTTTTAATTGTAAGCTAAGTAATACTTTCATTGTATATTTTTATTTTGCTCAAAACATAAGTTTTATGTATGTAATAAACTTGTACCACTTGTAGGAAACTGCAGAGGGGCCGATTATTGGGTCGTTTACCTTACATATTTTGACTTTTCATAATGTAGGTACATGAACAATACTTACGATAATCTTACTACTATACTATCGATGCTTTCTTGTGATTGAATGATGGATCCGTGGATCGTTTACATTATTTTCTATTTTTTATAATATTACCATGTTTTGCTTCTTGTAAATGCCTATAAAAATCTATCATATGTACAATAAGTACCTACTAATTACATGTTGTGTTTTATTACTTATGTACATACTTAGATACCTACCTAATTCATTTCATCCCAATACGCTACTAAGTCCGAAACACTCGCCTTTACCACGGTAGTGTATATTTTCTTTGCCCGACGACGCGGGCGGCGCGCGGCGATGCGGTGCGCGGGACGTCCTCCCTCACCTCAGGTGCGGAATCTGAATTTTCGCTGACCGCCTAAGCCCCCTTAAGTTAGTTGATATGATTTCACTACTGTTAGAACATTTTTTATGTACATATTTATTGACGTCAATAAGAACCTGTAAAGGTTTATATTGAATAAAGCATTTGACTCGACTTGGCTTGTTAATACATTTTCCAATCTCCATGGAAGTTTAAAAGCCGCCCTATGCTGTTTGTTAGATGTATGTGCAGTACATTAGTCGCCTTTTACGACACCCAAGGGAAGAGAGGGGATGGTAGTATTCTTTCACCGCTACCCGACACGGCTAAACTTATTGCTTTTCTATATTAAAATGATGTTAAGAGTAGAGGTCGCAAACTAAGAAGATGGGAGGATGACCTTAGGATAGTAGTAGCCGCGGACAGAAAACAGTAGGAAAGAGTTGGAGGTGGCCTTTGCCGTAAGGCACACCGAAATGAGAAACATTTTGTAACATAAAAGTAGTTTTTAATCTCAAAAGTATTATAAATTTCGGAAATAATAGGCTTTATTATTATTATTATACATGACAATAAAATGCTTTCAACAATCATTTATTAAAAAAATAATTGTACTTATTTCCTATTTTGTATGACTGATTCGCTCATTACTGTCGGCTGCACTAAAATAATACATATAAAATAAATTGTATTTTTAAGCCATGCAAGGTCAAAACGCTTCCCTATACAATTAGGTATCTGCTTAAAAATGAAATAATTAACATTATGTACTAATTTTAAAATATAAATCAACATTTATAGATATTATACTTTAACAAACAACATAATCACAGCTAAGACGTCACCTTTCATATAAAAAACAAAATTGTAATGATTAATTTAAAGTTTTTTTTTTATAGCAGAAGGAGGCAAACGAGCAAGCGGCACCGTTATTACGTATCTTGCAAAAGCCAAGCGATGGCAAAAAACGCGCAATAATTGCTCCAAAATCGCAAATTCGTATTACGTATTAGCAAAAACAAAGCCAATAGCAAATAGCGACAGTGCTGCCTCTACCGAACAATAGATGAATTAAAATGTGCATTCAACCGACCCAAACTCTGTGACTTGTCAAATTTTTCGTATTATCTATGGCTTTTGACAGCAAAGCGATAGCAATCTGTGAGCAATTTGGGATGTCAAATAGCATTAACAAAAAAGGTTAGTCTTTTCGATTGCTGCACCATCGCTACGTATTTGAAAGTTTAATAACACTCTTGTATCGACATGGCTCGTGCTGTACTGTTATTAGAAGCATTAAATATTGAGTATAGAAGAGGTGAAACCAACAACACAGCACGATTGAGGCGTAGCCTTCGTGACCAAGCCAAGGCATTGGAGCTCTCCGACTCAGAGTTCAGAGCACACTACAGACTTAGTAAAGAGTTGTTTACAGAACTGTGTAGTGAGCTGAAGCCTTACATGGCTCACCCGAGAAGAAGAACAAAAGTTACAGTGGAAAATAAGGTAGGTACCTACCTACCGAAAATATATTCCTTTTCAAAGTACATCGTTTATTATATCTTATACAATTTTGTTCGTTCTCAGGTTCTTACAGCATTGTCTTTTTTTGCCACGGGTTCTTATCAGAAGCCTGTAGGTATGAGTTACCTTCATGGGCTCAGCCAGGCTAGTGTATCAAATGCGGTAAAAGAAGTCACAAGGGCTTTAAACAATCCAAGAGTTCTTGCCAAACATATTCGTTTTCCTCAAACATCACAAGAGAGACAGTTAATTATTAATGGGTAAGATTTTAATCTAATAAGGTTTATAGTTTCCATGTTACAAAAGTATTTACTATTTGTATTAGGGTGCTGCAGTATAGTGGGTACCTAAGCAGTTTTTCCTTTTTAATTACTTATATTATATGATAATAGTAAGTATAATAACACATATGGGGTAAAAATAACTTTGTGTAAAGAACGGCAGAGGTCTTCAATACAATATTTTATTGTTTTATATGTTGTATTTTGTAAATCATGATCATTGTCATTTTGTTTTAGTTTTTTCAACAAATTTGGATTCCCAGGATGTTTGGGTTGCATTGATGGCACTCATGTGGCTCTGATTAAACCAACAGAGCATGAAGAAAGGTTTTTTAACAGAAAACATTTCCATTCAAGAAATGTACAAATTGTAAGTAGTTACAATAACTGACCACTTATATTTATATAATGAGTGTAATAATAATTTTACATTATTACTTTTTTCAGATTTGTGATAGTGATTTAAATATTCTCAATGTAGATGCATCATTTGGTGGTGCTACACATGATGCATACATTTGGAGAATGTCTGATATACAAAGGCATGTCCAAGACCTGCATAATAGAGGAGAAGCTGTCTGGCTGCTTGGTATGTAATAGTACTAACTTACTATTTTAGTATTGAGTAGATTACCTTAAAAATCTGAAAACATTTATTGATTTTAATTTACAGGTGATTCTGGATACCCGTTAAGGCCATGGCTCTTAACTCCAATTGTCAATGCTGAACCTGATAGTGCAGATGAGAATTATACGAATGTTCACTGTCTGACTAGGAATACAGTGGAGCGTTGCATTGGTGTTCTGAAAGCTCGCTGGAGATGTTTGCTAGCACATAGAGTGTTGCATTATGACCATCACACAGTGGCTATGATAATTAATGCCTGTACTGTGTTGCATAACATCTGCAATAAACATCTGCTGCCGGTACCACCATTGCCAAGTGCTGACGCTCAGGGTGATCAGCAAAATCAATCTGCACATCAGTTACAACAGGCAACTGGAGTTGAACAAGAGCTATTGGCTAGAGGCCGACAGCAAAGAAATCGCATTGTGCAGAGACTATGGCGTTCAAGGTCAAATTAGTATTGTACAGAATTAGTTAAATATGTGTTAGCGTATTGATAAGAAGTATATTATATTAACTATAGAAAATAAAGAAATAGGATAATGTACATAATTTAGTTAGATTGAATAATTGCAACTTTTATTAAAAATTTAATATTAATGTGGGTGTTGTATAGAATAAGTTTGATTTAAATAATTGCAACTTTATTAAAAATTTAATATTAATGTAGATATTGTATAGAATAAGTTAAGATGTTGTATATAATAATATATAGAATAAGGTGGCTAATGATATAATTAAAATAACTATAAAAGTAAATTTCTGCTTTATTTTTTTGAAAATAGGGGTATTCCGCCATTGCGTTTATTTATTAAAAGATGTTTCACACAACATAGCTCAACAGTTTATCTTAATTCTAGTCACAATTTTGATTACAATACAACTACTACAGTTTAATAACATTATATTTACCACACAATACTTATGAAAATGACTGTGTGGTTCAAATCAAACTAGTTTTTGTGATGAACAATAAACACATGTTTGCAAAAATTACTAAAAAAATATATGTTTCAAAACTACAACTGTGTAGTACAGTTACCCACAAGGCGACATAATTACAACTTTTCAGCATAAGCTTTTAATGAAAATCAATTAGGTAACAAACAATAAACAAACTTATAAAAATTAAACTAAGTACAATCAAAATATTAGAAAGCAACTACCTATATATTTTATATACTTACTTATTTATTTTATTTATTTGGCACAATAACAGGCAAGAGGCAACAGTCATAAAAATTACAAAAAATAAACAAACTTACAAATAAATGCATTGAATATTATTATACTATAAATTAATTACATAATTATGGCACAAAAGATTTTCCTAATCAAACTATTTATTTTTTGAGATTTTGCAGCTCACATATTATTATCTCCAGCAGCGTTAGCAGCTCGCATCATCACCAGCAGCCCCTTTATGTCGTCTGATTGCCGACGTATAATTTCTACGAGCTGGCGTGTCAAGTCTGCCTGTTCACGTGCTGTTTCGGCTTGAACTCTTGATGATTCTGCCATTATGAGAGCAGCATTTGCAAGCTTGTTTTCAGCCTCAGTCCTGCTTCTCTCTAACTCCATTACCCATTCAGGGCTGATTCTAGATGGAACTGAAATAAAAATGGTGTTTATTTATATGCACTATAACTTAACTATAGTACACTAAAATTAGGTAGGTACACGTATAATAGTTTTATACTATAATAGTAAACCACATAGTAAGTAAAGCTTTCAAAGTTGATTGTTCTCTAGACTTACTTGTAGTTTCAGAAGCTCTATTACGTCTGAGGTGAGGGCGATCAGAAATTGGCCGACTGACAGGACTCTCCACTCCTGTAAAAATAAATAAGATTAAATTGAATTTTATCAATCTACAAATTTTAATCACATTTAATGTACCAAATACAAGCATAGTCCTTTGCTAAAAATATTTTAAGTATTTGTACCAGTTTGTGGTTGTTCCAATACTAGTTGTGTGTGTCTCACTGTAGTATTTCTAAGTTGAGCTGAAGTAGTGGGCTCACATTCTGTAGTGCTATCTGTAAGTGAGAAAAAGTACAGTTATTGTAAGTGAGGACTACTAAAAGTATACACTAAATAATAAAACTTCAAAACCACTACTACTTACAAACTTGGCTTGTATGACCTCTTCTTGAAGGAGAGATCATCACCGCTGGTGGCGAGTTCACCACCGCTGGTGGCGAGTTCGCCACAACTGTCTCACCTATGAATTTTTAAAATAATTTTTATATAAAATAATCTAGAACATGGATGATGAGATGTGTGTGATTGAATAACTTACTATCAGGTATAATATTTTCCTGGGCATAAACTATGTTTTCACGTTGAGATCTTATTTCCTCAGTGTGAGTTTCAGATTTAATGCCCTGAAAAAAAGATTAAGTAAGTATGTGAATTAACAAGTTTATTAATTTTACATAAATTTATAAAATACGCTTTGAAATGTTGAAACTTACAAATACAGGGACTTTGTGCACACTATCACCAACCACCACTTGCTCTCCTATTATAGCCAAGACTTTCTTATCTACTTCGGAAAGATCATCTTGGCTACTAGGACCACCACCGGTCCCCAAAGCTTCGTGCCTCCGTTTAGACAACCTAGTCTTGCTTTTGTGTTTTAAGTCAGCCCAGTACTATAAAATTAAAAGTGATATCAGAAAAGAGGGACAAGAAATAAACAAATTTATTACTTAGGCCATGTTTAAGCAGAAAACCTAAAAGTAACAAATTCAGGAAGCTTACCTTTTTCCAACGTTCACCAGATTTTGTTGATCCATTGCCATAGGAGTTGAGCTTATTAGCAAGGTCATTCCACTGCCTATCAACTGCTTCTTTAGACCTTGCTCCAAGCCCTACTCCTTTGGCTATAGCAGGATGCGAGGCAAGGAAATCCAATAACTCGTCCATTTGATCGTTGGATACTTTGTTTGCCATTGCTAAAACACCGAACATTTAAGTCATAAAACAAACATTGCTGCATTATTTCACTGTATAACATCACTCACTATACTTACTTTGCGAGACGTGATGGAAACCCTTTTTGTTTTAATATAAAAATGGAAATAATTTTGCTCACGAATTCACGATACAAACGAAATCAACACACTGATTCAACGCTAACGTAAATTTGTCCACTTGTTACATAAAACCAACGAATTTACCACTTGAAACGGACGCCAAGCCATTTTTTCTTATATTTTTTTCGTAAACAAGAATCTTAGCGCGAAAACATCTGTCACACACTCCAATCCAATCCAATAGACACATAGTTCCTGTTATTGCTACTAAATTGTTGTTGGCGCTAGTGTCGTAGCAAAAAGTGCATTCAATCAGCAGGCGAGCGATTTGCCAGCGATCACATACGTAATACGAGTTTTGTTAACGATAAGCAATCGATCGCGCGTCTATCGCGCGATAACTGCGCAACTTTTGCTGATTGCTAAATTTTAGGTAATAAGCCTGCGGGTCACTTGATGGAAAGTAATCACCGCCGCCCATGGACACCCGCAAAGCCAGAGGAATCGCAGGCGCGTTGCCGGCCTTTAAGGAAGGAATAGGCTCGTTTCTTGAAGATCCCTAAGTCGTAACGGTCCGGAAATACCGCCGCCGAGAGCTGGTTCCACATCACTGTAGTTCGAGGCAAGAAATTTCTTGAAAATCGCACAGTAGTAGACCGCCATCCATCAAGGTGATGTGGATGGAATGACAGTCGATTGCGTGTAGTGCGGTGAAGGAAATTAGCGGCAGGGATCAAGCCGAACAATTCCTCAGAACACTCCCCATGATATATACGGTACAATATACAGAGAGACGCAACGTCTCTCCGAAGAGCCAGTGGATCGAGCCGACCTGAAATAACCACGTCGCCGACAATTCGAGCAGCTCTGCGTTGAATGCGGTCAAATGGAAGGAGTTGGTATTGGGGTGCTCCAGCCCAGAGATGGGAGCAGTATTCCATATGCGGCCTGACCTGTGCTTTATACAGTTGTAAACGGTGGGCCGGCGTGAAATACTGACCCGCTCTACTAAGCACACCCAGCTTTTTCGAAGCTAATTTAGCTTTACCTTCCAAATGACCACAAAACTGAACGTCACTCGAAATATCGACGCCAAGGATTCCAATAATCGGATTGGTATCAAGGGGAGCTCCCTCAAAGTTCAGAGGTACGACGAAGGGATGTTTTTTCGCGGTAAATGCGCAAACTTGTGTTTTGGAGGGGTTAAAGCGGACTAGGTTATGTCGGCCCCAATCCGAGACATGACTTAACATGTTCTCGGTGTCAGTCACAAGTTTATTCCGGCTCTCGATGACGCTTTCCAGAGAAATGTTAGGATGAAATGTGGGACCTATACAGGAACGCGTAGACGCGAGGATGACGTCCGCAGTCGACGTGCAGCCATAAGATGGAGAGGTCCCTATCTTCAAAATTGCCAAGGCGACGAACGCACATATCCTCCCTGACATAGGCACAAACACCGGCTCGTGGCACAAATGCATGTTCCAGGTTGTATCCCGGGTAGCGCAAGTAAGAGATGTCAGGAGGGGGGGATATCTGCGTCTCGGTGAGGAAGAGCAAGGCCGGTTTCGCCGTCTCGAGGTGGTAATGGACGGCGCTCAAGTTAGAGTGGATTCCCCTGATATTGTAGAAGTCCACGCGAAGCGTAGGAGGGGGTGCCAATTGTCTTGCCTTTCTCCTGCCTGCAGCATGCCTTGGCACGAGAGGACTTTTGCCCTCCCCAGAATACGTAGGGCAGCCTGAGCGAGAACGCTCAGGGGGGGATTCTCCGACACCGGATGTGTCGGTACCCCCCTGGGGTAAATCTAGATTAAAGTTCGCTGCCATATCAATTGTGAGGAGGGGAGGGGTCTCCGGAACCCTCACTCGCCGGACGAAGCACAGAGTGCCATTGTTTCACGCCGAAAATTCGTGAGGGGGTGGTATTACGCCGGGCGAGCCGACCCAATGCGTGCTGCAACGCAGCGTGGCTCTACCACTCAGTTGGTGTCACTCATTTAGCACCACCCAGGGGTCACGTGTAGGGTCTCAAGGGTAAACCTACGGACGCGAGCAACTTAACCCCCAAAAGTATTTTAAGCTATGTAAATTGTAAGGTAAAAAACTTTTGCTATATAATTATCTATCTGCTTATTAATTAAATAATTAACATTACTATTTTTAAACTATTGATCAACATTTACAGATATTATTACTTCAAACAATAGAATCACAGCTAAGAAGTCACCTTTCAAACAAAATAACAAAATTTTAATGATCAATTTTCAGAATTATTATTAAGCTATGTAAGGTAAAAAGCTTCCCTATACAATTAGGTATCTGCTTATGAACTAAATAATTAACATTACTATTTTTAAAATATTAATTAACATTCATAGATATTATACTTTAACAAATAATAGAATCACAGCTAAGAAGTCACCTTTCAAACAAAATAACAAAATGTTAATGATTATTTTTCAGAATTATTAAGCTATGTAAGGTAAAAAACTTTCCTATACAATTGTCTATCTGCTTATAAATTAAATAATTAACATTACTATTTTTAAAATATTAATCAACATTCATAGATATTATACTTTAACAAACAATAGAATCACAGCTAAGAAGTCACCTTTTAAACAAAAAAAACAAAAATTCATGATTAATTTTCAGCATTATTAAGCTATGTAAGGTAAAAAAGTTTCCTATACAATTATCTATCTGCTTATAAATTAAATAATTAACATTACTATTTTTAGAATATTAATCAACATACCTAATTATACTTTAATTGAGAAAAAAAAACTGTCCGGTAACATTTGTTAATTCAGCACTCCTTAACGCCTGTGGAAAGAAAGTTCCTGATAAGAATCTTGTAACAATAATTTATATGAATTTCTGTTGAGTAGTAAAGGTATCAAACTCACTTTCGCGTTTATAAGTTAGGATTTTAAGTATCCATACATTTTAGTAACAAGCAACAGTAATAAATTAATAAATAAATAAATCTTTCCTACAATCACACCAATTATCTAGCCCAAGAGAAGCTTCGAAGAAACTCGTCAAATGGTTACTAGACAACGGATAAACATACTTAAAATACTTAAATACATACTTATTATACATAGAAAACACCCAGACTCGAGACAATTTAGAAAAACAATAATTTCTAAATTGACCCGACCGGGGATCGAACCCGGGACCTCAGAGATCACACCATGAAAACCGGCGTACAAACCACTCGACCAAGGAGGTCGACAAATGTTAAAGTAAAAAGTAATGACCACATACACACACATACTTATAACATACCTATACTAAGTTATAAAAAATTTTACAACAGATTTAAATGCTCCTTCCTTAGGTTATTGCTGCGCTGCACTTTTTCAATTAATTACTAAAATCAATCATTTTAGTTAGAGTACTTGTACAGACAAGAAGATATTTATTGTACTTATTGCATTAATAAAATGTCTCGCTAGGACATAAAGTTGTTGTTTACTTACTGTAATAAAATTTATCAGTTATAATTGAGCATTCAAAAACTGCTCTGGCGGCACAGTCCTCAGAACCCATCTTCTCGGTCTATCCACTGCTTGCTCGTGCTCTGCAGCTGGCGATTGTTGGTGCTGAGCAGTCACTTGGTGCGATGTAGATGGCTGCTCCTCAAGAATTTCATTGTACTAAAACGGAAGGGACAATAAAATTGCAATGTCGTGTATATTTTAGTTTCTTGTGGCTTCTTTCATTACTCTTCCAATCCAATTGTAGGACATAAGAAAATAGATAGATGTAACTTTTATTGTGTGCATTGTAAATGCTTACATGAAATAAAAATAGTTTTATTTCTTTCTTTCTTTGTAAATAGTCAATTATTAGGTAGAAATTAAATAAACTTGAACTTTAGTCTTCTATGTCAGTGATTTGCTTTAAGGTAAGGTGTATATATACTTACACCAATTGGTGACTCTGCAGAGCCACAACCTAAAGCCACCTCTTGCCCCTATTGCACCCAGCACCAGTGCAGAGTTTTCAGACATATCGGACACAGGCACTACATTGCCTGTGGCAATTCTTGCTTGGCTTAATGCCCCAGCCTCTGTGCTGGCCTTTCTCTTTTGGTCACGCCAGCACTTAAAAACAATTTAATAAATTAAAATATAAAACAGGAAAATATCTATAAATGCATTTCAAAAGTGCAAGCAGGGTTGGCAGTAGCGACGAATGTTAACTAAATGTAAAATTAAGGATATAGTTTATTGTTAGCTTAATATTTTCTTGCTCGACCGATCGCGCTGGCCCAAACTCATATATGGCCAACTTCAGCTCCTCTCATTGCCGGGTTTGATCGCCGGCCGCAAAACATGGGTTTTGCACCATGTCATTGTATTGGCACAAAAAACTTATTTGTGCCTTGTTGCTTCGAATTCTAAAGCAGATAATATTAAAGATAAGTTTCAGCAACATAATTCCATATGGTATAACGCCTTATTATCAATACATTTAGAAGTGAAATGCGCATGTGACGACGAGGACGTTTACCAGTCAAAAGAGATAAATAATAACTATGAAAGAAAAAAGTTTTAAAGTAGTTTTGGGAGTTTCTCCCGTGTTCTTTTAGCAACAACACGTGTTGAGACTCCATTTCAATTCAATCTACCGTACAATACAAAATGTACTTTTAAAATATCCACTTGAAATTGGCTTAATGCTAAACGCGAAGCCATCAAATAAGATATAATAATAAAAGTAGTTTTGGTTTCCTCTAGTATCGGTGTGCCGTACAAATATCGACGCGTTACCGTATTATTAAAGGTGTCTCTCCTCGGTAGCTTACGGAAAAGAGCTATAATAAAAATATCGCAGTTTATACTAAAAATCAAAAACAGTATTTACTTACAAGATTTCCCATTTTTAACCTAAAAAAAACTAACCGCAATATGCAACGAACACACACAGATTAAAAAAGTCCGCTGTCAACGTCAAATGTGACGTAAATTGAATGAATAACTTACCTAAAGCGTACCGCACACAGCATTAATTAAATGAACGACACCGGTATAGCCATATTAGAAAATAAATTTTGTTACAAAGGGCAACACTGGTTTCTCAACGTGAATAATCTCTTCTCTTCAGCGAGAAATTTCTCAGTCGTGGCGCGCATGTTAGAGGAAACGAGATGATAGTCGTTAACGAGAACTTGACGTCTCTCGTCCGCGATATATCTCGTGTTGCGCATGCTAGGCCTACAGGACTGACGCGCAAAACTGATCGTCAGTGGCCAGCTTAAGAGTAGTACGATTATCTATTCTGTGACTACACCTCAAAGTGCTTCGCTTTAGTTGTATTGAGTTATTTCAAAAATAAGTCATTTTAATCTAGACCTATGTTATGTAGGTACCTACCTAGTCGTAGGTAAGCGTACCTATCTACTTTAGAGTCGAAACAATGTGACTGTAAAATGAAAATATTTTTATTACTTTGATAATAATTACTTAGGTAGGTAAGTACCTACTTAATACAAATTATTAAATCACGAAAGTAAAATAGCTGCCTACTTATCTCTTTGTTTAACAAATCCAACAAAAAATGCCGCCTAGCGACTGCCGACAAACAACCCAGGAGGGCGATTCTCGCGCAATAGACATGATGTCGAATTAGAGATATGTCGAAATAAAATGGCGGATGTCGATTGAAGCAGAATTTTCGTATTCTCGAAATGTCACGTTAGAGAAATGTCTATGCCCAGCGCTCGACTTGCAACGAGTGGTCGGTAGCGTTAGAGATCGAATGTCGCACAGTCTCATCTTTGTTTTGCATTCATTTTAAGGGAATTAATACGATTAATATTATTTTAAAATGTCGGGAGAAGAACTTTTATGAATTTAGTCATGGAGAACATGGTGGAATTGGCGGAAAACGCTGCGGAGAATTCTCGTCGCTAAGCTATATGGAGAGAGGAGCTATACGAAGAATGACAATTTGTTCAGAAAAACTTTAGACTAGGTATCAAATTAATGATCTCGTCATCAAAAATTTCATTAGCATTTTAGAACCTCCTATTAAACCAAAGACGCATTATATTAAAACGAAGGTAAATTTATACATACCAACATACTTCCAGACATATAATCACAATCACGACTAATTATCCCCGAAGGGTTAGTCAGAGATTAGGCAATGAGGACCGCAAAAGCAGTCCTATACCATAGTCCACTTTTCAACAAATTACGACTGCACATGTATTCATACTCTAACCATTGTGTGAAAATTGTTTTATTTGTTAAAAGTATTTTGTCATTTTATATTTTAAATTTTTGTGATAAAAAGAGTATTTTTATTGTTATTTCATTTATTTTTATTGTTTTTACTTGTTTACAAAACCTTGCCCAACCACAAAATATGTTTTTGCAATAAAGAACCACCCGATAATTTATTGAAAAAAAACTTAAACTATGCAAAATGAAAATAGGTAATTGTCTTTCCGCATGTTTCCCTAATATTATTCAGATAACTTTTCTTTAAAAGATTTTCCAAAAAAAGTCTAATTATCTCGAAATTGACATGTTATAGGTTAGTTCTGTTTTGCTATTGTTTTGCTGTTTAGAACAAACGTACAGCACATGCACAGTAGATATCGTGAAGTGAATGTGAAAGGGTTTCGAAAGCCTATTAATTTTTTTTGTTACTATGTGAATTTAGTAGTTCTTGGCAGAGATAGATGTCAATGCGACTAAAATCATTAAATTTAGTAAAATGCAAAACAAATCAAAGCTACTTAGTTCAACTTCAGTTCAACAACTGACTGTTTAAAAATAACTTAGCATTTTAGTTTTTCATTGTCAACTGTATTTGATATGCAGACTAGAACCAAAAATGGTTCTTTTTTATAATAATTATATTAACAAGAACCATGTGGCTTGGTTCCAGTTTGCATAATAGAACTACTGAACATCTGATGAAGAAAAGGAGGTACCATGTGCTGTGGTTCTATTTAGCATATTTAAACAGCTCTGTATTAGAAAATAGGCAGCATGGTTCTCGTTTGTTTTTAGGAACTTTGATAATGTGGGTTGGTATCTCAGAACAATAACTAAAGCATACCTATAAGTAAAACATAGCGCTATATGGCATAAACAAGCTGAATATAGCTACGCTCTGTACTCTTATAGGAAATTGGTTAATGTTAGAACAAGATAGATATACTTTGGACAAGACGGCGAATTACAAAGTTGTACCAGTTTTCAGATCTACTAGGGGTGAAGGAGATACAATATCTATCGATATCGATTATATCAAAAAAGTCGGATTGGGCAGGAACTTTGATTTTTTCTTGTTTTTGTTATTTTTTCCCTTATTAGAATAATATCCTTATCTATCAAAAAATCCCAATTGAAAGACCGAACTCTGTGTAATCGAAATAAGATAAAAAATCAGGATAAGTCGATGTGATGCTGTCTGTAAAGTCAAGAGCAATGAGACTATACAGTTTGAACTTTGTACCGCCCTTATGACGGAGGTCAAGTGCTATTATCGAACTGCAAGTGTTTACCGTGTTGCACTGTTGAACGTACAATAGTAGTGCAAATTTAAATTTAATCAAGGATAGAGCGACATATAACATCAATACTTTGTAGCTAGTGTGGCAGTGCTAGCATCTGAGCGTAGTACAGCGAAAGCACTGCCAATGGGTTAGGTGTATAGTATTCAAATAAAACAACCATTATTACATTAATTGATATAAATTGTGTTGAATTAAAACAAAAAAACCCTTTACTTACTAAAGAAAGTAATTTGTAATTTTTACCCGACTAATTATTATTAGGTACTTAACATAAAAGAGTGATTTTACACACTGAAAAAAGACTACAACCTCAGGCGGGAATCGTACCACGCACCTTCCGCATTCCGGGCGGCTGCCTTAATGTTCAAATATTTGTAAAAATATTTCTTTCGGATCTCAGAGGTGAAAACTTCTAAGATTTGATGAAGCAATGTTGACTAAAAACATAAGCATCATGTCTCGGTAGCCAAGTGGTTAAGGCAGCCGCCCGGAATGCGGAAGGTGCGTGGTTCAATTCCCGCCTGAGGTGTCGTCTTTTTTCAGTGTTTAAAATTTTACTTAAGTATATTTAAGCGTTAATAAAAAGCTAAAATACACTTCTGGACACATCCATTGGCCCACCATGCATTTTCAGTTTCGTTTAGTCCTAGCTAAAAATTTATATTAGGTCGAGCAAAAAGTTTTTATACAGTTTTGAACCAGGCACATTCATAATTTTATTCAATAGTCTTTTTTTAAATTTTGAACACAGAATTTAAAGAAACAAAAGACAATTTGGAGCCTGTTCGTTGATATCAAACAATCGAATATTAAGAAAACTTGATTTTATGTGTTTAATTGGATTTAATTCTTGAAAGTGTGATTTTTCTCTTTGGTTTTGCAACAAACGTTACTTATTCTTAACATTAAGGTGAGGTTCTATCAATAATCTATGGATACATCGCCTGAAGTCGCCGCCCAAGCTGTGGCACTTATCCAGGCCGGACACAGCCTCACAGTTCTTTAAGTGCTCAATTTAATTTAAGTCGATCTGCGGTCCGAAATGTTTATCGGAGATACCTAGAGACTGGCGGCATTGTTCGTCGCCAAGGAAGGCCACGATCTCGGGTCACTACTCAAAGGCAGGATCGATTTATCGTGACGACTAGCTTGAGAAATCGTCACCTTACCTCCATTAAGATACAAAACCAACTTCGCCACTTCCACGGAGTATCTGTGAGCGCTCAAACTGTTCGGAGAAGGTTAAAAGAACGCAATATGGTACCACACAAGCCAGCTAATGGAACCAAACTAACGCGAGCCCACCGAACAGCGCGTCTTCATTTCGCGCGCACTCATTTAAATTGGACTCAGCAACATTGGAGCCGTGTTCCCTTTTCTGATGAGTCTAAAATTGCGTTACATGGCAATGATGGAAGGAAGAAGGTCTACCGACGTAAGGGAGAGCGTTTTGCACAATGCTGCTTTGAAGAGAGGGTTGCTTATGGCGGTGGCTCATGGACTGTCTGGGGCGGTATATCCGCGAGCGGCAAAACTCAACTTGAGGTTATTACGGGACTACGGCTGCCAACATTAAATGCTGAAAGATACATTCGTGAATGCTTAGAACCTCACGTGATGCCATACGTGGTCCATGTGGGCCCCAATTTTATTTTTTATGCATGATAATGCAAGAGCCCATACGGCCGGAATCGTCAGGAAATATCTTCGGATTGTGAACATCACAGTTATGGACTGGCCAGCCAGAAGCCCAGACATGAACCCGATTGAACACATGTGGGACGAGCTAAAAAGACGTGTTAGGGCTCGTCAGCCAGTTGCCCAGACGATGCAGGAGTTGAAAACTGCCATAGAAGAAGAATGGGAGATGATCCCTCAAAATTTCATAGAGCGGTTGATAAACTATATGCCTAATCGTATGAGAGCTATCGTAGATGCCCATGGAAGCAACACGCGTTATTAAATAAAACCTTTATTTGATATAACATGTTTTTTATTCAAAAATCAACTGCCTTCATCAAGGCGCATACCCGACTTGTTAGGCGTAGCTCCATGTCGTGTGGTATTCAGAATTCAAATTTAAAACAATACGATCGAAAAAGATGGTAAAATGTATCAGGTTTAAAACTGCATCAATAGTTTTTGTTCAATCTAGCAATCATATTTAAGTAGGGGCCATAAAAACCTAAACTCTAAGGTGGGCCAATAGATGTGTCCAAAAGTGTATAAAACATTAATAAAAGTGTAAAATAAAAAAATATTTAAAGAAAACAAAAAATCTGACTGCGTCAAAAATATTAACTGGAAAGCAAAAAACAAGCTTTAAGGCGACTACAAGAGACGAGACATGAAACTTAGTGCTGCCACCAATTATTATTGTTTGTGGTTGGGTTAATGTTTTTGCCTCAAAATTTCCTATCGTAATTTAGCGATGGTGCTGTCACGCTCAGCAGCAACAGATTTTGTTAATTGTGGTAACAGCGAAGTTGCTGAAGTCGTAGTGCTTGATAGCTCAGTTGTGTGTGTGTCCTGGAAAGTAAAGAATATTCAAAGAGTATACAATTCTTTAGTTTTCTGCCTGCCTAGAAACGGTGTAATGGTTGGTATGTGTGTACATCCCCCCTCCTTACTTCACTAAGTTTTATTTTGTACTGGCACCTCTAGACCAACCGTTAGGTTATGCAAGAAGTGCCAGACGTCCCTGCGCCAGTAGAACACTCGCGCAGGAGTCCACCAACCTTAGGTCTTGACGCCAAATTAGTGCCCGCCGCAGCGCGCTCTTCATTCGGTACTCATAAGACTAGTGTCTCAGGAGAGTATCCCCGTGAACACGTGTAGTTCACTGCCTATTGTCCAGATAGGTAACCGGAGCTGTCAAGCTCGCTCACTTCTCGTTGCACGAAGGGCACAACTCGCAGTTGCCACTGCTAGGGTCGTCGACTCTAAAGTCGACTCCCAAGTGTCCACCTTGGTAGCGGAGTAGTAAGCACACTCACTTCTCGGAACCCATCCGGGCGCCTAGCCAGTTCCCACGTCCTACGCGGCTGGCTGGACCGGAGACTTACGGCATCTAGGAGGCCGCCTCTACTAGTTATCCAGACTAGTACCGGAGATGTCAACACCAATGTCCAATGAAAACCACCGGACAAAGCTGCCAACTATAAGGGAAACTCACGTTCCCCGCAGGACTTTTCGCTTCTGGCCCCTCAGAGACCGCTACTAGGCCCCGCTCGCTGTGCACGAGTTTGGAAGTCCTGGCACACAATACCAGGACAAACGAACATTCCCAAGCTCTACAGCTAACCACACGCCTCTACGAGTCCAACCCATGTCCGGATCCCGCCGGAGGCGCCTGGTTAAAGGCACGACCAGCGGGGGGCTTGAACCGGAACCCCGTAGTACCTCTGAAAACACAACCGGACTCGTAATTCCAGTTGCGATACCCTATCTATTGAGGTCGGTAGATAGGGACATATGTGTGTACAGTGGAGAACGGCCATGGCCAACCAGTTGGGGAAAATATTACTTGCAGTATACGCCGATGGTTGACCTTTAGGGGGTGGAGATTATCCTATCATTTTGAACACATTATTTTATGACGACTTTAAGAAATTCCAAAAAATATACTAGTGCCCAGTTGATTAATTTTTAAACGAATGATCGAAAAAAATATTTTATTGATTAGAGGCTAGAGGCAACTTGGGAACCTTCAAGCAGAGCGTGTAGCTAAGGTAAATATTATACGACTTTGTTTGACCGTCACTCACCAATTCATCATCTCTCAGTTTACGTCATTTGTCGTCACTGGTAAAACACCCGACAGTAAAATGTTTTGAACAAACTCGATAGCGTTTTTTTGGTGTTCAACCATCTTCGGGAGACACCGCAGCACTCCACTATGCACGTCGAATTCTGCTCTAAAACATTTTAGGGGTTGACTTTTAAATCGAGTCGCCTGAATTTTAAGAAATAAATACTGTAGGGGTCTAAAGGGTTCTTAAATAAAGGTTTATTAACATTTTAGTTGCCGCCGTTGCGTCAAAATATAAAAAAACCACTTGAAAGTTTTGTCAAAATCGGCTATAGTCACGAAAAATTACACGTTTTTAGGTTATACAGTAACATAGTAATACAACCGAAGCGGGGGGACGGGGGGGCGTAACCCCCCGCGAGGGGGCGAGGGGGGCCGAGCCCCCCGTTATGAAAAAAGTCTCAAGAGTTAATTAGGTTAGGTTAGTATGTTGACCAAAAACGCGCGAGCCGAGCGAGCGAAGCATGCGTGCCGCGGGAGCGGCCGGCGAAGCGCCAGAAACGACATTTTTGTAAATTTCCATATTAAAAAAAAAAATACATAACTTCAAAATTACTTTTCTGCGGCAGGAGGGGTAAGTAAGGGGGCACTCCTTATTCTTCCCCTCCCCTTCCCCCACCAATTATGGCGACTCGATTCAAAAGTTCTACTACGATACATAACCTCATATCTTTATAATAGGCAGCAAAAGATAAACTTAACTTTTCTAAATAAGCACACAAAAACCCTTCAAAATGTTGAATCTGGACTTCAAACAATACTAATGGGAGTACGGCAGGGTAGTATTTTGGGTCCTCTATTGTTTTTGGTTTACATTAATCAGCTCCCTAAAGTAACGAAACATCTTTGTGTAATGTTCGCAGATGATGCATCATTTCTGTTCATTAAAGATAAGGACATATGCTTTGGAGAATATAAATCTGACATAAAAATGACATAAAATAAATTAATATTATATCTCAAATCTCTAAATTTAACAGTTAACTTACAAAAAACAAATATACTGCAAATAAGAAACTACAAAAAGGAACAACTTAAACTTAACATAGAACACAATAATATTGTTATAAATGAAATCTAACGCACAGAGTTTCTAGGTATAATCCTCGATACTCACCTAAATTGGAAAATTCATGTAGAAAAAGTAAATAATAAAATAAACAGTTACTGCTATGCGCTGTCTGTGCTGGTCGATGTTTCCTCTATAGAAGTGGCTATAAATGCTTACTACGCAAATGTCTATTCATTATTGTCTTATGGAATAATATTTTGGGGTAATTCAGTTAATGTAAATAGTTCATTTTTACTTCAAAAACGTTGCATTAGAATATTTTTTAGCAAACAAAACGATGAAAGTGTTCGAAGTACATATAGAGAAAAGGGACTCTTAACATTGCCTAGCATATACATTTTGGAAATGTGCAAATTCGTGAGAAATCAAATGTTGTTTCCAAAAATATCAAATTCAAGAATAAGACAAGCTCCTTTGAGAAGCTTCGATGCTTTGCAATTACCGCGAATAAGTTCTATGATTTTTGAAAAGAGTACTTATGTGTCCGCTATACGTATTTACAATAAATTGCCTATTGAATTAAAGTGCCATGCCGATTATAAATTTACAAGAAGGTTGAAAGAGTGGCTAATTACTAAAGCATTTTATAATGTTAATGAATATTATGATATAAAAACTTAATTAATTAATTAGGCATGCAAGAATATTATATTATTAATAATAATTAACAATGTACATTAATAAATAAATGAATTAAGTAATTAATAAATAATAATAGTAATATGTATAAATATTAATGAAATGTGATTGGAATTGTTTAATTTAAAATTATTGAATAGTTGAATGTGTTATTCTATTGTATGCCCGTTAAGGGTAACTGTTCTTACTTTAATGCAATGTAACCTAGCAAACAAAAATGTAACAGTAATGCAATAAAGTTTTATTCTATTCTATTCTATTCTATTCTCAAAATACAAAAATTAACATAACTTAAAAACTACTTGTTGGCGGCAGGGGGGCTTGTGGGGGGGGTAACTTCTCCCCCCTCCCCCTACCTTCTCCCCCCCACCCTACCCCCGCTTCAGGCGACTCGATTCAAAAGTTTTACCCATTTTAGTGAACATTACGATTACTTTTTCATTTATCGATACTTAACATTTTTCACAACATCTACGACGAAATTGTAAAATGAATTTTAAACTCTTAGTGTAGTAATTTAACTATTTATTCCAATATAATATAATGAATGGTAACTGGTAATACTTAGTCGAACAAAGATAGAACTATAAAAACAAAACAACGGTAAATAAACACAGAAATAACACATACCAGTGGAAGCACTATTATTTAACTGTTATTATTTTCTTTATTTCCTATGCGAGATAAACACTTCCAAATGACGCACGCCATAGTTCATTGCTTTATTACTCACATATAATAGTATTTTGCAACTAAATTCCAGTATTCACACAATTATCACTTTTCCAATCTAAACAGAAACGCACGCCAATGATACACGTAATATACGACAAAATTATATGTCTTTGTTGGCTGACAAAGGCGATGGTTAGAGCGAATAACTTAATTTGGTAGCATTAAAAGGCTCCAGTGGCGCCAGTTTTGACAGATCGCCTGGTAAGGTTTTTTTCTACTCAGACCTCGGACCAAATATCACAATGGACAGAGTCTTTGGATTTTTAGCATGTCCGTATTTTGTTAGTGTGCAGCTTTCTATCTGTACATGTGTGCGTGACTAAAGATGTGACTAGTATATCGATATAATCACTTTAATGTGGTGTGTACCTAGTTCGTTATTATAATTGGGGGTTCAAGTTACTCACGTCCGTAGGTTTACCGTTTAGACCCTACACGTGACCCTTGGGTGGTGCTAAATGAGTGACACTGACTGAGTGGTAGAGCCACGCTGCGTTGCAGCACGCCGGGCACGCTGGGCCGGCTCGCCCGGCGTAAATACCAACCTCTCGCTAAGGGTGTTACCCGACCAATCGATCGATCGTCGATCGACGGCATCGACCAACGTCGATCGAAGTTGATCGACTGGTCTGGTAGCTTTAATCGATCGACGGATACCGTTTGACTAACCAATCGATCGACGACGGTCGGTCGACGTTGATCGATAGGTGTGGTAGCTTTAATCAATCGACGGATACCGTTCGTCTAACCCATCGATCGACGGTCGGTCGACGTTGATCGATTAACCCTGGCTAAATTCCATCAGTTTCTTTCGAAATGTATTCAGAAAAGGACTCGTTGTTCTTGGCCAGTACGATGTTGCTCGTACTATTATTACGGAGACGCAAACGCAGAAGAATCTGGATGCGGCCGTTTTTTAAAGCCAACGATCACTTATTTTATTCAAATGACATTTTAAGCAGCGGTTTTTGTTTTTGTTTTTTTTTTGCGTAGCGATTGTCATGAATTTCGAGGTTAGTAGTTTCGAGGGAGGTAGAGAGGGGAGGGATGGAGGGGGTACGGTAATGGTAACTTAGTAGAATATTTGTTTTTTTTTCCTCAAAATAACCTAAAATAACCTCAAAATAAAAATATCTTGAAAACTATGCATTTTCGCACTTTGGCTCCCCCTCCCCCTTCCATTCCCCCCTTTTTCGGTGTTGCTTAATCTAAAGTGCTTCCCAAGGTGTTTGGGGGAATATCATTTAGTATTTAAACGTTCATATTATCATCACTCATTATTATCAACATAAACATAATCTAATATTACGATTATTATCCATGGGCACGAAATAAATTTATAAAAAAGTGAAGCGGCCGGTGCGTCTAATCAAACAGCTTAATTTAACACCCAATCCATTTTACCGGTCGATTGTCGATCGACATCGATCGATTGGTCTGGTAGAAACTATCGATCGACGTCGACTAATCCATTTTACCATCAATTGATGTCGTCGATAGGTCTGGTAGACACTATCGATCGACGTCGACTAATCTATTCTACCATCGATCGATGCCGTCGATCGATTGGTCTGGTAACACCCTAATATCCGGCGTGAAATAATAGCCCTTGGTGCTGTTGTGTTTCGTTCGGGCAGTGAGGGTTCCGGAGGCCTCCCCCCCTCCCCCCGCTCACAATTCCTATTCCTTCCTTAAATGCCGGCAACGCATCTGCGATTCCTCTGGTGTTGCGGGTGTCTATGGGCGGCGGAGATTACTCTCCATCAGGTAGGTGACCCGCCTGCTCGTTTGTTTCCTTCTATCATAACAAACAAATAAAAAATAATAATTTGTGTAGTAAAGTGAAGAGCAATACTTTTTACTATTCATATTCCCGCCCATATTATTAAGATTCAATTTTGAACTAAGGCTTAAATTTTTACTGTAAAAAAAGATTTTTCAAAATGTTTGAAACATCTTTTTTCAAAGCCTTGAATATTTTGTAGGCTCTCAGTTATCACGTCTAATAGCTTTAACCCATTCACGTCTTATTTCCGAGCATTTTGGAAACCTAAAAAGAGAATAATAAAAAGAATCTTAGTAATATCGATAAAGCTTCGATACACAAATACGTACACACGCCAGCACATCAGCCTACCACACTTTGACCTTGAGCGCTTCAAAAGTTGAACAGAGAGAATCGTGCGAAAGAGATAAATAGCCTATAACAGTCCCACGTCAAATGAGTCGTGCTGCATTGCCGCCGCACACATACGTTATACTTTATTTTGCATGTGTGTATCACGCTCTGTAGAGGAATCGCGAAAATGAAACAATGTTTGAGGATTAATCTTAGTTATTAATATTAGAATAACTTTGGACTCATTTATTCCTAAAAGCGTTACTTAATGGAATGGAAAAATAAAAATCTTAGCCATATTTTCATATCTATTTTTTATTATAGTGTAATATCTTCATTACCTCGGAAATAATTTTTGTGATGCCTTGCCGATGTAGGCACTAGGGCATTTAACTAATTCTGGATTTTCATAAATAGAAAGTAACATTTTTAATGTTAAATTAAATTATGAAATATACCTACATAGCAAAATGTCAATTTATCTGATAGAAATATTTGCAAAAGTGTTTCTATCGGGTGTTAGGGTAGATTGTTGTGATGACGTCGGCTTGGGACGTAAGTAAAATCACTAGAAGAATTTCGACGATTTTTGTGCCGGCCGCGGTGGCGTAGTGGTCAGCGCACTTGCCCGGAAAGCGAGGGACGCGGTTTCGAATCCCACCTACATTCTCGATTCTCGGTCCGAATTTTTTTCCAGTATTTTCATAATTCCTGGGATTGTGGTATTAGGTAACACTGATTCTGTCTAGTTATTCGGTATGAGGAACTAAAAAATAAAGCGACGCGTTGAAATAAAAAAACATTGGGAAGTAGCTTAAATAGATTTTTGCATTTGCGATGAATCTTAAAATTGATAACGAATAACATACTCATATGTAAAATAGCGTAATACACGCTATAACTGAATTTAGAGAATTCTCGCTCGTATTAAAATAGCGTAACACACTCTTTAACTGAATTTAGAGAATTCTCGCTCGTATTGCGATGTGGTTTATAACCTACTGTATATGCGCCAGACAACAAGGAATTTAACACCCTTGTGTTGGTAGAGACGCTGGGTATCTCGGAGTTTAGAAAACCAACATTAGGAATTAACCCGACCTGGAATTTAACCTGGGACAAGTGGAACACAAGGTGAGAAACCCTACAGCGCTCTGCGCGAATCATATCGTCTAATAAGAAAACTTTTGAGACAACAAATTTAAAAATTTCAATTCGTGGTGAGGATTTAATTTAGGGGAGATTCCTAACGTTTAATAAATATGTAATGAAAGAATTTTCTCTTGTCTGTGTGACTTGCCCTACAGCGATCGACTCTACCTCATTATATATACATGTTTTGACTGCTAGATCGCAGAAATTGACGATCAGTTTTTCCGATTAGTTGAACTGACGTCAGTCCAAAATTTGATCGTGAATGTCGAATCGTCACTAAAGAGTTTTAACTGACGGCGCGAGACGGAATTTTCCGTGGCTACCATAATCCAAGCCGGCGGCGGCGCGTCGCGCCAAACTGGGGCCCAAGTCTGCTAATTTACGAATGGCATAATTTAATCGCATTGTAATTGTTCGACACATTTGGTATTCTTAAATGAGTAAGAGAATACCAAATGTGTCAAACAATTACAATGCGATCCAATTGCGATTCAATTATGCCATTCGTAAATTAGCAGACTTGGGCCCCTGGGGGGTTACTCTCGAACGCAAACTCAATCTTAATACAATTCCAATGCGAATAATATGTATCGATATTGGGATAAGTAAACTAATTCCGGAACGTCATCTCGATAATAATTTGTTCAATCAATTTCCAATGTGGCGGCGCTATTGTCGCTTACAAAAGTGCCATTTGACATATTTTAGATTTATGATTGGAAATTGATTAATGCATTTCTGTTTCAAGAGTAGGCTACTCTCACCTGACCGTGTGTGATCGACTGATCGTCACTCCAATCGCGTCAGTTCGAATTTCTCCAATGAATATTGATCCTTAGAACCAAGCAATAAAGTTCAAAATTGATTGTACCGGCCGGTCTAGAACCGACGAGCCGGAGTGACGCCAGTGAGTGGGGAAATCTGTTTGGCGTAAAACCACTTGGAGTGGCGCCACAGTTTTACGCCTGGGACTGACGCGCAAAACTGATCGTCAGTGGCCAGCTTTAAAACAACATAATAAAATTAAGAGAATAGAAATTGATAAGAAATTCGAAAATTATTTTGACAGTTAGGTGGTGATTACTGGGGTATAAGTATAAAAGACCAAATGATACTCTGAGGCCATAATGTTTTATAAAATAAATAAAGTGAAACATAGTGACTCAAGCACAAGCGAAGACCGATGTGGCCCGTTGGCAGAGATCCTGCCTTCCAACCCCAAAGGTCCCGGGTTCAAATCCTGGTACGAACAAATGTTTGTGTGATGAACATGGTAATTTTTTACCGAGTAATTTGAACCGAGTCGGTGTTTATATGTATTTATATCTATATTATCTACGTATTGTATATGTAAGTGTATCCGTTACCTAGTATCCATATCACAAGCCTTACAGTGCTTACTTTAAGCTAAGTAATTTGTGTGAATGTGGGAAATATTATTAATAGCCGTGTGAATTCTGCAAAACATGAAACATGCAAAAAGTAAGGAAACACTATAATAGGTCAAGGATCATAAGACCGCCGGCGGTCACGAAACAATTGATTTTCAATTGTATCTGGTTTTACGATGCTCAAGGGGTTAATTGTTCGTCATCAGCAAATAAACGTCCCACTGATGGGCACAGGCCTCCCACGTGGACAATAGCACGTGGGGTTAATTGTTATGTCCCAAAAAGTGTTGATATAATGATAATTACTTAGAGCATACTTGTAGCTTTATTAATTTTACAGACTTTTCCGTGGTTGAATGTTAGTAAGTCTGCTTACATAGGTACCCGCAGGACTGGGTTCGATATTCAGCGGAACATATCTTTGTATACTTGTTCTGGTCTGGTCGTGCTTCGGAAGGCACGTAAAGCCGTTGGTCACAGTTGCTGTAGTAAATATAGCAACAAGTCAAGTCAGAGACCTAAATGGCGGCTTGTAAAAACTCTGACACCAGGCCTCACCAGCCACTCGATAAAGAAGAAGAAATTTTACAACGCGGTCTTTGATTTTCTATTATCTTTTAAATGTTCAATAGTCAACGAATAACTGTCAAAATATTGTAATAAGGCTCTTATCGAGTTTCGAACTTAAACTTAGAAAAATAAAAACAATAAACTAACACAAATAAACATTTATTGATTATAATCTTCAATATATTTAAACTCCCTGATTTATTAACCAATAAAATAGTAGGAACTTTAATAAACTTACTACTCTAAATAAATTACACAAATAGGTATTCAGGGTGATTAATTACCCCGAATTTGATCGATACTTATAGCTAATATAATATCAAAGGTTCAACCTATCACATTATTATTCTGATAACAAATACATGGAAAAGAAATTAAGAAACAGAGCAATAAGCTGAACATTCTCCAACAATTAAATGATAGAACGAAAACATTTATAAAATTTCTTTAAATAAACCATCCAAATCTAAAGTAACTCTAGGGTTATAAACTTAATTATAATACTTCAAAGTAATTATTAAATTAAAAATACGTCTTATTACGTCAAATGCCGGCTAAGGGATAAAATGAGAGGCAAGAGTTTATTTTCTTAGAACATTACAATTTGACTGGGCGTTTTTAACAGACTTCAAAACAAGGGTTCATTATTACAATTCCATAACATAACTTCAAGATTCAATATCATTTATTCAGGTTAGGCCATGTTTAGGTTACAGCACTTATGAATGTCATTTATGCCATCGGTTCGTAAGTCTAACTATGGGGCGGGAGCCTTGTAATGAGAAGAACCGGCAACAAACTCAGCAAGGGCATTTCCTTTCTCCCTTTCTTTTACAGCGTCAATTAGAATTGAAAAATGCCCTCCCTATCATAGAAGGGCACTTTCCATTACAATAATAAAAACATAAAACAACTACAAGGACATAAAAATAAAAAATATATTAATAAAAATAAAAAGTTCAGGTATTCATCAATATAAAATAATCAATGTTATCAATGTCTTACAGTACAGAAAAAAGAAGTAAGACTTTAACTACTAATATACTAATAATAAAAATAAGTTAGCAAGAGCAGACCAGCCTCCACAGGCGGCACCCGTTCACGAGTATGACATGTGAATCAGCCATCGCTTCGCTCAACCATGTTTTAGGGAACGTAACGACCCGACGCGCATGCCACCACCGCAGAGACACTTTGAGAGAGCATGACACACTCGAGCAACTCCAATGAAGCAAGCAAGAAAACATTTAGGCAACGTTTTACGCAACATAAGTTTTGAGTAGGTACCTCTTGTCTGTAAGACACTGCTGATAAAGGCTATCATACCAGGGTATGAGCTAGTTACAAAGAAAATGGACTTAAGAAAATATAATGTGATTATTTTATCATTACCAGGCTGTTTTGTCTTCTTCTTCCTTAACTGTATAATAACCTTTCTTAAGTAAATAAGATTATATATGATTTTTAAACTTATCTAAAGGTAATTCTAGTACAGTACTTGGTATTTTATTATAATAGTGAATACCGTGCCCCAAGAAAGAGCCGAGAACCTTCTGTAACCTGAACAGGGGCATCATAAGTTTTGACTTATTTCTAGTACTGAAATTGTGTACGTCACTGTGTTTAGCGAATGAGTTAATATTGCAGCGCACAAAAAAAATTGAGATGCAGCGGTAAGAACACCAACTTCTTTAAAAATATCTCTTAGAGAAGTTCGTGAGCTTAGTCTATAGATGGTTCTATTGCCGTTTCCCCACAGTAGGGCGCCATATGACATGACACTGTGAACTAAAGTAAACCTTTTAGCAGTTTCAACGTCGGTTAACTGCCTAATTTTTCTAATGGCGTAAGCAGCAGAACTGAGTTTGCCGGCCAATTTCGATACATGAGGATTCCATTGAAGTTTTGAGTCAAGGGTTATCCCTAGAAAAACAGCCGAACCTACCAAATCTAATTTATCACTGTTTATCCTTATATCAGTTTGTTCGGTCTTAACATTTCATCATCATCATCACCAGCCTGAAGACGTCCACTGCTGAACATAGGCCTCCCCCTTTGACCTCCATCCTGACCGACAACTCGCCACTCGCATCCACCGGTTGCCTGCGACTCTCACGATGTCGTCGGTCCACCTAGTGGGAGGCCTACCAACACTGCGTCTTCCAGTGCGTGGTCTCCACTCGAGAACCTTTCTTCCCCAACGGTTGTCGGTTCGTCGAGCGATGTGGCCTGCCCATTGCCACTTCAGCTTGCAAATCTTACGAGCTATGTCGGCAACTCCGGTTTTTTGGCGAATATCCTCGTTTCGGATTCTATCGCGCAAAGAAACTCCGAGCATAGCTCTCTCCATTGCTCGCTGTGTGACTCTGAGCTTTTCTAAAAGGCCAACAGTTAAGGACCACGTTTCGGTGCCATATGTCATCACCGGCAACACACATTGGTTAAAGACCTTTGTCTTTAGGCACTGCGGAATCTTCGATGCAAAGATATCTCGTAATTTCCCGAACGCTGCCCATCCGAGTTGGATTCTCCGGGCGACCTCTTTGTCGAGGTTGGACCTACCTAACTGGACAATCTGTCCTAAGTAGGTGTAGTGGTCGACAACTTCGATAGTATCGCTCCCAACAATTACCGGTACGGGTTCAACATGGACATTCGACATGATCTTCGTCTTGTCCATGTTCATTTTAAGACCCACCTGTTGGGATACGATATTGAGGTCGCTGAGCATGGTGTTGAGGTTCTCCAGCGACTCCGCCATTATGACTATATCATCGGCAAAACGAAGGTGAGTGATGTATTCGCCATTAATGTTGATGCCGAATCCGTTCCAATTCAAGAGCTTGAAAACGTCCTCCAACGCATTTGTGAACAGTTTCGGAGATATGACGTCTCCCTGTCTCACACCTTTCTGCAATTGGATTGGTTTCGTACTCTCGTCTTGTAATCGGATCGACATAGTAGCGTTTCTATACAAACATTTCAACACTTCGATATACCTATAGTCGATATGGCAACGCTGGAGGGACTGCAACACAGCCCAGGTTTCGATAGAATCGAAGGCTTTCTCGTAGTCCACAAACGCTAAACATAAGGGCCGATTATACTCCTCAGTCTTCTGTATAATCTGGCGGAGCGTATGTATGTGGTCTATGGTACTAAAGCCTTTTCGGAAACCGGCTTGTTCGGGAGGCTGGAAGTCGTCAAACCTGCGTTCGAGACGGTTCGTAATGACTCTCGAAAACAGCTTGTACACATGGCTCAGGAGTGAGATGGGTCTATAATTCTTCAATAAGGTGTTATCGCCTTTCTTGAAGAAGAGCACCACCGCACTCCTGTGCCATGCTTCTGGCGTAGTACCTTCGAGCATGACGGAATTAAACAACTTCTGGAGGACTACGAGTATCGGTTTTCCACCCGCTCGCAGAAGTTCAGTGGTAATTCCGTCATCACCCGGCGCCTTGTTGTTTTTAAGCTGTTTAAGAGCCATACTAATCTCATACAGGCTGATGTCAGGGATATCTTCGGTATAGTGTCGGGTTAACTTAGCTCTGGTGTCCTCAGCTGTACCAACAGCGGGCTCTTGTGTTGAGGTGTACAACTGTCCATAAAACCTCTCGAGCTCTCTCAGAATCTCCGGCTTCGACGAAATGACACTGCCGTCCTCGATCTTCAGCTTAGTCATTTGGCTCTGACCAATAGACGAATTCTTTGCGAACACTTTGGCGCCTTGGTTCCGCGCAATTGCGTCCCTAATGCATTTAGCACTATAGGAGCGCAGGTCGTGTCGCACAGATTTCGAGATTCGTCTATTGAGTTTGCCATATTCCGACATATCAGCTGAAGATTGCAGTATCATTTCTTTCCGGTCTTCCATTAACTTAATGGTTCCGTCTGAGAGCTTTTGAGGCTTTTTCCGGCGTGGGGTCTTAAAGAACTTAGACCCCACAGCTTGGACAGTTTCCACAAGCCCGCTGCTGATCTCGTCCACAGTTTCGCACTCAGCTAGGCACTGGAAGCGATTTTGGAGTTCGAGTTGAAAGTGTTCCGGGCTCTGGATCTGGGCAGGGCCAGGACGGAGTGTGGACTTCACCAGACGTGACCTCTCGAGCTTGATGTTGATATTCAGTGTGCCTCTAACAATCCGGTGATCGCTACCGGTTTTCACCCTACTGATCACGGAGACATCACTGAATATACGCTTCTTGGTCGTCATGATGAAGTCGATCTCATTTCTGGTTGAACCATCGGGGCTTATCCACGTCCACTTCCTGGTTGGTCGCTTCCGGAAGAAAGAGTTCATCAAAAAGAGTTCCTCCTTCTCCATAAAGTCGACCAACCGTTGGCCCCTTTGGTTCCGCTGTCCATATCCATATTGCCCCACTCTCAACTCATCGCCGTTCCTTGTGCCTACCTTTGCATTGAAGTCCCCCATAACAACGGTGAAGTACGTTTCGGAGGAATGTATGGCTTCAGATATCTCCTCATACAGAGCCTCTACTTCTTCGTCAGGATGTGTCGAGGTTGGTGCATATACCTGTATGACCTTCAGCGAATACCGATCGGTGATTCTGAGTATAAGGTACGCAACTCTACCTGACACACTATCGACCTTGATAACGTTGTTAACAAGGGACTTGTGGACGAGAAACCCAACACCACCCTGGGATTTTCGTTCTCCTTCCCGGAAGAAGAGCATGTTGCCAGAATCAAGGACTACCATATCCTGCCCCTCTCGTCGGATTTCTGATAGTCCCATGATGTCCCACCGCAATCTGCTCAATTCTTCCTCCAGCTCTACAATCTTTGCATCGGTCCTCAACGTGCGGATGTTGTGTGTTGCCAGGGCCAAGGTTCGTTGGTGGGTGTGTGGGTAGCCGAGCAACTGCCGGTGATTCTTCGCACCCCCTGCTCCTCCGTTACCTGACCAGCTACCCGTTGGGCCAGGGATAAAGGAGCTGCCGGGGACTGGGGGCCGTGGGCAAATATTGTCTGTCATGGGGGGGGGGGGGGGTTTGCCATAATCCCCACGCTTGGCAGGCGGCTTGGGGATCGCAGCGGGTCACCGTTTAGCTAGAGGACGCTGCGGCCCGTCCTCCGGTGGCTGGTCGTAGTTTTAGGACATACCCGGTCTTAACATTTGGTAGTGTAAAATTAATACATTTGGGTTTTTTAGCATTTAACTGTAATTATTAACAGTAAACCAACTGAGTACTTCTGAGGAGCATTGTTAATATCGTAATAATTTTTCTTAGACCAAGTCACATTAAAAATGAGTGAAGTATCATATGCAAACAATACAATATCACAGAAGTTTTCTACAAAGAATGGAAGGTCATTAATATATATCAAAAGTAAGAAAGGGATTGACCCTTGTGGAACTCCCATTTTTACTTGAGAACCAGATGAGTTAGTTCCATTGACATAGACAGTTTGTGTTCTAGAACTGAGATAAGACTTTATCAAATCAAGCGCAAAACCTTTGAGACCATAGTAATTTAACTACATCACCAATGTCCGGTGCTCAACGCAATCGAAAGCCTTGGACAGGTCGCAAAAAACTCAAAGAGTTTTATGAGACTCCTCCCAGGCATCAAATATATGTTTTACTAGAGCAACACCTGCATCAGTAGTGGAACGACCCTTAGTAAAACCGACTTGCTTACTATGTAAAAGATTATTTAAAATAAAGTATTCCACTAACTGTTTGAGAATAATTTTTTCATAAATCTTACTTGCTGGTAGTATTGAAATTGGTCGATAGTTACTGGGGTCCTCTTTATTTCCCGTTTTCCCTTTTTTCGTCAACAAAAATAACTATATCATTATCCCAGTCAAAGTTGTAAAATTCTAAGCAAAAGCTAACTCTTGCCTCTTTATGATGTTCATATAATTGAATTTTTTTCGCAGGTCTGCTGCATTTCTTCCCGGCCTCTTTTAATCTTCTCCGGATAGTGTCCATGGAAACCTAAAACAAAGAAAAAAGTAAAGTAAATTCATTAAAATAAAGATTTTAACTATACAGTAACATTATCACCCTACTACAAACCATGTTCAATATAACTTTACAGTCATAGTAAATAATAAATTGAATTCTTTACTTAATTTATTTGTAAAGATATTTAAAACGTGTTTAAAAGGATCTTAATAAATTATTAAGATTATGCAATGACTACTCATTGTCAAAAAGTCATTCTCAAGAAGTGCGAAGGCATTTGAGCTTATTATTTTAATAATTTAACTAAAACCTTCATCAAAAAATTCATCAAATACACATGCAGTAAGTGGTTTTTTGGTCAGCCAAGTCAATGGTAGAAAGAATAGCAAGTTAAATCCCACTTTTGTTTAATAGGTGTTAATTTCAATAGAGTTTAAACAAGGTAGGTAATTGTTATGATATACTCACGCTATAATTAGAAGAAGACACTCTTGTGCTCAAAAAGGGATCAGCAGAGTGTGAATCAACTATGGCCGCGTCCTCCTCAGACGTCGTGGCCCTCTCGTAGTGCTGACGGTGGTGAGCTTCTAGGGACTCAGACTTTTCCCATCGGCGAAGCCAAAAATATACCGTTTTTCGCTGAAAGAAAACGTCAATTAGGGTTTGTTTTAATACACCATTGGTTACACCTACTATCAAATAAAACAACAGCACAAGTTGGTGTTAGTTTGTTCGTCCCGTGTAAAAACATTGATTACCTTACAAAATTATAATTTTATGGCTAACTATTTCTCGTATTACTACACTTTACGGTTAAAGAAGAATGAAAAATCCGCATTCTCACAAAATCCGTTATGGCGGCTCCACATTAAGGCCTGTATTCACATTGATAAGTGCGACGGTGCAAGTGCAGGTGATTAGTTGCGAGTGATTAGTGCAGGATGTGTAGTGCGAGTAGTGTCCATTTTGTCAAGTGGCTGTGTTTAGTACGCACGTCAAGAAGCGCACTTGCAATTGCAAGAAATAATGAAAGAAACTTTAGAACCCACGTATCACTTTACTATGCGGGCTACTTTAATTAACTATATTAACCACTCGCATTAATCAATCGCTGGAGTGCGTTCCGTCGTTTTCGGTGTAGTGTAGTTGTTTGGTTAAAGTTTAACTCGTTTGAGTTGCAACCAGGCCACGGAACAATCAAGTTGTTTTTATAACCTCTTCTGAAGTATTCCTGTCCTGTACGAGAAAACATTCTTCTGTCTACATTTTTTCCACTTTTATACCATATATAACAGAATTATTAAAAAGTAAAACAATACAAAACAACCAAACAACAGGCGGAATTTTTCGAGACGTTTTGACATAAATTGCAAACTTTGACACTTTTTAAATGATATAAACGTCAAATAGCTGTTAGAGTGAAAATAACCATCCGATTTGATGGTTGTTTGGTTGCTGCGCTCTGAGCCACAGAACCACAGAACACATATACTAGCACAGAACCGATGAAACTACGCTCTGACAGCCATCAGAGTAAAATTTCACCAAGCCACGGAAAGGTTAGAGCGCGCGCCGGAGTGCGCTCGAGTGAAGCGACAGAACGCAGCCCACTCCACACGTGTTTACTCCTAATCACTAAGCACTTGCACTCGTCACCAGCACTAATCACTAATCAAAGTATATACAGGCTTTAAGTGCCGTGAATTCACGCGCGAATTCACGGCACAAGTCGTGCCCTCCAGATTCACGGGATGCTCACAATCGTTCGTGAAACCCGCCGCGAAATGGACGTAGAGAAAAAAAAAGAAGATGGTAGATGACTGAAATACATCGTATCGTAACCGATCGAAGTATAGTCTGGAGTAAACCGATTAATTTCCTCTTTGGTAAACTAGTACGGGGCCGTGAATGTGGATTTGTACGCGTGAACGCCGCGAGAACCCTTTGTCGCGGGACAAAATAGTACGCGCGCGATCACTCCTGTTCCCCGTCCCCGATCAGATCGGGGAACAGGCGTGAACGCGCGTGAACCCCAAGAAAACCGTCCACATTCACGTTCACGCCTGTTTACGGAGCGTCACGGCACTTTATTATTTATTATGTGTCGGCACTAATAATGTGGAGCCGCCATTACAAGCAGTCAATCTAAAAATTACAGGTTTAGGGATGAATTATATTAGAGCGGGCCGTGCACGGGGCGTCGTGCCCCGGACGGGACACGGATCATGCAATGCACAGTTTAATAAGAACTGCTTGATACAAAATGTATGCAACGTCTCAAATCAGTGCGCCATCCGAGCCCGGACGGAGCCCGGACGCGCCCCGTGCACGGCCCGCTTTTATATAATTCATCCCTTAGTAAAATTTCTTCCTCTAATTTATCATGAAACTAAATAAAATATCATGATAACCTATTTAGATAAAAGTTACGAGTTATGTTAACCGCCATTTTTGTTTACAAATAAACAGTAAAATTTCTTCCTCTATTAAAGCATGAAACTAAATAAAAAAGCAGAACCTATTTAGATGAAAGTTACGAGTTAAGTTAACCGCCATTTTTGTTTACAAATAAACATTAATCTAACACTCCTAAGCCGGGTCTCCTGCAGCACTGTTTTGTCTTTTCCAACACCTAACATCTAACAAATCATATTTTGTAGTAGGTTAAATTACTCACCGTTACTCCAGTTTGGTCACATATATGTTTGACTCGGCATCCACTTCGTCTTAGAGCAATTATTTGCTCTCTCTCCACCCTACTTAAAGTAGGTGCCATTTTTGTGTTTACCACAGACTTAGAGATGGTGTTTACAAAACGCGAGCGTCGCTGCCGTGACGTGTGACTGGACTGCCAGAAGAAAAATTCCGGCCCGGTGGCGGCCGCGCAGGGGGCGTGGCCAACCCCCGTGAATAATTACTATTGGCCGATAGTTTTTGACACATTCGCCTGTATTCGCCATTCGGGAATTTTGATAAACTAGAGAATTCCACCAATTAAATTGAAGACACTTTCTTTCTAACACTCCATACCGCAACGTAGTTATAGATATGTATAATGGATAGCGTGATGTGCTGCCGTGTGTACATCACTAATCATTATGCCAAAAACAAAGCCTTTAAATTACATTTAATTAAGGTTTAAAACCTGATTCTTATGAATAGTGTACGATATAGTATGATTTAGAATTAGCAAAAATGAATGCTTTGCCGTTTTAATTATTAAAAAACTCATAGTAAAGCATACATATTTTGAGAAATCACTAACGTATGAAATGATAATTCCTGGTCTTTCACACCTCCTTTTGTTGTTCTTAACGAACAATAAACAGCTGAACAAGACATTATGTCAATTGTATATTACACAAATAACACAAACACTAAGATTTCTTAATATTTCACTATTATTTCGCACAATCCAGCAATGTTTTGGCCGAGTAGTCGGTCATGAAATGACACGTCTCACACCGACAGTGCGTCGTTGCCAAACGTACATTAACTATCTCTTTTACTCATATCACACTACAGTCATACAGACAGAGATACAAATACTTTACTTTGATACACGTATGTAAAAGCGGCAACGTCGTAAGACTCTGTCCATGTAATATTTGGTCCGAGACTCAGACGGTTTCTATGCTTTAGTTATTGTTCTGAGGTTGGTATCCAAGGTGACAACTTTTATTTATGGTAAGGAGTCAATATAACGCCAGGATCTTTTTTGAGCATCGCAATTGTATAATGAGGATTCCAACTGTGTAGGTAACTCATTTTCACACAAGTTGGTTCTGGTTTGCATAACTACGTCCTGAAAAAAAAGATTATAATTTTAAGCTTGTTCTTAGTAATGACAGTATTGATAAAAAATATATAATAACTGTCTGTTATGAGTTCCGATAGTAGTAATAAAATTTTAGGAACAAAAAGTATGAGGATAAAAATTAGGAAGAGCGTTTATTATGAACACAAATCGGTAGTAAAACAAAAAATAGGAATAATAGTTTTATGTGAGCCAATATGGACTTGATTTCCATTGATAATAAGATATTGTATCTTAGTTACCAACGGTAGTTTGTCTTGTGTTGTGTTAACAACTTGCTAAATTATTATAAATACTATTTACTGTGCTAAGTTGCTGTGTGCTAATGCTCACATTTATAATGGATTCTGATAGCAGCGATGCACATAGCAGCCGCTGAGAACGAACAAGCAGTCAACGGTCAGAAACTTAGCCACGAAAGGCTAAGAAAAGACACTATGACCAAAAATATTTGAAAACATGGGAGAAAGAAAAAGAATATGCATGTTGGCTTCAAGAAAGTACAAAGAGTGAAGGGTATTATTATTGCAAAGCATGCATGTGTGATCTGAAGTGCGCTGGTGGAAGATTTATTCTAAACAAACATGCAAATTGTTCAAAGCATGTTGCTAATGTGAAAGGTGTACTTTCATGCTTAACTTACTGCAATTTATTAAAAGCATACTTATTATTGGTTATTCAATGGCATTGGTTTTTGTTATATTTAAGTAAGTATTTATGTACGAAGAAATAACAAGTCAGATAATCTAACATTGCCCAGCATTGCATGCAGTGTTTTAGATAATAGATATGTCTTACAATTTTGTTTGATAATTTACATTCATGTCATGCCAACGAATACTTATTATTAAGAATGATTAATTTTATTGTAATGTAATCTTTAGGTGTTGTTTTTAAATAAAACACTAATGATTCAACTCAGTCATTATATTGAAACACTTATTTTAAGGTACAGCAAGGTAACTATCAATCACACAATTTGGTCGAACTCAGTCAAAAAAATCATTTGAAGATAAAATTAAAACAGGAGAAATAAGAATAGCATGTTTTTTGGCAAAAAATATTCTACCATTTAATATTAAAATGAAAATGAACAAATTAAAATATACATTTTAGCCACACATTATACCGTTAAGGACTTTGGTAAGTTTTGAAAGCAAACCAATAGGCTTAACCCGAAGTCGCGCGCTCCTGTAAGCATAGAGGGTATAAGCGAGCCTGACCGGATTGCTGAGCTGTTTAAAGCTCAATTTAAAGTTCGATCCCCGTTGGGGCCCGCTCATCGGAGGCTCGACACTGAAGACCATCCCTTAGAGCAGCAGGTACGGTTCACGGCTAAAGAAGTTGAGCTGATAATAAACAAAATGACTCGAGGTAAATCGCCTGGACATGATGGACTCAGTGTTGAGCATCTGAAAAATGCGGGTGTTCATCTAACCAGAGTGCTCGTAATGTTTTTTAATTTGTGTATTGCACATTGCTACTTACCAACAGACTTAATGAAAACGCTTGTGGTACCGGTACTTAAGAATAAAACAGGGGACGAGTAGTGTATTATTGGGCATTCTGGCCCCCGGTCGTCCGCTACGCTTCCGATCGTTCGCTGCGCTCACTCCGCTTGACAGAATGCCCAATAATACACTACGGATTACATCCGTACCGTTCTTCCTAACACATTCAGCTCCAGACCCCTGGTAAGATTCGCTCACTTCGAAGCTAGAGTGCCCAATAATCAGCTATGAGTATTTTAGCTTACAAAGCGAGTGAAGGCGTAGACCTATGGCTCGTTCGCTTGCGATCGAATGCATTTGAAAAACAAGTTCAGTGGTAAGGTACATTTTTAGTAAATCCATTTGTCACACCTGAGATTATTTAAATATGATGACTAGTCATATATGCTCATTTTCATAAAACGCGTTAAAACATAAGGGTTAAATTTAAACGATAACATGAAATTCATAAAACAAAAAGAATCATTAGAATTAGACTGTATATGTCCCCCGCCCTCAAAAGTGAGTAAACGACATGGTAACTTATTACCAAACACTATACGCTGCATTGTCTGCGGTCCATCAAACTGCGGAAAGACAAATTTAGTTATCAGTTTATTGTTACACAAAGATGGTCTGCGTTTTAGGAATCTGTATGTTTATTCAAAATCTTTATACCAAGCTAAATACTTATATTTGGAGAAAGTTTTAGACATGCTTCCTGGTACATCGTTACATAAATACAATCACAACAGTGAAATATTGAGTCCGCATGAAGCTTTATCAGATTCCATTATAATTTTTGATGATGTTGCTTGTGAAAATCAAAACAACATAAGAAATTATTTTGCAATGGGACGTCATAAGAACATTGATTGTTTTTATATTAATCAAACTTACACAAAAATTCCTAAACAATTAGTAAGAGATAATTCAAATCTACTAATATTATTTAAGCAAGATGACATTAATTTGAAACATGTGTATGATGAGCATGTTGGGTCTGATATGTCATGGTTACAGTTTCGTGAACTATGTTCCGCTGTTTGGAAGAAACCCTTCAGCTATCTTGTGATTAATATGGACTGTGAGAAAAACATGGGATGCTACAGGTCAACATTTGACACATTTGTTGTGGTGGACTAACAAACAAAATAAGATGTATAACGACTTATAAATCATTTCCGTTTGGGACTTGCGAGTGAGCGAATGGTTTTAAAATAGAAAAAAACTCAAAGAACAAATTGTTAAATCCGCAGCAGCTGTTAAAAAAAAAGTTGAAATGATAAAAGATGTAAAGAATGCCAATAATATGGCATTAGAAACAATATTTAAGCCCATTGTGGACCCTCTCACCTTGTTAGCAAACAAAAATGAAGGTAAGCATCGCAAGGAAGAGACTCTTGAACCGTTGATGAAAAAATCTAAGAATGATGATAACTTTACAGCATGTACTTCTGATGAAGATTTTAATGAATTTATCAGCGAAGAAGAAGACTATTCCGATAGCGAGTTAGATAAAAGTTACGACAAAACCATTATTGTACCACAGTCTGAAAACCAAAACGTTAGTGATGATTCTTTTAAATCATTTCAATTATCGCCAAGTACCAAAAACCAATCTTCATGGTCCACATCATCTGAAGTAATTGACAATATACCATTTGGAGTTAGAAATGAACGTGGGAAATTATTGCTTGGCAAAACCCGCGTTTTTGACAATGGTAAAATCTTGAGAATTGGAACAAAGACTTTGAAAAAAACTGAAGGTTTAAAAGAACTGTTGTTTAAAAAGAGACCCAATTTAGATGTGGTCACGGTGGACGATTTACAAGATTATAAATTGCTTTTAATAGAAACCAATGCTCATGGTCGTTATTTTGAGTCATCAAAACCAATAAACAGCAACAAGAGATTTAAATACACTAATGTTATTAAGCCTTTGTTCAAATTTTCTCGAAATGCTACCACAAGCTTGGAGAGTATTCCAAAAGGAAAGGGTATTACTCTTTTGAAAGAAGTAAAAGAAAATACTGATTATGTTTACTGGGATGACCCAAACGAGTTAGTAGAACGATTAAAATTACTATTAGCATCATGGGCAGCAGGCAACACTGGGGTAAATAATGAAATTATTGCTATTGTTGAAGAATTGTATGAAGCTGGTCTCATAACTAATGTAGAATTTAAAGAGCTTCCATCAGGAAAATTACGCTGTACATTTTCGGTGGCCGACTCATCTAGACAGCGATGAATATAGACAAGTTTGGTAATCACGTTCATAAACGTTTACGGTTAACAGAATTCGTTGATACTTTTAACGATACGTTAGTGAAATCAGACGCTGGGCACTACGATTTGAAATTGTCTAAATTAAAAGGTCTTTCATCACCAAACGAAGACGATGAAGCAGTGAACAAAGCGTATGTGGATAAAACCGTTCAAGAATTAAGAAATGAAATAAAAAAAACTCAGAGTGATATAAAACTGTACTTAAAAAATTTGGAAAATATAACATCGGACCGTTTAACAAAGTTATTTTATTCAAAGACAGAAGTAGATAATTTGATTAAACTTAAATTAAATAAAACATGAGTAAAAGAGACATAGTTGATGAAATTCACAAAGCCGCAAGAAGGAATTTTCCTCGTCGAAGGACTATCATAAAAGAAATGGATGATTTATGGCAAGCTGACCTTATGGATTTTCAAAAATATTCACATTTTAACATAGGATACAAATACGTTTTGGTTGTGATCGATACGTTATCAAAATATGTATGGGTAAATCCCGTAAAATCAAAAGACAAAAGTAGTGTAACCAAAGCAATGCATGAGATATTATCTTCTTCATCAAGAAAACCTGATAATTTACAAACTGATCTTGGCAAGGAATTTTATAATGATGCTTTTCAAAAATTGTTAAAGAAGTATGATATTAATCACTATTCCACACATTCTGTCAAAAAAGCTTCTATTGTAGAACGAGTAATTCGTACAATAAAATGTCATCTTTATAAACTCTTTAGTTTATATGGTTGTTACCAATGGCTAGGACCAAACTTGAATTCAGTTGTAGAAACATACAATAACACTACTCATCGTATTACTAAATACAAACCTGTTGATGTGAATAAAGTAAACCAGATGGTTGTTAGATCTAACATTATGCGAACACGGACATCTAGTACAAAACAACCTAATTTTTGTATTAATGACAGTGTCCGTATAAGCAAATATAAAGGTGATTTTTACAAAGGCTATACACCTAATTGGTCAACGGAAATATTTAATATAGTTAAGGTTAACGATACAAACCCCCCTACGTATATTTTAGAAGATAAACATAAACAATTAATTTTAGGCTCATTCTACGAACACGAGTTACAAAGAACAAAATTTCCCGATCTTTATCTCATTGAAAAAGTTATAAAAAGAAAAGGCAATAAGCTTTTTGTTAAATGGTTAGGTCTCAGTAATGAAGAAAACAGTTGGGTGGATAAGAGAGCGTTACTTTTGTAATATAAATGGTGTGTTGAGTAAAAATTATTCATTTAAAAAAGATCAATGAAGAAGGGTAGAGGTATTTTAAATAACTTTATTAATAACTTACCAATTGAGCTACATATCCCTGGTTATCAATTTTGTGGTCCTGGCACTAAACTTCATAGGCGATTACTAAGAGGTGATCGGGGTATAAATAAATTAGGTGAAGCTTGTATGCACCACGACATTGCTTACAATAACGAAGACTTGAGCGTTCGACGTAAAGCTGATTTAGAACTCTTGAATATGGCTAAAAGAAGACTAAAGTCGAGCGATGCTGGAAAAGGTGAAAAAATTGTGTCATGGATAGTAAAAAATGCTATGAAAGCAAAACTCAAAGCTGGTGCTGGAATACGTCCATTTATGAAAATTGTGAAAAAGTTACAATCTCAAATAAAGAAGATGAAATCTAAAGATAATCGTACAGCTATAAATTTTGCATATGCTGCTGCAAAAAAACTATTTAAAAACAAAAAAGGAATACGCTTACCACGATGTATTCCTATTCCAAAAACTGGAGGCTTTTTACCTCTTATTCCAATTTTTGCTGGTTTGTCAGCCCTCGGTTCACTAGCTGGTGGTGCGGCAGGTATAGCAAAAGCTGTTAATGATTCCAAGGTTGTTCAGAAGAACCTACAAGAATCTGTACGTCATAACAAGGCAATGGAAGCTGTTGCTCTTGGAAAGGGGATGTACATTAAAGCACATAAAAGAGGAGCTGGATTATACTTGAATCCTTCAAAAAACTAAGCAAAGGGCTACCCAGACGTCCCCTTACAAATCTAGACATTTTGAAGCACGCAACTGACATCCCTTTTTTCCGAGGAGTATTTATGAGAGATTCGCTCCCCTCAAAACCAAGAAAAAATGAGTGTGCTATAGTAAATTTGGATAGTTCTGAAAATCCATGTATACATTGGGTAGCCTATGTCAAACAAAATAACTATTGCGAATATTTTGATAGTTTTGGTGATTTAAGATCTCTATTAGAATTAATAAATTATTTAAAGAACATATCAATAACTTATAATTATGTGCTATATCAAAAGTTTGGTACCATAAATTGTGGTCATCTGTGTTTACATTTTTTAAGAATGTATTGGAAACAACATTTATATTAAGAGTAACTTAATAAACTTTATCAGTTTAAACATGTCTTTCACTGTGTCGATAACTGGTAGAGGAGCTTCTTTGATAACAAACTACTCTCCTACAATACAATTAGAGGGAGAGTATGAGTGTGGTTTATTATATTTTTCAACTTTTAATTCCATCCCTAATATAGATGAAAGAAACAATAAATTTTATTATGGTAATAATGGTGTCATTAAAATACCAGAAGGATCTTATGAACTTCAAGATATTTGTGATTATCTTAAGAACAATATCAAAAATGCTGCGTTGAGATTGACTGCAAACAACAACACATTAAAAACAAGTACTTTTGTTCAGAAGAAGTTCACTTCAATAAAAATGAGTCACTGGGTAAAATTTTGGGTTTTGGTATGGAAACAATAAAGGCTAATATAAATACAGAGTCTAGATATCCTGTTAGCATTTTATCAACAACCATCGTGCGCATCGAATGCGATGTAATCAGTGGATCATTTGTAAACGGAAAAGCAAGTCATATAATTTATGAATTTGTGCCAAACGTACCACCTGGCTATAGAATCATTGAAATACTTAAAAATTTAATTTATTTTCCTGTCAATCAAAGTTCAATAAGTGCTATCAATATAGGACTATTAGAAGCTGAAAATAATCAAATTAACTTACGTGGTGAAGAAGTGCAGCTATACTTACACTTTAAAAAAACATGTTGAATTTCAATAAAACCCTATATACTGCACGAACTCAAGTCAGTTCTAAAAGATCATCGCATAAGGGAGCACTATTTCGATCAATAAAGAAGTTGACAAAAAGCAATAAGGATTTTTTGAAGTCACTAGGATTAATAAAATGAATTTTTTAAATATAACTCAACCTGCATCTTACGATAACAGCATAGAAAGTTTTGAATATCATTCGTATAAACCATACGTAACAAGTTTCAACAAGAATGATGAAATACGAATACCGATAAATCAGCAAGACCTCTACGTATTGCCTTCATTCAGCAGTTTGTATATTGAGGGCAGAGTAAATGTGTGTAAGAATACAAAAGAAAAAGAACGAGTAACGAGTGTGCATTTTGTAAATAACCCTGCACTATTTTTATTTCAAGACATTCGTTATGAAATAAACGGAGTAGAAATAGATAGAATTAAAAATGCAGGAGTGACAACCACAATGAAATCTTATCTGTCGTTGAACGATAATGAATCTAAATGCGCACGAGTTTGGGGTTGGTCTCCAACAGGCACAACTACTGACGCCAGTGGAGTATTCTCAACCTGTATACCACTAAATAAAGTGTTGGGTTTTGCTGAGGATTACCAAAAAATTATAATGAACTGTAAACATGATTTAGTTCTTTTGAGAAGTAACACAAATCTCAACGCCTTAAAATTAAATGCTGATGAAGTTGTGGATGACATAGAAATAAATAAAATTATTTGGCGAGTGCCTCATGTTAAAGTTTCAGATCGAGAAAGAATTAGTTTGCTTAAGCACTTAGAAAAAGATCGACCGATAACAGTTGCATTTCGTAATTGGGACTTATATGAGTATCCATTACTTCCCAAAACACGTAAACATACTTGGTCTATTAAAACATCCTCACAGATAGAGAAACCACGATTCGTTGTAATTGCTTTTCAAACAAATCGCAAACTGAATGCAACAATGTCAATGGCAGAGTTCGACCATTGTCATATACGTGATGTAAAAGTTTTTCTCAATTCTTCTTATTATCCATATGAAAGTCTGAACATTAGTTTCGTTGACAACAAATATACATTAATATACGAACAGTACGCTAAGTTCCAACAGTCTTATCACGGACGCCGGGCTGAACCGTTGATGAGTTTAAAAGAATTTAAAGAAACAGCTCCCTTATTCATCATTGACTGCTCTCGCCAACACGAAACGTTAAAGGGATCGATTGATGTGCGAGTTGAAATCGAGGCTGATCAAGAAATACCTGATCAGACCGCAGCTTACTGTTTGATTCTGAACGATTGCATATTTGAATACAAACCTTTAAGTAACATTGTAAGGGAAATATCATGAATATCGATACAATAGTTGTGGATCTACAAGGGTTCAAAGGTTTTAAAAATAAATTTATAGTTAAGGAGTTGGCAATCGCTACTAAAGATTATACCCAAACCTTTTTAATAAAACCTCCATATTATTATAAAACTTTACCAAATGAAGAGCAAAAGCAAGTGCGCTGGTTGGAAAGAAACCGTGGGTTAACTTGGAGCGAGGGATTCATTGATCATCGTGAATTTCAACGAATTGTGGTTCCTTATTTATTTGAAAAAAAAGTATTAGTTAAAGGATTGGATAAAAAAATGTGGCTTCGAGAGATATGTCAAGAATGTGAAATAATAGAATTAAGTGAAAAAGGTTGCCCGAAACTTTTAAAGTTGCATAATGACTACTACGGCGGAGGAAATAAGGTTTGGAATTATGTTCATCATAAAAAGATGTGTGCATTAAAAAATGTACTGTGTCTCAAGATGTGGTACTGTGATAATTATATGTATGATTTTTTTTAAAATTAGTTTTAAGGAATATTGAATTGTAAAATATTTTTTCAATAAATCAATAATAAATATACCTAATGTCTTTGATTTTACTTTAATCGTAATAATAATGTATTTATATTCATTGAACTAAGTGAGAAATAGAAAACACAGTTTACCTAATTTAAAAAAACTTTATTACCGTAAAATAATAACTAGGTACTTCCTTACAATTATTTTACAATTATTAATACAAAAACATCTTCGTAATCAATAAAAAAAAAATTAAAAGCTATCACCACTTAAGTGTTTTGAGATTTTTTTGATAACACATTCAATCATGTCCATAATTTCATCCATTGAATCACGGACTACGTATTGCGCACTAAGCACCACATTTTCGTTATTCGCCGCAGGTTCCGACGATGTTTTCACTGGATCATAGTCAGGGGTCAGTTCCAACACCTTAATTTGTATCAGCTTGATGCCTCTTGGCTCCTTGCTAACCACAAAGGATTTAAGTGATACCTTCTTTGGTTTTCTTGAGACAGGTTGTTTTTTTCTTTTTTGTTTAACTTCTGCTGATTGCGAGCCGAATAAATCTTTGCATTGCTGAGTAAAATTTTCTAGCGGATCCTGTGCGTATTGTGGAAAAAAATCTTTCGAGCCGTCTGTTTAAATTTAACTGTTTTAACAATATTTGGCAATTAAGGTAATATTCACATTTAACAATAACTAAGGTTTATTTATAATTAGTATTGATTTTCTTTTAATAACTCATTTTGCATAATATTTTCGTAATCGACACTGCATACATTTCGTATATTTTAATATCGTAGGTTTGAGAGGTTTTCTATTTTATTTGATACCTTTATTTCATAAACAGTAATCATGTCGGAAGACGGTAAGGCGAATGCTAACAGGGCTAACGAATCCGATTTAGAAGTAAAAAATTTCATTAAGCAACGTGCTTCGATTCGTGGTCGCTTGACCTTATTTGAAAATTACCTTACCGACTTACGGCAAACTTGTATTGAAAATTTATCTGAAAGCCAACAAAGCGAATTGCATCTGCGAACGGATAGATTAGAGACCTTATTCTCGGATTTTGAACAGTATCAATCTAACATTGAATTTAAAGGCCTAAATTTCGATGAGCAACTTCATGAAAGGCAATTAACTGAAGTCAAGTTTTACAAAAATATTTCAATTGCTCAGTCTTTATTAAAATCATTGCCTGTAATAGATAAAGTTTTAAAGCCGGATAGTTGTTATTCATGTTCTCATAAAGAAAATATAAAGTGTTAAATTACCAATTATAAAGCTTCCTACATTTGACGGTAATTACTTTACATGGCTCGAGTTTAGGGACACATTTAAATCATTAATACATAATAATGATTCTTTACCATACATAAATAAATTTCATTATTTGAGATCTTCATTAGAAGGGAGTGCAGCTTTAGTCATAAAATCAATTGAATTCACTGCTGCCAATTATCATATTTCATGGGAGCTTTTATGTCAGCGATATGACAATAAAAAGATTTTGATTAACAACCACCTTAAAGCATTGTTCAAAATCGAACTTATTTCAAAAGAATCTCATAAATCTCTTAGATACATAATTGATGTAGTCACAAAAAACCTTAGAGCGTTAACTACTCTCGGTCAACCCGTAGACCAGTGGGACACGCTCATTATATATATGGTGTCCACGAAGTTAGATTCACTTTACATGGCTCGAGTTTAGGGACACATTTAAATCATTAATACATAATAATGATTCTTTACCAGACATAAATAAATTTCATTATTTGAGATCTTCATTAGAAGGGAGTGCAGCTTTAGTCATAAAATCAATTGAATTCACTGCTGCCAATTATCATATTTCATGGGAGCTTTTATGTCAGCGATATGACAATAAAAAGATTTTGATTAACAACCACCTTAAAGCATTGTTCAAAATCGAACTTATTTCAAAAGAATCTCATAAATCTCTTAGATACATAATTGATGTAGTCACAAAAAACCTTAGAGCGTTAACTACTCTCGGTCAACCCGTAGACCAGTGGGACACGCTCATTATATATATGGTGTCCACGAAGTTAGATTCGGTCACAAGTGGTAAATGGGAAGAACATCGTAACAATCTATCCGATTTGCCTCTCTTAAGTGAATTTATCGAATTTCTCCGTGGTAGGGCCGATATACTTGAAACCGCGCAGGCAAGCAGAAGTGAGAAAGGTTCGTTTCAACCGTATAATCATAATAATTCAAATCATAATAATAATAATAATCAAATAAAAAATGAAAGTAAAGGTTCATTTCATCAGAGATTCTCAAAATCCTTTCTTACTTCTGGTTCTTATCGTAATTCTAATAATAATTCTAAAGCCACTTATTCTGTCTCTTGTCGCCTCTGCAACCAAGCACATAGATTAATAGATTGTGAAACATTCAAATCTTTATCGCATGAAAATATCTATATCTAACTATCATCAACATAAATACATATAAAATATAAGTAAATAAATATATCCCTATGTAATATACATACATACTTATAAAATATAAATAATGATAGACAGCACCCACCTGAATAATGAAGAAGTTAGGATCACGAAGCCTGCCTTTCGTTGCGATCTCGTAACTTCTTACTGATCTGAGTAAATAGTTGCAGCGCTTTATAATATAGCTCGTCTCGATCTTCATACACCATATACTGTGTTTTAGCTCGCGCTACCATAACCACTTCGTTGTCAGGTGTATCCACAGCATCCATCATTTCGATTTTTATGAGACATTTCGGAATCCTATTATCGAGAGTAGCAACGTAGCTGGTTTGTGACAAACAGAGGTGTTGCTGACCACGTTTAGACATCTTCACTTAAAAATACACAACACGAGCTAAGTGTGAACGCAGCGAGAGCGAATATTATACTAATAAAACATGATTAATTTTCTATGTTACCGAATCAGCAATATGAGACACTGATTGCAATGTTCAAGTTCTAACCTGCTCTTTTAGGTATTTCGCTGTTATAGCAGAAAATACTTTTGTAAATAGACACCGCATTCCGCGCGTTGGTTGATGTCTTATTAATTTGCATGTTTAAACCTGCTCAGTGTTTACTACCTACTACATACAATACACCAATATGTATTTTTATAATGATTTTTAAGGATCGAAATAAAAATCATAATTATATTAAGTATTCGTCTTTATTTCCGTTTTAGCAGTTTACATAGTTTATTAAACAACACACTACAAACAATACACATAACAATTAAGTACACACATAACCATTACAATTATTACAAATTCAAATGGAAATAGTTGTTATACAGTTTTATAACTAATTTTATTTACCTACATAGCTCAATACAATATAATTTTTCATATACTTATTATATTACCATTTCACCTAAAAGTACGATATCGTTTAAAAATACATGTACATTAAAATATCAGTGTAAAAGTATATCCCCGTATACACCCCTTTAGATATCATAATAGCTAACTAATTTTTGGTTCGAATTTTATAAACAGAAACAATGCTATTAAATTTTAAGTATTGACACGTGGCCCCAAGCTTTCGTAGCCACCTTATCAGCCGCAACTAACCGCTTATCATCGTTGCAAGATAACGCTACTTTATTAAGACTACGCGTGAAAATATCATGTTTAATTGACTTAAATAAAACGTTTGTCTTTCGCACTATGTCGCCTTGATATAAAGTTCTTTTATAATCAGATAATGTAATTTCACGAACAACAGACTTTTTACACCCTTCGCTTTTTTAATAGTGCTATTAGTCGTTTTTACACAATATAATTTTGATCGTAATCCCACAAATTTAGTAATGATAACTCCGCCCATTTCGTCCTTAAAGAGACCGGGGACCTTTTTGTTTAATAGGGTTAAACCATATTTATTTTGTTCAGAAAAGTTACTTGTATTAAAATAATTTATGAAAGATTGTTTCAAATCTTTATAAAAGTCTCTGGTTTCAATTTGGTAAACAAAACTATCCGTATCTGTATAGCACATCCGTAAGCGATTTTTATATGATGGTTCAAAAACCGAATAATGGAAGTCATACATGTGGCTTTTCGATAGCTCTAACACTGCAAATCCTATGTATATTGGCTTATCTAAAACTACCCGTTCAGGTTTTGTTTGTATTGCAACTAAATTTTCAGAGAAAACTGAAGCACTATGAAAGTTCGAGTTCGCGATTAATTTATCAGCGCTATTTCTTTTTTTCGTTTTATTTTTCTGATCACTCCATTCATTAACTAAATGCACATTAACCCTTTTCTCGTTGTTTTTTTCAATGTTTTACCAAAAATACAATTATTAAGCAATTTAAAAAAGTCTTGTTCGAACGTAGACTGAGCTTTTTGCCTTAGACTGGTATTAAGGTCGATGTATTGTTTTAAATAAGGACTCTGTCGGAATACTATTACACGATGAATTTTTTTTAATACCAACCCGTGTTTTATACAAGTTTTTAAATGAACGTAATGAATAACGTAGAAGTATTTATCGTAAAGATTGGGCACAAGTTTAGAATTCTTTCCTCCGGGAGGAATGCATTTTTCTGGACAAAACGGTAAATCATTATGTCTGTCATGTAACTCTTTCGGATAGCTCAAGTCAACTTCAAGGAAATAACCGTATTCCGCGTCGTTGGGTATCGAAATCAAGCTTATCAATTTCTTCTCGATGTAAAAATCTAAAATTTGATAATGGCAAAGATTGACACATGCTGAATCCATACAAGTTATTACAATCTATGTAAACTACGTTGGTGTCTGGTTTTAGCGAGTCATATTCAGACATATATTTATTATTGGCTGTAGCGTGTCTGTGCGAGCACATGCACCCCCCCCCCCCCCCCCCCTAATACCGGATTGGATCATACGCACTATAGCAAGGTCATCAATGAGCTCTAACTCGACTCCTGTTTTGAAAAGCATCGCATCAAAAGACAAACTAGCTGATAATAAAGTTTGCAAGTTTTTCTAAACTTCTCGAAAATGTCTGTTAATAAGAGAACATCTGTTTTTAAATACAAATCTGTGTATTGACCCAAATTTTTTATATTAAATTGAATCCATACTGATAGTGCATGTTGGTAATCTTCGTCAGTAATATGCTCATTTGTAAGAGTGCTGTAGAACATGATCTTTTCTGGGAGAGATCGCTCATGAAAACGCTCCCAACAGTTCATGTACTCGTAAGGGTATATACCTTTGCGTGTAAGTAAATTGAATTGCGTTTGAATAGGAAAATGATTTCGCAAATGTTCAAATTCATCTTTTTTATAGTTTTGCTTAATTTATCCAAGCTAGTACCTAAGAATTTAAACGAATCTACAAATCGTAGTTGTATAAATTCTTGACCTGAAACAGGAATAAATTTCGTAAATGATACATAATTTTCTTTCGTTTTAGGTATAATCGTAATATTTCCAGGCAATTCGCCTAATTGTTTTATAAACAAATGGCAATCATACCCGGCTAAATTATGAAAAAAAATAGGAATAAATTTTGGTATTTTGTATTGCAGATTACAATATTTATGTGCCGCACCGCGATATAAGCCTGTTATATGACAGTGATCGCGCACTTTATCAGAAAAAAGAAAGTTTTGACATATATGACAACGAGTGGCTTGCATAAAATCAGCAGCATCTTGCTCTGTAAAAATCATCGGCGAATTTTTAGACAAGATTGAATGAATTTCTCGAACATCGCGATAGATACATTCTATAAATTTACTAACACAATCAATACCACGATATGAAACATAACAATTATAACTTGCGTCCATAGATCACACTATATTATATGCAAACGCGGCCGGGATATGACGTTGTAGTGTTTTTGTGTTTGCCGTATCAGAAACCGAGGTATTTTCTTTATATTCCACTAAAATAGTCTCAAAATCTGCATAAATTACGAAAGGAACGTTTTGTTTTCGATCATAATTTTGAAATTTAATTACCGAACCCGTTTGCGGTAATACAGTAACAATTCCGCTACAAACATGATTTTCAAGTTCTACACAAGTAGTAAAAAACACTAAGCACGTATCACAAAAATATAGTTTGCCGTGATGAGCAGTAATTTGATTTCTGAGAAGCCGCGACAAATCTTTGATTAGACAATAATGCGAAATCAGACCGTTATCTAACAGTAACAAATGAATGGTTTTTTTCTTTTTGGTGATTTCAGATTTGTACAAAGGTCCTATAATACTTTTATTATTCTTTAAACCATAAATAATAAAACTCAACTTGGAATTGTTTTTTTCAAAGATTTTCATGTCTGAGAACGTAACAGGAAAAGAGATTCCGTCGATATTTAAAACATCCTGGAAGTGAGGATAAGACGATACCCTCTCAGGGTGGTTATGAGCTGGATACAGAGCTGCTGTTACGCTCCATAAAAAACAGAACCGATCCTTATTTTGAATGTTTACACAAGCTTTCTTATTTTGTATACATTTAGGTAGTTTTAAATAAGACGAACCACCTAATAGCTAGTATTTATTTACGTTCATTTCTAAATGTGAATTACTCAAAAATGCCCAGCCGCTGTCGCTCTCCTGAAACTCTTCTATTTTCTTTTTTAATGTATCAACTACTTTTGAAAATATACTATCGAAATCATAGTAGTTATAAATTATAAAAAAAATTGTATTAAAGGATTTAATTTCCTGCACACTATTTTTAAATAGCACAAAAAGGGCAAAAAGTTCAAAATTTACTTTTAAACATGTATGTTTCTTTAAAGCTTCATCTAAAAGCGGCTTTATTTTTATACGAATAGAATTTAAAAAAACATCTAAAGACACTTGATTATAAGGTTCGCAAGCGGTAATTCGGTACGAAGTGATACGAGAGCGAAATGCAGATCCTACAATTTCCACACCATTGCTAATTAGCTGGCTGGAATTATTTTGTTTATGCACGCGACTGCGTAAGTGCCCTACCCAAGAGGTTGAACCAACAGATGTGTTACAAGTTGCGCAAAATGGCATATTGCTGAACCAAAAATTAGAAAATTAAATAATATAAAAGTTATCTAATTAAATTAGAAGTTAACCTAACGGACATAAGAGCGAATACTTATTAATATAACAACATAAAAGTGTTTAAAATTTATTTAAAGTTAATCTTATTACTATAATACGTAGGCTCAATATTTTCAAAAATAGCGTAGGCCTGACCTAGGAAGTCCTGCAGAGCTTCCCACTCACGCGATTGTTCGCAGCACTGTAGTTTCACAGATGCAAGTGCTTTCTTGTACCGCTCTACTGCCGGAGTGCTCCTAACATCATCGGTGTTGTAGATCTTCAGATCCACGTAAAACTCGCCGGCAGTGGTTGCGGTACGACGACACTGGCCCGAAGACACCCGCGATGTGAAACTAGAGCCTACGCCGCTAGTGGATTGGTTGCTGCTCGATGCTTGTTCGTCCTTATTTATTATTGAAAATAAATTTTTGGTTTAATTCGCCCTGTGAACAAAAAAAGAAAATACTTTAATAAGTACTAATTTATATTACTTAGCATTTAAAAATCCGTTGTACTTTTATTTAGTCGATTTCATTCACTTTGATGGCTTTTAAAACTAATAGGTGTAGCTATGAATAGGATTGCATTTGTTTATATTAATATAGAATGAAACCATCTCATAAAAAATCCTGTAAATCTTTACTATAATATTATAATAAGGAAAGATTTGATTGTTTGAATTGAATAGGCTCCGAAATAACCGGACCTATTTAAAAAAATCTTTGAGCATTAGAAAGCTACATTCTTGACATAGGCTATATTTTATCTCGATATTCCCACGGGAACCACGTGTACGGTACCACGCTAGTAAAATAATATAATTACCGAGGTGAAGGAGGCGTTGACAGAGCTGGGGCGTTGGTGACAGAAGCGATGGTGATCTTGCGTTTGCTGGCCTTGGGCGCCTTTGGCGCGGCGGCGGCGGCAAGAACATTTATCCTAAGGTAGATATTCTAATAATTTCAGCTCTTGGGTTCAATTCCTGAACAAGATAAATATTTGTGTGCATGAACATATTTATTTGTCTTGGTCTGGGTGTTAACCAAACATTTTATTGAATAAGTATGATACAAATTCAAGTTATATCTCAAGACTCGCATGTTTTTCTCATCATTTTATAAAACACATTGCATTCAGATATTTTAAATATTGACAGGTTTTTTATGTCCATCGCAACATGAAGTAAAGCCAATTAAACTTAAGCGACCACCTGCTCCATGGCTGACCAGAGGGATTCGTATTGCTATGCGACGTAGAAATCGGGCTTTTCGGAAATTTAAACGAGAGCGATGTGAGGAGAGTTGGATCGTCATTTCACCACAACTGCTAGTATGGATCATGCAACCAATTGTCAGACGGTAAATAACATTGCAGGTCTACCTCGTCCTAGTATTGACCCTTTTCATTTCTCTCCTGTTACTGTGGATGAAATCAAAAAGATTATCCTCTCCATCAAATCCGGAGCCCTAGGACATGACGGCATCAGTCGTCGGATGGTTATCGCTATCATAAATTATGTTATTTCTCCGATTACCCACATCATCAACTTTTCCCTAGACTCTGGCCAATTCCCTTCCCAGTAGCGTAAGGCTTATGTGCGCCCTTTACCTAAGATCTCTAATCCGTCCTTGCCTTCCCACTATCGACCCATATCCATTCTTCCGTTTCTATCCAAGGCAATCGAGGCCTGTGTTCATAAACAATTTTCAAAATTCATTTACCAGAATAACCTCGTTGGTCCCCTACAATCTGGTTTTAGGCCTGGGCACAGCACTGTTTCCGCTCTCCTGAAAGTGACTGGTGACATTAGACAAGGTATGGAGGATACGAAAGTCACAGTCTTAGTACTCATCGACTTCTCAAACGCCTTTAATGTCGTCAGTCATAACATACTCCTGGCCAATTCCCTTCCCAGTAGCGTAAGGCTTATGTGCGCCCTTTACCTAAGATCTCTAATCCGTCCTTGCCTTCCCACTATCGACCCATATCCATTCTTCCGTTTCTATCCAAGGCAATCGAGGCCTGTGTTCATAAACAATTTTCAAAATTCATTTACCAGAATAACCTCGTTGGTCCCCTACAATCTGGTTTTAGGCCTGGGCACAGCACTGTTTCCGCTCTCCTGAAAGTGACTGGTGACATTAGACAAGGTATGGAGGATACGAAAGTCACAGTCTTAGTACTCATCGACTTCTCAAACGCCTTTAATGTCGTCAGTCATAACATACTCCTTTCCATCCTTTCTCATCTTATGGTTTCATCTAGAGTACAGGAATGGTTCTCCTCTTATCTTCAAGAGCGTCAGCAGTCCGTCCGCATCGATGACACAACATCAAATTGGTGTAATTTGGATGCTGGCGTTCCACAAGGCGGTATACTTTCTCCATTATTATTTTCAATATTTATTAACTCTATCACCCACCACCTTCAGTGTGCGTATCATCTGTACGCCGATGACCTTCAGCTTAACACCCATGCAAGGGTGGACGAACTATCAGACGCCGTTGTAAAAATTAATCGGGATTTGGAAGAAATTAACGACTGGTCTCGTAGGTTTGGTGTAGCTGTAAATCCCACAAAATGTCAGGCGATACTTGTTGGTAGCCCGCGATTGACAAGCAAAGTGGGGATTACCTCTCTTCCCCCTATAGTGTTTGACGGAACGGTCATACCGTTTAGCACGACCGTCAAAAATCTTGGCCTACATCTCGATTCTACACTCAGCTGGCATTCTCAGGTTGCTAGTGTTAGCCAAAAAGTTACCTGGACTTTGCGCTCCTTAAACCGCCTGAGGAACTTTCTACCGTTCAAGACGAAGGATTACCTTCGACCGAAATATACCAACACACAATAAGAAAAAAAAATAATTGCTGTGTCTAAGTCTGAGTGATAATTTTAGGTTAGATTAAGCCAGAAGCCCCGTTTATGATCACTTTTGCTCTAATTTCACATATGGCAATCAAAATAAAATCAAATAACAATCGTAAGAATTTCTTATGCCATACAATTATTTTTCAATAAACGCCATTTTCTGTTTTAATATTTTTTTGTATGAAAAAGAATGATCGATAAATTCTCTATAATTTAAGATACAATTTTTGTTTTAAAAATCCAAGACCATTTAGTACTTAGTGCTTCAAAGTGAAAAATCCTTAAAGTGGGCACAAAGGATTCTCATAGACATTCTAAAAATCTTTCTCATTGATAATTCTATTTAATTTTGGGTTTTTAACATTTAATTTAATGTAAGAGCGTATTAAAATATCTTTAACTACTTAAATATATCATGATTCGCTCTAACATTAAATTAAATACTGAATACCTAAAATTAAACAGACCTAGATATAAATCATAAAATTAACAGTTACATTTTTTTTCAGGTACTGTTCCACTGATCTGCGTTTTAAGGACCAATACGTAAATTCTCATAAAATGCATTACTATATAATTACGTATCAGGTGAGATTTTTAGCTAACATTTGGGTAGGCACTTGTTATAGTTAATTATATGTAGGTATGTATTTCATAGCCTTAGTTTTCATTGTGCTTTTTTATTTTCAGATTGTGAGCGAAAAAGACTGCGCGTCATCCAGAATATAATTTAATAACGGGCCGACTTCAACACGGGGGACATTTTGCGAAAGGGAACATTAACGTCCGAATCGATAAGAAACTTCAACATGAAGAACGTCAGAGTTTTTTGGGCAAACGGAACTCACAAAAAATCTTTATTTATGTAATTATCGTATTTAATAAATGATTATTCTGCGAGTGTTTTATTTCGCTTTATTTTACCTTTACTTTATATAGTGATGTTAAGTAAAGGTAATATAAAGTTCAAGGTAATAATATCTTTTTCAAGGTAATGGTATGTTTTCAAAGGTTATGCAAAAATGGTAACGGTAATAGTAAAGTTGGTTGGTAAGTAAATAATAAAAACACATAGTAAGTAGTAGAGAGAGATATTACTTTCGAATTATTCATTATGCTAAACCAGTTGTCAAGTATTAGGGAACCACTTTCGGTGAGAGAATCTTACCACGGGTCTCTCAGAAGATACTTACCACGGGTCTTCAGCCGAATGTGTTAGGCAGAACATTCAGTGAAAGAATCTTACCATGGGTCTGGATCTGAATGTGTTAGGCAGAACATTCAGTGAATTAATCTTACCATGGGTCTGGATCTGAATGTGTTAGGAAGAACATTTGGTGAGAGAATCTTACCACGGGTCACTCGGAAGATACTTACCACGGGTCTTCAACCAAATGTGTTAGGCAGAACATTCAGTGAAAGAATCTTACCATGGGTCTGGATCTGAATGTGTTAGGCAGAACATTCAGTGAATTAATCTTACCATGGGTCTGGATCTGAATGTGTTAGGCACAACATTCAGTGAATTAATCTTACCATTGGTCTGGATTTGAATGTGTTAGGAAGAACATTTGGTGAGAGAATCTTACCACGGGTCTCTCGGAAGATACTTACCACGGGTCTTCAGCCAAATGTGTTAGGCAGAACATTTAGTGAAAGAATCTTACCATGGGTCTGGATCTGAATGTGTTAGGAAGAACATTTGGTGAGAGAATCTTACCACGGGTCTTCAGCCAAATGTGTTAGGCAGAACATTCTGTGAAAGAATCTTACCATGGGTCTGGATCTGAATGTGTTAGGCAGAACATTCAGTGAATTAATCTTACCATGGGTCTGGATCTGAATGTGTTAGGCAGAACATTCAGTGAATTAATCTTACCATGGGTCTGGATCTGAATGTGTTAGGCAGAACATTCAGTGAATTAATCTTACCATGGGTCTGGATCTGAATGTGTTAGGAAGAACATTTGGTGAGAGAATCTTACCTCGGGTCTTTCGGAAGATACTTACCACGGGTCTTCAGCCAAATGTGTTAGGCAGAACATTCAGTGAAACAATCTTACCATGGGTCTGGATCTGAATGTGTTAGGCAGAACATTCAGTGAATTAATCTTACCATGGGTCTGGATCTGAATGTGTTAGGAAGAACATTTGGTGAGAGAATCTTACCACGGGTCTTCAGGCAAATGTGTTAGGCAGAACATTCAGTGAAAGAATCTCACCATGGGTCTGGATCTGAATGTGTTAGGCAGAACATTCAGTGAATTAATCTTACCATGGGTCTGGATCTGAATGTGTTAGGAAGAACATTTGGTGAGAGAATCTTACCACGGGTCTCTCGGAAGATACTTACCACGGGTCTTCAGCCAAATGTGTTAGGCAGAACATTCAGTGAATTAATCTTACCATGGGTCTGGATCTGAATGTGTTAGGAAGAACATTTGGTGAGAGAATCTTACCACGGGTCTCTCGGAAGATACTTACCACGGGTCTTCAGCCGAATGTGTTAGGCAGAACATTCAGTGAAAGAATCTTACCATGGGTCTGGATCTGAATGTGTTAGGCAGAACATTCAGTGAAAGAATCTTACCATGGGTCTGGATCTGAATGTGTTAGGAAGAACATTTGGTGAGAGAATCTTACCACAGGTCTCTCGGAAGATACTTACCACGGGTCTTCAACCGAATGTGTTAGGTAGAACATTCAGTAAAATAATCTTACCATGGGTCTGGAGCTGAATGTGTTAGAAAGAACGGTACGGATGTAATCCGTAGTGTATTATTGGGCATTCTGTCAACCGGAGTGAGCGCAGCGAACGATCGGAAGCGTAGCGGACGACCGGGGGCCAGAATGCCCAATAATACACTACTGGGACGCTTCCGATATAAACAATTATCGGCCTATATCACTAGCTACAGTCCTAGCAAAAGTACTTGACTTACTTTTAGACCACCAGCTTGGTAAGCACTTAGATCTGCATGACGCGCAGTTAGGGTTTCGTCCCGGACTATCCACAGAAAGCGCAATTCTTTGTCTTAAACACACGGTCAGCTACTATACTACTAGAAGCACCCCTGTTCATGCATGCTTCCTGGATCTTTCGAAGGCGCTCGAACTGGTTTCATACGATCATTTATGGTCCAAGATGGCGGATGACACAAGTATGCCAAAAGAACTTATAAATGTGTTTAGGTATTGGTATGAAAATCAAATCAATTATGTAAGATGGTCAGGCTCGCTGTCGGGGGTGTATGGATTGGAGTGTGGGGTGAGGCAAGGTGGGATAGCCTCGCCTAAGCTCTTCAATCTTTACATGAACCGACTTATCGTTGAACTTAGTAACAGTGGCATTGGCTGCTCAATGGACGGTCTTCCATTCAACAACATAAGTTATGCAGATGATATGGTCTTGCTGAGTCCCTCGATAAGTGCCCTCAGAAAACTAATACAATGTTGTGAGCAGTACGCTGAGAGCCATGGGCTCAGGTACAATGTAAAAAAGACGGAAATCATGGTTTTTAAGGCGCGTAACAAACCTAGTCCTGAGATTCCCCCGGTAAGACTAAAGGGTACAACGATAAACATAGTCTCCCGTTTTAAGTACCTGGGCCACTGGCTTGCTGAAGATCTGTCTGATGACACAGACATGGAAAGGGAGCGCAGGGCGTTAACTGTGAGATGTAATATGCTGGCGCGCAGGTTTAAACGATGTACTACAGAAGTTAAAGTGACTTTATTCAAAGCGTACTGTCAATCGTTTTACTCGTGTAGCCTGTGGGTCAAGTACGCACAAAAATCATACAACGCTCTGCGCATCCAGTACAATAATGCGCTCAGGGTGCTTTTGGGGCTGCCGCGGTTCTGTAGCGCGTCGGGCATGTTCGCGGAGGCTCGCATACAAGACTTCTATGCCATAATGCGCAACAGAATCGCCTCGTTGATGCAAAGTTCGCTGCAGTACCAACAGTCTTCTGAGTGCGATCGCAGACCGCTGTGATGGTCCAATACTGAGACACTGAGTAAGTGTACACGTGTCCCGTGCCTCAGTTAAATAAGAATAAATAATAATAATAATTCTCCAATTGTTACTAACATAGTTCTGTAAGTTACTTGTACTACTAACAAATATATGGACTCTGTCTGAAATAAATATATTATTAATAATAATAAATAATGATATTGCTGATTAGTATATATTCTGATGATGACTAGCTATGTCTAGAAATTGAGCATTTAATTAACAGGTTTTTGCAACATATTAACTTTAATGTTAAAATATTACAATTATTTTATTTTTCAGGTGGCCTTAAGACACTTATTCAAAATGTGTGCCCAGATTCTGAAATATCCCAAGAGATAACTTTCGAAAAAACTAAGGCACAAGCCATAGTCACAAATGTCACTGGCAAAATATCTCATAGTGAGTTAGTTAACATTTTACAAATTGAAAAATTTTCTCTAGTTGTTGATATGAAAGCACCGACAAATCAACAACAAAACACTTGGCGCTTATTGCCAGAACAGCAGTAAACTTTAATGTGGATGATATTTTTTTATGCTTAATAGAAATTGTGGATGGTACTGCCATTACATCATAAATGCAAAGAATATTTTGAATAAGAAAATATTCCCTATAAAGAGAACACGATTGGGTTTGCAGCCGATATGGTGCAAACACTATGTTTGGTCAACATCATTTACTATCCACCCTTTTTGCAAGTGAGATTCCACATTTATTTTTGATGAAATGTATTTGCCATTCACTTCACTTATGTGCTTCATATGCCTGCAAAACTCTTCCCAGGGGAGTAGAAGATTTTTCTAGAGATGTTTACAATTACATCCAAAATAGCCCAAACCGTCTGGGTGATTATGGAAAATTTCAGTCCTTTCTAGATTTAAAATCCCACAAACTTCTACACCCAGCTCAGACAAGGTGGCTCTCTCTACTTCCTGTATTAAAACGGCTTTTTGAACAGCTTCCAGCTTTAAGATTATACTTACAAAATGCTGTATTGAATGACAGGTTACTTGCAGCTCAGACTATCCATGTAAATTCTATGAATCCATCAACAGAGCTGATTCTAAATTTTCTGGATTATGTGTTGCCCTATTTCCATGACCTTAATAAAGAAATACAATCGGAAAGTCCAAAACTTTATTTACTATACGAGCAAATATTTATAATCTATAAAACTATCTTGGAGTGTTTTATGTAAACCGAATTATTGCAGCTGACTGAAGATGAAAAAAGAAAGAGCAAAGACCATAGCTTAGATTCAGAGAACAAAATTTTGAATATAGATTATGAGAATATACAAAATCATCTTCTACCAATTGAAGAAGTATATCTTGGTGGCAATGTTACTGCCCTGTTATTAAAACCACACTTTATTGAAAAAATAAGTAAAATGGAAATAAAATTTTAAACACTGAAAAAGACGACAACCTTAGGCAGGAATCGAACCACACACCTTCCGTTTCCGGGCCACTGCCTTAACCACTTGGCTACCGAGGTCTGGCTTTCAACCGTCGAAATTTGTCAGTGCTTGATGCTTATGTTTTTAGTTAACATTGCTTCATCAAATCTAAGAAGTTTTCACCTCTGAGGGCCTAGTCAACTGGCATACGCTCGACCGGTGATAGCGTCTAAAACGCTCATCAAATTCGCTACGATATATCGATATCGATAAGCTAAGGGATTTAGAACATACAAGCTTGTCTTAGTAATTATTTGTTTGATGATAATCTAACGCTTATGTAAGATAAATAAATAGGTAGTAACTACACCGATCCTTTTGAGATTTAGTGAATTGAATTTCGCTTTACTAAGAAATTCGGGTAGACTCCTTGAGACAATTTGAAAAGTGAATCGCTTTTTTCGCCGGAAGTTCGCCAGGCAAGCACGTTTGTAAATAAGTACTTACGTAGATGGCGCTAGTAGCCACGAGAAAGATCGACTCCGTATTTAAAAATTTACTAAAAATCGAAACAACAATAGAAAAGTGGAAAAAGTGTATTATCATAACTAATATACAAAAATACAGTGCTACAAGTATTATAAACAAAAACCTTATAGCAGTGGCGGTACCTTCATACAAGCCGAAAACCCCGGCTTGCCCTAAGAAAAACTCAATATCACTACTGGTAAAACGCAATAATTAAAATCACTTAATATTTTTTCCATTGTTAATTTTCTTTTATCAGCATTTAAATTATCAATTTGATAAGTTTCTCAAATTAAGAATCACCAAACAAATCGCATAAAGCTGCTTATAAATCGTGCGATGCTTTACATCTCTCTCGCACAAGTTGGCTTGCAACCGGGCTTCGGATTTAAAGTATATCCGCTCTCTTCTAACTTTAACAAAATTGCTACTCTATAAACATAATACTGCGTAAAAATGTATAGATTCTATGAGAAATTCATACTCTTCGTCAAAGCCAGCTTGCGTTATGAAGTTCGCAAGTAAGGCCTTCTCCAAATCAGGCTTTATTTCTACCGAATCACGTGCAACTTCAACGCGGGCGAACCAATCAGAGGCGACCGACGACAGCTCGAGCTCGGGCGAACCAATCAGAGGCGAGCGTTAACACGCGATTGTGTTGTGCAGCAGCCACAGGCTGCAGCCAGCCATTTTTTATTCTTTGTTATTGTCACACTTCACTTTGTTTGAGCGATTGTTTTTATGTAACAAGGTGTGTTCGTAATTTGTGATAAAAAAAAATGTGTTCTGAGTTCAGTTCGTCGCTTTATTGGTCTCTGTGACGAACTTAGATGTGTTGGGCATGTGATGTGTTGCAAACAAATGTGTACATAAACGTGTTGATGATTGGTGTGGCGGCCTACGTCGCCACATAATTTATTATCTTCACGTATTGGTTAAAGAGTTTGTAAGCGCATTCCTAAACGAGTGTAGATCCGATACAGATATGACACGGCATCCTTCCTCCAACATCTACGTAGTATTACTGTATAAATAGTCTTGTAAGGTTTAGATAATAAGTGAGTCACAATGTAGTCACTGTAAATATACAACATCACTTTAAGAGACGCAGTCGTTATTTACCATCGCCATGGAATCCCTCCACCATCACCACCTCATACTTCCCCCGACGGAACACTGGTGACCCCGCTCAAGCAACAAGCAACCTTCCAACGGAGTACCCCGAAAAAAACACGTGAGTCATTTGTAATATCTACACATCAACCATGGCAGCAACATCTATTCAGCGACGGACACAACAAAATCTTCAAGATAAAATCACTACGCCGTGCCACTTCGAGCTGCGACTACGTCATTTAACATCATTTTTATGGCTCTTTGGCTTTCTTTCCGGCACATCGTATCAAGAACGTTTCATCGACTAAGGCAAAGAAATAAGGTACCCAGAAAAACAATGCGAAATAGAATATACTAACGATTTCATCACTGTACACATTATGTTATAAATTGTGCGGCGCGCAGCGAACGCTCAAGAATTTCCGACGCAGCAGTTTTCGCCGTTTGCTCTACGCTTGCGCAAAGTCAAGTTCACGGCATTAATGAATAAATACGGAATGAATTTTGTAGAGTTGTGGATTTTTCTATAGAAATAAATAAATAGAATCCAAAGAAAAATAAGCATAATATGTATACAACGAGTATTCACCCGTTTAACCGCCTCACTTTTACCGACTGACAAAGTGGTTTGAGTTATGTTATTTATAATTACGGGAAAAGATATTTAGAAGCATTATTTTACCAGTCGTAGTTTTATGAGATATTATTACACTTCATAATTTACTTAAATGCTACTAGCTACCTCCAGTGCGAATTGATTTTTCCAGTTATCTGACAAAGAGCCAAGGAATACGCCAGTCTGAGGATAATTATGAAGCTATAATGAAGTTGTACTCAAAATGAAGATATTCAACAAGTTTAAAATGCTTTGATTGTGCAATAAGAATACAGTAGAATAAATAAGCACAAAAATGAACCATGTTAGGGTAACTAATGTAATAATAAGATTTTAGTCAATTTTAATTGAATTTTTTGTTATTTACGTATTTCCTTATAATAAATTGAATGCAACATGTCTTATCTCTATGTAATGTTTAATCTTAGTCACATCTGATTTAAATTTTTTGGTATTATTTCTGTTTATTATCAATTTATTGTCTATTGTTAATTTGTTAGAATATGCGTAATTTTAAGTGTATACTCATGTCATTTAAAAATTTAATTTGTGTGTATAGTCTTGGTACTTATAACGTGATAAAAAAATATTTTAGTAACAATATTAGGATATTGAGAGGAATTTTAAACATTTTAAAGAAAAATCAAGTTTCTTATAAAAATTATTCGTCTAATCGGTCGTTTTTTAAAAGATATACCTATGATAAGTATTTTGTTCATATATCGAATAATACAAGGAAACAGCTCTCTTAGCAGCATTCAGCAAGCCAGCCAGCCTTAAGGTTCCATCGCAGCAACGTAACGCTTCCTGGATCCTCGGCATCACTCGACGATCAAAATAAGTACCGTCGCACTCCACACGTCTCGACTCACAGCAGACATGGTAGCACACGCTCGTCTCGAGTCACTGTAGACTGGAGAACGCTCGTATTGTCAATGAAGACTTGAGCACGCTCATCACGACTTAACGTGGATAGAGCACTACTGGCTGGCAATAGTCTTGTAAGGTTTAGATAATAAGTGACTCACAATGTAGTCACTGTAAATATACAACATCACTTTAAGAGACGCAGTCGTTATTTACTATTGCCATGGAATCCCTCTACCATCTTCACAACCTCGCATACTACATCAGCAGACGGAACAATTGGCATACCTACGAAAGGCAGAGGTAAATAAATTCTTTGAACATCACACATGATTTATGTATTTCGCAAACTATTAAAAGTCATCTAAGGCATTAATTATAATAGGTCTATGTAAAAAACTATTTGGATTGTTGGTTGCTTCCATTCAAAATAATTAAGTAATAATTAATAAATTAAGTGTAGAGGCCTACATATCGACTGTGATTCCCGCGCAAAATGCCCATTTTCGCATTTTGTAGTAATTTTCCAGTTGTATTTATCGTTTTTATCGAAATAGGATAATAAATGCATGCTTAATATTACGAATCTCCACTCTGTGAGAAAAAGCTGAGTTCGGACGGCCGGCGCATCGCATTTTGTAGTAATTTTGTACTTAGTTGTATTTATAGAAAATTTCTATGAAAACTATAAATAAATATATATATATTTATAGTTTTCATAGAAAAAAAGGATAATAAATTCATTATAACATTTTTATTCCTCATGAAGTAACAATTATTCTGGTATAAATTTTACTCAATAATATTATCGTAGGTAAAAAAAAATTCACAGTTAACTTAACGCGATTTTCGAAGTTTTTTTGGTATTGAATAACATTTTTTTTTCTATATAAAATCAATAATATTTAAAAATTCCGTGGCCGCTACGCATTATACGACGAGATAACATTCTCATTTTTTTATTTCATTTGTTTAGAACAGTACTTCTAAACAAATGAAATAAAAAAATGAGAGGAGCTCAAAAAAGTGCCCGTCGCAATTTATGAAAATCTTTCTCTGCAGTTTTGGGTTTAAATAAGAAGTTAAGCGATATTTACAAAAAGCGAGGCCGCTACGTACTATGCCAATAGCAATTCTACACTATTCAATAAGTAAATACTGTTAATGTATTTTGGTTTTTGAGATAAAGAACGCCAAAATTGGCCGCAGGAATTTTTTTTTTCCAAAAATTTCTCACAGAAATCACATTCAAGATGTAATAGAAGGTAATAGGCTGTTTTTTTTACAAACGACAAGAACGTTTGGAGTGCCACGGCACGTCACAAATGGGCACCAACATTGTACCAGGTAGCAAGATTAGGAACTTCAGGTTTCGGGCTTCCTCCAATCTGAAGCCCTAGGCACGCCTCTGCCTTATAGTGTAACATAGTATAAACGCTTTTGGAATTATCATTGCTTTCCGCCAAGCAATATTACAACTAAAGTGTAGAATTAACAGTCAAAGTGAAGTGATCTTGATAAAAACATATTGTGTAAGAAACGTTAATAACTATATCCGTTGTCTAAATCAAAAATAAACAGTGTAAATATTAGTAAACAGTGAATAAAGTGCTTAGTGAACGTTGGCAAATTTCAAATAAAGTAAACAAACGACAGCTGACTCATTATCACCTATCAGCTGACCAAGTTTTCTGCTGCGAATTGCGACATCTGGCTAAACCACATGCACTCAAATTCTCCCGTAGAAGCAGTTATCATCAAAGCACACCATACATAATAAAGTAAACAAAAATAAATATTCACATTTAATAGCAAAGTAAATCTGCAAGATGGTGACTCAGTGCTATAATTGCAAAAAAAAGATCATTAATCGTGAATACTTAATATGCATGAACTGTAAGAACCACCATCATATCGATTGTGGAAATGTTTCAACCAAAAGATTTTATTTAATGTCAAAAGAAAATAAATTAAATTGGACATGTTACAAATGTACAGCTGAAAAAAAAATGTTAGTTACAAGTAGTGTAATATTGGGCATTCTAGATCACTTTTCACTCCATTGATCTCACTGACGTTCGATCAATGTCGTTAAAAGTGATCTAGAATGTCCCAATATTACTTTTGAAAATCACTGCCACTCGCTCAGTCAACGTCAAAAAGTGATTTAGAATGTCCAATCGACTTCTCGTGTTTTAGAATGTCTAATCGACTTCTCGTGATCTAGACTAATATTACTTTTGAAAATCACTGCCACTCGCTCAGTCAACGTCAAAAAGTTATCTAGAATGTCCAATCGACTTCTCGTGTTTTAGAATGTCTAATCGACTTCTCGTGATCTAGAATCCCATACAACGACTGCGATCTACTTTACACATTTTCAAGGTCTTTCGTTCATAGGATGCAGGAGCTTTTGACAATATGGAATTACAGCACAACTATAAATGAATGTGACTTAGTGAACTCTCAGTACGGAATAAGTGTTGTTTAGACGTAAGCGCCTACACGATTAAAATAGCAATATACCATTAACAGCTACGCTCCTCAGTCTTTCCGAAGGCGCTTGGTCAATTTATTCTATATTGTTTATAATGCCATTTTGTAATATAGTTTCGATTCATCATTGAGATCACATTATTAAACTTAAGTATCCGTCATATACGGTTTTTATTTGCCACCACGCTCCAAGGTGTATCATATAGTTGCATTTGTCAAATTTTATTCCTGACCCATAAGAAAACACTTGTGTATTTTAATCGAATTCATATTTCAATTTCTGTATACAACGACTTCGATCTACTAAACACATTTTCAAGGATTTCGTCTACTGAATGCGAAGGTTTTTGACAATATGGAATAACAGCACAACTTAAACTGGATGGGGCTTCCTGGTCTCCCAGGACTGGATCCCCGAATAAGTTAGTGCTATGAATAACATTTATCAAAGTAGTACCTCGACCCATAGGAAAACACTTGTGTATTTTGATCAGAATCCAGTATGTAATAGTTTAATTTCTGTATACAACGACTTCGATCTACTTAACACATTTTCAAGGATTTCGTCTAATGAATGCGAAGGTTTTTAACAATATGGAATTACAGCACAACTTAAGCTGGATGGGGCTTCCTGGTCTCCCAGGACTGGATCCCCGAATAAGTTGAACTATGAATAACATTTGCTAAAGTTGAACCTCGACCCATAGGAAAACACTTGTGTTTTTAAACCAAACTTCATTTCAGTATACGGTGACTCCGATCTACTCTACACATTTTCAAGGTTTTCAACAATTGGAAGAAAAGGTTTTATGCCGAAACACCTCAACCTCGATCCAAGGAAAACACTTGTGTATTTTGATTAGAATCAGTTGCCAATTGTCATTGTCGACTCTGATCTACTCAACACATTTTCAAGGTTCTCATAAAAAAAACACTTGTATTTTTTGATCTAAGTCAATGCAGACAACTGTGCAGGGAATTGTTAGTTACCTTATTTATATCAATCCCGCAAACAACAACGTATGCAATCACTACACACACACACAAACACACACACATACATTAACTACGAGTTCGACTTTGAAACTTCCCGTTTCAATGCTAACGAAAACAATTTTAATACGGGTTATTCCCAAGCGCCATCAAAAATTTGTTTGGAAAATATAAGAAATCCATACATCAATTCCTATACTCCTCCAAAGACCAAATATTATAAAAGATATTATCGAATCAGAAATGAGGAGATCCGTAGACGAACTAAGGCAGCCGATATAGCCCGAAGAATTGCTAAACATAAGTGGCAGTGGGCAGGGCATATCGCTCGAAGAACCGACGGCCGTTGGGGCAGATCGGAGTGGCAACCGCGCACCGGAAGACGCAGTGTGGGCAGGCCTCCAACAAGGTGGTCCGACGATCTGGTGAAGATTGCAGGTAGCAGCTGGATGCGTGCGGCGCAGGACCGGACGTGGTGGGGATCCTTGGGGGAGGTCTTTGTCCAGCAGTGAACGTCTTTTGGATGATGATGATGATGATGACCATTTTTTATCACGGAGGAGCATGAAAATTAATATATTTGTATTTTTTCTGGGGAGGACTTTGGGTCATTTTGTTGTGGGAGAATGGGAATAACCTTTAACATAAACACAATTAGAAAGATAAAGCTAAGTCTATACTGTTTTAATTGACAAACGCATTAAACATACATTTTCATAATACATACAAACACAAACATCACGGCGTATTCCCACAAGTGGGATAGACAGAGCAACAAGTAACAATTAATTACGTCATGCTGAAGTCACGTTTAGCAACAAGTGATCAGATAGGATTTTCATAACAGTACCTTTCAAATTATGGTTTAACTTATAAAGCAAATGTCGATTTGAATACGTACCCACTAAATATGGTTAGATTTAATTATTGTGGGAATAATATGAGTACATAAACACCGAAGTTATAAAAATAGACTGCCTCACGGTAATCGAACCCGCGTCTCTCGATATCCGAGCGGCTAACTTGTAACATACCGAGACATTTGTTTAATTTAGTACGTACATCAAAATGTTTAACTTTTACCGTCTCATTAATAAAAATGGCCAAATGTTACACCTCGGTTTAAAGTGACGCTGTCTCGTTTTTGTTAAAGAAGACAGATAGAGACAGCGTCAATTTAATCCTAAGTGTAACTTTAATCAACGTTTATTAATGACAGGGTTAGAGTGTGAGGAACTCGATGAGGTACCTAGTGGTGAACTCGATCTGTGATTGTGGTGGTTATGAAACTCTCGTTAAGACGATCATGAGATGAAATGTAATAGTAAATTTCATGCTTAGTGAAAACAGTCCTAATGTTGCACATCCGGACAATCGTCGTCAGCGCTTTATCGAAAGGTTAGCAATTACACAGGAAATGTAAAATACTTTCGCTGCAAGTTTTCGCACTAATCGATAAAATAAATATTTTGCTTAAAATTTAAAAAAACAGAGGTTACAAACATTGCTTCAATTTTGTAATTACTTCCTTTCTTGCTACTAAAAACACATATTTATTTATAACATTGTAATACTTATTTAATTACTTTTGCTTAAACGTACACTCGTTAAAATATAACAGCTAATGTAGTGGTTAGGTAGGTACTTGACTATAACGCGAAAAAGGCTCAGGCTAATGGTTTGATGAATGCAAGCATTTATGTGTACATCGTATAGGTAACGGTTTGTAGTACAGAAGGTTACGCTACCGATTAAGCTTGCTTTACTTAGATAATGTATGTGTTTATAATAAGCCCAATATGTACCTATTTGGTTTGTAATAAAAGCAATAATAATAAAAAAAAAATTTGGAATTAACAGTTTTTACATACGGTGTTATTCTTGAAAGTAAAAACTAGCACTAATAGTTTAATTGTATACAAGCAAAAAAAAAAAAAAAAGTTGATCACTCCTGCTTAGTAAAATTGCTGTTAAACACTTTTCTCCAATAAATACCCGAAAAATGGTAGTTGTCGTATCAGTGCTTCCTAAGTCAGATCGACCACTAGTACGCCTAAGCTACGCCTAAGTTATTAATATTTAGTGCTTCGGTACTCTGACATCGCTACGAGAATCATCCAGAAGATATACACCGAAACAATGTTCGTAAGTTTTAAATATTTTTATTTTTCTATTAGCAATGTTGTGTTTGCTCGACTTCGTATATGTTTTGTAAGGTATGTCAACGGTTGATCCCTTCTGCATCTGCAACCGTTAGCACCGCCAAACCGCTGTGGGTGTGCGTGGTGGGCTATGGTCCGTTCTCTCTATGTCATCATCATCATCATCATCAGCCTATAAACGTCCCACTGCTGGGCAGAGACCTCCCACGTGAATAATAGCACGGGGATATTAAGCCATAACCCACCACGCTGGTCCAATGCGGGTCGGTGGGTTTTAACGACTGTCATCTTACGACAACATCCGGGACCAACGGCTTAACATGCCTTCCGAAGCACGGATCTCTCTCTATGTGTAAAGAAGTTATTAAAGAAGGTCTGTAGAGGAGCAGTGACCTAGACCAGCAAATGTTATTATTTAATCGTACTAGTATTTACTGTCATATGTTAAATGTTAATGTCACTAATATTTATTGTTATTTTAGGTCTGAAAGCAAGCAAGTTAAACGCTCTGCCAAGAAAAGCTGTGTGTTAGCCAATTCATTTGACTCGGACAACGAAAGCATAAGGTAATTTGCGTTGATTACTTTTAAAACCTGTTAATATATTTTATGTTATTTCGTATATCGTCAATATTAATAATTAGTTTTTAATTACATTTCTTATCTTTCTAGCTCTAAGAAGAAATGCCTGTACTCGTCGTCGGTGCCTAAGACTTCAACAACGATTGTGAAAAAACAAGAAGGGTCTAGCTCCGCTTTAGACTGGTTAAATGATTCAGAGTCAGATAACGAAGTTTCGCCGCCTCCACGCAAGACAGACCAGACCTTCGACAGTGTACTAACGCGACGAGTACCAGGCGGGGTAACGCGTCGGACTGCGAAGCTCGACGGTGAACTGGTGGCGGAGCTGCGTCTCTACGACGCTGAGGAGGTGCGTAGCCTCACCGGTCTTGAAAGGTGTGAAAAGGCAATAATTTGGGTTCGACTACAAGGCGAAGCTGAGTCTCCTGAATTGTTGACTATAAAAAAATTCATAAAATTAGCCAAATCAAAATTTACTGAAGAGGGGATATTCTTTAGTGATAAAAAGAAAAAATAGTCACAGTCAGCTAGGTACTACATATTAACTAGTTACACTCTCTTCGGTAAATTTTGACTTAACTGGTTTTACTTATATATTATATGTGTGTTAGGTTTTATACATTTTACTTAAAAACTACTTTAACCTCTTGTAATTTTTTAACACAGTGAAAACAAAATCATAATGGTTAAGACTATATTCTGTTCAACTTGCAACTTATCCGTTAAAAATAATGCTTTCTCTGCTCATTTAAAAAGTATTTTACACAAAAATAATAGTTCTGTAATTGAGAGCGAGGGTATCGAACAAGTGCATAGCGCTCTTCGCGGTCGCATAGCGTCGTACCGTGTTCAATGCGAGGACGTTGAAGAACGTATGCATGTGTTTGCTCCTGCAGATTTTTTATCGCAATTGCGCCTCCGCGTGAAACTTTTACTCTCAGCCCGAATTGAGGCTTATACAAACCTTAAAGTAAATTTCGAATTGTTTTCTGAATTTTTTCTGCATAAGGATGACTCGATTTCAACGAAATCTTTTGCTACTGAAAACATTATCTTACATAAAAGTTATAATTTTGATGCTATGTATACAAACATTAGCCATAAAATTTGTAAAAAAGTTGAAGAATTTGAGGAAAGAGATAGTGGTTGGGCTTACTTACGAAGCTTGTATCTAGAAGTAAATATAAACAAATATAACCCGTTGAGAGCCTCAGGTTACTTAGATTTACCTAACGCTATAAAAAACAAACGTGCATGTATCAACATTAAAAATTCGGATGATTACTGCTTTTTATGGTGTGTCATGGCATCACTTTTTCCTGCAAAAAATAACGCAAATCGAACCACCGCATATCCGCATTTTGAAAGTGTACTTAAAGTTAAAAATATGACATTTCCAGTAGGGTTCACAGATATAAGAATTTTTGAAAAGAATAATCCCAACATAAGTATTAATGTTTATGGCCTTAAAAATAGCAGTAAGGTTGTTGGACCTCTGTACAAATGCGAATTACGTAAAAGACATCACGTCAACATGCTTTTTCTCGAAAATGGAAAACGTACGCATTACTGTCTAATTAAAGATTTAGCTAAATTACTTCGCAAGCAGTTAACTAAACATCATTCCAAAATATTTTTATGTGAGGATTGTATGATATTTTTTGATAACAATCTTAAACTCGAAGCCCACGTTTGCAGTGGTGTAGCAACAATTTTACCTAATCAAGGAACTCGAATACAATTTGAACATTATGAACGCATGCAAGACATGCCTTTCGTTTTATACGCAGACTTTGAATCTTTGTTAGAGCCAGTTGAACCAAATTCTGAAACAAGTTGCACAACGATTACGCAAAAGCATGTACCAGCTGCATTTGCTTACTACGTTGTATGCTCCTACGACAGCTCCCTTAATAAATATGTGTCTTATCGAGGACCTGACTGTGTGAATAAATTTTTTGATAACCTTCTATCTGATATAACTGTAATTTATAATATTTTGCATTCATCGATCCCTATGTTCTTAACAGATAAAGATAGAACCAATTTTGCTCAAGCTAAAAACTGTTATCTTTGTAACAAAATATTATTTGACGACAAAGTAAAAGATCACTGTCATCTTACTGGACGATATCGTGGTGCAGCTCATTCTTATTGTAATATAAAATATTGTTTGCCTAAGTTCGTTCCCATATTTTTTCATAATTTAGCTGGTTACGACAGTCATCTTTTCATACGACAGTTAGGAGAATTATCAGGTAGGATACAAGTGATTGCAAAAAATAAAGAAAATTACATATCGTTTACCAAATTTTTTCAAATTAGTAACGAAGCTATCATACCTGTTCGTTTTGTCGATTCTTTTAAATTTTTAGGCACAAGCCTAGAGAAGCTAGTTGCAAATTTAAATACAATTGATTTTAAACATCTATCTTTTTTTTTTCCTTCTCAGGAACATTTTAATTTACTTAGACGTAAAGGGGTTTATCCTTACGAATACGTCACTACTTGGAGTTCTTATGATGAAGAAGAAATACCTCCTTATAAATGCTTTTTTAGTAAATTGCACAATTGCAACGTATCAATAGTAGATTATGAACACGCAAAAAGAGTATGGCAAACCTTTGAATTACGGAGCCTTGGAGAATACACTGATTTATATCTTAAGTCAGATGTACTCTTACTAGCGGACGTCTTCGAAAGTTTTCGAAAAACGTGTAAGACGAATTATAAACTGGATCCTTCTTTTTACTTAACAGCACCTAGCCTAAGTTTTGACGCTATGCTATTAAAAACAGATGTTAAATTAGAATTAATAAATGATTTGGAAATAATAAGAATGATACAAAAAGGCATACGCGGTGGTATATGTTTATGTTCTACAAGATATTCGAAAGCCAATAACAAGTACTTACAAACTTATGACCCCGCAAAAAGTGATAACTTCCTTGTTTATATTGATTGTAATAATCTTTATGGTTATGCTATGTGCGCTTATTTACCTCATTCAAATTTTAAGTTATTAAGTGAACTAGAAATTTCAAAAATTGATTTTCATAATATACCCATTGACGGGGACATTGGCTATATACTCGAAGTAGACTTAGAATACCCTTTCCATTTGCATAATTATCATAACGATTTTCCATTCTGTGCTCAAAAATTTGCTCCTCCAGGATCTAAAACTTCGAAATTGATACCAAACTTATACGATAAGTTTTTTTATGTCATTCATTTTTCCCATCTGAAAACATGTCTAAAACATGGTTTATTGCTAAAAAAAATACATAGAGTAATTCAATTCAATCAGAGTCCATACTTAAAACAGTACATTGATATGAACACTGAGTTACGAAAAAAGGCCAAATCTATATTTGAACAAGATTTCTTCAAACTTTTAAATAATAGTATATTTGGTAAAACACTAGAAGACACCGAGAAAAGGGTCAGCGTGAAGTTGGTTAATAAGTGGAATGATGAAAAGAATATAACAAAGAAAAGTTTCGGTGCTGAGCAACTAATAGCTCGACCAAATTTCCATAGTGCTACTATTTTTACAGAAAATTTTATAGCTGTTCAAATGAAACCCGAGACAATTACTTTAGACAAACCCATATATATTGGCTTTTCTGTATTAGAAATATCCAAAAGTCATATGTTTGATTTTCATTACTCTATTATGAAACCTTTTTATCGGGAAAAATTAAAGCTTTGTTATACGGATACTGACAGTTTTCTTTATTCAATAGAAAGCAAAGATTTTTATACAGATTTAAAGTTGAATTTCCTTAGATATTTTGATACTAGTAATTATCCATTAAATAACTGTTACGGTATACCTGGTCTTAACAAAAAAGTACCAGGTCTTTTCAAAGATGAACTAGGTGGAAATTTAATTTCTGAATTTGTTGGTTTACGATCAAAATTATACTGTATAAAAACAGTACAAGAGGAGTTAAAAAGGGCTAAAGGTATACAGAAACAGGTTTTGAAAAACGTACATTTCGAAGATTACAATAACGTATTAAACAAAAATACTTTTTTAAGAAAGAAAAACATAATTTTTAAATCCTTAAAGCATGAAATATTTACCCAAGAACAGAACAAGATAGCTTTGTCAGGTAATGATGACAAACGCGTAATATTAAAAAATAAAATATCTACTATGTCTTGGGGCCACTGGGATTATATATTTTAGCAATTATTTTTTTCACTGTGTTTTTAAATTCTATTATTTAGATATATGACTATGATTTAGATATATTATATTAGAGTTATATTATACTTAAGGCTTGAGAAATAAAAAAATGTATTATTATTTATTACCATTACTAAGATTCATTGGTTGAATTTAAAATAATATTAACTTTTTATAAACTATTGTAACCAGTTTTTCAATATACTTAAGTAGGTACATATAATGAATATTTTGATTTATAAAAATTGTTAAAAAATATGTAAGTTGTTGCTTTTGCTCAGATTCATTTATTGTTTGAATAGGAAATCTAACTTAGATTATGAAATGTAATGTAAAATTTACTCTACCCAGCTGTATTAATATACCTAATAAAATATAAAAGTAACCGACTAACTTGCATTTTTATTTAATTTATTATATATCTTTGTATAATAAAACATTGACGGTAAATAAGTAAGAAAATTCTAACGCAAACAAGTTTGAACAAGTCAAATTCAGAGTAGGTTGTACTCTTCTGATTATAAGGTAATATGAAACCTAATTAATACAAATCAGGTCACGTTATTGGCAAGTTAATCATTCTTTAATAATATCAATTCTTTCTTTTTATTTTGCTGAAATGTCCATTAATTACATGTTTTACTACCTATATTGTCTTGCTGTGTCATCATGTACATTAATATAAATGGGTTTCAAATTAGTTTCAATTTCAATTATTAAAGTGAAGGCGTCAGTAGTCCAGCTAGATAATATCAACATGGTAAGTTTAAATAATTTTGTATGATTATAAATTAATTTTATTTGTGTTGTAATTGTGTCGTTATTTGGTGAAAAGTGGGCTATGGTAAAGGACTGCTTTTGCTGTCCTCCTTGCGTAGTCGCTGACTAACCCTTCGGGGATAATAGTCGTGGTTTTATGTATGTAATAAACTATTTTATTTTATGTTTTAGAATACTCAAGAGAACCTGGTGTCGCTCAGCATCAACAAGGAGTTCGTACAACCGTCATCTCCCACTTTTGAACAGAACGCTCAAGATATGCTCGAGGGATTTACAGAGGAGTATCCGAATTGGAGAGCAGATGAACGGCGAGGCGATTCCCCGCTGTATAACAAGGTGGTGAATAATATCACCAAGAAGAGACTTCGAAAAAGAAGAAGTTATCTGAAGCATTCTCATTCTTACGTGATGAAAAGTACGCCGATTCAAGGTCGTCGATTAATTAAGATTGAAGTGGTGGACTTCGAAACAAATCATACTGATCCATTATTATCTGCGCAGTATGTGGTAACAGAGCATATTGACCCCATAATGGATCAAACAGAGGCTATCATTAGCAATATATCAAAAAAAGTTTGTGGATATAGTTATAGTTTTTAAGAAATTCTAAAATAAATATTATTGAATTGAATACTAAGATCGTTTCATTCACCCTTTTTACTTTTAGTAATTAAACAAAAAGATATTTATACACATTTGATTTATTGAGGAAAATACTTTATTACATTAATAACTCAATTAACATTTAAAGTGTACCACTTTTTTAGACACAGAACATTTTTTAAAGCACACATTTTTTTATGGTACTCACAATTAAATTTATTTACATCTACATGGTAATCACTATATAATTTTAAAAAGTTAGGACAACCTATTTCTTCCAACTCCATTATTTCACAATCTTGACATAGCTCGCGAACCCATATTCCTTTTTCCAATCCCTTTACTAATACCTTCTTACTGCTTAAATACGGAACTATTATTCGTCTAAATTCACGGTAATCAATGAATCCCTGACTCCATTTGAGCCCGCGATTCCTTTCTAACCACCGGATTTGCTTCTTTTCTTCATCTGTTAGGTTTTTAAAAGCATATGGTGGCTTAATTAAGAACGTCTGCGTATGGTTTTTAGTTGCTATTGATAACTCTTTTACAATAAAATTATTTTTCAAATCCTTAAATCCTTGCACATCCACTATAATAGTATCGTTATTCATGATAGCTTTTTCACAATGTTACTCAGTGGTTTATATTCAAATATGCAATCGTTCAGTATAAGGCAGTATGCAGCGGTCTGATCAGGTATCTCTTGATCTGTTTCGATTTCTACTCTTACGTCGATTGATCCCTTCAGCATTTCTTGTTGGCGAGAACAGTCAACAACGAATAAAGGAGCAATATCTTTAAACTCTTTTAAACTCGACAACGGTTCTGATCGACGTCCGTGATAATACTGCTGAAACCTTGCATACTGTTCGTATATTAATAAAAACTTTTTGTCAGAGAAATTTATGTTAAGTCCTTCGTAGGGGTAATATGATGAATTTAAAAACACTCTTACGTCACGAACATTGCAATGGTCGAACTCAGCCATTGACATTTGAGCATTATGTTTTCGGTTTGTTTGTAAGGCAATAATAACAAATCGAGGTTTCTCTGTTTGCGATGAAGTTTTAATAGCCCAAGTATGCTTACGTGTCTTGGGTAGTAACGGATATTCATACAAGTCCCAGTTACGAAACGCTAGTGTAATGGCTCGATCTTTTTCTAAATGCTTTAATAAATTAATTCTCTCTCGATCTGACACTTTAATATGTGGAACACGCCAAACGATTTTATTTATTGTTATATTTTCCACTATTTGCTCTTTACTCAATTTTATTGCATTGACATTTGTGTTGCTCCTCAACAGTACTAACTCATGTTTACAGTTAATTAAAACTTTTTCATAATCTTCTGCAAATCCTAATATTTTATTTAATGGTATGGAGACAGAGAAAACTCCGTTTGTAACATTGGTTATTCCTGCAGGAGACCAACCCCAAACTTTTGCACTTTTGGATTCATTTTCATTCAAAGACAAATAAGACTTCATTGTCGTTGTGATACCTGCATTTTTTATTTTATCTATTTCTATTCCATTTAACTCATATCGAATATCTTGGAATAGAAATAACGCAGGATTGTTTACAAAATGCACACTTGTTACCTTTTCTTTAGTGGTACTGTTATATACATCAGCTTTACCTTCAATATACAAAGTGCTGCGTGACGGCAACACATACAAATCTTGCTGATTGATTGGTATTCTTATTTCATCATTATTGTTGAAACTTGTTACATACGGCTTATACGAATGATATTCAAAACTCTCGATACTGTTATCGTATGACGTTGGCTGAGATATATTTAATATGTTCATTTTAACAAGCCTACTAGCTTTAGAAATTCTTTATTATTTTTAGTAACCTTCTTTTTTAAGTCAAACGGTGTTCTTTTACTTATTGCTCTTTTGGAACTGACTTGAACACCTGATGAGGTAGGGTTTTTATTAAAATTAATCATTTTTTTCTAAAATGTAAATAAAGTTGTACGTCTTCTCCACGTAAATTAATCTGTCTATTATCAGCGTCTAACAACCTAATATTAATTGCACTAATTGAACTTTGATTGACTGGAAAATAGATTAAGTTTTTAGGAATTTCAATAATTCTATAACCGGGTGGTACATTAGGCACAAACTCATAAATAATATGGCTTGCTTTCCCATTCACGAATGATCCGCTAACTACGTCACATTCGATGCGTACGATGGTTGTTGCTAAAATACTGACTGGGTACTGAGACTCACAACTTATATTTGCCTTAATTGTGTCGTTAGCAAAACCTAAAATTCTACCAATGGAATTATTTTTCTCGAAATGAACATCTTCTGAACAAAATATTTTGGTTTTGAGAGTATTATTATTACAAGTCAATTTTAATGCAGTGTTCTTAATGTTGCTTTTTAAAAATTCGCAAATATCTTGAAGTTCATATGATCCTTCAGGAATTTCGATGAACTCATTGATACCGTAATAAAACTTATTGTTCCTTTCGTCTATATTAGGAATAGAATTAAAAGTAGAAAAGTATATAAGTCCGCACTCATATTGCCCACGTAATTCTAAAGTTGGTGAATAGTTAGTTATTAATGAGGCTCCTTGCCCAGTTATGGATACAGTGAAAGACATTTTTATACTGTCAAGTTATTTTAATTGTAACCTATATAAATGATTTTTCCAATACTTTCTTAAAAATAATAAACAAAGATGACCACAGTTTACAGTACCGAAAGATTGATACTGTTTGTAATTATAATTTATGTGCCTATCTTTCAAATATTTTATTAATTCTAATGGAGGTTTTAAGTTACCAAAACTGTTAAAATATTCACAGTAATTATTTTCTTTTACATAGGCTACCCAATGAGTTCCAGGATTTGAAGAACTATCTAAATTAAGAATAGCACACTCAATTTTTCTTGGTTTTGAGGGTAACGTATCTCTCATAAAAACGCCACGAAAATATGGAATATCAACTGAGTGCTTTAATATATCTAAATTAGTAAGTGCTCGTTTGGGTAACCGTTTAATTAGTTTTTTGGAGGTTGCAAGTACAAGCCCGCTCCTTTTTTGTGAGACTTCAAATACAACCCTTTTCCAAGTGCAACAGCTTCCATCATCTTGTTATGTCGTTCTGATTCTTGAAGATTTTTTTGAGCGACCTTGTAATCGTTAACAGCCTTTGTTATACCTGCAGCACCCCCAGCGAGTGAACCAAGAGCTGATAAACCAGCAAAGATTGGTATGAGGGGTAACAACCCACCAGTTTTCGGAACAGGAATGCAGCGTGGGAAGCGTATTCCTTTTATATTAGAAAACACTTTTTTTGCAGCTGCATGCGCATATTTTATAGCCGTGCGGTTATCATTACATTTTATTTTTTTCATTTGCTTTTGAATTTTTTTAACACCTTTCATGAATGACCGCACTCCTGCTCCGGCTTTAAGTTTTGCTTTCATTGCATTTTTTACTATCCATGATGCAATCTTTTCTCCTTTCCCAGCATCTTTCGATTTCAATCTTTTCTTTGCCATATTTAAAAGTTCTAAATCGGCGTTTTGTCTAACGTTCCAATCTTTATTATTGTAAGCAATATCGTGATACAAGCAAGCTTCATCCAATTTATTTATTCCTCGTTCACCTCTTAGTAAGCGTTTTTTAAGTTTTGTTCCTGGACCACAAAACTGATATCCAGGTAAGTGTAACTCGAACGGAATGTTATCTATTAAATTGTTGACAATGCCGCTTCCTTCCTTCATTGATGTTCGTAAAGTGACTGTACAACATAATCAGGCGATATTTATATTAAGTCATTAATAATTTTCTGTCAACCCAACTGTTTTCACCATCACTGAGACCCAACCATTTGACAAAGAGTTTGTTTCCTTTTTTCTTTAAAACTTTTTCAATAAGATATATATCGGGAAATTGGGTTCTTTGCAGTTCGTATCCGTAAAAAGATCCTAAAATGCTTTGCTTATGTTTGTCTTCTAAGTGGTATGTGACAGGATTTGTATGGTTAACTTTCACAACGTTGAAGATTTCTGTTGACCAGTTGGGAGTATAACCTTTGTAGAATTCACCTTTGTATTTACTAATCCGAACATGATCACCAACACGGTACTTATTTTTTTTCGTTATGTTATTATTTTGTGATTTGATGATGTTGTACTTTACAGTTGTCTGATTTCTTTTGTCAACATCAATAGGTTTAAATTTTGTTATACGATGAACAGTGTTATTATAGCTTTGTACCACGTTTTTCAAATTTTTATTTATCCACTGGTATTGACCGCATAAGCTAAATAGCTTATAAAGGTGACCTTTTAGCGTTCTAATTACTCTTTCAACAATTGCTGCTTTTTTCACAGAATAAGTGGAATAATGGTTAATGTCATATTTTTTCATCAACTCTTTAAAGTTTTCATTATAAAACTCTTTACCTAAATCTGTTTGCAAATTTTTTGGTTTCCGAGACGAATTCAATAATATATTTTCCATTGCGTTGGTGACATTAATTTTATCTTTACTCTTCAAAGGATTTGTCCAAACGTATTTCGATAAAGTGTCAATAACTACTAAAACATATTTATATCCTTTATTAAATTGTGAATACTTTTGAAAATCCATAAGGTCAGCTTGCCATGAATCATCTACTCCTTTTATAATTGTACATCGGCGAGGAAAATTTCTTCTCGCCGCTCTGTGAATTTCTTCTACTATATCTCTTTTACTCATTTTTGTTTGACTTTGCTTGAATCATACGGTCTATTTCTGTTTTTGAGTAAAACATAGTAGACAAGCGATTGGAAGTAGCTGATTCTAAGTTCTGGATGTAAATTTTTACACGACTATTAACTTTATTTATTTCATTCCTTAGATCTTGTACAGTTTTATCCAAATATGCCTTATTTACAGCTTCATCGTCCTTGTCTGGAGATGATAAACCTTTAAGTTTTGATGATTTTAAGTCGTATTCGCCCGTTTCGCACTTTTTTAACGTATCGTTTATGGTATCGATGTATTCAGATAACCTCAAACGTTTATGAATGTGATGACCGAATTTATCTATATTCATTATAATCTCGAAGCTTTGCTTACTGCGAGTATACTGCTTAATTTTCCCCGTGCTATTTGTTTATATTCCATATTTATGATGCCCGCTTCGCGCAGTTCTTCAATTATTGCAACGATTTCATTATCCAAACCCGTGTTACCAGCAGCTTTTGACGCAAGCAGTAATTTCAATCGTTCTATTAATTCATTTGGATCATCCCAATAAACTAAATCTGTATTTGTTTTAACTTTTTTTAAAAGATTGATACCTTTTCCCTGTGGAGGACTCTCAGTACTAGTAGGTTGTTTAGAGAATTTAAATAATGGTTTTATAATACTCATGTATTTAAACCCTTTATTGCTGTTTATTGGTTTGGCAGGATCAAAGTTACGTCTGTGTGCATTAGTATTGATAAGTAGTAGCTTGTAGTTTTCAAGGTCGTCATCTGTAATAACATCTAGATTTGGTACCTTTTTATATAATAGTTCTTTTAAGCCAAGAGTCTTTTCAAAAGTAATGTTTCCAACTTTAAGAATTCTACCGTCATCATGAACGCGAGTGTTTCCAAGCTCAAGTTTCCCTCGCTCATTTCTAATTCCAAAAGGTATGGCATTAAATACTTCAGATGACGTAGACCACGAGGAAGACTCATCTTGATTTATAATGTTTGGTGATGATTGGAGGGACTTAAAAGAACCTTTACTTACATCATGGTTCTTAAAAGGTGACGTAGTTAGGATTTTGTCTGAATTTTGTGGTGTGTCTTGATATTCCTCTTCATCTACACTATTAGAATCAATATATTCTTCACAAGAAGAATACGACTTCTCGCTTTCATTTTTCCTGTTTTTTTTTGATATGGGATCATAAAGCTTTACTTCCTGTAAGTTCTTTTCATCATTTCTATTCGCTAAAATGTTAAGAGGGTCAACAATAGGTTTAAATATTGTTTCCAGGGTAACATTGTTAGAATTTTTAGCATCCTTTATTAAGTCTACCTTCCTTTTAACAGCTGATGCTGATTTTACAATTTGTTCTTTTAAATCTCTTTCCATTTCAATAAATAGGTTTCCTTTCAGCTTTAAGTCACAAATGAAAGTGATTTTATGGCATAATTACAACTGCTTTTGTACATTAATCTAATTCTATAAACGTATCAAATGTCTTCCTATAACATCCTTTGTTTCGTTCACAATCCTTATTTATTAAAAGATAATTGAATGGTTTCTTCCAAACAGTTGAGCACATTTCTCGAAATTGTGACCAAGTCATGTCCGACCCTACGTGTTCATCATATACGTGTTTCAAATTTACATCGTCCTGCTTAAATAATATAATTAGGTTAGAATTGTCCCTAATAAGTTGTTTTGGTACTTTTGTATAAGTTTGATTAATATAAAAACAATCGATATTTTTATGACGTCCCATAGCAAAATAATCTCGGATGTGGTTTTGGTTTTCACAAGCAACATCATCAAATATAATAATCGAGTCAGACAAAGCATCATGTGGACTCAAAACTTCGGTGTTGTCATTATATTTATGATACGATGTACCTGCAACCATATTTAATACTTTTTCTAAAAATATGTATTTAGGTTGATACAAAGATTTTGAATAAACATAAAGGTTGCGGAACCGTGGACCATCTGTATGTAGTAATAAACTAATTACTAAGTTTGTCTTTCCACAATTCGAAGGGCCGCAAACAATACAACGGATACTGTTCGGCAATAAGTTGCCATGACGTTTTAACTCATTTGATGATGGTGGGCAAATGCATTTTAATTTTAATGACTGTTTTTGTTTAACAAATCTCATAGCAGCTGTTTTCTTATTGACCACAGTGTTTCGGGAGTTTCAATAAAATGACTTTGAAGCATAGCGCTTAAACATATATACGAGCGAATGGCAGTGATTTTCAAAAGTAATATTGGGACATTCTAGATCACTTTTTAACGACATTGATCGAACGTCAGTGAGATCAATGGAGTGAAAAGTGATCTAGAATGCCCAATATTACACTACTGTTACAAAATAAATATCTCGACGACCAACTCATTTGAATCATTGTCAGATGATGAATACATGGATATTATGTCAACTTCACAAAGTAGCCGACTGAACAGTAGCTGCCCAGATTTACGAAGAATAAATATCGAGGAAAGATTGGCTACTTAATAAAACAAAATAAAGATCTTAGGGAGAAACTTCTAATAGCAGACAATGAAATAGAAAAACTTTTATTGGAAAATAGTGATTTAAAAAAGAAGTTACTAAACAAAGAAAACAAAACCAAATACTTGACTGAAATCTGTAACTCAAGTCAAAAGAAAAATGTAACAGTTAGAAGAAACAAAAATAACCAAAACAAGACGGTTTTGGATTTTATACAAGACGAAAAAGAAAATAAATCTCACCAGGATATTTGCGCAACGCCATCTATAAAACGTAACAGTAACTACCAGATTGAACATGACGTCGTCGTGATATCGCCATCTCAATTCGCGGACAATAATATACTACTGCTCAATCGACCATCAACCGATTCATCTGTCACCTGTGACAATGACAAGAGTGGTCGTATTTATATAATTGGTGATCAGCAGGTGCGAGGTCTTGCTGAGGAATTAGGAAAATCACGATTCGGAAAGTGGAATGATAATTACAAAATAAGTAGCATAGTCAAACCGTATGCATCCTGCTCTCAAGTGTTGTCTAGTTGTGAACATATGTATAATTCTTTCACTAAGGATGATGTATTGATATTGACGGTAGGGTCAAACGATAGGAATCCATACACAATAATGTCTAATTTATGTAATACACTATGCAATTTAAAGTTAGGAAAAATATTATTACTTAGTGTCCGAAATAACTGTTATTTAAATGCTGCCAAATTGAATTTACAAATTAATTTACTTATGAAAAACTATAAAAATTGCTCTTTTATTGACATTGATCAAATTGTGACTAAATACCAAAATATGACTTCTCTAAAAAAGAAAATCACCTTAAAGTTAAATGTTGAAATTGATTATTTAAAATATTTAAATGATTATGTTAAAAATGGCTCAAAATTAAGAAAGACTGCCGTTCATTGATTATAGTATAAATAAAGATAGATTGACAAACGCTACAGTAAGTAATACAACTGTTTATAAGAAAGGTACCATACCATACTATTTCTCTAGGATCATATTATCAAATAATATTAGTACACCTGAAAAGGAGGGCACTGACTGTTTTCGTCCCTAAAAATAACAATAATTTTGTAAATACTACATCAAAACATTCAAGGCTTACTTTCCAAAAAAGAACTGATTGAGGCGACACTAACTGAAATGTTATCTGGGCTGTACCCTGATGTATTGTGCTTCACGGAGACCTTTGTAAAGAATGGGGAAGAAATAAAATATTAGTTTACATAACTATGAGCTTGCTGCACATTATGGTTGAAACTAAAAAAGAGGTGGTACCTGCATATTGGTAAAAAAGGGCTTAGCTTACAGAAAATTTAACGTTTTTGATGAAATTTCGACAAACTTTCACTTTGAGTGCTGCGCCATTCTAATTCCATTTTGCAATATTATAATTGTAAGTGTGTACAGTGCGACATAAAAGAGTAGAAAATAAATGAGGGCGCTGTTGTCGTTAACATAGCAACGATGATAGGTCGATCAAATTGTTCTTGATACTTGTTTTTATTTAATATTTTTATATAATTGGAAAACATCACTTACACATTGCTCTGATATAAAGGAAGTAGCTAAGGCACTTATGTTATAGAAATCAGAAACAACGACGGTACCACAACACCCAAATCCAAGACCATATAGAAAAGTTGGTTTTCTACATTAACCCAACCTTAAAGACAACCTTAAAGATGGCGACGCCAAGTCCGGGGTGCTCGCCTCTCAGCTGAGGAGGTCGTTAAAATAATTAATTTGAGTAGTTTGTATGTAGTACTTAATGAAAACAGCCATTGTACTAATAACTTATTTTTATTTAGATATAAAATTAATAAATTAAAGTCCAGATACTCTTCAAGTTTCGCAAATGCTCGCGGCTTCCATCATAGCCAATAAGTTGCCTTAATTGAGCTATTAATTTGCATATTGTTGGTATTTCTTTATTTACAGTGTAAAAAAAATCATTTTCTGAGGGATTGCACACATATCAAAGTCATCGAGTTCCTTTGTGAGTCGACCCTTTCTGTGTTTAGCGGGAGTCGAAAATTTTTATCCATTTTTGGAGCCTTGTTTAGCTATTCTCCGCACAGTACTGTCAGACACACTTAGAACAATAAAAACATATATGCATAAAAAATAACAAAACCAAAATTGTTCAGTCCTATGGACTGAGTTATAAACATAATTGGTAAAACTTTTGAATCGAGTCGCCTGAATCGGGGTGGGGGTGGTGAAGGTAAGGAGTGGGGGGAGGAGTACCCCCCTATTTACCCCCTCTGCCGCAAACAAATAGTTTTTAAGTTATGTTAATTTTCTTGTATTTTGAGGTTATGTATCATGGTAAAACTTTTGAATCGAGTCTCCTTTATTGGTGGGGGAACGGGAGGGAAGGAGAGAGAAGTACCCCCCACTTACCCCTCCTGTCGCAGACAAGTAATTTTTCGTTCGGTTCTTCGGTTCTGTTAATATGGTATTAATTTACCTAAAAACGTGTAATTTTTCGTGATTATAGCCGATTTTGGTAAAACTTTCAAGTGGTTTTTTAAATATTTTAACGCAACAGCGGCAGCTAAAATGTTAATAAACCTTTATTTAAGAACCCCTAAGACCCCCCCACAGTGTTAGTTTCTTCAAATTCAGGCGACTCGATGCAAAAGCCAACCCACATAATTTACTGTACTTACCACATTCTACCCCTGAACACTTGATAAAATGTCCCAATAAATTCAAAAGTTCAAGATTCTCGAGTCGAACTATAATAACCAACATTTTTGTTTGTAATATCATAACCCCAAAACTTTTAAAAATATTTAATAATACTGATTGTTTCACGGAATTTAGCCGATTGCGCATAGGCATATTTTAGATAATTATACTTTCAACATCTTTTATAACTTACTTACCAGTATAATATGCAGTACGTTGGTAAATATCCTCCAGATTACGTAACAAAGTTCCGTATTAAAATTCTGCCAAACTTCTCAAAGAAAACCTTATATATTATGTTACGAGAACTGCCACGGATGGTCATAATCATGTTATCAGTGTTTTAAATCCAGGAATGTAGAAATATCACAAAAACAACAATTTATATCGTAACCACGGACAGAGTTAAACAACCACTTGACATTAATGACAGATAATCAATGTTGCCAAAAAATGAGTGGATTTAGTTCTGGATTATTTAATTTCTACTCTTTAATGTCGCACTATACCGCAGCTCAACAGCTGCAAATAAAAGACATTATGATCTATTTTTAAATAAATTTGAGAAATTATTAAATAAGTATTTACACAAGCACTACAAAAAAAAAATAGTTATTGTAGGCGATATAAACATTAACACTCTAGTTAATTGTAATGTTACTAAACACCTCTCAGACATATTAAAAACTATAATCTGAAGCAGCATATAACAAAGCCTACAAGGAATTTATCGTGCATAGATCACAGACCATAATACCAGACCATAATACTGCACAGTTGCTCAGTTTTAAAACTAAGACAAAACCTAAGTCAGTAAAGCAATTTCATATGTATAAGAGATGCTACTCTGAAAATAATATTCTAATGTTTAAAAAATACTTAAGAAGCCTCTCTTTTGCTGAGGTTTACAGTGACGAATATACAAACCAAGCTTTTAATAATTTTCATGACTGGTTTTGTTTGTTGTATAAATTATGTTTTCCTGTCTGTAGGGTTACATTAAAAAATCAATCATATCAACACTGGATCTCAAAAGGGATTAAAACAAGCTGTGCAACAAATAGAGACCATCGGCTAAAGTATTACAAAAATAAGACTTACACAAAGAAAAAAAAATACCAGGCCTACTCTAAACTATAAAAAAATGTATATTGCATGCAAAAAAAATATTGAATAACAAATATGTTGGCAGGGACGCAGTGACGGCAAAGTAAAACTTCGTAGTTGTCTGAACAAATGCTTTTATCAAAGTAAAAGTCGCTCCGTTGGCACAACGGTTTTATAATGAAAAGTCGTTTGAGTTACTAATATAAAAGTAGGGATGTTACACAAAGTAATCGTATTTTCGTATATTCCAACAGTCCCCCTCGAAAATAGGATATACTTACTTTAACAAAAATAGCAAATAGCTGCTTAAAATAGTTACTGAGGTACTCTTTCCATACTAATTACAATGTAACATAAAATAATAATCAACTTAATGAGAATGCATTCTTTTATAAATTAACATCTTATGTTATGTAGGTACATCATAAGTTATTACATGATGTTATTAATATCATAAGTTTTGTATGTTCAATTTAATAAGTAACTTAATACATTCTTTGATAAATTAACATCTTAAGTAGGTACATCACATGTTATTACATGTTTGCTATTAACATCTTATATTACGTATGTTCAACTTAATAAGTAATTTAATATAATCTTTGTTATATTAACATCATATTGTTTAAAGTTTAAGATTTTTGCACCAATTAGGAATCAAAATAAATTAAATTTATTTCTAAATTCCTGGAACTTTGTAGAGGGCATCACTTTCGAGAAAATGTCAGCTTGTTGGTCTCCTGTGGAGATATATTCAAGGTTTATTACTTTGTTAGTAATTTGCTCTCTAGAGTGGTACCTCTAATTTCTATCTGTTTAGACTTTTTATGATCTGTGGGATTGTTGGACATAACATTCGTCGGAGTTTAAATCTAAGTAATTTAATGTAGAAGGAAATGATGATTTTGAAGAATTGCAATCTTTCATGGATATTTTGTTTTTGTAAAACATTTGGTAAATAAATAAATTTATCTAAAGTTATTGTGTTCTTTGTTCTTTCAATTTTAATACCTAAAACAATTTTACTTTATTTAAATAAATCAGTCATGTCAGAATCATGTCAGTTTTAATAACTCATTCACAATTTTAATAATATTGTAAGGTTTGTTCATTGTGTGTGTCAAATCACTAAACCATCAACATATAGCACTAGGTACTTGTTATGTATATAATTTTTATCTAGTCAATAAAGACATGGATCTCAGAATTATGAAAACCCATTCCTTTAAGGTTACGATCGAAAACGTTCATACCAACATCGAGAGGATTGCTTTAGTCAATATAATGTTTTGCTTAATTAACAAACTTGGTTTAGTAAACCAACAATAGGTAATACCTTCAGGTATTTTCATACAAATATCCTCTTTAACTACGCCATTTAAAAAAAAACATATTTTTTTTACGTCCATGTGATGGACTTAGAGGTCAAACTGAATAGCAAAAGTTAGAATAAATCTAAAAGTAATGATACTAATAATTATTAATTCGCGCAACAGATGCAAACGTTTCGACATAATCTTGTAAGTATGTTTGGGTAAAAAGAAAAACGGCAACAAAAAAAGGCCCGCCCTTTTATCGCACCGGTTCCCCGTTTCCGTTATTGTTTACTTTAAAAACCCATTTACTACTGACAATATTCATATTTTTAGGTCTATCAACAAATGTCCATGTCTGATTATTGTTCAGAGATTCGATTTCACAAACTATGGCGGAAAACCATTTATCAGTAACACACCATTATAAACACCACTGTCACATAGTGGTAAGGAATGAGAAGTATTCAAAAGAGAAATACAAATCGGGGTCAGTCATTTTCTTTTAAATTTTCGGGGATAGATTGCTAATCCGTTCGCTACGTCTGACAAATTTGATTGACTGAGTATCGTCAATTACTATTGTCTTGTCGGTTGGAATTTTGTGTTTCTTGCCTATTAGTTGTTCAGAGACCTCAACGGACTGACTAATTTTGGCGGGAATTTATACTTGATATTGCTCATCACTTTTAAATTTTGGCCAAGAATTTTCAAAAATTACATTAGTCAAATATTACATCTCTTGCAAGGAAAAAAAATGTTTATTTTCGACATTAAACAATTTGTATCCATTTTTGCTATAACCGACAATATCGACTAGTTGTTATTTTTTATTTTTATTTTATCATGTACATAGTTACATAAGCAAAGCCAAATATTTTTAAGTGATTAATTTTAGGGTTCGTACCATGCCACATTCGTATGGTTTTTATTTAGCAGCGCTTTAGTGGGTAGTTATTTTGTTAGAGATGTAGCCGTTAAAGCGGCTTTACCCCAAAATATTTTATTTAACTTCGCACTTGCGACCATGGTTCGTGCCATTTCGGTCAATGTACGATTCATGCGCACTGAGAAACCATTTTGTTGTGGAGTGTACGAAATTGTCAAATGGCAACTTATTCCCTTAGAAACACAAAACTACTTAAATTCATTAAAACGATATTCTCAACCATTTTCTCAATAAGTAAAAGTAAATTAACGAACTTCGCATTTAATATTTTTTTTTTACTTTTTATTAACTTATTTAATAAAACATTTTAAGACTGCCACTTTAAAGTGGGTAAAATGGTCAATAAAAGTAACAAAATAATGTTTGTCGTCGCCGGTAGTCGGGCTGACCGGACCGCATGAATCCGAATGAATGATAAAAATGGTCTATTTTGAACAGACTTTCCTTTTTCTTTTGCAAAAAGATGTCGCAATCTCGTGACTGATTACCTATTATGCATGGCTCAGATAATAATATGCCGTCAGTAGATTAATGTAACGAATCATTAATTTATGATCAACTAAATTTTTAAGAATTATAATTCTTTGCTGCTTTACATGTTATAAGCGTTTATGCCATAATTCAAAAGATTTCGAAGCATGAGATAATTAAATTACATACACATCACGACTATAATCCCCGAAGGCTTAGTCAGAGACTAGACAATGACGATAGCAAGACTGCAGTCATCTGCCATAGTCCACTTTTTACCAAATAGCGAATTTAAATAAGTTGAGAGTAAATTCATTTGAAATTTAATTTTACAAAGGTTGTTGCTACAGTATTGCATAATACAATTTGTTATTTTCATAAATATGAACACCATTTAAATCAAATAAATAGTGTTACGTTGTAAATTCAGGGCCCTGTCTGCCTTTACTAATCTACAAAAGAGGTTCGCAATGGTTGAATAGTACTTACCTGAAATCATTGTTTTTGAATGATCAGATGTCCAAAAAACATTAGTCCTTGTAGCTTGTTTGAATTAAATCCATTTTTCTTCACATTAAAGACATGGAGCCTTGGCTGACACATTACAAGACACACTTTTCTTGCATTTTCAATTAAAACATATTTCTAAATCAGTTTTAGCAAGACTTTGCGTTGGATTTGAAGAAAATTAAGTTCCTTTGTTTACGTTTTGTATTTGACATAACACCATAGACAAAATGACAGCCACCGTAGCGACGCCTAGCGGTAGCGGGGCGAAGTAGCTGTCAGCTTTTAATTTCACACAAAAGATTCAATTTTAAAAAATAGCCGAAACAGTTCTAATAATAAATTACATAATAAATTAATATGTATAATAATTACTTTAAGTAATTAAATTTAATTCAAGCAAATCCGGAAATAGAACTATTTTTTTCTATAAGGACTTTTATCTAGAACATTCGAACGGGAGTAATATTTTTTATATGGATATTGTCTCTGCCCGTAGGAGTTACCAGAGAGGAAACTAATACTCCTTAATATTTAGACAGGGTATTAACTCGAGTGGAATTGATTTCCAAATTTAAAAAAGGACGAAATTCAGATTGCTAAACGTTAACTTGTCTCTAGTTCAAGTAGTTTTCTAATTGACAGATTCTTTCAGTGTCAGAACGAGAGATGAAAACGTCATATTTGACGTTTTGATAGTTTGAAGGAAAATTCTAAAGGAACTGCGTTGTTAAATATTACCCGACTTTGAGAGTAGATTTCATAAGATGGCATTCCGGTTTGAGTGTTTCCGGTGAATTGGAGTGCCGGGTCTGATGACGTTGAAAGGATTTCAATCTCTGGCGTGAAGTGGTGGGTGATGTATTGAGATCAATTCACTAAGGTAGGCATGAGTCGTAGTCACCTTTTGTTTTAATCTGAGGTCGCAATAAGGTAGTGGATTTGAGGCGTCATTAGCTTATGAGAATATAGTCAACAAGTGTGTGGTTTATTTACAGGGATCCGTGCCCGAAACGAAGTTCCGGTCGCTGGCAGCCACGCGCACAGATAAAATCTCCCAGCGCGTAAGTATCCCAATATCATTGTTTAAGTATAATAAGCCGTCATCCTAGGAAAGCAAATCGATATTTCATGGTGTCTGAATCCTGCCTTGTCGCCAGGCGACGCAAGGCTCTTGGCCATGTGGCAGACGTGTCAAACCCCTTTATTAAGTGGATATTGCATCATCCAACAATAGTCTGGCATTGTTTAGTTATGTTTATTGGAATATCGTAGCCGTGTAGTGCCTTGGGTACTAGGTAAATGTGAAACAACACTAAAATTAAAACATGGTGTTAAATGTTAGTGTTGGAGTGTGAGTTTATAGTTGTGCAACAGCGTTGGGAAGCTTTTGATAACCCATGGCGCTGCGAGTCCCTGATTATGATAGGTTGCAGCCCCAGATACACAGATAGCAGACTGCGGGACCCTAATTTGTGTAACAGATCTGAACTAGGTGTGTAGTGTTATAAATAGGCCCCATGTTGATAATTTCAGATACTTCGAGAGGCCCGTCTCGCCGCCAGGATTTAGAGCTGGGCCCTTAAGCCTGGACGCGAGACCTGCTTCGTCGGGGTACCAGCGGCCACCTGCTGTCAGACGAGCTGTCGCCGCCTAGCGGATGAGCAGGCGTTGACGGTTTTTTTTCTACCCCTTACTAGGGGATAATTGTTCTTTTTTTAAACTGAAACATTTATTGAATTAGGGTTTTGACACCTTAAGCTTTATTTTCCTTTTATGTCCAACTACACCAAGCGTTGGTGAAGTTGTGAAAAATTTGAGGATCTGCGAGTTCGACCTGTGTGAAGTTGTATGGTGACATCGTCTCCAGATTCGGGTCTACATTAAGATCCTGGCGCCCATAATTTATTTATTTATTTATTATTAAACATAATTAAACGGGTATAAACCCAATTACATAATTATGTAAACTAGAATGCTTATTTAATATATACTTAGAGTCGAATTTTACTTACAATCGATTTTGGTTCATCCACAAATATATCAATGTCTGGGAAGTTAACAAGAAGTGCGTTTAGTGCTTCATGCATTCGACATAATGGCGACTGCGCGCGCGCCACTGTGCGACACGGTGGATTCGCAAACAGTCTATGTCTACGACCGGCACGTATTCGTGAATAATTATTAGGAACATAAAGGCGACACAACTGTTCGACACATTCAGGCGAGTCAATCACTCCCCGCAAAATCGACAGAGCGGTTGAAATATCCGTACGAGTTCTTCTGAGTTCTAAGGAGTCCATTCCCAACATACCCAATAAATACTTTGTAGGATACATAAACGGATAGTAGCCATATATACGCTTATAATAATATCGAAGAAAAGCCTTTTGTACCTTTTCCAGCATTAGTGCATATTTGGCTTCGTGTGGGCTCCATATACACGAACTAGATTCCAGCGAGCTCCTTATAAGACTAGTGAACAGAAGCTTTATGACGTTGGGGTTCCGAAAATCACGTAAATTACCTAAGATAAACCCTAGACGACTGTAGCAGCTACGAGTGAGTATAGAAATGTGAACATTGAATGTTAAGGAAGGATCGAAGGTAACACCAAGGTCTTTCATTGAATCTGTGCGATTCATAATGACACTGCCCAAGTTATATATTTATATTGGGTAGGATTACGCTGACGACTAAAGGACATAACCAAGCACTTACTGTAATTAAACTCTAAGCCATTGTCGTTACTCCATTTAAGTATGGCATCAATATCCTTTTGAACGAGCTCACAGTCCGCTTTATCAGTGATCTCCGCATATAATTTCAAATCATCAGCATAAAGAAGACAATTTGTAAATTTTAGAACTTTAACAACGTCGTTGATCATCAGCAGGAAAAGCCAAGGGCCCAGTATTGATCCCTGCGTCACACCCGATGATGTTGGATACGGCTGCGAAACATAGCAACCATGGCGTACATATTGCTGCCGACCTTTAAAGTAGTTCGAAAGTAAGTTAATAAGCTTAGTGGAAAAACCAAGAGCATCGAGCTTAGACATAAGGATTTGACAATTAACCCTGTCGAAAGCCTTGCAACAATCGAAATACACGACATCCACCTGCTTGCCCTTATCCATCGTTTTCCAAATGTACTCTACCAATGTTAACAGATTTGAATTCACCGACCTTCGCGGCCTAAATCCGTGCTGCTCATTACAGATGTAAGGATGGACTTGCTTGCGAATAACATTATGTAGGACAATTTCTAGGACTTTCGCTGGCGCACAAAGGATAGCAATCGGCCTGTGCTCTTCTACGAGCAACTTGTTAGTGCCTTTGGGGATTGGCGTTACACGGGACACCTTCCATGCTGATGGATAAATACCATAATTCAAAATAAGATTAAACAGATGGCACAGAGGAATGGCAATGGTTTTCCTACACATCTTCAAGAGATTTGCCGGTACACCGTCGGGTCCCGATGACCAACTAGGCTTTAAAGTTTTGATGGCACTCTCAACATCAGGGACAGAAAAATCACTGACATCAATGTGTGCAAACGCTGAGAGGGAGACAGGTGTTGATTCCAGAGTTTGATGGTCCTGAGCGTAGATACTTGAAAAATGACTTGCAAATGCTTTCGCCGCATCGGCGCCAGAGCACTGAAGCCCTTTGTAATAAACAGTAGGCTCAAAACCACCAACGGACCTTAAACTATTCACGTGACGCCAAAAGTACCGAGGATTGGAACGAAGATTGCTTTCCAAATTCATGATATAGGTATCGTATGCTACTGATACTCTTATCTTAAGAGAAGCTCGAAGATTCGAAAAACGATCGTAACTCTCTTGACACTTAGATCGTTTCCAAGTTTGATGAAGACTAGTTTTAGTTCGCATATCTCTGATGATGTCGGCTGTAAACCAGACTGGATATCGTCTTACAGATGATTTGGGCCTTCGCTTCTTAAGTACAACTCTATCAAGAACGTAATAAAGAACCTCATAAAATAATTCCAAGGCGTAAGACAAATCTTGGGATTGTAGCACAGTGTTCCAGTCCAAATCATCTACATGTTGGCGCAGAACATTCCGATCGATCTTATAAAAGTTCCAGTCCTTGCTATTGTCTATGTTACTGGATTGCATGGACCCGCGCTGAACTGTTGTCGCAACGCCAAGTGGAGGGTGATATTTGTCTGTGCGCGATACAAGACTGCCAAACTCAGAATTTGCCACGTTTACTGCACAAGCGCACTCCTGTGTCAACACAACATCGAGTTTACCACCGTGAGAATTAATAATGTGATTTCTATCTACCATGTTACAAAAAGACAAAAAGTAACAATAATAATTACTAACATTTAAAGAAGCGCTATTCATATTGAAATCTCCTAGAATGATTACAGGTTTATTTAAATTGTGCATGAAACTCTCGACTCTAGTAAACCATTCCAGATAGATATTATCAGTTGAAGTTGGGGATATGTATACGACACAAACATACATTACTTGAGATTGTACAGTGACAGATGCCCAGAGATCCTCGCCAGACAAGGTTTCAAGATCTTTATGACGGAGCATCGCAACACCAAGCCGTGCTGCCAACATCACACCTCCGCCCCACGATCCACGATCACGACGAAGAATAGTCCAGCCGCTGTTAACTACTTCAGCATCGCTAACAGAGTGGTCTAAATAAGATTCTGTAACGGCAACGATATCGTGCTCAAGCAGCATCAAGCTTGTATCGAAGTTACAAAGTTTCGTCTTCAATCCTCTCACATTTTGATATATTATGTTGACGGTGGACGAAAATATGGAGACACATCGATGATTTGGTAAATTTGCACGAGCCATGCTGTCACTTCTATCTGTGAAATTCTCGGCGTCGTTAGGACTCACCGCCGCTGCGTTGGTCTGCGCGAAAGGGGCGCCTCCAAGGCTTAACACATGCATTCTCAGGCCAGTTATCGGGGGCTAATATTTGTTCAGAGGAAGCAGCGGGAACGCATATTTTAAAAGATGCATATGGCCCACGAGCGCTGAGACTCTCCACTTTGCAGTCAGCGCCTCCTGTGATGTTCGAAATGTGCGCCTTCACTTGTTCTTCAGTAGTACCAAGTTTGAGGTAGTAAAGGTGGAAATTGCGCTGTCTTTCGGAGGCTTAAAGCCCAACACTACCTGGCTCCGCGGTGCCCCGTAACAGCCCAGCAGGAACTCGAGCGCGGCGCGGACCATCCTTATCAATGCTTTGTGATTTACTATATGCAAATGCATTACCCTTTTCGGCCATAGCACTCGGTGTTGACGCACCATTATTGCGACGGGGTCGTTTGGCTACTTCATTCCAACCTTCCTTTCGCTTTGCATCTATATCATTGGAGGTCTCAACCAGCGGCCGCATAGACTTTTTCTGCACATCAACATTGGTATTTGACATACTCAAAGATGGAGCAGAAGGCGCTGTAGTTGTTTGTGTAGAAGAGTTGTCAAGTACTGGAGAAGTATTCCGTAGCTGAGCGTCAACTAAAAGCTCCAAACCTCTTTCCATCGCTGCGACCTTTTCAGCTAAATGAGTAATCGATTCCGAGAATACTGTCGCTGCTGTCTCAGTAATAGATTTAGTGATTACATCACGTATACGATCAGAAAAAAAGAGGTGTAACTCCTCGCGTATAATAGATCTTATTTGATCGAGCGTGGGCAAATAGTCGCAATCACCTGGCAAGGACTCATTTGCCACTTTCGAGGAGCCAGGTCCACGTCGGAGAGTAATGTTATCTGGACTATCTTTAGTTGAACGAGCAGGTGTATTAGTATTGTCTGTTTTAGGCGCTTTACTCAAACACGTTTGACATTTCCAAGCAGCTTTATGTTCCTTGGTCATTGTATTTACAAATCGCTCTTTCGCAACACTCGCACACAAGAGATCATAGTACTCCCGACAGAGGCAGCATTGCAAAAACTGCCTGTTTTGCACAGCACTGCGACAACCGGCACAAACAATATTAGGCATACTGCTGCACTGCGAAGGACTTGTACCACGAAGTTATTGAAGTCAGGCAGTATCGCTCGATAGTCGCTCGTTAATCGCAGCGTACAGTGGTAGCGGTGGTGATTCACGACGGGCGGGCGATATGAACGATACTTTTGGCCGCGCCGCGTCAAGCCACCGTAGCCGAGCGTGTAAAGGTTCGCTACTCACGCGAAAGTTCCGGAGATCGAATCCACGGTGCGCAGCAACTTTTCGATATTTCTCGTGAATGATGGAGTCTTCAGAAGCGGCGTGGCGGATTCCTGAGTTCTGCAGGGCGAAATCCGGGGCTCCAGAATAGTTAAAATTAAATATTGAATTATTACGTGACCAACCACGACACGTCTGCTCACAACGAAATTTGCACATTGTGTAATAATATTATAATTATTAATTTTATATCGGTATAACCCCACGGTTCTCTAGTGTATCGGCTTTAAACGTGTGAGTTTTGATACGGTTAAACGGATTAGAACATTTAATTTAATATTTGTATAGACGGAGTAATTTAATTTTAATTTCAACTTCATACTCCGAACGGTATTGGCTTTATCCCGACCCCCCACGACCATAGCTCGTACGACTGAAATATTAGCTGGCTGGTTAGGCAGTAGTAGGAACAGTATTATAAAATTTATTTGAAATTAAAATTATCACTGACCCGCTTGGTCACTTTTGACTCGTAGGATTTTAGGGTGTTTTAGGGGGTGATATAGCTTGGTAATCAGGTTTAGAGTACTTTAAACAGTAAATTATAGTTGGCAAAATTAATAGAAAGTTTGTTGGACTTTCATTTGAGATTGACCCTAGGGTCAGTTTCGACTGATAGTTTTTTTTTTGTTATTTTCGGCTCAATAAATTAAAAGTTGTAACGTAGATGATAAGTACCTAACATACTATAAGGAAAAATTGTGACTAACCCACTCTTTTGAATAATAAGAGTGAAATAAAATTTATAATTTTATTTTATTGTTGTTGGACAAAATATTAGTGTGTGTTCTTTTACAATATACTGCCTAGCTGTTGAACATTTTATGGTTTTATTTGATAACAACCCACTGAAGCTTGCATTTGGGATTTTCTTCCTTTTCCCCAAAAGGGACAAAACCTCAAATGTAACAATAGCAATAATTGGACTTGCTTGCTTGCTGCATTCGACTAACGGACAGTCAAGAAACTTTGGGGGGAAAATAAAACGATCCTCGAATCGTCGATTGTACCTTGAACTCCAGGTTTGTCCTGTTCCATAAGCCAAAATTGAAATTCCATTTTTAGCTACGCCAATCTTCATAGGACAGGGTAGTTTGGTATGAGAAGAAATATAATCTCGTGAATTAACATGTAATCGGTAGCACCAGGACCTAAAAGAAAAGAGACATGATTAGTAGAATTACTTGTTTCGTTTCATAACTCACAATTTGAATTCATAAAAACAATACTGTTCTCGGTTTCCACGTGATGAACAGCGTTCGCTGTACAGTTAAAATTACTGCTGCTGCCCTCGCGTTACGAAAACTCCTTGAAAAGAAAAACGGCAGTCCTTTTTCATGTAATTTCTACGGCCACATGCTAGCAGTACGGTTTCGTAATTTTATGTATTGATTGCCACGATATTTAATTTTGTTCTTGAAGATTGAGGGTACACATTTTTATTCATCTTGTCCGGTCCATAATTATTACGCATAGAAAACTTCTCTGTATTGGTATGCGAAACTTTAAATTCGGTAGATATTTCGGTCTTCAACTTAACTTCATGATCTAGCAGACGAGTTTTACGAATGCTAGGCTATGGTGATCCTCTCCTAGCGTTTACAGCGCCGTGATCATACCGCCATATATTATAGGGTAGGGTGAGTAATTCTGTTATCAAAACTCGTGAATGTTGGATTAACTGACATCGGTTGCAATTTTAGGTGAATTAATTGCTTACGTAATGCTTACTGAGTCGCCAAGCTTCTTCTTACATAAATTTTGTCACGATTGATTTAGCCGTAGCTGACCCTTTTGCAAAATTCAAAAAGGCATAGCCCAAAAACTCAACACTCGTACCTTTAGTAATCAGGTTCCGTTTCAGCCAATTTTAATCGAGGCTGTTTGGTATTTCTTTATCACTCGCGTACAGCACTGGTTATTTAAATATGAATTTACTATTAAAATTTACTTATAAAAATTACTTTTGAAAATTTTGGTCCCTGGGCCCATGACGCAGTGACGGCAAAGTAAAACTTCGTAGTTGTCTGAACGAATGCTTTTATTAAAGTAAAAGTCGCTCCGTTGGCACAACGGTTTTATAATGAAAAGTCGTTTGAGTGACTAATATAAAAGTAGGGATGTTACACAAAGTAATCGTATAGTATAATCAATAGATACAATTGAATAGAGTATTTTCGTTTATTCCAACAAAATATATTTAAAAAAATAAAAATACTTGTAAAGCTACTTGGAATATAATACATACAGAGACAAACACCGAATCGGAGAACAGTTATATTGAAAGTATAGAATATAAGGATGAAATAATAAATAGCCCCAATAAAATTGCTGACACATTCAATGACCATTTCATTAATCTGACAAACAAATATAATAATAATTTAATTTATGAACCACCTAAAGACATTTTAAGTAATTCTATCTATTTGAGTCCCATAGATGACTATTACATTAAAAACATAATAAAATCTCTGAAAAACGCAAACTCTGAGGGTTATGATTATATAATATGCACTAAGGTCCTCAAGGCATGTAATGAGGAAATAGCACCTGTTCTAGCTTTTTTGATAAACATGTCTATGTCTACTGGTATATTTCCTGACAGGCTGAAGCACTCTCTGGTAAAACCACTATATAAAAAGGATAAAAAAACCAGTGTAGATAATTATAGGCCTATAACTTTGATCTCAATATTTTCAAAGATATATGAAAAAGTCATGCTAAATAAACTAATGCAGTTCTTCGACAAGTATAATGTCCTTAAACAGAACCAATTTGGATTTCAAAAAAAGAAATCAACAACTCATGCAATCTTTAATTTAGTAAATGAAATCCTAATTAGCCTAAATGACAATAAGTTTACAACAGCCCTTTTTATTGATATGTCACGTGCCTTCGATTCTTGTTCTCACCCCTACAACTACTTAAAAGAATGGAACATTATGGAATCAGAGGGCCGGCGTTAAGTTTGATCAATACTTACTTGTGCAATAGGAGACAAGCTGTTGAAGTTGTAAAACTTGACTCTAAATATGTTGCACAGAAGTATCAGTCAGAGTTTAGGGAAAATAAATTTGGAGTCCCACAAGGGAGTGTATTAGGCCCTCTTCTCTTCCTAGCTTACATTAATAATATTCCTGACTTGACAAAGCATCGCTGCATCTTGTTCGCAGACGACATTTCTATTATAATAAACACTGACAAAAACCTGCCTTGAATGAGCATATTAATGACATAAATAATACAATGATAATAATTATAAATAGGTGGAAAAAGAATAACTTATTAATTAATATTGAAAAACCCCAGTCAAATGCAAATAAACATATATTCTATTCTATTCTATTCTATGTGATGACGATAACTGACCTACCATAATATGACATTGATATGAGACCAAACCCATGTTTCAGCTTATAATATAAATAAATGAAGAGCAAACGCTTACTGCCAAGAATTTCTCATAAATATTATTAACTTAACGTCTGTAATGAAATAAGTGACAACACTAAATGTTACAAACCGCGCGAACATTTAAGATGCGAGTACCCACTAGGTACAGTGAATAAAACGTTTGCATCTTGTATGAGTACATCGCCTAAAGTAACTCTATGGCATAGCGGCTAAGGCTTTCGGGTTCAATTGTCTAACTACAACACTTATCACATTAATTGTGTAATTGATTATTGTCCTAAATAAAATTAAATTAAAAACATTTCAAGTACATTGTTTTGCTAGTTAGCTTAAAACTAATTTTAAAATATGCAAACTAGCGAAGCAATGTACTTACTGTTACTTGAAAGGTGATGCTATAGGTTCAACTTATGCAAAAAGTCCCCGCCCGCGCCGCCCCGGTTTGTGATCTTGCCAGTTACGCAACTTTCACATTACCGAGTTAAAGGATGGGTAACCAAATAAAAAGCGTCTCGAGCTCCTCCGTGCTTCGGAAGGCACGTAAAGCACACTGCGGTTGTATGGGCTCAGGGCGTAGCATGTTATAGCCCAGTCGCCCTTAGTGCGTTCAGGACGTTCATAGGATGACAATGATGACAACATCGCCTTAATATAGGATTGCTTCATTGTTACTTATTTATAGCGGTAGGTACCGAAAATAATTTAAAATAAAAGTCAAATCATTTATTAAATATGCGCCTTCACAGACACAATGACATGATCGTGGCCTCTACGCGACAAGTTAAAATATTTATTTATTTTACATTATTTATTTCACTGCCCTTAATTATGAGTTGGTTGATAATGTTTCAAATAAAACATAGGATTATTTATATATTTACCAAAAATAATTTTAAAACAATTAATTTTATATAATTACTCTAGTATGTTAATAATGAATCAAGTACAACTTCAATAGCTTAATGTTATCACTAGTAGAAATTGATATACTTAAACATTTTCTATAGGTACCTACTGCAAGTAAAATTAAATATCAAGTAAAAAATAACATTATTGTTGTATTTCTTAATATATTCTTATTTCTTTACCTTTTCAAAGTCAAAGTTTATTAAATATAAGGCTTCACTTTCTCTTATTGACATTAAACCTATATGTAACTATAAAAATAGATGCCAATTGTGTGTACAAGAAAGTAGGTACTGTTTTTTTAGTAACTAGGTACCTAAGTAAATCTTTTTAATAAAGTACAATAAACTTGGAACTAAATTAACTTTATACTTAATTTTTCCCCATCATATGAACCAAATCACTATTTTATGGGTTAAATATATTTATAACACATTTGCTCGGTAAGAAGCTCTTATTACACCGATTTCAGTATCGTAATGTAATAAGTTTCGCACTAGTGCGGTAATGAAATTTAAAAATTAGTTATCATTTGAATCTATGGACAACATACGCCTTTAGCCCGTTAGTAGCTTTTACGACACCCAAGGGAAGAGAGGGGTTGGTAGTATTATTTTGATGAGCCCATCGCCGCTCTATGCTGTTGGATGTATGTGCATTCTTTAGTCCGTTAGTCGCCTTTTACAACACCGAAGGGAAGAGAAAAGTTTGTAGTATTATTTTGATGAGCTTATCGCTGATCTATGCTGTTGGATGTATATGCAGTCTTTAGTCCGTTAGTCGCCTTTTACGACAACCAAAGGAAGAAAGGGGTAGGTAGTATTATTTTGATGAGCCCATCGCCGCTCTATGCTGTTGGATGTATGTGCAGTGTTTAGTCCCTTAGTCGCCTTTTACGACACCTAAGGGAAGAGAGGGGTTGGTGGTATTATTTTGATGAGCCCATCTACGCTCTATGCTGTTGGACAAAGAAAAATATATGTTGGTTTACCAAAGATTCATGCACTAGAAAAAACAACAAAAAACGCAGTCATTTTCGGATTTTTTTTATCCTCACAAATATGTTATAAAACGTCGTATGGCATACGTGCGCTTTGATAATTACAGCCTCTGCTTTCTTGTAGCCCTCGCCTACGGCTCGGTCTAGCAATATCGCCTCGGCTGTAATTTTCATCTTACCGCACTAATATCATAATGTACTATTATGGCACACTGTTCCTTTTTGTAGAATAAAAATGTTGTCAACGAAGGTACTGTTTTTTTGTACCTAAGTAAATCTTTTTAAATAAAGCACAATAAACTTAGAGCTAAATTATCTTTAAACTTAATTTTTCCCCATCATATAAACCAAATTACTTATGGCACAGACTGCTCCTTTTTGTAGAATAAAAACGTTGTCAACATTAAAGCTCCACAAAATAACAAAACTCAACTATGCGAAAGCCATGTTCAATGCAGTTTCATTGTTGGATATGACTGTGGTACACACCCCTCCTGTCTTGTGAGCCTGATGCAGCATTAAATATTGGTATTATTATCATTAACCATGCTTTTTGAAGGTATCCAGAATCTCTTAAGAAATTAGAACAATATCCTACTTACTTAAGTATAGAAAATTGTCATAGATAAAAAGTTAGTAGGTAAGTACCTATCTATTATAAAAAATTGCTTGATATTGTTTTTACCATGTTTCAAACCATGTTTGTTCACCATTCTGAGGAAGTCCATCCACCAAATTATGAGGTAACATTTAAGATTTTTGAATCGTCGTCTCAAATCTGCAAAACCACATAAAAAAAATTTATCTTTATGTCAATACTCTTTATCTAGCAGTTTTAACAATACTGACATTTCCTAGTAAATCCTCATATAATAATAGGCATAATACTTACCTTTATGTAAGTAATAATTTATTTATTAAAACTTACCGTTTGAACATAAGGACTGGTATCTTTTCCTATTATGTGTTACATTTGAGATTTTGTCCCTTTTGGGGAAAAGGAAGAAAATCCCAAACGCAAACTTCAGTGGGTTGTTGTAAAATAAAACCATAAAATGTTCAACAGCTAGGCAGTATATTGTCAACGAACACACACCCTATATTTTGTTCCAAAACAATAAAATCAAATTATAATTTAATTCACTACTATTATCTAAAGGGGGGGTTAGTATCAATTTTTCCTTATTTTATGTTAGGTAGTAATCATTTACATTACTCATTTTAATTTATTGGGTAGAAAATACCAAAAAAAAAAACTATTCAGTCGAAATTGCCCCGACGGATCAATTTCAAATTAAATTCCAATAAATTTTCTAATAATTTTGTCAACTATAATTTACTGTTTAAATTAATCTAAACCTTATTATAAAGATATTACACACCCTAAAACACAAGAAAATCCTAAGAGTCAAAAGTGACCCAGCGGGTCGATGATAATTTTAATTTTAAATAAATTTTATAATATTGTTCCTTCTACTACCTGACCAGCCAGCTAATATTTCAGTGGTAAGCAGCGTTGCCAGATACACTGTAATTACAGCAGATTTACTGTATTTTCACACGATCTACTGTCTACTGTAATACTAAAATTACAGTGTATGGAGAGCACTGTAATTTTTCTACAGGCAAAAATCAAAATAGTTTAATGTAAACTGAACGCAGCCTTTGTGAAAAGAAAAAATAACATGAACTTAACAAAACGGAACTGGCTACTAGAGCCCGCGCCACCTCTCTGCATATGTCACAACCCTTGTTTCTATTGTAATAAGAACGAATATGTCTTACTTTAAACGGGCATGATTAGCGGCGGCGGTGGATACTACGCGGGAATTTCCCGTCATAGACTAAAAACCACTTCTTAGTATTAACCAACCAAATTGTGTCAACAGTATTTTAATTTTGTTTTCAAGCCTATTGGGACTAACTTAAATTAGTATGATTGTAATTTGGTTTCGTATGCAATGCATTACGTTTTTATTTGACTCTTTCAAGTCTTTCTGTGAAACTGGTGCAAGTGGTTATTTTGTTTAAGGACTTGAGAATTTAAAATGCCTAATTCATCTGATGATAGTGATCAAAGCGAACCATTAACTCCAAAAAAAGCAAAAAAGATACATTATAAACAAAAATTCAGAGACGAGTGGTTAAAAGACAATAGTTTCAAAACTTGGCTAAAACGTGACCCAAAAGATCCGTATCGTGCAGTTTGTGTTCTGTGTGATGCAAAATTAATAGCTGACAGAGTAGTGATAATAAGACATGGTGAAGGTGCTAAGCATGTATAAAGAACTACAGCAGCGCCAGCTCAATCTTCTATTGCTACTGCATTTGAAAAGGTTAAACAGTCCGATGATGATAACTGCAAAGCATCTAAGATAAAGTTAGCCGCTTTTATGGCAGAGCATAAAATATCCATGAGGGTGATGGACCACTTAGTTGATTTATTGCCCACTATGTTTCCTGACTCTCAGATTGCAAAAAATATGAAAATGAAGAGAACAAAATGTCAAGCAATAATAAACAATATTCTAGGAGAATCGGAAAAACAAGATTTGTGTGCAGATCTAAAGGAGCAAAAATTCTCTGTTATGATTGATGAAAGCACTGATATCGGAGCAGTAAAAACTATGTGTGTTGTGGTCAGATATTACTGTGCACTAAAAGGTCAAATTGTTAGCAGATTTTGGGACCTAATTCAAATACATGGCGAGGAAAACTCTGCTCCGGTAGCTACCGCCACAGCACAACATCTTTTCGAAGCAGTAATAAAATCCTTGGAGGAAAATTCTATTCCTATCGAAAATATTATAGGATTTGGATCAGACGGGTGTAATACTATGATGGGGTGTCACAACTCTGTTTCGAGTCGATTTAGAGCAAAATATCCCGGAATTATCGTTCTTAAATGTGTTTGTCATTCCCTGCATCTTTGTACGAGTGACGCATGCAAACAGTTACCAGCTGAATGTGAAAAGCTAACACGTGATATTTACAATTATTTTGCGACCAGTAGCAAAAGACAATCGCTATTAAAAGAGTTTCAAGTATTCACAGAAACAGATATACACAAAATTTTGAAACCAGCTCAAACGAGATGGTTATCACTAAGTGCTGTAGTGCAAAGAATTTTAGAACAGTGGAATGCACTAACACTGTTTTTTGATGGAAGGTGGCTTGAAGACAACGAATGTTCCGAAATCCATATGCAGTTGAATGATCCCATAACAAAATCATACTTTTTCTTTTTAAACTGGATGTTACCTAAATTTACTGAAACTAATACGCTATTTCAGAGTGACACTCCAATGATCACAAAACTTAACACTAAAATGAGCGATCTCTTTCACGAACTTTTATCGACATATATGACAACGGCACATATTGCAAACACTGAACTAGAAAAAATTGACCCAACTGACGAAAACAATTTCACAAATTTGGATGACATCTACCTGGGCTTGGGAGTATCTAAACAGTTTTCAACAAATGAAATAGCAGCAGAGAAAAAAAAGGATTTCAAAATGAAATGCCGAAATTTTTTGATTAAAGCGTGCGTAGGCATCCGCAAAAGATTTGCGCTAAATGATCCAGTATTGGTTGGGATATCCAAATTGGATCCTGAAACATGTCTCGATATCTCAGATCGCGATGAATCAATTCAAAATATACTAAGGTTAATGCCAAGGTTGACACCAACTTCTATGATAGAACAACAAGCTTTGGATGACCAATGGAGAAAATTGCCAAAGTAAAAAGCAAAGTTCGATGCTGCAATACGGCCTGATGAATTCTGGCACAAGGTTAGTAACTAAGACTATATATTTTTTTAGAAATATATTTCTTTCGTTTGCAAAATACAATATTTTTAATACTAATGTTGCTTTTTAGGTGAAACAGTTGGACGAGTTCCGCTTGATTGGAAAATACATGCTCAACATCTTGGCTCTTCCTAACTCCAATGCGGAATGCGAGAGAATTTTCAGTCAAATTAACGACACCAAAACCAAGAAACGAAATCGATTAATAACCAGGACAATAAGAGGCAACATGTTAGCGCAACAAACCATTCGGCGTCACAGCACCAGTTGCGTTAACTTTAAACCAACTGAGAAAATGATAAAATCATTTAATTCTGGGATCTACAAAAAAGAAGCGGAAATCGGGCTACATGATAGTGATTGTTTAATGTATAATTATATATAGGTATTATGCTTATTCTAAATTACAAAAGGTGAAATTAAAACAGTATTTTAGTTTATAAAAGTTTCTTGAAATCTACTGTAAAATTCACTGTATTTTTTTTTACTTTTACTGTAATTTTGTCGTAAACACTGTAAATTTGAGCATGAAACACTGTAATATCATTTTTCTGATCTGGTAACACTGGTGGTAAGAGCTATGGTCGTGGGTGGTTGGGATACAACCAGTACCGTCCGGAGTATGATGTTTAAATAAAAATTAAATTACTCCGTCTATAAAAAATATTCAAGTCAATGTTTTAATCAGATTTACCGTATAAAAACCATCAAACGTTTAAAGCCAAGAAACCAGAGAACCGTGGGGTTATACCAAAACACAATTACAATTTATGGGCACCAGGATCGTATAGTCGATCCGAATCTGGAGACGACGTTAACATACAACTTTACAACAATTGTCGAACTCGAAGATCCTCAATAGGTTGATAAGTTTACCAACGCTTGTAAGTTGGAGAGAGTGTATGATAACCTACTTAATAAATTATGGTATTTAAATGAAAATTATTGTAAGGTTAAAGCAAGAAAACTGGTAATTAAAAAACCGTCTACGCCTGCGACTCTAGGCGTTGTCAGCTCGCCTTGCAGCAGGTGGCCGCTGGAATCTCTGACGAAACGGGTCTCGCGTCCAGGCTTTAGGGCCCAGCTCTAAAATCTGGCGGCGAGACGAGCTTCTCAAAGCACCAGGAATTATACGGACAATACGGAGTCTTAGCACTACATTCCACACTTAGGTCAGAACTGTTAAATGAATTTGGTCCCGCAGTCTGCATCAGTCTTAAACTTGAGCTGATACCTATCAGGTTCAAGGACTCGCTACGTAACTGGTGTGTTCCTAGCATCCCTGCGTTGTTGTACAACTAAAGACTATTACTAGTTCTATACTATTCAACATCATTTTTTAATTTGAGTGTTTTTTCACATTTAACTAGGACACAAGGCACAACAAGGCTACTATATTCCACGAAACAATGTTAGTCTATTGTTGGGTGATGGAGTACCCACTTTCTAAAGAGGTCTGACACGTCCGCCTCATGGCTAAGAGCCTTGCGTCGCCTGGCGACAAGAAGTGATTCGGAAACCACCATAATCGATTTTCTGGATTCTTAGTAATAGATGAGTCTAATGAGTCTAAGGTCAACAGAGCTCAAGGGAAACACTTCAGGTCAATGATAAAGTAAGACTTACGCGCTGTGATAACTTATCACGCACGTGGCGCGTGGCGGGACTCTGCGACAGACACTTCGATGTGAGCACGTATCCTAGAAAGAAACCACACACTTGTTGACAATATTCTTATAAGCTAATGACGCCTCAAATCCACTTACATCATTACGACTAATTCATACCTCAGTAAAATCGATCTTAACACATAGTCGTGAAAATGATTCTCTCAGCGTCAATAACTGCCAAAGAATGTCAACATTTCGGCCGGCGATTTATTTCGAAAGTGTCAGAAATTGAAGGGCATCCTCGAAATTTTCCTGCTAAATGTGGTAAAATCTTAAGTGGCGAAATCAAAGTTAAGAAAAACAACCAAAACGTCAAATATGAAGCCTTCCCAACGGGTCCTGGAAATAAAAGAATCTGTCAACAATCAAACTCCATGCATTCTAACAAAACAAATAATGTTTAGCTATGTGAAATCCGTTATTAACCCGGCGTCATTGACGTTGTGTCATATTAACCCGAGGCATTTTTAAGTGTTCATATTTTGTTTTTGCGCCCATTTTTTGACACGAGCGTTCGTGTAGCTGGAGGTACAGCCCCTCTCTACCCGTCCCTTCGGCCCGCATAGTGCGACGCTGCTTGCGCAGCAAGATACACCTGTGTCAAATTAAAACGGGTAATTAGGATCCGGCGTCATCGGTGGCGCGGTACGCGGTAATATTGTGGCTTACTTTTATTCGCTTATTTTGTGTTTAGTGTTAATTTATTTTGTTCTTTTTTAAGTTTTTAGTCAAAATGTCTTTGACAACCAACACAGTAAAAATTTCGGCGTTGCTAGAAGAGTCGGATTCCAAGAGTGAAGAATCCCATGCTGCTTTAGACATTGACATTGAGGACCACTTATCAGCACGTAGTAATAACATCGAAAGTGAACAAGACGCAAGTGATGTGGACTCAGATTCATTGGATAATCTCGACCTTGCATCAGTACGACGGCAAGTACGGCAATTTTTTTTCAAAGGAAAGGATGAAACAATGTGGCAAATGACACCTGTGCTGCGCGGCCTAATGTTCGTACGATTTAAAAATATATTAACTGAAAGACTAGGTGTTACGATTTTAACACCTAGTCTTTCAGTTAATATATTTTTCTCAAAATAAAGCTCAAAGCGCGAAGACTGAGTCAGAATGTTGGAACTTATTCATATCTGTGTAAAATTCAAACATTCACGAATTCATACATACGTGAAAGAAATGAGCTGCGTGTGAGGTTTTGAAGAAATAGGTATATGGGTGAGGTCGAAATAAGTGAAATGGAAGCGTACATAAGATTTTTGTTTCTAGCTGGATTTTATAGAAATTTGAGTGACTTGTGGCAAACAGATGGTACGGGAGTAAACATTTTTAGGCTTGCTGACCATTTGATTTTACTGCAATCATTGCAGCAATTCCATGGCTCTGAATGATGAAGTAGAAGACTGATCTCATTGTATCTGCATGACAAGAAGTTGATTTGATCTCTTTATTCCTAGATAAGATTGTTGATTCCTATTATTACTAAGAAATCTTTACCAAAAACTCAAAATATAGACACGTTGTATTTTGCATGTGTTGTTAAATAATTAATAAAAAATGATTTAAATAATGTTTTACTTTTATTTTTATTTTATTAGCTCAGTGGAGAACCCTTAAACATAGACAGTAATTAAAATTAAGATGACTTCATTAATTTCCTGAAAATTAATCGATGAAATTTGGGTCATCATGATCCGGGGTCACCGTCTTTGAAATTATTTTCACGTCATTAGCGCCGGGTTAACTAGGTTTGCGCACAATTTACAGTATCCATTCTGGCAACACCTGAATTCCATTTTACGCGACTCTCTCACATTCCATCTATAATAAAAATGTTTTAGTTTCTATCATGTTTGAATTTAATTTAATTACCGAAAGTAAATATTATAAATATTAATTTATTTAGTAGTTTATAATCCGAACTGCTTCGGCTACTATTTAATTTAGGTTTTTTATGTGGAACGAAAAGCTGACTGCAACTTCGCTCCGCCACCGCTAGCTGTCGCTACGGTGGCTGTCATTTCGTCTTTGGCGTTATGTCAAATATCAAAATGTAAACACAACATCATAAATTATCTCAATTTATTCAAATCTAATGAAAAGTCTTGCCAAAACGGATTTCCAAGGGCGTATTAATTGAAAATGCAAGAAAAATGTGTCTAGTACTGTATCAGCCAAGGCTACATGTCTATATTATGAAGAAAAAATGGATTTAATTCAAACAATCTACAATGATTATTCACCAACAATGTCTACAGGTAATTGTTAATTTTAATTACTGCGAATCTTTTTCTAGATTAGTAAAGGTAGACAGGGACCTGAATTTACAACGTAACATATGAAAGTTGCTTGTCTGTATAAGATTTATCAGCTTTAAGGGTACAGTCAATAAGTACACCTTACTACACTTAGAGCGTTGCTTTAATGCTCTAAGCCAACACCTGGCAAATTAAATCTTCCTTGGAACCTGTAAAACAAATAGGCAATCTAAGTTATAAATTGATAAATGGACATTATGGATAGGTTAAATTTTATGTTTATACAGAAAGTCCCTTACTGTTGTCTTATTCTTGACCTTTCTTGTCATGATTAAAGGCACTTAGGTAGATTTATTTAGCCAAAATGTTTGTATGGTTGAGAGCCTCCACAAATTGTCATGCAGCAACTTGCTCTTCGTTGCGGAAAATGTTGCATGACAGACAATTATTTAGTCACTCACGTCGCAACAACGATATTAGCATGCAATTCCCGGCAGACCTTAGTTAGATATTTGAAAGTTCGTAAACGAGAACTCCGAGAACTATTCACAAGTACAACAAACTCGGGATTTCGTTAATTTGCTCCAAGCAACGTCGGGAAACATTTCTTCCTTAGCGCCTGAGCACCATTCTTTGATTATTGCAGTCCACAATAGCCCTAAAAAGAGCATTATAAACAAAACTTTCAACAAAACACAACTCTTCCTTCATCAGCTGATCAAACAATCGCCATTTTGTGTGACGATAAGCGGTAATTTTTATCTTCAAGGTTTAAGTGATCGCTAGATTAGCGATTCTTGGCTTGTCAAACTGTCAATTAGGTCTATTTTAGCTTAAATTTTACGACGTAGGTAACTTTTGCATATGTCAATCCCATACATTTTGTTTATCGTAGCGTTTAATTTGTTTGCTAATTGACTAGGCCCTCTGAGATCCGAAAGAAATATTTGAACATTCGGTTAAGATGAAGCTGCGTTTATAGATTAAGGTTTTATATTTTAGCGTTTTATTAACACTTAAATATACTTAAGTAAAAATTTAAACACTGAAATAAGAAGACAACCTCAAGCGGGAATCGAACCACGCACCTTCGGCATTCCGGGCGGCTGCCTTAACCACTTGGCTACCGAGGTCTGGCTTTCAACCGTCGCAATTTGTCAGTGCTTGATGCTTATATCTTTAGTCAACATTTTTTTTTTTTTTTACGCTCACACCAACTATCTAGACCAAGATGAGTATTCTTGTGAAACTCGTTTATATGGTAAGATAAGGGATAAATATACACAAACATAGAAAAAACACCCAGACCCGAAATCAATTTAGAAAAACAGTTTTTCTCTAAATTGACCCGACCGGGGATCGAACCCGGGACCTCAGAGATGGCGACACCATGAAAACCGGTGTACAAACCACTCGACCAAGGAGGTCGTCATTCACAGTCGTCACATTGCTTCATCAAATCTTAGAAATTTTCACCTCTGAGATCCGAAAGAATAATTTTTACAAATATTTGAACATTCGGTTAAGATGAAGCTGCTATGATTGAAGATGATGAAGATGAAAACTACTAAGATTTGATTAAGCAATGTTGACTAAAAACATAAGCATAAAGTACTGACAAATTTCGACGGTTGAATGCCAGACCTCGTTAGCCAAGTGGTTAAGGCAGCCGCCCGGAATGCGGAAGGTGCGTGGTTCGATTCCCGCCTGAGGCTGTCGTCTTTTTTCAGTGTTTAAAATTTTACTTAAGTATATTTAAGCGTTAATAAAACGCTAAAATATAAAACAAATAATGTAATAATGGGGGTTAAAGTTACTCGCGTCCGTAGGTTTACTCTTGACACCCTACACGTGACCCCTGGGTGGTGCTAAATGAGTGACACCGACTGAGTGGTAGAGCCACACTGCGTTGCAGCACGCATTGGGCAGGCTCGCCCGGCGTAATACAACCCTCTCACAAGTAATGGCTTGGTGCTGTTGTGTTTCGTCCGGCCAGTAAGAGTTCCGGAGGCCCCTTCCCCTCCCTTCACAATTCCTATTCCTTCCTTAACCCTATTCCTTTCTTAAAAGTCGGCAACGCATCTGCGATACCTCTGGTTTTGCCATGTGTCCATGGGCGGCGGTGATTGCTTTCCATCAGGTGACCCGCCTGCTCGTTTGCCTCCTTCTCAAATAAAAAATATATAAAAATAAAAAAAAACATTAATAAAATGGAAATAGAACAGTTTAAACAAAAATGCAATCTTTTTTATATACAAAGTATAAAACAAATAAAGCAACGTTTATGTTAAAGGAGAAGCAAAGATTGAAATGTTGAAGACAATTTATGAATCCTCAACATTAAATTGAGAAACGTGCAATCCCATCTATTGCTCATTTAGGAGCTTTGTTTCCAAGCAAGTTTAAAATTAATTAGTAATATTATGATCCTTCTTTATAATACTTTTCCGTCCCATCAATTATAATCCTTGTAGGTATATTTAGTTTTTTATAAACAGTAAAGGCATCTTGTAGTCTACCAACTCGCTTTCAGGCCAAACATCAATAAGTAACCACATATCGTATGTAAAGTTCAGCCAAGTCACAAAAATATTAGACACTAAAGTTTTGCTACTTCCAAAAAATTTTGAAAGTTCCAAATTCCATTTATTTCGCCTTAATTTAATTAACATAAATAAAAATTGGTCTTGGATGGCTACCTTTATACATTTCTGGATACATCTATTGGCCCGCCTTGCATTTTCAGTTTCGTTTAGTCATAGCTAAAAATTTATATTAGGTCGAGCAAAAAGTTTTTATACAGTTTTGAACCAGGCACATTCATAATTTTATTCAATAGTCTTTTTTTAAATTTTGAACACAGAATTTAAAGAAACAAAAGACAATTTGGAGCCTGTTCGTTGATATCAAACAATCGAATACTAAGAAAACTTGATTTTATGTGTTTAATTGGATTTAATTCTTGAAAGTGTGATTTTTATCTTTGTTTTTGCAACAAACATTACTTATTCTTAACATTAAGGTGAGGTTCTATCAATAATCTATGGATACTTCGCCTGAAGTCGCCGCCCAAGCTGTGGCACTTATCCAGGCCGGACACAGCCTCACATTTCTTTAAGTGCTCAACTTAATTTAAGTCGATCTGCGGTCCGAAATGTTTATCGGAGGTACCTAGAGACTGGCGGCTTTGTTCGTCGCCAAGGAAGGCCACGATTTCGGGTCACTACTCAAAGGCAGGATCGATTCATCGTGACGACCAGCTTGAGAAATCGTCATCTTACCTCCATTGAGATACAAAACCAACTTCGCGACTTCCACGGAGTATCTGTGAGCGCTCGAACTGTTCGGAGAAGGTTAAAAGAACGCGATATGGTACCACACAAGCCAGTTAATGGCCCCAAACTACGCGAGCCCACCGAACAGCCCGTCTTCATTTCGCGCGCACTCATTTAAATTGGACTCAGCAGCATTGGAGCCGTGTACTCTTTTCTGATGAGTCTAAAATTACGTTACATGGCAATGATGGAAGGAAGAAGGTCTAACGACGTAAGGGAGAGCGTTTTGCATAATGCTGCTTTGAAGAGAGGGTTGCTTATGGCGGTGGCTCATGGACTGTCTGGGGCGGTATATCCGCGAGCGGCAAAACTCAACTTGAGGTTATTACGGGACCACGGCTGCCAACATTAAATGCTGAAAGGTACATTCGTGAGTGCTTAGAACCTCACGTGATGCCATACGTGGACCATGTGGGCCCCAATTTCCTTTTTATGCAAGATAATGCAAGAGCCCATACGGCCGGCATCGTCAGGAAATATCTTCGGATTGTGAACATCACAGTTATGGACTGGCCAGCCAGAAGCCCAGACATGAACCCGATTGAACACATGTAGGACGAGCTAAAAAGACGTGTTTGGGCTCGTCAGCCAGTTGCCCAGACGATGCAGGAGTTGAAAACTGCCATAGAAGAGGAATGGGTGATGATCCCTCAAAATTTCATAGAGCGGTTGAAAACTCAACAACAAAACTCTATGCCTAATCGTATAAGAGCTGTCGTAGATGCCCATGGAGGCAACACGCGTTATTAAATAAAACCTTTATTTGATAAAACATGTTTTTATTCAAAAATCAACTGCCTTCATCAAGGCGCATACCCGACTTGTTAGGCGTAGCTCCATGTCGTGTGGTATTCAGAATTCAAATTTAAAACAATACGATCGAAAAAGATGGTAAAATGTATCAGGTTTAAAACTGCATCAATAGTTTTTGTTCAATCTAGCAATCATATTTAAGTAGGGGCCATAGAAACCTAAACTCTAACCACATTAAATTTTTCTTTAGTTTCCAATCCTGTGTAAAAATGCACAGACTGATCATCTTCCAATAAATCCTCTAATGAAAACATCCTACAAAATGTTGATGTTTGAGTTGATCGATTAACATTTTGCACACATCTGGAACTGACCGCAACAAAAGCTTCATTTTTAACCTTCTCCTCTTCATTTGAAATTTTAACATGTATGTAACCTAGGTCAGGTAAGGTATCTGTTGCAGATGTATTAAACAATGATTGACCCTGGATCTGTTGATGTCACAGGACTCGGTGGTAACAAACCACGCTGTGCATTACGTCTTTCTTCGCTCTCGCTCAGTTCGGGCTGAAGTTGAAGTTTCTGCAGCGCTATTCCAGGAAAATTGTGTTAGGACCACTGATTTCTTTAAAAATTTACGCCGAAGTGGAAAACCTGTATCAACAAATATTTAAATATATAAATAAATGTTACAACAGGATACTTCGTTTTATAATAAGTAGTATAAAATTGGGAAGTCTGGCGCAAGTTCCCTGGGAATGGATCTAGAGTCCCAGAGTACTGGAGGTCACAGATACAAGAGTACCTGAGTACTCGAGTTTCGGTGAGCAAAACGCCCAGAGGCAGCGCCTCCCAAGAGGCGCTCTTGTTCTGGCGTTTCGCTTATTCTGATCCATTCCCAGAAGAAGCGCGCGTCAGACTTCCCAATTTTACACATTACTTTTTGTATTTTACTGTAGTTAACGTGGTAAAAAATTGAGTACAAATGAACTAATCATGTAAGTATGTGAGGTCTTGTGGCTAAATACTGACAGTAAATCTGAGAACTTTATAGTTCAGGTAGGACATTACAATTTATGTTTATGTAAAATTTTAAACACTGAAAAAAGACGACAACCTCATGCGGGAATCGAACCACGCACCTTCCGCATTCTGGGCGGCTGCCTTAACCAGTTGGCAAGTAAGTGTTTACATAAGTATATTTAAGCGTTTATAAAATGCTAAAATATATAAAAACATTAATCTATGTGTAGCCTACTTTGGGTATAAACACATACACAAATAGCACACACACATATTTACACTAAATATTTATTAAAACCTAAATAACAAAATAAACATTAATAATAACGTAATTCTAACTTATATCTAAAACATACAGCTGATTTACTATATTAATATTTACACCTATATATGTACACTTATATCTACAGGTAATTACTATTTATTTAGCTATTTATATCTACAATAATATTCACACCATAATATCGAGTGTGTATTAGTTAGTCGATATCGATAAACACCTATCGATACGCATGACCATAGGCACTAGTCGTTATCTACGTTCTATTGTTCTTGCCATCTGCGCGCGGGCAGCCGCCGGGGACACATCCAGTCGAGACCTATGTACGACGCGGAGCGCACGCTGCTTTGTCTCCCGCCTTATAAATACCGATGCGTAATACGCTTATTCCTTTCCGCGCTGTGCCTAAAATTCTGTGGTTGTGTTGCTTGCTTGATCATGAAGCAATCCTGTTGATGATTGTCTTCCGTTCAATTGGCTTAAACTTGAAACCGTATACTGCTCTGTGCTTGAAACCAATATTATTTGCCTTCTGTTTGTGATAAAGTGTGTATTGGTGTTTGGACTCATTAAACCACTTAAACCGTAAGTTGGACTATTTATTTCTACCACCTCCAATACCACAGTGGTGACCCCGAATTTGGACAATGGAAAAGGAATTTCGAGATGCACGTGAAACAGCCATGCGGTCAGTCGATAGTGATGGGAACGATGATTCGACAAAAAGTATCGATGTTTTCAAAGTCGGTACTCGACTGCCGCCGTTCTGGCCGGAGGAGCCTGAGATCTGGTTCGCGCAAGTGGAGGGGCAGTTCGCCATATCGGGAATCACCAACGACTCCACCAAATTCCACTACGTCATCAGCCAGCTGGAAAATCAGTATTCCAGAGAGGTAAAAGACCTTATCATCAGCCCACCAACTACTGATAAATATCAGAAATTGAAGACCGAGCTGATCAAACGGCTTACGGCGTCGAAAGAGAAAAAGCTGCAGCAACTCTTGATGCACGAGGAGCTTGGAGACCGAAAGCCCTCGCAATTTCTCCGCCATCTTAAGAGTCTCGCAGGCGTCAACGTACCCGACGATTTCCTGAAGACTATTTGGGTTAGTCGTCTATCGCACGGGATACAGACCGTACTTGCAGGTCAGCCCACATCATCTGCCATCGATGACCTGGCAGACTTGGCTGATCGTATCCACGAGCTGGCTACACCATCACCATCGGTGGCTTCAACGAGTCAAATTCGTCCCGAGTCAGCATTGGACGCGTTGACCAAACAAGTGGCTGAACTCCAGATGCAGTTCCGGAAGTTTGCGTCGGAGAGAAACAGCAGATCCCACTCACGGTCTACCAGATCACCTCACCGTAGATCAGTATCCAGGTCGAAACGCTCTCAATCGAACTATAGAAAGTTTCCGTTATGCTGGTACCACAGCAAGTTCGGGGAGAAGGCCAGCACATGCGTAACCCCCTGCGACTACAAAGCGGGAAACGCCAGGGGCGGTCGATAGTGGCGACTGCTGACTGCCCTACATCATCTACTGGTCGCCTGTTTGCCACGGACCGAGCTTCGAAGGTGCAGTTCCTGGTCGACACTGGAAGCGACCTCTGCGTCTACCCCCGGTCCCTTCTTCGCGATCGTCGTGCCAAGACGGACTACAACTTGTGTGCTGCGAACGGTTCCAGTATATCTACTTACGGTTATGTACACCTTAATTTAGACTTTGGTTTGCGTAGATTGTTTAGTTGGCGTTTTATAGTAGCCGATGTTACTAAGCCGATCATAGGCGTAGATTTTTTAAATTACTACTACCTTATTGTAGATTGCCGTAACAAACGCTTGTTAGATAGTACAACCTCTGTATCCGCTGTAGCCAAAGTAGTCAGTTGTAGTAATATAGCATCTGTAAAGATCTTGACTGGTGAGTCTCGGTATCACAAAATTCTTGACGAATTTCCCGAGATTACCCGACCAACTGGTACACACCGCAACATTACACACAACACCGTCCACCATATTCGCACGACTCCAGGCCCTCCAGTATCTTGTACCCCTCGTCGTTTAGCACCAGACAAATTAAAGATTGCTCAACAGGAGTTCCAGGCCATGCTCGCCAATGGTACAGCTCGACCTTCACAGAGTCCCTGGGCCTCACCTCTTCATCTAGCGCCGAAAAAAGACAACGGCTGGCGTCCCTGCGGCGATTACCGCATGCTCAACGCCCGAACTGTACCTGACAGATATCCGATTAAACACATCCACGACTTCTCGCACAATCTTGTTGGCTGCAAAGTCTTCAGCACCCTAGATTTATTGAAGGCGTATAATCAGATACCTGTCAGTCCTGCAGACATTCCGAAGACCGCAATCACATCACCTTTGGGTCTATTTGAATTCCCATATATAACCTTCGGACTTCGAAATGCGAGCCAAACCTTTCAAAGGTTTATGGATGAGGTCACCAGAGGGCTAGATTTTGCCTATTGCTACATCGACGACATCTTGATTTTCTCAAGAGATGAGCAGCAGCACGAGCAGCACCTTCGCCAAATCTTCAGCAAGCTGAAGGACTACGGCATGCTGGTAAACACTGCTAAGTGCGTCTTCGGTGTGCCCGAGGTAACATTTTTAGGTTACGCCATCTCTGAAAGCGGCTCTAGACCATTGGACTCCAAGGTGCAGGCAATTAAAGACTTCCCGACTCCAACTACTGTGCGCCAGCTCAAGGCATTCCTAGGCATGCTCAATTTTTATAGGAGACTTCTTCCCCGAGCTGCCGAAATCCAGGCTCCCCTACATGCATTGTTGACAGGTTCTGTAAAAGGGTCACAGCCAATCGTTCTGACAGATGATACCCTCACAGCCTTCAACGCGTGTAAGAACAGCCTTGCAAATGCTGCCTTACTAGCACACCCTGACTGTGCCGCCACACTTGCCTTGGTGACAGATGCCTCCGATAAGGCAATCGGTGCAGTCCTCCAACAACACAAGGACGGAGCGTGGCAACCATTAGCCTTCTTTTCGCGAAAGCTCAGCCCGTCCCAGGTAAAGTATTCACCTTACGATAGGGAGCTGCTCGCCATTTACGAAGGCATTAAATATTTCCGGCATATGCTCGAAGCCCGGCACTTTGTCGTCTACACTGACCATAAGCCGATCAGTTTCGCATTCCATGAAAGGAAGAGAAACTGTTCGCCTAGGCAGTTCAGACATTTAGACTTCATTGCCCAGTTCACGACCGATATCCGACACATATCTGGCAAGGATAATGTAGTCGCCGATACCTTGTCGCGGATCGAAGAACTGGGCGCACCAGTCAACTTCGAGGCCTTAGCCCAAGGTCAATCATCTGACCCAGAACTACAGAAACTGCTCTCTGGTGAAACATCCCTGCGTATTGACAAATTGACAGTTCCTGGAAGTCGTGTTCCCCTGTACTGCGACGTCAGTACAACGACTCCTAGGCCTTTTGTCCCAAAATACTATCGCAGACAGGTTTTTGAGAGCCTGCATTCATTAAGTCACCCTGGTGCCAATGCATCTGCAAGACTCGTTGCAGAGCGATTCGTCTGGCCCGGGGTAAGAAAAGATTGTAGGGAGTGGTCCCACACTTGCTTGGCTTGTCAAAAAGCTAAGGTGAGTCGTCACGTCAGCGCACCTCTAGGCACTTTCAACTTGCCTCGCATTCGGTTTAGGAAAATCCATATAGATCTGATTGGCCCATTACCAGTCTCGCAGGGCTATCGGTACTGTCTGACGGCCGTAGATCGGTTTACCCGGTGGCCGGAAGCAGTGCCGATAGAAGACATAACTGCGGAAACCGTGGCTAAAGCACTTCTGTCAATATGGATCGCTCGATTCGGTTGTCCGACAGACATTACCACTGACCGTGGCCGTCAATTTGAATCGGCATTATTTCAGTGTCTGTCGAAAATAGCCGGATTTGAGCACAAGCGGACTACTGCATACCATCCGGCGTGCAACGGCATGGTGGAACGTTTTCACCGACAACTGAAAGCCGCAATAGTCTGCCACGCGAACGACAGATGGACAGAGTCTTTGCCATGGGTTCTTTTAGGTATACGAAGCGCCTATAAAGAGGACCTCCAAAGCTCTTCTGCAGAACTCGTATACGGAGAGCCTTTAAGGTTACCAGGCGAATTCTTCGAACCTGCTGACGGTGGTACGACCGATTTATCCGAATTTTCTGCACGCCTGAAACAAATTGCCACAAAACTACGCCCTACACCAGCTTCACGTCATTCTAAGCCTAAAGTATTTGTGTATAGAGAATTAGCCACCAGTGATCACGTGTTCCTTCGCGAAGGCGCATCACGTGGTTCTCTCCAACCGGCATACTCAGGCCCACACAAAGTATTAGCAAGGGATGACAAAACTTTTAAAATCCTTCAGAAGGGTAAAGAGGTCACGGTATCGATAGACCGCGTTAAGCCGGCCTTCACATTGTCTGACCAAACCGAACCTGAACCCCTACCAGATGTTCAGAAAGAATACACAACACGCTCTGGACGCCGGGTGAAGTTTACAAATTTTTATCGCCCTTGACGGTCTCTGGAGGGGGGTGGTGTAGCCTACTTTGGGTATAAACACATACACAAATAGCACACACACATATTTACACTAAATATTTATTAAAACCTAAATAACAAAATAAACATTAATAATAACGTAATTCTAACTTATATCTAAAACATACAGCTGATTTACTATATTAATATTTACACCTATATATGTACACTTATATCTACAGGTAATTACTATTTATTTAGCTATTTATATCTACAATAATATTCACACCATAATATCGAGTGTGTATTAGTTAGTCGATATCGATAAACACCTATCGATACGCATGACCATAGGCACTAGTCGTTATCTACGTTCTATTGTTCTTGCCATCTGCGCGCGGGCAGCCGCCGGGGACACATCCAGTCGAGACCTATGTACGACGCGGAGCGCACGCTGCTTTGTCTCCCGCCTTATAAATACCGATGCGTAATACGCTTATTCCTTTCCGCGCTGTGCCTAAAATTCTGTGGTTGTGTTGCTTGCTTGATCATGAAGCAATCCTGTTGATGATTGTCTTCCGTTCAATTGGCTTAAACTTGAAACCGTATACTGCTCTGTGCTTGAAACCAATATTATTTGCCTTCTGTTTGTGATAAAGTGTGTATTGGTGTTTGGACTCATTAAACCACTTAAACCGTAAGTTGGACTATTTATTTCTACCACCTCCAATACCACATATGTTTATATTATTGTCTTAGACTAATAATTTAGTCTATAGTACATTAAACATATTTTAATTAACTATCCAAGTGTTATACAAGATTGTCAAACATTATAATGACAGTGTTTTGTAGGGTAGGTATTAGAAAGAAAATCTCACAAAAGTATTACCAATTACACTTTATTTAATTGAATAATAATATACAGATTGTTTACATATTATCAATATAGTTATGTGACACCTATGTGACACCTATTTTTATGACTAATATTTTTTACGAAGTCACATAAATAAACAAAGGATCATAAATTTTCCTTATCATATAAAATTAGTTCCGCATTAGCTACGCTTGAGAAAGTTTTATTGCTATGTTTTTACGACTTCACACGAAGCTCAGCCTAGATAAGGGATTTTCCCCCGCCGATCTGAGGCATATATAAGCTAAACATTCGCAAGCTGAGACCATTATTAGTTCTGTCGTCTGAACCGTCTGACCATACTATTGTAACTTAGTATTAGAGTCAAAGTTATTAAAAGTATAATTTTCATCAAATTGATTTACATTAAGTCGAACTCTCGATATATTGGTCTGAACCCACCTCGCACGAAGTACCTGAACCTGGCGAACACTTAACTGGCGCAGTCGGTAGGATCATCAACAAGATTCGTCGGAAACACGTTCTTGAAGAAAATAACCCTGAGCATACTACGAAGAGCCAAGCCGAGTGAGCAACCCGCCAAAGAGAAGACTCCTTGACGAGCGAGCACCTCTTCGGGACAACACACCGAGCACTCTTCACGTCGGTTCCAGACTACTGAGGTTCGAGGTTCCAGTTACCACATCGGGGACGACTCATCAATCAAGACTCCGTTAACTACACAGACACTTAACTAGTAATCGGTAGGGGACATAAATCTAATCTCCTTCCTTAACTAGTGCAACCTGTAATGAATCAATGAACGATCCCAACCATCCCGGACGTGAATGTGAAAGGCAAAGAACTCTACTTGTAACCCTTTTGACACTTCTTAAAGATTTCATAAAGAAGTTAGCTGAGTTGCACTCTCACTATCATTATTTACTTTACGTTTGTGAAACATATCATAAACGACTATAAGTTGGTGATACACTTAAAATCACCCAGATAAAGTTCTGTTTTTATATAAAAATAATAAGTTGGTGATACACTTAAAATCACCCAGGCTCAAGTAAACCTGTAATTGAATTATTGTAATAAAAATAAGTTGGAGATACACTTAAAATCACTTAGGCTTAAGTAAACCTGTAGATAATTGAATTGTAAAGAAAAATAAGTTGGTGATAGACTTAAAATCACCCAGGCTCAAGTAAACCTGTAAGTAATTGAATTGTAAGAAAAATAAGTTGGTGATATACTTAAAATCACCCAGGCTCAAATAAACCTGTATTAAAATAGTAAGAAATTAACACATTTAAAGTTTAGAATAATTATAAATCTATACTTATGTAATATTGTAATTTTGTGTGTGTGTATATAATATAATTCGAATGTTAGTTTACGTGCGTAAAATAGTATAATTTGACGTAAAATAGTATTATTTGATTGTTAATTTGTGTTTGTAATGACGGGTAATAAATCCCCAGTAAGTAAGAAAGCTAAAAAGCAAGCAATTAAAATGTCTTTTAAAAATATTGAGATAATACCATCCGAAGTAGCGAACATTAAACCGTTATTCGATGGTAACACAAGGCAAAAGGCCTTTTTTCTTAGAAAATGCGATTATATACTGTCGTTATTTAAAGGTAACAAAGAACAGGAGGAATATAATTTGCAAGTAATAACTAGTCGACTTAAGGGAGACGCCGCTAGTTTAATAAGTAAAAGGGAGGATATTAAAACATATGCAAACTTTAAAAAGTTAATTAGCCAACACTTTGGGGTATCCACGTAGTGAGGAATGTATAGCGATAAAACTAGAAACCGCTAGGATCAAACCAAATGAAAGCTATTTACAATTTTGCAATAGATTACAATCAATTAGAAGCAATCTTTTTCTAAATTTAATAACTTTGATAATGAAGGCTTACGCGAAAATAAAATGCTAATTTTTAATCAAACCGCCCTTAACGTATTTATGTATAATTTACCTAAAGATATGACCAGGATAATTATATTTCATAATGTGGAAACGCTGGAGGAAGCTTTAGAGATAGTTTTAGAAGAAGAAAACTTTTAAATCCAGTATAAATTAAAGCATAGAGCAAATACAAATCAAAATTTTAATAAGAAAAATTAACAATTTAATAATAATGATAACTCTAGAAACGATATTTGGAAACGTCCATTAACTGTAGAGCAATGTAAGCCTTGTGGCAGTCCTACGGGAATGTATAAAGGAAACACTATTGTTCGCGAAACTTTCGTTTACTAGGCGAAATGATTAAAACTAGGTACAAATTCGGAACTAGCCTAAGTCTAGCCTACGTTACGTTATGACCTAAGTGCGCGCGCGAGGCAAAGTTTGGGCGTGCATTCGCCGTCGGTCTTACCTCATGGCCCAAAAAATTAATGCGTGACTTGCCAAATTCACACTTAGCGGTATTGATAAGCATACCGTACTCATTCAGGCGATGAAACAGCTGTTGCAGGTGCTGACAATGCTAGGATTCTGACCTTGAGAATATCAGAATATCGTCAACGAATCCATAACAGAAAGGCAGGCCTCGCAGCGCCTCATCGATCAACCTCTGGAAAGTTTGAGCTGCGTTGCGCAACCCAAACGTCATAACCGGAAATTCAAAGAGCCCGAACGGCGTTGTGATGGCAGTTTTCGTTATATCGTCTGGATTTACTGGTACATTATGGTAGGCTTTTACTAAATCTACCTTCGAATAAATTGTGCTACCCGCAAGATGATGGGCAAAGTCCTGGATATGCCGAATTGGATACTTATCCGGGATGGTTCGGGAGTTCAAAGCTCGGTAGTCTCCACAAGGACGCCAGCCGCTGTCCTTCTTGGGCACGAGGTGTAAAGGTGACGCCCACGCGCTCTCAGAACGTCCGTCTCGTGGGATACCAATGCGAATGGTATACCATTGCATAACATGTCCTCGAACTCCTTCTGTGCTATCTTCAGCTTATCAGGCGGTAACCGACGCGGGCGAGATGAAACAGGCGGCCCAGGCGTGGTCCTTATGTGGTGCACGGTATTATGTTTGACTACCCTCGAGTTGCCAGCAGGTCTTGTAATGTCTGGGTACTCACGTAAAAGCTGATGGTATTTGCTGTCGCCGGCCACAGACTTGACTGATGCCACGTTTGCTGCCTTTACTGCTGGTTGAGCTGTTGTCGAAAGCGATGTGAGCCCGTCAACCAACCGGTGGTTCCTCAGATCTACAAGTAAATTATAAAATCTGAGAAAATCTGCACCTATTATAGGTTTTGAAACTTCTGCCACGACAAACCTCCATCGAAAAACGCGGCGTAGCCCCAAGTTGAGCTGCAGGTGGATCCAGCCGTAGGTAGGTATGCATGATCCATTGGCGGCAAATAATTCGTAATCTGCTCTTTGACGTGGCTGCTTTAGTGCTGACCGGGGGTACACGCAGAGATCAGAACCTGTGTCGATCAAAAAACACATTTTAGAATTGTGGTCAGTAATAAATAAACGGCTCGGTTTAATTAGGCAGTCGTTGGCCGCTATTTCCGGCTGCCGTTCTCGTTTAAAGCCTTCTTTGTAGGGTATGAACATGGCCACGTGCATTTGAGCGCGCTGTCGGCAAATCGGTTATGAAACCAACAGTATCCTTCTATTCTGGGCCTAGATTTCGAGCGTGAGCTACTGCGATTTCGGTATGGTGTCGCACCACGTGGCGCGTGCACGTGTCTACTATGAATACGTGAACGGGTTACCTGACTTTGCAGCGATGCCACCTGTCGCGTCAGTTCCTCGACCTGTTTCGACATCTGGTTCATGGTGTCGCTGATCTCGTGGCGTGGCCCAATGCTGGCAACCGTCGGTGAAAGTGGCGCGATGTCATGTATTCTATCGGCTAGCTCCGCCACTGCTTCTAATGCGGTGTCTGTCTGTGATGCTATTATTGTTTGGATATTGTGCGGTAAACGGCTTGCCCAAAGCGTTCTCAAAAAAGAATCTGGAATGTTCTGCCCCGCTAGCGTTCGGAGGTGACGCAAAAACTGTGACGGCTTCCGGTCCCCGAGTTCTTCGTGAACGAGTAACTGCTTCACCTTCCTTTCTTGTGATTCCGATAGCCTTTTAATTAATTCCGTTTTTAATTTCTCATAGCGGTTCTCCTTTGGAGGGTTGGTTATAATATCTTTAACCTCGGCGGCGTGTTGGTGATCGAGTTGCGCGATTACGTGATAAAATTTTGTTGCGTCCAACGAAATACCGCAATCCGCCCTCAATCTGGGCAAACCATAATGCCGGCTCTTGTGCCCAAAACGGCGGCATTTTCATGCCCACCTTATATACCCCGTGGCTTGCATCGCGGCTTCCGTTGCGATCTCGAAAGTTCTCGAACTTCGTAAAAAAAAATTATGTAGGTAGATTGAGATTACGGCCGAACGAAGTGAAATCGCGCGTCCCGGCGCGCGGCGTCGCCTAACTATACGATCGCTTAACTATTACGAGCAACGATAGTTGATGCGGACGTTATTATTCGCGTGCTTCTATCGTCGGGGTCACCAATGTAGCAGTCCTACGGGAATGTATAAAGGAAACACTATTGTTCGCGAAACTTTCGTTTACTAGGCGAAATGATTAAAACTAGGTACAAATTCGGAACTAGCCTAAGTCTAGCCTACGTTACGTTATGACCTAAGTGCGCGCGCGAGGCAAAGTTTGGGCGTGCATTCGCCGTCGGGTCTGGAGGCCAATTCTCATTTTTCGAGATGTAGTCTCGAATCGAGTTTTGATTTCGATCTTTATCTCGACCATAAAATCTCGTTATTAACATTTTGTTCACGAATCTCCTCTTCTCAGCACTAATCGACTTCGAGTTTGATTCGAATTCGAACTTTATCGAGTGGTAATCCAATTTAGTTATTCTGAACATCTCGAACTCGACATTTCTCGAAGGAGAGCCGCTCGAATTGCTTCGAGTGGTCGGCAGTGGTCGAGACGTAATTTCGACTACGAGAAGCTAATGAAACGTTAAATAGCGGCGAAATTACGGTGGATAATTTCCAATTTTGTCGTGGAAGTGATTTAAAATATTGAGAGAGCTCGCTCTCTTTTTTTTAAAAGGTGGAAGAAAAATTTCCACTCCTTAACTGTATATCGGCTTCCAACGTTTGTAGAAGAAGCTGCTTCTGCTGTGGCGTTGGGTATTTTTTGTTGACATTGTGACATTGTGTGTGTCTTGTGAATACTAAAATGATCGTTTCGTCACCAAACAAGCACACAACCACAAACAAAAAACATTAAATTTATCGACGATACGTCACGTTTTAAACAATACAAGTTGTTTAAGGAAATTAAATTTGATCACAACAAATATAATGATTTTTCGATACTTATTAAAAATTTACTTCTTTAATTAAAAAGCAGGTTCAATACATTTAAATACCTTTACAGTAAAAATATTTGAGGTACATAGTTGCAACCGGTTTAAAACCGGATGAAACGTGTGAAACGGAACGCATCCCGAGTTGATTGCATTAAAAAGAATGGCAATATTTATCAAAAAAAAACTCGAAGTCTATTTTGATTAGCGCTGAGAATAGGAGATTCGTGAACAAAATGTCGATTATCGAGATAGAGATCGAAATCAAAACTCGATTCGAGACTACATCTCGAAAAATGAGAATTGGGGCCCTGGATCGAGACCGCTGCGGAGTGTCGCGATCGAATGGCAGCTTCGTGCGCGGGCGCTCGCCAGGAGGCGGAGCCCAGAGAACAAAAGACCAGATAAGGAAAAGTGTCAAGTTCGAGCGTTTTTCGTGATATAGCTGCACGCCCTGGCTTTGCCTGCGCAACTTAAACATTTTATTAATAAAGTTTTATTTTCATAAAAATTACTTTAACAGAACTAAGTAAAGCTTAAGCTTCAACGAGGTACTGTCTGGGCTTACGTCGCGTGTGGCGGTGTGTGAGAGTCACGTAGACCAACTTACCGCCCGCATCAATAAGTTGGAGAGCCGTGACGGCGATTGCCCGGTAACTGACAGCCACTCGGCGGCCTTGTTGTCTACTGTCGAGTCGTTGAAAGCCGAATTGAACGAGCGTGATCAAGAACTTCTGCTAAATGACATCGAGATATCATGTATACCCGAGCAAAAGGGAGAAGGTACGCAGCATATTGTCATGAGCCTGGCAAATAAGCTTGGAGTTCAGCTGGCTCAGCAAGATTTGGTTAGTGCTACGCGTGTTGGCCGTACACCTGAGCCAAATGGAAACAGTGGAACCTCTAGACCGCGACCTATAGTTGTTCGCCTGGTGCGTCGCGCGGTGCGTGATGAACTCCTACAGGCGGCCCGTGTACGTCGTGGTGCCACCACCGAGGGACTCGGCTTGCCGGATCCGCCCCGTCGATTCTACCTTAACGAGCGATTGACCCGTGCCAACCGTCTTTTCTTCCGTCGCGCCAGGGAGATTGGAGCACGCCTGGATTGGCGTTTTATCTGGACAAGAGATGGCAAGATATTTGCACGTCGACACCCTGGAAAGGAAACTCCCCGTCACCGCTTGCGCACGGAGTCGGATCTTGTTAGGGTTTTTGGCCCGGACGCTGTTAGCTCGACTGAGGCCGGCTCAGTTACAATTGCTACCTAATGTTTTTACTTTTATGAGCTATATGTTGAGTTATTTAATTGAATTAGTTAGTAACATAAATAAATTTAAGTTGACATAATCTTTAGATTTAGTCACTAGTAGTGTCACACCATGCTTAAATAAGCTTTGTCGACGAATCCTTCTTTGGTGAAAGATTCTGTCGTCGATTCGCTCATGAATGAATCGTTCTGTCGGCAAAACGTTTTTAGCGGAAAGGTTCTGTCGTCGATTCGCTTATGAATAAATAGTTCTGTCGGCGAATCGTTCGTAGTTGAAAGGTTCTGTCGTTGAACAGATCATAAACGAAACATTCTGTCGACTGCCCATCTGGCAGAGAAACGTTTGTCGGAGGTATGTTTCAGAATCCTTTCACACACTCAAACTAATGTCTGAGAAATTCAGAAAGAAAGTTTAGTCTTTCTAGCAGAGCCCTTTGTAAGTAATTAGAATGAATACAAACAGAAAAAGCGTACCACTTTTATGTATGTAACTCAAAGCTCTTCACGTTTTACGAAGTTTTGATACACAATTTATTATATTAATAGTAAATTGTATTAAGTTAGGTAGTAACTCGGTAAAGTAAGGTCAAAAAAATGGATACGGAATATAAAACACAACTGATTTATTGTTAGGAACATGTTGTTTTAATTTAATCAACTAAGCAGGTCGCAGTCAATTAAATAAATAAAAACACAAACAACAATATAGGACAGAACAAATTATTGTAACACACAACAATACTAAATAGGTACCTCATACTTTACTAATGTTATTATTGTCTGATATAGATTATGCAATGTGCTATGATTTTATTGTTTTTTTATTTGATTAATTGCGACCAGCTTAGGTTAATAAATTAAACAATCAAAGCATTGCCACTAGTTTTATGAGTCTAAGCTCGCGGAGCCCCGCTGGATTGAAACACATAAGAAAAGTATAGGGCATTATAGTAGCAACTCTAGCATGTCAATTTTGAAACCCTCGATCTCGGTCTATTAGGGTAGGCTAAGCAAGCGGTCTTTGATCCAGAGGTGCCGCATTAAATTGCCAGCGGGTAGCTATCTTATATTTGTGTACTTGGTATGGTTGATGGTAAGGCTTATTAAGTCCGCGTGTCTAGCTACCACCATCTTATCTAAAGTCTGGCGCTAACGACAAAGTGAATTAATGGCATTGCTATGTTCTGATAGTTTAGAGATAAGATAGCCAGTTCCTGTGGTTGAGGATTCTGGATGAAGTTCGATTACACCTACGGCCTTATCACGCTTACAGTCAGGTGAGATTTAGGACAAGCTCTTACCCGTAGTTGATAAAAAACACGATCCGATCAAAATCTAAATCTATAATCAAATCAAGATCGAAAGTCAAAATCAATAAGATCAAGGTCTAGGAGTTATTAAATCAGCATGCTCTAAATTCGACTCTACTGGAGCGTAAGAGAATCGACACCCTCCTGTTGACAAACGAGTAGCAATTTGACATACAAATTCTCGTATTCATAAACGTGATTAAAACTCTCACAAGGCACTCGGATAAAACCACATACTGATATTTAAACACTCACACCAATAATTTATAGTCAATCACAGTTAAAACGATATTCCGTACATTTTTGACAAACCAACAAAAACATTAACAAAAGTTTACACTAGACACGTGAACCTAATTTATCAACTCCTAATCCTTTCTTATCAAGATTTTACTTACTTTTAAAATAATTGATAATAAGTAACTGCACTACTAAACCAACAAAAACATTATACACGTTTACTCTAGCTAGACACTTTACCTTTTTTGTAAACTTATCCTTGTTTATCAAAACACAGCGATATACTAGCAGTAGAGAGATACCTACTCACCTTTAAAAATTATTATCACAATTATTGAAAGCAACACTCGCCGCGGTTGAGGATACTACTATTTTTTTAGCAATCGCGAGTCAAGTAGCCCTGTTTTGAGATAACGTGGGTTTGATCCGAGATAGTCGTACTACATGACTGCTGACTGGCGAATGACCGATTGGCAAAATGTTGGCATTGCTTATCGTACCTACGTACAACGACGTCAACGACCAGCGGATCTATCGGCTAAAAAATATGGATATGGACATGGGCTTCATTTGACATTTGAAGCCCATATTTTGTCCTTATATAGGCATATTATGCGATTCAAATGTCAAATGAAGCCCATGTCCATATTCATATTTTTTAGCCGATAGGGTAGCAGTACTGGACCATCGTGGTGGGTTTCTATCTCCATGTGCTGTCCATGTGGTTAGGTCAGTGCCGTTAGGCTATGATATAAATTACCTATGTAAATGTTATGCCTTTGAGTTTATGAGATTTCTCCTTGTTTTAGTTTTTTGATGTGATTGATTACTTTGTAATAATTATTAACCAAATTGTTGTGGTCGTTGCCTATACTGCCTACACCTCCGGAAAACAGTCGTGCTGTATTACATAAGTACATATAAGTATATAAGTATTGTAATAAACTTCAAATAATTGTAAAAATATACCTTCAATTTATTTGTCTTACAAGAATCAGCTAAATAGGTGCAGTCGTTCTGAAGTGATGCGCGAACATACATGGTGGCAATTGATTTTTATTTATCCACATAAGCGTCTAAGCCTGTATAACACCACATATTATAAGTCTGTGGTATACACAATATGGCGTCTAAGGCTGGCCTCACACAGCCGGAATTCGGAATCTTAATTCAGAATCTGAATTAAGATTCTGAATTCCGGCACCTTGACTCACACATTCTTAAAAATTCAGATTGATCAGTAGTCTTGTGATTCCCGGCACATGCAAACGTCTCCGGGACGTTAACCGCTTGCTGTGTCAACCAGAGGTGCCATTTTTTTTTGATAAAAATGTGATAGGCGCTTACAAATTACCGCGGACCCCGCACCGCGCAACACCCGCGAGGGCCCGGAGTTTTTGCTGACCGCCTAACCCCCCTTAACGACTACCATCTTACGACAACCGAGACCAACAGCTTTACGTGCCTTTCAAAACGTTTTTTTTAATATTAGTAGGAGTCGCAGATGCCTTTAAGAAAGGACTATTCCTTTCTTAAAGGCATCTGCGACTCCTCTGGTTTTGCATGGGCGGCGGTGATTGCTCTCCCTCGTTGTCGCCTGCTCGTTTGCCTCCTTCTAATATTAAAAAAACGCTCCCTTACCTAGGGAGAAATAGAAATTGTGAGGGGGGGGAGGGGAAGAGACTTCCGGAACTCTCACTGGCCGGACGAAACACAACAGCACCAAGTGCCATTATTTCACGCCGGATATTCGTAAGAGGGTGGTATTACCCCGGGCGAACCAGCCCAATGCGTGCTGCAACGCAGCGTGGCTCTACCACTCATTCAGTGTCACACATTAAGTACCACCCAGGGGTCACGTGTAGGGTCTCAATGGTGAACCTACGGACGCGAGTAACTTTAACCCCCAAAACGTGTTGAGCTCAAACAAAAAACGACTACTTCAGTCAGGTGGTCATTTTCATCGTTTCATTATCTTAACCCCTCATGCGACACAAACCAGACACAATGGAAATGTCAATTGCTTTGACCTCTAAACCAACTGGTTATGCCAAACAAGAGGTTAAAGTGTAATTGAGCATTTTTACGCAAAAAAGATTTAAAAAATACTTCTAATTGCTATGTTATTGTGCAAAATCTTATCTAAATAGATTAAGATATCTAAGTCTATTTAGATAAGATTTAGCACACGAATAGATTTTTTATTTATTACATTGTAATGCTAGCTAAGCAGTTTCGCATTGCTAAGTTACCATATTCACGGCGGTGACGTAATTAGATGGGTGACCAAATACCCATATTTTATTGGTGATAAAAACATTTTTCAATTTAAATATACATACTAAAAATCAATTCAAAATTTTATAATTCAAAGTTCAAAAAATTGCAAAATAATTCGAGTCATTCAAACTTTGTTTTTCTAGGTACACCATTAAAAATAAAAAAATATCTTTCATACGATTCTGAAACATACCTCCGACAAACGTTTCTCTGCTGGATAGGCCGTCGACAGAATGTTTCGTTTATTAGTTGTTCAGCGGCAGAACCTTTCAACTCCGAACGATTTATTCATAAGCAAATCGACGACAGAACCTTTCCACTAAGAACGTTTCGCCGACAGAACGATTCAATCATGAGCGAAACAACGACAATCTTGCAACAAAGAAGGATTCGTCGACAAAGCTTATTTAGGCATGGTGTGACACTTCCTAATAACTAAATCTAAGGATTATACGTTTTGAAAGGTTAAATAAAAAATATTTGCAAATGAAAATAACTTTTATTAACAATTATATTATTACATAAACAATATGATTATTGCCAAAACAAAAACACAACAAATCAACTATGATTAATGAAAACAATTCTAAAGTTCATAGGACACATTATTTTGTTTAATTAAATAAGAAATGTGCGCCCAGCCATTTAAGTAGATTTTTATGTCCATATCAGCCTTTTCTGACAAATGATGGGTAATCCTATCTTAGTAATTTTATATTTTTCTCTTACGCGTTGGTTCCGAGGAATTAATGAGTTCGATAGTGCATTCTGTGTGCTTTTGTTCTTTCTGGAACTCCACTATTGTTTTGAAAATGTTTTATTTTTGCCGGCCTAATAAGGTATTTCACCTGTTGTGCTACGACTCCAGCGTATTTTAAGATAATGGTATATGTGAAAGTTGGCTGTCATGTACTGACCACATCCTTGGAGGAAATATTGGTGGAAGCAGTTTTACTGTCATTTTGGAGCTAATGTAATTTTGTAATTCTCGATGATCCATTGACATAAAAATATTCAAATCATCGCATCACTTTCTTACCTTCATCAGGTATAAAACTTCATGTTTTATTATATCAAGCACATTGAGAATTTCTATTGGCTCTAAAAATGCCGGTGCACCAATATGTCTCATTTTATAGGCAAAAACTAGATCACGTTGTAACGTTTTGCGAGACCGGCTGATTGAATGTGACGCCATATGCTTTGGTTCAAATGAAAAAAAACAAAGTTTATTTAAGCAGTCTGGGAAAACCATTTTTATAGCTTTCATTGCTGCGCGTTCAAAATCGGTAAGAATAATTTGTGGGCACAAATTTATAATCCATTTGTTTAGTGTGTGTCTTTTTACGATTTCTAAAAATATTTCATAACATTTTACAGTTTTATGTGAAGGTAAACCATAAATTAAAAGATGTACTTTATGCATGCCGTTTGGAGTTCCGACTATTGCATGTATGGAATATATTTGGCTAAACGGGGAGAGGCAACAGGTAAACGTTCCATCCATCAGCCAATAATTTGCTACACTTAAGAGTTTGCAATTCTCATTTGTGCCAAATATGATTACGGATTCTTCATTATGAGTATAGTGAACGATAAGAAAAATTTTATTACCTATTTTGGTTAATTCATTGGGAATCACAACAGCATGTATATCGTTGGAAATACTAGGTATCTTGAATGCAGCGTTGAACCATTTGTGAGGGTGCATCCATTAAATAGTGGGCTTTTTGTTTAATATTAGCTTTTAAAGTTAATTCTATATATAAATGAACACGTTCAACATTTTTTATAATAATAATAATTTTTGGTACATACTGTTGAAATAGCCACATTGCGCCGAGTAGAATCTTTTTTCGTACACCGCCAGTAGAACTTCGTATTTCGTATTCTGTTTAAATGATAGGAATATCCTTCGTGAATCAATAAATCTTTATCGCGTCTTGTCTTTACAATTAAACATTCACCCATTTTTAACAACAAATCTAAACCTTACATTAACACGTTGGTAATTGATTTCGGGAAGATATGTAAGAACGTAATGAGGCACGTTGATAGGTAAAAATTTGAGGACTAGCCACATTTTCATATTTAATTGTTTTCGTTTAGAAATGCGAACATGCGAACATGCTTAATATCACGTATGTCTATAAAACTATCAAGAAAAAAAGAAAGACAATTCATTTTCTTAGACATTTATGATGATTCACCTGTTCTGTGTGATTATATATCTCGAGAAAGATTTGGATTTTAGCTAATAATTAAACACCACATTTATTGATTCTAAAAATGCAAATATTTTCTAACCTTTCAAAACATTTATCTTTTTTTGAATGTATCTTAGATCGTTTGCCTTTACATATTTGTTTTAAATATTTTAATCTACAAATATTTATTTTTTGCTGCTTGGGAGTTCTGCTTTTAGCAAGTATATTATTTGTTTGCTTCGGTGATTCGTTTGATTCGGTGCTTATTTTTATTGTTAAAACATAATTTAAAACTCTTAAGAGATCTTAAGAGTTTTAAATTATGTTTTAATTGTTATAATAGATTCGTATAATATTTCATGTCAATATTTTTACAGTGGATTTTTTAATAACATTGTACGTTTCATGTTTTATGCTCTTGAGTATTGTCACCTGTATATGTTAAAAAAGTTTTTAACCAATTGTAAATATGTTCAAGTGTTCTACTCCTACGTCGTTCAATTTATTAAGCATAAAAATTTGAAAATTGGCCTTTTAAATCCGGGGTCACTCGGTACGCGGCACGATGAGTTTCTCATAGCTATGCAGCGGCATGCGGTAGATATAATGGCAGTCAATGAAACGTGGCTCAGGACTGGCGAGGAAGCGCGTGCGCCGTCACTACCTGACTACAAGCTGCGTCATGTGCCTCGAGACACGGGGGTGCGCTCGCGCGGCGGCGGAGTTGGTTTTTACCTCCGCCGCAGTATCTATGCCCGTACACTGCCACACCCGCATGCCCCTGCCGTAGAGCAAATGTGGCTCAGCATTAAGCTCAACGGTCACAAACTTCTCGTGGGCATCGCGTATCGCCCGCCATGGCTCAATGTGGACGTTTTTATTGACGCACTGACTGAAACATTAGGATCGTTCCCTCCGTATGATTACACTGTTCTCTTAGGTGATTTTAACATTAACCTCTTATCGACCTGTGACCCTAATACTAAGCAACTAATGCATTTTTTGCAAATAATGAATCTTCAGCAACACGTTGAGCAGGCGACACATTTTACTCCACACTCTTAGACACTTATAGACGTGATCTGTAGTAATGCTAAAGTGACTAATCTTTGTGTCGATCACATACCTGATCTTAGCAGTCATGCATTTGTCTCTTGTGCCTTAAATGTCAAAAAAGTAAAACCAGTCTCTAAATGGATAACTTAACGTCCCATCAAGGACATTAAGTTTGAACTTTTTGACAGTAGTGTGAATGCTGTGCCCTGGGAGCGACTGATTGGATGTTAATGCTAGCGTTTACTCTTTTAATGCCTACTTGTTGAGCATTTTTGATATTCATGCCCCTGTTAAGCTATCACTTGTCAAAGAGCGTAATTATCCCTGGATTGTGTAATCATCAAAAATCAAACCATCAGGGAAATGATAAAACTGCGAGATGCTGCTCATGCTAAAAGTCGTAAAAGCAAGATAGACAGAGATGAACGACATTATAAGGACTTGAAGAGTATTGTTAGTGCTGCCATGTTTCGCGAAAAGTCTGCCTTTTATCAATATCATATCAATGAAAAAATAAAGAACTCTAAGTTGTTGTGGAAAAATATAAAAAAAAATGTTGTTGACTTTAAGAAAAAGGAATTAGACCTTCCTGCTAGAATTAGTGATCCTAACTGTATAAACCAGCATTTTCTGAACATCCCGGTTTCACATAACACAGATATCTCAACACTGACATACTTTGAGTTTTTTAGATTTGGTTCTTCTACCTTCAAATTGAATGTGGTTGATGATTCTACAGTTGCTAAGGTCATTAGAGGTATTTCTAGTAATGCTATGGGTGTGGACGGTATAAATCTGGATATGATTTTGTTGACGTTACCACGTACATTAAGTGCTATCACCAATATTGTTAACCTGTCAATTAAAACAAACACCTTTCCCGATGTTTGGAAAGAGGGTATTGTCAAACCTCTCCCTAAAATAAATAATCCTATAGACTATAAAGATCTTAGGCCTATCAGCATTTTGCCTCTTTTGTTAAAAATATTGGAAAAAGTAGTTGGTTTACAGGTTGTGGCATTTCTAAACTCATGTAATATTTTGCCTCAGAAGCAATCAGGCTTTAGAGCAGGGCGTAGCACTGCTACGGCGTTACTAGACGTGATTGACGATATTTTATGTGGCCAGGATATGGGTGAGGGTACGATGTTGGTATTGCTAGATTTTTCTCGAGCATTTGATTGCATCAACATTGACTTGCTTTTATCCAAACTTACCTTTTACGGCTTCGATAATGCAACTGTAAAGTGGTTTGCAAGCTATTTGAGCGGTCGTTCTTAAAGAGTTGAGGTACGAGTATGTCATGATGATAGTAGCAAAAGTTATTCTGCAGCTTCTCCAGTCGCTGCAGGTGTCCCGCAAGGATCAATACTTGGTCCGATTTTATTTATATTGTACAGTGCTGACATGACTGCTGATGAGACTGCTTTTGCGGTAGAGAAGCTTAACGAAGACCTGAAACGGGTCGTGAATTGGTCACACAGAAATGGTCTCTTGTTAAATCCTAATAAGTCGAAATGCTTAGTTTTGGGTTCAAAATCTCAAATAGAGCATATAAACAGTCATTCTCCTAACGTGTTAATTGATGGGACTACCTTAGAGCAAGTGACCGAAGCCCGAAATTTAGGTATACTCATGGATGGTGGGCTGAAATTCGAGAAGCATGTGTCGGAGATCGTCCGCCAATGCTATTACAGGCTCAGAGTGCTGTATCAAATACGCCAATACCTCAGTGTAGATGTCCGGATACGGCTTTGTGAATCTTTGATTTTGTCAAAGCTCAATTATGCTGATACTGTTATTGGCGGATGTCTTCTATCTAGAACCAAGAGGCTAATACAGCGAGTTCAAAACTCTTGCATTCGCTTTTGTTTCCCAGTTCCCTACAGAGACCATATTTCTCCTTATATTAATAATAATAAATTATTGAATATGCAATCTAGACGTACCCTCCACTTTGCTTGTTTGCTATTCGGCATTGTCAAGTCACAAAGCCCATCATATCTTTACGAAAAGCTCCAATTTTCCCTCCGTCCATGTAGAGATGCCTCTCGTCTTGTTTGCTCAAGATATAGAACAGCAGCTTTCAGAGGTTGCTTCCGCTATTCATCCACAAAATGTTGGAACAATATCCCTCCCCCCTTAAGGAATTATGTTACTGCTGGCTCATTTAAGCGCAATTATAGGAAATATTTACTACATTTACAATGTTTACTTTATGTATAAGCTACTGGCTTGTTATTTTATGTTTTAGGCTTAATTGTATAATTTTTGTGGAAATATGTAATTGTATTCTGTTTTATAGTAGGTAATGTTGGTCATTAATGTATTGTTAATTTCGTGATATTTATAATAAATTGTAGGTTGTCGGTTGTATACTTTGTTTAGCTTGCAAGTATATGTTTAAGTATAAAGTTTTGTGAGTTTAAGTCCAAACACTTAAAAAAAAAAAAACAATAATATATATACATATATATAGATTTTAGTGGGTATCCACGTAAGATCAGCGTCATGGGTTTATCCCATGACATTTTGCTGAGTGGAGGCCTTTTGGTACTTTTATGTTTTATGTTTAGTTTTTATAAATTGTTAATTGTTCTGTATTATTAGGTTTTATTTTTTTCATTAAATGTTATTTTTTTGTAAATTGTACCAATAAACTTTTTCTATTCTATTCTATTCTATAATACGGACCAACCCAACGAGTCAAATTTTCAGATAAAAGCCTCAACTTCTGCTGAACGCAACTGACTAATACTTTAGAATTGCCGTATTATTCACAGTATAAAATATCGGAATTATTTGAAGTTGTTAGCACACATGCCACCACAGCACATAATGGTGCAGTGATAATTAATCTTTTTAGCATATTTAATGTAGATAAGAAAAGTAAGTTTTATATTTTTAATATAGGAAATGATTACGATGGTTTAATAGGAAATGACTTATTGTCCGAATTAAAAACCATTATAAATTTGGAAAAGGGTCAATTAATTACTGAGCAATCAGTTATACCCACACATTTCCAACGTAAGCTACACCATTGTGAACCAACCGTAATTGAATTATCGCTGCGAAGCGACCAAAAGGTACGAATACCGACTGACCTCTTTAACGGTCAAAGCGTTATCGAATACCAAGAATTTACTACGGACGTCAGAATACCCAGTACGCTAGTACAATGTGACCAAGGTTACGCACATACGGTAATACAGAATGCAACCGACTTAAGTCATACGCTTATTGTGAATTCACCTTTTAAAGTTTTAAAATATGAAGACGAACATTAAAAGAATTGTTGCGTCATTAATTATTTAGATTCACCACAAAACTTCTTATTGAAAAATAACTTTAAAAAATTAAGATTGAACCACATGAATGAAGAAGAGAGATCGATCTCTAAATTATGTCATGAGTTTAAAGACATACTTTATTGTGAAGAGATACCACTTTCTTTTACAAACGAAGTGAAACATTGTATAAAAACTAAAAATAACGATCCTATATACGTAAACCAATATAGGCAGTCTCCGATACAAAAATGAGGAAGTTAAGAAACAAGTTTCGAAATTAATACAAGACAATATAATTAGACCAAGTCATTCTCCTTGGAGTGCACCGGTACATTTAGTGCCTAAGAAATTAGATGCAACGGGAGAACACAAATATAGAATGGTTATAGATTACAGACGTTTGCAGATATTTTTGATAAATTAGGACATATTGTTCAACGCTTGATTTAGCTAGTGGATATCATCAGATCGAAGTACAAGAAGAGGACACATCGAAAACAGCGTTCAATACACAATGTGGTCATTACGAATTCCTTCGAATGCCATTTGGTTTAAAGACAGCACCAGCAACTTTCCAACGAGCGATGGACAATATCCTAAGGGGACTACAAGGTGTCCATTGTCTAATATATTTCAATGACGTCATTGAGTTCTCTAGTACTCTAGAAGAACATATTAATAAGTTAAAAATTAATTTTTCAAACATTAAGAAACGCAAATCTTAAAGTACAACTAGATAAATCGGAATTTTTATGTAAAGAAGTTCTTTACTTGGGGCACACAATCACAAAAGATGGCTTAAAACCTAATGAAGATAAAAATTTCTACTATATTAAATTACCCTATGCCCAAATCAATAAAAGAAGTAAGATCATTTTTCGGATTAATAGACTACTACCGTAAATTCATAAAAAAACTGACAAAACCTTTTACTATGATCCTTAAGAAGAATAAAAAGTTTGAAATCAACCAAGAGTTTATTCAAGCTTTCGAATATTGTAAAGAATTACTAGTAATTGCTCCGTTATTACAATATCCAAATTTTACAAAAACATTTGTGTTAACAACAGACGCTTCAGAAATAGCGCTTGGTCCAGTATTATCACAAGGGCCAATCGGCAGTGATAAACCGAAAGCATATGCGAGCTGTACACTGAACGATGCCGAAAAACGGTACAGTGCAATAGAAAGGGAACTATTAGCAGTTCTATGGGCTGTTAGGCATTATAGACCTTATCTCTATGGAAGAAAATTTCTTATTTACACTGACCATAGACCATTAACATGGCTATACTCCCTTACTGAACCAAACAGTAAATTAACGCGCTGAAGACTAAGATTACAAGAATATGACTTCGAAGTAATCTATAGATCGGGAAAACAGAATACTAATGCTGATGCATTATCACGTATAAAATTAAATAAGTTAGCTTCAAATTTAAGTAAAAATAAAAATACGAATTCGTCTAGCTTCATATTGAGCACTGATTTCAGGTTCACATTGTTTTTGTTCTTTTAAAGTTTGTGCATCGTACACTTCAATTTTGATTATTTTTGTAGCTTTTTTGGATGGTTTCTTCATGCTCGTGGTGGTTTCTACCAACTTTGGTTTGTCTCTTTATATGTCTTATGGGACCGACAACATCCTCGCCTTGGTTTTCTAACTCATGGCCGCGACTTAAGTCAAATGGTTGGTTGGAGATGAATGGAAAAAGATCTTCAGTGTCCTGAAACAGAAACATTATGCATTATGACCAATAATCCGGGTGAGTACACAACTATTTCTTACCGTTTTACTCTGGAATGAATATATAATACTTACCGACATTGCTTATATCCTTGAAAGTACACGACCACTCGCTACCAGATTTAAACAAAAAATAACGAGTTTTCTACGAAATTTTAACAGAATTAAAATTATATTGTGTACAAACCATATCTCGTATTCTAAAATGTAAAGTTACCGAAACCTATAAATATTATATATATATATATATATATATATATATATATATATATATTACCTATTCATCATAACGCCGGAACAGTCTTGTTGGTGTGCTTATTGGCCTTTATTGGAATCACTTAGCAAGTGTCGTTTAAAAAGGAAGAGTTATCTACAAAGATTTAAGTACTCAAACTTATTCATTTATATTTGATATTAAGAGACCGTAGTGTAAGTAGCTAGTACCTACTCAAGTATACTAGTTGTCACTTTTATTCATTATTACAACCGATAAGCTGTGTTATAGGTTGAGTACTCAAGTACACAAATTGTTATTTCTATTCATATAACAAACGAACGAATTTTTACTAACTACTTACTCGTTATAGTTTGAGTACCCGAGTACAAAAACTTACGATTTTATTCATTAGTACGATGCTTAAGACGTACTGGTAATTGTTGTGGATTGAGTACTCTGAATCAAAAAGTAAAACTTTTAACCATTATTACAACAAAGGAAAGATGTAATGAGATTTATTATTTTCAGGTCTAAGGCAACTTATTCTCAGACGATGCATACGATTCCTCGAGTTCATCGAGTTCGTCCAGTAGCTCGTCTTCTTCATCGTCAAGTGTGCAGACGGATAAGCGTGTGACGCTGCCGCCAGCGCCGCCAGTTCCCACACCGAATGCGCTTATCTTTATGGCAGAGCCCGGCCCATCTACAGCGCCTATAATTGAGACAAAGGCAAAGGCGGGGAAAAGGAAACATGATGAAGATGCTAAGAGAAAACCTAAAAAGTATCGTTATTAATTGTAACTGTAATTTTATGCTATAATATACTTTTATTTGCCTATTATTATAGCATTAGTTTAACGTTTTTGTTATTTTTGTTTCAGATCTCAGGAAGAGGCTAAACTGTTAGATTATAAAATACCTAAAATAAAGTTGCCGGCTGCAACTGACGAAATCCCTGCACTAAAAGCTGATAAAAAGAAAGGGTAAGTTACTACAGTATCGACGATATTAGAGTTGATTCCTGGTATCATTGTATGTGTGTATGTGTGTGTGTGTGCGTGTGTGTATGTGAATATTATTTTGATCTATGAAATATTTAATAAATGTATTTTACAAAAGCTACAGAGCTTTTGTGCTGGAAGTATAAAGAAAGTAGTAAAGGACAAAAGAGGGAAAAAACTAGCGACTGCCAATGATATCCTGGGTGACGATAGTGATGGCGCGTACGGTACTGATGAGTAAAATTCGTAAATTTACCGTCGCGTTCCCAACGGCTATACAAAACAATATAAAAATGATCTACAGGGTAGTCATTACATCGACCTTAAAATTTATATGTGTAAAGAACTGAAAAACGTTAAACCAAAACAGAGGTGGCGCAAATCTATATCGACTTTAAAATTTATATGTGTAAAGAACTGAAAAACGTTAAACCAAAACAGAGGTGGCGCAAATCTATATTAACTTTAAAAACTAAAAGCGATGACAACACTAAAGCTTGGCATCACTTGGTTGAGTTTTTAAAGGACATTAAATCACAATTTAAAGACGTACCAGTATCTTTTGTGACCACATCAAATCACCCGTGAATTGATTTGCTTAGAATTACTTATTTTCGTCTATCGTATATCCAGTTCTAGTAGTACTTAGATACTTATAGTAATATGTTCCATAATGTCTTTGTATACTGACAAAAATAACTATAACAATAAGTCACAATATAAAGACGTGCCGGTATCTTTTGTGAGCACATCAAATCACCCGCGAATTGATTTGCTTAGACTTACTTATTTTCGTCTATCGTATATCCAGTTCTAGTAGTAGGTATAGTTATATATTCTATAATGTTTTTGTATACTGACAATTTAACTTTGACATTTAAGTCACAATATAAAGACGTGCTGGTATCTTTTGTGAGCACATCAAATCACCCGTGAATTGATTTGCTTAAACTTACTTATTTTCGTCTATCGTATATCAGTTCTAGTAGTAGGTATAGTAATATATTCTATAATGTCTTTGTATACTGACAAATTGACTATTCATTATGTTATTTGTTGTAATTTCTATGTATAATTCCTTTGTAATTAAACGCATATTCAAATATTTACTTTATCTTTTTCAGAGAGGGTTCCAAGTAATAGTATTACATGCGACAAATGTAATATTAAGCTAGACAAAACTAGTTATAAGTATCACTTAAGGACAAATTTGCATAAGAAAAATAGTATTTTAAAAACTGAGTTAGAAAATGTAGACATAATCGCAACTGCCTTTAGGAATAGAATCATTACATACAAAGTGAACCCACTTCAAAATTGTATTTATTTAATACCGGAAGAGTTTCTCTGTGATATAGAACAAGTTGTAAAAAAATTAATTACTTCAGCATTAGAAAAACACAAATGTATAAAAGTTAATTTCGGAATGTTTGCCAATTTTGTTTTGCCCATATCAGATAAGCAACAGATAAAATCATTTAATTCCAACTATGAAGCAGTATTTTGCAATACAGGTCTTAATGTAATGTATTCAAATGTTAGCAGTACTTTAAAGGAAAAATTATCTGAATTTGAACATTCTGAATCCGGCTGGTCGTTTAAATCTGTAATTCATCTTGAAGTAAACCTAAACAAGTATTCTCCATTGAGAGGCGGTAGTTGATTTACCTAAAGCTATAAAAAATACAAAGAGTTGTCTTAATATTAGAAATAATGACAACTTTTGTTTTGCGTGGAGCATGTTGCTGCATTATATCCTAGTAAAAAAAGTGTAAATAGAACAAGTTCTTACCCTTATTATTCATCAGTATTAAAGACAAGGGGTATGGCTTTCCCGCCGACTCCATGTGATATAAAATTATTTGAGAAGAATAATCCATGTATAAGTATTACTGTGTACGGTATTGATAAAAAACATACCATAACCGGACCTTTATATATTACAAATGAAAGAAAAAGCTACCACGTTAATTTGTTGTATATTGAAAAAAAAACAAATGTGGTCTGTTAATTTACATTATCTTTGTTGTTTGTCTATGCCACTCGTATCTATGGTATCAAAAATAATGTGCAACACTAGCGCCATGTACTACCTGTGTGAACGGAAATAAAACTTTTTCACTTCGTCACGAACAATTCACGTGTTTTATTAGGTTATGGGCCCAGACCCTATATAAGCAAGAAAAGTCTTTAGACAGCACAGTAAAATGGCAGGACATTATTCCCTAAGTGTTCCCAAGCTCAAAGAAAGAGATTACTACGACGATTGGGCATTCGCCGTGGAAAATTTCCTCATCCTCGAAGACATCGACATCACGAAGACCGAGGCACTAAGTGAGGTAGATAACAGGAAGGCTAAAGCAAAAATTGTGATGACGATTGAACCATCGCTTTATGTGCACATCAAGAATGAAACTACGGTACTGCTTATGGGCAAAGTTAAAATCGTTGTTCGACGATTCCGGGTTCACCCGCCGCATCAGTCTCTTAAGAAACCTGATTTCGATTCGCCTCGAAAACAGCGAATCAATGACTGCTTACGTGACGCAGTTAGTCGACACAGCTCAAAAGCTAAAAGGTACAGGCTTCGAGATAAACGACGAGTGGGTCGGATCGCTTTTGTTAGCCGGTTTACCAGATAAGTTCGCGCCAATGATAATGGCTACCGAACACTCCGGTGCAGACGCTATAAAGACTAAACTACTAGATATGAGTGCAGATTCCGAAATTACGAAATCCGAAGGCGCATTTATTGCAAAATCATACAAAAAACATGGCGGCTACCAAAAATTTAAATCGCCCGGTAACGCCGGTAACGCCAAATTTACCAGTGACAGCAGCGACAAGCCTGTAAAAATAATAAAATGCTACAAATGCAAGCGTACAGGACATTACAAAGATCAATGTCGTTACGCCGATATGCAGAAAGATAAACAAACCAATGCATTCAGTGCAATGTTCCTGACTGGTAAATTCAGTGATCAAGAATGGTATGTGGACTCGGGCGCGAGCACTCATATGATTTCAGAGTCAAACAAAAGAATGTTAAAAAATATTTCGTATGACACAGAAACGCGAAATATTGTGGTGGCGAACAAAGAAAGCTTGCCAGGTTTGTGTTCTGGAGATCTGCAGATTACCACGCGTGTTGGAAATTCAGAATACAATATAAATGTCAACAATGTTTTGTGCATACATAATCTTACAACTAACCTTCTATCAGTAAGTAAGATTATATCTAGTGGCAATAGAGTGACCTTTAAACAAAATGTATGTCACATCTACAATCAATCAAATGAATGTATTGGAGAAGCCACTCTGACAAATGGTGTGTACCGATTAAACATTGTAAAGCCGAAAAAACTGTTAGCAGCTGTTTGCGCCACAGCGCAACGACGAATAACAGCCGTCTCGGCGCCGGCCAATCAGAGTGCAACGACAAATATACCGGACGAAGTGTTAGATCGCCTGCCGGCGCCCGCGCAAAACGAGTGTGCTCCGAGCTATCAAGGCGAACCCACGCGTCGCGCGCCCTTGAACTCAGCCCGTGACCACGTCACATATGTGTACAGTGTGTGCAGTGAGAGAGCTAGGTTTACCAGCTCACCCCTAACGCCTAACGAACTAGTGCCCTCAGTGAATTGTGTGTGTGTGTTGCGGCCCTCAAGCCCGCCGCCAGCGCCTAGAGCCACCTTCACCTCCAGCACGATCCAGTGCCTACAGCCCGGAACCAAGTAAGCCCATTTATCCCATTTTTCCCTTTCCCTGCGCCGCATGTTGGTGCCTTAAGCGCCAACATTTATGGTCCTTCGAGCCGGATACATCCCAGCAACAGTCCACTTAATATCACCCTACCCTACACATTTAATATTTTCGCCTCGACTCGTGCCGCCACCCATATACACCTACACATAACACCCAACACCCACACAATGCACGCGCAGGCCGGGCCCAGCCCAAACACCCCTTACTGCCCTTACTGCAGGGCTAGGGGGCATAAATTAATAGCGTGCGCCCGCTACAATGCCCAACCGACACAGGGTCGGTGGGACTTTATAAAGGCGCGCGAGCGGTGCCAGAAATGCCTAGGCTCACATTACCCACAGGAGTGTAAGTCGGTGAAGGGTTGTAGAGTATGTGGCAACGCCGAGCACCACACGTCCCTCCACCGACCGGACGACACAACGCAGCAGTGCCAGCCGGAAGCGGCGGCACGGTGGCTCCCGCCCCATCTGCGTGACGCTCCGGGACAGCGACCCATCGACAGCCCGCTGCATGCGTCCGCGCACGCAAGACAGCCGCATGGGTCGCAGCAGTAGGTACACGTCACCGTAGGTATTCAGCCCCACATTATTTATACAGTCCACTATTATATAAGGTGACTGCTAGAAACCGCAAAAAACTTCTAGGGCTGGTCAGGTCAAGTGTTTTAAACATGACAAAAATGACAAAAATGTAATTCGTGTTTTTTTATTTTTTTATTAAATAATTCATTCTGCAAATTTTAATTAGATTGTCTTTGAGTATCTTATTTATTTTAAAGCAATTACATAAGAAAAATAAAATGAAAAGCAATAAAAAATAACGATTATTTACAACGCGCGGGCAACGAAGTTCAACGAACTGCCGGGAGGCCGTCGGTTGACACGTCCGCGTCGTCAGCTGGGCGTTAAGTACCTACGTTAGTCTGCAATCATGAGACTCCATTTATTTTCCTTTAATTGAAATATGCGTAGGTATAAGGTGCAGTTAAGTCCAACGACTATCGATTGCATCAAGTTATGGCCACATTTTAACTGTAATTATGATAAGTGTTATGTATGAGCGTAATTTCAACTCAATCCTACCCTACGTCTTACAAAAAAATCTATCACACATTATGAGAAGATAGGTACAGCTACCTTGCCTTACAAATGAAAGATCAAATGTAGGTAGTTATCTAAGGTACGACCAACGACCGAACCACAGTATACTGTGACCGAACGATGACCTTTCATGTCTACGACAACTAAACTAAAATAAGTATGTATTACCTATTTTGTGTTATTGTTAGTCAAGCGTTATTTCACTATTCAGTCTTGCCTACTTACACTAAATTAAGTTAAACTAATGTATCGCATTAAAGGCAACGTTGATACCTAAACTGCTGCGTAATTGATAGGTAGGCAGGTACTTACGTGGTGTTATAGAGCATTCCAGTTTATTACATTAGCGCACAGGAAAGGTGATAAGTTCCCACTGTCAAACTAATGTAATAATGATTAAATAAAAGTAAAAACCTGTGCTAAAATTTCGTAAATAAATTAAAATTTATTAAAGGATAAACTAGAACAACTTTTGTGATCGGCACATAATTATTATTATACTAATTCGGCGTGCTTTAGGCATTTTTACGCACACGCGACGCGAATGCACCAGACAGAATGCATAAGTTGACTGCCGAATAAAATCAAAGATGCAACATGCGCAAGCGAGCGACACGTAGACGATCTGCTGTCTCTTTCCAATTCTATGAATATGAAAGAGACAGAGTAAATTCTTATCGCTGCGGCAGGCGGTGTACCAACGTTACGGCTTTAACTTAGAGAATCGCACAGTGGCACTGCTGTGCTGAGTCGAGTCACTGAACTCACTTGAGTCTCTTGCGCAGCGCAGCGCAGCAGGTGTGTGCAGTTTCCTCGGGAAAGTTTTGGTGTGTATGTGAGGTGCATTTGTGTGTGGGTGATTAAACTAATAACTAGTATGAGTTAATTAGTAAAGGATTATTATTATTATGAATAGGCTACCGTGAATAAAGTAATCAGTTCAGTAACAAATTAATGTTTTGTGTAACAAATGGGTGTTAAGTTGTATTAGACTTGTAGGTAGAACAGGTGGTGTTCTTTTAAACACGTTAAATAAGTGTAATAATAATGTGCCGATCACAAGAGTTATTTTAGTTCGTCCTTTAATAAATTTTATTTTATTTACGTTATTTTGGCGAAGGTTTAATTTTTATGTAATATTACGTTAGTTTGACAGTCCAAAGCCTGTGAGGTGTGATGGGAAGTTTATCACCTTTCCTGTTCGCTGATGTAATAAACTGGAATGCTTCTAACACCATGTAAGTAAGTACCTACCGACACCTATTAATTACGCAGCTTTTTAGGTATTAACGTTGCCTTTCATGCGAGACATTAGTTTGACTTAATTTAGTGTAAATAAATAAGTAAGACTGAATAGTAAAATAACCGCTTGAATAACAACAACATAACATAGGTAACTTATCACAATGCTTTAGGCTGTTTAGTTGTCGAGGACATGAAAGGTCATCTGGTCATTTGGTTTGGAGTTAGTGGCAAGTGCTTAGCGTGCGGACGCGATATTAGATAACTACCCAACTACCCATTCATCTTTCATTTGTAAGGAAAGATAATTGTAACTTCTCATAATGTGTGGTGTGATAGATATTTACTAGGATTGAATTGAAATTACGTTCATACATCATAACACTTACCATAATTACAGTTAAAAAGTGGCGTTGGACTTAACTGCACCTTATACTTACGCACATTTCAATTAAAGGAAAATAAATGGGGTCTCGTGATTGCAGACTAACGTAGGTACTTATCGCCCAGCTGACAACGCTTACGGGTCAACAGTCGGCCGGCCAGCCGTTCGTTGCCCGCGCGTTGTAAATAATCGTTATTTTTAATTGATTTTAATTTTATTTTTCTTATGTTATTGGTTTAAAATAAATTAGATACTCAAAGACCATCTAATTAAAATATACAAAATGAATTATTTAATTAAAAATTTAAAAAAAACACGAATTTCTTTTTTGTCATTTTTGTCATGTTTGAAACACTTGACCTGACTAGCCCTAGAAGTTTTTTGCGGTTTCTAGCAGTCACCTTATATATATATAGGATAACTATTTCAGCCCACTAACTATTTCATTTCATTTGGTCCCGTAACTTTACGAGTTATATCTCGTGCCCTAATAAAAATTAATTAGTTGTTAGTAGTACACAAACAACACATGTAGTCAGCCCGCACCTATACGGTGCATGACATCAGCTCACGCCTTTGCGCTCACGCACCCCCTGCGCTTCAGCGCCCCCGCGCCGCCTGCGCTTCTGCGCCCCGCGCCGCCACGCCTTTGCGCTCACGCGCCCCCTGCGCTTCTGCGCCCCCGCGCCGCTTGCGCTTCTGCGCCCCCGCGCCCCCACGCCTTTGCGCTCACGCGCCCCCTGCGCTTCTGCGCCCCTGCGCTTCTGCGCCCCCGCGCTGCTTGCGCTTTTGCGCCCCCGCGCCCCCACGCCTTTGCGCTCACGCGCCCCCTGCGCTTCTGCGCCCCCGCGCTGCCTGCGCTTTTGCGCCCCCGCGCCCCCACGCCTTTGCGCTCACGCGCCCCCTGCGCTTCTGCGCCCCCGCGCCGCCTGCGCTTCTGCGCCCCCGCGCCCCCACGCCTTTGCGCTCACGCGCCCCTTGCGCTTCTGCGCCCCCGCGCCGCCTGCGCTTCTGCGCCCCCGCGCCCCCACGCCTTTGCGCTCACTCACCCCCTGCGCTTCTGGGCCCCCGCGCCGCCTGCGCTTTTGCGCCCCCGCGCCCCCACGCCTTTGCGCTTACGTCCCCCCTGCGCTTCTGCGCCCCCGCGCCGCTTGCGCTTCTGCGCCCCGCGCCCCCACGCTTTTGCGCTCACGCGCCCCCTGCGCTTCTGCGCCCCCGCGCCGCCTGCGCTTCTGCGCCCCGCGCCCCCACGCCTTTGCGCTCACGCGCCCCCGCGCTCACGCGCCCCCGCGCTCACGCGCCCCCTGCGCTTCTGCGCCCCCGCGCCCCGTGCGCCCATGCGCCTTCTGCGCTTCGCGCCCCCGCGCCCCCTGTGCTTCGTGCGCACAGGCATTCAGCTCTCATACAACCATACACATGCATTCACACACACACACACACACACAGACAGACACACACACACACACACACACACACACGCTAACTCAACACAGCACGAATCGAGGCTGTAGTCTCCCTTTAACTTCCAATTCTTCCCCCCCCTCCCTCCTACCCTCTGGAGCCCGGGAAGATGTTTGCGCCACAGCGCAACGACGAATAACAGCAGTCTCGGCGCCGGCCAATCAGAGTGCAACGACAAATATACCGGACGAAGTGTTAGATCGCCTGCCGGCGCCCGCGCAAAACGAGTGTGCTCCGAGCTATCAAGGCGAACCCACGCGTCGCGCGCCCTTGAACTCAGCCCGTGACCACGTCACATATGTGTACAGTGTGTGCAGTGAGAGAGCTAGGTTTACCAGCTCACCCCTAACGCCTAACGAACTAGTGCCCTCAGTGAATTGTGTGTGTGTGTTGCCGCCCTCAAGCCCGCCGCCAGCGCCTAGAGCCACCTTCACCTCCAGCACGATCCAGTGCCTACAGCCCGGAACCAAGTAAGCCCATTTATCCCATTTTTCCCTTTCCCTGCGCCGCATGTTGGTGCCTTAAACGCCAACAGCAGCAATGGCAGTGACTTCAAGCAGGACCTGGCACAGACGTCTCGGCCACATAAACAGCAATGACCTATAAACATCATGAAAAATGGAGCGGTTGAGAGTTTATTTTTCCAAGAAAAGGCAGAAATTGACAAAAGTAATTGCACAGTGTGTTGCGAGGGGAAACAAACTAGATTACCCTTTCCTACCAGTTCATCAAGAAGTAAAGAAGTTTTAAATGGGTTCATGCTGACCTGTGTGGGCCTATGGAAAATAAATCACTCGGTATGGCCAGATACTTCCTACTGTTTGTTGACGATTACATTCGGATGGCCTTCATATATATTCTAAAATCAAAGAATGAAACATATACCTATTTCAAGCAATTTAGAAAATTAGTAGAAAATCAAAAAGGTACAAAAATAAAAATTTTACGAACCGATAATGGTGGTGAATTTTGTTCCGCTGATTATTTTCTTATCTTTCATTCGAATCAAACTCTCTGGAATATGGGCTATATATAATGTTTCTTTATTTCAGCATCCAAAGAGGAAGATACAAACGTTGTTGCATTTTTATCCATTCCCTATCTATTTAATTCAACAACGGTAAAATCAAAGAATAAACAAATAAAAGGAAAACCAAGCTGCAGCTGGAAACCATCCAAGGCAGAGACGCGTGATGCCTTTATCAAAAATTTAAAATCTGATGCTGAAATCGGTCAGTATATAGAAAATCGGCATAAAATACTTCAAAACAAAGGTGCAACATCACAACCTTACGTGATAATTGTTGGTGAGTCTTTAAATGACATCAAAACATATTTAGTAGTTATTAATAAATCGGTAATTTATCAGAGGGACAATGTAATGCAAGCTGTTGACACTTGTTATAAAGCTATTTGGGCATTGAATGCAGAATATGGGGTTGATTGACATGCGATATGGTATTTCATACAAAGAGGTGTTTACAAAATGACATCAAAGTTTGATCGAGGTTCAACTTCAGCCGAATCCCTCTTAACAGATTGTAATATTTAATTTACGTTGTAATTCACTTTAGATTTCATGATTCATAATAAAGTAATATAATTATTTTATTTGACACAAGATGTGTGTTACAATGAGTACGTATGTACAATAAATAGACATACCTACTCTATGTATTTTAATTAGTACTTACCTGCTCATATGCCATGTTTTTTTGTTGAACAATTTATGTTTTTTATTATATTTTTGGTATTGCAATTAAGACTGATTATATTATAATCATAGGATATTATTTCATACAAAGAGGTGCTTACCAAATGACAACAGTTTGTTTGAGGTTCAACCTCGGCTGAATCCCTCTTAACAGATTGTAATATTTAATTTACGTTGTAATTTACTTTATATTTTATGATTCATAATAAAGTAATTATTTTATTTGACACAAGATGTGTGTTACAATGAGTATGTACAATAAACATACCTACTCTATGTATTTTAATTTGTACTTCCCTGCTCATGTGCCATGTTTTTTGTTGAACAATTTATGTTTGTTATTTAATTTTTGGAATTGCAATTAAGACTGATTATATTATAATCATAGGATATTATTTCATACAAAGAGGTGTTTACCAAATGACATCAGTTTGATTAAGGTTCAACCTCGGCTGAATCCCTCTTAACAGATTGTAATATTTAATTTACGTTGTAATTCACTTTAGATTTCATGATTCATAATAAAATAATATAATTATTTTATTTGACACAAGATGTGTGTTACAATGAGTACGTATGTACAATAAATAAACATACCTACTCTATGTATTACAATTAGTACTTACCTGCTCATATGCCATGTTTTTTTGTTGAACAATTTATGTTTCTTATTATATTTTTGGTATTGCAATTAAGACTGATTATATTATAATAAATAAATATTATAATCATGTTTACTTTCCTGACTAAAGAATAAAAAAGTTAGAATAGTATATCAGCACACTCTAAGGACCATATTCTGAAACGACGCTCAAGCATGAATTTAGTTTTTAGTGTAGATGTAATATTTACATTGTATGACCTTCTCCACTATCAAGTTTCAAACTAGATTTATGCTTAAGCATTATTTCATAATACAGGCCTCAGTGCATTATGTAAGTAGCACTAAGCGTAATTTCTAAGTACTTTATTTGAGAGAAGCTGTATTTTTATTATTTTTAGTTATTTACCATGTTAACTTGTTTTGTATGTCGTACCCAATTGTTAAATATTAAGAATCTCAAGTCGCACTTTACGTTGATACACAGTCCTGACGAATTAAGAGTATATGTATGTGTAGAAGATGACTGTAATCGACAATTTCAGTTGTTCAATTCTTTTAGAAGACATATTTTGCAGAAACATTTGCTAAAACAAACAGATAAAGTCTTACAGTTGTTAAGTACAGTAGATCCGTTAACTAAACTTGATACCGAACATAAACGATTAGAATACTTTAAAAACAAAAATACATTTATTAAACCGGAGACAGTTGTGATAGGTGAAAGATTGGAAAGAGTGAAGCGAACAAGTATCAATCGCCTTCTACCAATAACATGTGAACAACATTTTATACCACTCCGCAAAGTATTAAAATCATTTTTTTCACTTTCGAATGTTCTTTCTGAAACGTTAGATTACATGCGTCATCTTAATAGGGCAGGTGATAATGTTGCTATTGAAAACTTTATTCAGGGGTTATTTTGGCGCAATAGGCTGTATCAACGCCAAGGTAAAATAGTTATACCCATATTTTTATTTTTCGATGACTACGAGATAGGAAACCCTTTAGGTTCTCGAGCTGGACAGCACAAGTTAGGGGCGGTTTACGTATCTATTCCTTGTTTACCGCCATGTCGTTCATCAGCGCTTAGCAATATATTCCTCTTTCTTCTATTTCATTCATCAGATAGAGTTTTATTTGGAAATAATGTTATATTTCACTGTGTGATTGATGAGCTAAACTATCTTAGTGAATATGGAATTGAATTTGACCAACCAAATTTTACAGGGGTCGTTCACTTTGAGCTTGGCTTGATTTTAAGAGATAATCTGGGTTTGCATTCTATAACAGGTTTTGTTGAAAGTTTCTCTGCAAACTTTTCTTGCAGAGTTTGTAAAGTTCCGAAACAAGTTATGAAAACGCAATGTTGGGAAAACGTAGAATTCTTACGTAGTTTATTTGATTACGAATCAGACCTTCGTCTCGGTAATGCTTCGATGACAGGTATTAAAGAAAAATGTGTTTGGTTTGGCGTTAAAGATTTTGATTTATTCAATCAAATAGGTGTCGACTGCATGCACGACATATTAGAAGGTGTTGCTAAGTATGTAATGCAATTTTTACTAATTCAGTACTTGAGAAGATCTAAACTTTTTTCATTGATTGAACTCAATAATAGAATACATGCCTTCGATTATGGTCCTGACAATAAAAATCAGCCAACTACTTTGGCAATGGAGCATATAGTTAACGGAAATGTGCGTATGACATCTTCAGAGATGCTAACTTTATTGCGGTATTTTGGTTTGTTAGTGGGAGAGTTCGTACCTAGAGGGGATGAAACATGGAAGTTATATCAAAAAACAAGAATTTTATTGGAAATAGTTTTATCTACAGCTTTTTTCGAAAGGAACTGAAGAATTATTACAGACCACAGTATCAGAGCTTAACACTTTGTATTTATCACTTACCAAAGATTCATTAAAACCAAAATTTCACAACTTAGTTCATTATCACTCTGCTTTAAAAAAATATGGTCCTATTGTTTCTTTGTGGTCGATGCGATTCGAAGCCAAACATCGAATATTTAAAATGGCTTCAAATGTTTCATGCAACAGAAGAAACATTACATTATCTTTAACTATGAAACATCAATTACAATTAAACGAAATGTTTTTAAAAGGTAAATTGTCTGATACTCTTAGGACTGGGCCTGTTTCTCGTGCAACGCCTACGGAATCTATTGATGATCAATTCATACGGTCTAGTTTTCAAATATGTCATGAAAAATCACTTGTACACGTTACTTAGGCTACTGTATGTACTACACGGTATGTAAAAGGGACTGTCTTAATTTATAATACCAGCTATGATGATTTAATGTCATTTTTTTTTAAAGTGCAAAAAGTTTTCTTGTATGAATCAAATAGTCTGATTCTAATGGGACAATTAATACAAACTTTGGAATATGATGAACATTTGTTTGCTTACGAAGTTATAGAACCAGAAATAAAGAAAACTGTAGTCCAATTCCATAAATGTTTATTGTTTCCTATACCGTGCAATATAAATATTCTTAGTAATGGAAAAAAATATGTAACTGTTCGAGGTACATTTTAATAAATAAAAAAAGTTATTTATATTGGAAATAATAGTTTCATTGCAAAAGACAAGCTAAAAGTAGGTGAATAACTCATCAATACAAACAACTATGGAACAAACATTAATATCGCGAAAATAACCAGCTGTGTTATATATTTTTCAGTATATATTTTATTTTGTACACAAATAACATATTTCAAGCGTTTTTGAAGTTGTTCTAATATTGGAAGTTGCTTGCATTGTTGAGTAGTTAACCACTTTCGGTTTGTTCAACCCATTTTCTAATACCTTATCAACATTCACAATGTTTTTACAGGGCGTGTGCGCATTATCAGCCAAAATTGCTTCATTTTAGTAGTCCCTTACAGCTTGCCTAACATTAGGTAAGTACTTAAATGGATCATGGGAACAAACGGTTGTGCCGACTGAACTAATAGGTATGCGCTCGCGCCTTAAGCCACATGATACAGTAGCGAAACTAGTGCCTTAAATTATTTGTTTGCTATAATCATTTTATTTTGTACATCAACAAAATTGCATATTGCCATAACCGGAAGCCAAAATTTTAAAGAAAAAAACATATAACTTTGAATGTTACATCTAAATTCAGATTTGCCCAGATTTAACCTAAATAAAGTTTTTTCAGTAGAAAAGAAAGAAAGTGAAAATTGCAATATTCATTGCAATTAAGCAACTCGGTTGATGTACAACAGAACAATACTTATTACAATCAATTAAGTTTGTGGATGTACTCAAGAACAATAATTATTGAAAACAAGTGACTTTATTGATAAACAAAAGAAAAATAATTGTTGCAACAAAGTAACTTTGTTGCTGCAAAAAGGAACTATAGTTGTTGCAATTAAGTTTCTTTGTTGCTATTCACAAAAACAAGGGTTATAGCAAACAAGTGACTTTGTTGATGGATAAAAGAACAATAATTACTGCGATCATATAACTTTGTTTACGTATACAAGAATAATATTTATTGCGATCATATTACTTCGTTGATGTTCAAATGAATAATATTTATTGCAATAAAGTTACTGAGTTAATATAACAATAATTCATGTCTATGACGAATATAATGTTACTTGGATTTACCACCGTATTTGCTCGAACTGTATAAGATCTTGGTTGAAACAATGAATAAATTTAATTAATCTGGTAAATTGACATAAACATATCCTACAAGATCTTAGTCGATGGATCTATGAAATAATACACATTAGTTGAAACTTTAAGTGATGTTAGTTGATGTGATAACGTTTCATTCTTGAATTAGGTAAGATCTATGCTAAATTGTACTATTTATAAGTGTCTGAACCAAAGCAATACTTAGTAGACGTAACAATTACATATTTTAACAAAGTTCTCGTAGCTCCAGTAGATAAGATCTTGTTAGGCTCGTATGGAGTCAAGATGTGTAATTGCTTTAAACAAGATCTTTATCATAGTAAACATTTTTTTTTTTCAGTGTGGAGAATGACTACAACGAGTCAAATTTACGGAAAAAGCGTCAGCGTATGTCGCTAAGGGTGTACGCTTTGGAGGAGCCATTGGCATAAAACGACAATACAGTTAAAACCTGATATAGGCATAAAATAAAGTTTCAAATTGACATACAAATCACCTACTAAAACTATTCAACAGTAGGTAACATTGATATACTTAGTAAGTTTCCGAAACTTTAGCAGTGCTCTATCTACCTTTGTCTCCACAGACAGATCACTAGACCGTCTTGTTGTGTTGCCTACAGGCAGATGCTTTTGAACTTGAAGACCGAGAGTTCATTCGGCAATATCGCCTATCCAAATCATTGGCGCAAGAGCTTTGTGAGTAAATAAGACCAATGATCAGGGAAACAAGACGGTCTAGTGATCTGTCTGTGGAGACAAAGGTAGGTAGAGCACTGCCAAAGTTTCGGAAACTTACTAAGTATATCTATTTTACCTACTGTTGAATAGTTTTAGTAGGTGATTTGTATGTCAATTTGAAACTTTATTTTATGCCTATATCAGGTTTTAACTGTATTGTCGTTTTATGCCAATGGCTCCTATCAGAGACCCATTGGTAGTATCAGTGCACATTCAATGGCTCAACAAACCGTGTCATTAGCTATTATAGCACAGAGAAGAAGAGAAGAATGTATGTGGTTTTTCCAAAAAATCAACAAGAAAGGTCCCTCATTAGAGCAGAGTAAGTAAGTCATAATTAAATTTGAATTTGACATATACAATTAAGTGTTCATTTTCAATTTTTTTGCCGACTATGGTTGACTTTGTTTTTTACACAAATGACAAAATAACTTTGCTAAGTCCAAACTGTCCAAACCTATCATCCACAAAAGACAATTAAACATAATAGTGGACAGTTTACTGTACCGATGAAATTAAAGATACTTGTATAAATTCAAACAAAATATTTGGTGTGAGATCATACAATTTATTACCATTTATAATAAAATAACAACATTTTTAATATTTACAAGGTTCTACAAGAAATTTAACATTCCCGGGGTGATAGGATGTATTGATTGTACTCATGTTGCTATAATCAGACCTTCACAACATGAAGAAAGATATTACTGCAGGAAACACTATCATTCCCTCAATGTACAATTGGTGAGTTTCTTTATTGCAACGTAATTAAGTACACATTTTAAGTCATTTACCATCACTAAATTATATCCTGTGATGGTCCCGCCAGTGAGTGATATGGTTCCAAAAATCATGATGTTAGCAAATAGGCTAATTTTCATAATAATTTTGAGTACATTTAAGTATGTTATAAAATTATTTTGTTTTTATACTACAACGGGTAAGTGCTTGGCCATCTTCTCACCTGATCGTAAGTGACGATAAGGACGAAGGTGGAAGCGGAATCCTCAACCACTCTGGAGCTGGCTATCTTAACTCAAACTGTCGGAACACAACAATGCTATAAACATCGTTATTATGGCGACAGACTTAGATAAGATAGTTATAAACTAGCAAGGAGACTTAACAGCCCTACCAACCAAATCGGCCACATAAAGATGTAACCCCCCCGTTTGGAATCGAACCCGGGACCTCTGGGTCTCAAGCCGGTTGCCACTAGACCACAGAGGCGGTTAAAAATTTATAATAATCTACAATTTTATTAATATCAATTTTATTACAGATTTGTGATGCCAATATACAGATTACTAGTGTGGATGCTAGTTATGGTGGAGCAACCCATGATAGTTTTATATGGAATAATCATCCTATTAAAAGTCATCTAGAAAGTCTAAATGAATCTGTGTGGTTACTTGGTAAGCATTTTTTATTTATTTTAACACACAAGACAGATAATTTAATAATTAATGTTAATTTACAAAGGTACTAAATATTCTTTTACTATAAATTAATGTGACATTATATCCTTAATATTTTTGGTATTAATCATTCTATTGTTTAAATTTTTAAAATAAAATTCTATACTAATAAATAATCTAATCTCTAAATGTTTCAGGTGATTCTGGGTATCCCCTAAGGCGGTTTATTATGACTCCTATTCTCAATGCATTGCCAAACACTCCAGAAGCTCACTATACTCAAATGCATGTTCGGGCTAGGAACATTGTAGAGAGGACTATCGGGCTCCTAAAGGCACGTTTTCGTTGTCTTCTGGTTCACCGAGTTTTGCACTATACACCTATGTTAGTTTTGCTGGGCTGTTTCCGCACTATACACCTAAAGTGACTGCCTCAATTGTGAATGCTTGTGTAATCCTTCACAGCATTTGCAACACGGCGAACACAGAAGTCCCAGAACTCAGCGATGCCGAACTTCAACAAGAAGCTCAAATGCAGCCAGGAGGAGAAGTCTATAACCCCAGTCGTGGTAATAATCCTGACTTGCAAATGGGACAGGCTACAAGGCAGGACCTCATTCAACGTCTGTGGCAGGCAAGGGCATCCTAAAATGAAAAATAACAAGTTGATAATGTTTATTGATTGTTACACTTTATACTTAGTTTCCTAAAAAAATATTAAGTTACCGTTTGTCTGATATCAAATATTTTCTTTACAGTAGAGTTAGCATTTAGTTATTATTCAGTATTTAAAGTAGGTACCTAAGTTGTATTGTAAAATTATATTAGTTTAAAAAAGCTAGCACAAGTTTCTTGCCCATTCTTTTATTTTTTCTAATATTAAATATGTATAATGCAATGTAGTTAAAATATCAAATTAAAATTAAACCTTTACTCACCGTGAATTTAATATATTTTTTATTTCCCTTAATTCCTTAACTAAATCTCTCAGGACATTTAATTTCTTCCGTGACAACATAGTTCTATCACGGGAGTCTGCTACTAGCGCTCTTCGTGCCGTCTCTTGCGTCATCAGTGGTTCACCTCGTCTTAGCCTCTGCCGTGTTGGTGCGGGTCTCATCGTCGCATGCTGTCGAGGTGGCGGCGTTTAAATCCACTGACGGCGAGAGGTGTACGGCGAGAGCGTCGCTCGAGTGGAAGGCCCGCGGTGGCTGCGGGGCTGGCACGCCGCGACATAAGACGAGGTGGACGACGCGACGTCGCTGGTAGCAGAACAGCAGGTGACGCAGGTGGAGGTGTTGCTGTTGGGTGCTGCTGCGCGTCATCACCTACAGTCAGCAGTGCTGGGTATGGCCACTGTGACAATAAACTTTCCGACCGATGCTGACTTTGGTCTAATGGTGGTGCCTGTAAAACAAACAATCGTTATTGTACTTTATCTACCAGCTGCTAATCGATGATTCAAAAGTAAAAGTGATTTCCTTCCAATTGTTTAAAAAAAATATTTCCATATCTACGCCATTGCTATAATTGCCAGGGTTAAGCATAACTCATAAATTTGAATGTTTGTTTTTATAAGTAGTAAATTTTGCCATCCTATTAAATTATTTCCAAATCTTTTAAGGGATGAATTTAAAGAAACTGAAGGATTGTTCACACGGCAAATTTTATAAAAGTAATACACTTCATCATAATAACATGAAATTAGCTAAAAATAAATTATACTGATTCTCTATTTACTGATGTCAATTGAATTATCTAATAGGACTGTATGTATTAACTGTTACTGAATTAAATAAATAAATGATAAGTACTCACATCATGAAATGGTTCAACCCTAGCATCCGGATTACCAGAACCAAATCCTCTCCTACAATTTGGAGGAATTTTATTTTATATCTGTCAATAGGTGCTCTTTTGATGTCCACCACCCGTACGTTGAAGTGATACTCGCACAGAGACCACTATAGACTTAAGCTTGGATTTATAGTCATTCCAGTACTCTAATTTAAGAAGTACAAGGTTAAATTAGTTTTATTCAAAACTAAACTAATGTTACAAAGGAAAAGAGTTATTGTTATCAATATAAATTCAGTAAGAGGTTGCCGTTGGCCTGATGGGCTTATTGAATGTACATGCATTTTATTTATATTGTAACTACTTAAACTGCTATGCCACACGGGATACATGTCGTGCACATTCTCTTTAATATACATACATAGAATCACGACTATTATCCCCAAAGGGTTAGTCAGAGAGTGCCTAGTCTGTGGTAGAGGACTGTCCTCATTGCCTAATGAGGATAGCAAAGCAGTCCACTTTTCAACAAATAGCGACTGCACATGTGCTCAGCGTGACAGCTGGTGGTGATCCAATCGCCGCTCTATGCTGTTGGGTGTATGCAGTGTTTAGTCCGTTAGTCGCTTTTTACGACACCCAAGGGAAGAGAGGGGGTGGTGGTATTCTTTCACCGCTACGTACGCGACACTGTTAATTTTAATAGCATTTAAGTATGTAACAACATTAGACTTTTTTTAATTTATATTTAAACTGCGACGCTGCTACGACGAGGTCCCACGCCTTAAGAAAGTAAACCTACTATGTCTTATTGAAAAACAAACAGCCACTTGAGAACACTTCAAACCCACATTCCATGAGTTCGTAAATTTGAGACTGCGAAGGCGAGGGATGTGAACAAAATATAAATCAACCACACATATACACAAATTACTAGGTTTTCTAAAGCAATACTTCAATTTTAAATAGGTACTTACGGCATTGTTAAACCAAAAAATGATTAAATACTTACTAATTTATTTTTGAATTTAAACACCGCGGTACCGCGGGTGTTCACTTCACAATGACAGATTTCACAGAACGTACGTTCAAAGTTCTGTGTTTCAAACTCGTGTTGTCAAATCTTTGTAAATAAAAAAATAGAAATTATCGATACAAAGGTATCATCACCACATACGTGCTGTTTTACTCAAAACTTTACAAAACAATGGTTTAAATTGATTGTAGTAACATTAAAATTATATTACGTTAAATAAAACAGGTTTATAAAAACCGATTATTTCCGCAACTTTTTAAAAGTAGTTTACGAACGCTCTTCAAGCTGACTTGAAAGCGAGACGCACTTATAGCAATTCTACGTAGCGTCATCTCTTTCTTTTCTCAAGGTTAGACACGCAGACCAGCGACAATGGTCATTCATTCGATCGGACCAAATGCGGCTCAGATTATTTAGGATGATGGTACGGATCTAAACGATTCAATTTCAGAACCTATACTGAACTGAGTAGAACTTGAGTCGTTTGCTAAAAGATGGCGGTAAGGGCCCAGGAGGATGTCATTATCAACTAGATCAAAAGGCTTTCTGGAAATCGAAGTAGGCCACGTCTACTTGCCGACCACCATCCATTTCAGAATACACGTAATCCACATGAGCTAAAAGCATACAAAACATTATCCGCGAAATTAAATGGAACACCTAATTTAAATGAGGTGTAGCGTTCGCGAGGCTTTAGTTGATCCACGGTACACAAGTCGTTGCCACAGACCGATTTCAGATGATCGCTAACCTGCTGCACAGTGGTACCCTCCTGCACGTAGTAGAGATGAATATACCGCCATCACTCAGCAGCACGTAGCGACGATGAACCTGGGGCAGCTGTTCCCCTAAGCATTCCAGGAAGTGATGTACGCACACGTTTACGATTCACTTCGCTCCACTCATTTGCATCATCCTTCTTGTTCGAATGAGGAACCGGAACCGATGATTCCTGTTGATCTTTACACAATGAGGATTCTGGGCCAATGAAGGTGTTATTTTCCTCGATGTCATCGCATTTGGGTTGTTTCTGCATCGGTTTAGTTACAGTGCGTGGTTTTTGTAATGTCTTAAGGCGCGGGCCCACCGCGGTGCACGGAGAGGCTACGCACGTGTATCAAGCTTCGCTTTGTAAGAAAATGTATGTGGTTGTGTCCACTGCAACCCACGGAGAGGCTACGCATGAATTGACGTCATTGATACATGCGTGGCTTGCTCGAATAGGCGGTTACATAGCTCAAAGCTGTCGACGTGGGTCCTAACGCTGGCAACGCCATGCACGCTGTACACGCGGTACACGGAAGCGGGGCGGGGTAGTGGGGTGGGGGACGAGCGCGGGGAAGCGACCGCGACGCCTGCGCCATTTTGACGATTCCTGTTCTCTGTTGCGCACACACTTCTTGATAGTACTGCGTTCCTTTTTAATATTCAATCGTAGATTTGTAGCTTTTGTATTAATTATGGAGTACTTTATAGAAAAAGTTAAACTACACCCCTGTTTATGGAAAATGAACGATATATCATACAGAGACATCGGTAAAAAGGATTTGGTTTGGGAACGTATAGCCAGGGAATGTGAAATGGCAAATGGTGAGTGAAATGTTTGTTTGTGTGTAATAAAATACAATATATTATATAACCGGCAATCTGTATAATTCAGATATTTATACCATACCTAGGTAATCTGTAGAATACCGGGAGTGTCTAGCCACTGTATGAAATATTATAAATATGATTGTCTATTACATATTTTGTCTAGGTAATGTATACAACTCCTAGGCATTCTATAGAGTAGGTACCTCGATTATGTGTAAAATAAATATATCTTGACTTTTGTTTATCTAGTTTTATGTAAGTAGGTATCTATTCACTTAAAAATAAAACACGTTATATTTTTTTTAGATGAACTTTTTTAAAGTATCAATCTATTAAGTTAAAATACTCATTAAAAACAATCTTTAACACAATTTTTTAAATTGTGACACGGGCTTGTTGCCAGCTTAAAACATGCATATGATTAAAATAATAACAAAATTCTTCTCTGATAAAGAAACTGTCATTGGAACTTCTAAAGCCCGAGTGTCTTATGTCTAAAAGTTGGTTCTCAATTGAAGCTGCTGCTATATCTGCATTTGTTACTGATTCATAGGTGAGACCATGTTCCATTAGATAATTATGTAGCACACAAGTTGCCTTAACTACTTTTATGACGGTATCTACTTTGCACTCAAAGGGTCTTTTGTAAACTCTCCAACGCACACTCAGAATTCCAAATGCATTTTCTACCACTCGTCTTGCTCGACAAAGACGGTAATTAAAAATTCTTTTGTTTTGTGTTATATTGTTTTCTCTGGGGAATGGTCTCATCAAATTACACATTAAAGGAAATGCTTCATCTCCGATAAAGACATATGGAACTTCGGTGCCGCCTTCTACAAGTGCTTCATCAGGTGGAAGATTAAGATTATTATCATATAACTTCTGTCCAAAGTTGCTTTCTCGTAATATTCCTCCATCACTAAATTTTCCTTTAGATCCAATAACTATCATAATGAATTTTTTTTTGCTGTCAGCAACCGCTAAAAGCGCAATCGAGTGATCTTTAAGATAGTTAAAGTAATCTGAACCACAGTTTGGAGGTGCTTTTATTGTCACATGCTTGCCATCAATAGCTCCAACACAATGAGGGAAGTCACAAGAAGTTTTAAAATTTTCAGCAATGTTTCTCCACTTATGTTCAACTTTAGTTTCTTCTAGAACTAATGGTTGTAAGCAATCCCATATAGCATCGGTAACTTCGTTGATTATCCTTCCTACAGTGGTTTTCCCGACTCTGTAACTATAAGCTATGGTTTGGTATGAATCTCCTGTAGCCATGTATCTGTAACATACATATTTTTATATTAAAGGTAAAGAAGCGAAATCGCATTGGAAGAAATTAAGAGATAGTCATAGAGAAGCTCTGCGACGACGTAAAACTTCCACGGGCCAGGCAGCACAAAACTTGAAGGCATGGAAATATGAGGCTTTAATGGAATTTTTACTGACACTAAAAGAAAATAACGAAAGTTCTTCAAATTACTCAAATCAGTTACAAGAGACGAGTCAAGACACTCAAAACAGTTCGGATACAAATACGAATAATGATTCTATTGAATCACCTGCCCCGCCCCCTGCTTCTCCACTCGCAACATCGTCTACAATTCAATCTGGGAAGAAGAACAGCAAGCAAATGGAAATTGCTGAGATTCTTCAGATCCGAGAGAAAAATCGAGAGCAAAGACGACTTGAAAGAGAGGAAGAAAGAATGAGAAATATTGATTCAAATCGACCACGAGATGCATTTACTGATTTATTCGCTAGTCTTTGTCAAAAGACACGCGATCTTTCAAAGTATTTACAACTTAGAGTACAACGAGAAATTTTCGAAAGTATTACTCGTGCTGAAGAAGAAGCATTGTCCTATGACTCAGTAAATAATTACTACTGCACCACGCCATCTACCACGTCTTCTTATGGCTACACAGGTTCCACAAATTATCAAACCACCAATTTACCTGATGCCAGCCCCTTGCCCGATGTCAGCACCCTACGTGATACCAGCCCCTTGCCCGATGTCAGCATCCTTACGTGATGCCAGCACCTTGCCCGATGCCAGCACCTTGCATGATGCCAGCACTTTGCCTGATGCCAGCACTTTGCCTGATGCCAGCACCTTGCCCGATGCCAGCACCTTCTCCAATGCCAGCACCTTGCACGATGCCAGCCACTTTACAAAATAACTATTTGAATAACGTGTAAAAATATAATAAGACTTACCTCAAGGCGATGGCAAGCCTTTCAGCAGAACTTATACATTCTCGATAATTAGTATCCATTTTTTCTTTAATCATTTCATGTATAATGTGGAAATTATGTCGTGATAGTCGGTAATAATTTTCAAATTTTTCATCACTTAGTGTCATAAATAACGTCTTGTATTCTCCGTGATTATTTCTGAATCTAATATGATTTTCTATCCAAAAACGGTGTTTTCTTTTCCTTTGCAATTCACTTAACAATAGATCATCAATCTCACTTTCGAATTCATCGTCTGACGAACTGTCTAACAAAATCAGTTCCAGTGTCATTTTATAAGATTATTCACGAAACGCGTGGTTTCCATAAGACATATGACTCCAAACTGTGCTACGCTAAAGTTGTACATAGTCGTAAATTCGTAATCCATGCGCCGCGTGCCCGTGCACAGCGTGCGCTGCGTGTATAGCGTGTGCTGCAGTGGATACGTTGACCCACGTAGTCAAACAAATGAATCCATGCGCCGCGTGTCCGTGCACAGCGTGCGCTGCGGTGGGTCCGAGCCTTTCTAGGACTAGGCACGGCATAGTCAACTTTTAAGTCGGGCTTTTTCGTTAGTTCGTCAATTTTACTCGTAAGTATATCTATTTTGCTAAAAAATTCAGTTCTGAGAGCCGCAAACTGGTCGGCTTCTATCATTTATATCTTATTTGTAAGCTGCGTTTCAAATTCAGACTGTTTATTTTTTAGTTCTTCCACAATTGTCTGCTTTAGGTCATCTATTACATTTTTTAGATAAATGTTTCAGCAGTAGTACTTCGTGCTAGACGTGTACCAGCACGTAAAGTCACATTGTCAGGGCTACTCATTGAAATATCGTGACAATGCCCAGACATAGTCATATCATGGCTGAGATGTTGACGTACAGGCGTAGAGGAATTGTCGCCTTTAGGTAACTTACTATGGCATTCCACACAAATCCATGTTCTCTTAAATTCCACTGATAACGTAGCATAAAAATTTTTAATATTAGCGCATAACAGATCAAATATTTTCTTACATTTTGCACACTTCATATAAGCGCCGTCCTCACTGACGTCTACGCGACACCCCACACATCGAGTAATCCTTGGTGTCATCTTTACTTACGGTCAACTGTACAGTAGCCTTGCGCAGGCGCACGATACACGGTGGCTCACGTTCTCGGTCGGCCTTCGGCAGCGGCGGGCGCGGGGCGGAGCGGGCGCGGGGCGGGGTGGTCGCGGCGCGGCGGCACAGAATAAATAATAGTACGCGGCGGTGACGGGACGCGCGGCAGCGCTCAGCGGGCGCTGCGCGAGTTGTCGTAGGTCAGGTCCGTAACGGTCCGTAACTCAGTGAGATCCGTGATGCTCCGATACAATAACTCCATACGAGCGTCAACAACTGAAGCCCGCGCTAGGAATGCCTCTCGTCTATCAGGTCGATCCATCAAGCACGAGCTGACGCAAACCATCGCAGCTCACTTCCTATCCTGGCTTTAATCGCAGCAACCGTGGTTAGCAGCATGTTACAACGCAATAAAATAATAAAAAAATAAAACAAAATAAAAAGTAATATTAATTATTTAACCCCAAACAAACACCATATACAGCGTGTTAGTTGAAACGAGGGACATCATATGGGAGGACATTAGGTATTCGATTCCCGATCCCATTCATTAAAAAAAACATAACCTTAATTTTTTGCATAATTATCCAATTAAATAAGTTAGCGTATACACTAAGCGTGGGAAAAGATCATATGTGCTGACTGACGGCGCCTCGGCCAAGCGCGGCGCCGATAGATCATGCCGAAAGGTCATTTTGCTTTGCACATCCCGCACGCACCCCCGCGAGACCACCCCCGCCCCGCGGCGCGTGCCTCGGCGCGTGCCCCACCTCGAGCGGGCAGTCGGGCAGTCTGCGTGATCTGCGTCTGCGCTGCGCGAGTCACCGCCGTTGCTTTGCACTTCCGCGTTCGAACGACGTAAAAATGCCTCATCAGTACACTAACAAAGAATATTGGGATATGGTTCGTGCTTACGCAATAACAAATAGGTTCGGAGGGCCATCAATCTCTACCGTGAGATGTTTCCAAATCGCCATGCTCCTTTGTACAACCTGATTTAGGAGTCAACCACCGGCTTCTAACATATGGCCAGTTCACGGTGCCGACACACGCACACGGACGAGGCGGAGCTCCTCTTCCTGTCGACCTGCAAGAAGCCATCATCGAGTACTTCGAGCAAAATCCGCAAGAAAGTACCAGAAATGCCACAAGGCGATTCGGCTTCCACACTGGACTGAGTGGAAGCTCCTCCACGTGGAAAGAATGCACCCATACCATTTTAGACCCGTACAAGAGCTAGGGCTCAATGACCACAAACTGCGAGTGAACTTTTGCCGCTGGTTTTTGGCCAATTTAGATAAAAACAGGCCCATATTTCCTTGAAGGTAGACTTGATAGTGCATCTTATTTGAATGTTTTAAATAATGTGGTGAACGACATGTTGGACGAAGTGCCCCTCGGTTCCTTACAAAATCTGTTTTACCAGCACGACGGCGCGCCCGCGCACTATCAGGTACGAGTTCGTGAGTTTTTATCGAACCATTTTGGCGAAAGGTGGATAGGTCGGGGAGGGCCAGTGCCATGGCCCGCTCGCTCTCCCGATCTCACCCCGTTAGGGATGAGTTAAAGGTCCGTATTACGGAAGCCTTTAACCACGTACGAAATAATCCGTTTGTGCTTAATCGTGTTATTAATAATATGCGGAAACGAGCCGAACTATGCATAGAACGAGGTGGTGCTCATTTTGAGCAATACTTGCGATTAGTGTAAATAAGTGTAAATAGGTGTTATGAATAGGTGTAAATAGCTGATTAATCGTTGTAAATAGTTGTGATTCCCTTTTTTAAATACGCCAAATTACTTGGGTTTGTCATTTTGCATTTTTTTTTGTTGTGACTTAAAATTTAGATTTGTACTGCATAATTTAACAAATAACTACCTACTTATTTAACTATTAACCATTTACCTAGGTATTTTTGCCTGTCCTAAGCCAGGTTTAAAGTATGAAGGAAAATCGGGTCACACACACCGAACACGACAGCTAGTTACCTATTCAATATCATACGCGTAAAGCGCTAGGGTGCCCAAACATTACGGGAAATTTCATGAAATTGTAACATCGGTTTTCTGAATTATTTTATATGCTTCGAGTAATATTTTTTTATTTGTTTATGTTTATCCTGGCATAAACTACCATTGGATAAAATATGTCCCTCGTTTCAACTAACACGCTGTATAAGGGGCACAAATATACCTAACTCCAATTAGGTCTATATGCAATAACAATGCAAAAAAATTAACAATGCAATATTAACACTTTTTCTAAACACGGTGATGTACACAATTCCAATACTAGAAATAAGTCAAAACTAGTAATGCCACTGTTTAAGTTACAAAAGGTTCTCGGCTCTTTCTTGGGGCAAGGTATACACTATTATAATAAAATACCAAGTACTATACTAGATTTACCTTTAGATAAGTTTAAGAATCATGTAAAATCTTGTTTACTTATGAAAGGTTATTACACAGTCAAGGAATATTATTTACATTATTTTTTTCTTAATCCATTATCTTTATAACTGATTGTATAATTTGGTAACGACATGTTGTTTTGTAAATGTCGTTACTTCTATATTATTTTAAAGCTGTGGAGTTTCTTGTGCCCGTTCTTCTCCACAGCTAAAAGACTTCCTGAATGGGTTTTTCCTATGCCTATCCCCATCCATCCATAAAAAATAAATTATTACTGAATAAAGATATATTGATTTTGATTTTTGATTTTGAATCAAGCTTACCGCTTGGCAGTAAACACAATATTATTATTACATATATTATTCAAATAACTAGCAACCACTTATCAACAACATATCATATCACTTGAAGTCCTAATTAACTTCTTAATAAAGGTTGAACTTAATGTAGGTAAAAACATACAATTAGTGTGACAGACCTTATTCTGTTACAAGACACACTCCACTCCATAAATTGTTCCGACAATAAGTGATTTCACTTACCTAAACAAAATCTAAACCTTGGTTACCGCATGTAACAATAATTCACAACATCATTAAAGTGACTGAACACAACAACCACTTCAATGTTGTAATGTAATAAGCATTGACTGGGTGCCCGTTTTCAATGACCCAGATAATACAAAGCACCACCAACAATCAATGATTACAACATACAATGTAATTAACTATTTTAGAGTGGAAGAGTCACGCTGCGTTGCAGCACGCATTAGGCCGGCTCACCCGGCGGAATACCACCCTCTTACGAATATTCGGCGTGAAATAATGGCGCTTGGTGCTGTTGTGTTTCGTCCGACCAGTGATGGTTCCTGAGGCCCCTCCCAGAGTTTGTTGAGTGATGATGATGATGAGTTTTTTCCCAACAGAACACACCGAAATCTAAACCACCGCGACGCGAACCCTGCTGTCAGAATTACAAGCGCGTACAACCGCGGTTGTTTTTACACCGTGTGGCCCGGTCTGGGCTATCCCGTACCGTATGAAAACAAAAATCAGCAAACCGTAAAACAGACCGTCGCCGTTACGTCTTTCCGAAATCCGAAACAATAATGTACTACGACAGACAACGAATGTCAATGTCACTTGACGGTTTTTACCTTTACCGATCCACTACGACAGACAACGAATGTCAATGTCACTTGACGGTTTTTACCTTTACCGATCCACTACGACAGACAACGAATGTCAATGTCACGTGACGGTTTTTACCTTTACCGATCTTTCAATTTTTGGTAGGCAAAGTGCCACAACCATATCGCTTTAACCGGTCAAGGATTATTCGACCGCCGGCGGTCACGACACAATAGAATTTCAATTGTGTCTAGTTTCACGATCTTCAAGGGGTCAAATTGATTTTAAACAAACAGGTTGATACATTTCATCAGTTCCGTCACTAAAATCATTTTCCTCTTCACTATCCTCTAAAATGCGCTGAATATCTTGCACCAAATACCTCGAACGTGAACCTGTGGCGGCGCTACCTACCGCATGACGCGACGCGCAGAGAGCTTTTCACCATCACAATGATATGAAACAGCAACGTGACTGGGCCTTCGAGCCCGCACCATACGACCCACACCGAGAGGTTAACCGTCGGCCTACTGCACGGTCAGCTGCATACAAGAAGCCCGCGTCCAAGCGAGAACTTGAATCAAGGCCACCAATTGTGCCTGATCTAGAAGATAAGCTTAGGGATGAACCGATGTATGATATTGGCCCCCATTCTTCGATGGTCCCTGATAGGGACTGTTTCTCGCAAAATTTTGAATATTCAGGCTTTAGTTAGAAAGACATACGAGAAGTTGAGAGGCGTGGATCCCCGCCTGCATGATAGATTGATTTTATGCATGTTTCAACATGCTCAATGCACCTCAACCTCGAGATACTCGAAGCGGCCCGGAAAGCCGGCCAAAACGTCTTGGATCTACGAACAGACACGAGGGAGCTTCTCCTCGGTTATCAAGTGATACCGCAACCAATTGCGGATTACATCTCGCACATCACTGATACATCTACGCCAGACGGTAAACTTATAAAGTTGAATCTCCCAGAAGTAGCTATTCCGCAAGGACCTATAATAGCTAATGGTGTCTAGATAGCGCCAAGCGGCCACTTCGGTCCCCTGAACGCCCAATCACATAATGTGTACGAGTGCTATATATCACCGTACGTTACATCGGCGTGTATGCTAACCACTACAGCACAAGAAGCGGACTACCAGTCCCTCCAGATCTAGTCGCTGGAAATTTAGTACCTAATTGCAACTTGTTAGGATACGAAGTGATAGACGGAGAGAACCGAGGAGCTACAGCAAGACTTCAAGGCATAGTCTTCTCGAATGACAATACATTAGAGGGTAGATATAATAAACCTATAAATCTAAACTTAAGGCACTCTTACTTAGCGAGCAGTAGTACATCTAGTCAGGGCTTTGTATTTTATAATTAATAATAATAATAATAATAATCTTTATTACCATAAAAGAAATGGGTTCCAGATACATAGAAATCCTTAATGTAAATGCTAACAGGTATGAACTAATGTTAAAATATATATAAATCAAGTGCATAGGGAAACCTTTATGAATTTAACAGAATTTAAGGCCATTACAATTTCAAAGCCACAGTTACCGGCTGGTTCGAAACTAGACTCAAATACCTTTACAATAAAAAATAAAAATTTAATTACGTAATCTAATATTAATATATGAATGTATTTATTAAGGAGCCATGTTTGTGAGTGTGTGTGTGTGGGTGTGTAAGTGTGTGTAATTGTGTGTGTATGTATGTGTGAATGTGTGTGTCGCATTAAAGGCAGGCCATTAGTAATCTTTCAATTTCTTAATAGTTGAGACTCTTCAACCAAGTGTTATGAGAACGTATTAATTGATTTGCCGTCAGCTGTTTTACATCTATTACTTGTCTCACTATTTTAATATATACGTACATGTGGGAATAAGGTGGAAAACGTCTAGCAAAACTTGTACGTACGGGAGGGAGATTAATTTTAAAGGTACGTCTTGCAACCAAACAGGGAAATTCAGGAGAATTAATTATTCTTTTATGTACTGTTAAGGCTACCTTTGTGATATAAAGATGTCTCACTCTGAGAAGATCACACTCCCTGTACAGGTCATCTGTGGAAAATCTGAAAGGCTTTCTTAACATTACCTTGAGTACTGGTCGCTGTGCTCTTTCTAACTCAATCAAAGTAGTTTTGGCTACGCCGCCACAAGCCGATATACAGTAAAGCAAACATGATGAGAGCCTTTTTACATGCAGAGTTCCGCAACGACTTCATTATGTAAATAGTTTTCCTGATTTTACCAGCCAGAGCTGTTATATGTTGCCTAAAAGAAAAATTCTCATCCAGAATCACACCTAAATATTTAAACGATTGCTCTTGTTTAATAGGTGGACAGTTACATAAGGTGTGACAACTGGAGTCGCCAGTCGTACATGAGTGTATAGTAAGTTTAGGTATAACTTGCGGTTTGGATGCGCTTGTTTTATAAAAGGTTAAGTATTTAGTTTTATTTGAGTTTAAAGTTAAAAGATTTTTATTAAGCCAGTCAGAAATAATCAGAATACCTTCATTCGCTGTCTCAAAAACGGTTTTCCAAGATGAGTCACGAAACAATATGACCGTGTCGTCCGCGTAGCATATCAGGTCAGCTTTTTGTATAGGTAGATTTAGGATGTCATTAATGTACGCTAGAAATAGTATTGGACCGAGTATGCTACCCTGAGGCACCCCGTATTCAACTGGAAGGGGCTCGTTTACATCTGATCCAATTCTAACACATTGGTAGCGTGGTAACCTCTGAGATAAGAGCTGAACCAGTCGAGTGCCAGACCCCGAACACCCATGCATTCCAATTTTTTTAATAGGATTTGGAACGAAACCGTGTCGAATGCTTTAGCTAAGTCGAGAAAGATGGCAAGGCAGCAAGCATTTTGATCCAATAACGAGGTTACTGTTTTTGTCAGCAGTACCACAGCATCCTCAGTTGACCTATTACGCCTGAAGCCAAACTGTTTCTCAGAGATGAGAGAGTGGTTTTCTAAAAACGTAACTAGTCTTCTGCTAACGACTTTTTCCAAAAGCTTTGAGAAGACACTCAGCAAGGCTATCGGTCTATAATTGCTAGGTGTAGATTTGCAGCCATCTTTGTGGATAGGAGTTATTAAACCTAATTTCCACCTTTCAGGGAATTTTCCAGTAGACAAGCTTAAGTTGAAAATATGAGTAAGTGGTTCTAGTATCACTGGGCAGATTTGTTTAATTAGACGAGGGGTACATCTATCTATACCAGGAGCACTGTCAACTTTAAGTTCCTTTATATACTGAGAAACTTCTTCCTGATCAGTGGGAAACAGGAACAGAGAGCTCACAGGGTGACCGTCAAGCTTAAAATTAGCAGCCAAATCCTCTTCGGATACATTTATTTTGGTAAGTGTCTCATTAGCTAGTCTTTTACCAATATCAGCAAAGTACCGATTGCAATTATTTAATGACTGAGCTGGATCCGCATTTTTCGTTAATTCCATTGCATCATTACGAGTTTTAGTGAAGTTACAAATATCTTTAATAGTTTTCCAAAGTTTCTTTGTATCATTTTGATTAGCTGTAAGCTCTTGGTTTTCGTATGCTGTTTTTAGTCTGTGCAACAAATTGTTTAAAAAATTTCGATATCTCCTATACGTAATCTGTGCGATTTCATTTGTTGGACTTTTCCTAGCTTGGAGATGTAAGTAGTCGCGATGTCTCTGGCATCTTATTAGTCCTGGAGTTACCCATGGCTTAATATCAAATTTGGAACGTGAGATTTTAATTGGTTTAGAATTAACTGAGACCGCGGTAACAATAATTTCAGTGAAGGAGGCCACAGCTTTGTCAACATTTTCAGCTCCGACCACACTTGACCAGTCAGACGATTGCAGAGTGAAGACTACTGCTGGATAGTCAAGTACCATTTTGATACGCTTGCGAGACTCTTGTGGCGATAGTATAGTGGAAGGTAGTCCTATAATGCATAAATCGTGATCCGTCAAGTCAGACTAATTACTTTTATAGTTTGAATAAAACTACACATATAGTAAAATCGCTGTTTCTGAATTACTTTTAACATTTTTAAAAAATAATTATGTAAAAAAGAATGTATTATATATATTATATATACATATGTGCTGATAAAGGATATTTATTATTTAATTAGAAACAAAGAATTACAAGTAAAATAAACTAGTTCAAACTTTATAAAAACTACAAACTACAACTACTACGAACTTTAGACTTTGATTAAACATATTACAGCTAAAAAATGTAATAATAATAAATTTTAATTTTTTTAATAATTTAAAACATGCAAAAGCGTATATTTGTATATATAGTATAATAAAGTAAAAATTAAAAAAATGTAAAAAAAATATGTTTAACATCAATCGGTCGACTCAATGCCTCGCTATAGTAGCAGACTTGACCTATTGTATTGTGCCGTACGCCGAGCGGACCCAGGACTGGTTTCGCTAATGAGTGTCGCAAAAAACGTGCGCTGTGATGAGCCTGTGATAGCACAAAGTTAAACTGATTTGTTTCATTTGTTTAGTTGCATTTAAGACTAATTTTAAGAATGCAGTTCTTTGCGCTGCGTTTGGTTAGGCATAATTTTAAGTTTTTTATTATTATATTACTTATCTCATTTTAAGTGAACATTGTATACCTAGTTCTTATGAGAAAAAATGTGTTTAAACCTAAACCTAACCTAGATATAGATACTCGGTCGAACTTCAGAATAGAGTATATATCGTCTTCGCCGAGATGAAATACCGGTTCAAGATGCTGGAGCTTAGACGGGAGAACAATCCTCAGGGATTAAATACAGTTGGCAGAATACCAAAGAAAACAACCGCTGCCAAACCGGACTTTCGTAGAGTCAACTGGACCACTCAATGATGCAGAGGTCCCATTATTCACTAGAACAGTGAATGTACTTGGCTTCAGAACCCACGGGTCATCTGTAACTAACCAAGCCAACATTGAATGCCTGCATCGCAGAAGAGTGCTACAAGGCAGAGACGCAGCAAGGGGGTTCTGCTGCACGACGGAGGCTGGCCAAGCCCCCGGTGGATGGGTTGCCACCGGTAACAACAACTTTGAGATGGCAGGGCTTTTCCAGGGCTTTTCCAACCAGTTCTCCATTTCGACTATGAGGCTTTCCGCCAAGTCGAATTTTCATCCCGAGGCCCCTTGGGCTCGAGGATTAACTCTCTATCGAATTTCATAGAGAGGAATTACTTTGTTAAGAAATAGATTACAAAGTAATGATACCCGGTGCGCTAAAATCCAGAGGAAGATCTTCCCTTTGCCTTCCTCAAAGTTATCACCCTACCTACCATCCGCTCCCTACAGTGGTGACCCTGACGGAGCACAGAAGCACCTTCAACAAAATATCGTCACAGCCTCGTAGCACCCATCCATCACTCCTTATCCATCATCAAGTCTACCTTCGCCAGCAGTCACACAGCAAGCCAGCATTCAAGCCTCAAGGTTGGAACCTTCTCCGCAGCATCTCGGACGACGCTTCCTGGACCTCCGGCACACTCGACGGCATCATCCCGACCTGGTCTCCGCAGCTCACGACTGGTGCAGCAATGTCGGCTGCATCACTCCGGCGTGGCAGCCCTGCACACCAGCAGCTCGGACCAACCGTCATCACCTGTCTCGACTCACCGCAGACAGGAGCAGCACAATGCATCACTGGCAACGCGCCTTCACCCCACCCGTCTCGACTCACCGTAGACAGGGGCATCCTGCAGCAGCACTCTCCACTGGCACTTGCAAGCTCTGACGCACTGACTGCTGAGCACACTCACTGACATCGACCTCCGGTCTCAGGGGGGGAGTGATGTGGCGGCGCCACCTACCGCATACGCCGCACATAGCTCGACACGAAGCCTCTCAACCGTGTCAACAGATGGCGCCACAAAAAGTCAACCCTACTACATCGCCATACTACGACGATAAATAGTCTGGGAAGCCTGCATCGCGGCAGCGACGTTTCACTACCTCATTCGCCATATATAGCACCTCCAACTAACATCCGTTGGACCTCGGTCCCCGAACTATACCACCCAGATCGGAGGAAGATCTTCCTTTTGCCTTCCTCAATGCAGCATCCATCTCCAACCTACCGTCCGCTTCCCTACAAACCCATTTTCACCCACAAATCAGAACAATAACAGTATAAATCAATTAAAAAAGTCACAGTTTTTATCTATTATTATGTAATAAATATTTAACATAACCTATTTTTTACAATAAACGTCAAACGTGGCAATAATTAATAATTGACAAACAATTATTGTCTATTGTTTATAATTTTCAACAGATTTAAATTTGTGTATAAACACAGACGCTGTAACTAAAATTTTATCTTAACACAAATAGAATAGAATAGAATTTATTTGCATTAAAAGTGGTAAGTTACAGTTATTTGATGGTCATACATATTCATTCTTGAATCTCACTTTTAGTCTTTTCAGACATGCAAAATTAATTTAATTAAAAACAATACTTATTGGTTCGCTCATGTATCATACCAGATACAATTTTTTTAAATATCTATAACGCTGCTGAATTAGGTATATTTTTTCTAAAATATGTTCATGAACTATAAAAATACTAACAGAAACATAATTAAGAAAAAAAAACGCTGGGCGCATGGCACTTCAATTTTTTTCATGTATAGGGACAGGGAACCTGTTAAAGGAACGCGTCTTATTGCCACCCGATAAAAGACTGTTAAGTACTTTTCTTAGGCGGCAAAAGAATCGCTCCCGTAATGACTGTTTAATGTCCCCGTCCTCAACACCCAAAGACTGTGGCATACGAAGATATTTATACGAGTATATGTTTTAACTTCAGAGAGAGATCTCAAGTTTAAGGTTTCGGAGAGTTGTAAATTGGTTGAATTTACTACATTACAATACAATTAAAGTTTAACTAAGTCTTGGCGGTTTGGTGCGAACGAAAAGGCTTCGGGTGATGTCTCACCAGCGTCAAGTTTCCTGAATAATGCTAAAAGGTAATCGTTAGTACACTTATGTTCAGTAAAAGCTTTGATCGTGGCTCCTATTAGCGCTGATGATTTGTCCAAAACCACTTCGTTAGGAATTAATTTCTGACCTTTCCAAGATTTTAACCAGTTTAAGATAGTATCCATAGCGGCGGTACCTTCATATAAGCCGAAAAGCCCGGCTTGCCATAACCAATACTCATTCACACTACCGGTGAATCGCAATTAATTACAATCACAAAATATTTTTTCCAATGTTGATTTTTTTTATCGATCATTCATAATAAAATCAAGTTTCAATAAAATGTTCGTAAAGCGAATTGCTAAACTACTCAACGCGTTTATATAAATCGTACGAAGCTTTACGTCTCACTTGCACAACTTAGCCTGCAACCAGGGCTTGGAACCAGTATTGAAAATACAGGTATTATATCGGTAAGTACCGGTATTTTCCATTTCGGTTCCTGGATACCGATTCTTTCACGAGTAGCGGTATCTATCTGCGACGTTGCCATATTGTGTTAGTGCACAAACGCAGTGCTCGCAGTCGCAACGCAATTGAGATTACATTCCAATCTCGCGAACGAGAACAGGTGTGACGTATTATTAGTAAAATTTATATTAAATAAATACGATGGAGCGAAATAAAAACAAGTAAAGTGTTTAAATACTTTCAATTAAGTGAAGTTAGCAAAAAAAAGTCAAAATGCGGTCCGGGTGTCGCAAACGGGGTGCATAAAAAATATACTCTAATTTTTTTTCACAAACTGATAAAAACATTGCTATATTAAAGAGACAGAAACATTTAAAAAAAATTATACAGAAATTATAAAAAAGACAAAAAAAATTCAATTGATTTTTATATGGAGCCGACACTTAAAAAAATTAAGGTAACTTTTGTAAAAACGCGTATATCTCGAAAACGGTGCGTCGTAGCTAAAATGTAACGAAATGTTGGCCCCCCTACAACACCCCGCAGGAATCAGAGCAATATCCGATGTACTTATCTTTCACTTATTGTGTGAATGAAGTCTGACTTTATTTCGCCATAAGTTTTTTCACACAGCGATTTGGGACTTCCTGCCATAACGATATTTAAAGTTCGTAAAAAAACCTTTCTAAATAATATAACGCATGCTGTTATTGGTTCTCAGATTGGCGTCCAAACATTTTTGCCCGTCCTCCTTTAAAAAAATCCTGACAATATAAACGGCCGAACTTATTTTGATATAACATGTCTAAGACCCACAACTAGATCAGAAGAAATCGGTTCACCTGTTTAAGAGCTACGTTGCCACTGACAAATACACCTATACACATAGCGGTTCAACTAATAACACCATGCTTATTGTTTTATTTATTTCAGTCAAACCGCAAAATCTGAGTGAAAGAAATTGAGAGACAATCACCGAGATAGCCTGAAAAGGCAAAAGTGTGGAAAAACAGGCCAAGCAGTACCAACTTTAAATAATTGGAAATATGCCCAAATCATGGAATTTTTGCTCCTTTTTACGAGAAATAGAAAAGTATTCACTTTAACAAACTCTCAGCGCACACAAAAGATCATCGATCAAAATTCCACCCAAGATTTCAACAGTGAATTACACTCGGCGTCAAAAAAATCGCACCTTTTAAAAATCATCTTTAAAAATTCTTAAACCTTATGTAGAGGATAGTGTTGGGTATCATTAGAAAGGTAACAAAAAGGAGTATCAAAAAACAATTAAATTTAACTTTCTGTTTAATTATAATTATACAAACAACATTAAAATTAATAAAATAATAAAAATCCTTAATTAAGTCCTAATTAACAACAGATAATTTACAAAGAAAAATGTACAAAAAGTGTCTTAAAATTAACTTAAAATCTAGTGTTACCCCCCCTTGCCCTGATCACGGCTTCCATACGGTCCCTCATGGACCTCACCAACTTCAGGAGCTCTTCTTGAGGGATAAGCCCCCATTCTTCAATCACCGCGTCTTGGAGCTCCTGTAGAGTCGAAGGAGCTGGATCCCGAGATCGAACCTTACGTTTAAGATGGTCCCAGAGGTGCTCTATAGGATTCAGATCCGGACTTCGCGCTGGCCACTGCATCACAGAGATTTGGGACCTCTGCAAGAAGTCGCTCACGATGCCTGCAGTGTGAGCGCGAGCGTTGTCGTGCATTAATGTGAACCCCTCGCCAAAAGATTCGGCAAAGGGGACCACATGCACTTCCAGGACCTCAGTGACATAGCGGCGAGCAGTCAGCGACCCTTGTCCGCGAGCACCTCCAGTCCGGGAGACGCAGACAAGGTCGGTTTTGCCGGCAGCAGACATACCGCCCCAGAACATGCAGGATCCGCCACCATATTCCACCGTCTCCTGGATGCAGGCTTGGGCGAAACGTTCACCCTGCCTCCGGTATACTCTTCTCCGTCGGTCGTTGCAGAAAAGACACACTCGCGTCTCGTCTGAGAAGAGAACAGCTCTCCACTGCTCAAGGGTCCAATCGACGTGGTCACGAGCAAACTGCAAGCGGGCTCGCCGATGCGCTGCAGTCAATTTTGGACCCGTAGCAGCTCTGTGGGCCGCTATCTTCTTCTCCTTCAATCTTCTTCTAACCGTAGATACGCTTACGGTGCGTCTGCGAACTGCCTGGAGCTGCTGTTGCAACTCAACAGCGTTGGAGAAACGATTTCTCAAAGAGTTCGACACAACGAACCGGTCGTCTCTTTCCGAAGTGCAGCGACGTCTACCCGAACCGTGTCTGCGGATATAGCCACCGGTCTCTATGAAGCGCTGGTACACTCTTCGAACGGAATAACGGCTCAGGTTCAGTTGCCGGGCGACATCACACTGCCGCACCCCTGATTGCAGTAGTGCAACCACTTGAGCGGCTTTATCAGCTGTGGTATCCATCAAAATCTGTGCGTGTGTCCTCTTCAACGGTTGAATAGCGAATGACCCACATTGAACCCGTGTTGACCGTTTTATACCCACAAAGGAAGCGCAACTAGCAACTCTCACGGGTAGCAAAATTTGCATCGAATTTTTGTGACACTTTATTTGTTGCATTAGGTTTTATTTGATAATGAAAAGTAATGTTTTTTATTAAGTTAATTAAGTAACCTTGTAAATAAAATCATAATTAATGCGACTGCATGTGCATATCAAGAGTAAATGACATTTGAAAGTGATTTTCTAAGAGGTGCGATTTTTTTGACGCCGAGTGTAGTTCACTATTACAATACAATGGTTAGCTATTTAACAGTCTACACAAGAAGTAGAAGAATCTATGTTGATTCCATTGACGAACAATTAAGGTCCAGAATGTACAACAAGCACAAACAACACGAAAAAGAAAGAATGATGATATTTTAGATATTATCAGAGATATAGAAGAAAACCATACCAAACGTCAGGAAGAAAGAGACAATATTAGAAAACAACAACGAGAGAAACATCCCATGGAAACATTTTTCGGAAGTATGGCCCAAACAGCTAAAAATATGCCAACGTATTTACAAAATAAAATCAAGAAAAAGGTTTTAGAAATTGTATGTGTCGCTGAAGAAGAAATTGAATCTTATAACTCAAGGTTTTTGTTTCTCTGCATCTACATCGTCAGCATCTGCACAATCACCTCCAACGACGACTTATTAACAACAGTTTTGATTTAAGAAAATTAATACACATTGATGATAACAAAAAGAGTTTTTATTTCTTACCTTAGAGTGATTGCAAGTTTTTCTCTTGGTGAAACAGCTTTTCTAAAGTTTGTGTCTTGTTTTGTAATACGAGTATCTTAATTTATGAGTGATAATAATTATTCAAACTGTTTACTATCGACTTGAAAATATTTTTTAATATTCGTCTTGCAAATCGTAGAACATCCGCATCAATTCACCCTTGATAGGTCTCTCTTGAATATGGTTGCTCATCCAAAATCTTGGTTTGTTACGCTTCGTTTTCTTGTTATAATGATAGAGTAGCAAGCATTTATTTAAAGTATTTACGTAGTCCTCTTCACTAGAATCGTCAGACATCGTTATCGCAAAATTTACCGCGCCACTTGCTTGCTCTGTGGATCGCCTGGCACTGAGATATTTTTTCTGCGCCACCTGCTCATGGCCGCTGACAATGGAAGGCAAACAACTCGCTCGTCTGACCCTTCTCATTTTCCGCTTCACTCGCTCCGCTAAGCCCGCTGCTAGTGGAAGGCAAATTCTGAAACTCTTTCTCAGTGGAAGTGCACTACTATTTTTACTCCGGTCCGCTCAGATCATTAGCTCAGTTTCCGCTCATTACCCTTTTTTAGTGGAAGGCGGGCATTAGCGATTCTCTCGTTCATACAGTCAACCATACAGGAATGAGCTGCCTTGGAAAGTTTTTAATCAAAAAATAAAAGTAAAAAACAGGCCAAGTTCTCGTGATCTTTCTTCAGTGATCTTTAAAAAAATAATATAATCTGAGAATTAGGAACTTAAGCCAAGTACAGTCAATGCAAAGGGAACGTATCCCCCTAGCATCATGGCATGCGGACATGCCAGGCGGATGTCAAGAGGTTAAATGTATGGTAAGGGGGTCCGTTCACTCTGCAGATGACTGTACCGACGTACACGTACAAATGTAAACTGAGCTAACTGACGAATTCATAGATTCAACTTAGCAAGTTTTCAGAGATCCAAGCTTTTATAGCCTATCGTATTTTGATGAAAACTTGCAAACTTATATCTTGAAAACTATTCTCTCAAAACTGCGAAATGTTTAGTACATAGTGCTTTACATTCGGTGACCTTAAACTTCATGTAAACATTAGTTAATACAGTTGAAATGCTTCGTGAGCCGAGCAAACTGCTTGCAATATTTTCACGAACGCGCACTCCGTACGGTGAATAAACATTCTTAGATGAATAAATGCTGGATGAAAATTCTTGCCGTAAGTTTTGTCCACACTTAAATGGAGGTCTTTTAAAATAAATAATATGACGGAATTCGACTCGGTCTTTGACATTAATAATTTTAGAAAAATTCACAAAGTTGACCAGCGGCCATTCTGTGTTTTGTGCATTTGTTGTGAAAAACGTTTTGTGAAAATGTGGTAAGTACTCTTCGTATTTATCGTATTTCCTATAAAAGTGCACATCAAAATAAGCGTAAGGGTTTTAGCTATTCGAAAAGGTATGATCTTTCTAGTTTTAAAACAGTGTAATCCAATTAATTATAACTTGAAAGATACGGTATCGAAAAACAGTAGTCGTCTTTTGTTTCTCAATTTATTTTTATTAATATTATGCATTCCTTTTAGTAAAATAATACTTAAAACTATGATAATGTTTAATTGTTTACATTTTTAAAGACATTTCTACATGTAAAGAGTTAAATTGTGTCTAGATTAGTCAAAAACGCAATTTGTTGCATAGGTTGAAATAGGTATGTATGGCGGATCACCTGGTCGGGTCAATTTTTAGGTTTCCTACACACGGCCGTCTGCGGTATTTTTTCTAACGACATTGCTTTGTCTGATACTAATTTTTATTTCTGCGTGGTTGTTAGGTCCGCGGTTTTGTTTCGAAAAATTGCTTTTAAATTTTTTTTTATAAAAAATATTTTTTATTTATGCGTGATTTTTTTAATTCTGCGTGTTTGTTTGACTGTGAAATAAACTAAATCTATATTACTAAAAATCAATTGGCGAAGTGTTTGTAACGGCTCGACTGATTTAGCTAATTAATGTTTAATTTACTATTTACATAGTTTTTATATTATCCTGTATGATGGGGTCATGGTCATGGTCATCAAATCCCAGCCCCAACAGCAACGCATTGCCATACCTAAAAATATTGTTAGCTCGTATTGTGTAAACTTGAACGCACCCGGTTAAATATAAAAATTATTGACGGCAGGCAAATAACTTCTAACAATGAGACCACCAACACCTCAGTCTCCCTGTGACCACGGACCATGTAAAGGGTTCGAAACGTCAGGATAATATAAAAACTATGTAAATAGTAAATTAAACGTGAGTTAATCCGTAAAAAAGTGTTTCATTTCAATGTGTAGTGCTCGCTTTAACCTCAGAAAACAATAATTAATGTTTGTACGCGCATCACTTCAGAACGGCTCGACCGATTTGGCTAATTAATGTTTGTACGCGAATCACTACTGTACGGCTCGACCGATTTGGCTAATTAATGTTTGTACGCGAATCACTACTGTACGGCTCGCTCGACCGATTTGGCTAATTAATGTTTGTACGCGAATTCTTTGTGTGTTTCTACGGTTTATAGTTTCCTAGATGTAGGTTTTAATAATTTTAAATTAATTTTATTATTTCAGTGACGAAATAAATTTCGCTAATGTTGCCCGTGGTGGAGCGCGTGGCGGAGCTCGTGGCGGAGCGCGAGGACGAGGCGATGTGTACGAGCCGCTGCCGTAAATATATTTTATTTTGACTGTTTTCAACTGTTATTGTAATTTTTAGTAAGACATATTACTTCATAAATATAATTTGATTTTAGATCTACGAGTAGAGGTGGAGCGCGCGGTGGAGCGCATGGTGGTGCCCGCGGTAGAGCTCGTGGCGGAGCGCGTGGGCGAGGACTTGGACGAGGGGAGGTCGACGAGCCGCTGCCGTAAATATATTTTATTTTCACTGTTTTCAACTGTTATTGTATTTTTAGTAATACATATTACTTCATAAATATAATTTGATTTTAGATCAACTAGTCGAGGGGTCATGCAGGGGCGTGGACGCGGATCGGGACGCGAGGCTGTTGAGGAGCCACAGCCGTAAATATAATTTATTTTGACTGTTTTCAACTGTTATTGTATTTTTAGTAATACATATTACTTCATTCATATTAGAGGAATTTCACAAAATGTGTAGTTGCACTTTTCAGCCTGTCCCTCTGAATTAAAATACTTTTTCGTAAACATGCTTACCTCTGATAATAACAATTAAATTTATTAAGATTTATTGGACATAAGGCTACATTTTCACGTAATTACATAAATAATATAATAAATAGTAAATCTTAAAATAAATAAATAAGTATTAGAGATACCGTCATTTTACCTTGTCCCCCGGTAGTATTGTATCAATTAACATCAATTATTTAATACTTTTTCCTAGGACACCTTAAATATTTTTATACTATCATTACGCCAAATAAAAGTATTTCAAAATAATTAAATTATACAAATTTAAATCAATTATTTTAATAAATATTTTAGAATTAGTAAAATATCAAAATTTGATGCATCCTGACACATCAATTTTGTTACCGTGATTCCTATCAACTTTTCCAATATTTTGGTAGAAATTTCCTCAAATTAGCAACACTGAACCTTTTACTACCACACGCTGCCATTTTGAACGATCTAGTGTCAAACGACCGGTGGTGCGAGGAGTAAACGTTCTGACACGCCGCCTGAGTGCAAAATTTTTGTCAAGGTAAGTTACCATAATTTTAATAATATTCGGTTTAGTTTGAGCATTTCACTTAACATATGTACGAGTTTATTTCCTTAAGCATAAAATCAATGTAAATTCAGTAACCTAGCTATGTTTACAAACGAATTATGCTAATTATTGAATATTGAAGTAGCAATTCGTTACGTCAGTTTTGTTAAGTAACTTATATGCTGACTTGGAAAGTAACAAACCTGACATGTAAAGAAGCCTATACACCGGTTCTTTCAATATTATTTAAATTTTTTTTTTATTTGTCAGCATATACGCTTTATTTATTATTAGGATTTTATTTTTGTGGGATTTATGAATATTGACTGTCTATGTATGTATGTAAATAGGTATGGGTGAAAGTATGCATGTTTGTTTGAATGTTCCCTCGGTTCTCGTAAACTACTCGACCGATTTTTCAATCCATGATGCGTGTATACTATGACGTCAGTCACTAGGGATTCAATATGGTAGATTTTACTCGGATTTTTTTTTGAAGATAAATGTATCGTGTTTGGTATCAAATGAAAGATTTTGATGAGCACATTTTAAAATACAGGGTGTAAGGGACATCGTACCGAAGATTTTGGATTGCGCATAATATCTACTGTGAAATTTCATTTATACCTTACCTTTTTTGTCGGAAATAGAAGATTGATTAAACATAAATTGTAGTCGGAGGCCAGAAACCTAAACTGCAACCTAAAGACATGCCTCCTACTACAAGTTACGTTTAATCCCAAGACTTTCGTCACAAAATTAATGATAGTACCGACGCTTTCGTATCAAATTAGGCTTCTTTCAGCATTTTGGGTAGTCAGGTTTTAGTTTTTAAACCTTCATTCTTTAATTCATTAATGCCCTAATACTGGAACGCTACTCAAATTTGGGGCTCTTAAGCATTGTCCTGTCTCTCTCAATATCAAAGGTACATATAAAAAACGCCATGATGTTTAAGAGCCCCTCAAATTTGAGTTGCATTTCAGTATTCGGGCCCGGAATTCCAGACTCAAATAGAAAATCAATGTTTCTCGGCTACCGGTAGCCGCTTCGGAGGATAAAAGTTAATTTGAGTAGCTAGGTATAAGAAACAGTAGTCGACGCGCACGACAGAGAACTTCTCTTTTTGCTTTTCATATATAAAGGATCTAACACCTTGTACACATAAACACGATGCGACGTCGCATCGGACTACGACGCACGCTGTTATTCATAATTGAAAGAAATGGATGTATCCTGTATTCTGTGTAGCTGTTTCATCTTTATAAGGAGAATGCGCCTTCTTAATAGCAGCAGGAGGAGCCATTACTTTCAATTTTGAATAACGGCGTGCGTCGTGGCACGTTGCGATGTCGCGTCGTACATTTATGTGTATTTAAGCCGTAACGTTACCCATAGATTACACCTGTACGTCCAATGGTTATGGAACATTCTATTTTTATTATATATGTTTGTAGAAATGCCACTAAGTGCAGCAGAAAAGCAGCGCAGGTATAGGGAGCGTATGAAAAATCAAAATCCAGAAAAATATGAACACCAACGTAAGAAAAATCTAAACAGAATAAACTCAAAAAAGAAAAAGGTGTCAGAAATGTCAATGGAAGAAAAAGAGCTACAAAGACAAAAATGGAGAGCTTACCAAAACAAAAGTAGAAGTCGTAAAAGAGATAGAGATAGGTTGCAAGAAGAGACAAATGAAGAAACTCACACTAGTACTGCTAAAGAAGAAAACAAAATTCAAAAACTGAGAACTAAATACAGATTACTTGTGAACAAATTCAATAGATATTTAACTTACACTGAAAGTTATAGAAAACTAAAAGATTGCTACAAAAAGAAGTATCAACGTATTCAGGCACAGACTAATAAAAAGATATTCGAAATGGAAGAATCTTTAACAAAGATGAAAGCACGAGAGGAAATTTTGGAGAGCGCTTTACAAAAAACTTACAGGAATTGCAAAAAACACCATGATAAACGTGTGTTAAAATGTCTAATTACAAATTCAAAAGATAAAACATATACAGCGAAGTTATTTGGATTAAAAAATATATACAACGATAGAAAGAGAACGACAAAACGAGTTAACATTATACAAGAAATTAGATTATTTTACATGAGAGACGATATTAGTAGAAACACTGCGGGCAAAAAAGAGACAAGAACACAAAATAAGGAGAAACATCAAATTCGATATTTACTAGACAGTTTGATCAATCTTTATAAAAAGTATAAAAGCGAAGGTGGTCGGTACGGTTTTACCACATTTTACAAACAAAAGCCTTACTTTATTTTATCACCAAACATAAACTCAAGAGAAACTTGCATGTGCATTAAGCACAGCACTTTAAACTTCCTATTTATTGCTTTAAAAAAACATAGAATATTAAAACACAGCATAAATGAACTTTTAAAACAGCTGGTATGTAGTCCAGATAATTACAACTGTATGTACAACAGCTGTATGGAATGTGCAGGACGGCAAGTTGAGGTTTCAAATTCATATGAAAATGATAAAGAAAAATCAGTGACTTGGTTTGAGTGGGAGCGAAAAGATCATACTTACGTGAAAAATGAAGGTACAGAACAGAAACTAATGAAGACTAAAAAAATGGTAAAATCGTTAAAAACAGGCACAATTGAAGAACTGTTTGAAAAATTTAACACTTGTATACGATCATTTAAAAAACATCATTTTAATATGGTAAAACAAATAAAGGAATATCAAAATGCTGTTGCAACATTAAAAGACAATGAAGCTCTAATAGTGTGTGATTTTTCCGAAAACTTTGAGACAAAATTATCAGAAGAAATTCAGTCGATGCATTTTGGTGCCTCAAAGGCTCAAATCACCCTTCATACTGGTATGATCTATTGGAAAAATAATGCCCAATCATTTTGTTCCATTTCGGACAATAACAGTCATCAGCCATCAGCCATATGGGCACATTTAACCCCAATACTCGATTTGATAAAAGTAAAAACACCTGATGTTGATACATTACATTTTTTTTCTGACGGCCCATCGTCACAGTATAGGCAAAAAAATAATTTTTACTTACATTCACTCTTTACAAAAAAATACAATATGCTATTTTCTACCTGGTCATATTTTGAAAGTGGCCATGGGAAGAGCGCAGCTGATGGCATAGGGGGCTGTGTAAAAAGGATGCTGGACAGAAAAGCATGCTACGGAATAGATATAACAAATGCTGAAGATGCCTATACTGTGCTAAAGCAATCAGTTAACGTAAAAGTATTTCTAATCAAAGAAGAAAAAGTTAATGAAATAACAAAATTACTTCCAAGAGATTTGATTCCGTTAAAGGGTACCATGAGTTTACACCAAATTATAACAACAGATAATCCAAACATTTTGAAATTCAGAGACATCAGTTGTTTTTGTGAACCTCTGCGAGGTAATTGTGCATGTTTTTCCACTCGAAGTCATGGCATACGAAAACCTAACGATGATAACGATAAAGAAAATGTATCGCTTCCATCTACTTCTAAAAGAAGTAACAGTGTTTTGGTTGATATTACTCCCAAAATCGATCAAAAAGTACCTCTTAAAACTTCTACGAATGTGTTTAAGGAAAATATGCAAGTAGAAATTTCACCTCGCCTAGATATTACAAACAAAGATCCACTAGCAGCAAATTGTGATCTCACAATAGAAACAGCTGTTCATAGAATAGAATCGTACACGTATGATTCCATAGACCTGAATGAAATAGGAAATGTTGTCAGCGACTGTTCCAAAAATATAGATGACGATTTGATGGAAATTGATTTAATGCCTCTTGTAATTTTGAGTGACAAGAGAACAATTCCCTCTAATTCCAAAATATTGAGTACCGATGAAGAAATAACCCTTAACACTACGAACACCCCTTACGTGAAGCCTTTGAAACCAAAACCTGTGTTTAATAAGAAATAAGGGAAACCAGTATATCCTGAGTCTGTTCAAGGTGAAAAGCACCATAAATGCACATCGATATTAGGTCGAAAAATTAAATGCATTGCCTGCAAAAAAATGTTTTGTGAAGAATGTGCCGGTGGTTATTCATTTTTTGACTTTATATGTAATACTTGCTTGCAAGGTACGGTTTTTTGTTATGATATTAAAACTTACTTCCATTTTAGTTCAAGTTAATAGTTCAAGTTATTTTTAAAGATACCTAGATACATGTGCTATAATTTTTATTATTTAAATTTAGTCCTTGTTCCATTACTTACCTCCTGACAGTTGTGTTCTCTGACGAGTTGCGGTCATCACTGATGAAATGAGCCTTAAGTTCTCATATAATGTTTCTTTTTATTTTCAGGTTCAGATTCAGACTGAATAATGGTCGTAATTACAATGATAGATATTGATAAATTCCTAACTATGGACGATTTTGTACAATGCTATTATAATAATCTCCAGTGGCCTTGGGAACAGACACATTTTATATTATCGAAAGTATGTTTCGGATGCAGGAATCAAGTCATTGGTGCTACTTCAAGACCGTTACACTTCGTTTTGGCCATGACTAGACACGATATTAAAACATTAATGAAAACGCCATACTTTTGGTGTTTTTATTGTAACTTTTGTGTTTATGACCACCATCCCCTTGACGATTGTGACTATTGTTTTAATTTTATTTAGTTTTACCTTTTACCATGTGGATAAAGAACAATGTAAGATTTCAAATCCGTGATTTGAAAACAAAGAATTCTGAACAAGGTTCCTACTACTGTTAATATTATGTTACAATTAAATTATAAAATTATCTTATTGTGAGTTAAAAATGTGTTAGTAAGGTTATATACCTATTTTTGATTGTATTTGGATACTAGTTGTACTTTTTTAATACTCCTTGTCAAAAATACCTAAGCCATTCTGATGATTGCAATACCATTATTAAAAGATTTGATAATAATAAGTAGAACTAGTTTTAAGTACTTGCTGTGCCCAAATAAGTTTTTTCTTAGTTCTATTATGCTTAAATATCTAAACCATTGTGATGATTATTTTGCAATTATTAGAAAAAGATTAGAAGATATTTGTAAGTTCTAAAATGATAATAAATAAGTAAAAGTAGTTCTTGGTAGTAAATCTACCAATTGATACGTTAAAATATGTTATAATTGCTAATTCTAATTTCAAAGGCCAATGTGATAACTAAAGTGCTATTAGAATAAAGTATTTTTTTAGTTCTAAACGATATTTCTAAGTAATAAATAAATAGAAGTGGTTTTTATTAGTTCTATATGCTCAAATACCAAAAACATGATTACGGTGCCATTAATACAAATGTTATTATTTAGATTTATAAGTTACCTTCTGAAACGCTACTCAAATTAGAGGGGCTCTGAAACATCGTCCTGTCACTCTTAATGTCAAAGGTATGAAAAAGACGCTGATGATTAAGAACCCCTCAAATTTGAGTAGCGTATTGCAGTATTCGGGCATTAATTTACTATTAGTACCTAATAGGTTCAAATGTGTTTTTTGCTCATCTCTTGTACTTTAGTAGTATTAAAATTCTTAACCAATGTGATGATTAGTGCCATTATTATACTAAAATAAATATTATGCAGCGGCGTGTATCAAAAGTCAGTGAACATATACTTAGTATCAGGTGACTCAGACCATGCAGTTAAACAACTTTTACTTTGGCAAATAGGCCGAAATAAAATAAATAAATTATATGTGTGTTTTATTTAACAGGCGCATGTAAAAACTCCTTAACAATTTTGTTACTGTCAATTTTGTTGCTGTCCCTCTAAATATCTGACAAAAATATTTTTTATTTTTGTAGTGTTCATGTTTAAATTGTTGATTTTGTTAATAATATTACAGAAAATACAAACGATTGCAATATTAAATAGCATCAAACTAGATGTGCTCCATTTAGGGCAGGAACGTTAAGGTAATAGATTGTTTGTCATCAGTAGTAACAAAATGGTTATTTAAATCAGTTTTTCTATAAAAAAATATATTGAGATGTCATAATTTATTACAGATTATGTTGTGCAAACTATTTTTCTTTAAGAAATTTCAAACAAAATTCAATTATCTACTCTAAATATTTTTTAATTATTTTTCTTAGACAGTAACAAAGTTGACGAAGATTCGTCACCCTGACTTACATTTTCAAGAATTTCTAATTAAATAGACTTTATTTAACGAAACGGACCGGTGTTTCTAAATATAGAGATTTCCGTGCAACGTATGAAATTAAAATATCATTTAAAAACGAATAATGTAAAAAAAATTTTTTTTTTTCGAAGACTACACATTTTTTTGAAATTCCTCATAATATGATTTTAGATCTACTAGCAGAGGGGTTGCGGAAGGCCGTGGGCGTGGACGTGGACGCTTGCTGGAGGAACCGTGAGTGTAAAATATATTTGAACACATTATATGTTTATATGTAACATACTTATGTAGAACTTTTTTGCAGTGCGGAGCTGGTACAGGTCAGGGCGGCAAAGGCGCTCACTAAGAAGCGCCTTAATGCGTTGCCCGCTGAAGTTCGCAAGGAGTTTGTGGACCGGAAACGGCTAGCCGAACTTCAGCGGGTACTCCTACCCGACGCGCCCCAGCGCAAAAGACAGTTAAGGTAATAATTCATTATATTTTTAAGTGGTAGAGTCACGCTGTGTTGCAGCACGCATTGGGCCGGCTCGCCCGGCGTAATACCACCCTCACGAAAATTCGGCGTGAAATAATGGCACTTGGTGCTGTTGTGTTTCGTCCGACCAGTGAGGGTTCCGGAGGCCCCTCCCCACCCCCTCTTCCCAATTAAAAAAAAAAATTCTTCACAATTTTATGTGGTATGAATATAATGGATTGAAATTGCAGGCGACCTTCTCGAGCAAGAGAGGAGTGTCCAATGGTCCCAAGCCCCTCGGAGCCTCAACCAGAGCCTCAACCCAACCCAGAGCCAGAACTGGACGTGGTATCAATGGGTAAGCCTGAAGCTGACACTTCTAAATTCACCAAACTGAAAAACGATCGTATATATTAATTTTAATACTCATATTTTCTCATAACAGGAGTTATCCTCGTGGGTGAGGAGCTGGCAGTGACGGAGGAGATGGACGTGGGCGAAGAGGTCGAGGTCGTCACGGAGGGACGATGCCGTCCACCTACGAAATCTATTAGTAAGTATTGCATTGTACTTACATACATACATAAAATCACGACTGTTATCTATATAGAAGAGAGGAATAGGGCTTGGAAGTTTATATGGACTTTTTTTTTTCAGATTTTAATGAGGACGTCTTTACGGACCACGTGACGGACTGGCTCATTGATGATGATAGCGACGTGGACTACGACATTGACTTACTGCCTGACGACTATGCCTGTCCTCTTCCGCAACGTAACGCAGCAGTCGAGCCTGCTTGTCCCACGGACATGTCAGAGCTGCAGACTGAAGTGTTGCGAACTGACGATGACCTGAATGACCAACTTTTACGTGACTTAGTCACTGACCAAGACTCATACAACTTTGACTGGAAGAAGGACAGGTCCAACTTTACGGGGCGACGGGAGACATTTTTGGGGACTGCAGGACCGACTTTTGATGTTACTGATTTGACTGAAGTTGACATTTTTTACAAAATGTTTGACTCCGACTTTATTGACTTAATGTGCACTGAAACGAACCGCTATGCAGAGCAGAAGATTGCTTATTTGAGTTCCCAGAATAAGCTTCTTCCGACTTCGCGTCTGCATAGATGGACTCCGACTGACCGCGACGAAATGATAACGTTCTTGGCTGTCATGATTCTGCAGGGATTGTACCCTATGCCTGAGGAAGAGAAGTACTTTTCTTTCAACGGATATGGTACAATGCCGTATTTCTCGAGGATCATGTCATACAATAGATTCTTGCTAGTGAAGTCATTATATCATTTCGTCGACAACGCAACGATGACTGACAATGACAGACTATTTAAAATTCGACCAGTACTCGACTACTTTAATGACAAATTCTCAACATTATACATGCCTTGCCAAGAAATAGCCATTGACGAGTCTTTGCTAAAGTGGCATGGGCGTTTGAGCTTTGCGCAGAAGATCGCGACCAAGGCCGCCCAAGTGGGCGTCAAATCCTACGAGATTTGCGAGTCTCGCAGTGGTTATTTGTGGAAGTTTCATGTATATGTTGGGAAGAAGACTAATACTGCACCGACTCTTTCCAGGCCTGCCGACGACGACACTCATGACCTGAGCACTGACCGACCTGACGATGTGACCGCTGCCCGACCTGACGATGAGACCGCTGACCGACCTGACGAAGAGACCGCTGACCGACCTGACTATGACGCGCAGGGTAATACAACTGACGCATTACAACGACCTACTAACGCGACTGCTCAGATTGTGTTTGACTTGATAGACCCACTACTGAACCTCGGACATACTTTAATACTTAATGGACAATTTTTATAATACTCCATTATTATTGCGATGTCTGAAACGACAAAAGACTGACTGCTACGGGACACTGCGATTGAATCGGGAATTCGTTTCTGATTCAATCAAGACTTTGACTAAGACTGACCTTAGACAAGGTGAGGTAGTGGCAAGCTATTGCCCTGACTTGTCGGTAATGGTATGGCGGGATGCTAACTTGGTTAGCATGATTTCGACATACCATCACTTACAAATTGGGACACAAGACAAATACAATCGACTGACTTACAAACCTAAGATTGTGCTCGACTATAATAAATCTATGGTTGGTGTGGACAGGAAAGACCAGCTACTGTCTGCCCATCCCGTAGAACGACTACGTAACAGAGTGTGGTACAAGAAGGTTTTCTGCAGGTTGTTGAGCACTGCCGTGTTCAACGCCTTTGTCATCTTCAACTCGCAGCACCCACGTGCCACGCATCGGGGGTTCCGCACCGTGTTGGCAGAAAACCTTCTTAAACGACACAGACTAATCGACTTGACGACTGAGCCACGACTTATAACGAGCAGACAGACTAGACAACTGACAGTTAGGTCACACAAACCACCTAGTGTTGACCACGACCATTACCCTTTTTCTTTGTTTTAGTCGGAGAAAATGCTTCTCTGCACTGGCATGAGGTCTCCTGAGGATGGTGAGAACCCCATGCACTGTCCGGGGCTGGAACCCATATGTCCCCACCCGCCCCCCCGTAGGGGGAACGGGTGAGTAAGGACAGATGGGCCCGACCCGGTAAAAGAACCGACATCTGCCGTCAGGAGCGCGACGCGGCGCCGCGGTACCGTATTACACGCCCCGCGAAACGCCGCCCGCTGCGGACCCAGTCAGACCTGGGTCCCCCGCACCACAAGGAGCAGTCTGGCAGATACAGACTGCTCCCAGACGGGAGGGGGGGCCGTGCAATGCAGCCTAGTGCTCCTCAACACTAGGCCGCGGCCCTCCCTAAGGGGGGAGGATGGCGGCGTTGTAACGCCGCCTTCTACCCCCCCTCCGCCTACGCACGACCATTACCCTGCGCGGTCTGACCTCAAGAACCCCCGTTGTTTTTGGTGCATTAAACTGAAGGGTTCAAAACAGCAGACTAGAACCGTTTGGAAGTGCATTGAGTGCAATGTTAGTCTGTGCATTACCCCCTGTTTTAGGGACTACCACAAAGCATTGCCATTGAACTAAATGCACTTCCAAAGTTGACTTGACTGACTTGACTTTTGACGTCGACATCATCATCCGCCGCCGTGGCACCGTCGTTGGTGTATCCACACACACACTGGTAACCTAATATTTATTTTCTCCACACTCATATGAACATTTAACTTAATTTAATTTTAATTGTAATTTCAACAGTCTTTAATTGTAATTTCAACAATCTTTAATTGTAATTTCAACAATCTATAATGTTAATTGACAGTAAACATGTCAATGGTTTCTCAGCTATATTTTGAACATCAATTTGTTTTGTAAAAAAGGTTCATACAAAATAAAATAACTTTATTCTCTCCAAAGTCGTGACTTTGACATCCTACCTGACGACTATGCCTGTCCTCTTCCGCCTCTTCCGCAACGAGCCTGCTTGTCCCACGGACATGACTGCAGACTCATGTGTTGCAAACTGACTTACCAACTTTTACATAACCACCACTTTGACTGGAAGAAGGACAGGCAGGTCTAAGTTTAGGGGGCGACGGGGAGACTTTTTGTCACCTTTTTTACAAACTTTTTGATTCATGCTCATAGTCATACTAGATGGATTCCCGGCTATAAATTGCCAACCAGAAAAACATTGTCCGGGTCATTGTTACAGGAATGTTATAATGAAGTAGAGACGGATATTAGGAGTCGAGTAGAAGTGCAAACTATTTCCATTACTACTGACCTATGGACGTCAAGAGTGACGGAGAGTTACATTGGTGTTACGGGTCATTACCAGTGGTCGGAGTAGGTATATTGAATTAAGGTCACTGACATCAAACGTATATGTTAATATGGATACTCCTCCGAGTTTCCGGATTATTATGATAAAAATACCGAAACATCGAAATTATTACATGAAACTAGTTAAAAATGTATCAATACTCTCAACGCTATGCTGCTAGTGGCGTAGATGACCAGAATTTAATAGTAAAAAATGACTGGTGTGTAAAAACCTTGTTGTAGTAAAAGTGTTGGAGTAAAAGCCTAAGCATGTATAAAATGATATAATAATAATATTCATTTCAACACACGACATCCGGCAAACAGGGTCTTTTGTCCTCTTATCTCTATGCTCAACGCATCTGACCAATTAGAATCAAGTATCCAGGATGACTCATTGACTGTTTGTTCGAAAACAATGCGCTCGCACCGACATCCAGACCTCTCACGCTCACTCACTTATTTCGGTTCGTGGAGTGCGCTTATTTTATGTGTTGTGAATATCTTGACTTGACCCTGGCTTGTTTACTGTCTTCTGAAATCTACTTAAAACGACGAATTTGGCTTATAACTACGGACATCGATTTATTACTCTTGGATTGGGCCCATTTGAAGTTGTTTTTGTACGGGTAAGTTTTAATTATTTTCACTATTTAAGAAGGTTTTAGAACTTGGAAACAGTTAAAAAAATCACTTTATAGCAATCATCACAGCGCATGAGAGTCCGGTACGCACACCGCAGGGCTATCACCGCTTCAGTTAAAAAAAACACTTTATATGAAACAGAATTTCATTATCGACTTTACAGTTGTGTATGTATATATTGTAAATTTAAATCATTGTTTTAGGTGAGATATAAATAAATATGGCAAAGGTCAAGGCTGAAACAGTGCAAAAGTGGTTATTGCACTATCCTGAGCTACTTTACGATAACGCTAGTGGCACTATATACTGTACAAAGTGTGAAAGTCATTTAAAAGCTGTGAATAGAGGCAACATTACCTCTCCCCCCGGACCTCTGAGGAGCTCAGACGTGTCTAGTAGAACCCTTGTTTATTTCTGTTTTAATTTTTAAATCGAAATTTATCACAAAAATCGACGCAAAATAATAGGAGATCATAACTAATGAGGCGATCGACCAAGCTCGGCGTGCATCGTTGTGAGTCATCCGTCGCGAGACCTGCTGCTGCTGGTTGCGCCGCCCGCGGGCCAACTGCGTGTGCTAGCTGCGTCCGCAAGCCACGCCCACCGCTGCCGCACGCGTCCACGGAGGGCGGTCACAGTGACCAGCGCGCGATTGGTGCCGCCGTCGACGTTGTCAATACCTTCTTCCACCACTGCTGCTGCGCGATGTCAGAGGGTTGGGCTTATAACTGAGGTACGCTGCTCTCCTGGTACTTTAATAAGAAGTCACTGATACGAGTCGCATACGCTTCCTTCGCGTTGCATCTTCTTCGGACTGTTGATTTCCTAGTACATCTTATACGAAGGACTACATTGAGAAATAGTACTGTGTTAAGTTAGTTTTTTTTTATATATTTATATATATATTTTTTTTGTTTGCTTTATTTGAAAATAGTTAAGATGCGGGATTGTCACGGCTGCAAGTCAAAACTAAAAGTCCGAAATTTTTTGATGTGTAACGCATGCAAATCGGAATACTGTTTCGAATGTCTAAACCTGACAAAGGAAACTTACAGTGAGCTTACTCGTGCAGAAATAAAGTCATTGTGCTGTCCCAACTGCCAGAATATTACCCGTCGACTCAACAACGACGGCACTCCCTGCGGCCAACGCCGCAATGTATTGTCATCTGACGAATCAATGAATGTCTCGTTCGTCAATACGACTCAGGCCGACTATATGCAGGCTTCTTCCAGTTCTGTGGTGGGTTCAAATTCGAATTTAACGCACGAGCCTGTTTCAATGGATAGTATCAGCAAGCTTTTCGACGTAAAGCTCGCGCCCGACTCCGCAATAATGACAAATCTCAGGTCAGCACTTAATAAGGACATAGAAAAGGTAGTGGCAGCGCATGTGAACCGAGCTTTTGAGAAACTAAAGAGCGAATTTACTTCAACGACTGACTATTTATCCGCGGAACAAAGTGACATAAGAGCGGAGTTGGGTGAGAAGGATACTCAAATCAAACAACTGCAATCTGATCTCTCTAAATCCCAAAACTCACTAGCGAAGCTTCAGTCTAAAGTCTCAACCATAGAGAAAATTTCACGCGATTTAAATCTTGAAATTCATGAAATACCCGAAACCAAGAATGAAAACTTAATGGGTCTATTTAATAAACTATGCGAGTGTCTTAAAGTGAGTATACCGGATTGCGATGTAAGGGCTTGTCGTCGAGTTGCCAAAATGGATGCTTCTACAAAAAGACCACGAAACATACTTGTTACCCTTTCTTCACAACGACTCCGCGATCTTATCATATCATCAGTTACTCGTTTTAACAAGGCTCATCCTAAAGAAAGACTTGCTACCACTCACATTGGTTTTACCAGTGAAACTCATAGGATCTATGTGGCCGAACATCTATCTCCTGAGTCAAAGGAGGTGCACAGTGCGGCTAGAAAATTTTGTAGAGAATATAGTTATAAGTTCGTATGGGTGCATTTCGGGCAAATATATATTCGCAAAGATGAACAAAGCCCTGCCTTACATGTTAAAGATATTAATTGTTTAAACAAACTCTTGTAATTTTGAAATGTTACATGCATTGTTTTTTTTTATTATATTTAAACTTTCTTTTTACCTACATATACATCTATATTGTACTTTCAGTAAATTTTATTAATGATAAGTGTGTACTATCAAAATGTCAATAGAATCCGTACTAAACTAACTCAATTTTACTTAAACTTACTAAACTTTGATTACGATGTCATATGCTTGACCGAAACTAACTTAACCAAAAGTGTCTTTGATGGGGAGTTTGTGGACTCGCGTTATAATGTTTTTCGACGAGACCGCATAGACAGTAACTCTTCTAAAGCCGAAGGCGGGGGTGTCCTTATTGCAATAAAAAAATATTTTCAAGTAATTAGACGGGCATCCTGGGATAGTGATTTAGAGGATATCTGGGTTACTATAATACCGGAAAACAGTAATGTCCCTAATTTAAACATATGCGTCTGTTATCTTCCCCCAGATCTGAGTTGTTCTAAGCTGGAAAGTTATTATTCTAATTGTCAAACAGTATTATTAAACCATTGTCTTGCGGATAACTGCCTAGTCATTGGTGATTTTAACAACCATGATTTTACCACTACCACTCCTAATGAGCCATCACATACTGTCGTGAAGCGACATTTAAAAAAGAAAAGATGATAAGAAATTTACAAATATTTATAAGTCAAAATAAAATTACAAAGTTAAAATAAAAAAGGTGAGTGAGGATGGTGAGTATGGAGGTGATGATGGTTAAAATGTAGGATGATAATATAAAAAGTGAAGGGGTAGGTGCAGCTGACGTGGAGGCAGGCGTAGGTGTGGAGGCAAGCGCTGAACTTGGCAGACGTCGAAGGGCGCAGGCAAGTGAAGACAGGCAGGCGCCGGTAGGCAGGCGCCGGTAGGCAGGCGCCGGTAGGCAGGCGCCGGTAGGCAGGCGCCGGTAGGCGAAGGCAAGCAGGCGCCGGTAGGCGAAGGCAAGCAGGCGCCGACAGGCAGGCGCCGACAGGCAGACGCCGGTAGGCGCAGGCAGGCGCAGGTAGGCGCAGGCAGGCGAAGGCAGCAGGCGCCAGCAGGCACAGGCTGGCGAAGGTGCAGGCAGGCAGGCGCCACCAGGCGCAGGCAGGCGAAGGTGCAGGCTGACAGGCGAGACAGGCACAGGCAGGCGTAGGCGCGCGCGATGTCTGGAGGCCGTAGTCTTCCAATTCGGAAGCTGGTGTATGTACTTGAAGACTAGTCCTTCCAATTTGGAAGAGGCAAGTAAGGAGTCTTGACCTTCCAATTCGGAAGCTGGTGATCGTCTCAGTAGAGTAAACCTTTTGAATCCAAAGCTAGAGATGTAATGATTAGTCGTCGGCTGAACTTTATAAAGAAACCTCGGTTTCTGAGTTCTGCATAATTTTCAAAATAATATTTTTAAAACGAGAAATCTAGATGGCCAAATGTATAAATAAGAAAGTCAAAAAGTTTTGATTGGATTATGTTGATAAGTTGCATAGCAACGAAGCAAAAATAAGTTGTCAGATAATTCAAAACGTAACCAAAATACAATATTTAGTAAATAGAAAACAATTAAAGTGAGATAAATGTAAATATTACAAGGAAAAACGCATAATAAGATTATCGAAGTGATCCGAAACTTGTGGGATACGTAAAAGTGTCGAAAAATAGTGTCCGAAGTTTCGTGATTTAGATCACGTAAGTAAATGTGTTTAGATAAAGGAATTGCGATGTGTGTAGTGTAGTGTGTAGCTACTAAAACATTATGTATCGTTGCAGAAGTGAGGAAAAATAAAAGCAAATATATAAGACGAAGTTAAAATATGAGATGATTATATGAAATAATACCTAGGAAGTGGAAAAGGTAAGTGGTTTCACCACATTACCTCACATTGTAAAAAAACAGTCTTCCTACAGGAATTTGTCTCACTTTGCCATCTTTATCAGTGTAATGACGTAACTAACCAAAATAATCGTATTCTCGACTTAATATTATCCTCAGTTAAAGGTCTCAAAGTTGAAGAGGCGGTCGCGCTTAGTTTAAAAGATATACACCACCCTGCTTTACATTTTGAGTTTCCCTTATTATCTAAACCAGTAAAGTGTCTGAAAAAACGAAATAATAAAAGACTAAACTTTGCAAAGTCTGATTATAATGAAATACAACAAGAGTTGCGGAGTATTGATTGGCTTAATATTTAGTCGTGTCCTGATGTGGATGCATGTACTGATGCTTTTTACACGACACTTTTTGAAATTATAGTAAAGTATACACCGCTTTCTACATCAAAACCACAAAACTACCCTATCTGGTATAGCAAACCCTTAGTGAAGTGTAATGAAGAAAAAAAAAATTCCACGCCCTATTTAAAAAATTTCATAACCCACGTGATTATGACACATTCTCTTTGCTCCGTGACCGCTTCAAAAAAATGGCTGATAAATGTTACAGTGACTACATTGCGTCAATTGAGGAGTCTATGAGTAAAGATGTAAAAATGTTTTGGAGATTTGTGAGTAATAGAAAAGGTTATGTCTCAATGCCAAACGTAATGCATTGCGGTGACTCTTCATCCTCAAATGGACATGAGATATGTGAACTGTTTTCGACCTATTTTGCTTTGGTTTATAAAGATGGCTCTCAAGATTGCAGTCAATCTTCAACTCTACCCGGTTATAAATCCGAACAAACTGGAAATATATTTTCAGACACACTTAGTTTTATCTGTATTACTGAAAGTGACATACTCAGAAAAATTAAGCAGCTTGACACAAACAAAGGTGCTGGACCGGATCAAATACCACCATCCTTTATTAAACGATGCGGTAAAGAGCTGAGCGTTCCACTGAACATTATATTTAATAAATCTCTTTCCTGTGGAGTCTTTCCAAAGCGATGGAAAACAGCCCATATAATTCCGATCTTCAAGAATGGTGATAAGTCCCGCTGCGAAAACTATAGACCAATTAGCATTTTGTCTTGCTTCGGTAAATTGTTCGAATCTTTGGTCTACGACCGGTTGTACTACCATTTTATACCCCTTATCTCCAACAAGCAACATGGCTTTGTCAAAGGTCGGTCAACAGTCTCTAACCTTTTGGTTTACAAAGATTACCTTTGTAAAAGTTTTGCTAGAGGTGGACAGGTTGACTCTATCTATACGGATTTCTCCAAGGCGTTTGATAGAGTCCCTCATGAACTACTCTGCGCTAAGCTTGCCTCTTACGGTATTCATGGTAGCCTACTACGCTGGATGACCTCATACCTCGGTAAAAGAAGTCAGTTAGTCACTCTTAGAGGATTCTTTTCATCCCCAATTCAAGTAGCTTCAGGGGTTCCCCAAGGGTCGCATTTGGGACCCCTCCTATTTATTGTTTTCATTAACGATCTTATTGAGCGCTTGTCGTGCGAATGTTTACTTTATGCTGACGATTTGAAGTTATTCCGTACAATCACTTCATCTAATGACTGCAATCTCTTACAGATAGATTTAAATACCATTTCGGACTGGTGTAAGAAAAACCTAATGCTTCTCAATGTCGCGAAGTGTTTCACTGTATCATTCACTAACAAGCGTCACGGTATCGTTTATGACTACTCAATTGGCGGCCAAGTTCTGAGAAGGTGTAATTCCGCTATGGACTTGGGCATTCTATTCGACGACAGGCTTTCTTTTAGAGCACATTATCAACACATAACATCGAAGGCTAATCAACTCCTTGGATTTGTGCTAAGGTCAACGAAGGGATTTAAAAAACCACACACTTTACTGTGTTTATTCTTTGCACTAGTTAGAAGTACGCTGGAGTATGGCAGTCCAGTTTGGTCGCCGTACTACAAAGTGCACATAGACGAAATAGAAAGGGTTCAGAGGAAATGTTTGCGATTGCTATGCTATCGTCAACATTTAGGTCGCAGCTATCTTAATTACGAGTCAAGACTTGCAAAATTTAGAGTGCAAAAGTTAGAAACCCGTCGAAAATATTTTGATTTTCTTTATCTTTACAAAATTGTTCATTCAGTACTCGATACCCCTTATTTACTTTCCCAAGTTACCTTTAACACTAGGTACAGTACACGCAGGTCCATAGAAACTAATCTTTTTGCTTTACAAACTTATAAAAATAATATTTCCTTTTATAATCCTCTTGTTAGGATGTCTCGTCAGTACAATGAGTTGGCAAAAAATAACCTAGATCTGGATATATTTTCTTCTAAAATTACGACTTACATAAGAGCACTTAAGGATATCCTCTATTTCACATCAGACATTATAAAACCATAATCTGTTTTTTGTAATTTGAAATTAATGTTATATAGTGATTATTTATAAGATTTTATTTTATAAGGGTTTCTCCATTTTGTTTTTATAGGGCACACATACTTTGGATTGCAATCCGCTTAGTATTTAATTTTATGTGTTTTTATAGAAACAATTGTAATCTGTCTTGTGTGTATAAATAAATAAATAAATAAAAATAAATAAAACACATTGAAGGCGCTGTACATCAAGGAAAATTTAAGAGACCGCAAGAGGAATTTTACTTCGACCTCATTAAGTTCCTGATTCTATGCAATATTCCTTGGTCGCAAATGAAAAATCCAGCGTTCAAAGAGTTTTTTCAGAAATATATGTGCAGTACTTGTTGTTGCGTTTGTACCAATCGTAAAGTGGTTGACGAATCACAGTTACGAAAAGTTTATTTGGAGAAGTTTTATAGGAATAAAATCAATTCGATTTATGAAACTAATAAAAATGAGAAACTATGGATATCGCTGGATGAGACAACAGACATTTTTGGTCGATACATAGTCAATTTCCTAATAAAACCATTGCATCCTAGTAATAGTGCAGGCCGGCCTTATTTGATTGCTTGTAAAATGCTAACAGCAGTAAATGGACAAACAATAACACAATTTGTACTGCAATGTCTAGAAAATTTATGGCAAAACACTTTTGAAGCGAAAGTTGACAATATTTTAATGCTTTGCACTGACAGTGTAGCGTACATGCTATCTGCAGGGCGAAATTTAAAACATTACTTACCTGAAATGAAGCATGTGACATGTTTGGCGCACGCTCTTCATCGTGTAAGTGAGCAGATAAGGTCAGAATACAACGATGTTGATATTCTTATATCAAATGTTAAAAAAGTATTTTTAAAGGCTCCTAGTAGGGTAAACATTTTAAAAGAAAAATATCCTGACTTACCGTTGCCTCCGCAACCAGTCATTACCAGATGGGGTACTTGGTTACAGGCAGCATCTTACTACGCTCAACATTTAGATAAAATAAAAGAAGTTTTATCCTGCTTGAGCAGTTCTGATGCTATAGCCATACGAAACGCAAAAAACATTTTGGAAAAACAAAATTTAGAAAATGATTTAAAATATATTGAAGAAAATTACTCTATTATACTACTAGCCCTAAAAGAGTTACAAAAACAAAATTTATCTCTAGCTGATTCACTTTTAGTATTTGATCAAGTAAGGGCTACGCTTAACGAGTGCAATAATGAGAATATAAAAAATAAAATAGAATCAGTTATGGAACGAAATCCAGATTTAGATACAATTAGAGAATACAGCGAGAGTATTGAAAAAAGCGTAGCAAATAATCAGAAACTTTATTTCAAATTCGCTCCATTGACATCTACAGATGTTGAACGATCATTTTCCACTTACAAATGGATCTTAGATGTTAAAAGAAATAGCTTAAAATTAGAAAATATTGAAAAAATTATAGTTATTTATTTTAATTGTATAGAGACAGAAAATCAAAATGTAGAACTTGTAACCGATGAGGATTAAAAATAATTATTTTTAATAAAACTGTAATAATGATTATTTGTATTAACAATAAACAATTTTGTTTGCTTACATATGGTTTTTTATTTTATTACTCTATTTACCAAATTTTTGGAAACTCCGGTACATTCCGGAAGAAATGCATGTCCATGTTATGATATCATGACGCAAGTATCTAAAATCAATATACCTACTCCGACCACTGGTCATTACCTAACTCAAGAATTAGAATTCAAAACAGTTTTGTTAAGTTGCTGCCATTTTTTTTGGGAGCCACACAGCATCCAACATTGCATCTGAGTTAGAAAGTATTCTCTTGAGATGGAATTTGAAAGAAAAGGTAAATTTTGTTGTTACTGACAATGCCGCTAATATGTTAAAAGCAATAAGGGAACACCTCGAAATAAAACATTTTGGTTGCTTAGCGCATACGCTTAATTTGTTATTGGATGATGCACTTAAGCTACAGGAAGATTTAATCAATAAAATAAATAGAATGTAGCACATTACAAAAGAAGTACGAGTACATTATCTTCGGAGAGATTTACAAAATATCAGATCCAACAAAATCAGCAACCGAAGCGTCTTATTCGACAAGTCGAAACACGATGGAATTCCGTGTTTTACATGATCGAAAGGATAGTCGAGTTGCAAGAAGCAGTGCGGTCAACATTAGCACTTGTTGACAAAGACTTACCCCACCTTTCGAGTGATGAGTGGACTATCTGTGCTTAACTTTGCCAAGTTTTACGCCCATTTGAGGAAATGACAAGAGCAATGAGTGAGGAGCATAATTTAACAGGTAGTTCAGTTATTGTTATGGTTCGCTGCCTAAAAAAGTCATGTAAAATAATGATTGAGAATGCTGAATTTATGGAACAGATACAAGACGTAACCATAATACTGATGTCAGGCATTAGAGAGAGATTTCGTGGAGTAGAACATAGTGGTTTACTAGCTCTGAACACCTTCTTAGATCCTCGCTTGAAAATGCAAGCGTTTTCAGATACAAATAAAGCACCAAAACCGAAAGAAAAAGTGAGGAGACTCGTAGCTGCATGTATTTCTGAAAACGACCGAACAACAGCCTCGTCGACTGTTAATGATGAAGAAGATAAAAATAATGGGTACAGCCCTTGGGACATATTTGATAATTTGATTCAACAAAGTACATCCAGCGGTACACACACATTTAGCTAAAGCAATAAACGAAGTCGACATGTATCTGGCTGACGACATTTTACCAAGAAAAAATGAAAATGGAACAGCCCACTACAATGGTGGAAGAACCATCGGCATGTGTGTATCCCAACTTGCTGAAATTGTATATTAAAAATTGCAATATAGTCGCGACATCTGTTCCATGTGAACGCATGTTCTCCAAATCTGGACTGATACTAAGGGTGGATTCGACCAAACTGGAATAAGACTTACTCCGAGATTAGTCTATACAAATTCGGCGTTTAATCTAAGTATAAGACCTTATTCCAGTTTGGTCGAATCCACCCTAAATCAGACAAGAACTAGGTAATCTACAACTAAAGTAGAACAATTAATGTTCTTACACGTGAACCTAGATCAAAATCGGTTCGAAAGTTAAATGTAAATAATTTTATTATAATAATTAAAATTCACCTTATAAATATGTAAATACTGTGAGTGTAAATACTAAATAGTTGATTATGTACATAAAATGAACTTTTAAATACGCCAGGTACCTTACCTAACACCAACTGAGAAAATTTGCAAAGACACCGGACTAATGAATATTAAAGGACTTTTTAATTACTGCACATGCTTATTAGTATATAAAATAAAACAAAATCATACGGACGAATATAAACTTAACTACAATAAGCCAAACTCGTAAACGTAGTACCCGAAGACCTAGTCACATAGTACTACCCAAAACGCGAACTAATTTTGGAAAAAAGACTATTACTTCTAAGGGAGCACAACTCTATAACAAACTTCCATCTGATGTGAGGGCTGCCGACGCTTTGGGTGAGTTCAAAGCAAAATTACACAAGTTTATTCTGGAAAACCATAAACTGCTACAAAGCTGAGCCAGCCCTCGCCCTCGCACCACTTCTTCGAAACCTAATATTTTTACTATATGTAATGTAACTACTGTTTACTGTGTAGTTCATAATGTACGATTGCATATTGTTAAGTCTCAAATAAGTGACATGTATGTCTTCTTGAGAATAAAAGTTCTATAAACTGAGGTATAATAAAATGTAATTATAAGTTAATCTCATGTTAAAAAGTAATTGTAATATAATAATATCGTAATTGAGCCTAATTCTGGAAAAAGTATGAAGGGAAGTTCATTTTCAGTTTTTCACCGCTTACAAATTTATTAAACCGTCATCGTTGCGTCAATTAGCAAGCGACAACAACGTTGGTTGTCTAAACAGTTTATTCTGAAAGTCGATTAGTGATAAACATATACCACGACAACTACCTACCTACTTTCGTTTTTCGTTCAGTTCAGTATTCGTCAAACCGTCGAAGAGGAAAACTAGTCGAAAAAAAACTGTTTTTTAGACTAGTTTACGGTAAACGATAAAAAGTCTCGTTTCGTTGATCGAAAAAGCGTCGACGACCCACCACTACTTCAAAGGCGATGAAATCCGTTAAATTCACGTCTAAGCAGCGCTGCATGGGTTGATTTCGCTTTGTGCGCTGGTGCTGAGTCTTGTTGAAATATCCATTATTTACCAGCGAACACAGTGTTACTTAGTAGCTTAACCACCTTCTCTGGAATATCGCTTTGGTAGTTAGTTGCTAGCGTTTTCACCCTTTGTTCTCAAAAATGGAGCTTCGCTACGCCCCACCATCCATACTATCACAAATGCTGAGTGGTGGCCTCTTTCGACCTTCGGAATTTTCTTAGTAGCTTCTTAGGAGCTGTGTGCATACACCCTATCGTTTTGACGGTTAAACGTATCTTCGACACAAAAATAAATTTCATCCGGCAAGAGAATTGTCCAGTGGCCACCGTCTGCGTGTCTCTGCAACAACTTCTTGGCTCTCACGATTCTCTGTGGTACTCCACTCCATGTTTACACAGCAATGTGTTAGATCTAAATGAATAGTATAAAACCTACTTAATATAATGATACGAGTATCTAATATAGTAATACCGTCATATTATTTATTTTAAAATACCCTCATTTAAGTTGAGACAGAACTTATGGCAAGACTAGGAACTTAGAAACAGCCTATTCAATATGGCCTTGAAGGAATCCATGTTATACCTACTGTTAGAGGAACATACTAGCAGGCAAAGCTAGAATGAAACATTCCATAGCTGTACGCATTAGAAAGGTCGAGCCAAAGCGGTTTGTGTGGATGGTAAATACCCTGTATGCATTTTTGATTTTTATAAGCACAACCGCATCTCGCAGTGCGACAGCCTGTTTGGCAGGCAAAAATGCATACAAGGTGTTTTCCATATTGGGGAAGAGGTATGCTTTAAATCAGTATAATTTTTATGATCCCCATGAACTTTTTTAATTTAATTTTAGCAAGTGGTTGATTCAAAGAGTTTGCAAGAATAAATATAGAGAAAACTATTAAATTGTTTTAGATTCCCTTTCCGCCTTTGGGGCACAAGAAGCGGGCAGGCGTTCCACCCTTACCTAAATAATATACAGGGTGTTTGACGCAGCGTTTGCCAAATTGAATTTGTGAATAGGAGGGGTCTTTTGCTATCTCCTCACGCCCCATAAAAATGTTTCGCCTCACGGACTTTTTTTAAGTATACTTTTATACTTTTGACGACCTCCTTGGTCGAGTGGTTTGTACACCGGTTTTCATGGTGTCGCCATCTCTGAGGTCCCGGGTTCGATCCCCGGTCGGGTCAATTTAGAAATTATTGTTTTTCTAAATTGTCTCTGGTCTGGGTGTTTTCTATGTATAATAAGTATGTATTTAAGTATTTTAAGTATGTTTATCCGTTGTCTAGTAACCATTTAACGAGTTTCTTCGAAGCTTCTCTTGGGCTAGATAATTGGTGTGATTGTAGGAAAGATTTATTTATTTTATTTATTTATTTATTTGTCTAAAAATTCTTAAAGGCAGCATTTAAGTTTGAATAAAACAAAAGTTATTGGGTACAACCTCCAATTTTTTTTTTATTTTAATGTTTAATGATTTGCCGTTCTAATAAAATTACAATTACTTAAAAGCAACATCTAGTTTTTTTTTAAAATTGATATTCATTGATGGATTGGCGACAGACTTAGATAAGATGGTGGTAGCTAGCCAGGCGAACTTAACAGTCCTACCACCAACCAAACCGAGCACACAAAAATGTACCCCCGCTGGGAATCGAACCCGGGACCTCTGGGTCTAAAACCGGTGGCTTACCCACTAGACCACAGAGGTGGTTAAAATATATGCATGCGCGACATCTTTCTCTTATGGAAACTGTTGTTGTTCGTAAACGCATTTCTTGTCTGATGACGTCAAAAGCTGATTCTATGCGTTGTGATGTTGTGATCCCACTCGAGTATGAAACTCCAAGAGATATACATTTTAATTTTGTCATTACAGAGTGCCTAATGCGAGTTTCATTCGCCATTCGATCACGATTATGAAAACGAAAATTAGTATAGCTATATGAAAAGAGTTACAATTTTTCATTTAGTTAGGTGTAAGAAGAGAAGATAATTTTATAATGTTTAGGAACATTTCATAATGTAACAATAATATACCAGTCGAATAAAATGAGAACCACTACGCAATTCTTCATTTCTGTTTAAGATACTTTTTTCCAAAGTGAAAATAAATATAATTATTAATACCTTAAACAACTGTATTTGTATAAATGGAAAATAATAGCATGTAATTAACGTCAGGCGAGATAAAGGCCAAGAGCTTACCCGTAAGTAATAAATAATAAAATATCAGAAAAAACTAAGACTTATTTAAATCGATTTCCAATTTAAGTTATTTAATCTAAAAACTGATTTAATAATATTTTTTTAAATACTTAGTTTATAATTTTTAAAGAAAACGTAAACGATTAAATCTATCATTAGCTACTTATTTTTGTTCAAGTACTACTTTTAGAATTTATAAACATATAAAAGTTATATGTACGTAAAATAAAATTGAGTTGCGCAATAATGGTTTCACGCTTGACCACTTTGGGGGTATTTTTGATGACCACCGACTTTTTTTCCGCATCAAATACAAACACTGAAGAAAATTCTTTCATTTCGAGAATTAATTCAGTTGGGTGTCCATCACCATATCCACCACCACAGTGCAGAAGTAAATATTGCAAGTGCAATAAATAAATAAATTTATTAAAAATAGCTTGTGTGACGTCACAATACAAAATGTACGTAAGTATCAAATTTTTCATACACGTTTACAGGTTATCTCTAATGTTTTGAATGCAATGAGTATAATTATTTTTTATTCAACAGGTCTGACTCTGAGTTTGATGCCCCGTCAATCATCGAGGCTCTTCAGAAAAAAAGAATACCGCGGCCAGCACTACATCAAGCAAACGCAAGAGCTCAGCCAGCACCAGCAGCGCCGCTAGCTCCGTCGTCGAGCCCTAACGCAGCAAGAAACGCCGCTTCACCAGGAACGATCGAATTACTATCATTTCGCAAGTAAGCCTTATTCATATAATAATACTTGATTATAACATAATCGCATTGGCGCAGAACTTTGCGCGAGTAACAACTAATCCCACCTTCTGCGCTAAGGGTCGTGGACCGTGGGTTCGATTCCCACCCGGGACATACACTATGTGATAAACATAAGTGTTTGTAAAGTAGTATTATTTTTATATAAACATTTAAACAATATTTAAAACAATGTTTAAACATTGTTCAAAATTTTGCATTATTGTTTGTATTATTACTTTCAATATATTATTATGTCCTATAAATATGTAATAAGATTGTGTTGCCTTAATAATTTAACACAACTTATATTGACGGACCGTTGGCGTAGGGTTACTAATCCTACCTTCTGCGTCAGAAGTCGTGGGTTCGATCCCCACCCAGGTCAAACGCTTTGTGATGAACATTAGTGTTATATATCGATATATGTACTTATATATTTGTAATATTACCGTTGGTTCTGATTTTCCGTAACACAAGTGCTGCTACTTATCTCGAAATCAGATTAATGTGTGTGTGATGTTGTCTGATATTTATAATCAATTTATTTATTATAATATGATTTTTGTTTTTAACAGAAACAACAAACACGATTTGTTTCAAATACTGCAGTCGGAGGAGGCAGCTAGTAGCCGTCCAAAGTTTGGTGGGACAGTGACTTTCAGTTTCGCCAGCCGAGTCTCCACCGGAACGAGCCGTCACACCGCATCCACCGCAGGAGCTTTTTTCATAGACCTTAAAGTCTACAAAAGCGCTGATTACATTCACGCAGCCACTACATGTTTTATTTTTCCGACCTATGAAAATAGCATGGCGTTAAATACTTCTAAAATGGAAAAGAACTGACGGACGTTCACTTTCATATGTACTTAAAGGATGTTTCCCAAGTTTGTAAAAATTACTAATGAGTCAAATTAAAATTAATTCTGAGGTGGATTTAGAAAGACAGGTAAAGCATTAAATAAATAAGACTAATTAGGTTTTTAAGTTTACGTAAAAATCATATTTTATATATATTATGAATGTTTTTTAGGTATCACTCCATTAAACCCGAATAAAGTGCTAGCAAGATTATCGGAAGAGACAGGAAAAAATGAAAAGATTAAAGATGCAATAGGTAAGTCAGTTTTAGCTTTATTGAAAGAAATGCTAAAGTTTGCACATAACTTTCTAATGCTAGATCAAATTCGGCATGCTACCTATGTCTTGCTAAACCCACAGAAATGAACCGTTTGGATACGGTATCAACAATGACTGTATCTTCCGACTTATACGAATATGAATTGTCATCACTACACGCCCATATCAATTCAATGAAGTCTTTTACATATTTATTACCAACTCAATATTAAAAGTGGGCTGCGAGAGGAGATGAGCATAAGGAAATGTTACAAGCAAGAAAGAAGATTATACAGGACAGGTTCAAGGTTGAGCTCAATCTTTTGATTGACATTGTTAAGCAGGGTTCTGTAACAACCAATGACTCCCGGGATACTAAAAAAACCGTCTTGCAGTATTCCCATACTGCAAGACGGTTTTTTAAGTATCCCGATAAAACTGCAGCCATAACTGGCTTAGACGTGGAACTTGTACGGAGATTTGCTGTAATATCGCAAGCCGTAACTTCTGGGGCACAAATTGATGTTGCTAAATTTAAAGATTTTGCCCGCAAACAGCAGAGAAATAAATAGAATTGTATGACTGGTAGGGGAAGGGTGCCATGAAACGGACACGTATTGAAAGGGACAATTCAAATAACCGGTAAAATAAAAACAATTTCTAGACAACACTTTTTTTGTCGTATGGCAACCTTGCCGCAAGTTCGTTCGCGGCTAACTTCATACTCCTTTCATTTCAAACATGGCGGATTCGTGCGAGTGTTGATAGTGGGATTGAATAGTATTTTTTCTGTTATAATTGTTAAACGTTTTATCGAGTGCTACGAGTTAATTATTTACATGTGAATCACTGTTTAAGATAGGCTGGACATCCACAGATACAAGAACATAAGGTCAGTGAACTTTAATTTGAAGTTGTAGATTTTGTGGTTATGTTTTCAACTTTTTATGATATTTATGAAAGGGACACAAAAAACTGTTATGAATGGGACGTCCCCTTCATAACTGTCCCTTTCAAGACTGCTATTTTAACTAGTTTTCTAATATTTTTTTTACTTTTTTTTTTAGATTAAAAATGCCACCTAAGAAAAGAACGCGTGGCGATGCACACAAAATTGAAGAGGCAGTGAATGAAGTATTACAAAAAGGCATTTCTGTGAGATTGGCTGCGAAGATAGTTAATGTAAGCAAATCACATTAGCACAGATTGGTCGCAAAAGCTAAAGTTTCTGAATGTACTTCATTTGTTTATGAACCAAACATTGGCAATAAAAAAGTTTTCACGGTAGACCAAGAATGTTCTCTGGCAGATTACTTAAAGACCTCCACAAAAATGTGCCATGGCTTGACAACTAAACAAGTCAAAAAACTAGCATATCAGTATGGTGTTCGTTTAATTAAATCATACTTTACCATATTCTTGGGAACAAAACAATACAGCTAGTATAGATTGGCTTAAGGGATTTTTAAAAAAGCAAGATTCGCTGAGAGTAAGAAAACCTAAGAATACTTCACTAGCAAGAACTACGAGCTTTAATAGACACAACGTTCAAAACATTTTCGATAACTTAGAGAAATGTTACTTTAAGCATAATTTCCCTCCAAATATGATGAAACGAACTTAGATGAAACTGGGTGCACGACTGTCACTAATACACCTAAGATAGTTGCCCAAGCAGGTGTTAAAAGAGTTGGTCAAATCAGCTTAACAGAACGTGGCTCGCTTGTAACTAGGCTAGGTTTCGCAAATGCTGCTGGAAGTATTGCTCCTGCTTTTATATTTCCGCGTGTTCATTTTAAGGAACATATGCTTGAAAATGGTCCTACAGGCGCTTTAGGCCTCACAAATGTGTCTGGTTGGATAACCGAAGATTGTTTTTTAAAGCTTTAAAACATTTTGTTCACTTCATCAAGCCTAGTGCTGAATCACCGGCTTTAATAGTCCTCGACAACCATAAGACTCATATAACTATTAACGTAGTGCTGTATGCCCGAGCAAATAACATAATGATACTAACCTTTCCACCTCACTGCAGTCACCGTCTGCAACCCCTCGATGTGTCCGTATTCGGACCCTTCAAAGCTCGGTATAGAGCTAGCATGAATGACTGGATGACTTCGAACCCTGGCAAAACTGTCACAATTTATAATGTGGCTCAATTTGCTAAAGAAGAGAGATGGTGGCATTCGCCCCATAGCTGTTGGCACTACATACCGGCGCCTCACAGCCAAAATTTGTTGCCAATCGGTAAATTTTCTTACCAATTACTTCCAGCCTAAGCAGCTAGGTTTTGGCAGCAAAGGAGGCTATGAGGCAGCTGTCCACTCACTCAAATCATTTTTATCAAATCAGGGCGGTGAGGTGTTATTAAAAGTCGACGTCAAAAATGCTTTAACTCTGTCGACAGGGTCGCCTCGCCATGTTGGCTTAAATACAATCAAAAACTCCTGCAATCTTTCCTTTCCTAATGCAGTGCTACAAAAGTCCATCCAAACTTTTATATAAGAACAACATCATTTCTTCTGCCGTAGGATGCCAACAGGGCGACCCTCTGGGCCCAGCCATTTTTAGTCTCGCAATTCACCCGGTCATCGAGCAACTAAATTCAAAATTTAATGTGTGGTATCTGGATGATGGGACCCTAGGCGGCGATGCGTCAACTGTTCTTTCGGACCTACTAATGCTTGTCCGCGAGTTTCAAGCCGTAGGACTAGAGCTTAATACTGCTAAGTGCGAGCTGTACATATCGGACAGTTGCGTCGACAGGCACGACATAATATCCCGCTTCAGAGACGTAGCTCCTGGGGTCCCCTATTCTAGAAGATTCATTCCAAAATTTCATAACATCAAAATTACAAAATTTTAGTGATACATTAGACCGCCTTTTCAAAATTAACTGTCACATGGCTTTCACTATGATACGCTTTTCCCTTTTCGTTCCTAAGTTCACGTATGTGTTGCGGTGTTGTCAGCTGTGGAAGTTCCCTGACCTTCTTGCCAGCTTAGATAGCACCATCAAACATACGCTCTCTTCCATTTCAAACATTAACTTCAACGACCGCTCTTGGACCCAAGCATCACTTCCAATTAGATTCGGTGGCCTGGGTATCCGTAAAACTACTGACGTTTACCTCCCGGCGTTCTTGTCCTCGGTCCATGCCTCCCTACCACTTACTAACAAAACACTGGAACGAACTTCAAATTCCTTTTTGATACCCTACATGGACGAGGCCAAGGCCGCCTGGAGAGCAGCTTGCCCGTGTTCTGATCTCCCAACCATCACCTGCTCCCAAAGGCTTTGGGATGGGCCCCTCTGCGAACTGTTGCGAAATAATCTTGTCAACACGTCTTCTAGTTCCGCAGAGCGTGCCCGCCTTTTAGCTGTAGGGAAATAGGTGTCGGGTCTTTGGTTGCAGGCACTACCTTCTTTGAACACGGGCACTTTGCTTGACCGCAGTACTTTTCGCCTTGCCACTACCCTGCTTCTTGGCGCCCCTTGTATCGTCTCCCATTAATGTCGTTGTGGCGCACTGGTAGACACCATCGGCCACCACGGGTTGTCCTGTACACGAAGCGCAGGCCGCATTGCCCGCCATCATTCTTTGAATGACATCATTCGTCGAGCTCTAGTCACCGCTGGAGTGCCTGCCGTACTAGAGCCCGCCGGCTTGGCACGCGATGATGGCAAGAGGACGGACGGCATGACCCTGGTACCTTGGAGGGTGGGACGGGCACTGGTGTGGGATCTTATCTTATCTTATCTTAGTGGGGCCTGCAGAGGTTTCCCTCTAGCAGCGGCACGTCGCACGTAGGGGTATTACACATAAAAAGCTGGCCAAAAGTTAAAAAAGATTAATTTAGAATCCCTAGAAAAACAGGTTGAATTTTGTTAGCTAATGACCTGTCGCATACTACCCACAAAATTTTTAACCGGTAGTCTTGTCTGGTAATGACCAGATACTCGTCATCTGTGCGCTTTGCTGAATGTACGTGCATTACGAAATAGTGATCATAAACATTTAATTTTCGTGAGCGTTATTAAAATACGAAAGCAAGTTTTATTCAGTGATGGCTGCAATGTATGATAGTCAACCAGGTATGTACTATTATTTTTTTTCATTTAATTTGATTTCTAATGTCAGGTACTCTCAAAATGTTAAGTTTTATCAACTACCTTAAAAAGTGCTTAAGTTTTTTAACTTTATTACAAATACTGGTAAAAAAGTCATACTTCCGGACGTTCCCCGGCTGTTTTTTTGACATCTAATAGAACGTGTTGTCATGTTTTTAATAATATATAAATTAGGTGCCGAAAACCGAACTTATTTTATTTTTATTTTTCAATGAATTATGTGTTGTACACACGGCAGCACATCACGCTATCCATTATACATATCTATAACTACGTTGCGGTATGGAGTGTTAGAAAGAAAGTGTCTTCAATTTAATTGGTGGAATTCTCTAGTTTATCAAAATTCCCGAATGGCGAATACAGGCGAATATGTCAAAAACTATCGGCCAATAGTAATTATTCACGGGGGTTGGCCACGCCCCCTGCGCGGCCGCCACCGGGCCGGAATTTTTCTTCTGGCAGTCCAGTCACACGTCACGGCAGCGACGCTCGCGTTTTGTAAACACCATCTCTAAGTCTGTGGTAAACACAAAAATGGCACCTACTTTAAGTAGGGTGAAGAGAGAGCAAATAATTGCTCTAAGACAAAGTGGATGCCGAGTCAAACATATATGTGACCAAACTGGAGTAACGGTGAGTAATTTAACCTACTACAAAATATGATTTGTTAGATGTTTGATGTTAGGTGTTAGAAAAGACAAAACAGTGCCGCAGGAGACCCGGCTTAGGAGTGTTAGATTAATGTTTATTTGTAAACAAAAATGGCGGTTAACTTAACTCGTAACTTTCATCTAAATAGGTTCTGCTTTTTTATTTAGTTTCATGCTTTATTAGAGGAAGAAATTTTACTGTTTATTTGTAAACAAAAATGGCGGTTAACATAACTCGTAACTTTTATCTAAATAGATTATCATGATATTTTATTTAGTTTCATGATAAATTAGAGGAAGAAATTTTACTAAGGGATGAATTATATAAAAGCGGGCCGTGCACGGGGCGCGTCCGGGCTCCGTCCGGGCTCGGATGGCGCACTGATTTGAGACGTTGCATACATTTTGTATGAAGCAGTTCTTATTAAACTGTGCATTGCATGATCCGTGTCCCGTCCAGGGCACGACGCCCCGTGCACGGCCCGCTCTAATATAATTCATCCCTAAACCTGTAATTTTTAGTTTGACTGCTTGTAATGGCGGCTCCACATTATTAGTGCCGACACATAATAAATAATAAAGTGCCGTGACGCTCCGTAAACAGGCGTGAACGTGAATGTGGACGGTTTTCTTGGGGTTCACGCGCGTTCACGCCTGTTCCCCGATCTGATCGGGGACGGGGAACAGGCGTGATCGCGCGCGTACTATTTTGTCCCGCGACAAAGGGTTCTCGCGGCGTTCACGCGTACAAATCCACATTCACGGCCCCGTACTAGTTTACCAAAGAGGAAATTAATCGGTTTACTCCAGACTATACTTCGATCGGTTACGATACGATGTATTTCAGTCATCTACCATCTTCTTTTTTTTTTCTCTACGTCCATTTCGCGGCGGGTTTCACGAACTATTGTGAGCATCCCGTGAATCTGGAGGGCACGACTTGTGCCGTGAATTCGCGCGTGAATTCACGGCACTTAAAGCCTGTATATACTTTGATTAGTGATTAGTGCTGGTGACGAGTGCAAGTGCTTAGTGATTAGGAGTAAACACGTGTGGACTGGGCTGCGTTCTGTCGCTTCACTCGAGCGCACTCCGGCGCGCGCTCTAACCTTTCCGTGGCTTGGTGAAATTTTACTCTGATGGCTGTCAGAGCGTAGTTTCATCGGTTCTGTGCTAGTATATGTGTTCTGTGGTTCTGTGGCTCAGAGCGCAGCAACCAAACAACCATCAAATCGGATGGTTATTTTCACTCTAACAGCTATTTGACGTTTATATCATTTAAAAAGTGTCAAAGTTTGCAATTTATGTCAAAACGTCTCGAAAAATTCCGCCTGTTGTTTGGTTGTTTTGTATTGTTTTACTTTTTAATAATTCTGTTATATATGGTATAAAAGTGGAAAAAATGGAGACAGAAGAATGTTTTCTCGTACAGGACAGGAATACTTCAGAAGAGGTTATAAAAACAACTTGATTGTTCCGTGGCCTGGTTGCAACTCAAACGAGTTAAACTTTAACCAAACAACTACACTACACCCAAAACGACGGAACGCACTCCAGCGATTGATTAGTGCGAGTGGTTAATATAGTTAATTAAAGTAGCCCGCATAGTAAAGTGATATGTGGGTTCTAAAGTTTCTTTCATTATTTCTTGCAATTGCAAGTGCGCTTCTTGACGTGCGTACTAAACACAGCCACTTGACAAAATGGACACTACTCGCACTACACATCCTGCACTAATCACTTGCAACTAATCACCTGCACTTGCACTGTCGCACTTATCAATGTGAATACAGGCCTTAATGTGGAGCCGCCATAATGGATTTTGTGAGAATGCGGATTTTTCATTCTTCTTTAACCGTAAAGTGTAGTAATACGAGAAATAGTTAGCCATAAAATTATAATTTTGTAAGGTAATCAATGTTTTTACACGGGACGAACAAACTAACACCAACTTGTGCTGTTGTTTTATTTGATAGTAGGTGTTACCAATGGTGTATTAAAACAAACCCTAATTGACGTTTTCTTTCAGCGAAAAACGGTATATTTTTGGCTTCGCCGATGGGAAAAGTCTGGGTCCCTAGAAGCTCACCACCGTCAGCACTACGAGAGGACCACGACGTCTGAGGAGGACGCGGCCATAGTTGATTCACACTCTGCTGATCCCTTTTTGAGCACAAGAGTGTCTTCTTCTAATTATAGCGTGAGTATATCATAACAATTACCTACCTTGTTTAAACTCTATTGAAATTAACACCTATTAAACAAAAGTGGGATTTAACTTGCTATTCTTTCTACCATTGACTTGGCTGACCAAAAAACCACTTACTGCATGTGTATTTGATGAATTTTTTGATGAAGGTTTTAGTTAAATTATTAAAATAATAAGCTCAAATGCCTTCGCACTTCTTGAGAATGACTTTTTGACAATGAGTAGTTATTGCATAATCTTAATAATTTATTGAGATCCTTTTAAACACGTTTTAAATATCTTTACAAATAAATTAAGTAAAGAATATAATTTATTATTTACTATGACTGTAAAGTTATATTGAACATGGTTTGTAGTAGGGTGATAATGTTGAATTTTTTTTTAAATATCTTTATAACAGAAGCTATGGCTAGATTAAAATAAAGTTTGAATAAGTATATTTTTCTAAACAAAAACAATTAAGTAAGTACTAGAATTGTTAAGAGGGTTTACGCATTTCGGTTTCCCATACAAACTTCCAAGTCGAAGTTTTTAAAAACCATTAATCCAATTTTGATGAAACTTTGTATGCTAAAGTAAAACACAGGGATCTAAATAGTTTGTTGAAAACATTTTAAAACAACGTTCATTTAGCTGAGTTATTGCGATTTAAAGTCTACTCTAGAAAGTTTAAAATCGCAATAACTCACTTAAATAAACGTTTTTTAAAAATGTTTTAACAAACTATTTAGATCCCTGAATTTTACTTTAGCATGCAAAGTTTTATTAAAATTGGCTAAGTGGTTTTTAAATATTTCAGCTTGGAAATTTGTATAGGAAACCGAAATGCGTAAACCCTTTTAAATCAATGTTTCCAAAAAAAAAAAAACCTCCAACTTTTGGGAAAGTTGTGAAGTGGGTCCCAATTGCATGTTTACTACCTATATATCCTTTAAAAAAGTTAAAAAAATTAAATTGATTAATTACTATGTATAGACATGGTTTGTATAGTAGGATGATCTGAAGAATATATTTTTATCAAATATTTGGCTTTGGATACATTTAACTACCTATAATATTAACTACATGCAGTAAAATAATTCAATCAGTGTTTCCAATACCTATTATTTTAAGCCAGGTTACAGACTGTGTGCCAAATTTCATGTGAATACATATTCAGCCTTTTTAACCAACCATAAAATATTTTACATTTTTAATAGAAATATAATTTTAGAGACCGTTGTATATTTTATGTCTACAATAAAAAAGAAACATTGACATAAATTGGGTGAAATCACTAAAAAGTCACACACAATCCTAAAGTTGGTCCTCTGATTCCTGATTAAGTTTTAAATTTAACATATTTACTGTATAGTTAAAATCTTTAGTTTAATGAATTTACTTTACTTTTTTCTTTGTTTTAGGTTTCCATGGACACTATCCGGAGAAGATTAAAAGAGGCCGGGAAGAAATGCAGCAGACCTGCGAAAAAAATTCAATTATATGAACATCATAAAGAGGCAAGAGTTAGCTTTTGCTTAGAATTTTACAACTTTGACTGGGATAATGATATAGTTATTTTTGTTGACGAAAAAAGGGAAAACGGGAAATAAAGAGGACCCCAGTAACTATCGACCAATTTCAATACTACCAGCAAGTAAGATTTATGAAAAAATTATTCTCAAACAGTTAGTGGAATACTTTATTTTAAATAATCTTTTACATAGTAAGCAAGTCGGTTTTACTAAGGGTCGTTCCACTACTGATGCAGGTGTTGCTCTAGTAAAACATATATTTGATGCCTGGGAGGAGTCTCATAACGCTCTTGGAGTTTTTTGCGACCTGTCCAAGGCTTTCGATTGCGTTGAGCACCGGACATTGGTGATGTAGTTAAATTACTATGGTCTCAAAGGTTTTGCGCTTGATTTGATAAAGTCTTATCTCAGTTCTAGAACACAAACTGTCTATGTCAATGGAACTAACTCATCTGGTTCTCAAGTAAAAATGGGAGTTCCACAAGGGTCAATCCCTTTCTTACTTTTGATATATATTAATGACCTTCCATTCTTTGTAGAAAACTTCTGTGATATTGTATTGTTTGCATATGATACTTCACTCATTTTTAATGTGACTAGGTCTAAGAAAAATTATGACGATATTAACAATGCTCTCTCAGAAGTACTCAGTTGGTTTACTGTTAATAATTTACAGTTAAATGCTAAAAAACCCAAATGTATTAATTTTACACTACCAAATGTTAAGACCGAACAAACTGATCTAAGGATAAACAGTGATAAATTAGATTTGGTAGGTTCGGCTGTATTTCTAGGGATAACCCTTGACTCAAAACTTCAATGGAATCCTCATGTATCGAAATTGGCCGGCAAACTCAGTTCCGCTGCTTACGCCATTAGAAAAATTAGGCAGTTAACCGACGTTGAAACTGCTAAAAGGTTTACTTTAGTTCACAGTGTCATGTCATATGGCGCCCTACTGTGGGGAACAGCGGCTGATGTTGAAACTATATTTATTTTACAGAAACGGGCAATAGAACCATCTATAGACTAAGCTCACGAACTTCTCTAAGAGATATTTTTAAAGAAGTTGGTGTTCTAACAGCTGCATCTCAATTTTTTTTGTGCGCTGCAATATTAACTCATTCGCTAAACACAGTGACGTACACAATTTCAGTACTAGAAATAAGTCAAAACTTATGATGCCCCTGTTCAGGTTACAGAAGGTTCTCGGCTCTTTCTTGGGGCAAGGTATTCACTATTATAATAAAATACCAAGTACTGTACTAGAATTACCTTTAGATAAGTTTAAAAATCATATAAAATCTTATTTACTTAAGAAAGGTTATTATACAGTTAAGGAAGAAGAAGACAAAACAGCCTGGTAATGATAAAATAATCACATTATATTTTCTTAAGTCCATTTTCTTTGTAACTAGCTCATACCCTGGTATGATAGCCTTTATCAGCAGTGTCTTACAGACAAGAGATACCTACTCAAAACTTATGTTGCGTAAAACGTTGCCTAAATGTTTTCTTGCTTGCTTCATTGGAGTTGCTCGAGTGTGTCATGCTCTCTCAAAGTGTCTCTGCGGTGGTGGCATGCGCGTCGGGTCGTTGCGTTCCCTAAAACATGGTTGAGCGAAGCGATGGCTGATTCACATGTCATACTCGTGAACGGGTGCCGCCTGTGGAGGCTGGTCTGCTCTTGCTAACTTATTTTTATTATTAGTATATTAGTAGTTATAGTCTTACTTCTTTTTTCTGTACTGTAAGACATTGATTACATTGATTATTTTATATTGATGAATACCTGAACTTTTTATTTTTATTAATATATTTTTTATTTTTATGTCCTTGTAGTTGTTTTATGTTTTTATTATTGTAATGGAAAGTGCCCTTCTATGATAGGGAGGGCATTTTTCAATTCTAATTGACGCTGTAAAAGAAAGGGAGAAAGGAAATGCCCTTGCTGAGTTTGTTGCCGGTTCTTCTCATTACAAGGCTCCCGCCCCATAGTTAGACTTACGAACCGATGGCATAAATGACATTCATAAGTGCTGTAACCTAAACATGGCCTAACCTGAATAAATGATATTGAATCTTGAAGTTATGTTATGGAATTGTGATAATGAACCCTTGTTTTGAAGTCTGTTAAAAACGCCCAGTCAAATTGTAATGTTCTAAGAAAATAAACTCTTGCCTCTCATTTTATCCCTTAGCCGGCATTTGACGTAATAAGACGTATTTTTAATTTAATAATTACTTTGAAGTATTATAATTAAGTTTATAACCCTAGAGTTACTTTAGATTTGGATGGTTTATTTAAAGAAATTTTATAAATGTTTTCGTTCTATCATTTAATTGTTGGAGAATGTTCAGCTTATTGCTCTGTTTCTTAATTTCTTTTCCATGTATTTGTTATCAGAATAATAATGTGATAGGTTGAACCTTTGATATTATATTAGCTATAAGTATCGATCAAATTCGGGGTAATTAATCACCCTGAATACCTATTTGTGTAATTTATTTAGAGTAGTAAGTTTATTAAAGTTCCTACTATTTTATTGGTTAATAAATCAGGGAGTTTAAATATATTGAAGATTATAATCAATAAATGTTTATTTGTGTTAGTTTATTGTTTTTATTTCTCTAAGTTTAAGTTCGAAACTCGATAAGAGCCTTATTACAATATTTTGACAGTTATTCGTTGACTATTGAACATTTAAAAGATAATAGAAAATCAAAGACCGCGTTGTAAAATTTCTTCTTCTTTATCGAGTGGCTGGTGAGGCCTGGTGTCAGAGTTTTTACAAGCCGCCATTTAGGTCTCTGACTTGACTTGTTGCTATATTTACTACTGCAACTGTGACCAACGGCTTTACGTGCCTTCCGAAGCACGACCAGACCAGAACAAGTATACAAAGATATGTTCCGCTGAATATCGAACCCAGTCCTCCGGGTACCTATGTAAGCAGACTTACTAACATTCAACCACGGAAAAGTCTGTAAAATTAATATAGCTACAAGTATGCTCTAAGTAATTATCATTATATCAACACTTTTTGGGACATAACAATTAACCCCACGTGCTATTGTCCACGTGGGAGGCCTGTGCCCATCAGTGGGACGTTTATTTGCTGATGATGAACAATTAACCCCTTGAGCATCGTAAAACCAGATACAATTGAAAATCAATTGTTTCGTGACCGCCGGCGGTCTTATGATCCTTGACCTATTATAGTGTTTTCTTACTTTTTGCATGTTTCATGTTTTGCAGAATTCACACGGCTATTAATAATATTTCCCACATTCACACAAATTACTTAGCTTAAAGTAAGCACTGTAAGGCTTGTGATATGGATACTAGGTAACGGATACACTTACATAAACAATACGTAGATAATATAGATATAAATACATATAAACACCGACTCGGTTCAAATTACTCGGTAAAAAATTACCATGTTCATCACGCAAACATTTGCTCGTACCAGGATTTGAACCCGGGACCTTTGGGGTTGGAAGGCAGGATCTCTGCCGATCCTGCTCAAGAAGCGTTTAGAGTTACAGCACTTGTACAGAAGTGGGTTTACAGGCTTTGTTGAACATTACAGTCGAACGACTTATATTGTATTTGGATGAAGTTTTGGACACCTTAACTGTGGAAGAGCTAGGTTCCCTACCTCCACTTTTTGGTAGAGGAATACATCGCGGTAAGCGTATTCCTTTCTTATTGGTAAACATTTTTTTCGCTGCTGCATATGCGTATTTTATAGCAGTACGATTATCTTAACATTTTAATTTTTTATTTGTCTATGTATTTTTTTCACGGTGGCCATAAACGGACAACGCACTCCAGCACCAGATTTAAGTTTTGCTTTCATTACATTTTTCACAATCCATGAAGCGAGTTTTTCACCTCTCCCAGCATCTTTTGATTTTAGTCTATTCTTTGCCATTTTCAAGAGCTCTAAATCAGCTTTATGTCGAATCTTTATATCCTCGTTATTGTATGCAATATCGTGATGCATACAAGCTTCATCCAATTTATTTATTCCTCGATCACCCTTTAGTAACCGTTGCTCTAATTTAGTTCCAGGTCCGCAATAATTATAACCAGGAAAGTGAAGCTCAAACGGTAATTTCTTGATCAAATTGTTAATAACACCTCTGCCTTCCTTCATTGATATCTGTATAATGACTGCGTGAGCTATAACTAATAATTTATATTACAAAACTAAAGCACGTTTGTCTACCCAGCTGTTCTCATCATCACTGAGGCCTAACCATTTCACAAAAAGTTTATCACCTTTTCTTTTAATTACTTTTTCAATAAGGTAAATATCCGGAAATTTTGTTCTTTGTAATTCATACTCTACTACTTTGACAAAGCATCTATTACTACTAAAATATATGTATGATTTTTGTTAAACTACGAATAATTCTGCATATCTATAAGGTCAGCTTGTCACAAATCATCAATTCCTTTTATTATTGTGCATCGACGAGGAAAATTTTTTCTTGCTGCTTTGTGGAGTTCGTCGACTATGTCTTTTTTACTCATTTTTTATTTAATTTAGCTTCAATCAAATAATCCATGTTGTCATCCATTCTGTTTTTTTATAAAATAAATTGGTTAAACGATCTGAAGTAACGCTTTCCAAGTTCTTTAAATATAGCTTGACATGAACAAGCACTTTTTCTATTTCATTTTCTAGTTCTTGGACTCTCTTATCCATATAAGCTTTATTCACTGCTTCGTCGTCTTCATTTGGAGTTGTTAGACCTTTTAATTTTGATGAATTTAAATCGTAGTGCCCTTTTTCTGTTTTTACTAATGTATCATTGAGGGTATTATTATATTCTTCTAATCTTAAACGTTTATGAACGTGGTGACCAAACTTGTCTATATTCATTGCAGTCTTGATGCGTTGTTCCCTGTTAGTATACTGCTTAATTTACCGGAGACACGCTTCTTACATTCTATGTTTAAGATACCAGCTTCATACAGTTCTTCAATTATGGTTATGATTTCGTTATTTACTCCTGTGTTACCCGCGTCCCATGATGCAATTAATAATTTTAACCGTTCGACCAACGCGTTGGGATCGTCCCAATATATGTAATCAGTATTCTTCTTTAGTTCTTTCATAAGTTTAAAACCTTTTCCCTGTGAAAGGCTCTCAACGCTTGTAGTTGCATTTCTAGAGAATTTAAATAAAGGCTTAATAACATTCAAATACTTGAATCCCTTGTTGCTGTTCATTGGCTTAGATGAATTATAATTACGTCGATGTGCATTAGTTTCTAATAGTAAAAATTTATAGTTTTGTAAGTCATCGTCTGTGACTATATCTAAATTTGGTTTCTTTTTGTACAATAGTTCTTTTAACCCTTGGGTTTTTTCAAAGTTTGAGTTCCAATTTTCAGGAATCTTCCATCATCAAAAATACGGGTCTTGCCTAGCATTAATTTACTTCATTCATTTCTAATTCCATAAGGAATTATTAGATGGTTAATAAGTGGAACGCAAATACTTGTGGAAATACTTTTATTGTTGCACAAATACAATTATACATACGTGTCACACCGAGTAGCTAAATCAGAGAGAACGGCTTAGGGAGTTTTTCATAGACAAAAAGATGGCGCTAGTGTTGTACAAACACACAAGGCTATTAATTTAATTATTCAATTCAATAGTTTAACACTCCTTCCAAATTAAAGCCTTCCTTCAAAAGAATAAAGTTATCCAAAGTACAAAATTTTAGTTAATTAATTAATCAGTAAACCATTTTATATTAGAATATTAAGTTAACAATTTTAAAACTCCTATGTTATTTCCATCAAATTAAATTTATCTTTAGGTAAAGCCTTAGTAAATACATCAGCATACTGATTATTAGTATGTACATAGTTTAAACTGATAACATTAGAGTTATATTTTTCTTTGACAAAGTTGTACTTAATATCTATATGTTTACAGCGTTTATGGAAGTCACTATGTTTTATAACATGGATAGCACTTTGGTTATCAATATTTAAACAAACAGAATTTTGTTTAAATTCATCAATATCACATAGCAATTGCTTTAGCCACACTGCTTCTTTGGTAGGAGCACATGCAGCCATAAATTCAGCCTCTGTTGTGGATAGGGCTACAGTCTGTTGGCGTTGAGTTGACCATGTTACAGCTGATCCTTTTTTAATAAATACATATCCAGTTACTGAACGTCTTGTTTCAATATCATTGGCGTAGTCAGCATCACTGTATCCTACCAAATCAGTGGTGTCTGGGTTTGACATATAGCATAATCCATAGTCTTTAGTTAATTTTAAGTATTTCAGTATCTTCTTTACAGCGTTCCAGTGAGACTGATCATAAGAATGTAAGTATCGACTAACCTGGCTGACAGCAAACATTATATCTGGTCTGCTTACTGTTGCTGCGTGGATCAGTGATCCTACCACCTCTCTGTATGGGTAGGGTCGCTCATGAACTTCAGCAGCTTTTTTCAGCCTCACATTTGGATCCGCCGGAACACTGTTGGTGTTTGCATCACACATATTATATTTTCTTAATAATTGCTCAATATACTTTGTTTGGTGAACAAATATGTAGCTTTTACATTTTTGTATTTGCATGCCCACAAAATTACTAAGTGAACATACTTTTAGGTCAAAGTTTGCTTTAAGATCATTTACTACTTTAATCAAAATGGACTTTTCTTTACATAGCAACAGTCCATCATCAACATAAAGACAAAGGTAACATTTTATATAATTGATTAGTCCAATATAAACACATTGATCTGCTTTACTTTTTATAAAACCAAACTTGTTTAAAATTGAGTCAAATTTAGTATTCCAGCACCTTGGTGCTTGCTTAAGACCATAAAGGGATTTAATGAGTTTACATACCATGTTTGGTTTGCTGTCCAGTCCCTCTGGTAGTTTCATAAATATATTTTCCTTCAGTTCACCATACAGAAAAGCTGTTGTTACAATTGTAATATCCTTTTGTATTGTTACAAATAATACAATCTGTCAATTTAGATTAATACATACATACCTATCTACTAATTTAGGTTGTTTGTTACATTAAACGACAGTTTACCAAAAACATAAAATAAAACTAAATTTTAAAATGTAGGTATCTACTCAAAACCAATGATATTTTATGTATAAAACTAAGTTTGCGGTTACCTCTTACAAAAAGGCCCGTCTTCAAGGATGTCCAGAAGGGATCACCTATAATTGTTTGAGTTTAAAGGTAGCTGCTATGTTGACCCATTCTGCCATAAAAAGAAAGAACGATCCGCCCACAATGTTCACCATAGCAACGCCATACTAAACATAACCTATTTACATACAGTGAATGTGATGTTGTCATCACATGACATCATGTTGACAGTGATGTCAGCGTAGCACAATAATGACCTAATAACACATAATAATTTAAAAAACAATTAATGTAAAATATTGACCATACCTAGTGTGTGTCATGTGTAACTGTTTCTTGTGTTTGTGCATTCTAATTCATTCTTTATTGACATTTTCCACTTTTCAGAGTCAGCTGATGTGATTGCTTCACTATAAGTCAATGGCTCAGAGGTCATTGAACTTTCATTACAACATAGATATCCTTTTTCATGAGTTTCTTGACTATACTTGTTAAATTTTTCTTTGTTTCTGGGTCTCAGAGTTATATTTAATGGAGGCGGCAATGGCGGAGTAACAATATCTGGTAAGTATTTACTTTCCGAAGTGTCTGGTTCGGAGAGGTATTCAGAGACAGTACTTATAGTATTCAATGTGTCATTACAGCACTCATTTTGACCAACACTTGAATCAGTTTTTCCCGCTGACGCACTGAGATCTACTGGGACATAATCTCTCTTGACTGTAGATTCTAGAAAAACAGCATCTCTGCTTTTAATGACAGTTCTAGAAGGAGGAATAATAAATCTGTATCCCTTTGAATTATCACAGTATCCAGTGAATATAGCTTTCTGTGCTTTAGAGTCCCATTTTCTTCGTTTTTCTTTAGGGAGATGTACTAAAGCTTCACAGCAAAAAATTTGAAGATGATTAATATTTGGTTTCTGTCCTGACCACTTCTCTTCTGGGGTCTTCTTTGATAGCTGGACACCGTCTGAATTTTCTTCAATTTTCCCCAGATCATGAAAATTTAGGTGTCCCAGGCGCTGGTGCCACAGGTAGGTATCTTGCTTGTCAACGTCAGATATGTATGCATTGCCACAGTACATGTTCAGCCTGTACATATTGTTGATTAAGCTTGCCGTAGCTATTATTTTACTGTTTCTATTCATTATTTCACAGCCTTTACTATTGAACTTTACTTGTCCACCATTATTTATAATCTGGCTGACTGATAACAAGTTTGTAGCCAGATCTGGCACATACAACACATTTCTTAATAAAATCTTCTTACACTGGCCTTTGTTGTCACTGACATCTAAACTAACTTGACCAGAACTTTTCACCAATAAAGATTTGTCATTTGCAACCTTGATTGTCTTTATAACTGGCATCGTCTCTTGTTGCAATATTTCAGAATGTTTAGTCATATGCATAGACGCAGCAGAGTCTATGTACCAGGCATCACAATTACTCATAGAAGCTATGAATGCAGCAGCATAGCTTAAACTTTCATGGCTTTGTTTTTTCTTTGGTTTAAACTTGCACTCTGTACTGAGATGACCATATCTGTTGCAACTGTAACAGCGGGGTCCTTTAGATTGGAATTTGCTTTAGCCTTTTTTCTTGTAATTTACTGAAAAAGCTTTTGTGTCGCAGTGACTTGGTTTCACATCTTGTAAGATTTTCGCTTTAACGGAGTCTGCACTTATTGCCATGCCGGAACTCTCAATTGCCATAATCATGGGTTTATAGTTGTCAGGTAAACCGGAGAGTAGCATTGTGCCTAGCCACTCATCGTCTACTTTAAACCCGATGTTGCGGAGTTTATGAGCAGTGCTCATGATTTTGCTCACGTACTCTTCTACTGATTGACAAGCACTGAGACTAGTCGTGCACAAGTCCCGGAGCAAGCCCACTCTGCGTGTCAGCCCTGAGTCGTCGAAGGCGCTTGCCAGATTGTGCCACATTTCATTGGTAGTCTTCGCTTCCTGAATATATACATAATTCGTAAAGTCAACAAGTAGAATAATTTTAGACTTTTGCTTTTAGGTCCTTCTTCGGATCTACGGAGCCAGAGCCTTCAACACATTCCCAGAGCTCCTCGTGCTCGAGATATGTTTATACAGCGAATTTCCACGTGGAATAGTTTTCGCGGCCGGTTAACTTTTCTATTAGTGATAATGCCATCGTATTGTTGCTTGTAGACATGTTTATTTCACTTTCAATTTCGATACCGCGTGGCGTGAGTGGCGTAGTAGGTTATATATTTGCCGGTTTGAACAAACAACTTATTTTTATGTATTTCCACACTTCTAGGACTTCCTGGGCCCATAACCTATTAGATGGTTAATAAGTGGAACGCAAATACTTGTGGAAATACTTTTATTTTTGCACAAATACAATTATACATACGTGTCACACCGAGTAGCTAAATCAGAGAGAACGGCTTAGGGAGTTTTTCATAGACAAAAAGATGGCGCTAGTGTTGTACAAACACACAAGGCTATTAATTTAATTATTCAATTCAATAGTTTAACAGGAATATCAGTCATTGCTTCAGATGACGTTGACCATGACAATTGATTTTTAACGCTTGGCGACGATTGAAAAGACTTGAACGACTCGTCGCTCACATTATGGTCTTCAGAATTCACAACAAGGGTTTGGTTTCTTTGTAACTCCATATCAGAAGTGTCTTCTTCTTCTCCTTCATCACTATTAGTTTTATCATTAGAAGAATACAACGATTCGCTATCACTATTCTTATTTTTTTTAATTATCGGTCTATATTCCTTTTCTACCTTAAGATGCTTGTCATAATTCTTACTTGCTAGCAAATTAAGGGGTTGAATTATAGGTTTAATAATATTAGAATTTTTCATGTCTTTGATTAATTTAACTTTTCTTTTAACAGCTGCTGCGGACTTAACAATTTGCGTCTTAAGGTTTTTTTTCTATTTTAGGTAGGATTTTGCTCAGCTCCAAATCATAAATGAGACTGAATTATCATTAGGTAAACTTTCTTTAAGTATTTTATTCAACCACAATAAATGTGTCAAACTCTAATCGATAACAACCGTTATTTCTCTCACAGTCCTTATTAATCACAAGATAGCTAAACGAATTCTTCCAAACAGCTGAGCGAGCACATCTCACGGAATTGAGGCCATGACATATCAGACCCAACATGTTCATCATAAACATGTTTCAAATTAATATCGTCTTGTTTAAACAATATAATCAGGTTTGAGTTGTCCCTCACAAGTTGTTTAGGTATCTTGGTATAGGTCTGATTAATATAAAAACAATCAACGTTTTTATGACGTCCCATAGCAAAATAATCTCTGATGTTGTTTTGATTTTCACATGCAACGTCGTCAAAAATAATAATCGAATCTGGTAAAGCTTCATGTGGACTCAAGATTTCACTATTATGGTTATATTTGTAGTACGATGTACCCGGCACCATATCTAAAACTTTTTCTAAGTATAAGTATTTAGCTTGATATAAAGATTTAGAATACACATATAGGTTACTAAACCGGAGGCCATCTTCATGCAATAATAAACTAATTACTAAATTGGTCTTTACACAATTTGATGGACCACAAACAATACAACGTATTGTGTTCGGCAATAAGTTTTTATGTCGCTTTGGCTCATTTGATGATGCAGGAATAATGCAGTCTAATTTTAATGATTCTCTTTGTTTGACAAATTTCATTGAACTGTTCAACTAGTCAATGACTACTATCTTTAGAGTTTCAACTAAATGAGTTTATGTTTAATTGCTATGATATTTAAATACATCATAATATCTGGTAAATTTTAGGTTAGTTAGTTTTCAATCGGGTAGCGATTCATTGTCATGCTCGCAAGTGGCAAGTAAGTTTAGTTTTATTTAACAGAAGATATGTGCATTTGTATGTGTATTTATAATTTATTATTAAATGCGTTTGGTACTAAATATTATTATCAGATAGCAATCAATCGTACGTTCGAGAAGTGATGTTCACTCCATTCGCTGCTTCACTTTGTTCCACGGTTGTGTTGATTACGCCAGACAGCCCAATAACATTTCCATAAAACCACTTTAGAACGATCAATCGATCGCTGCCTGATGCAAATATTTAATAAAAGACGCTGATGTTTGAAATATTATTGGGATGTCTGGCTTAAAAATCAACACAACCGCGGAACGAAGTGAAGCAGCGAACGAAGTGAGCGTGGTTGTGTTGATTTTTGAGCCAGACTTCCCAATAATATCACTACTACGGTAAGAAATAGGAGACAAAGACAGCTATGTAGCAGGATAGGGTTAAAGGGAAAGGCCAAAGTGAAGAATTTCTACTTCACGAGTTCCTTGAATGCGTGAATGGTTTGAGCACGCCTGATCGCAACTGGAAGCGAGTTCCAGAGACGAACAGCTTCAACAGTGAAGGAACAATCGTAAAAGGTGGTGTTGTGAAGGACCACGTCATCTAAATATGTCATTACGTTCGGGAGGCCTCTAAGTACCAAATCCATCAATCGTTGGAATGTGCTCGGTGCATTTATGAGTCCGAACGGCATTCTAAGGAATTCGTAGTGACCACGCTCTGTTGAACATTCTTCAACATAAGATTGATTTTTAGATTGATTCATTAAATACGCTTTTAGGGATGCTTAAATAGATACAATTAATTCAGGTATCGTATGTATGAGCAGTCTTCAATCGTTAGTCGTATTTTACGACACCCAAGAGATAAGATGGGTTGGTAGTATTCTTTTGATAATGAGCCACCAGCACACAGCCCTGATCCCCTAGACAACTGACAAACGCTAAACGTCTAGGCCCTCTTGATGGACTTACCCCAATGACATCCTATACACATGGACATCGCATCGGCACGCTGTCTAAGGTAAAGCTAAAGTACGCTCAATGGCGGCACTTTCGTTATTAATCGTGTGTGATCGCGCTGTCAAAGGTTACCGGAGTGTATCATAAAAAAATTTCGAAATAGTACCCGAACAACACAAATAAAAGTTGGTGCACCGGTAAATTGTTAAGTACTTACTTAGATAAAAATATTTATATTTGTAAAGATAAGACTCAAAGCATTGAATTTTCAATAAATACTGTAGATAATTATTTTTTTTACGCACGTCAGAACGACAGTCAAACAATACAGTTTCTAAAATCAGCCTATGTAGCTTTGAGTGCATATTTTAATACATATCTTAAATCGTTCTGTCTTTAAGAAGATTTAAAACTAACAAAACCTATGACCGCTTGTTTAAAGAAAAATGCAAAGGTAACGCATACGCCTGAGTTTATAGATTCCTTTAATAAATGTTAAATACTCCTGATGAACTCCCCAGTCGTACAGTATCCAGACTTCAATAAAAAAATTATTCTGACAACCGACGCATCGGATGTTGCTATCGGTGCCGTGTTATCACAAGGTGTAGTAGGCTCAGATAAACCTGTAGCGTATGCATCTCGTACGTTATCGGAAACCGAAAGAAAATACTCCACAATAGAAAAAGAGTTATTAAGTAGTAGTTTGGGCCACTAAATACTTTCGACCGTACCTTTATGGTAGAAAATTCACCATCTACACTGATCACAGGCCATTAACTTGGATTATGTCTCTTAAAGATCCAAACTCAAAGCTAAACGCTGGCGACTCAAATTGGAAGAATATGATTACGATATAGTTTATAAGAAAGGAAAGTTAAATACTAATGCTGACGCCTTATCCCGTGTTAAAATAGTTTACGCAAATGACATCACAATATCCCCACAACTCCAATCAAAGATTCCGACGACGAAACCATAAATAAAATATTTGAGCAAATTCGTAAAGAAAGCGTCCCACAGACTAATGAACAAATAGAACCGACGGCAAGCACAAGCCAAATGCCCGACATTACGATAGAGGAAATCTTAAGCTTACCAATTACAGATAGCACGGAAACACAGGTTGTCACTGATAATTTAATAGAAAACGCCTTAGAAAATATACCCCAGATTACTGAAGCCATAGATCGTCAGCTAAAACAATTTCACATTCGAAAGAGCCCTGGCTCTACATATAGAGTAGAAGACAGATCGAAAGGTTGCATCGTTATAAAAGACGTCTTTATTCCCATCAACGACACCGAAAGTCAAATAAAAAAAATCCTATTAGAACACACGATCCCAGATCGCACATTCTATTGTTATTTCAACCAAGAAGAATTTTACAACTTATTTAGTTAATTATACAAACCCGTATTTAATGATAGAGGACCGAAACTGGTACGCTGTTTAACAAGAGTAACATTGATAGATAGTAAATCAGAACAAGAAAACTTAATAAAATAATTACATAAAGGAAAAACAATCCATCGCGGTATCCAAGAAACATATAAACAATTGCACCGTAATAACCATTGGCCAAACATGTTATTATCTATACAAAAATTCATAAATAAGTTTAAGAAATGTTTAAAAACAAAATACGAGAGAAACCCGATAAAATTACCTGTAGCATTGACAGAAACACCTTACCAACCCATGGAACACATGTAAATGGATTTGTATAGCATAGGTGGCGTACGTTCTTAACAGTAATTGATAACTTTACTAAATACGCGCAAGCAATTCCTTTAACAGCAACCACAAGCATACACGTTGCAGAAGCCTTATTACAACTGTTTTCCGTGATAGGCTTACCTAATAAAATTACAACCGACTCGGATCCGAAATTCGATAACGATGTTATAACAGAAATATGTGCTATACGAGGGGCGTTCAAAATATTCTCGGTATGTGGATAAAAACAAACAAGTACGAAAAGTTTGATATTTTTATTTTTCAATATACTCCCCCCCTATGTTCATACACTTATAAGATCGATCAATTATTTTTTTTAATCCCTCATAAAAATATTTTTTATCTTTGGTGTAAAAATGCTCCTCCACGGCCGTCTTCAACGCTTCATCGTCAGAAAATTTATTTCCACGCAGATCCTTTTTAAGATTGGGGAACAAAAAGAAGTCGCTTGGAGCTAAGTCCGGACTATAGGGTGGATGAGTAACAGTTTCAAACCCACATTCAACAATAGCTGCCTTGGCAATATGAGCAGTATGGACAGGGGCGTTGTCATGCAGAAGCAGAACACCTTTGGTTAACTTTCCTCGCCTCTTTTCTTTGATCGCATCTCTTAATTGACGTATAACGTTAGCGTAGTACTGCCCTGTGATATTTACACCTTTTTCTTTATAATCGATAAGCAAAACTCCTTCACAATCCCAAAATATTGTGGCCATGACCTTGCCAGCTGACGGGATTACCTTGAACTTCTTGGGATGAGCTGAACCCTTAACGTGCCACTGCATGGACTCCTGTTTGCTCTCTGGGTCATAATGATGAACCCAGGTTTCATCTCCAGTAACTATTTTTTGCAGCACCTCATCGGGATTTTCACCACACAGGTCGATAAAATCTGAACAGCAAGCCACACGCATATCCTTTTGAAGAAGCGTCAGCATTCGCGGAACCCATCTTGCACTTACTTTTGACATATTAAGATGGTCATGTATAATGTCATGTACGGTACCAATAGAGAGATTGGTTACTTGAGCTATAGATTTTACCTTCACTCGGCCGTCTTCCAATATAAGTTTTTCCACTTTATCAATATTTTCTTGTGAGGTAGCCACTACAGGCCGGCCAGGTCTAGGGTCATCTTCAATACTCTCCCTTCCACGCTTAAATTCGCTTGACCATTTTTGAATAGTAGATAAAGAAGGAGCAGACTCACGGTAAACACAATCCATTTCCTCTTTTATGGTTTTTTGATTTTTACCCTGTTTTGTCAAGAATTTTATGACGGATCGGTGCTCTAATTTCGTTAAAATTGTTAATTCGCTCATGGTGTTCATGTTTGTTCGGCAATTGCAGAAAAACAAAAGAACATCTCGGTTCCAATTTTACTTTTTTTTAATGTCAATGGATGAATCTTAGCGGCCAGTAACAAATATATATATAAAAGAGGTTGTAACGTATCAATACCGAGAATATTTTGAACGCCCCTCGTACATAATATACACATTCATTTCACTACACCTTACATTCCAAACTCAAACTCACTGAGAGAACGTCTCCATTCGACCTTAGGCGAAATTATAAGAATCCAGCGTATTACAGATAAAGATGAACCTGCTAATTTAGTGAAATATGCAATGATAGCTTATAATAACTCAATTCACTCAGCAACAGGTTTCACACCATTTGAACTCCTATTTGGACATACAAAAAGCAGAAATCCGTTAGAATTACATCTAGAAAAAGAATACTACCAAGAATACATTAATAAACACAAACAAATAATGGATAATGTGCAAAAATTCGTTACAAACTCTCGACTGAAAAACAAAACACTATCGAAAAACGTAATTTAGGTACAGAAACGACAAAGTTTAAAATTGGCGATAAAGTTTATTAACAAATAGCAAAAACAGCCAGAAATAATAAGCTAGAGCCTACATACAAAGGTCCATACACTATAGTCAGGATACATCCATAGACACTATAGATAATAAGTTACAGTATTTAGGATCAGAAAATGTAGAGATTAAGAGAAATAGACCTAAAAGAGGTCTTATTAACGGACTAGGGTCGATCGTAAAAGCCATCACCGGTAATCTAGATCAGGACAATGCGATTCTCTTTGAAAAGCAGATAAAACAGTTAAGGCAAGCTACACGGAAAGGTCAGAAGGACAACGTTAAACTAATAAAAGATTCCATGCAAGTATATGAAAACGATTTAAAGCAATAACAAATAAATCAAGCATATTAAGGATTTTCAATAGAACAAATAAGTAATAACTCGGTCATATTAGAACAAAGATTAGATATTATTAATATTTATACACAAATAGAAACATGCTTGCAACAATTATATAACCGTATAACTGCAATAGAATATGCAATTACATTTGCACACCTAGGCACCTTGCAACCTAGTGTAATAGAACCCATGTGTTTGTTAAAAGAGTTAGTCTTAATACAGAAAGAGTTAGTTTTAAGTAAATTACCATTTGAACCTATATTACCTCTTATCCATGTATTGAAAATAACCATTATTGTAAAAGCTTATAGTACTAACGTTACGATTAACTTTATATTAGAAATAACAAATGTTTCTCTCCATCCCTACACCTTACTTCATATGTACTCGATACCTAATAAAAATAACTTAATGTTAGCATCCAATAATCCTTACCTTATCTTGGGCAAAGAAGAATATGTATACTCCCACGAACCCTGCACCATCATCACCGACGACCTACAAATTTACAAACACCTTCAGTGGAAGAAAACGAGCAACTCTGAAGACTGCATCCTACAACTCGTCCAGCACCAACAGCCGCATAACTGCACCTACATACACGCAACCTATGAAAATGCAATTCATCAAATTAAAGAAAACACATGGATCATTCTCAATAAACAGGAATAAATATAGTATCTGTCGATACCAAGTGTTATGTTAACATTATGAACACCACGCTTCAGTCGCATCTGAAAAGTATCCAAATAAGGGAAACAATCCCGTTACCGGAAATCGTCATACCAGAAAACTACAAACCGCACATCCACGTCAACCTGAAAAACGTAAAGTTAGATGAGGTTAACAAACTTATAGAAAAAGCCGAAAAAATGGAAACCACTGAAAATGTAGTTATGTCAAAGAAACCAAGTTGGGCAACCATAGCTCTATACATCATCATTGTCGCATGCATCCTGGTGAGGCATTCAGATACTGGAAACGAAAGTCATCACGACGTGCTGCGACGGAGGACGGAGCCTGCGAGTCGCCGGAGCAGCTGCAGTTGCATACAATTGCAACATCACACCAGCCAGCGCTATCGGCGAGGCTCACTCTTAAGGGCGGAGGAGTTATGTAACCATAAGCATCACTAAAGACCATTGTTATGGTTCCCGATAGTAATAACTTAGAATAATTAAGATAAGGTAGCGTAGGTTTCATGTACTGTTCTATAGAATTAAACACCAGTTCTCGCCTGGCTCTTGTACCGATAAGTTGTTTTTTAAAAACTCCCTTGCTCCTGCCGCTAACATAAGTCACGTATCACAAAAATATAGTTTACCGTGATGAGCAGTAATTTGATATCTTTAAACCATAAATAATAAAACTCAACTTGGAATTGTTTTTTTCGAAGATTTTCATGTCTGACAACGTAACAGGAAAAGAGATTCCGTAGATATTTAAAACATCCTGGAGGTGAGGAAAGACGATACCCTCTCAGAGTGGTTATTAGCTGGATACAGAGCTGCTGTTACACTCCATAAAAACAGAACCGATCCTTATTTTTAATGTTTACACAAGCTTTCTTATTTTGTATATATTTCGGTAGTTTTAAATAAGACGAACCACCTTATGGTTGGTTTTTATTTTCATTCATTTCTAAATGTGAATTACTCAAAAATGCCCAGCCGCTGTCGCTTTCCTGAAACTCTTCTATTTTCTTTATTAATGTATCAACTACTTTTGAAAATATACTATTGAAATCATAGTAGCTATAAATTATAAAATTTTTGAATTAAAGGATTTAATTTCCTGCACACTTTTTTTAAATAGCACAAAAATGGCAAAAAGTTCAAAATTAACTTTTAAACATGTATGTTTTTTAAAGCTTCATCTAATTATGTGTTGCTTGGCGTGGCTTTATTTTAATACGAATATAATTTAAAAAAAAACATCTAAAGACACTTGATTATCAGGTTTGCAAGCGGTAATTCGGTACGAAGTGATACGAGAACAAAATGCAGATCCTACAATTTCCACACCATTGCTAATTAGCTGACTGGAATTATTTTGTTTATGCACGCGACTGCGTAAGTCCCAAGAGGTTGAACAAACAGATGTGTTACAAATTGCGCAAAATGGCGTATTGCTAAACCAAAAATTAGAAAATTAAATAATATTAAATTTATGTAGTTAAATAAGAAGTAAACCTAACGGATTTATACTTATAAATATAAAAACATCGAAGTGTTTGAAATTTATTTAATGTAATTCTTATTACTATAATACAAATTAGAGGCTATGCCGCAAGTCGATTGCTGGCTGCTTGATGCTTGCTCGTCCTTATTTATTACAGAAAATATTTTTTTGAATTTTTTCGCCCTATAAACAAAAAAAGAAAATACTTTAATACTAATTTATATTACTTAGCATTTAAAAATCCATTGTACTTTTATTTAGTCGATTTCAAGTCACTTTGATAGCTTTTAAAACTAATAGGTGTAGCTATGAATAGGATTGTATTTGTTTATATTAATATTGAGTGAAATTATCTCATAAAAAATCCTGTAAATCTTTACTATAATATTATAAACTGGAAAAATTTGTTTATTTAAATTAAATAGGCTCCGAAACTACCGGACCGATTTAAAAAAAATTTTTGACCATTAGAAAGCTACATTCTTCCCAAGTGCCATAGGTAATATCTTATTCCCGCGGGAACGGGTAAAGTAAAATACTACAATTACCGAGGTGAAGGAGGCGTTGACAGGGCTGTCGCGTTGGTGACCGCAGCGATGATCTTGTGTTTGCTCGGCTTGGGTGCCTTGGCGCGGCGGAGGTAGCGGCGCACAGTGGCTCCAAATATAAAATTAGTTGACACAGGAGCCGATGTTGGCGTATCGAGCTGATTTTTTTTCACGGCTGGTGATGATCCCCCTAATACCTTTTATAGTGCTAGAGATCCAAACGCCTAATTTTTAAGAAAAAAAATAGTCTAGTTTTTTTGTATGGAGAAAATTCTATTATATTTTTTTTCTCAAGATATTTTAAATTGCGTCCAGTGGAGTTCACATGTATGAAAGACCAGGTGACATAGTACGCAAAAAAAAATTAGCCAAAACCAGCTGCGGCAGCTTGCGGTAATTATAGATAAGTTTTTGTTTTTTTTTGTGGTCTGCTTACTTGTGTTGCTTTCTTTCTGTTGATCAATTGTTGCTTATTTGTGTTCCTAAAGGTACGCTTACACGGGAAATGAAAATTGATCAATTATGAGCAACACTGGGCGATTGTGACGTGAGAAAATATACAGCAATATACGGCAACAGCAACAAGCATCAATTTGGCGAAATGTTTTGCAACAACAATATGGAGCAATATGGAGCAACTCCAAGAAACTAGGCAATACCAAGCAATACTTTCATACACGTACAAAACTATCGCTCGCCATGGAGGACGATTTTCTTGCAGCGGCAGCTTGCAGTGCTTTTATTTTTATGAATCACAAGCAAAGGAAACAGAAAAGGAACAGACATATTTGGGTACGAACGTTTTTAGCAAGACGGAATCAATCATCATTGTGTTGTGAATTAGATGATATTTTAATAGAATGTACAGGGTTAATTTTGGACCCCCGCCAAAAGTACATATGGGGTAAAAAAAAGTAATAATAAAATATTTGACGTAAAAATAATGAATGTTTTCTTTTTTTTTATTACAATGTTTTGCCTGCTTTTTATATCCTATAGTTCTAGGTGCGTGCGCTCACCCTCGCGGTCAAAGCGCGACGGTGGGCGCGCTGTCATTGGTGCACGTGGTGAATAATAGCGGTCACGCGCATGCGCTTTGATAACCGCGGTAGGCCGCACGCTAGGTGACAATAATTTTAATTTTCTTAAGTTTAAGTTGAGACAAAAATGAAAAAAATGATGTTTTTTTATTTCATTATTTGGTTCTACTGCTGCCATAGGATCACTTAAAAAAATTTGGCGGGGGTCCAATATTAACCCTGTATAATGTATGAATGTAATTATAATGAACATAAATAGAAATCGCATACCTACGAACATTTATTAGAAAGGTAGTGGTAGGTGTGCAGTCTTTAGTCCGTATACGCCTTTTACGACACCTAAGGAACGAAAAGGGATTAATAGTATTATTTTGATGATCCCATCGCCGCTCTATGCTGTTGGATGTATGTGCAGTCCTTTAGTCGCCTTTTACGACACTGAAGAAAAAAATAGGGGTTGGTAGTATTATTTTGATGAGCCCATCGCCGTTCTATGCTGTTGGATGTATGTGCAGTCTTTAGTCCGTTAGTCACCTTTTACGACACTGAAGGGAAGAAAGGGGTTAATAGTATCATTTTGATGAATCCATCGCCGCTCTGTCCTGTCGTAGGATGTATGTGCTGTCTTTAGTCCGTTAGTCGCCTTTTACGACACCCAAGGGAAGAAAGGGTTGGTAGTATTATTTTAATGAGCCCATCGCCGCTCCATGCTGTAAGATGTATGTGCAGTCTTTAGTCCGTTAGTCGCCTTTTACGACACCCAAGGGAAGAAGGGGTTGGTAGTATTATTTTGATGAGCCCATCGCCGCTCTATGCTGTAGGATGTATGTGCAGTCTTTAGTCCGTTTGGGTCATTTTAGCTCCTTGTATAACAATCTACTAGTGTTTTACTGTTGCTTTTTATTGTCTCATAGATCGTAATAATATAATAAAATAAAATATTCAGTTTAATATGTTACTTCACACTGGCTAAATATGCTGACCGCACGAAGCCATTATAAAAAAACACCCAAGCGCTCGCTGTCCCTGCGGAAGCGAGACGCCGCAAAGTCAATAAGTGCAAGCGAGACAGGAAACAAAATTGCTGTAAATTTCCAGACTCCCTGGATATTCGGCAATACGGGTCGGCAACATTCAGCAATTGGAATATATGGAGCAATTATCAGCAATATTGCCGAAACAATTGACGAAAATTTTTGAATTTGCTCCACATTGCTCCATATTGATCAATACGTATTGCCAGCAATAATTGACCAAAAAATTGCCCGACATTGCTCCACTAATTGCTCCATATTGATCAATACGTATTGCCAGCAATAATTGACCAAAAAATTGCGTGTAAGCGCCTCTTTTTAACACTGATAATCGTAGAAAAATATTTTTTTTACTAGTGAAATAAAACGAATAAATATGACTTATACACTTCAGTAAAATCATAACCGGTAAGAAATGTCACTTATACACCATACCTCAGGTAAACAATCTAACAATTATCTATGAATGCAATTAGTATATTGAGCGTCGGCCACCAATCAGAGCCAAGTATCTGGAATATTATGTTTGCCCAGGTAGAGGTTCAGACCCTCTACCTGGTTACTCACCATAGCGAGCCCTAATGAAGTTATTTATCCATCGATTATGTTTAAAGTATATTTAATTACAATGGCAATAAATATATTGTAAAATCTTTATAAATTATAAAATCTTTATAAATTATAAAATCCTTAAAGTGGGTTAAAATTCCAAAAAATCTTTATTGTTGGTTAACAATGCTCACCTCCGTAGGTGTGTACCATTGAGACCCTACATGTGACCCCTGGGTGGTGCTAATTAAGCATTTGGTGGTAGAGCCCAGCTCGCCCGGTATTCGACCACCGTGCGGTAGTGTACGCACGCCAAGTGATCTGTGCTCGTCGCAGGTCGCGTTCCGGGAACAGCGCCGCCCTACCGGAGCCACGGGAGCGACTATTGTTGCAATCTGTGAACTAGAGAGTTCTGCCGTGGAAACATTGAGCGGGAGACGAAACTCGACACGCAGGCCAGGGAGACTGATGGAGCCGCTGGCCGCCCGCGGCATAGTACAGAGGCCCGACCGGGTCTAACCACCTCGGGAGGCTGCTTCACCAGGTCGCGCATAATCTCGGAGTGGATCGTCGTGCCGGTTGGTGATTAGAAATGGTGGGACCTGGCGACCACTTCCGAAAGGATATGGGGGCCCTTCCGTCCGGCGTGTCGGCTGTGGTTGCAACGCTCTTTCAATGGTGAAGCGAAAAACTCTCGCTTTGTTTATTTCTTTGCAACAGTAGTGGCTCCTTGTTCACGTCCCTTCTTTCCCCTTTTCCACTGGCAGTGCCTAAAAATAATGCAGGTAATACAGCGGCTTCCTCCTCTCCTACCACCAATTCGCTGTTTGAGGTGGAGTTCACAAACATCCGTGGGCTCCATTCTAACCTCAACGCCGTCCACCAACACCTCGAGACGGCGCGGCCTGCATTGCTTTTTCTGACGGAGACTCAAATTCGTCGCCCTGATCGACACGTCTTATTTAAGGTACCCTGGCTCTCAGCTTGAGGAGCAATTCCTAGCGAAAGCCGGAGTATGTCTGCACGTGAGGGCCGACATTTGTTGTCGTCGTCTGCACTGTTTGGAAGACCCCTCCTCTCCCATCTTTTGGGTACGCATTGAATTCGGCTCCCATTGCCGTGTCTTTGCGTGACTATATCGGTTCCACACAGGAGATGCTAACACAAGCAGCCTTTTTGACCACCTCGGCCGAGTTACTGATGACGCACAGGAGCGATTCCCAAACGGTGGTTTTGGGGGACTTTAACGCCCACCATGAAACATGGTTGGGCTCGTCCAAAACTGATCACGCTGGTAGAGTTGCTCATGCCTTCGCTTTGACGCAGGACCTGACGCAACTGGTAGACCAGCCAACCAGGATCGTAAGTCACGCGCTCTCCTTGTTGGACTTATTGATGACGAGTCGCCCTGCAGGGTTATAGAGTGTCGGTGCTTGCACCTCAAGGCTCGTCAGACCACTGCTTGGTCTTTGCCACAGCACTGCACAGCATTGGTCCACCGAAAACGGTGGAGACCAAGCGTCGTCTGTGGCACTACTCGTCGGCGGATTGGGACGGATTGCGTGATTACTTTGCATCCGTCTCATGGGGCCAGAGTTGCTTTCTTGAAAAGGACCCATCGGAGTGCGCTTCTGCCATCGCTGATGAGATCTTGTTGGGTATGGAATATTATATTCCATTCACAGATCTTGCCAGCGCTGGCAGACAACGGCCTTGGTTCAATCGCGAATGCGCCAAAGCTGCTGAATGCAAGCAGGCGGCGTATCGTGCTTGGACGAGGGCTTGCGCACTGAATGACCCTAGTACCAGCTCCTTGAAGGCGGCCTACAACAAGGCCTCTAAGTCTAACAAGTGGGCTCTCGCAAGAGCGGATGCACAAAGAGTGGCAAGGGTGGGGCGGGAGTTGATCTAGCACCCTACGGGTAGCCGTAGCTATTGGCGGCTCGCTAAGGCCGTGCAGGCCAACTTCTGCTCTCCCTCGCTGCCCCCATTGAAACATCCAGATGGCTCGTTAGCTTAGCAGCCGCTTGAGAAGGCGAATTTGTTGGCTGAACTTTTCGCGGCCAATTTTGGGGGCCACATTGTGGGGCTACATTGTGGGGCCACCATGCCTGATATTCGTATCAGGCAGTGTGATGTATGTGCCGTGCTGCGGTCGCTCGACGTGCGGAAGGCTAGCGGGCCGAATGGTGTTCCGGCGATTGTGCTGCTCAGATGCGCGGCTGAGTTGTCTCCTGTATTGACACGATTGTTTAGGGAGTCTTACGATACTTGTATTGTGCCAGTGTCTTGGAAGGAGGCGAACGTACAACCCATCCCCAAAAAGGGGATCGCTCGGATCCGGCCAACTATCGACCCATCGCTGTAACTTTTGTGCTGTGCCAGGTGTTTGAGTAGATAATTAATTCCCAGCTCATTCACTACATAGAGGATCACTCGCTGCTCCATGATTGCCGTATGGGTTCTCGTTTCTCATGAGTGGGGTGAAGCGATGGACAAGCATGGCGAATCCCTGGCAGTTAGCCTTGATATCGCCAAAGCTTTCGATAGAGTGTGGCATCGTTCCCTTCTTTCCAAGTTGCCGGCCTTCAGTGTGCCGCCCCGTTTGTGCGCCTGGGTTGCAGACTTTCTAGAAGGGCGGAGTATTCGTGTCCTTTGTGAGGGTAGTTCCTCCGCGTTCTACAAAGTCAATGCCGGAGTGCCGCAGGGTTCTGTGCTCTCACCTATTTCTTCTGCATATTAATGACATGTTGTCCTAGGGCAATATTAATTGTTGTGCGGATGACAGTACGGTGCATGAGCGGTACTTGGGATATCCTGCGGCAAGGCAATCCGATATCATGGTAAAAAGGCAAGAACTGGTTGCCAAACTGAACCTGACTCTCGATCGTGTCTCTAAGTGGGGATCTAAAAATCTGGTCGAGTTTAATGCTAGCAAAACCCAGGTTAGTGCATTCTTGTCCAAGGTAACTCCCTTCTTTACTCCTTCCTCTCTTCAGAACTCTCCGTTACCCATTTCGGTGAACCTCAGCATTCTTGGCATGGACATCGTCCAGGAACTGAATCCGAAATGCTACATCGAGAGTGCTATTTTAACTGCCTCCCGGAAGTTGGGTATTCTCAATAAGGTGAGGTGGTTTTTTACTCCCGAGCAGCGCTCTTTGCTGTACAGAACTCAGGTGCGATCGAGTATGGAGTATTGTTTCCATCTATGGGACGGCTCCGCTAAATAACTCCTCGATGCACTTGATAGGCTGATTTCACAGTCACGCGTTTGATCAGCGCCGGCCACACGCGCGCGCTACACTACATAGTAGTTGCGCGTTTGAACTGCGTGATGACTATGAAAAGCAACTACTATCTAGTGTAATTGTAACCGCGCGCGTGTGGCCGGCGTAGATCAAACGCGTGACTGTGAAATCAGCCATGGACTGCAAAGGCGAGCGGTACGCATTATTGGAGATGCTGAGGTTACAGCCTCCCTTGAGGACCTCCAGCTGCGTAGAGACATTGCTTCACTCAGTGTCTTCTACCGGAATTACTACGGAGTGTTCTGAAGAACTTTTTGATTTTATCCCGCCCTCTCTTTTCCTCTGCCGGACTACACGTGCTGGTTTTATTAACCACCATCATACTGTACAGACTATCAGTACTCGTACCAAAAAATTTAGCAAGTCGTTCCTCTGTAAGATCAGTCGGCTTTGGAATTTTTCGCCGGCGCATGTGTTTTCCAGCTCCTACAGTCCCGGATCTTTTAAGCAGGTGTGAAACGGCATTTATGCAGGCCGTCATGAATGGGTGCGCTCGTTAGCGTGCTTATTCCACGGTGGGGAGCGCTCTCATTATTTTGGACTGCATCCGCTGCTTACCATCAGGCAGGATGCAGTCACTATGACAAAAAAAAGTGGCCCCAAAGGGGTCTCCTGTACATTCTAAAAATCAGATTAAATGTTTACTAGAAAAAAATCAACCAGTCTCAGGAAGCTCGAGTGGAATTCGAAACCACGACCTTTGGATTGCCGGTCCACTACTACTGTTTTTTTTCTAGTAAACATTTTATCCGTTATCTATATAGCATTGTGAATGCAAAATTTCAATAATAAAGATATTCTAAAAATCGTTCTCATTGATAATTCTGTTTAATTTTGGGGTTTCGATATTTAATTTAATGTTAGAGCATATTAAAATACCTTTAACTACTTAAATATATTATAATTAGCTCTAGCATGATATTAAATATTGAATACCTAAAATTAAACAGACCTACGTAGGTATGTAAATCACAAAATTAACAGTTACATTTTTTAGGTACTGTTCCACTGATCAACGTTTTAAGAACCAATGCATTACTATATACTATACGTATCAGGTAAGATTTTTAGTTTATACATAGGTCACACTAAAAGTTTCCGGAACTGGCCACTTACATAAACAATATTTTAAAAGTAATTACAACAACATTTGAAAATGGAACTCTTTGGCTGTAGAATGCAGTTTGTTTCATCTGACTGTTAATTGCTTTTACACTGTGGCGCCATTTTAAAAATTGCGTGTCTACATTAACATGGATTTAACTTAAAATTTTCGTAGTTCATACTAGGATTTTTTCTACCATTTTAAGTGTAATTTGACAGCTCAACAGAGCATCGCTCGGCTTTAATCTGCTTTTGGCGATGAAGCACCATGCAAGACGACTATTTATAGCTGGTTTGCACAATTCAAGCGGTCGTGCCAATCTCAGTGACGAATCTCGCGATAGTCGCCCGTCCACCGCTGTGAACAACAAAAACATCGATGCTGTGCGCCGTATGATTGAAACAGACAGGCATGTGACCTACCATGAGATTCACGCATCCTTAGACATAGGCATGAGTAAAAAAAATTAATCCTACACTAACACTTGGGTGTGAGAAAGCTGTGCTCGCAGTGGATCCCACACAATTTGACCGAGGCTCAAAAAAACGGACCGCGTCACTTGGTGCAGTGCAATGCTTACCAGATTCAACGAAGGTGCGTCAAATTTGGTGTGGGACATAGTAACAGGTGACGAAACATGGATTTATTGCTACGATCCCAAAACAAAGCAGCTATCGAGCGTATGGGATAAGCCGAAACCAACTAAAGCGACGCGCGTAAAAAGAACATCTAAGCGGATAATTGCTTCTTTTTTTAATAAAACTGGACACGTGGCTACTGTTGCTTTAGAGAATCGTCATACCGTGAATGGTGAGTACACAACCATTTGTTTGCCGGAAATTATTGACGAACTCCGTAAAAATAACCGTAAACGCCGTGTCATCTTGCACCACGACAATGCTAGTTCCCACACGGTCGTACAAACGAATTTTTGAAGGTAAAAAACGTAGAACTTATGAGCCATCCTACATACAGTCCCGACCAGGCACTTGTTTCTTTTTTCTGTTCCTAAAAATTAAGAATGAATTACGGGGTCCACGATTATCATCACCAGAAGAGGCTGTCGAAGAGTATAAAAACACGTTTCTGAGGTCACCACGGAGGAGTGGCACAACAGTTTTCAAAATTGGTTTAATCGAATAAAAAAGTGCATTTACGCAAAGGGAGAATATTTTGAGAAACAATAAATTCATTTCTAACCTTTAATAGTATTTTTTTTTATTAATTCCGGAAACTTTTAGTGCGCCCCACGTATTAGGGTAGGTACATTGTTATAATTATTATATGCATTCCATAGCCTTAGTTTTCATTGTGCTTTTTTATTTTCAGACTGTCAGCGAAAAAAACTGCACATCCATAATGTAATAATACACCATAAGAAACTTCAACATGAAGATCGTCAGATGTTTGTGGTCAAACGGAACTCACAAATTTTTTTTATTTATGTAATAATCGTATTTAATAAATGGCAATTCTGCGAGTGTTTTATTTCACTTTATTTTACTTTTACTTTATATAGTGATATTAAGTAAAAGTAAAATAAAGTTTAAGGTAATGGTATGTTTTTAAAGGTTATACAAAAATGGTAACGCTAATAGTAAAATTTGGTAAGTAAATAATAAAAACACACAGTAGTAGAGATATTACTTTCGAATTATTCATTATGCTAAACCAGTTGTCAAGTATTACGGAACCACTTTCGGTGAGAGAATCTTACCACGGGTCTCTCGGAAGATACTTACCACGGGTCTTCAGCCGAATGTGTTAGGCAGAACATTCAGTAATAGTACATTATGATATTAGTGCGGTAATTTGAAAATTACAGCAGAGGCGATATTGCCAGCCCGAGCCGTAGGCGAGGGCTACAAGAAAGCAGAGGCTGTAATTATCAAAGCGCACGTATGTCATACAACGTTTTATAACATATTTGCGAGGAAAACACATTTTCTGAAAATGAATGCGTGTTTTTGTTGCTTTTCTAGTGTATAAATGTTTGGTAAGCCAACATGTATTTTTCTTTGGACTTAGATAATAGGCTGTCAATAACATTTTGTGCTTCACTTATTATTTCCGGTGGTGTAGACTGTAAGTTTAGTTCTTCATTACTAAAACTAGACAAATTTATTTTTAAACTTTCAAAGTAATTATTAAACAAGAAGCCGCTTGTTTGAATCGACAAAATATAGGTATGTGAAAGGTAGGAAGTCTTTCCATCCAATCCATTGGGTGTCGTAAATGGCGACTAACGGACTAAAGACAGCCCATACATCCAACAGCATAGAGCGGCGATGGGCTCATCAAAATAATACTACCAACCCCTTTCTTCCCCTCGGTGTCGTAAAAGGCGACTAACGGACTAAAGACTGCACATACATTTATCATCATAAAACGGCGATGGGCTCATCAAAATAATACTACCAACCCCTCTTTTCTCTTCGATATCGTAAAAGGCGACTAACGGACTAAAAACTGCACATACATCTAACAGCATAGAGCGGTGATGGGCTCTTCAAAATAGTAATAGGTACCAACCCCTCTCTTCTCTTGGGTATCGTAAAAGCGACTAACGGGCTAAAGGCTCACCATCTAAGCACTTGTGTAGACTGTGCAGTTGTTTCTTGCTGAAGCGTGGACTGTGTGGGCGTGATCTGTGTTGTCCATAGATTCAAATTATTACTAATTTTACATTACCGCACTAGTGTGTAATAAGCTACATTACGATGCTGAAATCGGTGTAATAAGAGACACTTTACGAGCAAATGTGTTATAAAAGAATCTTATCATGGGTCTGGCGCTGAATGTGTTAGGAAGAACATTTGGTGAGAGAGTCTTACCACGGGTCTCTCGGAAGATACTTACCACGGGTGTTCAGCCGAATGTGTTAATCAGAACATTCAGTGTAAGAATCTTACCATGGGTCTGGAGCTGAATGTGTTAGGAAGAACATTTGGTTAGAGAATCTTACCACGAGTCTCTCGGACGATACTCTGGTGAGTATCGTATAGTGGTCTATCAAAAATTGTAAACGGAAACGTATCAGCTTTCATATGTTTAAATTCATTAAGAAAAATGAACTTCTTTATGAACTAATTCATTTTATCCTATTTTTATTACACGAATTATTTACTAAAGCATTTAATCGATCTATAAATGTATAGTGCAAATATTTACTGTTAACGCCAATTAAGTAATATTGATTTATATGATTTTGTTTTCTGATTTGGTACAACAAATTGTTTATAAATAAACAGTTTTTAGGATATTATGTCTTTCACTTATTTATTTACGTTATTATTATGCAGCGAAGGGTTTAAAATGTTTTTTGAAGTAATTTTTTAGCATTTGACAATTCAGAACTTTTTATTGGCTTGAACAGTAAAAACAAAAACAAGGCTTGGCAAATCGAAACAAAATTGGTACTTGACTAATTATTACTTTTGCATTGCTTGACAAATCAGAACCTGAAGAAAATAAAGTTTAAGGTAATGGTATGTTTTTCAAAACACGCGGTAAAAACCCACTTGACCAATTGGAACTTTCTTTCTGCTTGACGAAATAGTTCCTAAATCTTCGAAAGTCATAATAAATCATTGCTCTTAAATTTTCTCGAGTCAATACCATTTTCACACCGACTTTACAAGTTCGACAAGACTTTGGACGAGACCGCATTTAAAAAAAAAAATGGTATTCGATTAATAAAACCAAGGAATTTTCGATTATAAATACTTTATTATGAAAGAAACAATGGAAATATTCCATTCCCGATACTTTTAGTGCAGCCTATGTATTAGGCTTTTCTTCGTCGAAGGCTGCTACCCGGAACATGGAACCGACGGACTCAGACTGCGCGCTCAGGGGCGAAAGCAAGGTCGTGTACGCATGGCAGGCTGGTCTCGCACGGGAACTAGCAGGCAGGCAGGAGCGACCAGACCCAGGTGGTGTACTCCGGTGCAAGAACCCCAAGAATTCGGGGTTATTTATTCCGACTTATATTCGGCAGCGACACGGCAAGGTAACGTTAACAATTAGGAAGGGCTGGAACAGCAGAGAGACCGTTCTCAGGAGGGTCGGCCTTTCATATCAGCTCAGGCCAGCCTTCCAAAAATATCTCTGTTAATTTTAATCGTCTAGCATGACTTTCCAATAAAATGATAAAAACTACTACTACTATAGACATAGACCACACCATAACTAACACAGACAATGGCAATCGACAAAAATCAGAGACCCCACAGCCTGATTTTATTTTTTATACTCTTGTATTGTAACATACACAGAAAAAATCCGCGATTTTTCTTCCACATGTCTCAATTCAAAACCTCAAATGATTTTTAATCATGAAAAACAACTACCACAGACAGCCTCAACTTAAGGAGTTGGAATACGTTTTGCCCAGCACTATCGTAATTTATCAAGCGTCAAGATATGGAAGGTAACATCTCTATTAAAAGGTCTTGGCCAGGGCCTTTATCACGCTTTCATACTAGACGAAATTTATTATTTTTACATAGAAGCTAGCGTCTTCTAGTAACACGATCGAAAAAAGGGTAAATGTTTACTTAGAATGACACAAGATGTCGCCTAATCGGTCTGGAAACCAGACTTCTCAAGTGTATTATTTATTTTTTCTTTAAAGCTTGTTACATCATTCCTCTCCAATGCAATACGCAACGCATGCAGCGACCCAGCCATCACATGTTCCAGCCGCGTGACTCCGCCGGTGCCTACGTGACAGTTTCTGCTGACAACGCTTTGCGACACTGCCGGTGCCTACGTGACCGTTTCTGCTGACAACGCTTTTACGCCAGTTGCAATAATTATTTTATTTCATTATTTGACCATTCTGTATCTAGCATCGATCAGACTTAGACATAGCCACTTGTTGTAATTTCTATCAATTAAAGTTTAGTTCATAAAATAATTTTGGTTTTTTTTGGGTCCTCCGGTTGTGACCTTCGTAATTGGCGCAGTCGGTAGGATACTCGAGGCGTCTCGAGGTAGTTTGGATAGGGTTATTCTCACATCGAATACCGTATTCCGGGAAATCGCTACCATCGTCGCGAGCGATCGCGTGTCCGAGTATCCTGTAAGAAGAACCTGAAGTCCCGGCCGGAGGAAAAATCAAGACATCGATCCCAGAGGTACCAAAATGCAGCTCATGTAAGTACACTTAAATCATTTCTGTGTTGCTTTCCTTTTTATTCCTTTAAGTCCTATTTTAATTTGCAATCATTTTTCATCCAAGGCAAACCACCCCTAGAGGGCCTGTGCGTAGCAGGGAAGCCCGTAGAATAGATTTAGATACAAATAGAGATATTAATTATTTAGATAATTCTTTTGAGTCTGTGGAGGATTCGGTAAAGTCAGTGAGCCCCGAACCTTTTAAGAAAATGACAGACGTAGATACTATTTTTAAGGCCTTACGCCTAGTGCCTGATTTTGACGGCAATTCTCATATATTACCGAGATTTATAAACCTTTGTGATCAAATCGTAAGTGAGTACATTGAACAGAATCCCGGTAACGAATTAGCCAAACTTTGTCTTATAAACGGCATCTTAAATAAGATTACTGGACCAGCCGCACGAATTATTAATTCTAACGGCATCTCTGAGAATTGGGATTGCATTAAGACCGCACTTATTAATAATTTTTCGGACCAGAGAGATGAGACCGCTCTATATAATGATCTTATGTTAGCTACGCAGGGGAACGGTTCGCCTCAAGAGTTTTATGACCGTTGTGTTAATTTGTTCAGCACTATCATGACCTATGTTAGGCTTCATGAAACTATTCCAACTACTATTGAAGCTAAACGTACTTTGTACAAAAAGTTAACAATGCAGGCGTTTGTTCGCGGTTTAAAGGAGCCATTGGGCTCTCGCATCCGATGCATGCGTCCTGGTAGTGTTGAGAAAGCGCTTGAATTTGTACAAGAAGAATTAAACGTAATGTACCTTCAGAATCGCGTTGAACCAGCTGCTGATAAAAAACCACAGCAATTACATAACCCGTTACCAATGGCTCCGTTTAATATGCCAACATTCAAACCGTTCAATCTTCCTGCACAACAGCTACCTAGGAATAACTGGCACCAACAGCAGCCAATGTGGAAGCTTAATACCCAGCCTTCTCATCAAGGTTATAATAGGCCTCCAGGGATGCCCTCGCGTACGCAACAGATGTTTAGGGCACCCCCACCAAATTATAACGCATTCCAGAACCGTTTCCAGATGCCACCTAGGAACGATTCCAATAGCCAAGGCCCTAAGCCTATGAGTGGCGTTAGCCACTATGTAGTTAGAGAAAGACCTCAGTCTGGACAGCTATCCGGTCATGACTGGAGGAGGCACGGTAATCCTCCGCCCTCCAACTATTTTAAGAGTAGGGAGATGAATATGAACGAGATAGCGCCTTACAATGATTTTTATTACAATGATTTTTATAACTTTTATAATGAGCCCGAAGAGTATTATTTCGTAGGAAATAACGATTTCTACAACTTTGAACCTTATTCGAGCGAGCCAAGTAACGATTATGACGAGTATAATGACGTCCAGGCAAATAAGTTAGATGATCCCGAACCTTGCACTAGCGGGACTAGTGACCAGGATTTTCGGAAGCACGCGAAATTAGACAGGTCAAAATAGAATTAAATTTACAGTGCCAAAGGCAGCCTCCATATATTCAGATTTCTGAACCACCGCTAAGATTATTGATCGACACGGGTGCGAATCAGTCGTTTCTTAGCCCGGAAGCTGTAGATAAATTTTATAGCCACGTGCCACTGAACTTCGATCCTTTCGAAGTAACAAATGTGCACGCTACAACACGTAATAACTACTCTATAACAATACCTTGTTTTTAGGAATTTCAGGAAGATGAACCGGCTAAATTATTCGTTTACAGATTTCATAACTTTTTCGATGGTTTGATAGGATTAGATTTGCTAGAGAAAGGGGAAGCAAAAATAGACCTTAAAGATAAATTACTGATAACTCGTAAATCTACAAATAATATTCATATGTACAATTCGCGTAATGTTAATTTGTATGAAGATGTAATACCTGCTAATACAACCAAGCTAGTTAGGCTACCTATTAATTTACATGACGGCGACGCCTTTATTGACGAGCAAATTATTTCCAATTGCATTATAAAAGAGTGTCTAACTACTGTTAAAGATAACCGCGGATTTTTAGAAATATCTAATCCTACTCCACACGATTTAATATTTAGCATGGATAGAGCCGTTCAAGCAGAGTCTTATAATATCGAGTGCACGCGTACTAAACAGCCTAACTCACGAGCGCAAGAGTTTCTCTGGCGATTACGTGCAAATCATCTTAACCCCGAAGAGCGCGTTAACTTAGAGACTTTGTGTGAGAAATATGCAGACGTATTTTACCTTGAGGGTGAATGCTTAACATTCACTAATAAGATTAAACATCATATTAGGACTACTGACGAGATCCCGGTATTTACCAAAAGCTACCGGTACCCATATGTACATCGAGATGAAGTTAGAGATCAAATCAGTAAAATGCTTAGTCAGGGAATTATTAGACCATCAGAATCTGCTTGGAGCTCGCCCATCTGGATAGTTCCAAAGAAGGCAGACGCCTCAGGTAAAACGAAATGGCGGTTAGTCGTAGATTTTCGTAAAATTAACGAAAAAACTTACGACGATAAGTACCCTATACCTAACATCAATGATATCTTAGACAAGTTAGGGAACTGCCAGTATTTCTCAACTCTAGACCTTGCTAGTGGATTCTATCAGGTCGAGATGGACCCGGTAGATATTCCTAAGACAGCTTTTAACGTAGAGAACGGACACTATGAATTTTTGCGTATGCCAATGGGCTTGAAAAATTCACCATCAACGTTTCAAAGGGTGATGGACAACGTTCTTAAAGACCTTCAGAACGTTGTCTGCGTGGTATACTTGGATGACATCATAGTGTTCAGCACCTCACTCCAAGAACACATGTTGAATCTTGAGAAGGTGTTTATAAAACTCAGAGAAACAAACTTCAAAGTCCAAATGGACAAGTCAGAATTTTTAAAGTTAGAAACTGCATATCTCGGTCATGTTATCTCCAGGGAGGGCATTAAGCCTAACCCAGACAAAATTTCAGCCATCCAAAAATACCCAATACCTAGAACACAGAAAGAAATTAAGCAGTTCCTTGGCCTTGTTGAGTAATATAGAAAATTTATACCAGACTTTGCGCGCATTACCAAACCTCTTACACAGTGCCTTAAAAAGGGTAAGAAGGTTGAAATAAATTCTGAATACACAGAGTGCTTTGAGAAGTGTAAGCAGCTTCTAACTAACGATCCGATTTTGCAATATCCAGACTTCACAAAAGATTTCATCTTAACAACTGATGCCTCTAACGTAGCAATAGGTGCTATTTTATCACAGGGTACTATAGGATTAGATAAACCGGTATGTTACGCATCTCGTACTCTTAATGAGAGCGAGACTAATTATAGTACAATCGAGAAAGAGCTCCTTGCAATCGTTTGGGCTACTAAATATTTTAGGCCGTACCTATTCGGAAGAAAATTTAAAATAATGACAGATCATAAACCACTTCAGTGGGTTATGAACTTGAAAGAGCCTAACTCGCGTTTAACTAGGTGGAAGCTCAAACTATCCGAATATGATTTTTGTGTAATATATAAAAAAGGTAAATCTAATACAAATGCAGATGCCCTCTCGCGCGTAGAAATTCACAATGAGGAAACCGATTCTATGATAGTTAATCCATCCGAACGCCCACCATCTGTAGCCAACTCATCAACAGTTACTGCTCATACTAGTCTAGAAAACCCCATCTTGGAAGTTCCTATAGTTGCCGAACCATTAAATAAATTCCATAGGCAGATTGTTATAACTGTAGTAGGCGATATAAAAAAACGTCCAACAGCATCCAAGCCGTTTGATACACATACACGAACCTCAGTCCAGGTATCGCAAACTAATTTAGAGGAAGACGTAGTTAACGTTATTAAGGAATACGTCAATCCTAAAGTTAAAACCGCGTTACTTATAAACCCACCTTTATCTATGTACGATATAATTCCCATAATCCAAGACAAGTTTAAGAGCTCGGCAATGAATCTAGTTTTAGCTAAGACAGAGGTTGAGAATGTAAAGGAATACCTCAGACAACAAGAGATAATCAAACATTACCATGAGGGCAAAACTAACCATCGTGGTATAAGTGAATGTTATCAGTCTCTTTCTCACCGTTACTATTGGCCCAAGATGAAAGATGAAATAACAAAATTCATCAACGATTGTACCATCTGCGGTCAGGCTAAATACGACCGTAATCCTATAAGGCCACAATTCAATGTCGTTCCGCCCGCTACTAAGCCGTTTGAAATAGTACATACTGACCTTGTGACTATACAAATATTTAACTATCGTTGACGTATTCTCTAAGTACGCTCAGGCTTACCATATTCGCGATGGTACAGCAATCAGCATCTTACAAACCCTTTTAAAATTTTGCACGCATCATGGGCTGCCTTTGATAGCGTCCCAAGGGACCAATCAGGAGATAACACTTGAGAGCCTTGCTGAAGGCCCTGGATTACTACCGTTTCGTTTGGGTGAAACTAGGCTCATTACTCACCATCATGCATTCCTACAGTATATTAATCTTAGCGATATTGAACAAAAAATTAAGTATTTACAGGAACAATTAGTAGATTATAAAATAAGATTACGTAATGACACTTACATGCTTTACGAACTCCAAATAGAATATCTTAATAATAAGTTAGTAACAGTTACTGAACACCTAGATACATTAAAACCAAGGCGTATAAAGAGAGGTCTCATTGACGGTTTAGGTTCATTTATTAAGAGCGTAACAGGAAATTTAGATCATTCGGATGCTGTAAGATACGATAAGGCAATCAAAATTCTCCAAAATAATAATGAAGAGATCACTCAGGAATTTAACAGTCATAGCAGTCTCAGTAAAGAGTGGATGGTCCAGCATTCTAACATTATTACTAAGCTAGTTGAAAATCAATCTAAGATAAATGATACTATACCGTTAATCCTAGACAATCAAGCTTATAGAGATTCTAGCCTTATAAAGTATGCTAAGTTTGCCCAGCATCTTACTATTACAACTGAAAATGTAGATGAAGTACTAAACGAGATAATTAGAATAGAGAATATGTTAGCCTTTATACATGCCTCCAGCCCACATCATTCGATGATAGGAATTGAGATTTTAGATAAGATGATTTTAAGATTAACAAAAATTTACGGTAAGAATCATATCTTGGATTTAGAACTTAGAGAATATTATGATCTTATTAGGCCAGGCTACTATTACTCAGGTAACCAAGTTGTAATAGTTTTTAAACTACCAATATTTTCAGAAAATAGTTTCGATTTATATAGACTATGTATGGCTCCCAATAAACATAAGCAGGCCCTTATCCCTCCTTATTCCTTAATAGCAACTAACAGGAAAGGTTACGTGTACATAGAGGCAGAATGCCCGAAGTACAATAACTGGTATCTCTGCGAGAAGATGCATCACCAGCTTCAACAAGGATCGGACTGTATCCAGCATCTCATCATGGACCAGCATCTCGACGAGTCCTGTGACATCATCACTATCACTCTATCTAAGACAGCCATGGAAGAATTGGACGAAAAACATTATATCATCTCGTTTCCTAACACTACAAGAGTACATACGGTTTGCGGCAAGGAAGATTACAATCTGCTCAGCGGAAGTTATCTCGCTACACTACCAGTCAACTGCTTCCTGTTCACACCGGAATTTACTATAACCAACACCAATGATCAAGTTGAAGGCAGACCGTTGAAGATAACCAAACTTTCCATCGACACTGAGAGACCACGAGAAGGAACAGCACACGTGAATCTTAACTCGATTGATCTCAAGAGATTACATGATGTCCAACATAAGGTTAAAACACAGCCTGCTCTACAATTGAAACAAACCCCGTCGGAATACTTATATCACACAACTATCCCGATCTACACCATCATCCTACTAGGGGTAATCGCACTTATAATCTTCTCCATCTTTCGCCGCCACACAGCCAGCAAGACACGCCCAGCATCCGACCCATCTCCTGCAGATAGAATCTATGAAGAACCTGGGAAGTCAAGAAGCCAAGCAAAGCCCTCAGCAATATTTTATCACCTGAAAGCCACAAAATAATTGCTGATCTGATGGGGGAGGTGTTACATCATTCCTCTCCAATGCAATACGCAACGCATGCAGCGACCCAGCCATCACATGTTCCAGCCGCGTGACTCCGCCGGTGCCTACGTGACCGTTTCTGCTGACAACGCTTTGCGACACCGCCGGTGCCTACGTGACCGTTTCTGCTGACAACGCTTTTACGCCAGTTGCAATAATTATTTTATTTCATTATTTGACCATTCTGTATCTAGCATCGATCAGACTTAGACATAGCCACTTGTTGTAATTTCTATAAATTAAAGTTTAGTTCATAAAATAATTTTGGTTTTTTTTGGGTCCTCCGGTTGTGACCTTCGTAATTAGCTGTATTATTGTTATATCTTTAATCAAACTTACAACAAACAAACAACAAAAAATAAACAAAATCAAAATTTAAATAAATTTTTGACTAAAATAAGTGCCCCGTAATAGACAAAAAATAGAGTAAATCAAATCAAATGTCAAATATCTATGGATCTGGATCATAGACGTTATTATTTGACTTTTCTTCACAAAGTTAACTTTTTGTCTTGCGCGCATGCACGCTGCATTTATCTTTCCCTAGTTCTAGTTGTGTCGAGTTTAAGTCTGCAATTTCCACCACAGCAGTAAATTTTCTACTTTTGCGTTGAGTTGAGCTTGTAGTTCCTCCGCTGTTCTGCGAAATTGGACGCTTACAATACCAGTGGCAATACAATAGTAGGTCCAGTCAGTGATAACTGTTAAGTTTATTTTTTTGCTTATACGAGTGCTGTTCCAAAAATTGTTAGCCACAGAGTAAATATTACAACACGATCGAAAAAAGGGTAAATGTTTACTTAGAATGAATGACACAAGATGTCGCCTAATCGGTCTGGAAACCAGACTTCTCAAGTGTATTATTTATTTTTTCTTTAAAGCTGTATTATTGTTATATCTTTAATCAAACTTACAACAAAAAATAAACAAAATCAAAATTTAAATAAATTTTTGACTAAAATAAGTGCCCCGTAATAGACAAAAAATAGAGTAAATCAAATCAAATGTCAAATATCTATGGATCTGGATCATAGACGTTATTATTTGACTTTTCTTCACAAAGTTAACTTTTTGTCTTGCGCGCATGCACGCTGCATTTATCTTTCCCTAGTTCTAGTTGTGTCGAGTTTAAGTCTGCAATTTCCACCACAGCAGTAAATTTTCTACTTTTGCGTTGAGTTGAGCTTGTAGTTCCTCCGCTGTTCTGCGAAATTGGACGCTTACAATACCAGTGGCAATACAATAGTAGGTCCAGTCAGTGATAACTGTTAAGTTTATTTTTTTGCTTATACGAGTGCTGTTCCAAAAATTGTTAGCCACAGAGTAAATATTACAACACGATCGAAAAAAGGGTAAATGTTTACTTAGAATGAATGACACAAGATGTCGCCTAATCGGTCTGGAAACCAGACTTCTCAAGTGTATTATTTATTTTTTCTTTAAAGCTGTATTATTGTTATATCTTTAATCAAACTTACAACAAACAAACAACAAAAAATAAACAAAATCAAAATTTAAATAAATTTTTGACTAAAATAAGTGCCCCGTAATAGACAAAAAATAGAGTAAATCAAATCAAATGTCAAATATCTATGGATCTGGATCATAGACGTTATTATTTGACTTTTCTTCACAAAGTTAACTTTTTGTCTTGCGCGCATGCACGCTGCATTTATCTTTCCCTAGTTCTAGTTGTGTCGAGTTTAAGTCTGCAATTTCCACCACAGCAGTAAATTTTCTACTTTTGCGTTGAGTTGAGCTTGTAGTTCCTCCGCTGTTCTGCGAAATTGGACGCTTACAATACCAGTGGCAATACAATAGTAGGTCCAGTCAGTGATAACTGTTAAGTTTATTTTTTTGCTTATACGAGTGCTGTTCCAAAAATTGTTAGCCACAGAGTAAATATTACAACACGATCGAAAAAAGGGTAAATGTTTACTTAGAATGAATGACACAAGATGTCGCCTAATCGGTCTGGAAACCAGACTTCTCAAGTGTATTATTTATTTTTTCTTTAAAGCTGTATTATTGTTATATCTTTAATCAAACTTACAACAAACAAACAACAAAAAATAAACAAAATCAAAATTTAAATAAATTTTTGACTAAAATAAGTGCCCCGTAATAGACAAAAAATAGAGTAAATCAAATCAAATGTCAAATATCTATGGATCTGGATCATAGACGTTATTATTTGACTTTTCTTCACAAAGTTAACTTTTTGTCTTGCGCGCATGCACGCTGCATTTATCTTTCCCTAGTTCTAGTTGTGTCGAGTTTAAGTCTGCAATTTCCACCACATCAGTAAATTTTCTACTTTTGCGTTGAGTTGAGCTTGTAGTTCCTCCGCTGTTCTGCGAAATTGGACGCTTACAATACCAGTGGCAATACAATAGTAGTCCAGTCAGTGATAACTGTTAAGTTTATTTTTTTGCTTATACGAGTGCTGTTCCAAAAATTGTTAGCCACAGAGTAAATATTACCTCTTTTTTCCTGAAATTATTTTGAGTGCAAACCTCCTTTCAATACAAACCTCCTTGGCGAAAATCATTGGCTGGTTATACATGTCTTTTTTTCAAATTATTTTTACAAATTTTCTGTCGTTCTTGTTTTGTTTGCAACAATGGACGTCTCGCGGGAAGCTTTTCGTGCTATGATTTACTATGATTATAAACGCGGGTTAACTTTCAAGAAATCCCACGAAAATTTACAAGCTGCCTTTGGGGAGTCGGCTCCTGGGTTAGCAACAGTCACTTATTGGTTTCGTGAATTTAAACGTGGTCGAGAGAACCTAAACGATGACCCCCGACCCGGCCGACCAACAACTGCAGTAACTTATGAAAACGTCATCAGCGTGGAGTGGCTATTGCGGGAAAATATAAATATTACACATAGGGAGATTCAGGGTGACCTCATTCTCTCACAGAAGAGCAAAAATATCGTCGTGTTGATTGGTGCAAATTTATGCTGAAAAAGTTCGAAGGAGGAACTTCACAAAACGTATCCTACATCATGACAACTGATGAATCTTGGATCTATAGCTACGATCCTCTTACAAAGCAGCAATCCACGCAATGGGTGTTTAAGGAGGACAAGTTGCCCACAAAACTTGTTCGCGGTCGGAGCGTTAATAAAAAAATGATTGCCGTTTTTTTCGACGTAGTGGACCAGTAGCAGTAATCCCGTTAGAAACAGTTATTAGTGAATGGTATCGAAGTACGAAGTTTGTCTACCTCAAGCTTTTGGACAGTTGAGTAGTGAGCGTCCAAGGAGCGGCGTCCGTGGCATTCTTTGTCACCAAGATAACGCGCCCGCTCACACAGCTGCTAGAACCATCGACTATTTGTCAACTTCGGGAGCACAAATGTTACCCCATCCTCCGTACAGCTCAGATTTAGCTCTGTGCGATTTTTTTTTATTTCCCACAGTAAAAAAAATGCTTCGGGGATGAAAATCTAACACCGCAAACGACGCCGTCGAAGAATTTCGTCGGTTATTTTTCGACCTCCAGCAAGATGCGTTTTTCAAATGTTTTGAGGACTGGTTGGCTCGAATGGTTAAGTGCATAAGGGTTGGAGGGGAATATTTTGAAAAACTGTAAATAAACTTTGTTGATTATCTAACTATTTTTCATTTTACTAAAAATTTTTGGAACAGCCCTTTAATGTCGTATTTTAGTCCGCCATTACATGCTCATTTTTTAGTTAGGAACTGTTATTTTCACAGCCGTATTTGTACATTTGGCAGTACGGATGGATTGTCTTTGCTTTGCTTTGTTTTGTTTAAAAAAAACATTCCTTTTTGACGTCTTGTGACATTGACAGATTGTCACGGTTTCCTCTCTTTGCATTTGCGTCGCAATATGGCGTTCGTATAATTTTTGGTCCAGGGAAAGATCCTATGGAATCTTATTTTAACAATGATTTAAATCATTGAAAAGGCTTTTAGATGCCTTAATTGTTTATTATTTTGGTAACTTCAATTATATTTGTTGGAATTTCGTCTTTTGTTTTTCAGTTGCAAATTTGTGATTCATAGCAAAACGTTTCTTTTCAGAATTACTTTTACGTTTGGTTTGGCGAAAGGTTGACATATTCAATATGGTTATTTAGCTGCATTTTGATGGAAGACAGTAAGTTTTTCTTGTCGAAAGCTCTATTGTGATCAATGCGACCTAGACACGTGGGCACGTGCTAATCTGGTGTTTTTGTTTTCAGCTTTTAAGCGTCTTCCAATTACTTCCAAATACTTCCAATTACTTTCATTTATTTAGTTTTCATCTAATTTATTCATCCTCGTTCAACATGCGAAGTCCAGGCGCACGTTGTATCGTCGGGAAAACATTTTTTCTGGTAACTTAATAAAACCCAGGTCAGTAACTAAGATTTTGTTAGTTAAACACGGTGCTATATTCACAAAATATTATTTTTATTCACAATAAAATGTTACTTATATTCACCATAAAATGTTCCTTATATTCACCATAAAAAAGACAATTAGTCTTTTTAAACCTCTTTGTATTTCATAAATTTAATATCCATAACATTTAAATTTAGAATGTTATTTTATTGGTAACTTTGTATTCACAAGCCTAATTTTTTTTTGTTTATTAGTATTACTTTAAACGGTAAAGAGATAAAGCAAAAAGGGATTTTGAAATAAAACAATGGTTCAGTAGTAAATAGTTTTATTCCTTAGCCACCCACCTAAAGATTAAAAGCCTAGCCTCTCCGATGACATTCCGAGGTAAAATTTGTTTTCTATTTGTTTATTTCGATGGAGATAACCTCTGTCTTGCGCCCGAAATTTGATTAAAAGGTAACTTTTTTTAATGTTTTAGCATTTAAAACCTTTTATTTAACATTATAATTGGCATTTATTAATCCATATTTTACATTACATTTGCCGCCAAATATTTTATTCATTACAATTGGCACGACAACCCATTATTTTTATACATTACAATTGGCACCTGCGACCAGGGACTTGACTTTGTTTTCCTTTACCGTATGATGGTTTTACACAATAAGTTTATTGATTTGTTTGAGACAAGCTCTTTGTTTGCTATGTAAAGCTTGTTATTTTGTTGTTTTGAGTAAATATAGCACAGACCTATTTATTTATCTTGTAATTTGGTTGTTGGAAGTTTCCACAATTTGTTATGACATTTTGTTAAATTTGTTATTGCTGTTATAAAGGATGTGGTTTTCAACAGTTGCCATATCGTACACAAGTGTAGAACAAATAGTTATGATTTAAATAAAAATATAAAAATAAAATATTACCTATTGGTCGGTATCCTATATCTTTCGTAACATCTCACGTTTCTATTCGAAATTTACATGTACTACTCTGAGGTCAACAACCGTTAACGTAAACAAACATTGCCTTCATGGCTATTTCACGCTACTTCATCCTAGAAACTAAATAGGTTAGGTACCTACGTTATTTAGTCTAGGTAGGTATGTATGTTACATAGTCACTTCCTAATTAAAAGTTTTTTGGTTCGATTCCCAGTCGAGTAATTCAGAAAAAAGTTAAACTACGTTCCTATGCCAATAGTACGTAGGTATGGAAATGAAATGAAAATGTGCTTAAGTAAAACTGTGACTTACCTTATGTTACTCGTAACAAGTGTTCAAAATGTGCGCACAAAGCAGCACGACCCCAAAAATTTTCTTTTAATTGGTTGAGGACGTAAATGTTTTCTCTCACCGTTTCAAAAGCGGACACCACTCGCGTACGCAATTGCACAACACTTGTAACCTCCTCAGCATACACTAGCCTTTTTACATCACCCCACAAATAAAAGTCTAGAGGTGTTAGATCCGGAGAACGAGGAGGCCAAGGCACTGGACCGCCACGTCCTACCCATTGCGATCCAAATGATTCGTTTAGGTAGCTTCGAACGATTTGTCCATAATGTGGGGAAGCACCATCCTGCTGGCAGAAAAGGTCTCTGTGGAATGCCAGTGGAATGTCCATCAACAGCTCATCGACAACGTAGTGCAGCAGATTTAGGTAGGTAAGGCTGTTGAGATGACCTTCAATGAAATAAGGCTCCAGTAAATAAGGGCCAATAATACCAGCCCAAACATTTAGGCTGAAACGTCTTTGAAAGGAGTCTTTTTTTGTGACATGAGGGTTGTGTTCTCAGTGTGCCCACCAATGCTCATTATGCACGTTGTAGACGCCGACCCTTGTGAACAGCGCCTCGTCAGTCCACAGAATATTGACGTGCTGATGTTCGAGGAGCCACCTACAAAACTCAACTCGGCTGGACTGGTCAGTGGGAAGCAAATCCTGAACTCGTCGAAAATGGAATGGATGCTGCTGGTTCTTTTTCAACAAGCGCCAAAAGATGGTGTGATCAAGGCCAAAGTGCCGCCCAGCATCACGTGTACTGGCGCGTGGCTCGTCGTCGAAGAACTGCAAGATCTGCTCCTGTAAGTCGACGGGCAGGCCCACGTTGCCTCGACCACTGGCGTGCGCTGGGATACTGAACTGCCCGTAATCCAGTAGGCGTTGTGTAGCAGCCAGCATCGTCGTTCGAGACGGTGTTGGTCGGTGTGGCCACCTCTCCGCGAACATCTGCACTGCACCCCCTCAAGCTGTTACCGGAAAAGGCATACATCCGCACCATTTCAACGTAATCGTGATTGGAATAACGCGACATCGAAGGTACCTACGTTTGAAAACGGTCCGAATATTTCTTTGTCAACCGTATGCGCGCGCTCACGGGTTGACGGGTAGCGGGAGACTGACGTCATGTCGTGTCATTCGTGCCAACAACTCGTGTCTCGCTCGTTTCGCTCGCTTTGAGCGGGTGGCGGGCCGCGGCCTTTGTCGCCTTGCCGACAAAGGCCGGCCGGCGCCTTCAAAATGCCGCCGCTTGCGCCGCGGCGCAAAGTATTTTGTAGTAATAGGTAGGAAGGCAACGTAGTATATTTATAAGAATGACATGCAACAGAAACAAAATCATTCTTGTATTATTTTTTACGTATTTTTTTAACGGTTTTATAATCATTTACATTAACACAATCGCCTCCTTAAATTTGGCCCCTGTTTAAAACCACAACCTGTATATTGAGGTTCCTCTTCCTCTTGAGCGTCGACTTGCCGACTATCGGCAGAGACAATTAAAAATTCTATTGTGTCTGGCGCGCGACGCGCAGGTAGATAATTATGTTGACTTTATAATTGATAACAATTGTACAAATACAAATACAAAATTCTTTATTTATCACAAACTTTAGTCTAGATAACAGACGTGGTGTCCTCAACTGCAAAAGTTTTAAACTGCAGCGCAGTGAGGGCGCCCTCTCCCAAACAGTAAATAAAGGTACCTAAAAACTATTACAGGCATATTATGCATAACAATTTTTGGTTTACAAATATATAAGTAATGTGAAAACAAAAAGTGTGGGTGTGTGTGTGTGTGTGTGTATATATGTGTATGTGTTTGCGTGTGTATGAGTGAGATACGGAGCTGCACATGTTACTGTATATGTTTTAATAGATTTTCTGATTGCTAGTATGAGAGTAACACAAGCCAAGCAAATAATTTACGTCGGCATGGACTTGAAGCCAGGTGATAAATTTGGAGTTCTTTGTTGGCATAGTTATATAGCATACCACTAAGGTGTAGGTAGTGGCGAGCAGCAGATGCAGTGTTACGTCTCATAGTAGGACATACTAAGTCTCCTCGGCGTTTTGTATTCGAAAACTGACAGTCAAAAATTAGTTTAGTGTGCTTCCGGAGAATAGTTTGCTGTATGAACAGTCTTCGAATGGATAGGACATTAGAATCTGCAAATAGGCTATCGGTTGGATAACGAAAAGGCTTGAATGTCATTACTTTTAAGACAGCTCTCTGAGCCACCTCTATTTTTAACATGTGTGTTTGCGCAGCTGCTCCCAACACTGTGATGCAGTAAGAGATAACTGACTGCGCAAGCGAGAAGTACATCATTTTCAGTAGAGCAATGTCTGCAATATAACGCAATTTTTTAAACACATAGATTAATTTTTAAATTTTTGGCGTCAAAGAAGCAGTTTGATCCCTCCAGGATAATGATGGATCAAGCCATACACCAAGGAACTTAATGTTTGGAACACGTTCTAGAATTGGGCAGCCACAAGAGATATCAGGAGACATACAAGCATGCACACGAACCGTAAGATCATCTGGTGGCTGAGTCCTCTTGGTATAGGAGAAAGTCAGGCATTTACTCTTTGAGACATTTTAGGTTAGCAGGTTTGAGTTTAACCAAAGAGTGACGGTTCTCAACGCTAATTGAGCATAACTATAAACTTCGTTCCAATCCTTCCCTGAAACAAGGAAGGCTGTGTCGTCGGCATAAGTAATCAGTTTACAGTTTTTCATATAGAGGTCACATAGATCGTTCACATAAACGAGGAATAATGTTGGACCGAGGACACTGCCCTGAGGGACTCCGAATATGATATTTTCCTCCTCACTAGTAACGTCACCGATTACAACAGCCTGCCTACGGTCCGAAAGATAAGTCCTAAATATCTCCAGTGATGAACCTCGTATGCCAACCGCTTCCAACTTTCTTAAAAGGATAGGAATGGAGACAGTGTCAAATGCTTTAGAGAGATCCAAGAATACACCCATAGCCTGTCGTCCTGCATCTAGATTTCGAGTGATTTCCGTAGTAAGGCTTAGTACGGCGTCCTCAGTAGATTTCTGTCTTCTAAAACCGAATTGGTTGTCTGATAGTATATTATGTTTGTAAAGGAAATCGATCAGTAGTTTGTTGAGAAGTTTTTCAAATATCTTGGATAAAACACTAAGAACTGAAATAGGTCTATAATCGTTGATACTGTCTTCATCCCCAGCCTTAAAGATTGGGTGAACTAAGAATTTTTTGTAAGCTGTAGGAAATACACCGTTTGCAATGCATCTATTGAATAGAACGGTTAGAACAGGAGTAAGTATTTGTTTGGATGCTTTTAAAACTGAGGTTGGAATTCCGTCCCAGCCTACAGCGCAGTCATTTTTAAGATTGCAGATAATATTTTCGATTTCTCCATCATCAACGTCGAACAGTGCCATGGATTGATAGGTGTTGCTGAGAGAAGTTTTTATAGAGTCATTTGGTGAATTACTGGTATTATCTTTAGTGATTTTAGATGCAAGGTCCTTACCTACATTTGCAAAAAATCTGTTTTACTTTATTTATGTCTAGAGATGCATCATGAGCTGTTGTTAATAGTTTATGCGATGGATTTTCTTTGCGGTTTAAATATGTGACCTTTTTAATAATTTGGGGTTATTTTTGACTTTGGATAACTCATTACGTTCGTATTCTGATTTTATTCTCTTTAGTAAATTATTATTACAGTAAGTTCGATATCTAGTAAATATAACTCTGTTAATTTCATTTTCTTTATTCTTTAAATAGTTCTTGTGAAGCTTATCTCTATGGCGTATACATCGCAGAAGCCAACCAAGCAGGGGTCAACCAAGGTTTGATTATTCTTTTACGACTTGGAGTTTTAATCTTTAGAGTGTACTGTTTAACAAGCAACGAGATAGTTTGGACAAATTTTGTGACAGCCAAATCTGCATCCTGGGTCGCCATTATGTCAGTGAAGTCAGTTTTTTTAAGGGAAGATACAATGGTAGGTATATCAATTTTGGTGGTGAATGTATTTAGGGTTTTAGCTTTAGGTTTTAAATTAAACAAAACAGGAGCATGATCAGTAATGTTAGTATCAACTATTATCGATCTCGGAGAGAGCAATATATGAAGTGATCCAAACAACTTTTTTCTCGTGTAGGGCTCGTATATGCCGGGGCAAGGCCATGGGATGCTAAGAGGTTAAGATAACTTTCGCTATCTGCAGTAGGTATGTTAATGTTAATATTTATATCCCCAGTAACCACTACAGATCTTTTCCCTTTAATTTCATCCAGAACACAGTTTAGGCCTTCAAGAAATTTGTCAATTTTCCTATAGGAAGGGGACCGATATAGAGCGATAATCGAGATGTTTTTAAGCTGTAACAAGACGCAATTTGCTTCCTGAAAGTTTGGAGTTGTCACTTTGCATAAAATACCTTGCCGAATATATACAACTACTCCATCATTTTGTAATGTAAATTTAGAACTATAATGTGTAAATCCTGGAAGAGAAGGAATGATGGGACAGGCTTTAGTCCAGCACTCCGTTAAGACTATAATGTCAATACAAATTTTCATACGAAGTAGTAAAACTGTAAACTCATCAAAGTTATGATTGATACTACGAATATTTAATTGTAGGATTTTTAAACTGTTTTCATTGTGTTTTTAAACAAGTTTGGCATCTCTTCGGGTATCGAAGTAAAAACATTGGTCTCAAACAGTAGATCCATTTCACGGTCTGTTTAAAATGTTGTCACTCAAATATGAATTGAAAAAGAACATTGTATTAGTAACGAGTAAGTAATGAGAAATATAGCAATATAATTGCATTTTTTTGGAATTTAGAGTCATAGATCTATTATTATTTATAAGTAGAAGTAGCAAGTAAGCATAAGTATTTAGAAATAACACTAGTCACAGAGGGTGGTCAAAAACTCTTAAATCGCTTTCGTTTGAAACTTTGATTAATCTATCTCCGTCACGTTTCCTTAGAAAAATCTTACCGCCTGTTACCCAACAGTACTTGAAGTCATTCATTTTTGCAAATTCCCGGGATAGATAAAATAACTTATTTTGCTTTGTGGAGAGATTTTCTGAGATGAATATTCTCTTTGCTGGGCCACTAATTTTTAGTTTTTCTGTAGTCAGATAGTTGTTTGATTTTACCTTTCCCCGATAGGCGGCAATGATTTTTTCTTTAGTTAGTACACTTCCGAGATCCACTATGATGGTACGGTTTTCCTGCTGTTTCGAGCTGATTCTAAAAATATCTCTTATGTCGCTTTGTTGAATACTAATGTTCAGCTCCTCACCTATATTACCAACAGTCTCTACGAGTGATTGCTTTGATTCAGTCTTCTGTGCAGGAACATTTCTTATCTTGATACATGAAGCTCTCACATAACGCTCGTCATTTTCTATTTTGTTTTCCAACATGGTGATTGTTTGTCGATAAGAGTTTTGTTCGGCTTCTAACTTATTGACCTGGGCTGTAAGCACCTCGTTTTGTTGTGCTAGGAAGTCCAAGAAGCCCTAATGTCCTGTACTGATTGCAGCAATTTATCATACCTAGTATCCTGCTGCCTCTGAAACTCACTCAACATAAGCCGCATATCCGACATAAATCTTGAAAGATTGCCGTCACATTCTTCGCAATCTGACGATTGTGGGGCCCTTGTCTTCCTTATGGTGACATTAGAAACCTCCGGCGGAGCAAGACTTTCCACGGGTAGCCTCTCAGTCGTTTTGTGCTGTTTGGCTTTAGTCGTCTCTGGTTCGGCTGGTTTGGTTTTGGACGGAGCAGGGGGGGGGCAACTGTGCGGGGGAGGTGGGCGGTGTGCGTTTTAAAGGCATCATAATATATGGGATTGTAGTACCAGGCACGCAGAAACAGCAAGAGTACGCAGATGTAAAGTAACAACCTCTTCACGCGCGCCGCCTACTGTAACGTGCACCAAACCCAAGCAAAAGTACCAGGAGTGCATAAAGCACAAAGCTATAAACTTGTCGCACCGTCACAGGCGAGGGATAGTACCTTGTCACAGCAGCCAGCGGGCGAAACACGATTGGTTAGGGGGTGGGGCGTTCGTCGCATGCGCACAGCCAGGAACAATACAAGGCGGCGGGGCTTACTTGTGAATGGGCGCAACGCAGCAGCAGGTGACCGTAGTAATGGCGGCGTTGAAGAACCTCTTGCAGATTTATGTAATCCTATTTTTTTAACTTTGATTTATTTGCACTAACTTTTAAATATTTATTTTAAATTCGGCACAAATAAGGTTTCTAATACGTCTGATCGCTATCGAGGTCCGGGATAGTGATGTAAACCGGTTTTAGAAAAACCTACAAAAACCGGTTTTTTAAATAACCGATAAACACCGGTTTTTGACAACGATTACTTTCGGTTTTCGTGTATTCGAACACCAAAGTCAGACCGACAACAAGTTGATCTGTTGTTGTCTATGATCGGGGAATTACCGCACCATTTGCAATCGTCGAGCAACACAGTTGACAAACTTCAGTTCAGTCGTAATTCCGTCGTTCTCTTGCGTGTTTCGTTATTTCTCTCTTTTGTTCAAAAAGTTTTAGTTAGGTATCATATTACGTAAAAACGAAGGAAATCAACGTAAGGTAAGTAATTAGTTTCTACTTAGTTTATTAGACAACCTTCTCTTTGTCTTTTTTTAATCTTAAATAATGGCTTCGTGCGGTAAGCACATTTAGCTAGATAGATAGATAGACAATACTTTTATTGTAACTTAACACCACAAACATTTACATAACACATAACAATGAGCACAAATATAAAGTTACAATTTGGCGGTCTTATCGCTTTAAAGCGATCTCTGCCAGACAACCATTCGGATGGAGAGAACTTATACACTCAAAGATCGGAGGTGCATACCACAGTAAAACAATTAAAAACAAAAGCAAATTAATAAGAACCAAAACATAATACATAATATTATAAAATAAATAAATAATAGGGTGTAACAATTATATATACATACATATAAATACTTAAATATAATAGTCTCAGGTAGGATGTAGCGGACAATGACAGCTATGCAGCAGGATAGGGTTAAAGGGAAAGGTAGAAATTCTTCACGTGCACCTTAAATGCGTGAATTGTTTTAGCACGCCTGATCGCAACTGGAAGCGAGTTCCAGAGACGAACAGCTTCAACGGTGAATGAACAATCGTAAAAGGTAGTGTTGTGAAGTGGGGTTTTAAGGGATAGATTTTCTGATGACCGTAAGGAGCGCGAGGATGAACAATAAAGGAAACTGAAGCGTTCCTTTAGATAGGAAGGATAGGTGGGATTAAACAATATGTTATATAGAAGGGAGAGGATGTGAGTATTCCGGCGAAGACGAATAGGAAGCCACTTGAGTTTAGCGCGGTATTCAGAAACATGATCATACTTGCGTAAGCCAAATATGAATCGAATACAAAGATTTTGAAGGCGCTCAAGTTTATTTAGCTGGTCCTCCGAGAGATCAAGATAGCAGGCGTCGGCATAGTCTAAAACGGGAAGAAGCAGCGAATGTGCTAGCGCAATTTTAGTGCACCCTCAGGCTACAGTGGAAGAGGAACCGGAGGGTAATGTTGTAGGTCAACAGCCCGGAAACCTAACCGCCTTAAGTCAAACTGAGCATGAACAATCTTCGAACACTTCAAACACTCCTCGTCTCATGTTCCAAACTACCTTGAAAGGGACTCTTATAAGTAATAAAAAGACATTGATAAATCTTTAACTATGATGATCGCTACAGACTTCCAGCTTTATTCAATTGTTGAAGACAGAGGATTTCGGAGGTTCACAGAAGTTTTGAACCCAATATACAAATTACCAAGAAGACAAAAAAATCAGGTATGAATTAATGCCGCAACTGTATCAAAATGCAAAAGTAAAGCTTGCTACTGCACTTGAAAATATTAACCATGTCGCGCTAACCGCTGATTTGTGGTCTAACCAAAATATGGACTCCTTTATTACGGTTACAGTTCATTTTTTTCTGAAAGGTGTATTAAAGAGCTATGTTTTGACTACATCTGATGTCCCCATTACACACACATCTGAAATCTTGCCGCAATTATTACTAACTGGTAAAATAACAACCATTGTCACTGACAACGCTACTAATATGATCAAAATGTGCGATCTGCTGGGCATACGGCATATGCCATGTTTTGCGCATACGCTGAATCTAACTGTTGAAGATTCTTTAGAGCTTCCTAAGGTTATGGAACTAATTGACAAATGCAAGCTTATTGTTAAGTTTTTCAAAAAGTCGTCTGTAGGGTGGCGAACGCTAAAATAAGGAAAGAAATCCCAATACTAATCCTTTAAAGTTGATACAAGAAGTATCTACTCAGTGGAACAGCAAATTCTACATGCTGTCTAGAATTCTTCAACTATCCGATGTTCTGGCATTAGTATGTAGAAAATTATTCCAGGCCCCAGACTACTTAACTGCCTATGAAGAAGTAGTGGGTAAAGAAATAATAAAAATCTTGGAAATATTCGAGCAAGCGACCAAGCTCGTTAGTGCTGATACATATCCGACCAGTTCATTGATCATACCAGTAATTTGTGGATTGTTCGAGAATTTGACCACCATTGAAAATGTATTGGAAACCGATATAGGCAAAATGTTTAGCTCATCTGTACGGCGAAATATGAGCAGCAGGCTTTTAGTATACGAAACAAGAACTGTTGCGCCAATATCAACATATTTACATCCGACATTAAGAACTGGTTTTAGGCGCTCGGAAAATATGTTATCTGCAAAAGAAGTAGTCAGAAAAGAATCATCTCATTATATAAAGGCTTCTGATACCAATGTTACGGCAACGACTTCAGAACAAGCAGTTCAAATATCAGTGGAGACAAATGTAGAACTGAAAAAACCTGGACTTTTAGATTTTTTGAAACGAAGGAAACCAACTACCAATCCAACTGCGTCCACAGTTAACATACTGCGCATGTACTTGGAGACAGAGCCCTAGCATGATGAAGCTGAAACTGCAAAAGCAGCTGAAAGTGCTGGCACTTTTTGGAGCACAAACAAAAACTTAGAGCCATTGAACGTTTTAGCACTAAAATATTTATCGGTGCCAGCAACGTCTGTGCCTTCAGAAAGGATGTTTTCGAAGTCAGGATATGTGCTGTCTTCAAGAAGAAGCAGGTTGCAAGCGGATGCTGTCGATCAGTTCTGTTTTCTCAATCAAAATTACGACTTATGCGATTAGTTATTTTCAGGTTAAAGATATTTTGATTTTAACAAAGTAAATTTTAAGAAATATTCGATGTTTTCTTCTTTTTTTCTAAAAGTAAGAAACAACCTAAAAACACCTTAAAAAACCGGTTTTTTTCTGAAAGTAATTGGTTTAAACCGGTGCTGAAAATTGCAATCGAATAACATCACTAGTCCGGGAGGAAGGGAATTCAATTCAAGTCAATGAACAATTCTTTGTTTGTTTGTTTGTTTGTTTGTAAAGAATATTTCTTTAATAACTTTTTTAGAAAGAATTAATCTTTAATGGTATTGTTGTAAATAATACTTATTTTTTTAATATTTAGATAAGCTCTTGTTAACCTTAACAATAAGTTTTTTATTTTGTTTTCTCTAACTTAAACGTACAGAAACGGGTTTCATGTGTTAAGTTGTATCTCTTAAAATGTTTTACATATTTAAAACTTAAAATAAGTGTTATGCAGTTACTTTAAGCTACGGTTACCATTTGTGAGTGAATAAAGCACCTGATTTTGATATTTAATATAGTAATTTACAGTTTAATAACTTAAACAGTTTTGATATACAAATTTAAACATTTTAATAAAACACATTATTATTTTGATATTTAACATTAATTTTATTAAACTTTAATTGGATAAAGCGATTCAGTGTCCGCCTGTTGAAAATATTTTACCTGGTGATAGTGTTGTTCTTAAATCAGCTGGTACCTGCACTGGTGAAGACGGTATGGAGTATGACCAGTTTGATAAAGTTGTTAAGGAGAAGCCTGCTCATTCTACGTCATTTGATGAAATTAAAATTAAATAATGAAACTATTAGAAAAAAATTGCCGAAGAATTCTATTAAGTTGCCTGACTTAAAGCGAAGCGGAATTTTATTTGAATGTAAAACTTGTGTGCGAGAGTTCATAGTACAAGTTAAAGACTATTTTCTTTATAGGAATTTTGATGAATCTGCTTTGGTTGGAGCCTTTTCAAACATTTCTCTCTAGAACTGCTGCGAAGTGGTTTAGAGCAAATGGATTTTTTTATTGGTTCGTGGTCAGATTTAAAAGTTGCTTTATTAAAACGTTTTGATAGGTGTGATTTTGCCTACTTTTTGGAACATGACTTGCGTACTAGGAAACAGAAATATAATGAGTCACTTCTTGACTTCATTACTGAAATTCTTGATATGTCTAGCCGTCTTTCAATTCCTCTTTCGGAACCAACTTTAATAAATATAACTAAACATAATATGTTGCCATTTATACACCTTACATTTTAGGTAAAGATATTTTTTCTTTGGACTTTTTCACAGCTTTTGGGAAGGAGTTGGAGCCACTGGTGGCCAGAAAGCCATTTAAGGTGCCTGCTAAAATTGAGAAAAATTATTCAAGTGCTACTCAGAGCACTATTTATTGCTTTGAAGTGTGGAGAGATAGGCCACTCATTTAAAAATTGTTTTAAAATTCCTTGTTTAATTTGTTTTAAGAGTAAGAAGTTGGGGGTCACTACTAAAGATTGTGAGGCGTGTGCTTCGGTTAAGAATAGTTTTACTAGTCCAAAAAACTGATTCGGTCGCATCGCTCTCTAGTTTTCGGAAAAACCAAGGATGAGTCGATGTGTAAAATTGTTAATCACGCTTGTAGTAACAAACCTGACATGATGGTGCTACTTGTAAAAAAGAATTTTCTGATTGGTTAGAATATTTAAAAACTTTCTTTGGTGTTTATAAGGCTGCTCTGATTCTTTTTGTTAAAAATAGTGATTCGAGACCGATTCTACAGTTCTACGTTGGTAATCATAAATTTTCTGGTTTGCTGGACAGTGGTTCGAATAGATGTATTTTGAGACGTAATAGTCATTGTAAATTTTTAAAATTAGGTTTTAACATTAAAACATTTTTTGAAGTTATTTCAAATTATACTTACTGTTGGCTTCCACCACCAGCCGCAGGCAAGGCAGCAAAATCCCTTGCCCTGTTCAAACCAACCACAGCCGGGAGTGGAAGCTCTTTACCGCGAAACACGGCGTCTAGGATGGCACGTTTGATTGGCCCCGCGCTTGATCTCAGTCTAGTTTTAATATCAATAGTGTCACTTACTGCCAGTGATCCAACAGCATCCTCAAGAAGGCGGAGAAGAGAGAGCGCTCTCTCTTTATGAACACCTGATGCGTCGGTGATGGCCCGTCCACAGGCTAATCAGTTAGAAGGAACACTGGCTGACACTTACACGATAAGTACAGGGGGCCCTATTTCAGGCCGTCAAGAACCACTTGAGTTACGCCTAACAATATATATGTCGCAGGCAATTTGTATGATTCCGCCGTTTACATACGGCGTCGTCAGTTTAAAAACAGTCAGTTTATGTATCATGCCGAAGGCAAAATGTATATTGCCGTGTCATTATATAGTATGCCGCAACATTCATTGACAATTCAAGCGCCGCCTATATAATGCCGCGGCAAATTGAAGTATTTAGTTCTGGTTCTTACCACGCGCGTCGCTGTTGATCAAAACAAGAAAAATGGCGTTAATGGCGTTAAGTGTGACACAAAAAGTTATTCAAAACAGTGAAAATAGTACATGTGAAACAGTGATTTTACAAGATAATTGTAATTTTAAAGACATTTTTAATTTTAAATTAAAAAAATTGTCGATTCTCAAACGGAAGCAATTATAAAGCCGTGGACAAATAACAAGGTTTTTGAGGTTATCCGGCACCTCAAGAATGCTAAAGTATCCATAGAATCTGGTTCTCGGAGGACTCCTGCAGAGTACTATAGTACGAGGGTCAAACTGAAAATTCTTAGAAAATCAAAAACTGAGGCAACTAGTAAGTTTTGAGGTTTATTATATCTTTTCAAAATAGTGTCCGTTTACATCAATACATCGCTGCATCCGGTGGAACCACTGAGTAAAACGCAATTTGCCCACTCCTCCTTAGAGGTCTGTTCAACGGCCTTTTGAAACGCAGCCACTGCTTCCTCGGCATCCATAAAACGTTTTCCTCGAAGTTTTCTTTTGTTTTTAGGAAAAAATAAAAATCGCAAGGTGCGAGGTCAGGGCTATACGGCGGGTGACCTAGTAATTCCACGTCTGACGAGGTCAAATAGTCGATTGTTTGCCTGGCGGTGTGCGACGAGGCGTTGTCGTGGTGAAGGAGGATCCTACTGCGAGGGCGTTTCTCCCGAACTTTTTCCAAGACAAGTGGCAAACAATTGTTGGTGTACCATTTGGCAGTTAGTTTTTTGATCTTCTAAAACAATTGTCGCGTAATGACCTGTCTTTCCGAAGAACGAAGCCACCATCTTTTTTGCCACGCTTCGACCTCTCTTCACTTCAGTTGGAAACTCATCGGAAGGAAACACCCACTGAGCAGACTGTCTTTTGGTTTCGGGATCATAACAGTAAATCCAGCTTTTGTCACCCGTAACTATGTCGAACACAGCTTTCGAGTCACCTCCGTTAAATCTTTGAAGCATTTCACGGCACCAATCCACACGACGGAGTTTTTGGGCCTCGGTCAAATTGTGAGGTATCCACCGGGCGCAAAGCTTCCTGACAGCTAAATGTTCGTGGAGGATTTTGTGCACTTGACTCATACCGATGCCTAAGCTTGCCCGACACTGATGTTATCTTCAGTCGTCGCCGTAGAAGGCCGACCCTCACGCAGATCATCGGTGAGACTAGTGCGACCACGCTAAAATTCATTAACCAGTTGTAGACAGTGGCACGAGATAGAGCTTCATCGTGAAAGGCCAATCGAAGTCTATCGTAACTTTCTTGTTGACTTAATTGACATCGGAAGTCATAGAAAATCATTGCACGTAAATTTTCCCGGCTTAGATTCATGCTGACGTCACACAGGTAATTTTCAATTTGCCGCCAAATCGAAGACTAATGACAAACTAATGAAATTTAAACTGAATAATATTGAAAAAGAGTTCCATTTACAAAATTCAAACTTTATTTTTTTTCAAAGTCAAAGTCAAATTATTTATTCAATGTAAACCTTTACAGGCACTTATTGACGTCAATAATAATAATAATAAAAAAAACAATTAACTAACTTATAGTTAAGACTTAACAACTAATCTAACGAGCATCGCTACCCCCAGTACCACTGCACGCCGAAATAGAATCGCGTCGAACCGAAATATAAGCCGTGGTCATAGAATTGTGTAAACAAACGTATCCTGGTACGAGACAAAAATAGCGGGCATGTCTCTCCCCTAGCGACACCAACGGCTAATACTTATAGGTAATTTATCGTTTTTTTTAGGATGAAATGTGAAGAATGATAAATCATAATGAATTGTTAACTTAAGTTATTACTATAAGGAAAAAAATTAAATGTGATTTCCAATTATCGTATTGATATTGTGGTAAGTAATAGAAATTGGAAATAACTGAGTTTTTAAAGTAAAATAAAGTAACGGTTGAAATGAGTCTTGGAAAACATTAGTACCTAACCAATAAGGTTGACATTTTTAATCATTCAAATATCTTTTTTTATAAAAACTTAAGCCTAAAAAACGTCAAAAATTAATAAGCATAAATTTGTGTGCGTGTTTCGTTTAGCAAAGCCAACTCGATATCGATTTGACGTCCGTCAGGAGCGCAGGGTTTACGCGCGCGCGTAGGGATTTCGAGTTAAGGCTAGATAGGTCGCGCTTTGAGTTTTTCAAACCATCTAAGACATAGACAATAATAGTTTAAATTCTGGAAAAAAAAGTATGTATTATAGTCTGAACGCCACCGCCGCACCGCGCCCCGGGCTCGCGAGCGGCGAGGCGGGGGGGCGAAACAGTTGCTCCATTTAGTCATTCTGCCGTCATCGCTCACGGCGGCAACTAGTGTGTCAGACGCACATGAGATAAAATATCCAAAAATGGGTCGTGCATTATCACGAGATAATCAAGACAGTCATCTTTAAAGTGGCCAAATATTTTAAGAAAAGAAAAGCAAACAAAGAAAGTTTATATTATATAAGGTGACTGCCAGAAACCGCAAGAAACTTCAAGGGCCGATCAGGTTAAGCGTCCTAAACATGACAAAAATGGTCTCATTGCAGATTAACGTAGGTACTTATCGCCCAGCTGACGCGAACGGGTCAACAGACGGTCGACCGGCCGGCCGTTGCCCGCGCGTTGTAAATAATCGTTTAAATTAATTGATTTTCATTTAGTTTTCTTATGTTATTGCTTTTATAAAATTAGGTACTCAAATAAATACAAAGACTATCCAATTAAAATTCACAAAATGAATTATTTAATTAAAAATGAAAAAACACGAATTCCTTTTTTGTCATCTTTGTCATGTTCAAAACACCCGACCCGACTAGCCCCCGAAACCCCCCGCGGCCCCTAGCAGTCACCCTATATATTTCCAAGAATTAAAGATTTATTTCATTTATATTGGTTCTTTAATTGTACTTATCTAAAAATCATACTGGACAATACGGATTGGATGTAATTATACTCGTTAATATAAAGCTTCAATAAACTGTGCTTCGATATCGTAAGATCTGTCTGATACTACGAATCTCATGTCAGTTCATGCTCTTTACTTCCCACTCCCCCCACCACCCGCGCATACCCAAGGCGCGGCACAGCGGCTGCGGCCAGGCCATAGTTAAGGATCTAATCTATTCAAAGTCTCATTCAGTTACAAGATCCAATGAACTTCACTCGATAGAAAAAAAAAACCAAAATTACCCCTTTTTGTAATGTTTTTTCAATATTATGACTAAACTACTGATACTTAACATTTAATTTTTGTACTCAACGAAAGACAAACAATTCGCAGATAAATTAGCAGAGAATCCTATAAAGTCTATACCTAAAGGCAATAAAACCTATAAAACGCGCCGCTTCGCTGTTATACCCGTCCCGTACCATCGAGAGAGCGAGAGAAGCCGCGAGAGAGAAATACCTGGCCTTAAGCGACGACGCGCGACGTGGAGCGTGCGAGCCGAGCGGCAACCTTTACTGTCATACGCCTAGGCGGCCTTCCTGGGAGGCACGCCGGCCGAACGTACCTAAACTGCAGCACCCCACTGGTACAAGAGGGGTAAATTACCCTTCATGCACATCTAGCTGGCACAGACCATAATCTACTCTACCTACCTAACCAATCTACCACCAGTTCGGATTTTGGAAGAGCCTTCGACCGAGAAGAGCTGGCAAGAAACTCAAGAGGCCTTACTTTTTTCTCCCTCTAAGTAACAATGTTACTTTACAGTGTCATAGATCTAATTAAGTAGGTATAATTTATTAAACATAATTAAGTACAATTTGTACGCATCAATAAAATTAATAATAACTAAACTAAATAATTTCAACAATTTATAATAATTGAATGAAAGAATGGTTAATAATAGACTAAAAATACTAATAATAAACACTAGTACAGAGTAGACTTAATAAATAAATAAATAAATAAATGTTTTATTTCAAAACCAGATTACAGTTACAAACATATTTTTGGGGCCCCCTTTTAGATATAAGGATCTGTACCAGAAGACCCCGCTCTTCCATATCTATAAACTTATTTCTAGTTTTGCAATGCCAAATTATAAAGTTTTAACTAGAAAAGTACATAATTTTTAACTATGTGAATGTGTACGTATGTGTGTCAGTGTGCGTGTATGTGGGTGTGTTGGGGTGTGCGTGTGTGTGTGAAATGTATGTGTGTTTCTATAGATATAGTATTTTATAAATTTGTTTTAAACACAATATATAATTAATAAATAAATAAATAAATATCAATACATAAATTAAGCATTCATACAACACATTTTAGAACATCTTCTGTCTCGCTATAGGTTAAAGTTTGTAGCCATTTAATTATTATATTTTTTGTAGTATGAATGTTTTTTGAGTATATATGTGTAAGTTTATTTATCTTATTATACAAGAAAGTTGACATTCCATGAAATTGTTGAGCTGCAAATCTAGTCCTGGTGGGTTTGGTTTGGACAGCAACCATTTTATTTCTTTTATTTTGTTTATTTGGATCGAAGCCTAATAATTTATGTTTTTTTAGAATTACATGAAGAATAAAAAGTTTTCTTATTGAAAGGACGTTACTTAACCTATATAATTCTTCAGTAGGAAATCTTCGTCGCTTGAAGTATATTACCTTTAGCAAAGACCGTTGTGATCTTTCTACTTCTAGAAATTTTGTCTTGGACGAAGCGCCCCATATAGGGAGACAATAAGTCAACACTGACTGTACAAGTGCAATATAAATTAAATGTAATAAATTTTTATTTTTAGTTTGATTAGTATGTGCACTTGTAGTAATTGGTACCACATGTCTCAGGGTTTTGAACATCCACGTTAACTTTCTTATCCTATTTGATATTTGTTCTAATTGGTTATGCCATGTCAATTTTTGGTCAACAACAACTCCCAAGTATTTTGTGTGAGAAACCTTATTAATTGTAGGACATCCACATAAGTTACGATCATAGTTGTTTATATTTTTGCATCTGTGTATTTTTATTTGTAGGTCATTCTTTGGCTGTGTTTTATTAGTTATGCTAAAGCAGATGTAATTTGTTTTTTGTGTATTTAAAGTTAGTAAATTGTTATCAAGCCAGCTCGCAATCTTTTCCATTCCCGCTTCTGCTTGGACACGTAGGCTGCTCCAAGAAGGACCCTCGAAGACCACTGCAGTGTCATCTGCGTAAGAAAATATGTGACCGCTGCTTAGTTTCATATTACAAAGGTCATTTATGTAAACCAAGAATAGCGTTGGTCCCAACACGCTGCCTTGAGGGACGCCGTAGCCTATGTACCTATCAGCGCTCACATATTCCCCAACTTTTACTTGTTGTTTTCTTTCTGTAAGGTAGTCCTTTAGAAGCGCCAAGGGAGCACCTCTTATACCATATGCTTCAAGCTTGTTCACAAGGGTGGGAACTGATACGGTGTCAAAGGCCTTCTTTAAGTCAATAAATACTGTCAGGCACTTATTCCCTTTGTCTAGTATATCAACTACTAACGAGCTTAGAGCTAATACGGAGTCTTCAGTAGATTTTCCTTTTCTAAAGCCGTATTGAGATGAAGATAGTAAATTAAATTTTTCAAGGTATTTTAAAAGTCTAACATTTATTAATTTTTCCAAAATTTTTGAAATAGAGGGTAACACAGAAATAGGTCGATAATTATTTATATCTTCTCTGTCCCCTCCCTTGTGAACAGGAGTGATAATCGATTGCTTTAATAAGGCTGGGAAAACGCCATTTCTAAAACATACATTCGCCAAATGGGTGATAATTGGTACAACTTCATCTTTAGCAAGCTTAAGAAAAGTTGTGGAGATTTTATCGTAACCAGTGGCACTATTAGATTTTAGGCTCAATAAAGTGGAATGCACCTCATCACAATCTGTATCGAGCAGCACAAAAGATGACGATTGAGACAATGATACATTCAAATAACTTCCAAGAGCAGGAGGCTTGACCCTTTTTAGAATTTCATCTGCAAGTTTTTTACCGATTCCTGTAAAGAAATCATTCATATAATTAACGCTATCAAGAGGAGTTGATTTTGTCATTAACAATTCATAGTTATGATTTTTATTTTGCTGTGAGTACGTAATATTCTTTATGTTATTCCATAGACTTTTAGTATTTTTCATTGATTTATTAAGTTGCTCTCTTTCATAATTATGTTTAAGTTTCTTTATCAAATTGTTGCAGAAATTACGATATCTTTTATAGGTAATTTTGAGTATTTCATTTGAAGGATCTTTACGAAGTTGCTTTTGCATTTTATTTCTATTTCTTATACACTTTAGTATTCCAAAGGTTATCCAAGGTTTTATGATACGTTTAGATTTAGGTATAGGAACTGTTGATGTGTTTTCGACTAAAGATTCTCTTAGTTTATTAACTAATAGTTGAATTATAATGTCCGGCTCGTTACAGAATAATATTTCAGACATATTTTTTTCTTTTAAAGATGTTAGGGCGTTTTCAAAATTAGTAATAGTTTTTGTTTTGATGCATGTTGATTTATTTTTTATTTTTGAAAGAGATAAACAAGTAGTAAGGTGATCAGTTATAGTAGTGAAGAGAATTGCAATATTAGCAGATCGTTTCTTTTTGTCTATTTTGAGGATAAAATGGTCTAAGCAGCTATTTTCTCGAGTGGGCAGGTTGTGACCCGGTAATAAACCATGAAGTGATAACATATTTAAGTAATTATGTCTGTTATTGCATTCATAAGTACATTCGTTATCTTTTACTATGGTATTAATATTGATGTCTCCCGCTATCACTATATTTTTATTTAATTTTAATTTTAAAGTATTGAGATGGTCACTTAGGCTTTCTATAAAGATGTCTGCATTTTTGTTGGACGGTGAGCGATAGATACACAAAATAATACAGTCTAATATTTCTAACTGCAAGCACGACGCATGCTGCAGTTTTATTTCTTTTATATGAGATTTTATTACCTTTTTTGTATAGACCACCACACCATCACTTTGATTTAGATGACATGTTGTTGCAAACATGTTATAATTAAAAAGCTGTGGAATAGGTTTATGCGGATTGAGGTGACATTCGGTTAAGGTTATAACATCAGGGTCAAATTTTAAACTTGGCAGCATAATCGAAAAGTCATCAAAATTACGATATATGCTACGTATATTTTGGGAAATCAATGAAAGATCGCATTTGTTAATATGCATGTAGCGAGGAAGCTCATTGATATCACATTGTATAGATTTAGCAACTTCGAAATCGTCTATTTCATTCAATGTATTAATAGTACTATCCATTATCAAAAGCTATAAGTGTAGAAGTCGTTTTTAAATAGGAATGATGCTTGTATACGGAATTCCGCATGTCTGTTGTTATAAAATATAGATATAGCAAGCTCATTGCCATGTATATAATATATATTTGATATGTGATATGTACATAATGTATAGCGTGCAATGTGTACAGCGTGTAAGGTAAGAAGTGTTTGCATAATTTACATATAGTAATACTGTAGTGAATATAAACTATAGATGAAGTATATAGGAGCATATTATCATGTATTGTATTTAATGTTATGATAAGTGTTTTTGTGTATTTGAGATTTGTAATTGTGTAGAGGTTTGCAAGATAACTGTGTGAAAGCAATGTATCATTTAAGTAACATGTTAAAAATATACTTTTAGCTATATATAATAACAAACTTACTTTATGAATTTCTAAAATTTTACATAAAAAGAATATTAAATTAATAAAAATAAGAAATGAGAGGTACATTTGTTCTGACGATGAAATCTGCTGGATGTTTTTTTGTATGTCTAGTCAGGCTTCGCAAAAAAGCCCCTGTATTTGTGCTTCATTTTTTAACTTATTTCCATGCATTTTTGTCTGCAACATAGTCATTGATCTTATAATAAACTTATATTAAGTCAATATTCATAAAACAATTATATAATAAAATAAAAGATAAAACAAAAGTGAATCTAAAAGTTTTACTCGGGCACTATGAACGCATTAGAACAATGTGTGCGAAACTAGAGGAATGTTAATTCCATGCATTTTTGTCATTGATGTAATCGCTTACAGTGTAATAGCCCTTTTCTAAAAGTCTGTCCTTAACATGTGTCTTAAATTTGTCAAAGGGCAAAGTTATAACATCGTTCGGGTATTTATTGTAAAATAAGACACTTTGTCCCATAAATGATCCATAAACTTTCTGAAGTCGAAATTTAGGAATTACAAGTTTATACTTATTTCTAGTATTTAGTTTGTGTATATCGCAATTTTTTTTGAAATGAGAATTGTTTTGACGCACGTAAACAATACAGTTATAAATAAATTGTGATGCAACTGTAAGAATATTTATTTCTTTAAACAACTCCTTAAGGGAGTCACGCGATCCTAGATTATATACGGACCTTACTGCTCTTTTCTGCAAAATGAAAATGGTTTCTATATCTGCTGCTTTACCCCAAAGTAGAATACCATAGGACATAACACTGTGAAAGTAACTAAAATAGACTAATCAAGCAGTTTCCACGTCTGTAAAATGCCTAATTTTTCTAACAACGTAAGCAGCTGAACTAAGTCTCCCCGCAAAAGTGCTAATATGAGGGTACCACTGTATTTTTGAATCTAAGGTAATACCTAAGAAAACTGTTGAATCAACAAGGTCCAACAGTTCACCATTCAATTTAATTTTATTTCTAATAATATTCTTTACGTTAGGTAGAGTAAAATTTATACATTTGGTTTTCTTCGCGTTTAATTGAAGATTATTAGTAGTAAACCAATTCAACACATCTGTTAGGGCACTGTTGATATCATCAAAACTATTTTTATTTCGATCAGTCTTAAATATCAAAGATGTGTCGTCAGCAAACAAAACAATATTGCAAAAGTTTTCCGCATATAATGGTAAATCATTAATATAAATTAAGAATAAAAATGGACCTAGTATTGACCCTTGTGGAACCCCTATTCGCACAGAAGATCCGGATGATATGGATCCATTCACGCTAACTTTTTGGATTCTGCAGCTGAGATATGATTGAATCAATTTCAAGGCATCCGAGTGCACTCCGTAGTGTTTTAGCTTTATTAAAAGGGTGTTGTATTCAACGCAATCAAAAGCCTTGGAGAGATCACAAAACACTCCAAAGCATTCTGCGATCCCTCCCAAGCCTCAAATATGTGTTTTAGCAGAGCTACACCTGCATCAGTAGTAGACCTTCCCTTAGTAAAACCATACTGTTCACTGTGAAAAAGGTGGTTTATAGCGAAGTGGGAGCCGAGTTGATCTAAAATAATTCGTCGGTTCTATAAATTGGTAATCCAAATCAAATGATTTAAATAACGAGATTAATCTTACACTAGTTGTGTGACTGTCTAATAAATTTACATTAAAATCCCCACAAATTACTATTTTCTTTTTAGATTTACAAATCTTCTTAATTACATCTTCCATAGTGGCTTCAAAGACACTAAAATTACCAGAAGGAGGTCGATATACACAAACAATTATAAATTTCTCTAACTCGACACATGACAGCTCAATAACGCGTTCAATAGAAAGGGAAACTACATCCTTTCGTTCCATAATCTTATGTTTACAGTAATTAACGAATATTAAGGATCCGCCGCGAATTGCATTTGTTCTAGTAAAAGAACTGGAAAGCTGAAAGTTTTTAATATTAAAAATTAACTAATAATCTTTAAGCCAGTGCTCAGTTATACATAAAATGTTTATATCTTCATGTAATAAAAAATTGGTTGCCTGTAAAGTCGGTATACGGGCGAAAGTTTTACGTGACAACGACTTTGAGTGGTAAAATAATTTTAATGTGAATATTCATTCGTATAGTAGGAAGAAGGATGAAATAATAGTAACAATTTAAAACATTTATTTAAACAAAGAATTATATTTAAAACATAGTTGAGTGGGAGAGAGACGCAAGGCATTCGGCGGGCCTCTCTCTCGTTCGGTGACTCATCGTAACGTTACCGAGCGTTACACTTTTTCATAAGTGACTCCCAGCCGCAACCTAATTTAAGACGTTGTCACGTCAAAAAGTTAAATTTCTAACTCTTTGCCGGCCAGGCCCTGCATGTTTTGATGAACTATTTTAATTTGGATAGGGCTGGCTTTTGTCTTACCTCTTAGTTTAAACTAGAGGTTGTGCAAGACTTATCAACTAAATTTACATTAGTAGAAATACTAACAGTGCGATAATTTTGTGTCGACATTGTTATACTACTTATAACTGTGTCTTTTAAATTATATGCTAGCAATGATGCTATCTGTAACCTGTCTTTGTATATTAAATACATAGAATCAGTAGTCAACTTAAAACTAGATATAAAAGCCATTGCCAAAAATTGGTGCCTTTTATTTTTGAAGCGGCGGTCGATGAATGTTATAAAAACTAAAGTAAATAATTATTCTAAACAAAAAAATGTATGACATCACATAGTGTATCATCAGTCCGAACCGAGTTTTATGACTTTAAGTCAAAAATAATTACATCATATTTTCTACCTTTTCAGATATATAGATTTGTTTTTATACCTTTAGTTTGTATTAAAACTGACATTCGGCGCGCACTTCGCTGGCTCCCTGCGTTGTGATTGGCCCAGGAGCGCTTACCGCGTGACCTGCCGGGCCAATCACAATGAGTTTTCAGGAATTTTTTACCTGCACGATGCGTCGGAGTCGACCCTTGCGATATCTATTGTTTAATTGTCACTCACTATTCTACCTTTGTGGCGTACGTGTGTTTCTTAGTTTTTCTGTGTTTCTGAGAGTGTGATATTACGACCTTGGCTTTCGTAATCTGGACTCTGCTGAAGCATTTACATTGACCCGAGCTTGTGTTAAAGGACTTTTGATTTGCTGTTTTGTGATTGGACTGTGTTGATTGTGATGTTTTAACATGGCTGACTTAGGCACATGTGTATCTTGCCAACGAACACTGAATCGTAGCAATAATCGCCAACGAGAATCGATGCCTTTGACTGGAAACCTAGTGCAAGATCGTCCATATTTGATACTATATCTTCTTGAAGTTAGAAACATAACAGAGGTATGTTATTTATTTAGTTTTTTTAATCTAGGCTGTAAAGTATAGCCCAAAACCTTTGTATCTGTAGATTTTTTGACATGTCTGTTATTATGAATTAAGGTTTTAGACTTATACGCTCTGCTACCCGTGCGACGCCGGGAGCACGTAGCTACTTTGATATAATAATATGTATGTATTGTAATACAAGTTTTCTTTTCTTTTTTTGTCTAGTTTGGTGGTAATGACCGAATCTGCAGACCTTGCGTACAACGTGCTGCTCGTTATAACTCCACTCAGAATATCCCCCAAGATAATATTGTACCTGTGGAACCTGTAATCCAAATGCCAGAACAGCCAGCGCCCAGAGCGCAAAGGGGCTTCGTTTTTGAAGGATTTACACGAGCACCAATAAATACGAGGCAGTGTATATTTGCAATGTGTGATAATCGAAACTTGCATAGAATTGATAGAAGATTAAGGACCACAATTCTTCAAGATAAGAAGTTTTATATACCTCTTGGAGCTCGTGTGTGCGAAGAACATTATACTGACACTGCTTGGCATGACATCGAACAAAGTACTCGTCATGTTTACAACAGATTTTCTTCAAAACAGTTGATGGATATGGTACGACTATTGCATTCACATAGTCCATTTCTGAATTTCGAACGCCTTGCTTCGATCAGCGATAGTGTATTCCAATACTACATTGGCTTTTCTAAAAGTCAATTTCGTGAGATTCTACAATCTACACCTTCCATATCTCGAAACCACACCAGAAAACCAGCAACTGCGTTGGCAACTGTTTTAATGAAACTGCACACTGGGGAATCAAATCAAAGACTTTCAGTGCTTTTAAAAATGTCGCGACCCGTCTTGGAAAGAACCATGTCATCGGTTAGAAAATCCTTGTGTCAAGAATTTGTGCCAAGACATTTGGGGTACGATCACATATCTCGGGGAGAAGTAATATCCAGGTGCCTTGCGATACCAAACGCTTTATTTGGTAACAATCAAGAGAGAGCAATCACAATCCACGATGGAACATACATGTATTTGCAGAGGAGTTCTAATTACTTTTTTCAAAGAAAATCGTACAGCCTGCACAAATGGCGAAACTTATATAAGCCATATCTGATTGTTTGCCCCGATGGCCATATTTTGGATATATATGGACCATATGATGCTACAACATCGGACTCAGTGATTCTGAATAATATAAGTGACAGCAGAACGGACCCATTTCACTGGTTTTTTAATCAAAATGACGTTTTGATTTTGGATCGAGGCTTCAGGGACTCAAAAGAGTTATTAGAAACATATGGCTACATCGTGAAAATGCCTGTCACAAAAACAAATAATACTGCACAGCTTTCGACCCAACAAGCAAATGAGTCACGAAAGGTTACAATGTGTCGCTGGGTCGTCGAAACCATCAATGGTCGTTTGAAAAATCAATTTAAACAACTGAGACATACAAATAATAATAGAGCAATGACCCATCTTTTTGACGAAATAAGAATTGCTGGTGCCTTACTCAATGTCTTTGGTCAACCTCTGACAGATCACAGACTGGTCAATGAAATCCTAAATGAAATAGTTCGAAGATCACATTTAGAAAATCATCTCGGCAATTATATAATAGCGAAGAATATGAATGCTCGCCGAGCCCTTTTTAATGCGATTACTGCTGAAAACCCAGGGCTTAACGGTTTCCCAGTATTAACCAAAGATGAACTAATTATATTTGCCCTGGGAACATACCAGCTAAAGCAGGCAAGAAGCTACTATGGCGAGCACATAAAACGCCACGGACAATACGTTATTGAAGTATGCAGAGAGATGGGCATTGAAGATATTCAAGAACATCAGATTGAAGCTACTCGACCTGTATTATTAAGAGGGAGGATACAGTCAAGACATAGGCAAGCTCGAACTTACTACGTGTACATTTTATATGAAGGTTATGCAGATGGAGAGATAGCACGAGGAATACAAGCAATAAAGGGCCACTACTGCAGCTGCATAGTAGGAAAAAGATCACTCGGTTCCTGCTCACATGTAATGGCCGTTATTTGGTATTTAGGATGGGGTAGACATCAAAATGATTTGAGACCTCCTGCGCTCTTTTTAGATAATATTATAGTCAGACATGATGTCGAAAATGAAGCTTACGATGAGCCCAGCGATATCGAAGAGTAATGATTCCTACCCATCCCATCATTACGCCGGGCCTCACTCAGTGGACCAGACCCCTGCGGTGGGCAACACCACGCAGCAAAGGTATTTTTAAGAGACCATACATCGCTTTATATCGAGTAGGAAAGGTATAGCTGCAGCCCGTAAAACTGCGATGACTGTTTTTTTTGTTGACTCATCAATGAGTAGATTTTTTCCCTTGATTGTTCTGGTTCTGACATTACATTTATAATATATATAATATGATGTATATAACAATAAATCAATGAGTGTAGTAAATTGTTTTCGTTCGTAACTACTGTCTTTCAATTAATTATACCTAAATGATAATAGAAAATCTATGAACTATTATCAAATAAAATCTATAACTATACATACAGATACTGAAACTATAGATGTAAAGAAAAATATTTTTTTTTAATCGTGAGTTAAGTATGTAACATTACAATAATCATCTAATATAATTATTTTTGTGACAGCTTATCAGAATATATGAGTTTAGAATATAATTAATAAAAAATATTTTTTTTTAATCTTCAATCTGATATAACTGCGTCCCGACTGAGTTTACAGGTATCATTCTTTAGTGTTTATTGCTTGTTGTATTTTTTTGTACAAACATACAAAATTTGGTTGACCGCCGCCCAAAAAAAAAAAAAGCACCATTCATCCATACAAACTGGTCATTAACCTTTATTTGTATCAAAAAATACAATACTGTCACTGTGACGATAAGTGGAGTTATACAATAGTAAGTTCAAATCAAAGATCTGTTTGTATTGTTTCCACGATAAGTTACAGGCCTAGGGAAAGGCACAAACTATTATTTTACAATGAGTTTTAGATTGTATGTCAATTAAACTCTCTATGCTTTATAAAAGGTCACGCTTTTTTATTGTGAGACTATCACCACACAGTATTACAGCATTTGTTGAATGATTTAACTCCTGCTTGCTTAATGTACTTACTAAATTAGTGAATGTTTGGCCTGGATTGCAAAAGTTTATAAGCTCGTGGCTGAGTTTAGATTTAAGCTGCGGACCCAGGCCCTGACCTATCTTGTCAGAAAAGATAAGAGTTTTTATAGACATTCCTTTAACAGAAGAATCTTTGTCTAAAGGCAAGTAGCGTTTTACTAACTTTGTATCACTCGATATATTATTATTAGCAAATGTAGCACAGGGTACCACTGGGAAACCATTTATGACACTCTTTATGGGTGTTACGGATGGCAACAAATCTACTTGACCAACTAGTTGATTGTTCAAAAGAGAGTCATATCGTTCTGCATTGTACTTGCACAGATCTACTAACTCTGTGGCAGACTTAATGTGTTCTTCAATTTCTTTTTGCGAGGACAAGTATTTTTTATTTAAAGTATCAAGAGACTCATGCAATCTCTGTATGTCAGATTGTAGTTGTTTGGTATCTCGTTCATACACCTGTCTACTTTCTTTTAGTTTCGAATCGTAAATGTCTAGAGAGTCCATCAAACTTATGCGTTCTTTCCTAAGCGCAATATTTTTATAAAAACAATTATTCTTTTTAATAAGCTTTTCTGTTTTCCTAATATACCTATTAATTTTTACATATTTCTTAATGTTGTTAGTACCCAAGTAATTACATTTTATTTTTCTATCATTGGTAAGTACTACTCGTTGCTTTGGTGAAACATATGATAAACCGGTGTTTGGGAACTGTTGATGCTCTGCAGAAACAGCCGAAAATCCGCCAGGTGATGCCATCAGTTTGTCAAAAAGGTTTAGGGTGACTTCCGCTTGATTATATTGGGTTTGTTCATCCTGCTGAGATATGCGTTTGTGCGCCCTCGCCAACTCTTGCTCCAACTCAGTGATGCGATTTAGGGCCCTCTCATAGGTGGTGTTGCAATCATCAAATGATTCAATAGTGCGTTGCAGCTGGTCTTGTTGATGAAGCACCTCGGAGTGTTCATTGTGCAGTGTAGCAAGCTCGGTTTTCAATGGTGTGTTCTTCCCTATGATGATTTTTATTTCTTCCTCACTTTCATCTCTTTCCCGGAGTAGTTGGTTGCAGGTATCCTTGAATAGTTTAAGTTCATGGAGAACTTGCCGAAGTTTTGCCTCTGTGTTTTGTGCTACCGTCTTGCGGGTCATCACATTGAGTTTTTTGTTTACACCTGAAATATTTAAGCAAATATAAGAATACTGTTATTGTTATTTTGTTTATTTCTTACCTACGGTAAAAGAGTCAATAAGTTTAGTTGAAAACAGATTAATTGATTTATTGACTAATACAACTTTGTTGAACAAAGAATCTATGTAGCTAGTTTAGAGTTAAATCAGTTAACTTATCTAAAAACGCTAAACATATAAATGTTAAAAACACTTTACAAATTTTTTATCTTTGTTGTAAGTACTTATCAAAACTTTATGTAGGAAAAAAAAGACTTGTATTCTAGATCATTTAAGCTAAGCAACAATATTTGTTTAAAATGTATTCTATCCAAAATTAAATTCAAGAACTAATAATAAGAAATTTACACATTTCAAATTTGTAATACCTATTCATACTTGTAACAAGGAGACTTTTAATATTTTAAAATATTAAACAGCTGTAACTATATGAAAACTAAAATAAGAGATACAACAATCATAAAGAAAGATTTGCTGTTATGATGTGGGTAGGTCACTTGTATAAAAATATTTACCTGTTAAAAAAACACTTTTAAAAGTTTCTAATATAATTGTGAAAATAATCAACTTTTAAATGTGCAGTCAAGTTCTGATTATAAAGTGTTGTAGTGTGTGAAGGTCTGTAGCAAGACAATGTCACCATCAACTTCACTTCCACTATATAGTCAAGTCAAGAGAGGTTTACCAAGCCAAATCGTAATTGAGGAGTGACGATACTCACTATTATGTGAGATTTGTAAAGTTGATAGATGTATTAATGTGAGGAACCAATCAATATGTAGTGGAAGTAACTTTCACAATGATAATTTAATTGAAGGTACATAAGTAGTGTTAGGTTATTTAAGGTCAATGATTTTACTAGTTAAATTATGTACTTAGGGAAAAATTATAAAAACAATACTCCCCGGGATTTAGATGCAGATCTTCAGCTCAGCAGCTCTTCATTTATTATACTTTTCTTCAAATAAATTATTTATTTTTGCCGGCCGTTGACAGCCGGTATAGTCGAAAATTTCAATATGACGAAATTCAAACATTATTGCATAGACACTGATGCAAATACTCGTACTTATATTTTAACTAAATAACTATACTTTAAACACAATTTTATAGTTATTTAACAATGATTAATTAATTTTATTTATTTTTATAGTAGAAGCTAAGTTTTGACAACTAATAGGGGCAAGTGTTGCCAACCCTAAATTCTTTTAATTCTTTTAATTATATTGTTTACAAGTGGCCAGTTCTAAACACTTTCAGTGTCACCCTCGTAGTATATATAACGTGGGAATGCAGCCCAAATCACGCGGGAGTGCTGCACACACTACAAGCCAACCGCGGCATCCAAAAGTTCGAACGCGTCTTTTAAAATGGCGGCACTTCACTAGAAAACGACAAACGACCGCGGAGTCTAAATGCGCCAGCGCGACTTCTCACTAGTCACTGCCTGACGTGACGGCTCAAGGGACTAACTGGAAACACACGGGAGCGCTAAGCGCTTACAAAAAATACTACCGCCCAGTTAGCCTTAAAACACACGCGCGCCTCTTCAAAGCTCGATCGCGACTGCGTAGGCGCTGCTATGCGCCTTTCAAGCCGGGGGGGACCAAGGTCACCGTCGGTTGCTGACACAGCCGATGGTTCCGCACAGAGAGCTATAGACACTATTGATATTCCTATTACTTGTAATAACAGTACTAAAGTTATAAATTTTTTGATTATTTCTTGTCATTTTGGGATTTGATATTTGGTTAAAATTTGATGTTGCTAAAGAACTTTGGAAGAATATTACTTTCATTGAAGATAAAAATGGTAAACTTGGAACTTGTACACTTATGGCTGCCGCTGAGCTTGCACCTTCCGAAAATAAATTATTGGTTGAAACTATTAAACTTTTTGAAGATATCTCGTATGAAAGGATAGGTTTAGGTCATACATATTTAGTTGACATAAAATTAACGTCGTTGGTGAACCTTTTAAGCAAAAGTGTTGGTCTTTGAGCCCCGCTATACAAAAAATTGTAATGATAAAGTTGATGCTTTACTTGGAGATGGAATAATCCAACCTCCAAAATCTCCTTGGTGTTCTTCTCTTGTTATTGTAAAGAAAAAAAGATGGTAATCCGAGACTCTGTTTAGATTCTCGTCGTTTAAATTCTATAACTGTTAAAGATTCATATCCTTTGCCTTATTTTGTGGTGCTCGTTATATTAATGCTTTTGATCTTTCTAAAGCTTTTTACAAATTTCATTAGAGGAATCTTCTCGTGAAAAGACTGCTTTTGCCGTTCCGGTTGCCGATGGTATTACTAATGCACCAGCTGAGCTTCAAAGATTAGTAGATAGGATGTTTGGACCTGAATTCGATGGTAAATTATTCCGATATCTTGATGATTTAATTTTGATAAATTTTGAGTTTTCTGAGCATATTGAGGACCTGCGTAGAGTACATAAAATTTTAAAAGATGCCGGTTAACCGTCAATTTGAAAAAGTGTGAATTTTGTAAGGAAAGACTCCGTTATCTTGGTTATGTAGTTGATAGAGATGGTTTGCACATTCCCCGTTCTGTAACTGTAAAACAATTAAGAAGCTTTCTTGGGCTATGTTCTTATAATAGAGGATTTATTTTTAAATTTGCTGATATAGCTTCCCCTCTTACTAAACTTACTGCTGGTTCTAGAAATTCTAGGAAACCTTTAATTTAGAATGACGAAGCTGAAACTGCTTTCGAAAACCTTAAAGAAGTATTATTTTCTTCACCAGTTTTGCAACATCCAAATTTTGAGAAACCATTATTTTTACATTGTGATGCTAGTTCTTTTGGTATTGGTAGTGTATTGTGTCAGGAGGATGATGAAGGAGAACAACATCCATTTGCTTTCTATTCTAGGATCTTTAAATAAATGTAAACGTAATTATAGTACAACCGAGTGCGGATTGCTTGCTGTTTTAGATTCAATAGAACGTTTTAGACCTTATCTTGAAGGTATCGAATTCACACGGACCATTCTTGTCTGAAATGGCTATTGAGTTTAAGTAATCTTACTGGTAGATTAGCTGGATGGGCTACCAGATTTTCTCAATTTACATTTAATATTGTTCATAAAAAAGGTATTTTGCATCAGGTTCCAGATGCGCTGTCTTATGTAGAAATTGCTGCTGTTCTTTCGTCCCCTGCGGATAATATTGTATTACCTGAGGATAATATAGATAATCCCTGGTATAAAAGAATCTTTGTTAATTGTCAAAAATTTCCTACTTATTTTATAAACTTTAGAATTGATAATAATACCTTATATAGATATTGCAAAAGCAAATTTGGTTATAGTAATCGTTTAGATTGGAAAATTGTTATTCCAAAAGAAAATATTATAGATACTATTCGTTCTAATCATGATGATGTTAATTCTGGTCATCTTGGAGTTCATAAAACCTTAAAAAAGCTTTAAACAACATTATTTTTGGAATGGGATGTTTAAAGACGTTCATTTGTACATTGATCTTGTGATGTTTGCACAGTTTACAAACATAGTACTTCTCCACCCTTTGGCCATATGATAAACCCTTAAAAAGTAGTTTTTCCCATGGTTATGCTTTCGGTTGATATAATAGGAATTTTACCTAAAGTTATTTTGGTCATAGATATACAGGGCGTCCCACGGACATGCCACATGGAGGGAAAGTACCTTGAATATTGTAGATGGAACGTTTTACTGCAAGAAGACATTATTTAAATTTTAAAAACAATTTAAACTGCATTCATAGATAATTAAATAAGTACATGGTTGAACCGGGAATCGAACTCGTTACATGAGAAAAAAAATAAACCTGTAGCTTTATCATACCGATCGAACGGCTTTACCATAAGGATTATTTTTTGCTAAATAACATATCATGTTTTGTTAAAGATGATCAGAGGACATGGTCTAAGTAGTTGCCTAATGTTCAGTTAGCTTTGAATAGCAGTGTTAATCTTGCTACTGACTTTACTCCTAACTTTCTCATGTTTGGTAGAGAGTTAATTGTTGATGCCTCGTTGCATAGATTTAGTAATTCGTTATCAAATGAATTACGACGTGTTCGCGTTGTTTTGCGGTCTTAAGATCGTAGTCGATCACGAGACCTCTTGATTCGGTGACCGGTGTTGTAAAACCGATATTAATTTACAGTGCTTGCGATGGTCCAGAGGAATGTATTATTAGACTCGGTGACCTTAGTGTCCAACCGATTTCTTATAGTTTGAAGGAAGGAGAGTTTTAGACTCGGTGACCATAGTGTCCAATTATTTCTCGTAGTTTGACGCGAACGGACAAGCTACTAACAGTTAAAAATTTAGTCTAGGTATACAAATTACTTTTACTTAAATTAATGAAATAGATCGATAATATTGTTAACTAGTAGGGTAATAATAGGTAATCCAATCGCTCTTCTCTTTCAAATGATCAAAGGGAAATTGCTACACATTTCACTAAGGCGTTTTGATTGCTTTCAATTGTATGGAAAAATGAAGTTACTTTTATTAAAAATTCTGCGTGATAAGCAGAATGATTTTTAGTAAATTAGAAAGAAAGTATGTAAGTGGTATTACGTAATTTATTATGATTTGATGTAACGGGTTATTTTATACTTTGATAGCGAGATAGATATTTCCAAGTGCCTTTCATAGATAGAACACATTCCTGTTTAAACGACAGTGAGCATTGCTATTTTTTCTCTCTAGGAGTTTAATGCAATGTTTAGGCTTTGTACTAGGAGTATGAAAAATAAAGATGTTTATTTAAAATCATGCATAAATTGACGACCATGGAGTCCGCCAATTGTAAACACTTTTTTTTTGCCACAAGTTTGAATAAATTATTAATTTGCCTCTCCACCGGCACGGTAGCAACAATTTATGTCGTTTTCATTTTTGTGTACCGTCAGTTGTCAGTAAAATGGGATTTGGTTGTAGTGCGCTTCCACCTGGCATAGAGTACAATACTACAATCATCAGATGAGATTAATGAAAGCCAAGTGCTTACCCGTTACGAAATAAAAAGAGTCTTTTAAATTGAATAGGTACCTACCATAAAGTAAAGACAGTACTTAATTTGCTAATGAAATGAAAAAATTTTCATTTCATTTCATTTTTCCTGTAGGTACATTTGAAAGCTCTTATGGCCTTAATCTCAACCTGATGGTAAGTGACGATGAGGAATAAGACGATAACGCGCTTTGGATCTCTGAAGGAGCTAAGTATTTATTCATTCAAAAACGAGGAAGCGCTTGGCCTTCATCTCACCTGGAGGGTGATAAATGACGAAAAGGCGGAAGCGCACTTCACCTGGATCCCTCAACCACTAAGAAGCTGGCTATCTTATCTCTTACTGATGGAACACATTGCGCCAGACTTTAGGTAAGATGGTAGTAGCTTGCCAGGCGGACTTAGCGCTAACCACTAGACAGCAAAGGCTTCTTCTTAGTCCGTTTGGAAGCTCTCTACCACCATTTTAACTAAGTCTGGTGTCATAACAATAACGTCGTTTTCATTGTTGTGTTTCGTTAGTTAGAGGTGAGACAGTCAGTTTATCCCACTGCTAAAATAAAAATAAGGGACTTCCGAAATTACAATCAGAATATGGAGTTCTTGGAGTATCTAATTTGAAGTTCTGATTGTAATGATAAACTAAAAGAATGAAGCTCAACCTAGTCCTATGAATGACTAGCCAGCCCCCAGCCGTCTAGCGCGCGCGCTGCTTTTGAAAGGGTGTGCGGGGGGCGCGCCTCCGCGTCCCCTCCCCCTACCCCCCGTCCTCCGCCGGCGCGGCGGGCGGCATAAGTCAAAGGAGTACCTACTAGTAGTGCTAGTAGGCCAGCTTTTAAATTCTTACAGTTCGGTTTCTTCTGTGATCGAAAGAGCATAGTTTGATAACTTGACCGATTCTTTCGTCTATTTTATCTCTTCTCTTCGCGTTGTGGTTCGTGGTTGTGTAGTTTGGGTGTGTGTGTGTTTGCGTATTTTCTGTGAAAGATGCCTTTTCATGCATTTAGTGTTCGCGAATACGTTAATATGGTGCTGTGTTACGGCATGGACCATGGAAATGCCTCCGAGGCACTAAGACTTTACGGTATTGACCACCCAACCGCAGTTCAGCCTCGCGACCCGCGAGTTTTTACTCGGGCTGTACAGCGCTTGCTGGACAATCAGCCGATAATGCCGGTTTCAGAGGAAGGTGGCAGGCCAATACGTTAAGCGACAGAACAAGCAATTTTGAACGTGGTGCGCGAAAACCCACGCCTTGGAACGCGAACGGCAGCAAAAGTTTTGAGGAGACGCCATGGCCATCGCGCACGACATGTAGTATCGTATAACACGGTGCACAAAGTGCTCACGAGAGACAGGCAACGACCCTATAAAATTAACAGGGTTCATGCGATTGTGCCAGGAGACAGGCAACGTCGAATGGCTTATTGTGCGTGGTCCCTAAGCCAGAGCCGTCGGTTTGTGGAAAACATTATTTTTACCGACGAGTGCACGTTCACCAATAACGGAATGTAGAACCGCTGAAACGCCCATTATTGGTGCTCGCAAAACCCACACCAAATGCAAGAGACTGGATTTCAGACACGCTGGAAACACAATGTTTGGGCAGGTATAGAATGGACGGTTCTGCGTATCTAGAATTGATAAACAATTATTTAGCGAATACTCTCGACGATATGCCACTGGCACAGCTGCAAGTAACTTGGTTCCAGCATGATGGCGCACCCCCACATATCGTAAAGCCGGTCCGCGAGCGGCTTACGGAGCTATTCGGCGACCATTGGATTGGGCGGTATGGGCCTCATGAATGGCCTCCACGATCGCCGGATTTAACCCCCCTGGGTTTATTTGGGGGGCCACGTCAAAGACAGGGTTTTTGACCGCCCTTGCCAAACAGCTGATGAGATGCATCAAAAAATTGTCGCCGTTTTCGAAGAGCTTAAGCAGCGTTCTCTACGAGAAGGAATCCTGGAGTTAGTCCACCAGGAAAATCTGGAACGGGCGCGCTTATGCCTACACGTGGGAGGTCGGCAGTTTGAGCCGCAGCTCGTCAGTGTCGAAAGGTCCCTTGATGACATCGATGGAGAGTAGGTAAGTAGGTAGACTAGCCTAGACTACAAACAATCATGAAGCGAAAACAATGAGTTCATGAATAAACGATATGACCGCGCAAGGTGCGTGGTATGGTACAGACATGGCGCGCGCTTTTTTATCCCACTCATACGCCTATTGACTTATCTCTCGTCCCGTAACACACACACATGCACACTTTGTTGCGTGCGTTTCATTGCGTTTCGTCCACTAGGATCCCCTAACCCAATCCCCCAGGAGATCCCCGTGAAGTCATCTGTTCATCAGAATCCCCTTAAACAAAAATAAGTATAAAAAGATGCTATCACACGGAGTCCGAATTATATTAAAAATACGTAGGTTTTTGATCTATAACTTTATTTTAACAGGCTAGTGCAACTAAATGCAATCTTTTTGTTTATCAAATCACGTTATCAATAATAATGTCAATCCAATGACATGCATATTCTGTATTTTTTAATTGCGTTGTTTATTTCACCATAATAATTTTGAAAATATTTAATGATAATGAAAGATAAGGAAAATTCCATCCGTATAATAAAAAAGCATGGAGAAGTGATGCTTCATGATGGACGTAAATACCACAAAAATAAAAGTTATAAAAATGGTAATGTTTTATGGCGCTGTACCAATTGGCGAAAGTTAAAATGCGGTGGTTATGCGACTGTCGATGTAAGTAACTTTTTCAGAGCTTTTTCACTACCTAGTAATATTTAACATGATCCATGAATGTTCGTATAGTGCGCCGCGCTTGTATGTCTATGTGAACCTTGTCAAGTTTTTGTTTACTTTTTCAGGGAATTTCTGTTGTGAGGGCTATTTCGCACACATTGCCATGCGTCAAGAATGTTGTTCAAAATGAAATTGATTTGACAGTACATAAATGTAAAGACAAAATAACAAAATTGGATTCTCGACCAATTAGAGAAATATACGACAAATGTTTATATAGATTTGGTGGCAGAGGTACCATCACTAAAATCTTTAAAAAGTGCGTTATACAAAGTTAGAAATGAAAGCGCAGATGTACAAAAAATGTGCTGTAGTAAAGTAAATGAAGTTGAAATACCTAAATCACATTTAGATTTCGTTATGAGCGATTATCTAAATGTACACGAAACGGAAAAACCGTCGCCTCGTATTATAATTTTTTGTATAAACGAAAACAAAAAAAATATCCACAATAAAACATATATTTTGTGATGGAACTTTCCAGTGTTGCGCTCCACCCTTTGAGCAATTGTATGTTATGCACGGAGCTGTTGGCAGCTCTCAAAGTTCAACGAATGTTGTGCCTTTATTTTACGCATTGTTGAGTGATAGAAAAACGGAGACATACAATTTATTTTACACAAAAATAAATAATTTTAACCCAAAAAAAATATAATTGATATGGAACAAGCGGCTGTTAATGCTATCAAGATGAATTTCCCTGATTCAAGCGGAATATTCGTAAATAGGAGAAAGCTCTAAATTTACTTAAAAACAAATATACGAGGAGAGTTGTTATGTGGTGCACTGCCCTTATTACCTACGGATTATATTACTGAAGGGTGGAACTATATTAAAAAAAACGTATAAAGTATGAGTGAAGATTATCCACATATGTTAAAGTTAGAAAGGTTTATGAAATACTGGCTCAAAAATGACGATGTTAGAAAAATGTGGTCTGTTTTCAGCAAAAGACATCGGACTAATAACTGCAGCGAAAGTTGGAACTCGGGTTTAATCAAAATGATTGGTCGAAAACGCCCCAACATTGTACAGTTACTGAACGAATTAAAAACAGATGCTGAACAAAAGCGAAGGCAACCGAAAAAAGCTCGCAAAACGGATCAAATCGCAACTGATAAGTTTATACAGGAAACACAGTTAGAATGATTAAATAATGATATAACAGTAGGTCATTTCATAGAAAATGTAAAATAAGATAAATTATCTTATCTAAAATTAGTCTCCTATTTTTTTTTAATGACAATAAAAATACTCAGTGTGACATTGACTTTATGTACTTTTATTTAAAGGGGATTCTGATGAACATATGAGTTTGCGGGGATCCCCTGGGGGATCGGGTTAGGGATCCTAGTCGACGAACCCTTTCATATTGCGTGTCTTAGAAACCACCCGTTTTTTATATACCCTGTTAAGATGCTGCTTAAATATCACCATTAAATGTGGTAAAGTTTTTTTCATATTTTTTTTTAACTTAAGTGTAATGTACATTTTGTACAACCCTATTTTGTTATTGATTGACAAACGCAAGCGCAGTGCCGGATGTGACCTTTGACACGTGGCACGCTTGTACCCCGCCGCACGCCGCCTCTACCGCCCCTCGCCACGTCTTCAGGGCTGTAACCTGAAGAGTTTAAACAAAAACTTGAGCTCCCTTCTGCCTAAAAAATATAAATTCCTCAGCTATTTATTACTTGTGAAAAAATCAGTTATTTTATTGCTTATTTTTTTTACATGTAATATTGTATACTTTATCTCATTATGTTTTCAGTTCAACCTGTAGAACCTGTTAAAGAAATAGACATAACGCCTACCTTAATGAATTTGGATGATGCTCAACCTTCAACTTCAGGACAGTGTGTCTTTAGGTAAGTTCCTTAGCTTTTTTTTAAATGCCTATACTTTTGTACTACCTTTATCAAAAATTAGCATTACAGCCCAACACATACAGTTCATAATAGTTTTAAAACATGTAATTTAAATATTTGTTTTTTTTCTTTCTGAAAATATTATACAACCTGTTCGTGAAATAAATACTTCGACCACAACAGATATTGCACTATTGATACAAACCCGTACATGTAAGTATACCTATTTTAAAATTATCAAAAAAAACATTAATGGACATTAAAAGTAATAAATTTAATTGACAATGAAGACTATCTGTGAAGAAGCTGCAAGCGAAAATGTATACTAGCCCCGCAAGTTGATATTGCGATTGGCGGCCATCTTGATGACGTAGTCGACGTGCACCGTCAGTACCGTTCGCAAGGTCAGCCCACGCTTACGTGCTTACGCGCATCGAGTACTTGTTACCTATAGCTTTTTGTTTTTGTTATCCTGTTTTATTGTATAGTTTTGTTTAGTTTTGTTACCTGTTACCCGTTAAAATGAGTAAGAAATTAATTAACAGTCGTGCTCGTGAAATGATAATTAAAGTGGAAAATTATTTTATAAAAGAGAAAGAGGACTCTAAGTTAGTTATCCAAAATATAAACCGTGCCTTAAAAAGTGCTTCGGACACTACTGAGGACATTTTAATGTCGAAGCAACTAGTAATAGACATTTTGAATATTTTGCAAAATTCTAGCAAAGTCACGGAACGGGTGGCTTGTGCCACAGGCGTTGCAAAAAATACTGTGACGAAATTATGACGAGAGCATGAGTCAGCAACAGCAAGTGGCAGCAAAATGAGAACTCCTATCAAAGCAAAAAGGCAAAGGAAGGAATATTTCGACGGATTTTCACTAACATCATTAAGAAATATCATTTATTCAATGTATACGGTAAGAAAAGAAATTCCTACAATGCGCAAAATTTTGGCGGCTGCAAAAGTAGACCTTAATTACACTGGTAGTGAAAATACATTAAGAAAAATTATTAAAAGTGATTTAGGCTACGAATTTAAACGATGTTACCAAAAAAGACTGGCTCTAATTGAAAGACCCCAAATACAACCGTGGAGGGCTAAATATTTACGCCGTATGAAACAAAATGACTCGCTTGGTGCTAACAAAAGACACGTTATTTATCTCGACGAAACGTGGATACACGCGCACTACACAGTAAAAAAATGTTGGCAAACAGCAACCGATGTAGGAGTGAGACGGAACGACAGCCCTGGCCGCCGATGGATAATAGTTCACGCGAGAAGCGAAACTGGCTTTGTTGACAATGCCCTTTTAATTGGTGCAAATATAAACAATAACTACTATTGTTCCTAAATTCCAGGTAAGCCATTATTGGAGCACAACTATTTCAAGGCGGAATTGAAAAAAAGTGCAGACTCGTTCAAAACATGGTAAGACCCTGAGTCGTTTTTCAATCTAAGAAGAACTGGTATCTGAATCATATAGCGCCAGACTAAAAAGATTACTTGAAAAACTCAGTAAAACAAGCCATATCACGTAGCTCAGTTGGTTATGGCTCTGGCATAGATTTTAAGACGTTTGTGTCCAACCCGAGATAGTTAGTGAAATAGTTTAAACTTTCAAGGATTAATATAGCAATAAGAGCTATAAAAATTCATTTGTTTGTTTTTGTTTGGATAGTTCTTTATGCGATCCTATACTAAGCTGCAATGAAGGATGTTAAGGGAAGGCCGACTAAGGTTTCTAAAAACACGTAACAGCTTGCTTAACATTAAATAAACTACAAAATAAAAATTCTTATCCAGTGCCAGCAAACAAGACACCATCGCTAGTTTTGAAGAAATATATAGCATATCAAAGACAAATTAAGAATTTGAAAACGCAACTTCAGCGATCGCGTCAACAAGTAAAAAGTTTTAAGACAAGACTGGTGAATGCCGAAAAAATTAATAATACCTCGCCATTTCAAAGAATAACGAAAAGAATGACCACTGAAGCAAACATTTTTACGTAAATGCAATTTAGCCAAACTCACAAAGCACCTTCTGGTCGCCGCTTCAGCATGGAAGACAAAATTCTTTCTCTTTACTTATATAAGAAAAGTCCACAGTGCTACAGTTTGTTAGCCAAATTTTTACACTGCCTTCAGCAAAGACACTGAAGTCGCTTTTAGCTGAAATAAAAATACAAACTGGCTGTATTGACATTATATTGGAACTTTAGCTCACAAGCCGCAGGAAAAGGTCGACCTCCTGGCCAAACTCTTTGCGGCTAACTCCCGGATCGATGACTGTGATGCACAGCCACCCTCAATTCCTCACTGTGGCCACACAATGTCTGATATTAAAATCAGGCAGTGTGATGTCCGTGCGGAAATGCAGTCAATCGATGTCCGGAAAGCTAACGGTCCTGATGGCATCCCAGCAATAGTCCTGAAAATGTGTGCAGCGGAGTTGTCCCCTGTGTCCCCTTCTCTCCAAGCTCCCGGCATACGGTTTGCACGCTCAGTTCTGTACCTGGATTGCTAGCTTCCTGCATGAGCGTAGAATCCGTGTCCTTTCGGATGGATGCGCTTCGCGGTTCATGTCAGTGAACGCTGGTGTTCCTCAAGGCTCCGTTCTATCCCCCACGCTGTTCCTTCTGCATATCAATGACATGTTTCCTCTTGGAAACATTAATTGCTATGCAGATGATAGCACAGTGCATGGGGGATATAACGGTCACCCAACGGCTGGGCGGGTAGACACCGAAATGAAGCGAGCAAATCTTGTCATTGAGCTCGATCGGGTGTTGGACCTCATTTCTAAATGGGGCTCCGATAATCTGGTGGAGTTCAATGCCAAGAAAACACAGGTGTGCGCGTTCACAGCGAAAAAGTCGCCATTCCTTCCCCTTCCCTCTCTTCAGGGTACATCTCTAGGCCTGCAGAGCAGTATTAACATGCTCGGTATGGATATCCGCTGCGATCTGAACCAAAAGGACTACATCGAAACCGTGATTAAAAATGCCTCACGTAAACTCGGTGTCCTGAACAAGGTGCGGCGATTCTTCACGCCTGATCAGTTGTGTGTATTATACAAGACTTAGGTGCGGTCTTGCGTGGAGTATTGCTCTCACCTTTGGGACGGCTCCGCAAAGTACCTTCTCGATGCCTTGGACAGATTGCAGCGCCGCGCTGTGCGAATTATCGGCAATGCGGAAGTCACTAAAACTCTCGAGCCTTTGCAATTGCGTAGACATATTGCGTCACTCAGCGTCTTTTACCGTTTATACCATGGCGAGTGCTCTGAAGAACTCTTTGAACTCATCCCTCCTTCTCCCTTCCTCCATAGGAGTACGCGTGCTGCTCTCCAGAGTCACCAATTGACAGTCTCTAATATTCCATCACGCACAAAGAAATTTGGTGACTCGTTTCTTTGCCGCACTTCCAAAAGATGGAATAGTCTACCAGCACACGTATTCCCTCCTACCTATGACATAGAGTCCTTCAAACGAGGCGTGAAGAAGCACTTTTTGGGCCGGCAGAGTGAGGGTGACTGATGCTACGTCTCTTACGCTGCACCAGTTAACCTCGCGCCTGGACTTCATTTCCACTTAACATCAGGTGGAGTGGGGTCATTTGCCGGGCTTAGTATTTAAAAAAAAATTGATAAAATGAAGAAAACAGTGTGATTTTCGATGAAATGTCTTTATCCCCACAGGTTCACTACGACGGTAGTAAAGATGAACTCAAGGGATTTTCGGATTTTAATAATAGTAAAATCGCTGATCATGTCTTAGTTTTCATGATAAAGGGAGTTAAAGTGAATTTTAAGCAGCCAGTTGCGTATTACTTCACAATTGGTGTAAAAAAAGTAAATTAAAAAAAAAATGTGATGTTATTATCAAAATCCAGTCTACTGGACTATTAGTATTGTGTAGGGAATCCGGGATAATTGCCCATATGGGATACTTGAACCACTTCTAATATAATTTTGAATATTGGCGCTAGTGACGGTTAATACAGCGTTTACGGTCGCCGAGCGCCATCCAATCACGTGCAAGCAGCCATCTTGGGCAAAAACAGACGCTCGCGACTGTTAGTGCTAACAGTGTGAAATCAGCGATCCGAGGTAAATATTTTTAATTTTACGTTTTTGTTCATTACTTTAGCATTATTGATGGTACAATATTGAAACCTTTGTTACTGTGGTACGTAATTATCATGTTAGAATGTTTGTATAGTGGTATAATCTTGTGAAGTATCGATTTGATGAAATCACAAATAAATAAGAGATGGGTAGAGTGTGGGATAGTTGAGCTAGTCCGGTGAAGTTTGGCATTATGATTAAGAAACTTTTGTCATTGTCTTGCGTGATAATCATGTTAATATGTATGTCAACATGTATGCATGTGGTGTATTCCTGTGAAGGGACAATTTGAAGAAATCAAAAAATAAATTAGCTAGGGTAGGGTGTGGGATACATGAACCAGACCGGTGTTTAAGTAATCCCTATGGTACTCACACTATATTTGTTTGTTTGTTTGTTTCAGAGTCAAAATGCCGTTTAAATATAAGCTAAAAGCTGCCACTAAATACCGCAAACATTTTTTAAAACAAGAGATGCTAAACGCTGTAGAGGAAGTACAGGAAGGTGCTTACCTTCGAAAAACATCAATTAAATATAACATTGACCGATCAACATGGAGGAGATATTGTAAAAGTGGAGACGAAAAATTTAAAAAATTGGAAGACAAAAGAAGTCAATATAAAATCAAACAGATTTTTACAATTGCCGAAGAAAAAAGTCTTGTGAATTATTTATTACAATGTAGCAAAATGCATTATGGTCTTACAAGAAAACAGGCGATGAAGTTAGCGGTTGATTATGCTATAGCCAATTCTAAGAAAGTGCCTAAGAATTGGACTGTAAACAGTTCTGCTGGCAAGGACTGGTTCCGTGGTTTAGTAGCACGAAACCCCGAAATTAGTCTAAGGACACCGGAAGCAACCAGTTTATCGAGAGCGACAAGCTTCAACAAAAAGAATGTCAGCGATTTTTTTGTTTGAAAAAGGGATGGCTTAAAAATAACTTATGTGCAGTCTGATTGGTCTTATTGAGTACCTTAAAAAATATTTTTATTTACTCCAAAAACATTCATTTATCATTTTAATTTATTTTATTTTAGTCATTTTATTACATGTATAATAGGACATTTGACTGAAGAGTACATTTATATCATTAAAATAGCAATGCATTATTGTCTCGGACAATAGACAATGGTTTTTGCACTCGCGCTCGCTTTTTTTTCTGGTTGTGGTGGCTGGTGTCTGGTAACAGTAGTAGCCGACACAGTCCTTCGTTTGCTATCGTCGTGATCTGTGCATTTTACTATCATACGGGAATTATTTATTTTTTATTTTTTAATTTTTTCTATCATATATTACCTTGCTTGGGCCAGATATGAAGGCGACTTAAATCAACCTGCAGGATTTTTAGACGCAGTGTGTATAGATTTAGAAATTGTTTAATTATACTTACTAAAAATAAAATATTTTAAATATAAGTATATAATTTTTTCATCACCAAACCCGTAGCAGGAACACCACACAACAAAATAATTAACACACATAACTATAACACAATAACATACACACAATTACAACATTAATTCTTTTTTTTTTTAATATGATGTAACTCCTATACCTGACGGATTTCAAGGTTATCCCTTTCGTACCTTCAAATGTTTATTATAGTCAACCCGTTTAGTAAACATTTCATTGCTGTCGATTCTGGGTTTTTAGTGTATGGGTTTTGAGCCATCTTCTTTAAAGTTTGTGCGAGACAAGTATAAGTTCGAAGCACAAAACATATATAACTGCGATGAAACTGCTTGTACTACTGTCCAGAACTGTCCTAAAGTAATAGCTAGTAAAAAGAGTAAACAAGTTGGTCAGGTCACTTCCGCTGAAAGGGGAACACTTGTAACAGTGTGTTTCGCTGTGAATGCTATCGGTAATGTTATGCCACCTTTTTTTGTATTTCCACGGGTAAAGTACCGAAATTACTTTATTGTCTCTGAACCTGATGGAGCTGATGGGGATGCATACCACACTGGCTGGATGACTACAAAATCATTTTTAAAATTCATGGAACACTTTAAAAAGCATTCCAAAGCATCTAAAGAGAATCCAGTCCTACTAATTCTAGACAACCATGAGAGTCATGTAAGTGCACAGGTGATCCAGTTTGCTAGAGATAATGGTATCACTTTACTGACCCTTCCACCACATTGCAGTAACAAATTACAGCCACTAGATGTTGCTGTTTATTCTTCATTTAAAGCCAAGTACAATTCTGAAATAAGTAACTGGATGCTGTCCAATCCAGGAAGAACAGTGACAATTTATCATATTCCTGCCTTTGTCAACGCAATAATGTCTGAAGCATTCTGTAGAGCAAATATCTTAAGTGGATTCAGAAAATTGGGTATACATCCGCTCAATTCGGAAATATTCAAGGAAGACGATTTTATGTGCTCTGCTGTTACGGATAGGGATTTGGCTAACACCAACAACGACGATTTACTCCTGAACAGTTCAGCACGGCTTCAACTTCAAGTCGTCTTTAATGAAGCTCAAGAAAATCCATCCAATTCTCAAGAAATGTTTGACGACACTCCATCTACGTTTCTAACCTCCCCAGTAAATGAAACTGTAAAAAGGTTATATTTGTTAGACGACGACGATTTACTTCTGAACAGTTCAGCACGGCTTCAACTTCAAGTCGTCTTTAATGAAGCTCAACAAAATCCATCCAATTCTCAAGAAATGTTTGACGACACTCCATCTACGTTTCTAACCTCCACAGTAAATGAAACTGTAAAAAGGTTATCCTTGTTAGCTATGGAAGTGTTTAATGGTGTTCTTTCCGTTTCAACTCCTTCTAAACCAAATACAAGCTGCATTAAATCACAAACCTCTCCAATAGTTCTCCCGTCTAGAACTTCTAATGTTCTTTTTCGACAAGACTCTCCGGTTTCACTAAATCTTCAACAAGATTTAGATGTTTTGAACGTTCAGGACCCGGTAACAATGCCCATTGTAACACCAGAGATGGTACAACCTTATCCTAAGGCTGGACCAAAAAACAACACGGCGTGGACGACAAGACATGGTAAGACTAAAATTTTAATTAAAACTCCTGAAAAAGGCTTATTTAAATTGGAACCCAAAAATACACCGTAAAAAAAGATAAAAATAAGAATAAGAATTTAAAAAAGAAAGAAAAATTACGCACAACACTGAAAAGGCATTGTAAAATAAGAATAAGAATTTAAAAAAGAAAGAAAAAATGACGCACAACACTGAAAAGGCATTGGATTCAGCAAAACAAAAAAAGAAACCACAAACAAAAAAGAAGATAGAAACGGACAGGGCTAAAAAGAAAATCTTGCAAGACAGTGAGAATGAAACAGACTGCGAGACTGACTCTATACGACCAGAAAAAAGAAAGTTAATGACTAAAAACACAAATGAAAAAGACCAAAGAAAGCAAAACTCGAAAAAATTAAGACCACAAAACGATCTAAAAATATTTGAAAAGATTTTACTGAAAGTGATTCTGAAAGTGAAAATGACGTTGCGATTCCGTATGCTGATAGTTCCGATGACAATAACTGGGAAGGAGTACCAGAACTTGATAACCGCTGGTATTGTTTTATATGTGCAACTGAAGAACTGATCGACATGCGAATATGCATATCATGTAAAAGATATGTTCATAAGATTTGTGTGGGATTAACCAGTAAAGATATTGAAGCTTTCACATGTCCTGAATGCGAAAGATAGTTTTATCTTTATTGATCAATTTTGATCATATATTTAGAGATTAAGTCAAATTTATATTTTTCATTATGATTTTGCATGTGCCTTATTTAATTAAGACTGATTACAGATCTTACTTAGTTTTTGAGACAAGTTAGTTTATAAGTCTATACGTCTGAATCAATTTGATCATAGATTTTGGGTTAAGTAAAATTAATAAGTAGTACCTTTATTTCATTGTGATTTTGCATGTTCCTTATTCAGTTAAGACTGAAAAAAAACTTGTTGATCTCTTTTGTACTGATTATTATATGAATAATGTTTATTTGTGTTTTGGTTAAATGTTAATTATTGATGTTCGTGTGTTTTGTTTGATAACAGTCGCTAAGTATCTTAACTTTTGATAGAGATTATATATATTAAATTTTTTTGTCTTTTTAAGAGGATTTTCATTATTATTGTCCTTACAAAAAGAGTGTGGTCAAGTCTCCCGCCTATGGTCATATATCCCCACCCCCTATGGTCAACTATCCCATAAGGTAGGGGTACTTGAATCACTTTCCACTTTAAAAAAAAAGTTAAATTAAGCTAAATTATTAAACTTTTCAAAACCTTGTTAATGGTAAAATGTGACTATTTCCATGAGCTATCGATTTATCAATGAATAAAAGTGCATTATGTAATAGATATAAAAACAAAGAGACAATTTAAAAGAGGGTTCAAGTTTCCAGAACTCCCTCTACTGTATGTGATCAAGGCTCTGCTAATGTAAGTGCTATCAATGAGCTGATACAAGAAACAAAACATGTTTATTTTAAGAAGGGAAAAGCTTGGCGACATGATATTTTTGAAGTGAATGAAAAACAAATTATTCCACTATTTGATGTCCCTCATTTGTTCAAGGGAATTCGTAATAACTTACTAAACAAAGATTTAAAATACACTAATTTTATTGATAATAAAGAAAATAATGTGGACGTTATTTGAAGAAGTGTACACTGCAGATAAAAGTCTAGGGGAATTAAGGTTTCTACACAAGCTAACAGAAGAGCATTTAATTACTGATAAAATAAAAAAAATGCGGGTTAAAACAGCAGCCCTGGTTTTCAGTCATAGTGTCACCGTTGTCACAGAACATTTATCTGCCAGAGGGCTCGTCAACCAGGAATGTCGCCAGCTTATTCCTTAAGTATCATTAATTGATAAGTTATTTGACTCGCTCAACTTATCAACTTTTTATATACTGAATGGTGAAATTTATAAAGGAAGCATAAAAAAACGGGTGTGTAATGTTTGATATAAATACTTATGATCTAACGTTCATTTAATATAATTTCATTTCATATAACAACTGACTTGATATAATAAACATTTATTATAATTTTAGAAGATATAAATTCATGTGATATAATGTCCATATGATATAATAAACAGTTGATATAATAATCTAATGGTATATAACTATAAACATTATTCATATAATACTCAGACACAAAGGGCACCATCCAAGAAAGCAAGCCAGCAGCATGCGAGCAAGCATGCAGCGTGCAAGCAAGCAAGCACGCAGCATGCAAGCAAGCATGCAGCCTCAGCCTCAGCCACGGCCTCGCCCCTCCGCGCCTGCGCGGGCATAAATTACACTCTAGCATAGGGCAGACAAGTCTACGTGGAGTCGGTTTTGCCGCGATTCGTTTCTGTCAAAGAATTTTTTTTCATAAAATTAGGGTTAAAATGCTAATTTTATTTTATAGTACAAAATAAATCTAATGAAGTTATCGAAAATGATATTACACCAATATAGCTTTATAGAAAAAGTTGTTATAGAATATGACTATTATATTAAATGACTAGTATACGTAATGTTGTTATGGGAAGTGTATATAGATCAAGTAAAAATTATATCCAATGAACGTTATGTCCTTTGTATTTAGTTCATATGTCATTATATGAAATGATACGCACCCTAAAAAAACATTCACCGCATCATCTTTTATGGCAAAATTCAATCAAAACATTTAAATCAATGAAATTTGTCGAGCATAAAAAATTGGAGATAAAATTAGAATTATTGAGACTACAGTACCAACTATATACATAATTTTATTAAAATTATCGAAGGAATTCAAATGTTGTGAATTATATTATCTTCAAAGTACTCTTTTGATAGTATGTTAACAAGAAATTTCAATCAAGACCCTCTTGAAAACTTTTTCTGATATATACGGAGCTATGGTGTCAGAAATGTTGCACCTAATTATATTATATGTTTTGAGGGTGCCTTCAAAGCACTTTTATTAAATAATTTTAACTCCCCGCACTCTTTAAACGCGAATTGCGAAAAAGACGGAAACAATTGTCTACAAAATTTTGATTTTTTTATAAACAATAAGTATACCAATTTGAATATTCCAGATGAGAAAGAAACGATTTTAATAAACGAGGACTTACTAAAAGGAAACACTACAACTGATTTAAGACATAAAAATTATGTGTGTGGATGGGTAATATGACGTAAAAACGTAATAAAAGGGTGCCGAACTTGTAAAGCAAGATTATTAACAAATAAAGATTACAAAAATAATGAGTTCATACTAGCGAAAGAGTACATTAAAGGTAAAAAGTAGTTAACATAGCCTTCAGAGGAGTGTGAAAAACTTTTTAGTGAAGTACAACATATAACTGTTACAGTTCTACAAAAAAATGTGCTAAGAAAGATTTAAAGAAAAAAAATATTTTATTGGTTAATACTCTTTTAGATTTTCCCAACATTTGCGTACATCATAATGAAAATTTCAAAAAATATTTCCTAAGTACTACTATTAATATATTAGTTTTTAGTTGGTGCAGATTAATAAATAGAATTTTATCTGGCAAAATTTGTTATGATGGTGAGGATGAAGAGTGATATTACTAAAAGCTATTTTATTAAACACAATCTAAAAATTAATAAATCTTTGTATGAGAAATAATTGTGTTTAAATTATATCCCACGCCCTACCTGTCATGTAGCCATATTTATAAAATAGCTTCTGTTTGATATTTCAAAGGCTGGGCTAAGTGCAAACATATTTTTTATTCACTACGTGTTTGTTCGTTTTATGTCTACCAAACAAAACAAACACGCGTTGGCATAAAATGTGTTGCACGGGTTGCACATAGGTGCAATGCAATGCAACCCGTGCACTGGAGTAATAGACTCCAGCTAAATTCGATGAAGAATGTTTGTAAACAGATTACTGTCATTTCTTTGTGCAAATATTCATTGTTACTAGGATTTATACTTTTTCTTGAGAGAGATTTACAAGAAAACAGTTAACTGTGGTGTCTTTCTTCCGAAAAACAGTAAAAATCCGAGTGAAACCAGATATTTGCACAAATAAATGACAGTAATCTGTTTACAAACACTCTTCGTCGAATTTGGCTGGCTGAATATATATCTATGAATAGATAATGTAGGTATATATAAGCACTACAGCGAAGCAGTTTCCGATATTGTTCAAAGATGTCGCTACTATTCAAGTGTAGGTGACGAAAAATTCCGCAAGGGGTCACTCTTTTCCCCTTTACACTCCTCTTTGGTCTTGGCAGCTGTCAAAACAGTAGCGATTTATTTATAGGTTAATTTGATTGTAAATATAGGTAATTTAATATTATGTGTCCAGAGCAGTGGAACGTTTTTAATAAGATCATTTGATTTGATATCGCACACCTAGATTAAAACTAACACAATTCGAAATAATTCAAAATCGACGTATTACTACTATAGGAATCTGCGTAGTAAACTGCACAAACTCCAAAGACACCTGTATTAAAATGTCAATTAATAATAAGTTGGCGGCCCTATAGGTGAGTGTTCCTGATTTGACCCCCGCGCACCCCCGCCACAAATAGTCGTGCATCACTAGTTGCGACAGGTCAACCGCGTGGGATGGACGCCAACCCAGCGCACAAAGACTAGAGTATTTCGAGTTAATTTAGTATTCGTGATTCATTGCACTATAATAATAATTCATAATTCATAATTCATAATTTATTTCTAATAAAATATGGTAACATAAATAAGATGGATCTGTAAAAATTTCGGTATCACATATTTTGCCGTAAAACAGCGTAGAAATGTTTAGAAATTAAAAGTTAATACAAGTAAAACATAGAATCATAACAAAATTAAATAGTTTAAATATATTTGTCATGCAAGTTTAAAATAATAAAATAAATTAATTATTATATAAAAATTTTCATTGGATATATTGCATTGAATTTACATAATAAAAAAAGAAAAAATACCTAAATTAAAATATTATAAATCATCATTTAAAAAGTCACTAACAGAATAATAACATCTGTCCAACAAGATGGACTTTAATCTCTTCTTAAAGAGTGACAATGGCAATGCCCTAATATTATTTGGTATCTTATTATAAATAACTGGTGCCATACCAAATATGCTCTTTTTCAACAGTGCTGTGCTATATCCACCAGTAATTAGTAGGTTTTGATATTGAGCACGTAAATGTCTTTTTGTTGCATCTGTTCTTTTTACAAATTGATGTTGGTTTGTTTTTACAAATATACTAACTTCTAAAATATAAATAGATGGCAATGTTAATATCTTTAGAGATTTAAACACAGGCACACAACTTTCTCTGGGATTTATACCACAAATAGCTCGTATACATCTTTTTTGTGACTTGAAAATGCTCTCTCTTTCACAACAGTTACCCCAAAAGATAACTCCAAACCTCAAAGTTGATGCAACCAGCCCATGGTATGCCACTACCACTGACTCAAGTTTTACTTTTCTGGACAAAGAATAGAGAGCATAAGCACATCTATTAAGCTTCTTACAAATTTCTTCTGCTTGGGGTTTCCAAGTAAGCTGACTGTCCAGCACCACTCCCAAGAATTTAATCACATGCACCTCTTTCACCTTTTGCCCTTGATGTTCTACTTTTAAATTATTAACAACGAGTTTTTGATAAAAATGCATAATTTTTGTTTTCTCTAAATTTATTTATAAATGATTTTCTTCAAGCCAATTAATTATTTGGGTAAGGGCATCATTAATGTTTTTCGTATGTAAGTTTGTGTTATTACCATCTGATTCAATTATAGAGGTGCTATCATCGGCGAATAAAACCATGTTGTGATTTTTAATAGATTTAGGCAAGTCATTTATATAAATGAGGAATAATAAAGGGCCAAGGATGCTGCCCTGTGGGACTCCAAATTTTATGATCTTTGGCTCTGATCGATATGAAAGTTCAAATTTTGTTTTTTGGCATATTCTTGTAACTTCAGTGTATTGTTTCCTACTGCTAAGATACGATTCTAAAAGTTTTAAAATATTTCCTCTTATTCCATAAGCATTGAGTTTTCGGAGTAGTTTCTTATGTTCCACATAGTCAAAGGCTTTAGTCATATCCGTATATATAGCACATACTGGATTTTTTATATCTACATTAGTCATAATTATGTTAAGTAACTTAAAAATTGCCATATTAATGTTTCTATTTTTCCTAAATCCCATTTGTTCGTCGCATAAAAGGTCGAATTTATTGAGGTACATATACATAGAATTATAAATTATATATTCAAATATTTTTGAAAAAATTGAAATTAACGCTGCTGGCCTATAATTAGTCATATCGTTTTTATTGTTTCTTTTAAATAGTGGTTTCATTATAACCGGTTTCATTTCTTCTGGGTATGAACCTTGAGTAATGCATAAATTGAAAACATGGCTGAGAGGACCGCATATAACTTCGGACACATATTTTATGACCTTAGTGGAAAACCCGTCATATCCGACACTACACTTATTTTTTAGTTTTTTTATTGCAATCATTACATCATATGGAATAACCGGTACCATAAACATTGATTTTGGAAATTCTTCAATAATGTTTTTTTCAGATTTCTTTGATGTTGGTAAATTTGGGATTTGATGTATGAAATGTTGATTGAATGCGTTCGCTATTTTTGTCGGGCTTGTAACAGTTATTCCGTCTTGTTTAATTACATTTATAGGTTCGTGTAGTTTCTTAGGTCCGTTTATTAATTGCCAAGTTGCTTTTGATTTGTTTTGTGACGTTAATATAAAATGAGTGTTTTGGGCCCTTTGTGTAAGTTTAATAATCTTTTTAAACCTTCTGGAATAAGTCTTAAGAGAATTGGCGTTTTGTACTGATGGATAACGACGATATGTCCATAGCAATTGTCTCTTTCTCTTACTGCACATCTTTATACCTTTTGATATCCATTTCGTTTCTTTGTCAAGCTTAACTGTTACTGTTTTAAATGGAAAACACAGGTTGTAAAGAAGGTGAAATAAATCTATAAACTCATCATAAGCCGAGTTTGAATTTGTTGCTTTATAGATATTGTTAAAAGAAAGGCTTTGTAGGTGTTTTTTAAATAATTGTAGGTTGTTCAAGGAGATATCTCGAACCTTTCTCCGCCAAAACCTTAGCAAACACGTCCTTTTTACCGGTATTTGCAATATTTGTGCAGTGTGATCGGACAAGTGAAGATCAATCGCTTCAGCTTTACATCCATATCAAGAATTGTGCGCAAAATTATCGATGCAAGTATTACTTATTAGCCTGGTTGGTTCTTTTATTGCTAGTTTGAGATTGTAGTTTAAAAGAAAACATTCAAAGTCTAAAGCCAACCTATTTCTTTTTAGCGTGTCTATGTTGAAATCACCACAGATTACAATGATTTTATTTGTATTTTTACTTATTAATTTCATAACTACATCTAATCTATCATAAAAATCATTTATATTGGTTAAAATTGGAGGTCTATAAATACACAAAATAATTAATTGGTTTTTAGTTAATTCTACAGCACAACATTCCAAGGTTCCCTTGAGTGAGCACTTTGCGATGTCTGGTAGTTCCCTATATTGATGTTCGTGCTTGACTAAGATGCACGCTCCACCTCTTTTCTGATGGTATCTACAATAACATGCCGCTAGTTGAAAATTTGGTACATTTAACAATATTTCGTGTCCGAGTAACATAAAATGTTCTGTTATACAAATTACATCAATTGCTTTTTGTTCATTTAATAGCTCGCTAATATGAATGGTCAAAAGGTCCGCTTTGTTCAAGAGCCCAGCTATGTTTTGGTGAAGGATATTAATATTATTATAAAAGAAAAAAGTCCATGCTGCGTTGTGTCGATGTAGCGTTGATAATTTCGTGAGGTTGTTCCATATTTGTTCGAATTTCTTTCGTTTGTTTGTCTTCATTCAATATTTCTTTGTTCGTCAGCAGTACCATCTGTTTTAAATTATGAAAGATATTTTTCATGCCAACATTATTTAGGGTTCCGTAACGCTTGTGAAACATGTCGTAATCATAGGATAATTCCCAATTTGAGTCAAGTAGTTTGGCATAGTTATGTGTAAGTACATCTAAGTATAATAAATTATTAAAAATCTCCATTCTAGAGTTGAACATTGTGGAATAGTCCGTAAATTTGTATGTAGGAAGGCACAAGATTATATTAGTATTGAGTAATTTTTGTAATGTATTTCGTAAGCTTAATATTAGGTCGAGGTAATCATTTGTTTTGAAAAAATCGTCTTCCCCGATAAATATAAAGCAATAATCGTTTTTAGTATAACTTCGCAGCTTGTTTTCGATATTTTCAATCATTTTTTTCAGTCCACAGTTCGGCGTAAGATAATGACATATTTGATAATCATTGAAAGTTTCTCTAGCTATAGATACAATCTTGTTTCTCTTGTTGTTACTTAATATACATATTTTGTTTTTTATTCTATTGTTTTTCTTTTCCTTTCGTAATGTATGTTTTGACGTATTTTCCAGTTCTGATTTAGTTTTCGTAAACATGCGTGTTTGTGGTGTAAAGAATTTAATTTGTTTTTTTTCTTTCTTTCCGGCAGGTGTCGCTTTTTTTGGAGTCCCAAAGCCGTTTATTAAATCTTTTGTAACTTTCTTGCACATTTTATGCTTTGTGTTTAATTCTTTTTAACTCGTTATTTTCCATTGATAGATTGTCTATTTCTTGATGTGCTGATTCTAATTCCTGATTTAATTTCTTAACTTGTTCTCTTAATTCATTAATTATTTCGCTATCTTCGTTTTCTATGTCCGAAGATACGTTGGGGAGGCTTGTGATTGTGCCATCTAGTGACGACATTACTGTACTATCTTCTGCTGTTAGTGATTGTGTTCTATGTCTACGAAATGTTATGTTTTCCAAGAAGTTATTCATTTTGATTGTTGAGTCGGGTATGATGTGTAGGTGGTATATTATTAAGGTCGGTTGCTACTCGATTTATCTTGACAAGATAATTGTCTTAAAACAAATTTTAAACACAAAAAGTAAACTCCGGTCTGAGGATCGAACCGAGATTTCTTGGTCTGAGACACCTGTCTACTCGAATGCGCCAAGAGGTCAGTTAGTAATCCGACAAAATTAGGTGAGTGCTTCTGTTTACTTGTCAATAAGACCAAGGTCGTTGACCTTATTTTAACAGCAGTAGAAAGTCGGCATGTTGTACTCACGCGTCAGCTGATTCATTCCGTTTGAACTTCGTAACGGTTTAACATAATCTTGATAAGGTGAATTCACTTATTTTTGTTTTGTTGTTGTAGATATTGTTGTAGATTAGGTATTTATCAGAAACCTTGCCACTGATTCTTTGTGTTTTTCAACGAATTATTGGAGATTTGTATAGAAAACAGTACTGCAAACTTCACATCATATTTCTTAGTTGTTCCTTGGTTGAATTTGATGCAAACACTGTCACACTCAATTTATCACCTACTATACAGATTCATATAACTTAAACCACAGAAATCCCAACTTGGATATTTTTAAGTAAATTTACTTTACGGAGCCGATCTTTAGGTTACGGACGGTGGCGCCCTCCCTTCATCCCTCCCTCCCTTCTCCCTGCACTGAACTATTTATAATTAGTCTAGTATTAGTGACTAAAACTGTGATTTTTTTGTGAAGTTATTTTGACTATTTCAACTTACCGTAATATTGGTGAACCAATGTAAGTATTTTTTACTATCTAACTGAAAATAATTTGTTATTGTTGAAATAAATTTAGATTGTTTGAGTTGGTCGAGTATTTGTGGTTAAAATAAAAGTAGCTCTTATTCCATAGTAATAAATGCTATTTATCATTCGATTTCAAGATTATTTAGAGTTGACGTTGTATTTTTGACAGTGAGTGAAAAAATACATTTGAAACGGATATTACTTTAGTTATAATGTTTTTTTTAGTTAGTTTAGTCTTTGTGATTTAATTCTAAAGAGTCATTTTTATTTGCAGAAGATGAAGGGTCGAGGTCTTCTAATGTTAGAAAAGGTGTTACCTGCAAATGAAATCGAACCTGCGCGCACCGAAGTTCAGTTAGACGTGCAAGATACGATGACAACGCCTTCTCTAGGTGACAAAACGTCTGAGGAAACTTTAAATAATGACAATGTGGAGTTAGAAAATAACGAAAATCTATTACTAGCACCATCTACCAGTACCGAGGTGAGACCGTCGTACTATATTTCACCGGTTCACAGCGAATGTAGCGATTTGGATGACTCAGATGCTGATCCGCATTTTGTTTTACCTACCAACGAGGGATCCCACCTTAATCGTCAAAAAACAACCCGTTTCTCTAGGTCTCCATCTTCAAGTTCTACCTCGTCCAGCTCTAGTTCATCATCGAGTACTAGTAGCTCTTCAAGCAACAGTAGCACTGAAATGGGTAATCAATCTATCATAGCCAACGGGGCTATACCAGATACTGCCACACTTCAACAAAACGATCCTCAACCTTCTACCTCTCAACCAATTATCAATGAACATACTTCAACTGTAACTGAAAGCCTTCAGAGATCCAGGAAAAGATCAAGAAACCCTGACCGCTGGGTCTTAAATGTTAAGAAAGCCCTACGTAATACGGGTAAGGCTTATACAACTTCCACCAACAAAAGGGTCCCGAACAGAGCAGTCAAACCCCCATGTACCGACAAATGCAAGTTAAAATGCAAAGATAAAATTGCTGAACCGTTACGACAAACTTTATTTGATAATTTTTGGGCACTAGGCGACTTACAGAAGCAGAGAGAGTTTATCATACGACACACCCAATACATTAAGCCCAAATATAGATACAGCAGTACCCAAAACTTGAGGTCACTTAACTCTGCATTTTTCTTTGAGGTTGGCGGCAGTCTTATTAGGGTTTGCAAGATGTTTTTTAAATGCACTCTAAATATAAGTGACCAATGCATAAGGACAGCTCTTTCTAAACAAAAAGAAGGTGGTTTTCTTAAAGACGAACAAAGGGGCAAACATGGCCATCATAAGACAATAGATACTGAAGTAAAGGACAGTGTTTTCACTTTCATCAATTCCATCCCTCGAATAGAGTCTCATTATCTCAGAGCACAAACAACAAGAGAATACATTACAAGTGAAAAATCACTTGCAGATTTATACCGGGATTATAAAGATCAACGCGAAAACGATAATTTACCATTTGTTCATCATCAACATTTAACCGTATCTTTAATACACAATTTAACATTTCGTTCCACATACCGAAGAAAGATGCGTGCGACCTCTGTGAGACGTACAATAATTCAAGTGGGGAAGCCAAACAAAATCTACATGAGGCTTATGAGCAACATTTAAAAGAGAAAGTGCTGTCGAGGTCAGAAAAGGAAGCTGATAAGAAAAGAACAGATGTAGATGTTGCAGTTTATGATCTGCAAGCCGTGATGCAAGTTCCAAAAGGTCAAGCATCCTTATTTTTTTATAAATCCCGTATTAATTGTTTAAATTTTACAATCAGTGATTTGTATGCTAAAGATGTCTACTGTTACTTTTGGGACGAAATCGAAGGCAAACGTGGTGCAGTAGAAATAGGGTCATGTGTGTTACAATACATACAAATGCTAGTTGAAAAAAAATCATCAGACACCGATCTTGACATTATATTCTATAGTGATAATTGCTGTGGTCAACAAAAAAACAAATATCTGTTATCAGCCTATGCTTTTGCTGTTTCAACCATGAGAGTAAACTCAATTACTCATAAGTTCTTAATTCGTGGCCATTCCCAAAACGAGGGGGACAATGTTCATAGTGTCATTGAAAAACAAATTAAACGGTTCACTAAGGCAGGTTCAATATACACTCCACAACAATATGCCACACTGATAGGATCAGCCAAGAAAACTGGGAAACCTTATCATGTAAAAGAGCTGACACATGACAAGTTTTATGATTTGAAAGCCTTACAAGAAGAATGGGGTAACAATTTTACTGTTAATTCTGACAGACAACAAATCAAATGGTATGATATAAAACAACTTCGCGTTGAAAAGTATCAGCAGATGATTTTCTTTTATAAAACTTCTTATGAAGATACTGTTTTTAAAAAAGCTTTTGTAAGAAATCTAAGACGAGCACAAGATCATCAATTTTCCCCAACTTTAAAACAGGCTTATTTGCAGAAAATTCATTTGGGTGCTAATAAAAAGCGTGATATTAAGGAGTTAATTGATAAGAAAATTATACCAGAGAGATACGTAGATTCATATTTTAAGAAGGCATTAGATATTGAATGAGTTTTCAGGGAAACAATTTTTATACTATACTTTATCATTGATAAGTTGATTATTATCTAAGATAGGTACTACTGTAATTAAAATGTTCAAAGTAAAAGTCTGATTATATTAAATTAAGTAACTTTGGTGATCAAATCACCGTGTAATTTTGATCTCAAATGTTGATGATTGATTCCTAAGATTTTTGTCTGTAAGTGTATAAATAAGTTCAAAACAAAGTCTGATTGTTATGACTATTTAAGTTTTTTTACACAGTAATTGCCGATATTTTAAGTTAACATTGATAGTTCATATTTTTGCTTTTGTACCTACTTATTAACAAAAATATTTTATAACACTGAAATAGTAATATAAGTGCCTATAAAAGAGCTGCGATTCATTTTGTTATGTCTTAAAAATTGTTATTAATTATTTTCTTAATGTTGTACCAACCTATTCAAGAACTGACAGAGAATTATGTTTTATTTTTTATGTGACATTTTGTTAGAAGTGTTAATTTTGTTAAATGTTTAAGCAACCGTATTCAAGGATTGATAGAGGTTTTTGCTAAACAATTACTGTATTTGTTTTTTAATGTGATTTTTATTACAAAACCTTAATTTTGATACTAGTTTCATTCCTTTTGAAAGATTAATAAGGTTTTCGTAGAAAATATCTTTCCTTGTTTTTAACTAATTTATAATTAATAAAAATATTTTGTTTCTAGTAACAGTATTGTTTTCTTTTCAAAAATGCATTTACATTATAGTAGACATACACTACTATTATTGATAGAGATCAGATATAAAATTAACAGAATAAGACTGCATTAATTCAATTTCTTTCAGTAAAATCAACACAATTTGAGTTACTAAAACAATTGAACAAATATTTAGTCATGATTACTAGTCTAACTCAAAAAATTAGATTATTAAGGAAATTGTGCTATTTAAAGACAAAATAAACAATTATAACAATCAATTGTATATTTACACGTCATATACATTTAAAGGTTTCTAAAAAAAGAACTGTGAATAGAATTAAACGTTTTTTTCGTTTCCTGAAAAAAGTGATATTTTGAGTTGTGTTAGTCTTTAATTAGGCGTGCGATATGATAATACGGAATGAACAGCAACGTAAGTACTCCGAACTGCTCGAATTCATTCATGACCATCTTTGTATGTTTTAAGTTTTTTTTATTGCACAACAGCACAATTCAGGGTTTGTGGTTAGACAGAAGTGTTACATATCCCCCTTTGTAAAGTAGGATTTCATCTAGAAAAAATCCAATTCGGTAAAAAAAAAACAATCCTCAACGTAATGCTCCGGGGCGAGACCAAAGCATGAATAAAATGTAGATAATAGGGTAAGGCCACCTATTGTTGGCACTCCACCAATTTATTGGCACGCTGCAGTTATTTATTAATAATAAGGTTACCAGTATCCAAACACAGTTTTTTTTTTAGGTAATAATAGTAGGTTTAATCTTCTATACTAATGGCAACACAGAAACTGTTCCTTTTTAAAGATGGCGTCGATATAAAAACGTGTTTGTCGTGTTCGGACCTGAATAAAAAATAAATAACAGAATTCTGTGTTTTTGCTAAGGTAAGAGGTTCACTAATCTCAATAATTTTCGTAAATCTTTAATGTTTTGGTTACAGATACTGTTTAATTCGATTATTTAGTTGATAAGCTTAGTTTTTCAATTATGATTATTAATGTTTAGGCCCATTTTCTACACTTTTTTGTGGTGCCAACATTTAGTACTCATAATATGAATCAATATTAGGTAATTATGATAAATTTACTTTTAAGACAAAATATACTTTGTATCTATTCTGTTTCGATTCAGATTTCAAATAAATGTATGTCTGTATGTAAGAACGTATATTTCCAAATGTTGGCCCACTGCCAATGGTATGAAAAACCATTTATTAGCAGCAGTGTCAATAATTAGTATTTAGGGTGCCAATAATAATTTAAAAATTCTTTTTAGTTATCTTTAAAATGAAACCTCGTGCAAAAAAAAATCATAAAGTAAAGATGGAAAAGGTAAAGCGGAAGGTCTATACAGAAGAAAATTTGCAAAAGGCCCTTGTAGAAATAGCTAAAGGCATGAGTAAAAAACTTGCTGCCAGAACCTTTCAAGTGCCTCGTTCGACCATACAATTCCGGTTAAAAAATCCAGAGCATGGCTCTAAACCAGGCCCTCCCACAATTTTAAAAAACGAAGAAGAAGAGACTTTAGTCAACTGGATCAAAATCAGTAGCCAAAAAGGCTTCCCAAAAAGAAAAGACGATTTGATCAAAAGTGTTTCGGAGTTTCTAAATAAATCTAATAGGGCGTCTTCTTTTAAAAATGGCGAGAAATGGTTTAAATTATTTTTAGCCAGACATCCTACACTTGCTTTCCGTACACCTGAAGCAGTTACAGCTGCCAGCTCAACAGTGTCTGAAAATGATGTTAGAGGATGGTTTCGGCATATCAAAGACTACTTTAATGAAAATAATTTATTTCACATACTTTCTGACCCAGGACGAGTATTTAATGGAGATGAAACAAATTTTGTGTTGTGCCCAAAAACAGGTCTTGTTTTGAGTTCAAAAGGAGAAAGAAACGTTTATGAAGTTGATCACGCCCAGGCCAAAACTTCATTGACTGTTATGTTTACTTTTTGTGCAGACGGCAATCTTACTCCACCGATGGTAATTTTTCCGTATAAAAGATTACCTGCAGAAATAACTACTAAAATTCCTGAAGAATGGGGCGTGGGTCTGAGTGACAATGGGTGGATGAATTCAGATATTTTTTACGAATATATTAAGAATGTTTTACATCCCCATCTGGTCAAAACAGGCAAAATATTTCCAGTCATACTTTTTGTAGACGACCACAAGTCTCACCTAACTTTCGCCGTGAGTGAACTTTGTTCTCATTTGCAGATAGTTCTGATTGCACTTTACCCTAATTGTACAAGGCTTTTACAGCCTGCTGACGTTGCCGCATTCAAACCTCTAAAAACAGAATGGCAAAAAACTGTCTTAGAATGGCGAAGAACAAATCCATCCCAAGCACTAACTAAGACTCAATTTGTGCCATTGCTTAAAGTCACAATAGAAAAAAGCATAAAGCCGCAAACTATTATCAACGGGTTTAGAGCAACAGGGATTTGTCCATGGAATGAAGATGCAGTAGACTACAGTAAATGCCTCGGAACTAAAAACACAAAAACAACCAATTCATCTCACATCACTCAAGAAAAAGAGAAATTACTTACTAAAGAAGACTTTATTAAATTAGTAGGCAAGAATGAGATTGGTCGCATAGAAAAAGAAGAATTAACATCAGAAGAGTCCATTGAATTGATAAAGAGAATCTGGCATTTCTTCGGCACATCATCAAATATTTCTCAACAGCAAAATCTAGACATAGAACCAGAAATTATAAATAAGATTGAAGACTTTAGTAATTTAGACATTGAAAATATGCAAATATTTATTCACGATTGTCCAAATATTGAAGAATCAAAGTTAGTCTCTATTTCAGAAGAAACTGTTTTTGAAGAAATCGTAGAGCGCTCTGATGAAGGGAACATGACACTTGAAGATCTATCACAGGAACCTCATTTTGAATTAATAAACCACAGTGTTCAAATACATAATCCTACTCCTGAAGACCAGAATATAGATTTACCAAAAGCTCAATCAGTACAAATAATTTCAGATCAATGTATTCCATCCCTCACAACTTCAATACACATGAAAAATCTTACTCCCGTTAAGTTAAATGAAATTTTGATATTACCTAAAACACCGATAAGAAAAGGAGTTAAAAACTCTGTTAAAACGCCGTTTGTACTAACTTCAGCACAGTGGAAAGCACAAGAAAGTGAAAAAATCAGAGTAAAAGAAGAGAAAGCAGAAGGAATCAAGAAAAGAAAAGAAGAAAGAGAACGAAAGAAAATAGAAAAAGAGAAACAACCGGCGCTAAAGAAACAAACCAAAAATAAAAAGAAGCCTAAAGACGAAATATCAAAGATATTATTTTCTGAGAAATTTTATAAATTTAATAGTGAAGATACCACTGTTGAAAATAAAGAAAATGATCAGGAGTTATTTAATATAGACTTAATGCGTAGAGGAGGGAGTAGAAGTGGTAATAGAACATACACCGCTGCTGAAATAGAAAAAATGTTGACTGATTTAGATGATTAGTATCTAAATAAAACGATCTCAGTTTATTACATTGTTAGTTAAAAAGTAAAGAAGTTTTTATGTTTTGTTAATGTTTACTTGATTTTTTAAAATATTTTGTAAGAATTTTAATACCTTATAAGAGAAAAGTTCCTAAACAGTATTCCTTGATAAAAATATATAATTATTTTTATTATTTGTCCAGTATTTTATTTTTGTAACCGGTAAATACCTAAATTAAAAAATCTATTACATTGAAATCAGTTATTATCACCTATATTATGCTCATAATGTAAAAGACAGGATGAGCCAATAATAGGTTATGTTCACTGCCAATAAAGGGATTTTCTATGCCAATGACTGGTCTTAATACTCAACATCATTAATTTTAAAAAAATGTTAAATCAAACTGCTTAATCAAAAATAAAATCTACTGAAAAACATTCTGTAATGGTATTAAAAGAGTTTAAATTCTTTTTCTTTGTTTAAATTTATATAATATGAGCAATATTCAAAGTTTTTATGGGATAGCCACTTAAAGTGCCAATAAATGGGTGTTTTACCCTATGTATATAATTGTAGATCCAATTTAAAAAAATGTATATCAATAGTTTCGTTGTAATATTTAAAACAAAGTGAGCGCTGGAGAGCATACTCGCCAGCGAGCCCACAAGGATAATTCCGTTACATAAGGCTTTTCAAATTCGTTTATGATACCATTAAAATGTATATCAATCTACTATCATCAATTCGATATTTAATTAGTCTATACAAATTCACGGCCACTTTTAAATTTCCTTACGGAACATTAGAGAAGCGCCTGGTAAAATGGCTATGGCAAAGTCGTCTTTAGGAGTAATTGAGCGTAGTCTATCAGAGCGTTGGCTTGATATGTTACAATTTATTAAGTTACTGGGATTATTCAACTGGGCTATTTATTTTCATTATTTTCCTCTAATAATTGAATCAACAATCATAATATGGACAACTAATTTACAGATTAATATTTTATATTTTAGCGTTTTAATAACGCTTAAATATACTAAAGTAAAATTTAAAACACTGAAAAAAGACGACAACGTCAACCTCAACAAAAAAAAATTTACTTAAAATTTTTAACTAATTTACATTTATTCTATGTTCATTTATTTCAAGCAGACGTAATCATAGACGCAAGTACCTATCTAAAATAAACAACTAAAAACTAAGTCAACTACCCACATTTTCATAAATAAATCATTGTCAATATTCATTCATAATTTATTTGTCAAAATGAAGCGTGGAAAAAGACTTTGTGAGTTTGAAAGAACAAAAAAGTGTTTTTCTCCAGTATAGGGACCATTTTTTGAGCTAACTATATTTTGAGTTTTATTTTAGCCTAATTCTACGAGCATGTCGTAACGTAGTTTTCATAATATTAACGATCCCAAAAAAGAAAACGTAGCCATAGCCTTTTACCAGGCGCTTCTCAAATGTTCCGCAAGAAAATTTAAAAGTGGCCGTGAATTAGTATAGACTAAATTAAATATCGAATTGATAGTAGATTGATATACATTTTAATGATGTCATAAACGATTTTGAAAGGCCTTAAGTAACGGAATTATCCTTGTGGGCTCGCTGGCGTGTATGCTCTCCAGCGCGCCCACTTTGTTTTAAATATTACAACGAAACTATTGATATACATTTTTTTAAATTGGGTCTACAATATACATTTATATACAATTTTTTCATGCTTATTAAATTTACCTAGCTAAGTTGGTCTCGCCCCGGAGCATCACGTAATCCTCAAGACTAATCAGAAGACCAAATTCATCTGTATACATCGTCGCACAAAATTATAAAGTTGCATTCATTAGTCTCTCTCTCTACATTCTTTAGTTATAAAGCAGTCATAAATTAATGACTACAACTTACATCTAGGGAGCTTATCATAAGTTATAAAACACCCAATATGACTCTAGGGGTGTTAAATATCTTTAAAGAAATAACAATCACCCGAGACATTACCAACTGTAACCAAAAATAAAAACCAGCCAATTGCGAGTCGGACTTGCGCACGAAGGGTTCCGTACCATTATCTATAAAACTATGATCGATGTTTTAATAATTGTGTATTTTTTTTAAATTAATTAATTTATGACGTATTAAAAAAAACCTACTAACTAGATCTCGTTTAAACCAATTTTCGGTGAAAGTTTGCATGGTAATGTACATCATATATTTTTTTTAGTTTTATCATTCTCTTATTTTAGAAGTTACATGGGGGAAGACACACATTTTACCACTTTGGAAGTGTCTCCCGCGCAAACTATTAAGTTTAAAAAAAAATGATATTAGAAACCTCAATATCATTTTTGAAGACCTATCCATAGATACCCCACCCGTATAGGTTTGACAAAAACAAATTTTGAGTTTTAGTTCTAAGTATGGGGAGCCTTCAAAATTTATTGTTTTTTTCTATTTTGTGTAAAAATCTTAATGCGGTTCACAGAATACATCTACTTACCAAGTTTCAACAGTATAGTTCTTATAGTTTCGGAAAAAAGTTGCTGTGCCATACGGACGGACAGACAGACAGACATGACCAATCCATAAGGGTTCCGTTTCTTGCCATTTGGCTACGGAACCCTAAAAAATTCCCAAGAATTGGCGAAAACCATTCCACTCACTCTTGTGACAGTATAAGTCAAATTTAAAAATGCGAGACTACAAGATATAAACAGTAATTGAAACGGTTACAGATGAAAACGATACCTACCTATCTAAAATTGTCCCTGCCTATCTAAAATTTTTAATTTTTATTGTATTATTTTTTTTCTTTTACATTTTTTTTAATCTGCTTATATCTGGGAATTCAACTTGGGATAGAACCAACAACAACCTTATCACATTTTATTAAAATCATGCTAAACGCCCCATGCAACATGATTAAAAAAATTTAATCCTCCGAAAAAGTTTGCAATTCCCGAAAGAAAAATATTTAAAAATTGTATTCGCTGTTGACCTATATCTGTATCTGTACCGATGTAGAAAAGGTGTGCAATTGCACACATTTAGCCGGAAAACAAAACAGTATTCGCCCGAAGACCTGAAAAAGTGTGCATTTCGCCGGAAAACAAAATAGTATTCGCCGAAGATCTGAAAGAGTGTGCAATTCGCCAGACAACAAAATATTATTTTCTTTCTCATTTCCTTTTATTTTCTTTATTTAGTATTTAATTTTGTTGGAATAAGATATTTAAAAAACTAAAAATGCATTTAAAGTAGTTATAAGATAACCATTGGTTGATGAGTACCTTACGTTTTTAGTCTTTGTACTACTGTTACTTATGATTTTTTTTGTTTTATATTTGTTTAGTTTTTGTTTAAGCTGCTGTGCATCTGTGTATAAGTTATATTAGCTATAAGTAAAACTTTATTCAGTACAAACTTGTTTCATTATCATGCTAGATAAGTTACAATAAAAATGTTAAGAGTAATTTAGTAGCTTGTAGCTATAGACTTATTTTTAAAAATAAGAACTTGTTATATTTTTATTTTAAAATCCTTGATATGCCAAGAACCAAGATTTTTACCATATATGTTGACGAGTTCATACACTAAAGGGTGACGATTTTCTTTAATTCGACAATATATTTAGGACCAAGTTTCTTTGAGAAATATTTGTCTTTGTCACTTTGGTAATAAGTTTTACGCCAGACAATATCACCCACATTTTTCCTATGACGACTTTTTTCAAAACACATCCTAGGACGACCCATGAGTCTTAGAGTAGAATGCTGAGCATGTTTGTGTGAATTACATGCTTCACAATTATTGACCAAATTAGCTACGTCTTTTTGCATACCAGGCCAAAAATAAATTAACGATAATCTTCTTAATGTTTTAAAATTTCCCAAATGTTTAGAAGTAGGACTGGTATGATTTTTCTTTAGTATATCCACTCTGAATTCGTTAGGAACAACTTCATTCCAAGTTAATTTCTGATTTTAAGGATTTATATTTTTAATGAAGCGATAAACTTTGACGGAGTGGTGGCCAAAATCTGGCCAAAGAAATCGAGGACGTCCAAGGGCACGCTGGGTTGATGACATCGTCAGAGTCACTGGCAGCACCTGGATGAGATCGGCACGGAACAGAAGGGACTGGCATAAATTAGGGGAGGCCTAAACCCAGCAGTGGGTGGTTGCGGGCTGATTGATTGATAAAGTTTATTGTTGGATATTATATAATTTAAAAATGAAGTAAGACACGACTGGCGACCATTATAAATATTAAGATACCAAGGATCCGACACATTACGGTACGGTTACGGTACCGCTCCGTTATTATTATCTATTGGTACTGCAGATATAGCACAAGTTTTCGAATTAATCGATTCGATGGCAATATTAGAGAGGTTAGGTTCCAGAGGAGAGTCTAGAACTAAGCAATCCAGCTCACTTGGAAATAAATTAAAAGCTCTCCAGAAATCCATTTCCAAGATATGATTATCTATAATCTCAGGGACTATATAAACTTTTATAGTTAGGTTCCAGAGGAGAGTCTAGAACTAAGCAATCCAGCTCACTGGGAAATAAATTAAAAGCTATCCAGAAATCCATTCCCAAAATAAGATTATCTTTAATCGCAGGGACTATATATAAACTTTTATAGCGTGAGTCTGCTTTTTAATAGATAGCAGCAATATCCTGGCCACCAGCTTTTACCGTGACAAAAGGTCGCGATGTTCTGGTTTTGGATTCCAGTATTGGAACATAATGTTCAGTATTAGTTGAGAGTTTAGCTCTCGAATCCTGACCTTTTTGCTGTATAGAGTTGCCATTTTTAGAGCAATTCGGACACTCTGGAGCGCGAACACCCATTTTGCCACATTTAAGACAAACTATATCACGTGGCCGTCTGCACTGGCAGTGTGTCAGTGCGACACCTAGGGCAATAAACTTTTCTAGACTCGATAGCCGCAACGAAGGATCTATTAGGAGCACTGCCGTTATACTTAATAAAGCCGTCTTTGCTTGCTGGTGAAGTAGAAGTACTATTCCCTCGATAAGAGAACTCAGGAGCAAGAGTCTGACCTTCAGGTCCTAGTAGACCTGAAGGTTCACGAAAATTATTAAATTGGATTTGCACCCTCTCATAGTAATGGCAAGCGATCTTAAGTGAGTTAATTGTTAAAAAAGGCGAGGCCGCGACCAAAGCATTGGCGTAGCACGGTCTTACATTGTGCGATAAAATTTCTAACTTATCCTCCTCCGACAAGGACCTCGATAAACGAGCAAACATACCATCCATTATCGCTAGGTAGACCGATATGAACTCGCGCCCACTTTGTGTACGGGAACAAATTTCAGCTAAAAATCTAAAATCGAAATCATTCGGACTTAACTCCGATTTCAATAATATCACCAATTCAGACCAACTGATGATGTTAAGCCTCACACACCTAAACCAATGCAGAGCATCGTCAACAAAAATTTCAACGCCGAACGATAATACTTTATCGTGAGAAATACCCCTCGACTCGATGTACTCGTAAACCCTTTGTATGAATTATCACACACATGTTTTACCGTTAAATCTTAGTTTAGTAAAATCAGCCGCGGCGTTACGTTCAATATTTAGATTTATTATTGGTTTCTCCAAATCGACCAAGCCTTGGGACGATGTTGGCTGCTTAATAGCTTCAGGTTTTAATGATAATAAAATTTTATATTGTGAGTTGAAATTCTGCCTACACTTCACCAAGTCGTCATCGTCGTCTACTACGACCCTATTATGGCGATGATAAATGTGATTTAACAATACCTCCGTTCTATAAAATAAGTTTTTATCAAAGTTAGTTTTAAGAGTTTTTAATTTTTTTAAAGGTTTATTTAGTGCGAGATCAATACCCTCCATATCCTTATCCGGATCCAAATGAGATAGTTAAATATCTTCGGAGGGAAGCTCCTTAGAAAGCTTAATAATTTGCCTACGTTACTCCATTACAGAGTCACCCGGGTTGACACCCCGTAAGGCGACCTCGTATTCCAGCTCAGCTTTTTGAAGCGATAAAAAATTTATAGTGTGGTCTGCCATGGTCTAATCGAGGATTCCAAAACCTAGGTGAGTGTTTCAATAGTAACAGCAAAAATAAAGTGTGTTTACGGAAAGAAATAATAATAAAATTAATAAGATTTAGCAAATTAATAAAGTTTTAAATGATTTCAAAATGAATAGTGATGAATAAAATACTACAACTTACTGCGTGATTAGCCTCAAGGGACACACTATGCACAATATCAAATAAAAACTAAGATTCACTGACACCTACTTTTCAGTGTTAAAAAAAATAGTTAATAATTATAAAACGACACAGAGCACGCAATCGTGAGCGAGCTGGACGCCACTGAAGCGGTTTAGGTGGCTAAACCTCCTACAATTAGTATGTAGCGGTTTAGTCCCTGCTTCAGAATAGGAATTAAAACTGCGAATAGGTTACAAAGTTTATTCCTATTCTTTCAATTAAAACATACAGTAGCTCAGGGAGGGTTCATGGATCGCTCACCCTGACCACTTGAGTAAGACTTAAAAGATTTAGCTTTAGGCTATTAGGCTTTAACCTGGAACCGGCGGACTCAGTCTGCGCTCAGGGGCGAAAGCAAGGTCGTGTACGCTAGGTAGGCTGGTCTCGCATGGGAACTAGCAGGCAGGCAGCAGCGAACAGACCCAGGGGTGTACTCCGGTGCAGGAACCCCAAGATTTCGGAGTTATTTATTTCGACTTAAATTCGGCAGCGACACGACAAGGTAACGTTAACAATTAGGTACAGCAGAGAGACTGTTCTCAGGAGGGTCGGCCTTTTATATCAGCACAGGCCAGCCTTCCAGAAATTATTTTTATCCAAGCAGATACGTCAACGATGCAGCTCTTTACAACAGCGATAGATAGAATTACGGCGATTAGTGGAATCCGTTTGAAAATTAGTTTTAAATAAGTTCACGTATTTATGTCAGTTTTGATAAAAATGATAGTTACGGCAGTTAGTCATGCTAGGGACGATATGTGCGGACTGTAGTTTATTTATCAAATCCATACAATTCATTTTATAGCTTCATGCTTATTTTATTGTATCTAGCAAAATAGCAGCTAAATATATTTAAAAATGTTTTGGTCATACGCATTACACTAGAAATTTCAGCCGGCAGCGAAGTTGTTAAGACTTTGTAATGTTTGTAATTGTTGTAAAAACGCGGAAAATATGGAGGGACAGAAATATAACCAAAACTACTAAGACCAGACTCGTACGAACGCTTATTTTCCCCATATATCTGTACGCTGCAGAGACGTGGACATTGCGAGAAGTGGAAAGAAAGGATGAAAATAGATGCTTTAGAGTTGTGGTGCTAGAGAAGAATGCTTGGAGTATCGTGAGCTAATCCCTGTACTATACCGGACCACGCGGTGGCCTGACTTTGTGAACATAAAGTTCATTTCCTTTTCTTTGTATGTTCCAGGGTTCATGCACCGGGTTCCTGCACCTACCTGGTCTTCTCGCTATCACTGCTGCCCTACCGCATCTATCTACTTACCGGTTTCCTGCGTTGGATCTACTTCCGCAAGTTCCGGTTTCCGGTCGGCGCGGTCTTCGTGTACGCGGCTTTGCTTTCTCCTCTGCACACCGTCCTTCCGGAAGACTTAATCGAAGCTAAGTCCTTTCAAGCGTATTCGCTTAATAGAGTGAGCGATCCATAGAACCCCTCCCTGAGCACATTTTATGTAGAATAGAAAATTAAACTATGTAAACCTATCCCAATTTTTTTATTTCCTATTAAGAAGTAGGGACTAAACCGCTTCAGTGGCAAGAAAAAAATGTACCTTTAATTTTTTAAGTTTTTATGGTATAGAAAATACAGACATTCAGGTAGTCAGGAGACAGTATAAAAAAATAAATTTATTTGACAGAATTTATGCAATTTGGAAAATTTAAAGTCGAACACGATCAAAATCCTGGACGTTTGATAGGTAACATTTTTACAACAAATTTAATACAAAACGCTAAGTGTTGCGTAGGGCAAAAAAGCATTTCTGAACAGTTACATATTTAAACCAAAAAAAAGGAATTTTACACAAATATACGTAATTATACTAGTGGCGCCTATATAGCGATTAATCATTACAGAAATATCTCCTATTTAGAAGAACTGTTGGCTCAAAATTTTGTATAATTCATTACATAGTGCTGTTTAACGGTCGTAATTTAATAAATAAATCTATTAGCTATTTTGCCACTTTGTATGTTGAAAATTTACTCAAGCACCATACATACGAATTAAATTTAAACTGTTATGATAAAATATGAAAATGGCGCAAACGTAGTTTGGATAAAAGTTTCACTGTCAAAGTAGTAAGTACCTCCCTAACCTAACCTTCAATCACATATAGAAACTAGATCAACGCTCCCAAAACGTCTTCACAAAAAGAGCACATAGCGAGATGTTTATGTGTATAGCTACTCAATGCATTTAGTAGTGTGCAAGCAAATTGCAATTCTTCCACAAAACACATACACATCAAATGTATACGTCAAAGCTACCACTATTCTGCTAAGAATTAGTATAGGATTGTTTATTTAGCTTTTTTATGTGATCTCTAAGGTTATAGATTGAAATTTCGCATTACAGTCATCTATCAGTTAGCCATTATTTTTCCTCCGCTGTCAAACTGGCAACGGCCATTTGCAAGGCACCTTCTCTCGTTATGTTCCCACCAATGAACCCAGTGCTGTGGCAGAATACACAGCCTTCTATACCAGCCACCTCGCTCAACTGCTCATCTCGGACACCCCACCACTTGGGATGAAGTGGTTTTCTGAAACAATAGTAAAGTAAATGGGATTGTTGGAAGGGGAATAATTACAATAAAATCCCGAACGATGTTATAATTTTGTCCTTTGACAAATTTAAGACACACGTTAAAGACAGACTTTTAGAATAGGTATAAAGCGATTATGATGTGATGTAATCATCAATGACAAAAATGCATGGAATTAACATTCTTCTAATTTCGCACACATATTGTTCTAATGCGTTCATTGTGCCCGAGTAAAACTTTTAGATTCACTTTTGTTTTTATCTTTTCTTTATTGTTTTATGATTATTGATTGTATAATTTGGTAACGACATATTGTTTTGTAAATGACTTCTTTATTATTATAAATCTGTGGAATTTCTTGCGCCCGTTCTTATCCACAGCTAAAAGATACGTCCTTAATGGGTGGGGTGGGTGCCCACTAAGGTTGCCAGATGTCAGAGATTTCCGGGATTGTCCCGGAATTTTACGAATTGTCCCGTGTCCAGTAATTCGATCTATTGTCCCGGAATCCGAAAATAAATTAATAATTTAAAAAAATAACAATAAATGACATGGCTAGGCGGCAGGCAGCGAGCGGGTTTGTTTCACACGCCCCGAATCAACTCCAGTCCCGACTCCCGCCAAATCATGTCATCCCTCTTACTCTTGCATACGCTTACCTATCGCACTATCGTTCGGTCGGCCACCCGCTCGGCGCTCACTCGGTCACTCACTTGTGCAGTGCAATGCAGTCGTGTGTTGTTTATGATGCAAATAACACGCGTTTGTATTTGTGTTTAAAATTATGGAGTCGTTGTCGTATCCATCAACAACTAAAAAGCGGCTCACGGGTTTCAATGATAAGTGGATCACAGATATTGATTTTAAAGAATGGATACAAAAAAAGATGAATTTAATGCTATTTGTAAAATTTGTAACTCTGAAACAGTTATTCAGTATTCGCCGAGCGCTGACAGTAAGTACATACCTACTTATAATTACTTTGATAAGTTATTAATTTGAAAACAAATGAAGTGTTAATATTTAACCGACTTCAAAAACAGGAGGAGGTTCTCAATTCGGCTGTATATATGTATAAAATATGTATGGATGTTTAGCGATATCTTCGCTAATAAGGAACAGATTTTAAAAATTATTTTTATGTTACATTAAGCTCTCTTTCAGGGTGGCCCCATAGAAATTTCATTCAGATCTGATAAGGTCCCCTAGAGGTAGAGTAAAACTCAAACGAATGAGGTCTAATTTTGACAGGTCTCCGGAGACTAGAGATAGTGGCGTTGCCCAAGCGGATATTTTTAGAACTGCTCAGATTAGACTTCATTAAAATTCAAATTAGGTACTTACATTTTTTTCGGATACAATTACAAGTTGAAGTCGGTTTTTGTTTTTATGAAATAAATATCTTATTTATGTAGATATTTAGTAAAAAATGTCTTTAATAATATTCTTCATTGTTTCAGATTCACGCTAATTCTACAAAACATAAAAAAATGGTGATCAACAGAAAAACATCAAAATGTTTAGATTATTTTTTTATAAAAAAACACATCAGAAGAAATTGCTATAACAAGTTCCGAATTATCTCTTGTTTTTCATAATGTGAAACAAGATTTAAGTTACAACAGCTTGGATTGCTTCGCAAAAAATATCAACAAGTTTATTCCAGTTAGTCAAATCACAACAAAAATGACATGCGAACGCACCAAGGCATCGTAATTACACGCAATGTTTTAGGGTATTTACAGGAAAAACTAATAAGTGATCTTAAAAAGTGTTACTATTTTTCAGAAAATTCAGACGCATCAAAAGATGAAAACATAAAAACATTTCCGTATGCTGTTCAATATTTTAATAATAATAAAGGTATATGCCGTAAGCTATTAGATTTTTATGAAGACGCTGATAAAACTTCTTTGGGTATATTTCAGTGCTTTAAAAAAGTTACGAATGACTGTAATTTAAGCATAAATCAAATATGTGCTTATAGTACTGATAATGCTTCGGATAATTACGGCCTTTACAATTCTGTTTTCCAAAAACTAAAAGCGGAAAACAGTCAAATTTTTAAAGCAAACTGTTTTTGCCACGTTCTAAATAACTGTGTAATAAATGTCATTTGCAATAAAAGGATATCGACGTGGAAAACATCGTTATTAAAATTTACAATGAGTTCAGGTCATCGGCATTAAAGACTAAAAAATTAAAGGAATGCAAATTGTGTTTGCTCAAATAGAATATAAGGAGTTGCTGAGACATGTGCCAACAAGATGGTTGTCACTTTTGCCGGCTATAGATTGCTTTATTCATAGTTGGCCTGCTGTAAAAACTTAATTTTTAGTAAAAGGTTCAGATAACAGCCACAAGGTTTTATGGGATTTTATTTCAGAAGGTTGTTGTGACAACGATTATAATAAAAATAGTGACGAAGAATGTTAAAAAGAAGGCAAGAACGATTGTTACCTTTTCTTCTTAAGCAATTTATTGCCGGAATTTACAAAAGTGATTTTGTTATTAGAAATTGACAGCTTCACTATTTTGGATATTGATAATGCCATGCAAAATCATTATAAACAATTGAAAAGTCGGTTAGCTGATAATTTTTTTGAGAGCAAAGTAAAACATATCTTCAGAAAAATCACCGATAACGAAAAAGCAGAATTCACGTTACAGGCGCGTATATTTTTATAAAGATCTATAAAATATTTGGAAGAACGAAGAGGAATTAAAGTGACTTGGGAAGAGCTTTCAGAATTTCCCACTATGTTAAAAATTGAGACAGATTTTGATATTGACTCCATATACAGAATTTTCGTGTTTAAAAACTGTATTTAATGCGCTTCCGAAAAACTTGCCAAACGACGAAATATGGGCCTATTTTTTTAAAACTGACACGTCTTTAAGTTTGTGAATCAAAAAAATAATTTCTTTTGTTCTTGCAATTCCAACGAGTAATGCCTTTTGTGAAAGAATATTTAGCCAGATGAATAGTTTGTGGACCAAAGAGCGCAACCGAATGTCCATAGATTTAGTCAAGTCCGAACTGCAGACTCGTATTAATTTTGATGTATCTTTTTCTGAAATATTTTCTATTTACAAAGCCCGGACGGTGAAAAGCTATTAAAATGGCTAAATCCAGTGAAAAATATTTGAAGAAATAGTTTTTTTATGGAGAATTTTATTTAGAACATAAGGTTCTAATTGTTTTTTAATCTGTATTTATTTCGTTTATAAGATAGCACATAATAGACACGTTGATTGTCTACCAGAGTTTAATTTAATAATTAGATGAAGTAAATTACTCACTTTCATTTATGATTAATGTGTTGATTTCCTACCAAAGTCTATTATCAACGAACCACAAGGAGAGGTTCATTTTGTTTATTTCATATTTATAAGTCTGATTTTATTTAATTTATAAGATAGTACATCATTATGTACTTGTTGATTGCCTAGTATAAAAGCAAAGTTCTCAATTTTATATCTTTAATCTGGACTAATAAAAGTATACATTTGAAAACTGAAATGTATTTTCCTTTAAAAATAAATACAAATATTCCGTAATTTATATTTATAGAGGGCGTCTCACGGATATGCCACATGGAGGGAAAGTACCTTGAATATTGTAGATAGAACATTTTACTGAAAGAAGACATTATTTGAATTTAAAAAACAATTTAAACTGCATTCATAGATTTTTAAATAATTATATGGTTGAACCGGGAATCGAACCCGTTATATGAGAAAAATAATTAACCTGTAGCTTTATCATAACGATCGAAAGGCTTTACCATAAGGATTATTTTATGCTAAATAACATAGTGTCACAAATAAAAGGAAGACCATGAATTTTAACATTTGATGTGAAATTTTGTTCAGATAAATAAAAGCTGACATTGCCGTAAGGACATACAACTGACATTATCATAAGTACCTATTACTAATAAATATACCCACTTGTGAATAGGTATTATTCTAAATATACACCACAACAAGATCAAAAAATCGACACGGAGCGAAATAATCAAAAGAGTGCAACTTTGTATTCAACAGGAAGGGACTCATATTGAGCTTTGATAAATTGATTAATTTTGTATTAAAATGTTAAAATTCATGATTTTCCTTTTATTGGTGACACATTATGTTATTTAGCAAAAAATAATCCTTATTATGAAGCCTTTCGACCGGTATGATAAAGCTACAGGATGGTTATTTTTCATGTAACGGGTTCGATTCCCGGTTCAACCATGTAATTATTTAAATATCTATGAATGCAGTTTAAATTGTTTTTTAAATTCAAATAATGTCTTCTTTCAGTAAAACGTTCTGTTACACCCTTGAAATGTTAGAGTAATTGCTGACAGCCCTAGGCTGCTTATTCAGCATTTTCTAGTTGGAATCACCGCTCGTCGCGAGCGACGCTTCAGTCTCATTTGATCCGCGAGTCGCGAAGGTTGTCTGCCTGCCTTACTATAAAAGCCTCCTGTATCTCTCTTCAGTAAATAAATTCCTTTTTTAAAACCTCGACTCCGAGGCTCGTCGTTACATTTGGTGGCAGCGCAAAGCGATCCAAAAAGGATCCTCGGTACGTCTCGTTACAATAGTGTGTGTTGTTTCCTAGTGACTCAAGTGTGGACAATAGTGAATCGCTGTATCCCGCTGTATCCCGCTCTGGACCTGTGGAATCAAGCCGCTGTATCGTGACCGTAAACTCGCCGTATCCTGAAAGAAACCCGACCAAAGTCGCCGTGCCCTACTCCAGTGAGGAAGACCTGGAAAGCAACCATATAAACACTGATCCTACTGTATCACGTTGTATCCCGCTGTACCCCGCTGTATCTCGCTGTATCCTGCTCTGGACCTGTGGAATTAATCCGCTGTATCGTGACCGTGAATCCGCCGTGTCCTGAAGGAAAATCATCACCATCATATCGTTACAAACATTTTAGTGCGTCGCGCAGTGAACATTCGAATAAACTCTTATATAACGTGCCCGTGACGCCCTTATCGCTCAGGAATGCGATCAATACTTCCCGTCGCCGTCGCCGTGTCCGCCTCTTGCGCAACATTGTTGCTGTGAGTCTGGTCTTGTTTATATTACTATTAATCCTTTGTTGTTTTATCGTAACTTTTAATTTCATTTAGTTAATTTGAGTGCTTCATTCTAAACTTTAATTTTCTACTTTTGTTAAATTGTTGTATTAAGTAAAAAAAATAATTTAAATTTAATATAAGTAAATATGACAGACGCCAGGACAGAATATGTCCTAGACGCCGAATTACCTGCCGATACAGAGGACGAAAGATGTCCTAGCTCATCTGTAAGCGAAAAGAAAACTCGCTCTAAAAGCCTAAAGGTGCCTACGCCACAATCCGTACCTAACTTAGAAATAAACATATTATTGAAATTTATAAAACCCTATGATAGTAGCAGAGACACTCTGAATTCTTTCATAATAAACTGTAACAACGCGTATGACCTTGCGAGTAATCACCAAAAACCAATTTATTTAAGTATATATTATGCCAACTCCAAGGAAAAGCCGAGCGAGCCGATCTATAAAAGAATTTAATAACTGGGAGGAACTAAAAGACTTCCTGAAAACACAATTTAGTGAGAGGAAACATTACTCACACCTTCTTAATGAACTGCAAGAAAGAAGCCAGTCATCTAACGAAAATGTTAGCCAGTATGCTCTCCGCGTCGAAACTTATTTGTCTCAACTTTTAACTGAGATCACCTTAACCAATACTAAATTAAAAGAACTTCCTGGCCGCACTGCAGCCATGGAAGAATTGGCCTTACATCACTTCCTTATGTGTTTACAACCAAGGATTTCTAACATTGTCAGGTGCAAGTCACCTAAGACGCTCAACCAAGCAATTAACTTCTCCATATCCAAAGAACGCATTCAGCAGACCTTATATAAAAGAAATTCCAACGTGGAAAGTAAATCTCCACATAGAAATCAAAGGTACCCTAATCCTAATACTTCAAACTCGCAGTATCGACCCCAACCTTCTACTTCGGGTCCAAATAGGAATTATTCTCCTAATTATCAATCACAAGCATCCACTATTTCCTGCAGATACTGCAAATTCCCTGGCCATACTATTGAAAACTGCCGAAAGCGAGAGTAAAATAATAGGCTCCGCGGTCAGCAGAATCCAGGCCCTAACCCTAATCCTATTAGGAGAGTTAACTTCAACCATAATCAAGAAGACGAAGGTCATGATGAAACAGACTTCAATTCGCCTAATGATGAAAATTTAAACTAGATAGCGCCTTGTCCAGGTGTCGCACGAGTCGCCTGCTAATAAGAGAAAGACACCCTAAATCCGCTGTATCCAATTCCAAATCCACTGAATCCAATCCTAAATCCACTGTATCCAATTCCAAATCCACTGAATCCAATCCCAAATCCACTGTATCCAATTCCAAATCCACTGAATCCAATACTAAATCCGCTGTATCCAAATCCAAATCCGCTGAATCCAATCCTAAATCCGCTGTATCAAATCCTAAATCCACTGTATCGAATCCTAAATCCAAATCTACTGCATTCCAACCGTCTACATTTACTACGCAAAACCCTACGTCTACGGAAGCTAAAATCTACGAAATTTCATTCGACCCCTCTAAGAAGTCGTTACCCCACGTTGTTGTCAAAACCACTGTCTCCAGCTTACCTTTATCTCTCTAGTAGACACCGGTTCCTCGATCAGTCTCCTAAAAAACTCTGTAATAGAATCTAAATCACCACTTCGTAAAGAATTCTTAAAACTAAAAGGTTTCAATTCCAATGAAGACACTGTTCCAACTTAACGCTCTCTCGAATTAGAAATGTATCTGAATGACAAATCTAATAACCCCTTGAAGCACGAATTCCATGTAGTCGATGATGTAGACTTACCTTACGATGGCATTATCGGAAACGATCTATTAACCAAATTTCATGGCAGAATCAACTTCACTCGCGAATTTTTAAGAGAGAAGTCGATAAACAAGTTAACCAAATGCTCGACCAGGGAATTATAGAACCATCTACATCTCCTTGGTCATCACCCATATGGGTGGTGCCCAAAAAGCTCGACGCATCAGGCCAACAAAAATGGCGTGTTGTAATCGATTACAGGAAACTGAATGACATTACAATCTGGGACACTTATCCTATTCCTAACATCACCGAAATTTTTCCACCCTTGACTTAGCTTCCGGTTTTCACCAAATCTCAGTCAATAATCTTGAAAAAACCGCTTTCAATGTACCACAAGGTCATTTCCAATTCACTCGTATGCCGTTTGGGCTAAAAAAAAATGCACCTTCCACATTCCAAAGACTAATGAATACCATTTTATACGGGCTACAAAACCTTCGTTGCTTCGTTTATCTTGATGATATAGTGACCTATTCGTATGATCTTCCTTCTATGATTAAAAACCTGATCGCCGTATTCCAAAGACTTAGAGAATCAAAGTCAAAGTCAATATTTCTTTATTCAAATTAACTTAATAATTAAGCACTTTTGAATCGTCTATATTTTCCTACCACCTGTTTCAGACTTTTTTACTGACAAGAAGAACAGGCGCAAGAAACTTGTCAGCTTTAACAGATATAACAGATATAAGTAACGATATTTACAAACCTAAATATATCGTTACCAAATACAGTGTAACAGGATTAAACAAAAAAGTACGAAGTTACGATGTTATATCATTTCCACGCATTTCGGTCTTTTAGATAATCGTCTACTTTATAATAACCTTTACCCTTAAGCGTTTCTTTAACATGGTTTTTAAATTCATGCAAATTAAGATCAATAACTTGTTGTGGAACTTTATTAAAAAAGGCTATTCCTTTCCCCATAAACGAACCTCTAGTTTTTGCAAGCCTTAGTCTTGGAACGGCAAGTTTATCTTTATTTCTTGTATTAAACTGGTGATTATCGCTGTTCTTAGTAAGTGAATCCAAGTGTTTCCTTATGTATACTAAATTTTCATATATGTATTGACCTGCCAAAGTTAATATATTTATTTCTTCAAACAATTCTCTTAGGGAATCTCTCCGCCGAAGATTATATATAGCGCGAACAGCTCTTTTTTGGAGCACAAAAATATTTTCAATACTGGCAGCTGAGCCCCACAATAGGAGTCCATAAGCCATCACACTATGAAAATAACTAAAATATACCAACCTTGCCGTTTCAATATCAGTTAAAAGCCTTATTTTCTTAACAGCGAAAGCCGCGGAACTAAGTCTACTTGACAAGGCTTCAATATGAGGATCCCATTGCAGTCCTGTATCAAGTGTATCACTTTAAGAAACTTTAGAGAGGGCGCTATTTACTTCGTCCGAACAGTTGTCACTTCTGTTGAATTTGAAAAGTAAAGAAGTATCATCCGCAAAAAGCACTGTCTCACATAAATTATTTGCGTAGTTAGGTAGATCATTTATATAAATTAAAAACAGCAATGGGCCCAGTATTGATCCCTGTGGCTCGCCCATATTGATGGGGGCTCCCGTAGACACAGTTCTATTAATCACTACTTTCTGGGTTCTTTTGTACAAATAAGATTTCATAAGGCTAACCGATTTATCAGAGACACCATAATGTTCTAACTTCTTTAATAGTGTTTGGTGGTCAACCCAGTCGAATGCCTTAGAAAGGTCACAAAAAATGCCAATCACATCCTGCTTTCCCTCCCAGGCATCAAGGATATGTTTGAGAAGAGCAATTCCAGCATCAGTAGTAAATTACCTTTGGAAAATCCAAAACTGATTTTTATGAAGTATATTATTTGATGTAAAGTAATCTAATAATTGGAAATATATAATTTTTTCAAATATTTTGCTAAGTGCTGGCAGTATAGATATTGGCCTAAAGTTAGCTGGGTCAGTTTTATTACCGGATTTAAAGAGAGGAATTAATTTACTGTTTTTCATCAAGTCAGGGAATACCCCTTCATCAATACATTTGTTAAAAATAAAAGCCAAGTAAGGGGCTAGTATATCAATTATTGATTTAATGATGCTTGTTGAAATGCCCCAGAGATCTTCTGTTTTTTTGACGGTAATTGATTTAAAAGTTTTAATTTTATCTTCACTACTTATATATCTAAAAGAGAAGGTTTCCTTGCATTTATTAACACCTGACTTAAGGAGAGAGATAGCGATGTTGGGACAAGCGCTAAGTGCACTGGTAGTTTCTATTGGTATTCGAGCAAAAAAGTCTTCAAAGGCAAAAAAAAGTCTAACCTCAAGCTACAACCAGTTAAGTGCGAATCCCTCAGACGAGAAGTTGCCTATCTCGGTCATTTAATATCGACAAGTGGAGTCAAACCTAACCCTGACAAGGTCGTAGCCGTTTTCGAATTTCCTACTCCTAGGAATCCTAAAGACATCAAATCATTTCTAGGACTCGTCTCCTACTATCGCCGATTCATACCTGACTTCTCGCTAAACCCCTCACTTCTCTTCTTAAAAAGGATACCCCATTCAACAGGGAAAATCAACGACAAATCGCATTTGACCTTCTAAAACAAAAACTGACCTCAGCACTACTCCTTTCCTACCCTGACTTCTCAAAACCATTTGTGCTCACATGCGATGCTTCCAACCACGCTGTGGGAGCCGTCCTATCCCAAGGTCCTATTAGAAAGGATCAACAAATTGCCTATGCATCAAGGACACTTAATAAGAGTGAATCCAATTATAGTACTACCGAGAAAGAGCTCTTGGCCATCATATTTGGCTGTAAAACATTCCGACCCTATTTATACGGTAACAAATTTCAGATCGTGACAGATCACCGTCCATTAAAATGGCTGTTTAACCACAAAGATCCAAGCAGTAAAATGCAACGGTGGCGCCTCAAACTCGAAGAGTTCGAGTACGAAATAGTATACCGAAAAGGTAAACTAAACTCCGCAGCAGATGCTCTCTCACGATACCCTGTAAATCCTATAATTCCAGACGACTCAGAAGAGCAACCTTCAAAATCAAGTCTCACTCAGGAGACCGAGTCAGTAGTACCAACCATAAATGAAGAAGAGAATGATCCTCCATTCGGCCCCTTAACTCTAGAAGACCTTAATGTCAGCCTTCCAGGCGAATCCGATTAAGACAGCAGTAACTTACCTTGTATAGACATACTAGAAGATGATGACTTTCCTACTCTTACAGTCCACTGAATCAAAATCCTTCAAAGACTACGAGCTCTCAACCTTCTACTCCAACAAATCCTGAAATACTAAATCCCGAATTAACAAACCCTGAAACGCTAAATCCTGAAATTCTAAACCTTGAAAATGAAAACTTACCTGTGCAAACTCCACCTATAGGTCCTACAACACCAAGTCCTGAAATACAAAATATTAATCCCTCTAACTCCGAACTCGAACCTACCATATCACCCAAACCTTCACCTTCTATCACCACCGAAGCCAACCTCGAACCAGAAAATTACTCACAATTCCTGAAAGAAATGAACGATAACGAAATGACCTCCTTGGTCGAGTGGTTTGTACACCGGTTTTCATGGTGTCGCCATCTCTGAGGTCCCGGGTTCGATCCCCGGTCGGGTCAATTTAGAAATTATTGTTTTTCCAAATTGTCTCGGGTCTGGGTGTTTTCTATTTATAATAAGTATGTATTTAAGTATGTTTATCCGTTATCTAGTAACTATTTAACGAGTTTCATATCGAAGCTTCTCTTGGGCTAGATAATTGGTGTGAGTGTGGGAAATTTATTTATTTATTTATTTATAAAAACAAAACTTTCGATACCTAAATTTTCGAACATAATGAATCTCTTATGAAAACTTCCTGTAAAACGATTCTAGTCCCTACATCTATAGACTTAGATGAATCCAATGCCTATGTAGGTGATATCATTGAAAACCTAAATGACCCACATGAAACACTATATTCGGAAAAACAATTACATTCTTTCAAAGAGGTTCCAAGTAACAATAAAGACATTTACTTCATTTTCACGAAGGTATACCACTTCGAAAACTGCACATATGCTGAGATATTCCAAACTCTTACTAATATAAAGAAACACATCCTTAAAGAAGAAAACGTAATCAACGAATTGTCCATTTCCGATTTCAAAAATGCATTTGAAAGACAATCCTTTACCAAAATCTATAACATGATGGTCTATATCTTCCACAACACCGATATAAAGATAAATATTTACCATAATAGTGTAATGTATCCAACTATTGGCGAAATTAAGAAAATCCTCAAGGAAAATCACGACTTACCAATTGCAGGTCATCTAGGAACTAATAGAATGCTAACTCGGATCCAGGAACGGTTCTTTACCGACATTATAGGTTTATTAGTGGTGACCTGTTGCAGTTATGGGAAGGTAATAAAATGACTACACTGTTGTACACTGATGAGCTGGTTTATTGACTGTTCACACAAAGGTTCACACAATTAAGTTATAGTTCTGACTCCATTATATAATTACACTATATTAACCAAATGGCGACAACCTGACGATAAGGTGTGCGATGTGCGACTGGTGACTGCCGGGGCGAGCTCCCGTCCGCTCGCTATTGCTATATCAGCATTCTAGGAACAATACAATAATGTGTCGCCACATCACACCCTTCCTTAAAAAAAATTTAATTACTACAAAAAAATATTTTTAAAAGAAAGAGAAAAAAAAACTAATCAATGTAGACAACCCTAACGTATAAAACTCTATTACAATAAAACATTTCTAACAACATACAAAAATATACCAAGGTTAATCTAAAAGCTACGCTGCGATAACAATACAAAGTTGCGGCGTTATCAGCTGATACTCGAGCGAGCCCGACTCGACACGCATGCCAACGCTTAAGGCGAATATATGTGATTCTATTTTTAGAACATCTTAAGGTCAAGTAACTTTTACTGTGATACAATTTTCAAATAAAAATTTTAACATACTATATCTGTTTTTTATTTACTTTCCTTTCCTACGTTAGGTTGTTTACTCGTTACACATACTTATAATTTATGAAAACTACAAAAACACAAAACTAAAAATTTTGATTTCACAAACATTATAAAAATAATACTACATACACTACTGTACTGTATCAACACATTTAATACATACAATAAAATTGCGGACACCTACTCCTAGGGCCGACTTAAAAGGTTTCAGGAAAAACCGCAACTTACAACTAGACAATGACTTAGGTAGTTGTCGTGAGGGCATGCTCTGCAATAACAAAATAACAACCCTTTGGGTCCCACAACACCTCTCACGGCAACGCCATGCATGTACTTTGACACTGTTAACACTAAACACGTTTTACAAAACGCACACACAAAAAAAAATAACTAAATTAAGTATCAGTTGCTTATTACTTTTACACAACTCCTGTTCTTCCAGGTGTTACGCTGGTGGTGCTGCGAGGCATATGAATGACCTCTGGTAGCGCCACTTTAGCTGTTTCTTTATTGATCCATTTTCTTATACGATTTATGCAACTTTTACGAATGGCGTATAACAATCCGATGCTAAACAGTATAACCATGACAATTAAAACAATACTAAATATATTTACTTGGTTTTGTATCTTTTCGGATGTTGCCATTTGAGCCTGGGCACTCACAATTACATCTTTGTTCTGATAATTCCCCATCTTATAACTTTACAATTACTGTTAAACAAGCGTACTGCGTTGGAATGACCTGATAATTAAACGAAATGGACATAAACTTACTCTTTTATTAAACTAACATACACAATTATCATTTCAGCACTTTACTTTACCGCTTGGCAGGTATATGTAGTGGTGACTTGCAGCAGTTATGGGAAGGTATAAAATGACTACACTGTTGTACACTGATGAGCTGGTTTATTGACTGTTCACACAAAGGTTCACACAATTAAGTTATAGTTCTGACTCCAAATATAATTACACTATATTAACCAAATGGCGACAACCTGACGATAAGGTGTGCGATGTGCGACTGGCGACTGCCGGGGCGAGCTCCCGTCCGCTCGCTATTGCTATATCAGCATTCTAGGAATAATACAATAATGTGTCGCCACATCACACCCTTCCTTAAAAAAAAATTTAATTACTACAAAAAAAAAATTTTTAAAAGAAAGAGAAAAAAAACTAATCAATGTAGACAACCCTAACGTATAAAACTCTATTACAATAAAACATTTCTAACAACATACAAAAATATACCAAGGTTAATCTAAAAGCTACGCTGCGATAACAATACAAAGTTGCGGCGTTATCAGCTGCTACTCGAGCGAGCCCGACTCGACACGCATGCCAACGCTTAAGGCGAATACATGTGATTCTATTTTTAGAACATCTTAAGGTCAAGTAACTTTTACTGTGATACAATTTTCAAATAAAAATTTTAACATACTATATCTGTTTTTTATTTACTTTCCTTTCTTACGTTAGGTTGTTTACTCGTTACACATACTTATAATTTATTAAGACTACAAAAACACAAAACCTAAAATTTTGATTTCACAAACATTATAAAAATAATACTACATGCACTACTGTACTGTATCAACACATTTAATACATACAATAAAATTGCGGACACCTACTTCTAGGGCCGACTTAAAAGGTTTCAGGAAAAACCGCAACTTAAAACTAGACAATGACTTAGGTAGTTGTCGTGAGGGCATGCTCTGCAATAACAAAATAACAACCCTTTGGGTCCCACAACACCTCTCACGGCAACGCCATGCATGTACTTTGACACTGTTAACACTAAACACGTTTTACAAAACGCACACAAAAAAAAATAACTAAATTAAGTATCAGTTGCTTATTACTTTTACACAACTCCTGTTCTTCCAGGTGTTACGCTGGTGGTGCTGCGAGGCATATGAATGACCTCTGGTAGCGCCACTTTAGCTGTTTCTTTATTGATCCATTTTCTTATACGATTTATGCAACTTTTACGAATGGCGTATAACAATCCGATGCTAAACAGTATAACCATGACAATTAAAACAATACTAAATATATTTACTTGGTTTTGTATCTTTTCGGATGTTGCCATTTGAGCCTGGGCACTCACAATTACATCTTTGTTCTGATAATTCCCCATCTTATAACTTTACAATTACTGTTAAACAAGCGTACTGCGTTGGAATGACCTGATAATTAAACGAAATGGACATAAACTTACTCTTTTATTAAACTAACATACACAATTATCATTTCAGCAAAAATCGAACTGGTTGCTTAACAACTCTGCCACTGCGTGTTGACCTCAATATTGGTTTCAGCACTTTTTCTTCACTATGTTTAACATCTGAGTTTACTTGGTTCTTTTTAACATTACAATCATTATCTTTAATACTAATATTGACATTATCTTCGCAACTTTTGTACAAACTATCATCGTATTCTTCGTTTAATATATATGCTGGTTTAAGTCGATCTATAGAAATATTTGACTGACGCTCTGCCGATTGAATCAGAAATGATTTCCCGAATCTTTTAATGATTTTATACGGTCCACTATACGGTGGTGTTAGTGGTCTTTGCACCATGTCGTTCCTAACGAAAACATGGCTACAACTATTCAAGTCTTTATGTACGAATATTTTCCTATTTTTTCTACTTCTATCTAATACTGGCTGTAAACTATTTAATGCTTTCTTCAGCTTATATACATAGCTAGATTCGTCAGACAAATTACAATTTACACTATTGTCATAGAAATCTCCAGGCAGGCGTAACTGGTGTCCTAATGCTAATTCTGATGCACTTACATTACTATCGCTTTTGCAGGCTGCACGAAGTCCCAACATGACAGTTGGTAATTCGTCTGCCCATGACCTACTGTAATCTAATAAACGTGCTTTTAAGGCTGCTTTCAGCGTTCTGTGGAATCGCTCTATCATCCCGTTGCTTTGTGGGTGATAAGCTGTAGTGCGAATCTTCTGAATACCTAGCGTTTTCATAAGGGAGGTGTAAAGCTCACTTTCAAATTGTCTCCCTTGATCGCTTGTTATTCTTTTTGGACACCCATATCTACAAACCCAATTTTCGTAAATTGCTTTACTTACAACTTCTGCTGTGATTTCTTTTACTGGAATAGCTTCCGGCCACCGTGTACATCTATCGATCATGGTTACTAAATATCTATACCCCTCACTTGTCGTTGCTAAAGGGCCAACTATGTCCACGTTTAAATGTTCCCAACGATTGCTAGGTGGATACTTTACTAAATCGGAAACTGTATGTCGTTGTATTTTTGACTTCTGACAAGATATGCATTCTTTACACCATCGATTAATGTCCCTATTCATGTTAGGCCAAATTTCTCAAACCTTTCAAAAATCTGTCTTACATGTTCTTTGTGCAACGTTACGTCATTAGTTGTTGCCACAATGACGTCATCAATATAGCAAAAAAGAAAAGAACTTTCTCCCTTACTTTCTTTATTATTGTTAAAAATTTCTATACCTTGCAAAACCGTGTTATTCATCCATCTCTGGAAGGTTTGTGCAGCATTACGTAACCCGAAACTCATTTTTACAAATTCGAACAACCCGAAAGGTGTCGTAATGGCTGTTTTCGCTATGTCTTCTGGTTTAACCGAAATGTTATGATAAGCCCTATTAATGTCTAATTTAGTGAAAATACACTTACCTGATAAGCCATACATAAAATCGTGTATCCTCGGAATCGGATATCTGTCCGGAACTGTCACTGCGTTGAGCCTTCTGTAGTCGCCGCATGGTCGTAGCTGGCCATCCTTCTTTGGCACTACGTGAAGTGGGCTGGCCCACGGGCTCTTTGACGGTCTACAAATACCTAACTCTTCCATGACTCTAAACTCTTCCCTTACCGCCTTATAGCGGTGTGGGGGCAAAGGCCTCGGTTTGGCGTAAACCGGCGGACCAACGGTTTCAATGTGATGGTATGTGTCATGGCAGCTCGGCTCTCTATAATTAATTGGCTTGGTAATGTCGGCGTATTGTTCTAACAAATCCCGGAATGGATTGTCCCTGTGGATGCTAGATATTGTCGGCTCGACACTACTTATTACCGATACATTTCTATTCAATTTGGTCAGTCCGTCAATCAATTTCCTATTACTTAAATCTATTATCAAGTTAAAATTCTTTACAAAGTCTGCTCCGATAATAGGTTGTTTGACGTCACATATTATAAAATTCCATTTGAAACATCTACGTAGGCCTAAATTTAAATCTAAAGTTATAATGCCATACGTTTTTATTTTGGTGCCATTCGCGGCATAAAGTTCATAATCACAATTAAGCTTTACTTTATTACGGTTTACTTTACATAATGGTATTACTGAGACGTTTGCGCCCGTATCTATTAAAAATAACTTACCACTATTGTAGTCTTTTACGCACAAACGGTGATTTACCTCGGTGCTGCCGCCCACCGCTGACGACTGCACCGGATTCAGTTTCCCTGACCAGGTTGCTGCTGCTGTTGCTTATGTTGCTGCTGCGACCAGTTGCATGGTGCTGTGCAGGTCCTCGCTCTCTCTCTAAAACGGTAGTGATAATGGCATAGCCACTCTGCGCTTGCTGGAGTCCTCCGCGTGGCTGATGATCCTCTATCCTTCGATCTCGACTGCCGACGCTGGTCTCTATTCATATGATAATTGCGATGCTGGCTGCGTGCACCGGTTCTGATGCTGTTGACTTCTTCTTTTAGTCTCTTTACCTCTATGGTCAAATCTCGCATATGTTTCATCATTTCTAACGCGCTGTCACTGCCGGGCACTGATGAGCTGACGGAGGCTACTTCGCCTGTCCTCAAATTTTCTAATATCTTGTCGGCTATGGCCGCTAAATCTTCCAAATTCGTGTTATTGCTGACCGCTAGGACTGCCCTTACATTCGGTGGTAGTCTGTTGATCCATAGTTTTTTTAATGGGTCGCCTGCAATACTACAGTTTCTGGCCAATTCTGTCATCTTGCGCAATAACTGGGATGGTTTTTGAGTCCCGAGATCCATATCACTCACTAAACGTTGAAATTGCGTCTCGGCGCTTTCTTCATACACTGTTAACAATCTTTGTTTTATTGCGTTATACTTCTCGGTAGCAGGTGGTGACTGTACCAAGTCACTTACTTGACGGAGTGCGTCGCGGTCCAATTTCGCGATCGCCAACTCGAACTTCGCATTGTCGCTCTGCTTCTGTGGTCCCATAACTGACTCAAAATGCGCGAACCACATTCTCGGCATTTCGGTCCAAAATTCTGGTATCCTGGCTTGCACGGATATCATTGCGACGTCTATATTGCTTGTTGATGCTTCGCGCCCTGGTTTGGAGCTCTCGCCGCATTTTTCTAGCTCATTATAGGCGTCTACATAAGCCATCTTCTAAACACGTGCTCGGCCGTCAGGTTGTCTTCTAAGTGAGTCGCACGCACGCCGGAAACGCGGGGTCACCACTTTACCGACATTATAGGTTTATTAGTGGTGACCTGTTGCAGTTATGGGAAGGTAATAAAATGACTACACTGTTGTACACTGATGAGCTGGTTTATTGACTGTTCACACAAAGGTTCACACAATTAAGTTATAGTTCTGACTCCATTATATAATTACACTATATTAACCAAATGGCGACAACCTGACGATAAGGTGTGCGATGTGCGACTGGTGACTGCCGGGGCGAGCTCCCGTCCGCTCGCTATTGCTATATCAGCATTCTAGGAACAATACAATAATGTGTCGCCACAGTTCTATTGGAAAGGCATGAAAACCGATGTAGAGAACTATGTCAAATCATGTTCCGCTTGTCAAACAAACAAGGCTCTCAGAAGAATTAATAGAGCACTCATGCAGATTACTACCACTTCCTCTGCACCCTTTTAAAAACTAGCAATTGATATCGTCGGCCCTTTGCAAGAAGCCGGGCCTGCTAAGTTAAAATATATAATGACTCTTCAAGATGACCTGACTAAATTCTTAGCAGCATATCCTTAGTACTTGATAATCGTCGTATGAGTTTTAGAGAGTTAGCTCTATAGGACAACGTATCTTTTAAATCCGTTCATAATATTCTGACTGACATTTTGGGCAAGAAACGCGTCGCCGCACGATTACTTTCAAAAGAACTCAATTTTGTCCAAAAAGAGCATCGAAAGCAGGTTGATGCAGACATGATTTCCCGAGCTTCTACGAATTGCACCTTCACGAAAAGCACAATAACTGGCCATGAGACATGGGTTTATGAGTACGATATGCAAACAAGTCAACAATCTTTAGAATGGCGCCTCGAAAACGAGTCGGAACCTAAAATAATGCGTCAAAGCCACTCGAAAGTTAAAGTTATGCTAATAGTAATTTTCTTCGATTGCCGCGATGTAGTGCACTACAAACTTTTAATCCGAAAAACACACTTGCAGGTTTACTAAAGAGGTGATAAGAATTAGCTGGTCTTTTCGCTGATATGTTATTAGAAATGGTAACCGTGTCGCGTAGCGGTGAAGATTACTACCACCTCCATCCTCTACCCTTGGGTGTCGTAAAAGGCGACTAACGGACTAAAGACTGCACATACATCAAACAACATAGAATGGCGATGGGCTCACTGCCTGTCACGCTGAGCACATGTACAGTTGCTATTAGGTGAAAAGTGGACAATGGTAAAGGACTGCTTTTGCTGTCTTCATTGCCTAATCTCTGACTAACTCTTCGGGGATAATAGTACGTATGTATTATTAGTACCTAACAAGCTTAAGATAGTTCTGAGTTTGTAAATCACCATCCGGAATCCTTCATTTCACCAGATGGTAATTAACTATAAGGCCGAAGATGGAAGCGCGCTTCAACTGGAACCCTCAACCAGTGAGGAACTTGCTATCTTATCTCTGATTGTCGGAACAAGGCAATACTATTAACAATTAATCGAACCCGGGACCTCTGAGTCGGTAGATTAGGAAGATTAACGACAGGTAGATTAGGTAGGCTGACCACAGAGGCGGTTATAGCCCAATCTCCCTTGCACAAGTGTATATGTGGGAAGGTGATGTAACCATCACAAGATACGGGTGTCCACGCGATTTATAAAACCTTTACTACTAACCTGGTGACAAAGCTTGATGGATTCAAAGGCACCGCTTGCACTCTCCAAGATTTTGGTTTGTCTTTGAACAAGACAAAGTTTATGTCATGATCGATACCCAAATGACTTTCTAAATCAAAAAGGTGTTCTTTCCATGGAAATCTCTCGGTAAATTCAAGTATTCTGCCGGACTCGTGAACTCGGAACCGTTCCTCTAATGCTGATTTTACATAATCTCTTGCAGGCAGCCAAACCGAAATGAAATAGTTTACGGTGTACAGGAACTCTTCACTAACTAGCTTCATGGCTTTCTTGAAATATTCATTTGAGTCGATTTCCTGGTTCGAGTTCCATTCAGGATTTAATCTGCCCACTCTAGAGCTAAGATGCGTTCTTATCTTGTAGCGTGGCTCTTCATCTGTCATGGGTACTCCGTTGTCTATAGCATCGATCTCTTCTATAAAATTTTCATAGACTTTTTTATAAATTACCCTTAAATTATCATCAGACAACGGAACTTCCTTTGGAGCCAACTGTTGAATGACCTTCTCGCCATAGTAAGTATAAATTAAGCCAGCCGAACTTAACCTGTAAAACAAAAAATAAAATATAACTTTTATTATTCATATATAAGTCGAGAGGGGCAATTCAGTCAGCGGAATTTTTGTTTTATTTATTTATTTATTAACATGGATTACAAACAGGTTTACAATATTACACTTATTTGTATTAAATACCCTAATATCATTAGTTATTGTATACCCAACATCGTGGTCGCAATTTAAGTACACAAGTTTTTGTGGAGCTAAACACGAGCATACAGTTATAAGTAAATTACTTTAGATGTATAACATGCCCAATTACCTTAAGCAATTAAGGTATTTTATACATCCTCATAGTTCATCGTGCTATTTAAAAAAAACTGAAAAGTGCACTTCTGTGCGTGAACAGTCAGTGCACAAAAAAAATAATATTAAAAAACAGTAGGTAATTTTAAATTAAGCTATACAATCTGATGATGACCTCCTTGGTCGAGTGGTTTGTACACCGGTTTTCATGGTGTCACCATCTCTAAGGTCCCGGGTTCGATCCCCGGACGGGTCAATTTAGAAATTATTGTTTTTCTAAATTGTCTCGGGTCTGGGTGTTTTCTATGTATAATAAGTATGTATTTAAGTATTTTAAGTATGTTTATCCGTTGTCTAGTAACCATTTAACGAGTTTCATAACGAAGCTTCTCTTGGGCTAGATAATTGGTGTGAGTGTAGGAAAATTTATTTATTTTATTACAATATTGAGAGTATCGGTTACCAACTTCTTATAAGTACGAGTGTTTAAAGCAAATATATCTAAATCATTAAATATTTCATAATGTGATTTTAACATACTTTTGATAGGGCATCGAAGCCCAGCATTAGTTTGACATGTTGTAGCAGAAAACAATTAATGAGGACGTGTTGGTCGCATATTCGTTCTTATCGGTATTCTATAGTATAGTTCGATAGTCAAATCAAGGTATTTGTATTTGTTTATAACAGCATTTCACCCAATTGCGTGCGTCTTGATTTCAAACCTAGTATTTTGTAACGATTTAGTAGTTCCACATAGGGCAATCTTTTCCTGGCACACTTATAATGCATACATCGCAAATATTTCCTCTGTACTGATACAAGCTTAATAATGTATTTCTCATATAACGGATTAAATCAAATGGCCTGTAGTGACACTAAGCGCTTGTGAAGTAAGAAATTATTATGCGGAGTGGACAACGAACGCAGCTTACGCAGCTGCCCAGATTGCAGAGGACGCGGGTTCGATTCCCGACTGAAGTAGACATTTTTTTCAACGTTTTGTTATCTTTGACTTTATTTGAACGTTTTTTAACGCAAATCAAGAATCAAAATTTAAATCAAATAATACGAAGAAATTATTCGTTTCATAAATAATAGACGGCGCGTAACATCGTAACTGTTTCATCGCCTGGCAATTTTGAGAGGACGCTAATTTTCTGATGCACGTTAACAAAAACTCTCCGTTTTACAAGAATTTTTGTGTCTTTTTCGAAGTTCTGTCGAGGTAAGCGATGAGTTTAGAAATAGTAGATTAATTTCTGCTCATTTGTTTAAACACGTTGACTGCGGCGCCTCCAAAAGCGTCATAACCCTGGGTGCGGCTCGATACGCGCTAGGTGTGTAGGCCGCACTGTCGTTACGAAATTTTTCGGACGCTACGCCAGTGCGGCCCCACACGCATACGTGTGAGCGCCGGCCCCACGCAAGTGCGGCCCCACACGCATACGTGTGAGCGCCGGCCCCACGCCAGTGCGGCCCCACACGCATACGTGTGGAGCACCGGCCCTACGCCAGTGCGGCCCCACACGCATACGTGTGAGCGCCGGCCCCACGCCAGTGCGGCCCCACACGCGTCGCGTGTGAGCGCCGGCGCCGGCCCTACGCCACGCCAGTGCGGCCCCACACGCGTGGCCTGAGCGCCGGCCCTTCTCCCTTCATCATCATCATCATCATCAACCTATATCAGTCCACTGCTGGACGTAGGTCTCTCCCAAGACGCGCCACTGAGCCCGGTCTTCGGCTCTTCTCATCCAGTTTTTGCCAGCTACACTCCGTAGATCGTCGCTCCATCTCGCCGGAGGGCGTCCTACACTACGCTTGCCTAAACGCGGTCTCCACTCCAGTATCCGTTTGCTCCAACGGTTGTCGGTTCTTCGGCAAACATGGCCGGCCCACTGCCACTTCAGTTTGCTAATCCTTTGAGCTATGTCGAACACCTTAGTTTTCTGACGAATAACATCATTCCGGATTCGATCTCTCAAGGAAATTCCGAGCATAGCTCTCTCCATAGCGCGCTGAGCGACTTTCAGCGTGTGGACCAGCCCCACTGTCAGCGTCCACGTTTCAGCAGCATAGGTCATAACAGGTAGGACACACTGGTTGAAAACTTTCGTTTTCAGACATTGAGGGATGGAGGACGAGAAGACTTGACGAAGTTTCCCAAACGCAGCCCAGCCCAGCTGTATTCTCCGGTTTAGCTCTCTCTCGAAGTTGTGTCTACCTAACCGCAGCGTCTGCCCGAGGTAGACATACTCCTGCACAACTTCGAGAGGCATTCCGGCAACGGTGATTGGCTCTGGGGTAATACGATCATTAATCATGATCTTTGTTTTATCTAAGTTCATGCCCAGGCCAATCCGTCGTGAGGAATCAGCAAGACTGTTCAGCATCTGCTGTAAATCCTGCAACGATTCTGCCAATATGACGATATCGTCAGCAAATCGCAAGTGTGAGATATACTCGCCATTGATGTTAATGCCCATTCCATTCCAACTCAGCGTCTTAAACAGATCTTCCAGCGCGCTCGTAAACAATTTGGGAGATATGACATCTCCTTGTCTTACTCCGCGGCGCAGCTGGATAGGTTTAGACTGCTGGTTCTGGACTTGGACAGACATAGTGGCATCATCGTATAGGCATCTCAACACTTCGATGTATCGCCCATCAACCTGGCATCGCTGCAGAGATTGCAGAACAGCCCAGGTTTCAACAGAGTCAAAGGCTTTCTCATAGTCCACAAACGCTAGGCACAATGGCTGATTATACTCTTCGGACTTCTGTATAATCTGTCGCATTGTGTGAATGTGGTCTATGGTGCCAAATCCTCTGCGAAACCCAGCCTGCTCTGGGGTTTGGAACTCATCAAGTCTTCGCGCAAGACGGTTCGAAATAACTCTGGAAAACAGTTTGTAGACATGGCTCAAGAGTGAAATCGGTCTGTAGTTTTTCAATAAAGCTTTATTGCCCTTCTTGAAAAACATGATAACCACACTCTTGCTCCATGCCTTTGGAGTTCTCCCATGGTCCAGGACGGATTGAAAAACACGTTGGACCTCCCTCAGGACTGGTGAACTACCTGCCTTTAGGAGTTCCGACGTGATTCCGTCTTCCCCTGGGGCTTTTCCATTTTTTAACTGTCCCTTGCGCTATATTTATATATTTATTTTGGAAAAATAATAAATTTTCCACACATAACACGTTGGCTGCGGCGCCTCTAAAAGCGTCATAACTCGGGTGCGGCTCGCTACGCGCTAGGTGTGTGGGCCGCACTGTCGTTACGAAATTTTTCGGACGCTACGCCAGTGCGGCCCCACACGCATACGTGTGAGCGCCGGCCCCACGCCAGTGCGGCCCCACACGCATACGTGTGGAGCGCCGGCCCTACGCCAGTGCGGCCCCACACGCATACGTGTGAGCGCCGGCCCCACGCCAGTGCGGCCCCACACGCGTCGCGTGTGAGCGAAGGTACAGAAATCAATCACATGTATGTCCTTCACTTTACATACCTACGCGGGCGAGTATGCGCGGCGGTCTCGATATGGTTGCGCGCGCAACTGAGGGGGCTACTCCAAGCCCGCAGTATAGCCCGCATAGCAAAAAAAACTTTTCCTACAATATAGGTACATACTATTACAATAGGTACCTACTTTTGTATTACGTTAAAACGAACCATCGAAATACAAACAAAGACCTACTTACGTCTCTGAAACTACTGGTAGCTTAAAAAACGAATTCACCGTTTTGTTTTGTACTTAAGTCGACCATTGCAACATATATTTATTATTTTCAATGACAACGAATAGGTAGGTAATTACCTTGTCTACTAGATTAAAAGTAGTACTCCGTTCCGTTTATGTACCGACTGATGGCGTAAACCACGGGCTGGTAACTCAAATTTGCAGTGAACATGATAAAAGAAAATATGATAAATAAGACTTTTTTATTATTATGTTAATATATGTATGTATACCTATGTAATATTTTTTGGTATACATGGTTGTGTAAAAAAATCTCGTCAGCGCAATTCAGAATAATGTATTAAAATATACAGTGCCAATTAGCGGGCGGAGGTCGATACGAAATTCAACACTTTTTTTAAATTTAAGGGCTCGGTGCGGTGTGCCAAGCGATACTTTAAGCCTTTCAGTAGCAAAAGCATAGTTAAACATTTTCTTAGTTTAATAATAGATGATAATGAGTAATAATATGATACTTAATGGAACTCTTCTAGCCAGACAAGCAACCCGTAATCACGGTAATTGTACACAGCTTCAAGTGCCACACGATGTTTGTGACACAAATGTTTCGTAAAATGAAAGATAAACAATAGTACGAACTAAATGCGACAGAATCAGAAGAAGGTACTAGAAACTATTCAAAACCTATATGGTAAAGAATAAAATGAGTAGTTTACAAGTAGTACACGCACAGCAGTATATATCACTTGTATTTTTTTTATTATCAACTTATAACGTCGTTACACAATTTATATAATTTAAAAGGTTGTCGTTAGATTATGGAAGTACTCGTGTAACTATACTTAGATTGAACATTTTATACAATCACATCAAGTTGTTTAATTTACTTTTTTATTTACACAAGTAAATCTCGCGACAACTTTTTATATCATATAAATTGTGTAACGACGTTATAAGTTGATAGTAAAAGTTTTTTTTTTTAATCTTTTTAGTGCATTTAAATAAAAGCTTGTTTTTTAAAAGGTTTTTATATTTTACTTTTTAGTATTGGATTTAGAGTCATCTAGCACTAAAGTGCTCGAAAAGACAAATCCAACGAACCCAAACTCGATGAGTTTCTGCCGTTTGTTTAGGAGTTCCTATGGCCACCTTCCGACTCCATCATCAGGACCCTGAAAATCATCTAGCACTAAAGTGCTCGAAAAGACAAATCCAACGAACCCAAACTCGATGCGTTTCCGCCGTTTCGTTTAGGAGTTCCTGTGGCCACCTACAGACTCCATAATCAGACCAGCTCAATGGTACCATAACATTGCATTGTCATCGTACTTACTTAAGCATACCAAATTTCTGCTCAATCAGTTGAGGAGAACTGGTCTTAAATTCAGTTGCAAGATCTGTCCCACACATACTAACAAACATGGAAAGTCAAATAAAAGCTTGTAAAAACTCTTTATTTAGCCTTTCAGTAACAAAAGCATAGTTAAACATTTTCTTGGTTTAATAATAGATGATAACGAGTAATAATATCATGCTAACGGTTAATAATCCATTATTATTTCACGTAAATATTCGACTAAACTAGTTTTAGAAATTATCTTCAGCCTATAAACGTCCCACTGCTGGGCACAGGCTTCCCACGTGGACAATAGCACGTGGGAATATTGGGCCACAACCCACCACACTGGCCCAATGCGGGTTGGTGTAATTTTAGAAAACTAAACGAAGTTACGTACTTGACCGTCACGTCCATTTATTATAATATAAGAACAAAGGCCTTTTGTGATCAAAGTAATAAGCCAGGAATATATTGTTTTTCGTAAAGGCACCATTATTGTTCAATTATTGCACATGCACCGACGTGAAACAATATCGAGCAATGTAAATTATTAAGTACACCTTCACACCGTCCGTCCATAGATGTCGCTGAACGTTTCTGAATCGCGCTATCGAAATGTTTACTGGAGTTAATATAAGTTGACCTTAGCAAGGTAACAATAAACAATCAAAACTAGCTAGTCACAGTTTCTTATAATATACACCTTGATTATTTTGATGAATTATTGAATTTTATTTATTTATTTTAGTTTTTTTTTAACCAGTTGGTAGTTATACGCTATCAACTGGTATTAATTCATATTTCTTTCTTCCCGTAGTAGAATAAAAAGGTAGACTGACTGGACGCTGGTCTAGTCAGTAGTCAGTTAGAGGACTTCAACTTTTATCTTACAAAATTTTTGTTATGGCTCCTTCACACAATGCAGGCCGCTTGCGGCAGTGCCGCCCGGCATGTGTTATGTAAAGGAAGGAGCCTTTAGGTTCTTCGTTTATATACTGATGATTCAAAATAGGAAACTATTATTTATATCGAGCTTAGATGATAGCCACTTTACAACATACTACAACATACCTAAGTGTTCTGTAAGTACTTCTGTATTACGTTAAAACGAACCATCGAAATACAAGCGAATACCTACTTACCTCTCTGAAACAAATGGTAGCTTTAAAAATGACAATTCACCGTTTTGTTTTGTGCTTATGTCGACCATTGTAACATAATAAAATTATATTTATTAATTTCAATGACAACGAAAAGGTAGGTAATTACCTTGTCTAGTAGACAATGTCTAAGATTAGAAGTAGTAGGTACTCCGTTCTAGAGATGATAAATATATCCATCAACCATTAAAATTAACTAATAAAATCATATATCACTAACATTCAATAATTGATATAAACCATATAGGTTGAAAATATTATTCCGTTAAAATTAACGTTGCGCGCGGCGAATGTCGCCGAGCGAGCCGCGAAGGCGCTCGACAAACTGACGACAAAGACAGACGGCCTCAGCTATCAATCAAAATTGACTTCTGAACTCCTTGTGTTAGGGCATATTTTTGTATGATACGGTTTTAGGTTTCGATTCACCTAGTCATTAATTGAATATTTTTGGTGCAATCGATTGTAAGCTCTTTCCCTAACAAAATAAAAGTCTTATTACTTACGACTTAATTTCGCCTTGTTGTCTATATTGGGCGATTTTCCGAAATCAAAAAAAAAGAAATTGGTTCCCAATGACTTCATAAAACGGACTCGCCGTTTAGAGCACAAGTATGGCTGCTTGTATCAGAAAATATCAAAGACATTAAACTATTACTAATAGTGTCGAGGGTAGGGCTCCTGGCAGAACCACGACGTCAGTACTCCGCCAATAAGTATGAACAAAACACGAATGCAAATTATACCCCCTTGACCGGAGATTTATTTATTTGACTCACAAAACATCTATGTACACAATAGTCAATACACAATATATAACAAGGTTATACGCACACAAGGTAATACACACACACACACAGTAGGTAATACACATATGGTCATGCACACACAATACACGTAATTTCCATGCAAATTAAAGTCAGGCACAAAAGTTATACGCACAAGGTTATATACACGCACACACACACAGGTACATAAATGGTCAAATCCAAGTTAGTAATTACACGTCAGTCAGATACACAAAGCACAATTTATACAGTGTTTATAAAGTTTCCCAAAATACTCAACTTCCTACGCTAGCTCTAAACTTTACTAGGTATATCTAATACTTCTTCAGTTTTCTGATTTTCCATAAGTTTCTGGTTGATTAGCTACTATATGCTACTCGGATTGCTGCTTGAAGTGAACACACACAAAGCACAATTTATACAGTGTTTATGAAGTTTCCCTAAAAACTCAACTTTCACACTGGCTCTAAACTGCTCTAGGTATATCTCAATTACTTCTTCAGTTTTCTGATTTTCCAAAGGTTCCAGCTAGTTGCTGCTTGTGAACATGAAGACCGAAATCCCGCTCGGCCCTTTTATACAAAAAAGCTTCTAGAAGATTTGAATTATTCTAGCCAATTAGAGAGCAGAGAAGTAGAGGTAGTTGCCCCTTTTCAATTACAAAAATATTCTTAATGCACATTCAGATCCACTATGAACTGACACTTTAAAATCGACTAAAATTCCATTTATATCCAAACGCTCTGATTCTAAGTTATACAACAAAATATAAGTCTACACCTATCTTAAAATATATCTGCGCATGCGATTCGTTATAACACATCTAAGCAATTGCATATCTTAGAGCGCTAGTCTAGTTTTTGCGAGAATTATTCCTAAACAATGCTACGTGCAGATTACAATAATTCCGCGCGGCTAATTTTGACTTCACCACCACTTCGGGCGTTATGTCTACCATAATTCTAGATAAACGCCATTCACGTGGGCTTAGCCGTTTTGGAGGAACAATACAATACGTTGTCCGACCATAAAACATTTACAAGTTTACCACGATCGCCATGTTAGTTTTATCTCCTATTGTTATTCCGTTCGTACTATGCTTACATTATATGACTAATTATCATTTACAGAGGCTAATTGTTAAGCTGCCTATCAATAACAATCGATAACAATCAAATTCGTGACAATTATTAAAACTTTCAAATTACGTAAATAGCAGCTTCATCTACTCGTCAAGAGAGGGAGCTGTAGCAAACATGCAAATTCCTAGAAGGCGATGGTAACTTTTTTAACCGCTACGTAAATACGACGGCTAAAATTTTCTAAGCTTTTCTTTTATTCGTATACAATCACACGCAAACGGCTATGCTTACATGGTATGAATATCTATCCTATACAGAAGCTACTTGTTAATTTAAACATCATTAACAATCAATTTCGTAACAATAAGTAAAACTTCATAATTACGTAAATAGCAGCTTCAGTTTTTTATCAAGAGAGGGCGCTGTAGCAAACGTGCGAATTTCTAGAAGGCGATGGTAACATTTTTTATTCGTTACATAAGTACCGCGGCTAAAGCTTTATAAGATTCCTTTTATTCACATTGTATGCGTATACTATCAAACGCAAGCGAATGCGGTATCGCCCTATTGTTTATCAAATCAATCATTATACAAATTCCAATCCCTAATTGATTCCGAAACTAATAGTTACATTAACTTGTTCGTTCTCTACGTACCTAACCATTAATTTGATCACCGATTAATCTGTCCGTAACAAATAGACAGGACATAGCGAGATCAAAACTTTAATCCACAACTTATTACCAAGTGGTAACAAGTCTCTCAGTTTGATGCACCAAGTACTTTTCTGTTTGACGTTTTGCGCCATCTAGTGCAGTCGTGTTTGTGCGTGAACGCATTTGACGTCAACAATAGACAATAAGCCAAATTACGTATTGCGATACTGCAAATTCCGATAAGGAAAAACGTCGCATATTTATGTGAAAACCTACCACTTGATGAGCTTAATTAGCGTAATTTGATGCGGGTACTTGAGTCAAGTAAGCGGTTTTTGTGGCCTTCCTTTTTATAACCACCACACATATTGTAGGTATATCGTTGGATTCCTAGATAAATTATCTACAATATTATGGCAATATTATATGAGTTTGATTAAACAATATTGTACTATAAGGTAGGTAAAGGTAGGAATAGGTTTACGTCGGACTTTACCTATCTAATATGAAAAAATTAAACAACATAATATATCTTTTTGCGCTTTAAAAGTAACCTCTTACTATACAGTAACAATAATATATAAAAATATTTACAACTTTCTCTAACAAAAATGCAGCATATTTTTTCTAAGTTTAAAAAAAAAAATTATTTCTTAAGTTCAACTTTGCTTTTTTTTTGTTCAATTTATCGAATTAAATCTAAGTGAATTATATATTTTTCGAAAACTTATTTTATGCTTAAAATTATACTATAAAAATTAGGGCACAACACTGAGTTTATATATAAAATTAAGTAAAATAACAAAACCTTTGTGGTTAGAAAAACCATCGAAACTAAAATCTCTTTAGAGAAAAACTAAGCCAAAACATGAAACAAAGAACTTATATTTTAAAAGTATATGAAATAAACTTTTAATAACAAACAAAAGAACACTAAATACTACTTCATATAAAAAATTACAAGATTTTACATTTTGGAGGTCAACGAAAATTGTTTGAGTGAGGTCTTAGTATGATCACAATGAGACATGGAGGTGTTTTATAGAGTAAATCTGTTCTCATTGATTTTTCTCAACTACACTCGGCGTCAAAAAAATCGCACCTTTTAAAAATCATCTTTAAAAATTCTTAAACCTTATGTAGAGGATAGTGTTGGGTATCATTAGAAAGGTAACAAAAAGGAGTATCAAAAAACAATTAAATTTAACTTTCTGTTTAATTATAATTATACAAACAACATTAAAATTAATAAAATAATAAAAATCCTTAATTAAGTCCTAATTAACAACAGATAATTTACAAAGAAAAATGTACAAAAAGTGTCTTAAAATTAACTTAAAATCTAGTGTTACCCCCCCTTGCCCTGATCACGGCTTCCATACGGTCCCTCATGGACCTCACCAACTTCCGGAGCTCTTCTTGAGGGATAAGCCCCCATTCTTCAATCACCGCGTCTTGGAGCTCCTGTAGAGTCGAAGGAGCTGGATCCCGAGATCGAACCTTACGTTTAAGATAGTCCCAGAGGTGCTCTATAGGATTCAGATCCGGACTTCGCGCTGGCCACTGCATCACAGAGATTTGGGACCTCTGCAAGAAGTCGCTCACGATGCCTGCAGTGTGAGCGCGAGCGTTGTCGTGCATTAATGTGAACCCCTCGCCAAAAGATTCGCCAAAGGGGACCACATGCACTTCCAGGACCTCAGTGACATAGCGGCGAGCAGTCAGCGACCCTTGTCCGCGAGCACCTCCAGTCCGGGAGACGCAGACAAGGTCGGTTTTGCCGGCAGCAGACATACCGCCCCAGAACATGCAGGATCCGCCACCATATTCCACCGTCTCCTGGATGCAGGCTTGGGCGAAACGTTCACCCTGCCTCCGGTATACTCTTCTCCGTCGGTCGTTGCAGAAAAGACACACTCGCGTCTCGTCTGAGAAGAGAACAGCTCTCCACTGCTCAAGGGTCCAATCGACGTGGTCACGAGCAAACTGCAAGCGGGCTCGCCGATGCGCTGCAGTCAATTTTGGACCCGTAGCAGCTCTGTGGGCCGCTATCTTCTTCTCCTTCAATCTTCTTCTAACCGTAGATACGCTTACGGTGCGTCTGCGAACTGCCTGGAGCTGCTGTTGCAACTCAACAGCGTTGGAGAAACGATTTCTCAAAGAGTTCGACACAACGAACCGGTCGTCTCTTTCCGAAGTGCAGCGACGTCTACCCGAACCGTGTCTGCGGATATAGCCACCGGTCTCTATGAAGCGCTGGTACACTCTTCGAACGGAATAACGGCTCAGGTTCAGTTGCCGGGCGACATCACACTGCCGCACCCCTGATTGCAGTAGTGCAACCACTTGAGCGGCTTTATCAGCTGTGGTATCCATCAAAATCTGTGCGTGTGTCCTCTTCAACGGTTGAATAGCGAATGACCCACATTGAACCCGTGTTGACCGTTTTATACCCACAAAGGAAGCGCAACTAGCAACTCTCACGGGTAGCAAAATTTGCATCGAATTTTTGTGACACTTTATTTGTTGCATTAGGTTTTATTTGATAATGAAAAGTAATGTTTTTTATTAAGTTAATTAAGTAACCTTGTAAATAAAATCATAATTAATGCGACTGCATGTGCATATCAAGAGTAAATGACATTTGAAAGTGATTTTCTAAGAGGTGCGATTTTTTTGACGCCGAGTGTAGACAACTATTGCTGCCAACCTATGCAAGACACAGACAATAAAAAGTCAAAACTGAGTAGAAAACAGACTTGAAATACGTGCGCGAGCACCGGTCATATTATGACCACTCTTCAAACTCGGGATGACATCCCTGGTCATATTATGGCCATTCATCAAGTTAGACCGTTACTTATTTAACGGTTAATAACCCACTAACGGTTAATATCATAATATTATTACCATCTATTATTTGAAATGGTGAAAAGTGGACTATGGCAGGACTGCTTTTGTGGTCCTCATTGCCTAGTCTCTGACTAACCCTTCGTGGATAATAGTCGTGATTCTAATGTATGTATCTATTATTAAACTAAGAAAATCTTTATCTTTGCTTTTGTTACTAATAGGCTAAAAGTATAAACTGCATCAAGCCATAAAATTAAAAAAACATGTATTGAACTTCGTACCTACCGCCCGCTAGATGTCACTGTACTGTTTGTACAGTTTCTGAATCGCGCTATCGAGATTTTTTCTCGCGACCTTATATATCAAAAATATTTCGATACGGTATGATTTTGTAAATAGAATTAACTCAATTATTTATTTGTAAATATGTATATAGTAAATCAAATTGATTGGTAGGTAAATTGTTTGTTTTGGAAGCGGGTCCTTGTGACTCTAATTTTTGAGTTACCAGCTGGTGGTGGTTACACGCCATCAGTTGGTACGAAAATGAATCCAAGTCTAGCTAGTAGACAAATTGCATTTTACAAGTTTTATTTAGCTTGCAATGTATGTATGTGTCTTGTTCGGGTGGAATTTTGCAACTCAATTTTGACCCACTTCCTGCGGTTACCGATTAAGCTGAATTTTGCATACATGTGTAAATCGCGTGACAATGCAATTTTATGTTGACATGCTGCTGATCTGATGATAGAGCTGGAAGGTGACCATAGGAACTTCACAATGAAACAACACAACCTCATCAAGTTTGGGCTCGTTTGAATCGTCTTGACGAGTAGTTTGTCTTTCAATGGTAGCCAGGGTCTGATGATGGAGCTGGAAGGTGGCCATAAGAACTCTATAATGAAACGACGCAACCCCATCGAGTTTCGGTTCGTTTCATTCGTCTTGACGAGTACTTTGTTTTTAGATGGTTACCAGGGTCTGATCTGTTGATGGAGCTGGAAGGTGGTCCTAGGAACTCAGTAAAGAAACGACGCAACCCCATCGAGTCTTGGCTCGTTTGATTCGTCTTGACAAGTACCCTAGTTACCATCTAGATGGTAACCAGGGTCTGATGGGTCAGGGTCCAGGGTCAGTAATTAAACAACATAACCCCATCGAGTATGGGCTCGTTTGATTAGTCTTGACGAGTACTTTGGTGCTAGATGGTAAGCAGGGTCTGATGATGGAGCTTGAAGGTGGCCATAGGAACTCAGTAGGTAATTAAGCGACACAACCGCGTCGAGTTTGATTCGTCTTAATGGGTGGACCGTTTTTGATGGGTGGTGAGCGGTGGTAGTTTGGTGGACGTGAATAAATTTTGTATACATAAATATTTGTATTCAGTGAGATGAACAGATGCAAAACGTGTCCAGCGATAACTAAAAAATAAATAGAAAGTAAAAACCTTTTTAAAAAACAAGCTTTTATTTAAATGCGTCAAAAAGAAAAAAATAAACTTTTACATTAAAACTTTTAACGTCATTGAACAATTTATATGGTATTAAAGGTTGTCGCGAGATTTAAGTAAGTACTCGTATTTTAATACTTATTTTAAAAAATTAATACTTAGTTAAAATCAATCACATCAAGTTATTTATTTTACTTGTTTATCTACACATATTAGTATTTTTTTTTACCGGTTGGTTGTTTTACGCTATTATTAATTCATATTTCTTCCCGTAGAATAAAAAAAGTAGTCTGGACTAGTCTAGTCTAGACACCAACTCAGAGGACTTCAGACTGGTAGACTATACAATGTTACTTAAAAATAATAAAATTATGTTTGATCGAACAATGATGATAAATATAAAACATTACTATTTACAATGATTGAAAAACAATAGTCTGTCGACTTCTTTATTAGGCGCAGTATTGCGGTATAAACCTAATGAATAAAAGATAGGGTTACATTTATAAGAACCGCCGTAAGATTAGCATGTAAATATATTTTTTAACTTTATAAATACGACAAAATTAAAAACACGCCTCGCGCGTGTCCCGCACTGGTGTAGCGTCGGCGCTTCACACGCCGCGCGTGTTTTGCCGCACAGCTAGCGTAGAAAATATTCGAACACGCAACCGTGTAGCGCCGCACTGGCGTAGCGTCAGCCCTCACACGCCGTTCGTGTTGTACCGCACAGCTGTCATAGAAAAATCTCCCACACGTCTGGCGTGTGTGGGCCGCACTGACGTCGCGTCGGAAAAAACACATAGGGTGTGATTTCAGCAGCCAACGTGTGCGCGGCGCGGCTTGTCTTCAGACAGGCCGTGGGACTCGGCCAAAAGCAGGATTAGGACGTTGTTGTCACAGTTGCAAATAAATCATTTAACGGAGGAGGAACGTGATACAAAAGAGAACTTGTGTGCAAAATATAATGACGTATTTTATGTAGAGGGGGATATGTTAAAAACTACGGATATTTATACTCATTCGATTAAAGTAAAGCAAAACATAAATCCGGTATTTGTTAAACCTTATCGACTACCTGATTCTCAAAAGTCTTTATTAAAAAATGAAATAAATAAAATGCGTAACGAAGGTATTATAGAGCCTTGTAATAGCAAATGATCAAGTCCTTTATTATTAATTCCCAAGAAAGTAGATTCTAATGGTAATAAGAGGTGGCGAAAAGTAGTAGATTACAGAAAATTAAACGACTGTGTTGAAAATGACAAATTTCAATTACCAAACATTACGGAAATTCTAGACTCCTTAGGAGGGTGTGTCTATTTTAGCCATTTAGATCTTCATCAGGGATACTATAACGTATTACTTGATAAGAATCGAGAAAATACACTGCGTTTTGTTCAGGGCAATACCAGATGACTAAAATGCCTATGGGGCTAAAATCTAGTTCCGGGTCGTTATCTGGTATGATGACTATGGCTATAGCCGGGTTAAATTACGAGAAATGTCCTATATATTTAGATTGTAGCACTTTTTCTTCGGACATCAAGTTATTTCTTAAAAATGAGGAAATGTTTTGTTTGCTTTGAAGGTTATGCTCAGTGACTTTAGCTAAGATGTCAGTTTGACAAGTCTCTTTGACGTTTTACCTGTTCCGAAACGACCACTAACACTTTTCGATGGTTTGGTAGAAAGTTATTTATCGAAGCATTGTTTTTATTAACAACTTTCGTTTATTCATTTTTTATAAACAAATATCAATTTAATATGTAAATTAAACCTCATTAGATTTTCAGTATATTTATTGAAAGGCATGAAACGGAACGAAGCACTAGGTCCTAGATATCGTTAAGTAATCGATTTCTTATTCAATTCCTTCTCATCGTTTGATCGATTAGGAATCGTTTTAAAATATTATCTGTAAAATTGTAAGTTTGATATCAACTTCCAATTAAATAGTTTTATTGTATGCAATATACCAAACGATTTATGATTATACATAAAACCGTAAGGGTCGCAATTAGTGTTGCTTTGGGTTTTCATAATCGATTCATTCAATTATATTTTATCGTAGTTCTGGCTGAATGGCTCGCTATGCCTCTGTCTTTTAATTTTAGATGACGTAGATCCGTTTTTTCTGGTCTTTTTCTGTTTCCGAAGCCACCATGTGAAGGCTAAAATAATTATCTAAATTGTTGGAAAAGGAAGAGAGGGCTAATTGGCCCGCTTTAAAATAAACAAAATGTACTATAAAATCATGCTGTGAACCAAGGGTTTTCTGTTTTAGTTCATATTTTATCTCAATCTCTACTAGATTGAATTACCTAATTTAACCTTTTAGTTTTACCATCATGGTGAACCAAACCCATAAAAGTAGTTTTCTCCGGTGACTACCTCCTTGGAATCTTAGTATTTAATGCAACATATCCGTTGATCTGGATGGAAGGTCTCTGCTGCGACTGATCAACCGCTTTGCCACCATGTGAGGGAAGCAAACCTCAACAGCACCCGGACAATCAAATGGTGAAGGTTTAGTAGTGACCAACCTACTGTTCAGCTACTGTACGTATAATTAAATTTAGTATAGTAATAAGTAGTAGTGTTTAAACCTTATGGTGTATTCAAAATGTACCCTACATTTCATATAAAATAATTGTAACTGTGAATTTAAGTCTTATTTATTTATCTCTGAAATCGCTTGCTCCAGAGCATAAGGCGCCCTTATCTTAAAATAAACTCTAATACGCTGTACTCCAGGATCGGAAGAATCGCTCCCTGATCATGTTCTCACCTAACTGAGTAACCCGCACTTCAATCGTGAGCACAAATTAGCACATAATGTAGTCCATTCATATTTCTACATCAGCTGTGCCCAACATGAGGTACATGTTGCAAGATGACTTAATTATTTTTGACAGAACTTTAAAAGGAGGATGCAAAAAATCGTCCCAACCCACCTACTGATTTCAAACATATCTCGGTTAATACATCTTGCCAGCATGATGATTTTTACTATGACGGTAACATCATAGGTCATGGGGTTATCGCACAAAAAAGTTTATAAATATATTTTTGTGATACAATAAATTGTAAAAATAATGTTGATGATTTTATATTATCTGCTTTGGGGACCTATCACATGAAACTTGCTAAATCGTACTGTGCTGAGCATATTCGCAATTGAATATTTACCTACTGCAGAATTGTTCCGAGACAACCAATTGAATGACTTGTCAAGTTATAACATTCGTCAAGATAATGTCTGGTTGATCAGAGGACGCATACAGTCTAGACAGGTAAGGTACTATAATTATTTATTAATAAACCGTAATGAAACTGGCAGACGTGTAGCGATGGGTAGCTTGCTAGCGAGTTGTTTGTTGTTTAGCTAGCTCACCTATTCTAGCAAAACGTATATCTAGCTCACTCCCGTTCAATTTAGCTCAGTGTTCATTTTAACTCAATGGGCGATTTTCCGAGATCAAAAAAAAAGAAATTGGTTCGTAATGACTTCATAGATGGCGCTTAGCATAGATTAGTATGGCACTTAGTAAATAAGTGCCATTATTTCACGCCGAATTTTCGTGATTCCGAATATTCGCCGAATATACTCCGGGCGAGTCGGCCCAATGCGTGCTGCAACGCAGCGTGGCTCTACCACTCAGTCAGTGTAACTCATTTAGCACCACCCAGGGTAGGGGTAACAAAACCGGTTTCACAAAAATCGAAAAAAAACGGGTAAACCGGATTTGCCGCTAATTTTTGAAACCGGGTTTAAGAAAAAGTCTTTTAAGTCCAAGGAGATAAAGTGTATAGCTGCGTAATATTTATTACATTCCAAAATAGAAAATAGTTCCTGATGTCCTGAATGAAAATACGAGGGGCGTTCAAAATATTCTCGGTATTGATACGTTACAACCTCTTTTATATATATATTTGTTACTGGCCGCTAAGATTCATCCATTGACATTAAAAAAAAGTAAAATTGGAACCGAGATGTTCTTTTGTTTTTCTGCAATTGCCGAACAAACATGAACACCATGAGCGAATTAACAATTTTAACGAAATTAGAGCACCTATCCGTCATAAAATTCTTGACAAAACAGGGTAAAAATCAAAAAACCATAAAAGAGGAAATGGATTGTGTTTACCGTGAGTCTGCTCCTTCTTTATCTACTATTCAAAAATGGTCAAGCGAATTTAAGCGTGGAAGGGAGAGTATTGAAGATGACCCTAGACCTGGCCGGCCTGTAGTGGCTACCTCACAAGAAAATATTGATAAAGTGGAAAAACTTATATTGGAAGACGGCCGAGTGAAGGTAAAATCTATAGCTCAAGTAACCAATCTCTCTATTGATACCGTACATGACATTATACATGACCATCTTAATATGTCAAAAGTAAGTGCAAGATGGGTTCCGCGAATGCTGACGCTTCTTCAAAAGGATATGCGTGTGGCTTGCTGTTCAGATTTTATCGACCTGTGTGGTGAAAATCCCGATGAGGTGCTGCAAAAAATAGTTACTGGAGGTTCATCATTATGACCCAGAGAGCAAACAGGAGTCCATGCAGTGGCACATTAAGGGTTCAGCTCATCCCAAGAAGTTCAAGGTAATCCCGTCAGCTGGCAAGGTCATGGCCACAATATTTTGGGATTGTGAAGGAGTTTTGCTTATCGATTATAAAGAAAAAGGTGTAAATATCACAGGGCAGTACTACGCTAACGTTATACGTCAATTAAGAGATGCGATCAAAGAAAAGAGGCGAGGAAAGTTAACCAAAGGTGTTCTGCTTCTGCATGACAACGCCCCTGTCCATACTGCTCATATTGCCAAGGCAGCTATTGTTGAATGTGGGTTTGAAACTGTTACTCATCCACCCTATAGTCCGGACTTAGCCCCAAGCGACTTCTTTTTGTTCCCCAATCTTAAAAAGGATCTGCGTGGAAATAAATTTTCTGACGATGAAGCGTTGAAGACGGCCGTGGAGGAGCATTTTTACACCAAAGATAAAAAATATTTTTATGAGGGATTAAAAAAAATAATTGATCGATCTTATAAGTGTATGAACATAGGGGGGGAGTATATTGAAAAATAAAAATATCAAACTTTTCGTACTTGTTTGTTTTTATCCACATACCGAGAATATTTTGAACGCCCCTCGTAGGTACTATTTTTTTGTTTTTGGCTGACAAGTAAAAGTGTAGAATTTATTACAGCCTTAGCTTTCATAAAACGTCATCTATCGAGTGTTTTTGAACTAATTTTTATTATTTAATTTGGGCTGTCAGAATATCGCCTACTAGCTCAGTGTTTCATCGGAATATGACGGCTCGGAATCGAGAGCGGCTCGCCTCGATAGACAAAAGGGTTAGGGTGTCACAAAGGGGGTGCAGGACAAAAGGACATAATTTTTTTTGGTACTTCAATAAAAGAAAAATTAACTGTAATAATTCATATCCGTTAAAGAATACTGTATTTTGATAAGTTTTGTACGTTTCTGAACGAAACTTCCGGGTTTTTTTAATGCTAACGAACGCAGGATTATTAAGTAGGTTAGTCTATGAGGTCTATGGTAATGTAGAAACGATATCGCTAACACAGTTATCTTTTTTGCACTTAAAGTATTTAGCAACGATATACGCAAATAACACAATGAAAGCGGCCGGGAATCGTCTGGCGGCTGACAGTCTGACATCTGTCTACGATGCCTATTGACATATAAAACGTCAGACAAGCGTCACTTTTTCATTTTTAATACCGACTTCTAAAAAAGGAGGAGGTTCTCAATTCGACTATTTTTTTTTATTATTATTAATTTTTTGTATGTTTGTTACGCGATATCTCCGTAAGTGGTAAACCGATTTTGAAAATACTGATTTTATTCGAAAAGGTATGCTTGCTGAGTGGTCCCATTGTCACCATGACAAAATCTGATGATGGGATCCAAGAAAAATCGAGGGCATTCCTTAAATTTTATACGCATATATAACGTTTCTAGTGTATTTTACAACGCTACACCAATATTTGCGTCTGGTAGTCATCATCATGTGTGGCTGAGCAGCTGATGAAAGGTCAACTCCTTAACGGTTAAGAGTTAAAAGAAAATTCTTTCAATTCTGTATGCACATTTAGACTTCTAGTTATATTTTTACTAGTTCATCAGATGAGCTGATGAAGGAAGGACTTAACCCTCAAGAGTCAGGAGTTATGGGATAATTCTTTAATTATCATAATATAGACCGTGGCGAGTCTCCCTCCAGGACAACGAGGTAGGTAAAAAAGGCACTTCCTATACGGAACGAAATTTGGATAAGCACGTAAACGGTGTCTTAGTTTACCTATTGTAATTTTCATTATTGTTTATAGTTTTGTATGTAAAGATCATTATTTATTTATATTTTTATTCATTTAAATTTAATGTGTAATCAATTATCTAATTTTATTTTTATTTGATTGTATAATATAATGTGATTTTATTTTATAATTGTAATGTTGTGTAAACATGTTGGTCGAATAAATGAATTTTATTATTATGCTCTTTATTTAAAATATTATCTTAAGTATAATTTTTTACAATATTTTATATAAAAAAACATATTTACAATATTATAAAAAAACTTAACCTAGGTTGCCACCTTATTATTATTATTATTAGTTGATAACCGCCCACAGCCTTAATTGACATTAATATAGACTGGCCAGGTTACGTAACCTCAACATTTCCATTAAAGCCTTCTCATCATGTGGTCTATTCAACAATTTGTTGGCATCTAGGTTTGATAAAATAATACCTTCTAACGATTTTACACGAGTTAAGGCCACATAAGTCTGTCCTTTCGCAATTTTTTTTTCCTTAAGATAGATAACCGCCCTATCGAGTGTGGTGCCCTGCAGTTTGTGTACTGTAACGACCCAACTTAAAATTATGGGTATCATTATTCGTTCGACGTCTCCATAACTTTTCTGAGCTTGAAAAGTTGTACATACAGCAATCAGAATATAAGAAAAAACATAATGACGAAAACATGTGGAAAAGCCCACCAACAATATTATTAATTATCTACCAAAATCTGCAGCAAATTTAATTATTGTAACTAAAAACTCAAAAATAATATTAATTTTTTCCAAAAAAATAAAACCGCCTTCAAAAAACCTAACCCAAAGAAAACACACAATCAGCAAATTTTCAAAACCAATTTAAAAATACAAAAAAAACAATACAGTACTCTGACACTAAAAAGTTATAAATAATGTTTGTTTAATAATGTTAAATCACATTATCAGTTTAGGACCTACCCAAATGTAAAACTATAAACAATACCTTATACATCGATTACTGTTGACAGAAAAAATTTAACCCAAAATTATTTATTACAATATTTACAATAATCATAAACAATTAGGTACCGACAAAATGTAACACTAAAATTATTTGAATATTTACTATAGATAATCAGTTATTTTTGGAGTCGGTGCCAGCCAAACAAAAAATAAAATAAAATGATTAATCACCTTACTAATTAAATATTAACTATAAAAATTTTTTAATCCGCGAACGATTAAAATCTGTACGAAAAAAGTAAACAAGCGCAGAAAAATATCTGTAATTTGGAAACGACCATCAACGACGTCTGCCTTACGCGTCTGCCCGCAGTACTCGCGTTCGGGTCAAACATACAATCGCGTGCACCCCGCGTCGACTCCGCTAAAGTAGGAAAAAATGCAAATAGGCGCGAGCGCACCATTGAGATAAAATATAACTTAATGGAGCGCACCAAAAAATTATATAAATTGTAACGACCATCAACGACGTCTGCCCTCACGTGTCTGCCCGCGTTCGGGTCAAATCATAATAACATAAAGTGTCACAATCCTACTATAATGTTGCCATTTTCGAGTAGAAATCAATGTTGGTTTTTAATTTAAGGTAGTTGTCCCTATTGCCGATAACGTCCCGGTACCCGATAACTAGTAAGATTTTTATGTTTGCTCATTTCTACCAAAAATAATTTTTAAGTATTCGAATGGCAACATTTTCTTAGTAATATTCTATGCAATTATAATAGCAAAATTTATCCATAACCGTAATGGCGTCTTAGCTGTGTAGCATTGAAAGTGCTTTGCCCGAAATAAATTAAAAAATACGAAATTTTGTCATTGAATTACGAAACCACCAGGGTTTATTGCTAAGCTTGCTGTGCTGCTGCTTTTAACTATAAGGTAAGAGTTGTCATTTACTAATATACTTGAATTAATTATGTAGTGATATAACCTAAAACTCATGGCAAATCATAGTGAAAAGTTATTACTAATACATATCACATCTGTTGGTACTCACAAATCCCTACTTGTCCTAGTACCCGTTAAAATCGTACACTATTTTAACGGGTTTTGGTACACGCATCAACCTAGTAATAGTCGATGTACCAAAACCCGTTATTGTACCCTATGTCCTTGCAATAAATGTCATTATGCATAAAATATTGTATACCTTTTTATCGGTTATTGGGACACACGGTTAACAGTGCACCTAAGCTCGTCATAGTTCTTAGCTTCTTGAGTTTAAGTGTCATTTTCTTTTAATTCTATTCTAGTTTCCTAATCATTCCTTGAGTCGTGTGTTCGATCCCATCCAGGGCAAACATTTTGTCATAAACTTTTTTTTTTACTATTTCAATATATTATGTAAATAATTGTAATATCTCCGTTTATTTCATTCAATGTTTCGTTCCATTCAAATTGTCATATAGTTCTATCTATCCTACATTTTTAGTATGGTTTTCACATTCTGTTATGAATCCACTGAACTCATTCGAGTTTAAAAGTTTTGAGTCCAACATGTGCGTTAGCCCTGTTAAGTTACCAACACTGGTATCAAATTCATTAATTTCACAGGTATCGTTTTGACGAGACATTTGCGGCAAACTCGAAGGACCATTGTTTAAATCGTCTGATGAATTTTGAAGCTTTATTTGCCTCCAAAGCTCAAAAGTCCTTTCAAAGATGTATCCCCTTTCCACGTTGTAGTAGTATTGTCGTAAAAAGACTTGAGACTTTCAGAACTTATTTGTGATTCAAAATATTTAAAATGGCCGACGGAATCTGTTTCTTTTTGGTTAATGTTGCCGGGTTTAGCGGTGTTTATTCGGTTACTTAACACACACTTAGAATAGTCGACGCTATTTGCATCGAAAGGTATTAAACCGCATTTTCTAAATCCATACTGAATTGAGTTGGGATCCAATTGTGTTTAGGTTTTGTGAAGCGGACAGAAATGTTCTTTTTTCGGTTTAAAAAAAAAATTGTTACGCCTGTCATAAACTGTTTTTTTCCAGATCCTTTTTTAAGGTCTGAAAACAGCCACATCCATTGGCTGTAGTAGATGAGTCGCATTCGGATAGAGAGCAATTAATTGAATGCTTTTTTCACGGCAGAAATTACTTAGTGGTAATGTCGTGTGTGAGCAATGCTCATCTAAGTAGAATATTATTGGTCGTTGAATATTAATTTTTTTAAGCCAGGGACAGAAAACGTTTGCCATGTACTCATAGAATGACTGACCTGTCATCCATCCCTTTTATGTAAATCCTAATCCCGTCTATGGGTGCAGTTTTCTAAATGTTGTGCGGTATCGATTTTAGCTTGAACAACACTATTGGAGGTGCCAATTCGCCCGCTGCGTTCGCGGTGAATAGCTCTGTCACGCATTCTCTTTCACCGCTGGGGATAACGTTATAAATATTTTTCGCTCCACGTTTTGCTAACACTCTGTTATCTGCAGGAGACGAAAAGAATGCGCTTTCGTCACAGTTAAATATTCTCCTTGGATATTGAGCTGCTACTTCCAGTTGTGCCATTACAAAGTAATCTTCTATTTCCTTAAACCGTTGTCTTACATTAATTTCTTGCTTTCTTGCAGTTGTCTTACATTAGAGTCTTGGCAAGCCAGATATTACGCTACAGCCATCAACACCTGTTTGCTCGGACTTTACTGTCGAACTAATGCAGACAGAGACACAATCATTATCAATCACGGGGCCGACATTATTTTCAAGCAAAGAGCCTGTTTATATTACACCACCAGATAATAAGTCCCAAATATTGAAGAAAATCAAGGCGACATCTCCAATAGCTGGCACATCGTCCAACTATGTACAAAGCGAAACTACTCCACCACATGAATCAAAACCAGAGGAGCCACTAAATAATAACGACGAGCAACCAAAAACTAGATACTATGGAGATTTGGTAGTACCAACACCATTTAAAAACGCTTTATTCTGGCCAGAAACCCCTAGTTGCAGCACAAAAAGTAAAGTAAAATTACCTAGCGTTATAACATCCGACAGGTGGCAAATTTTTTCACAGAAAAAGGAAGAAGCAAAGAAACAAAAGGAAAATAATAAAATCAAAATAAAAGATAGAAAACTAAAAAATAATAAGCCTGGAAGTGGTAACAATAAATCTAAGAAGAAATTAATAGATACTGAAGCAATCGACATCGCAAATGAAAATTGGTCGTTTATGCCAAAGAAGCGAAAAGTTAGACATGATACAATGTGTAACTTGTAAAACCTGGCATCACACGATTTGCGCAGAAATTTTGCCAGACCATCGATGGATGAATAAGTTTTTTATTTAAAGCTTAGTCTTTGATTGCCTGGTTGACGAGTGATTTTCTACTGAAATTACTTTTTGGTGAAGTGTGAAATTTTGACAATGCCGAGTTCCTTTATGTCTTTGCTCAAATATCCATTTACAGTTACACACAATAATAATAATAATCAATAGACTCTTAAATAAGATTATCTTAAATGAGATTATCGATTTAAATGATGATTGACTTTTCGATCAAAGCCTTGGTAGGCAGATATGATAGCGAGACCACTTTTACAAAATGGTCTTTGTAAAAGTGGTCTCGCTATCATATCTGCATAACATACTCGTACTATAATTAAGACTGATTACTTTTTAATAAATGCTGCAATCTTTTATTTAACCCTCTGCAACTGACGTGGTAGTCCAACAGACACCGCCGAATAGAAAATCCAGTTTATTACCGTTAATTTTTAAATTTGAGTATCGCTGCTCTCAGTAACTTACTACAGTGATCTCGCGCGTCGGTCAGTGTGCTGTGATTGTTCGAAACCAATTTGCCTTCAGTGTTCTAAGCCATTATGTGAAAATTGTCAAACAAAACTGGGATTTTGAAGCTGTCTAATTTTTAAGTCAACCAATGAATATATCTCACGTTTTCTAGACTGATTATTATAATTGTTAATTTTTTAAACGTCTAAAGTTAAATTTAAAAAAAGTTGATTTTGATAATTTTTGTGTCATTTTAAGATAAGGTATTCTTAGGACTGATTTGTGTGAAGTCAATAAACAGTGTTTAACTTTGAAAACACAAATTGTTTTTTATATATTATGCTAAGAATTTAATAAATGTAATTTAAATAGCTGTATAACTTAAATCTATAAAAATATTAGCTGTCGGAATGGTGTCTCATGTACTACCACGTCAGTTGGAGAGGGTTAAAACTAAACATTATACAGGTTATATTATATAAACATTACGTGCACTCTCGCTAGGTGAAATCGTTACTTTTTCTCCTAATTTGATCTCACTTTATAATAATTATTTTGATCTCATATTTTTTTCGTTAAGGTAAAAGTTATTTTACATTGTGTTTAATTTTTAAGTTATACTATTTGATAATACTAGAATCGTAGTTTTGATAGACTGAGTTAAACTTTTTTGTTGGCTAGCTTGTTTAAATGCAGAGTTTGTTATATTTTTTTTTGGTTATGCTGTAGATTGTGTTCAATTATGCTCTTTCTTATTATGTTTTGTTATTTTATCTTGAAGAAATATTTTTTGATTTATTTAATTGTTTCTTATTTTATATTAGTAGTCTTAAACAAATTTCCTTAAAATTATGGCTTTTCTTTAAGAAATTACCTCTATATTCCCTACATCAAGCACAGTCACAAACATTATATTTTAGTGAACTTTAACTTAAAGCAACAGAGTTCAAATTCGCAATTAAAAATACCGGATATTAGGACAGTTTAACGCTTACTAGTACAAATTTAACGGGTATTGGTACAATTCAGTCTTTTTTATATTTCTTTGGATTTATGTGTATTAACATTAACATAATTAGGAATAAAACTAATGATTCAAGAGCTAGATTAAATTACTTAAATGCTCATTTAAATATTATTTTTGTAACTCTACCTATTTTAACGTAGCAGACGTGCATACTCAGCAATGTTCAAAACTTAACGGATACTGGGACGTTTACCTTATATAAAGAAGCGGAGCTCTTTCAATTAATAATACGGTCATAAATATGTTGATAACAATGTATTCTTTAAGTATTTATACATTGGCGTCAAGTTAAAAGACTTTGGAATTTAGTACCAAGCCCCATAGTAAAAAAAATTATGTCCTTTTCTGTTGATTTTTATATGGAGCCTTAAAACTTAAAAACTGAATAAAAAAATTAAGGTGACTTTTTATAAAAACGCGAATATCTCCAAAACGGTGCGTCGTAGCTAAAACCCAACGAAACATATACATGATTTTATTTTACAAGAAACTTTTACACATAATTGATTAACCTCTCAGCCCACAAGCGGTCTCATGCGACCGCACTGACATTTCGCGCCATTCCGTCAAATCCCAAGCGGTCGCATGAGACCGAGCTCTCCTACTTGACTTTGTACCGTATTTTCATAGACTAACAGACTACTTTAGTATGAACAAGGTCGATTATTTCGTTTCTGTGGTACATTTCATGCATCGTGATCGTAAAACATCGCATAGTCTGTGCTCGATTCTGTCAAATTAGACGTTGACAGTTGCGCCAATTTCTGTGTCGGAGTGAATAAGTCGCTGAGTTTTGTGTGCAATTTTTATTGGATTTATCTAATGTAAGTACTGTTTCTTATTAGAAAATGATTATTGAGCATATAATGATCGTATTTACAAATACATCGTTATTACTACTAGATAAAGCGTGTAAATTCTGTAGGTATGTTACCGATTTACGAGTGATTTTTAGAGAATATAAACTGTTGCAATCATCACTTTATTTTGATACCTGATGGATAGGAAATATATCAGTTAGTATATTGTTGTTTACAGAACGACAAAATACTATTTGATTTTAAAGTAATATTTTTTTTGCAAAAGGCGGGATTTATGACGTCATCCGCAAATTCAAAAAAATTATGACGCACTGTGACATGCTGTCATTATTTTTGACATTTAAATTCCAAGACTGAGGGGTTAAAATAATTGACTGAAAAATGAATGCACGTACATACAGTGCATAGTGTTATACCTAAATATTGAGCTTAACATACATTTCACCGCAAGGCACTGGTACACCCACACAAAATAAATAATTTTTCAGAAGCTACCTACCCCTCACAAGAACGGATCAGTCAGTTGATTTGCGATCAAACCTGCGCCTGGAGAAGCCTGCTCTACAATTATTATATTCACCTGCGCCGAACATAGCTCATCCGCAGGTAAATAAATAAAAAAAACATACGAGGGCAGTTGGCAACTCAATGACTTTAAGGCTAGCCGCACACACACAATAATATTGTCAATACAGGATTGTCAATAATATTGATCAATATATGGTACCGCACACAATACGCAATATCATTGTTAATTTTTCACCCAGTCGCTTAGCAGCTTGATTCGTGTACGCACGGTTTAAAATGGACAGAAAGAAAAAAGTCGTTGCATTGATTACTGCACTTATTTTAAATAGGTAGGTAATTAAAAACAAAGATATCGAAACGTTAACTTTGAGTTTATTTGAGCGTTTTTTAGCGCAAATAATCAAAAATTACGAATTAAAAACAATCAAGAAAGAAACGACGGATTAAAGACTGGATGAGAAAAAAACTGAGTTAAATAATTTGATATAATGTTTAGAAAATATAGAATTCTATATAGCATTGTAAATGCAAAAAATTTCAATAATAAAGATAAATCATTTGAAGAGCATGATTTTAAAAATTACAAGAGAATGAGAGATAGCAGCTTTCAAAAACTATTATTATCTTTAGTATCACGATGGCTGTTTTCCACAGCTCTGGATAAGTTTCCCATGTATTCATAATAACAAATATCGCTTTACTGTGAGATTAGTAATATTATTCACACTACTTTACAACGAGGAATTGTCCTTTTGGCGCGTAAACGTGAACAAAAAACAAACGTCCGCCTGTCTTGAAATCTTTTTTTTAACTAAAATATTGCCGCGCTCCCGCACACGTCAATATTATTGTCAATATTCCTGGCTCCTCCCAATATTGATGTGCCCGTGATCAGAATTTCTGGAAATCTACAATAAAATTGATCAATACCGCAATACGGGACAATAATTATGCACTTTATTGACAATATTATTGCGTGTGTGCGTCTAGTCTTAGGTTGAATAAAAACTTTTTAAATATTTTTTTTTGTCTTATATTTGGAGACTCACTACAAATCGCATTCCGTTCTTTTTTCAAATTTGGCGCGAAAACAAGCTTTTTAGAAACAAAAAAGTTAAACGACTTCTAAGTACGAGTATTATTTGAAAATGGAGAAAAGCGAGTTTCGTGTGCTAATGAAACACATTTTTACGTGGTAAAACTATTAAGTAAGCAGTAAGCAGACCGAAGACAAATTGAAAAAGTATTATGGTGATTCTGCGCCTTCTCATGGGATGGTACATAAGTGGTTCACTGAATTTCGTTGTGGACGTACTACCACTAATGACGCGGAGCGCCCAGGAAGGCCGATTGAGGTTACTACGGAGGGCATGGTTAATAAATGCATGATATTGTTTTGGTACACCGTCAAGTGAAGATACGCGAAATAAGTGATGCTGTGCACATCTCGACTGAACGAGTTTTTTATATTTTGCATGATATTCTGGGCATGAAAAAGCTTTCTGCAAGATGGGTGCCGCGTTTACTAACAGTCGACCAGAAACGAAATCGTGTAACAGCTTCTGAGGAATGCCTAGCCATGTATAATCGCAATCTGAGTGAGTTTATGCGTCGGTAAATAACAGTTGACGAAACGTGGGTCCATCATTATACACCAGAGACTAAGCAACAGTCGAAGCAATGAGCTTCTACCGGGGAACGAGCCCCAAAGAAGGCAAAAATTGTTTGCTCGGCTGGTAAAGTGATGGCTACAGTCTTTTGAGACAGCCAAGGGGTTATTTACATCGATTTTTCGGATAAAGGCAAGACAATAACCGGAGCTTACTATTCTGCATTGTTAGATAGATTCAATAAAAAGTTGATCAAGAAACAACCGCATCTAGCAAAGAAAAAACTTCTATTTCATCAGGATAATGCACCGCCCACTCGTCTGCAATCGCGACATCAAAAATTGTCGAATTAGGATACGAACTATTGCCACATCCTCCGTATTCGCCAGATTTAGCCCCCTGTGACTTTTTCCTCTTTCCAAACATGAAGAAATGGCTTGGCGGGCAAAGATTTCCTCAAACGAAGAGGTGGTAGCCGAAACTGAGGCCTTTTTTTAAGGGTTTGACAAAAAATATTTTTTGATGGGTTGAAGAGGTTGGAACATCGCTGGACTAAGTGCGTAGAGTTAAAAGGAGATTATGTAGAAAAATAAAAAATATATATCTAAAAAGAGTGATTCTTCTTTCCAACGTCATGTACTTATCAAATCGCCCTCGTACTTATTTAAGATTTGACACAATTGACTCACTGTGTAAAGTGTAATAAATCTTGTCTTCAATTAAAATTGGAGCCTGTGAATGACTTACTTAATGTAGTATTAGTATTTAAAATATCGAATTTAATATAAATTAAATAATAAATCTGGGCCCAAGTTTAACTTACGTTCTCAGAAGGCTGAGCTACTAAATAATTTACTGAATCAACAGGCCAGTCAACAAAAATAGATCAGCTGACCAGTCATTTCATTCAAATTGCAGTATGCAAAAACTTGTTTTTTCCAGGATTGGTCCCTCGCTTTAAATACCTTAGACCTCGAATTTGACTTCAAGACGTTGACTAATGAAACAAGAAAAAGTTTTCGCCGGCTGTTGTCGTCAATATCAGTAGGTTCTCCTTGCAAAAGCTAACAAGGGCGAAAGTTAGACAGTCGGGCCCGGGCTTTGTTAGTAAAAATAATTATGGAGGCAGAGATCAGCAGTTTAGATCATGGATATAATAAATCTATTAGGATTATTCGTGTGGCAGCAATAGTCGAAAGAAGTGGTAGATCCTTTTTTGCACGAAAGCGCAGAAGTTTCTTACGTACCTTAACACGTCATTGCCGGCAAAGTGATACAGGCTAGTGGCCTTTTTCATAACCGTTTGATTACCCATCGACGGTACATAAATGCATCTGAAGGAAAAATAGAAGCAAAAGCTGTAGCAGTGATAGTAGCGACAGTGGCGCTAGCTCGATTAAATCAGATGAAAAATGCAAACGAGTTCGACCTCTGCCAGACAATTTTGACGTTACTGATCCGGCATCGGCATCCTCTACGACTGAGGCCAATATAGAGTGGCTGAATGGTTCTTCTTCTCCGAAAAAATTGCTGCTTGAAAAATGGAATGCCACAGTTAAATTTAGACAATATTTAATTTCGAAATGTAACACAATAAAAAAATATTTTTCTTTGTTTCCCGAGCTTTATTTACTTTAGAAGGATATGAACTGGTGTGTGTCAAATATTTTATATTATTTTTTGTTGCAGTGAGCAAAGAACACGCAAACTTGGCCGCCTTTTTATCCATTACCAACCTATTGAGGCAAATGCCTACTACAAAAGGTGTGGAAGTTGTCGCGAGAAGAGGTGCGTTCCGCATTTATTGCGCGAGTAGTATCCAGCCGATATTGAGATACTGTGCCGATACACAGGCACTTGTTGTTGCAAAAGGTATACTAGAACAACCCTATATAATTGCTGTAGATGCCTCCTGCGACACAGTGACGCAATAAGAAGTTGTTATATTTAGTGGACTGTGATATCCATAAAAACCATTTGTGAAGCAGTTAAAACCGCTTATCATATTTATTTGGCCCTAGACTGCGCATATTCAGAGGATTCTGCACCCTATTGGATGTTTGTGCAACGTACCATGCTTAATGTGACTTCAAAATTTGATGCTGAGGGTGCGTAATGGTACCCCTACCATTACGCGAATTGTTAAACAAAGTTAAATAAAATAAAGCAGCAATTATGGTACCTTGTACGTTATGTGCAGACTCCTTTCCGACTTTTCGGCGGTTAAAATTTCATATGGATACTAGACATAGTTCAGTAGATTACTATTATTGTGCAAGTGCTGGATGCTTGAGAAAGTTTTAATTATTCAATTCATGTAGACGACATTACGTAGCAAATTATTCAGTGCAAGTCGAGTCAACACGTGATATTGAACCTAATACTTCGTCAAATGATATTCAACCAATCACATCAGAAAATAATTCCAATAATTTAGAAGCCATTTTTATAAATGAACATGATTCTGGGAGTACCGGATATATTCCTCTAACAAGAAGCGTAGCTGGATTAGTTTCTTCACTTTACGGCAATCCGCAATTGCCTAAAAACGTTGTAGATACCGTTTTTAAAGAAGATACCCATAGCAGCAATAAAATAAAAGAAAGTATTGATTCGACTATTGCAAATCTAGATCCTATTATAAGAGAATAGAGTTCTTTAAACAACTTGAGACTTACATTGAACCTCATAAATATTTTGTCGGTGGAAGGTATGATTACGTGAAACGCGGTGGCTTAAGATTTTATGAGCCAGTTGAGTGTCAAGCACACTTTATTCCCTTGCGAGAAGTTTTAAAACATGTTTTCTCTAAGCCAAATATTTTAGATGAAACGTTAGAGAACTACAATAAACTAATTACTCACGATTCAACACTTCGTGTAAGGTTCATTTTGGAAATTAAGACGGGAATTTCATGGAACTAAATTAGTTTTACCCCTTTTTCTACAAGTTGATGATTTTGAGCCTTTAAATGCCTTAGGTAGCCACAGTTCCATTCATATATTAGGATCCGCTTTTATATCACTGCCTTTTCTACCACAACGATATGTGTCACATTTATTTATGTGTTATATTTCAACCTTTGCTTGATGAATTCAATAACTTAATAAAAGATGGGATATAATTTGAGCTTCCGAATTTCAAAGGAACAATTTATTTCGAGTTAGGCCTTATTCTCGGATAACTTGGGTCTCCATAGTATTACCGGTTTTGTAGAGAGCTTTTCTGGCAACACTTCTTGCAGGGTTTGCAAAGTTAAAAAAAAATTTTGTTAAGGCAATTTCATGAAGACACCACTTTATTGAGAAATATAAATAATTATAGTGAGATTTAGTAATAAACAACACATCCATTACTGGAATCAAAGAAGAATGTATTTGGTAAAAAGTTCAAACTTCGACTTGTTTTCTTAAATTGGTGTAGATGTCATACACGATTAAAATGAGGGAATAATGAAATATTTACAGAGTGAACTAATAGTCACTTTTGTGGTCAAAAAGAAATATTTTTCTATACAACTGCTTAATAATAAAATTACTTCGTTTGATTATGGTCCTGATATGGAAGATATTCATGTTACACTTTCATTAGAAAATCGCATAAGTGCCTCAGAAATGGCAACATTTTGTAGATATTTTGGAATCATGGTGGGTGATTTAGTCCCTCGAGTTGATGAACATTGGGCACTATATATTCAACTAATGCTTGTTTTAGATGTCATAATGTGTACAGAATTTCGACCGGAAAAAGTTACATACTTACGATAATTAGTTGTTGATCTTTGTGAAATGTATACTTCGTTATTAAAAAAACGCTAAAGCTAAAATTTCACAATTTACTTCATTACCATTTAGCAATGCTAAGATTTGGACACTTGTGTCATCTTTCATCAATGCGTTTTGAAGCTAAACATCGCCCCAATAAATTAGCATCCAAAGCTTCGTCGAATAGAACTAATATGTCATTGACGATAGCAAAGACACATCATATGTTAAATATTATTCTAAAAAAAAATTAAAGAACCTTGTTTTTTTTACCGTAATTTATCGTGTGAACCCAGATAACGTTCAATTTGCTACAATACAGGGCATTTATTTGTACGATTCTAATGCAATCGCCCTTAAGGCATTGCCGATGGTAAAAATATCTTTTGATGCACATTATTATGCTTATAAGTTGAAGATGCTCCATCCGATTCAAGGCCAATTTATTTTACCTATGAGGGAATGCAATATCTATTTCCAAATAATAATGTTCTAGTAGGTTATGGCGTGGAGCCGCTAAAGTATGTTATTTTGAGAAAACCACTTTAATTTTGATTCTAAACTTGAATTTTTTCAACAATTTTTTTTGTAATGTGTGTTTATATCAGAGAGAAAATATAGTCTATCGATAAGATGTAATCGTATTATTTTGTTATTAAATGTACATCTTAGGTGGCTCCATGCAAATGGAGAAAACGTTTCAATACCCTTATTATGATCTTAATGACATTTTTCAGTTAAGTATACATATTTAATAAAAACTTTGCTTGGCTAGATTTTCCATAAAAAAAAAAAATAGGGTGAAATAGTAAAACGTTTTCTCCGTTTGTAATATTTGTATGGAGCCGCTGTTTACGAATTTCGCGTTTTTCAAATTCTGCCTTTGGCAATATTGATCGGTAAAAAACATATTTGTGACATTTTAACATAGGTAAGAGCGAGATCTATTATGAAAATTAATATTAATGAATAAAAGATATACGACAAAAGTGACTTTGTTAAAGCAGCAACAGTGAAGTTGATAAAGGCACAAAGAAGGGTTGCTAGTACAACTAAACAAAAGTAGATCTAGGGACAATTAACTTGTCGTTTTAGCAAACTCCTTTGTCATCGGAACAATAGATATACGACATAAGTGGCTTTGTTGGAGCAGCAACAGTGAAGTTCATAAAGGCACAAGGAAAATTGCTAGTACATGGGGCACACTAAAAGTTTTGCACTTCTAGCTAATCGGAACTATTTGAATTTCGAATGTTATATTTTTTTAAACGTTGCAACCTTCTTAGTAATAAAAAATAACAATTGGCGGGAAATCATTTGTCAATTGTTTTTTATCACACTTCAAAGTTCTACGTACGCAACGACAATGGAATGAAGTCGAAAAGATTTTAGAGCGATGATTTTTTATGATTTTAAAAGTTCTCTTTCTTCGCAAGACTGTGCCGCTCGTCTTCAAAATGCTTTTGGGAGAGAAGCACCTTGTTTGAGCACCGTAAGGCGATGGTTTGCTGAATTTGAGAGAGGTCGAGTTTCTATATATGACAAATTTCGTGAAGGGCGGCCTTCAATTGCCGTCAACGAAAATAATGTGGCTACTGTTAATCGGCTAATTAAAGAAAACCCGCGGATTACCTATGAGACAATTCGAGGACTATTGGGGATTGGTATGAGCCAAATTCAGAAAAATTTACACGAAGAATTGAAAGTTTGGAAACTTTGTTGTCGTTGGATCCCTCATGAACTGACAGCGGAGCAGAAGCGGGCTCGCGTGGAATGGTGCTCACAGATGCTACTGAAGTACGACCATGGACATTCTAATGCTGTTTATGACATTGTCACAGGAGACGAAACGTGGATTTATTGTTTTGAACCCGAAAAAAACAGCAATCTTGTGAATAGATGTTTGAAAATGAGAACAGGCCAACAAAAGTGAGGCAGGCGAGAAACGTTGGTATACAAATTATTGCGTTTTTTTTCCCATCTGTTTAATTCCACTTAAAGATCAAAAGAGTGTTAATGCCGAGTGGTATTCTACCTTTTGTTTACCCAGGGTGTTAGAAACAGTTCGCGAAAGACGACCCAAAAGCCGCGTTCTCCTACATCATGACAACGCTTCTTCACACACGGCCAACAAAACAAAATCATTTTTAGCTAACGTAAAAGTACAACAAAAAGGATGGGTGCATCCTGCGTATAGCCCCGACCTAGCACCCTGTGATTTGTGTATTTTCCCCAAAATCAAAGATTTGATGAGAGGTTTCACTTTTACCAACTCCGAAGAGGCAGTGATAGCGTTCAAGCAGCACGTAAAAAACATGCCTTCAGATCTGTGGTCCTCCTGTTTTAAAAAATGGTTCGATCGCATGAAAAAATGTTTAAAATGTAAAGGAGAGTATTTTGAAAAGCAATAAACATAATATTTTGGTTATAACATGTTGTTTTTAAGTTACGCAAAACTTATAGTGTGACCTACGTACAACTAAAAAAAAGTAGATCTAGGGACAATTAACTTTTGTCGTTTTAGCAAAATCCTTTGTCATCGGAACAAAATTATATAATGTGCTTTGTAGCCTACCGCCACAGCACATTTGATACTGCAGCTAGGTAGTAGTAGATATAGGGACAATGGTAATTTGTCATGAGTACAAAGGTAAAAGAAAGTTTATTGCGACCAATAAGGATCAATTTTAGCATTGTAACTACATAAATTTTACTTAGCTAGTACGACAATTTTTTATATTGCTATAGCATCAAAATTGGTAACTTTGATCCATTATTAATTCAAAAATTAACAATAAAAACGTAGCCTTTATAACTAACTATCCACCTTTGACGGCTCCCCAGCATCAAAGTGTTTTTGTTGCAACAGCAATATTTTTTCTCAGTTTATCTAGCCCAAGATAAACTTCTATTGACACTCCTTAAGAGGGTTTACGCATTTCGGTTTCCTATACAAATTTCAAAGTTGAAATTTTTAAAAACCAGTGATCCAATTTTGATGAAACTCGGCATGCTGAAGTAAAATATAGAGATCTAAATAGTTTGTAGAAAACATTTCTAAAAAACTTTTTTTAACTGAGTTATTGCGATTTAAAACTTTCTATAGTGGACTTTAAATCGCAATAACTCAGCCAAAGAAACCATTTTTTTAAATGTTTTCAACAAACTATTTAGATCTTTGTATTTTACTTTAGCATGCAAAGTTTCATTGAAATTGGCTTATTGGTCTTTAAAAATTTCGACTTGGAAAATTGTATGGGAAACCGTTAAGCGTAAACCCTCTTAATATGGTTAAACTAGATAATGGATACATAAACATATACATAAACATAGAAAAACACCCAAAACCGAAATCAGTTCAGAAAAACAGTATTCTCTAAATTGACCCGACCGGGAATTGAACCCGGGAGATGGCGCGACGCCAGACTCGACGAGCTAACCACGGAGGTCGTCGATTAGTTCGAATATACTAATTTGTTAATCAATTTCATAGGAATTTACGATCTTGTATACGGGGGCTGAGAAACCACAATAAAAGTATCGTATTTTCTTTAATTTCGGCAGTACTGCACTCAAATTTTTAGTAGGTAACCTACAAAAATCTACTTAAACATATAAAATTTTCAAAAATGTAACTTTATTACTTTTTCGAGTTCTAGGGTGGCTCCACAATCCTGATGCATATAGCATTATGGAGCCACTAATTACAGAACTAGTCCATAATTATTTTCTATAAGTACCTATTGCTAATTTATGGTATGATTTTCCTTTAAAATTCAGGAGTGGCTTCTCAATCCTGTTGGATATATTAGGTTGGGGGTAAAATCTTTTCGCATATAGTAGGTATGTAAGAACTTGTAATAAAATCTCTATGGCTATACTATTTGTATCTGGCTGGTTTTGGTATCATTAAAACTTAAAATTTTAAAGAAGATCATTCCAAATCCAAATTAGGAAAATGTGTTATTTTCATTTTGTTTTTCTTACTGTCAAGATGAAAGAAGAAATTAGATACATTTTAAAATTTAATTACAAAAAGGTAAGATAAGACTTTAAACTATCGCGTTGCATTGCATTAAAACTGTTTTAACGGGACTAAACACGATAAATTTTTATTATATTTTATTTTTATTTTATTTTGCAATGTGAGAAAAATACAACACATAATAATACATATAAACATAACATCAAGTATGTTACATAGGCCAATAAAGTTTCTACAAAAATACAAAACAACCTGAGTTTACACAACATTCATTTACATACATTAGTAAAAAAATTTGAAAGGTTAAAATTAGAAAATAAATATTAAATAAAACTGAAAGTTTATTAAAAAATTAATCAACAAAATTCTAAAGATTAACCTACTCGTACTCATACGCACTTTGACTTTTTGTTGACAATTTCAATGACTTTTTATAACTTATCAATGACTCATTAAAAACATCCAAATCAACATAATCTTTGTTAAAGCTATGACAAGAACGAACTAAGAATCTACTTTTTGAGTATTGCGTTCTACAGAGTGGTGGTGAGAATAAATTCTTACTTCTTGATCTGACATTTGGACATCTAAAAGGAGAAAGCCGGTTTGGGAACCACCTCTTCATATTCATAAATACTGACCGTATCTAAATTTGATTATATGTGATTTGAAGGTCATATTAAGGTACATATTTATCAATATTCAATATTGTTTGGGAAGCAGGGAATAATTATTTAAACGTGATTTTATTTATTCGTCTTAACGTGAAACAAAACGCTAACCTGACAGATATTTGCCGAAACAAAACGCGTGGCAGACTTATGGACATGACCAACGACGTGATCGAACCAATCACGATATTGCAGGGGAGCCAACATAATAAATCGCATGTCATTTAGTCTGTGTTGCCATAGAATAATCGATTTTTTATTTACGATTACAAATCAATTACTTATTAAATAAAATAGATTACGTAGGTATGTCTTAAAAAGAATATTCTTTATTTTTATTATGAATATTCTTAAAAAAAGCATTAACAATAAATTGGAACACGACTTATGACTTTCATATGTTATGTTATGGTCTTCCTTTCCATTTTATCTTTTTATCTTTAATTACTGTAAACGCCATCTGTTGCAGACGTATATACGTCTGTGGTTGCAATCTCGAACTTTCAGTAAATCCCCCCCCCCCCCCCTACTATTACTATTTAAATACAAAAAGGAACATATCGCTTCTTTACAAGAACAACGTGACATCTCATCAAAAACGATTTTTTAATTCTTTGATATTCAAAACCGCAATGTCAAATTTTATTTTCTACAAAAACGCGACATTTTTTGAGTGAATGTTCGAGGAGTTATGAGTGAAAGAGACGACATGGCCGTGGCAAGTGGCGTTGTCACGTTGTCTCTTTCGGTGTGGCGCTCGACTTCGACAACGCGACGCGATAGTTGGCCCCGCACGCGCGACGAGTGAAGTGCTCCCGCTTTTCTCAAAAAACGTGGCATCACGAGTATACCACATTTTTAGTGCAAAGGTATGTTTCTAGTTGTTATTTACTTTAACTTTTATAATGTTTTTTAATTATTTAACGCGTTTTTGTTGTAAAACTCATATGTATTGAGAATGAGACAATTAATATTGTCACATTATTGATGAAACAGTCACAAGTTTTCTTTGTGATATATTTGATTGTAACCATGTTGTTGATGAATCGTTTTAAAATACTATGGGTTATTTTATTTATTATCATTATTTTTGAAAACCTTTTAGTTTGGGCTTATAATTATGCTAAAATGTTACATTATACGTGCTAAAATAAAATCACTTTTACGAATTTGTTTTTCAGATGGGATCGCGATCTAGGAAGTTGGTTCAATTAGCTATTATTAAAAATAACTTAAGTGTACAACTAAGCGATTCAAACTCTCAGATAGATATTTCAACACAAGACGAGAATGAAAATTCTAAAAGCTCGAACTTGCAGACATCAACAGAAGGTATTTTTTTACTTGTACTGATATTATTTGTTCTAGTTATGTTCCTATAATTTCATTATTTCAATCCTCTTTGTAGACAAAGACATCGCAGCAGATTCCATCCGACCTCGTAGTAATTCGACTAATAGCAGCAGTTCCTCTAGTTCAAGTAGTTCTTCGAGTTCTAGCAGTTCTTCAAGCAGTGGTCCATCTATGTATCAAGGTAAGTTAGTTAAATGTAGAGTGTAATGTTCGATCAATTACCATTTATAAAATGGCCTACGGAACTGTTTTAAATTATATTAATCGACATGAAACTGTATAATTGCTAATTTTCACTTTAGAAGCTGTTAAAAAAACAATGTGTTTGTTTTTATAAACCTCAATTTTATAATACAAGTAGCAGCCCGTCGTAGTTTTTGCACTCGAATTTTGTGAGAATAGTGGGATCTAAACTTCTACACTCCAAGAAATTGATTGCATTTTTAACGTTTCAGACAGCGACGACTCAGTAAAGGATCCTAATTATGAAGTCCAACAAACAAAACGTGCTGAATATTTTTCTGATACTGACGTGGAACAAGATGTCACTACCAACTGTAATAACATTTTGGATGATCAAAATTTGGTAACATCTAATATGGTATCAATAAACGCGGAAAATTACGAAGAACCACATTCATCTACAAACAAACCTGCTATGGTATTCAACGATCTCGGTGTGACAGAGAACAGCGACTATTCTGCGATTGAAAACGTAAGTAACGAAAATGCTGCAAGTCCAGTAGTGTACAATTCTAGTCCAACTAAAACTGGTAAAAAAAGAAGATTAAATGAAGCAAACTGGAAAGTCAATGTAGCTAAACGACTGAGAAATAGTGGAAAGCCTTATCAATCTACCAAATCAAAAAAAAACATACCAAGCCGTGAGTTGAAACCTTCTTGTAAAGACAAATGTAAATTTAAATGCGGCTCTAAATTTACAGAGGAGCAAAGACAGACCATTTTAAATGACTACTGGAGCTTAGGTGCAATAGAAAAACAATGGACGTTCATTGCTAATAGCGTAGACATAGTCATCCCAAAACAACGTTATGTTAAAGTTGATTCGGATGGAAATGTCGCAACTATTCGAAACAACAACAACGCTTTCTTTCTGACTATTTCGGGTGAAAAAACAAGAGTTTGTAAATTGTTCTTCAAAAACACTTTGGGGATTAATAATCGACCCATAGAAACAGCTTTGAAAAAGAAAAATAGCAACACTAATATTTCATCCATGAAAGATAACCGAGGTACTCATTCAAACCATTATTCAGTGGACGAAAGCATTAAAAATGACATCAAATTGTTTATTGAGTCTATACCGAAGATTGAGTCACACTACATCCGGGCTAACTCAAAACGACATTATATTGATGGTAGCAAAGCTGTCACAGATCTTCATAGAGATTATGTGGAAAAATGCAAAACTCAAAACGTCCCTTATGGAACCTACATTACGTTTTATCGTATTTTCACACAAGATTTTAACATTTCGTTTTTCACTCCTAAAAAGGATTTATGCGATGTATGCGAAGCCTATAAAAACAGCCCAGATGAAGAGAAAGAATCTAAGAAACAAAATTATGAATTACATATTAAAGAAAAGAATTGGTCTCGTATTGAAAAAGAAAAAGATAAGAACAACAAAAATATTTTAGTAGCGGTCTATGATCTTCAAGCAGTGTTCCAATGCCCCAAAGGAGACGTCTCAGTTTTTTACTACAAGTCTAAACTAAATGTACTTAATTTAACTATCTATAACTTACAAAATAATTCAGTTGAGAGTTATGTATGGGATGAGTCTAACGCCAATAGAGGTGTCAACGAAATTGGTACCTGTGTTTACAAATACCTAGAGAAAATTTCCGCAACGGCTGAAGACCTCGATGTTGTCTTTTATTCAGACAATTGTGCCGGACAGCAAAAAAATAAGTTTATGATCTCAATGTACACTTACGCAGTCAAAACTCTGCCAAATCTCAAATCAATCACACATAAATACCTCATTAAAGGACATACGCAGAACGAGGGCGATTCAGCTCACTCTCAAATCGAGAGAGAAGTTAAAAGGCAACTGAGATCAGGACCTATGTATACACCTGACGCATTTATCGGGGCTATAAAGGCGGCACGGAAAAAAAGCGAGCCATTTCATGTTAATGAAATGTGCTTCGATGATTTTTTTGATTGGAAAAGTATATGCACTCTAATAAACTTTGCAATAACGAAAGATGAAGACAATAATAATGTAAAACTGGCTGGACTAAAGGTGATAAAAGTTCAAAGGTCTGATCCCGATGCCATATTTTTCAAAGAATCATACGCTGATGAATTATTCAAGAAAGCTATAGTGGTGAAAAAAAAGAGAAATCATAATAGCCAAAGCATTAATTTAGATTTACAAAAAGCCTATCTTCAGAAACCTGGACTAGCCGAAAGAAAAAAAGCTGACCTCATGGATTTGGTCAATAAAACCCTCATTCCTAGATGCCACAAGCCATTTTACGAATCATTGTAATAAGACTGATTAAGTATAAAGATTTTTTGAATTGTATTTTTAGAAAGATATTATATTTAATTGCTACATTTAAAATGATAGTGTTTTTATTGGAGAATTGATAAAAGAATTTGTGATTCTATGTTTATGAAGGGTGATGGCAATGTTCCTATTTTGAATTTCTAATACTATAAAACTCGGTGCCATATTTGTGTTAGAAATTATTTATTACTATTATATAACTTTAAGTACAGTTCAATTTTTGATTTTTGATTTGTATGAAAGTAAATTTTTAGTTATTTTATAATTTTAATTAAAGCGAGTACTTAGTACTATGTGATTGATTGTGATCTCTTGTTGATTATTGTGCCTTAAACTAATTTCATGGTGTAAGTAAGCCATTGTTTTGGTGAATTTGTATTTTTTAAAATACAATATATTTATTTTGACAGTGTGTTTTATTTAACTATCACACAGCTCTACACCTATATTTAACACCTTCAATGTGATATAACAATATGTTACAAGCATTTTGTGACATATTTTCATTAAAAACGTGACATGTGTTTCTGTGTTTTTTTAAACCCGTTTTTTTACTTATTTCATATTGAACTGGGGTTTCTTTTTCTTATTTTTAGTAAGAACATTAATAACTGCATCAATTTAATTGTTTTCCTACAGTAAAATTATCAATATTTTTGAATTTATCATTACTTAAATGTTTGAAATTGCTCTCCTGTAAAGTTGTGGTTTAAAAAATACCACGTTATTCTTGTAAAGAGGCGATATATCGTAATAACATCTCGCAAAACTATTACCTATCTATCAACTATGTTAGGACCGGCACTGACTGACGTCTCGGCACGAACAGCGTGGCACTAGTTTTGCTATACAAAGTCAAGTGAACTTTGCTAGGTGCTTGTACACAGTGCATTAGCTAGAGCAAGTGAAGACGTGGGCTACATACCACGTAGCATGCTCAAGCGGTCATTTGCGAGCGCAAGAAAGCGGGGGTGGGTTACTTGCGCGGAGACGGATAATAGTTCGCGGGTCACTTGCGCTGATAATGCGCGAGTCGCTAGACCCGCACACTCTGTGCACAGTAGTTGGCACGATGCATTTAACCTGCGCAAGTGCCTCAACATGCGCAAGCTACAAGCATTGTACACAAGCACCCCCTAACCTAACGGCACGGATGACGGGACGCGGCGCACCATATTCGATAAAAAATCGTCTTTTTTTTAATCGATTCATTAAGTTTTTATCTGGCAACATAAATAAATCGACGATGACATTGCTGATTTCTTCTTGGCGGGAAAGTGAAGCGTTAAGTCTGCTGCACTGCAGTTTTGTTTTATTTTCTACAAGCGGCCGCTCGCGGTGTCACCCGCGTGGTTCCCGTGGGAATATCGGGGTAAAATGTATCCTATGTGTTAATCCAGGTTATAAACTATCTGTATGCCGAATTTCATCCAAATCCATTAGTAGTTTTTACGTGAAAGAGTAACAAACATCCATCCATACTTAAAAACTTTCGCGTTTATAATAATAAGTAGTAGGATAATTTGTGTTTTGTCAAATAGGTAAGTAATAATGAAAATTAATGGTGGATTATTTACTGTTAAGTGTTTGTGAACGTGCATGAGTGTTGGCAAATAAAACAAAACAGTACAACATCACTTTTCAAATTCTCTCAAGAAGTCCGTGCGAGATCACAGTAGTCCAACATCTTTACTGGAACTCAAGGGGTTTGAGGGGAATATCATTTAGCAAACGTTCATACGGTTCATATTAACATCACTCATTATCATCAGTAAGCATAATCAATGAACTCTAATATTACTACTGAAGGACTGGTATCCATGGTCAAGAAATAAAACAGTAGGTAGACTAATAATAGTTCAAACTAGATGACATTGCTCTGACCATAAAGATCAATGATATTATCATAAGTCATAGATGAGAAGTTATAGGAAATAACTTCATATGGCTCTGACTTCTTGGGGGACAAGTGAAGCGTCATGTCATGTCTGTGGTTTTGTCTTATTTTCTAAAGGACAATGCCCACGGCCCATACATTTGAAAATCTGGTTTTGTGCTATTTTCTTTGAATTAATTATCTACAACACAGAGTTTCTCCAGTGTTCTCTTAGCAACAACACGAACAACACACAACAGTCTCAACTCCATTTTAACTTAATCTACCGTACAAAACTAAATATAATTTTAAAATACATATTAGTATATTACTAACTTAAAATTGGCTTAAGTAATGCTAAACGCGAAGCCATTAAATTAAGATTAATAATAATAAATCTACAACACATAAGTACATATTTATCATTAATTAGGCCAATAATCAAGACTATTCATACATTTGTCGCAATACCTTTCAAGTACAAGTACATTGCTCTGCTAAATTACCTTATTTATAATTAAACATGGACATACCTACTCCAGTCATTTTGTACAAAATATAAAAAATAACCCATCCTCATTTATCACTCTTACTGTTATTGACAACCACATAAAAATCAATTGAGTGGTTCAGAAGAACACAGCAGAGCCACAGACACACAAAAATGGCGACTTTACTTTATAATATGTAATGATAATGAAGCCCTCAGATCATACAAACATTTACAAAGTGTTTAGTCGTCACATATACATATAACAAGAATGTATTGCGTGCATTACCATATTCTGGTACCTGTACGAGGTTTTTTTTTCAGTGAGTACTGCCGACACCTGAAAAAAGATATGATGGCTACAATCATTGGCCGAAGTTTGAGTATGAACAGATCCTTCAATTTTTTCTAACTATATTCCATGGAGCTAATAGAGCAATTTTTAAAAAGGTATCCTAAATGGTACCTAATGACGGGAAGAGAAAAAGAGAGCCACATGTTACACGTAATGATTTGTATGCTGCTATGTAACAGGGAGAGAATGGGGAAAGGAAATGAATCTCGGAAGAGGAAGGCAAATGTCCCCAGATTCGACAAGATCGAGAAAAGACCTAAAACGCATGAAGATCGCAACGAGCCCCCAAAATCAAGCCACCATCCATCGACAAATGCAAGTCAGAGTGCGATAAGCATAAGCACTGAAAACAGCGGAACCACAGAAGAAGATTTCCTGATGGAAACTGTTGGCGAAGAGTCAGATGATTTTCGCTTTATCATGTTAAATCACATGCCCCTTAAAAGTGATACAGTGCGAGAGTTATGCGATCAGTGGAAGATCCCTGAGGTGTCTTACCAATGGGACATTGCTGATATCCAAGAAAAACGGTTGGTGAGAGTCCGCTATTCTCACAACATTAAGGAGGACATGCTCAAATACATGAGGGCCAAATCTGAAGTACCTGGGAACTCAGACTTTTTCGTTGTTGAAGCGGGAGGTACAGTAGGCAAGTGGATGGAGAAAAACAAGAAGGCAGTAGGGGAGACTAAGGTAACGAAGTTCTTGTTGGAGAGGCAAATGGCACTGGAAGCACTGGGCATCAAGGATAATATATACTTGCCTCCTACTGATCCTTTCATCATGTTTCCCTCTGGCTGGGTCAAAGATGAATTAGCGAAATGGGAAGAGGACTTGTTAAAGGATCAGAACACAGGATACACATAAAAAGATCTTTACACAAAGGAAGGTCCCCCCAGCACCCTAACACCAAGTCAACTTCTCACAAATTTACTGCCCATTAAGGAAGGATCAAATCCGGAAAAGTGTATCAAATGGAAGGGAAAGCTTCTTCCTGAACCTTTGTGCAGAAATGAATTGACCGCAGAGGAAACAGACTCTGATATGGTAACGTTGTTTTTGAGCAGAGTAAAAGAATGTATGTGTAGAGGGAACAATGTGCTCAGGTTCAACATGAGAGAAGAAAGTGCATTGACAGAAGACATTTTGAATGATGTGGTTGAAATCTGGGAGCAATCAGACAAGCACACTTTTTCATTTATGGAGAGAGTCACCATTGACAAGGGCAAAGGGATAAAGGAAGCATTGGGAATAGGGAAAAAAGGTATAAAATACAGCCCCTACGTAGAAGGCATGGTGCAAAAAGAGTACAATGAAAATATGAGAATGTTGTGCAGCCCATGGATCGAAGAGATATTCACCTCAATGAGTGAGAGAGACAAACTACCATGGGGACAGACACCATGCCCAGAACTTCTGCATGGAAGTCCTACTGATGAGCACCCACTCCCAATACTGTGTGAACCGATAGCAACAAAGGCATTGGAGAAGATACTTTGCACTAACGCTGGACTTCAGATTTCAAAACTAACTGGGTTTTACTCAAGATTGGGGGGTGCATACGGGACAGGAGAGATTTTCGGGAAGGAAATGTTCAAGAATATAGCCATATTCCCAATTGTTGCCACCACATCACATACTAGTGATTCCAGTGAAGAAGAAGGACATGGAAGTAGAATGAGATTTTTGTCAGGAGTTGTGCTGCGAGCGCCTTACCACGCGAGAAGACCTACAGATCGGATAATGATAGTCACAATAGAAACGGTAGAGAAAACTGACAGAAACATTGAATTTCTCAAATATGTCAACAATTGTATGGTACATGAAACCCCTGATTGTTATATAGTTATACGCCAGAACGCAGTTATGAAAGAAGACTCCACATACAATTCATTCATCATCACATCCTTGTTTTCTCCTATCAACATGCTAGGCTGCATGACTTTGGAAAACCCTGGTGTGACCAGAAATGAAGACATGAAATCAATGATGGAACCAACCCTAGAGAAAGGAGAAAAATGGCTGATAGATAGGGCTGTTGAAGGGGTCATGTTTTCCATGATAGGAAATTCTAGGGGATGAGGGATATTTTGCTTGTTTGAGAAAGCTGTTTCTGGTGATAATGACATGGAGAAAAACCAAAGCTGCTGCTAGCCTGGACATAGAGACCTTCTGTGGCAAAGTAAATGAGTGTTTGATAGACAATCCCATATCTTTTTATTTTCACAGAACCCTCTTGTTTATTCTAAGCATTTACAAGAGAAGAGGTGAAAGAGTCAACGCATAGACCTACAATATTTAATGTTTATTTTGGTTGCTTCAAAACTGTTTTTAGACACGTTGAAAGCTCTTCGAAAATGCAGGTTGCCTGATTGCACCAGTAGAACCCGAGCAAGATGTTCAAAATGCGACGTATATTTATGTTTAAGTTTAAGGATCAAAATTGTTTTTTTAAGTGCCAAAACGATGGTAAACAAAAAGTTTGAATAACTTTATGATACTTACCTACCTACTATATGCTTTTCTTTCAATTTTGACCAAAAAAATGTTGTTCCTGTTATGATAATGTTAAGTTAAGATTTGTATCGATCCGATCGGCGCATCCCTAGAGGGGAGTGGAGAGGGAAGTCCCCTTGTCTACTCTTTGGAGGGAAGCTGTTGTGTTGATTTGTTTTTTCTATGAAAACATGGAAGACGATTACAACAGGTAAGTAAAGTGTACAATTGATTGATCGGCCGCCGGAACGCGGCAGCGACGAGCATCGCAGGAGTATAAAGTAAGCGCCTCCTCTGCTATAATTAAAGGTTGATTTTGTGTAATGGTTACTAATAGCTTGCTAACCATTACATAAAAAAGAGGCTAAAATGTACAATAGCGTCTCCTGAGTTGAATGTTCGTAATTTTTTATTGAAAAGCATTAAGAAGTAGTTTATGCAAAGTTTCACACCAAGAATATTGGTAGTTTCTTTGAAAAAGAATTATGAAAATCGATATTTTTTTCACACTTGCACTCCATTTTGACAGGATTGATTTTTATTGTACTTGTTAATTGTGTTCAAGCAAAGGTAATGAGTTTATAGAGCCACGAAAATAACGTCAGATGATTTTCGCTTTATCATGTTAAATCACATGCCCCTTAAAAGTGATACAGTGCGAGAGTTATGCGATCAGTGGAAGATCCCTGAGGTGTCTTACCAATGGGACATTGCTGATATCCAAGAAAAACGGTTGGTGAGAGTCCGCTATTCTCACAACATTAAGGAGGACATGCTCAAATACATGAGGGCCAAATCTGAAGTACCTGGGAACTCAGACTTTTTCGTTGTTGAAGCGGGAGGTACAGTAGGCAAGTGGATGGAGTAAAACAAGAAGGCAGTAGGGGAGACTAAGGTAACGAAGTTCTTGTTGGAGAGGCAAATGGCACTGGAAGCACTGGGCATCAAGGATAATATATACTTGCCTCCTACTGATCCTTTCATCATGTTTCCCTCTGGCTGGGTCAAAGATGAATTAGCGAAATGGGAAGAGGACTTGTTAAAGGATCAGAACACAGGATACACATAAAAAGATCTTTACACAAAGGAAGGTCCCCCCAGCACCCTAACACCAAGTCAACTTCTCACAAATTTACTGCCCATTAAGGAAGGATCAAATCCGGAAAAGTGTATCAAATGGAAGGGAAAGCTTCTTCCTGAACCTTTGTGCAGAAATGAATTGACCGCAGAGGAAACAGACTCTGATATGGTAACGTTGTTTTTGAGCAGAGTAAAAGAATGTATGTGTAGAGGGAACAATGTGCTCAGGTTCAACATGAGAGAAGAAAGTGCATTGACAGAAGACATTTTGAATGATGTGGTTGAAATCTGGGAGCAATCAGACAAGCACACTTTTTCATTTATGGAGAGAGTCACCATTGACAAGGGCAAAGGGATAAAGGAAGCATTGGGAATAGGGAAAAAAGGTATAAAATACAGCCCCTACGTAGAAGGCATGGTGCAAAAAGAGTACAATGAAAATATGAGAATGTTGTGCAGCCCATGGATCGAAGAGATATTCACCTCAATGAGTGAGAGAGACAAACTACCATGGGGACAGACACCATGCCCAGAACTTCTGCATGGAAGTCCTACTGATGAGCACCCACTCCCAATACTGTGTGAACCGATAGCAACAAAGGCATTGGAGAAGATACTTTGCACTAACGCTGGACTTCAGATTTCAAAACTAACTGGGTTTTACTCAAGATTGGGGGGTGCATACGGGACAGGAGAGATTTTCGGGAAGGAAATGTTCAAGAATATAGCCATATTCCCAATTGTTGCCACCACATCACATACTAGTGATTCCAGTGAAGAAGAAGGACATGGAAGTAGAATGAGATTTTTGTCAGGAGTTGTGCTGCGAGCGCCTTACCACGCGAGAAGACCTACAGATCGGATAATGATAGTCACAATAGAAACGGTAGAGAAAACTGACAGAAACATTGAATTTCTCAAATATGTCAACAATTGTATGGTACAAGAAACCCCTGATTGTTATATAGTTATACGCCAGAACGCAGTTATGAAAGAAGACTCCACATACAATTCATTCATCATCACATCCTTGTTTTCTCCTATCAACATGCTAGGCTGCATGACTTTGGAAAACCCTGGTGTGACCAGAAATGAAGACATGAAATCAATGATGGAACCAACCCTAGAGAAAGGAGAAAAATGGCTGATAGATAGGGCTGTTGAAGGGGTCATGTTTTCCATGATAGGAAATTCTAGGGGATGAGGGATATTTTGCTTGTTTGAGAAAGCTGTTTCTGGTGATAATGACATGGAGAAAAACCAAAGCTGCTGCTAGCCTGGACATAGAGACCTTCTGTGGCAAAGTAAATGAGTGTTTGATAGACAATCCCATATCTTTTTATTTTCACAGAACCCTCTTGTTTATTCTAAGCATTTACAAGAGAAGAGGTGAAAGAGTCAACGCATAGACCTACAATATTTAATGTTTATTTTGGTTGCTTCAAAACTGTTTTTAGACACGTTGAAAGCTCTTCGAAAATGCAGGTTGCCTGATTGCACCAGTAGAACCCGAGCAAGATGTTCAAAATGCGACGTATATTTATGTTTAAGTTTAAGGATCAAAATTGTTTTTTTAAGTGCCAAAACGATGGTAAACAAAAAGTTTGAATAACTTTATGATACTTACCTACCTACTATATGCTTTTCTTTCAATTTTGACCAAAAAAATGTTGTTCCTGTTATGATAATGTTAAGTTAAGATTTGTATCGATCCGATCGGCGCATCCCTAGAGGGGAGTGGAGAGGGAAGTCCCCTTGTCTACTCTTTGGAGGGAAGCTGTTGTGTTGATTTGTTTTTTCTATGAAAACATGGAAGACGATTACAACAGGTAAGTAAAGTGTACAATTGATTGATCGGCCGCCGGAACGCGGCAGCGACGAGCATCGCAGGAGTATAAAGTAAGCGCCTCCTCTGCTATAATTAAAGGTTGATTTTGTGTAATGGTTACTAATAGCTTGCTAACCATTACATAAAAAAGAGGCTAAAATGTACAATAGCGTCTCCTGAGTTGAATGTTCGTAATTTTTTATTGAAAAGCATTAAGAAGTAGTTTATGCAAAGTTTCACACCAAGAATATTGGTAGTTTCTTTGAAAAAGAATTATGAAAATCGATATTTTTTTCACACTTGCACTCCATTTTGACAGGATTGATTTTTATTGTACTTGTTAATTGTGTTCAAGCAAAGGTAATGAGTTTATAGAGCCACGAAAATAACGTCAGATGATTTTCGCTTTATCATGTTAAATCACATGCCCCTTAAAAGTGATACAGTGCGAGAGTTATGCGATCAGTGGAAGATCCCTGAGGTGTCTTACCAATGGGACATTGCTGATATCCAAGAAAAACGGTTGGTGAGAGTCCGCTATTCTCACAACATTAAGGAGGACATGCTCAAATACATGAGGGCCAAATCTGAAGTACCTGGGAACTCAGACTTTTTCGTTGTTGAAGCGGGAGGTACAGTAGGCAAGTGGATGGAGTAAAACAAGAAGGCAGTAGGGGAGACTAAGGTAACGAAGTTCTTGTTGGAGAGGCAAATGGCACTGGAAGCACTGGGCATCAAGGATAATATATACTTGCCTCCTACTGATCCTTTCATCATGTTTCCCTCTGGCTGGGTCAAAGATGAATTAGCGAAATGGGAAGAGGACTTGTTAAAGGATCAGAACACAGGATACACATAAAAAGATCTTTACACAAAGGAAGGTCCCCCCAGCACCCTAACACCAAGTCAACTTCTCACAAATTTACTGCCCATTAAGGAAGGATCAAATCCGGAAAAGTGTATCAAATGGAAGGGAAAGCTTCTTCCTGAACCTTTGTGCAGAAATGAATTGACCGCAGAGGAAACAGACTCTGATATGGTAACGTTGTTTTTGAGCAGAGTAAAAGAATGTATGTGTAAAGGGAACAATGTGCTCAGGTTCAACATGAGAGAAGAAAGTGCATTGACAGAAGACATTTTGAATGATGTGGTTGAAATCTGGGAGCAATCAGACAAGCACACTTTTTCATTTATGGAGAGAGTCACCATTGACAAGGGCAAAGGGATAAAGGAAGCATTGGGAATAGGGAAAAAAGGTATAAAATACAGCCCCTACGTAGAAGGCATGGTGCAAAAAGAGTACAATGAAAATATGAGAATGTTGTACAGCCCATGGATCGAAGAGATATTCACCTCAATGAGTGAGAGAGACAAACTACCATGGGGACAGACACCATGCCCAGAACTTCTGCATGGAAGTCCTACTGATGAGCACCCACTCCCAATACTGTGTGAACCGATAGCAACAAAGGCATTGGAGAAGATACTTTGCACTAACGCTGGACTTCAGATTTCAAAACTAACTGGGTTTTACTCAAGATTGGGGGGTGCATACGGGACAGGAGAGATTTTCGGGAAGGAAATGTTCAAGAATATAGCCATATTCCCAATTGTTGCCACCACATCACATACTAGTGATCCAGTGAAGAAGAAGGACATGGAAGTAGAATGAGATTTTTGTCAGGAGTTGTGCTGCGAGCGCCTTACCACGCGAGAAGACCTACAGATCGGATAATGATAGTCACAATAGAAACGGTAGAGAAAACTGACAGAAACATTGAATTTCTCAAATATGTCAACAATTGTATGGTACATGAAACCCCTGATTGTTATATAGTTATACGCCAGAACGCAGTTATGAAAGAAGACTCCACATACAATTCATTCATCATCACATCCTTGTTTTCTCCTATCAACATGCTAGGCTGCATGACTTTGGAAAACCCTGGTGTGACCAGAAATGAAGACATGAAATCAATGATGGAACCAACCCTAGAGAAAGGAGAAAAATGGCTGATAGATAGGGCTGTTGAAGGGGTCATGTTTTCCATGATAGGAAATTCTAGGGGATGAGGGATATTTTGCTTGTTTGAGAAAGCTGTTTCTGGTGATAATGACATGGAGAAAAACCAAAGCTGCTGCTAGCCTGGACATAGAGACCTTCTGTGGCAAAGTAAATGAGTGTTTGATAGACAATCCCATATCTTTTTATTTTCACAGAACCCTCTTGTTTATTCTAAGCATTTACAAGAGAAGAGGTGAAAGAGTCAACGCATAGACCTACAATATTTAATGTTTATTTTGGTTGCTTCAAAACTGTTTTTAGACACGTTGAAAGCTCTTCGAAAATGCAGGTTGCCTGATTGCACCAGTAGAACCCGAGCAAGATGTTCAAAATGCGACGTATATTTATGTTTAAGTTTAAGGATCAAAATTGTTTTTTTAAGTGCCAAAACGATGGTAAACAAAAAGTTTGAATAACTTTATGATACTTACCTACCTACTATATGCTTTTCTTTCAATTTTGACCAAAAAAATGTTGTTCCTGTTATGATAATGTTAAGTTAAGATTTGTATCGATCCGATCGGCGCATCCCTAGAGGGGAGTGGAGAGGGAAGTCCCCTTGTCTACTCTTTGGAGGGAAGCTGTTGTGTTGATTTGTTTTTTCTATGAAAACATGGAAGACGATTACAACAGGTAAGTAAAGTGTACAATTGATTGATCGGCCGCCGGAACGCGGCAGCGACGAGCATCGCAGGAGTATAAAGTAAGCGCCTCCTCTGCTATAATTAAAGGTTGATTTTGTGTAATGGTTACTAATAGCTTGCTAACCATTACATAAAAAAGAGGCTAAAATGTACAATAGCGTCTCCTGAGTTGAATGTTCGTAATTTTTTATTGAAAAGCATTAAGAAGTAGTTTATCACGTTCATCGCCGACTAATATTTTACAAAATCTTAAAAAAAGTCATTGGTTTTTATGATTATTTTCAGTTCTATTTGTTCGTATATACAAGTTTTACAGTGATATTTGGTTGTTTTGGCTTTATTTTAGGTTTTTTTTAAGTGCCGGCAGTCATTACGACCCGGCGTGGCCTAAACGGAATAATTATTACATTCAGGCCGTGCCGGTCACAATGCCGGTCAACGTACTTACGCACGCTTAATGTTTGATCGATGAGATATCGTGCGTTATAGACACGTCCATTACGCACGGGTACCGCGTGCCTAGTGGCTGGCGCAGGAGAACACGGCGCGTGCGGTTGTTGTTCCCGCCTCCCTTCACCCCCTTTTACCTCTCTCCATCAAGCCAATCGCGGACTGTCCACGCTAGTTTGCACTTGTTATGGTCATCAAATGCACGCTATGATTTCGTTCATTGCAAAACTGTAGTTTTATTGTCAAAATGGACTCTTTTTTTTACTTTGAGTTTACACAAGAACAATTACATGAAATAGACAATTTAGTGAGGTCGCATTGCAGTATTGATTGTGACATAAGTGAGGGTGATGAAGCGTTAAATATTCCACGTACCAGAAAACGTCGAGTTATTTGGTCGGACGATGAAGATGACCGTGATTTATCTCCAGCTTTATCGGGTCATACACCTGAAACTGAGTGGTACCAGCCAAGTGGTAAGCAGCCTCGTATAATTCCTTTTACTGAAATACCTGGACTAAAACCTTATTCACTCCAGAATCAACTAGCTAATGCTACTGATTTCTATTCCCTCTTAGTCACTGACCAGCTATTTGAAGAGATAGCACATCAGATGAATATATTTGCCCAACAAAATATCGATAAAGGTGCCATCAAAGATAAGTCGAGACTACGGCTGTGGATGCCAACCGACAAAGAAGAAATCAAACGATTTTTAGGTGTGATTATTTGGATGGGTATAGTGAAGTTACCAAAAATTGTAGATTACTGGTCAAATGATGAGATGTTGGGTCAATCTTTTGCAAAAAAGACTATGAGTCGCAACCGCTTCGAAATTTTGCTCAGAATGCTCCACTTCTTGAACAACGAAGATGCTCCACAAAATGACCGCCTGGGTAAAATACGAAGATTAGTGGGAGTATTGAACAAAACATTTTCCGACCATTATACTCCTGACGAATATTTATGTGTCGATGAAAGCATGATACCATTTCGTGGACGTATTATTTTCCGCCAATATAATAAGTCGAAAAGTCATAAATATGGTATCAAACTATTTAAATTGTGTACTACTCCTGGCTATACGACAAAGGTGGAGGTATATGGAGGAAAGACATTAGATTCACAAGATAATACACCAACCAACGTTGTCTTGAACTTGGCACGTAACTACTTTGGAAAAGGTCATACCATGTTCGTCGATAATTGGTATACAAGCTTAGATCTAGCTGAAAAGTTAGTTCAACAAGATACTCATTTAGTAGGAACCATACGAAAAAACAGGAAGAACTTACCAAAGGACGTCATGACTGGAAATCTAAAACCGGGTCAATTTATGGCAAAAGAAAACAAAAACGGTGTCACGGTTATGAAGTGGAAGGACAAGAGGGACGTATGTTTGTTGTCAACCAAACATTCTATTGGATTTACAGAAAAAAAGAACAAAAGAGGGGTTGAAACAATTAAACCAAAAATCGTGATCGACTATAATAAAGCCAAGGCAGCAGTTGACTTGTCTTACCAAATGAGTGCTTATTCGACTCCTCTGCGAAAGACACTAAAGTGGTATAAAAAGCTCGGTATCGAATTATTACTCAATACTGCAGTAGTAAATGCAAGAGTCCTATATGAGAGTACAACCAAGAAGAAGATCTCTGTCGTTGATTTTAGGCGACTGTTGGCAAAGCAGTTGATTGAGGGTAGTCAAGAAAATACGGAATTGGCCACACCACGACCCAGAAGAAAAAAACATGAGCTTAAGAAAAAAGAAGGCACAGCAGTGTCAACAAGAAAATTTTGTCGTGATTGTTACAAAGCAAATGTTGAATTGCATGGAAGAAATGGGGCCAAGAACAAAACAAAGAAGGTTTCTTGGTTTTGCTCTGTTTGTCCCGGAAATCCCCATTTATGTCGTCAATGTTTTGACAAATGCCACTAACATAGTCGTCGTGAAGTTAGTCATCAGTTCGGGGCGAACCCCTAGTTATTTCTTTGATTTTGATTTAAAAAAAGGAACGTAACAACGACGAACGTAACGTAGTTTTGATTAAAATAAGTTCGTTCGTTTTTTTGCATAAATGCAACTTCTAACGAAAATAAAAATATTAGATTCGAAATACCTTATATATTATACCTTATATAATATATTCCCAATTGTTGCCACCACATCACATACTAGTGATTCCAGTGAAGAAGAAGGACATGGAAGTAGAATGAGATTTTTGTCAGGAGTTGTGCTGCGAGCGCCTTACCACGCGAGAAGACCTACAGATCGGATAATGATAGTCACAATAGAAACGGTAGAGAAAACTGACAGAAACATTGAATTTCTCAAATATGTCAACAATTGTATGGTACATGAAACCCTTGATTGTTATATAGTTATACGCCAGAACGCAGTTATGAAAGAAGACTCCACATACAATTCATTCATCATCACATCCTTGTTTTCTCCTATCAACATGCTAGGCTGCATGACTTTGGAAATCCCTGGTGTGACCAGAAATGAAGACATGAAATCAATGATGGAATCAACCCTAGAGAAAGGAGAAAAATGGCTGATAGATAGGGCTGTTGAAGGGGTCATGTTTTCCATGATAGGAAATTCTAGGGATGAGGGATATTTTGCTTGTTTGAGAAAGCTGTTTCTGGTGATAATGACATGGAGAAAAACCAAAGCTGCTGCTAGCCTGGACATAGAGACCTTCTGTGGCAAAGTAAATGAGTGTTTGATAGACAATCCCATATCTTTTTATTTTCACAGAACCCTCTTGTTTATTCTAAGCATTTACAAGAGAAGAGGTGAAAGAGTCAACGCATAGACCTACAATATTTAATGTTTATTTTGGTTGCTTCAAAACTGTTTTTAGACACGTTGAAAGCTCTTCGAAAATGCAAGTTGCCTGATTGCACCAGTAGAACCCGAGCAAGATGTTCAAAATGCGACGTATATTTATGTTTAAGTTTAGGGATCAAAATTGTTTTTTTAAGTGCCAAAACGATGGTAAACAAAAAGTTTGAATAATTTTATGATACTTACCTACCTACTATATGCTTTTCTTTCAATTTTGACCAAAAAAATGTTGTTCCTGTTATGATAATGTTAAGTTAAGAAAATATTTTCATTAAATTGTTTATAAAGTTTATTGTTAATGCTAAGCAAAAGTTTGTTGAACCAAAATAATAATGTTTATTACTAATTCTATGTTAAACTTGGTTTTAAGATAGAGATGATTAACCAATATATTAAATAAATGACTTGATGAATTTTTTTTAACACCTAACTCGTTTAGCTTCATCTTGGGTCTGAAAGGGAAGAGAAAATAATTTTGAGCAAGACAGATAGGTAAACAAATCCAAGAGTATATTTCTTTAGGCATATGACTCATAATAAATACAAAAGTATGCTTTTGTTCATTATAACTTTAGTTTTAAAAATCTTATTTCCTAGGCATATAATAGAACTTTGTTAAGTTTTGATTTTGAAACATATAGACATTTTGATTTAACTGTTAAATGAAAATTTAATATGAGTAAGAGCATTTATATTTCTTTATTTGTTATAATTGCCAACATATTTTACATAATTTACCGTTATTTAAAAGGTGATTCAGTCAATAAGGTATACTATGTTCCTACTTAGTCTTGTTCTTTTGAGGGCAAATAATTTGATTATTGTGATATTATTACTATATTTAATAGTCGTAGATAAGGTATATAATAATTATACTGTTTTATGAAAACCGTGTCACATAGCAGTGAAAGAATACCACCCTCTCCCTTGGTTTTCGTAAAAGGTGGCTAACGGACTAATACATCAACATCGTGGAGCGGCGATGGGCTCACCACCTGCCACGCTGAGCACATGTGCAGTCGCTATTTGGTGAAAGGTGGACTATGGCAGAGGACTGCTTATGTGGTCCTCATTGCCTGGTCTCTGACTAACCCTTCGGGAATAATAATCATGATTATTTGTATGTATGATTAGGTATTTTTATACCCATGTGTATTATCAAACTCACACTTGTGTTGAAATACCCTTCTTCTAGATGAAAGAATTGCATAAACTATCAGGTTAAGGATGATTTATATTAGAGCGGGCCGTGCACAGAGCATGCCACTGATTTGAGACGTTGCATACATTTTGTATGTAGCAGTTCATATTACACAGTGCATGACCTGTGTCCCGTCGGGACGGCCCGCTCTAATATAAATCATCCCTTATAGTGTGTAAGCTGAAACCAAATAATATTAATAATTAAAACTGTCTGATATTACAAAATTCATTTCTTCAGAGTAAGTAATTACTAATTATGAAGGTGAAAAACGCTCACAAAAGTTTCTTATGTTATCTATAATATTTTTTCAGGCAAAGCCAGTAATGCAAGTTTTCTTTTAGAAGCCATTAAAAAAGGGGGGCCAACTTTGAGAACACAAATGCCGGTGATTGGAACATAGTGCCAAGCTTTGGAAAATTTGTAATTTTTATATGATTTTATAATAATACTTCTTAATTAAAACAATGTAAATGGGACTGAACACAATAAATTTCAGTTTAGTTCAGTCCCATTACATAGTTTTTAGTATCCTGCAATGCAAAAGTTTAAAGTCAATGCTTCTTAATGCAAATCACAGGTTTTTATAGGACTTAAAGAGTCATAAGTATAAAGGAAAGACATAACTTAGTCTTAGAATTATATCGAATCAAATGAAACAGTGGTGGAGTGGCGATGTGATCACCAATTATCACGTTTAGCACATGTGTGGTTGTTGTAAATGGTTGGGTGCGGATTTCCTAAATGGCAATTCGGCTGATTATCTAAATTACTAGTTTCTCACTTCGTACACCTCGCAAATCGTCATAGTCCCAAAATGTCTAAATTTTAAAATAAGAATAGAACGAATCTGGTCGGGAGTGGATTACCCAAAACCTAAAATTCTGAATTATATTTGACTCATATTTCGGCTTTTTCCAATATAATTATGAAACCTCTTTTAAAAATACAAAGTATAAGACTAACCCTTTGGGAAATGGTTACGAGGGCAAGTATGTAGAGGAGCTCGATTGCGCAGCGGCTAGCGCGTTCGGCATGCAATGTTACTCGCTAATCCACTTTCGCAATTCTAGGTCGCTGGATGGGTGACCAATTAAAAACATCTCGAGCTCCTCCGTGCTTCGGAAGGTACCTACCTTGTTATACAATGACAGTCAATAAAACCAACCAACCCGCATTGGGCCAGCGTGGTGGTGGGTTATGGCCCAATATCTTAACGTGCTATTTAAATTAAAACTCACTTAATTTTGTACTTTTCACCAAGCTCTGGCCTCAGGGAGCTCAGCGTGCTAGTAAATTCCCTTTGATGGTGATCGTAGCGTTTCTTCTTATGATCAAACATTGCACCCACATCAACCACTATGTCGCACTCGTCGAGTTTGCCATTATCCCTAGAACGGACAATATCGGCATCTTTATACTCCGACAAAAGTTTGAGCATGAAGCATGCGAGCACTTCGTCGCAATGAAAAACTCCATCGTGTGTACCGATCTGAAAAACAATGAATTCATTGCCTAAAGTTTTTTCTCCTTGTCCGTCACAAGACACCTAGAGGCTAGAATTTACTAACAATTAAATTTCTATTGCGTCTGGTTTTACGGCAGCGTGCTCGTAAGTCGCCGGTACATAATCGGCAAAAACATTAGTCACAAAGGTAAGGTAAAGATTTGTAACACAATTTATTGATAATATTACTGACCTTCATGTTATATAGTCGCCGAAACACTACGCTACTCAAAGGAAAACGATCTATTCCTTGGAGGTTACGGTTAAAAAAACTAACTGTGCACAATGCCTTCAGAAACATTAATGCTATAGGTACTCAAAAAGTCAGCAATTTAATAATCTAGTAAAATTCTATTATTAACTATCAGTAACTGATTTCACACTGACTTGCTTGACTAACTCAACAACCGGCTAAAACAATTAAAAATATGGAAATTCTCAATATCCAGCCGATATGTTTACTGAAAGAAAAACGGCAAAGTTAGGGATGCGCCGATCCGATCCGATCCTTTGAGAGATCGGATCGACAGGCATACGATCCGTCAATTTTCGGATCGGATCGAGGTCATACGATTATTTGCCGGATCGATACAAAACTTGAAAGATCGGATCGCTTGGATCGTATGCATTAAAACGCAGTTTGTTTAAAAAAAATGGGTATATACTTAAGTTTATTTGTAACGAACGTGTTCTAACTTTGTTCACATTTTGATTTTGGCAGCAACCTTTGCGGGTAGATTGATATTATAGCTGTTAAATTATTATAAACGAATGTTTTGGGTAGGTTTAGGCTGATTTCACAGTCACGTGTTTGACCAGCGCTGGCCACACGCGCGCGGTTACAATTACACTTGATAGTAGTTGCGTTTCATAGTCACGCAGTTCAAACGCGCAACTATGTGTATTGTAATAATAATTGTAAGCCCGCGCGCGTGTGCCGGCGCTGATCAAACGCGTGGCAGTGAAATCAGACTTGGAAGCATAAAATGTGTATATCCAGTCACATGCATACTTCTTTACAAGGTTTATATGGGTTTACCTAATAAATATCTAAAATAAATTGTGTCTATTTTGCATACGATCCGGATCGATTTCCTGAAGATCGGATCGACGGCATGCGATCAGATCCGCTGATCAGATTTTCGCGTTACGAACCATTACGATACGAAAAATCGGACGACCCGGATCGCGCATCCCTACACAAAGTTTGTGTCACAAACACAAAATATACGATAATAATAATAGTGTTATAACCGAAAAAACCGTAAAAAGCCAGAATGTCATAATTTCGATTCAACGTTCGATTTAACAGAAAACTATTGTAGTTTAATTAAAAAATCTATAAAATTCTTCGGAAACTTACGATAATTTCTCCAACTGGTGTTATGAAACTTATATACATTTAAGTTTCATAACACCAGCTTTATATTTTTATAAACTTTGTTACTTTAGGCTGTATGGGTTCGATCGCATTGCTTTCCATGACACAAAAAAACTAAAAGTATACTAGTAATTAATCAGATCAACAGATGGCGTTAGTCGTTACCTCTTAGAGCATTCAACCAATTCTAAGTTTTACCTATGGTTTTACGTAGAAAGTATTGGTAACTAACTGTCTATAAATTATGTTATACCTACTATAAGAAGAAAGAAGGAAAGTGAAGCTATTCGAAGGCGAAAGGTTATTTGTTATTGTCTATATTATTACGCAAGCTGTGTTACCGGTTATTATTTGACACGTTTAGATTATTTAATCTAAGTAGGGTAAAACACCCATTTATTGGCACTTTAAGTGGCTATCCCATAAAAACTTTGAATATTGCTCATATTATATAAATTTAAACAAAGAAAAAGAATTTAAACTCTTTTAATACCATTACAGAATGTTTTTCAGTAGATTTTATTTTTGATTAAGCAGTTTGATTTAACATTTTTTTAAAATTAATGATGTTGAGTATTAAGACCAGTCATTGGCATAGAAAATCCCTTTATTGGCAGTGAACATAACCTATTATTGGCTCATCCTGTCTTTTACATTATGAGCATAATATAGGTGATAATAACTGATTTCAATGTAATAGATTTTTTAATTTAGGTATTTACCGGTTACAAAAATAAAATACTGGACAAATAATAAAATAATTATATATTTTTATCAAGGAATACTGTTTAGGAACTTTTCTCTTATAAGGTATTAAAATTCTTACAAAATATTTTAAAAAATCAAGTAAACATTAACAAAACATAAAAACTTCTTTACTTTTTAACTAACAATGTAATAAACTGAGATCGTTTTATTTAGATACTAATCATCTAAATCAGTCAACATTTTTTCTATTTCAGCAGCGGTGTATGTTCTATTACCACTTCTACTCCCTCCTCTACGCATTAAGTCTATATTAAATAACTCCTGATCATTTTCTTTATTTTCAACAGTGGTATCTTCACTATTAAATTTATAAAATTTCTCAGAAAATAATATCTTTGATATTTCGTCTTTAGGCTTCTTTTTATTTTTGGTTTGTTTCTTTAGCGCCGGTTGTTTCTCTTTTTCTATTTTCTTTCGTTCTCTTTCTTCTTTTCTTTTCTTGATTCCTTCTGCTTTCTCTTCTTTTACTCTGATTTTTTCACTTTCTAGTGCTTTCCACTGTGCTGAAGTTAGTACAAACGGCGTTTTAACAGAGTTTTTAACTCCTTTTCTTATCGGTGTTTTAGGTAATATCAAAATTTCATTTAACTTAACGGGAGTAAGATTTTTCATGTGTATTGAAGTTGTGAGGGATGGAATACATTGATCTGAAATTATTTGTACTGATTGAGCTTTTGGTAAATCTATATTCTGGTCTTCAGGAGTAGGATTATGTATTTGAACACTGTGGTTTATTAATTCAAAATGAGGTTCCTGTGATAGATCTTCAAGTGTCATGTTCCCTTCATCAGAGCGCTCTACGATTTCTTCAAAAACAGTTTCTTCTGAAATAGAGACTAACTTTGATTCTTCAATATTTGGACAATCGTGAATAAATATTTGCATATTTTCAATGTCTAAATTACTAAAGTCTTCAATCTTATTTATAATTTCTGGTTCTATGTCTAGATTTTGCTGTTGAGAAATATTTGATGATGTGCCGAAGAAATGCCAGATTCTCTTTATCAATTCAATGGACTCTTCTGATGTTAATTCTTCTTTTTCTATGCGACCAATCTCATTCTTGCCTACTAATTTAATAAAGTCTTCTTTAGTAAGTAATTTCTCTTTTTCTTGAGTGATGTGAGATGAATTGGTTGTTTTTGTGTTTTTAGTTCCGAGGCATTTACTGTAGTCTACTGCATCTTCATTCCATGGACAAATCCCTGTTGCTCTAAACCCGTTGATAATAGTTTGCGGCTTTATGCTTTTTTCTATTGTGACTTTAAGCAATGGCACAAATTGAGTCTTAGTTAGTGCTTGGGATGGATTTGTTCTTCGCCATTCTAAGACAGTTTTTTGCCATTCTGTTTTTAGAGGTTTGAATGCGGCAACGTCAGCAGGCTGTAAAAGCCTTGTACAATTAGGGTAAAGTGCAATCAGAACTATCTGCAAATGAGAACAAAGTTCACTCACGGCGAAAGTTAGGTGAGACTTGTGGCCGTCTACAAAAAGTATGACTGAAAATATTTTGCCTGTTTTGACCAGATGGGGATGTAAAACATTCTTAATATATTCGTAAAAAATATCTGAATTCATCCACCCATTGTCACTAAGACCCACGCCCCATTCTTCAGGAATTTTAGTAGTTATTTCTGCAGGTAATCTTTTATACGGAAAAATTACCATCGGTGGAGTAAAATCAAAAAATCAAAATCAAAATAACTTTATTCAGTAAGCTTAAATTAAGCGTTTTGAATCGTCAATTTTTTTTTTTTATATGGATGGATGGATAGGCACAGGAACCCACCCACCCACCCCACCCATTCAGGAAGTCTTTTAGCTGTGAAGAAGAACGGGCACAACAAACTCCACAGCTTTATAATAATATAGAGGTAACGACATTTACAAAACAATATGTCGTTACCAAATTATACAGTCAATAGTCATAAAACAATTATATAAAATAAAAGATAAAAACAAAAGTGAATCTACAAGTTTTACTCGGGCACTATGAACGCATTAGAACAATGTATGCGAAACTAGAGGAATGTTAATTCCATGCATTTTTGTCTTTGATGTAATCGCTTACAGTGTAATAGCCCTTTTCTAAAAGTCTGTCCTTAACATGTGTCTTAAATTTGTCAAAGGGCAAAATTATAACATCGTTCGGGATTTTATTGTAAATTATGACACTTTGTCCCATAAATGATCCATAAACTTTCTGAAGTCGAAATTTAGGAATTACAAGTTTATTCTTATTTCTAGTATTTAGTTTGTGTATATCGCAATTTTTTTTGAAATGAGTAATGTTTTGACGCACGTAAACAATACAGTTATAAATAAATTGTGATGCAACTGTAAGAATATTTATTTCTTTAAACAGCTCCTTAAGGGAGTCACGTGATCCTAGGTTATATATGGACCTTATTGCTCTTTTCTGTAAAATGAAAATGGTTTCTATATCTGCTGCTTTACCCCAAAGTAGTATACCATAGGACATAACACTGTGAAAGTAACTAAAATAGACTAATCGAGCAGTTTCCACGTCTGTAAAATGCCTAATTTTCCTAACAGCATAAGCAGCTGAAGAAGTAAGATTGCCGTCTGCACAAAAAGTAAACATAACAGTCAATGAAGTTTTGGCCTGGGCGTGATCAACTTCATAAACGTTTCTTTCTCCTTTTGAACTCAAAACAAGACCTGTTTTTGGGCACAACACAAAATTTGTTTCATCTCCATTAAATACTCGTCCTGGGTCAGAAAGTATGTGAAATAAATTATTTTCATTAAAGTAGTCTTTGATATGCCGAAACCATCCTCTAACATCATTTTCAGACACTGTTGAGCTGGCAGCTGTAACTGCTTCAGGTGTACGGAAAGCAAGTGTAGGATGTCTGGCTAAAAATAATTTAAACCATTTCTCGCCATTTTTAAAAGAAGACGCCCTATTAGATTTTTTTAGAAACTCCGAAACACTTTTGATCAAATCGTCTTTTCTTTTTGGGAAGCCTTTTTGGCTACTGATTTTGATCCAGTTGACTAAAGTCTCTTCTTCTTCGTTTTTTAAAATTGTGGGAGGGCCTGGTTTAGAGCCATGCTCTGGATTTTTTAACCGGAATTGTATGGTCGAACGAGGCACTTGAAAGGTTCTGGCAGCAAGTTTTTTACTCATGCCTTTAGCTATTTCTACAAGGGCCTTTTGCAAATTTTCTTCTGTATAGACCTTCCGCTTTACCTTTTCCATCTTTACTTTATGATTTTTTTTTGCACGAGGTTTCATTTTAAAGATAACTGAAAAGAATTTTTAAATTATTATTGGCACCCTAAATACTAATTATTGACACTGCTGCTAATAAATGGTTTTTCATACCATTGGCAGTGGGCCAACATTTGGAAATATACGTTCTTACATACAGACATACGAGTACATTTATTTGAAATCTGAATCGAAACAGAATAGATACAAAGTATATTTTGTCTTAAAAGTAAATTTATCATAATTACCTAATATTGGCACATATGCCAATAAAAAGGTTTGATTCATATTATGAGTACCAAATGTTGGCACCACAAAAAAGTGTAGAAAATGGGCCTAAACATTAATAATCATAATTGAAAAACTAAGCTTATCAACTAAATAATCGAATTAAACAGTATCTGTAACCAAAACATTAAAGATTTACGAAAATTATTGAGATTAGTGAACCTCTTACCTTAGCAAAAACACAGAATTCTGTTATTTATTTTTTATTCAGGTCCGAACACGACAAACACGTTTTTATATCGACGCCATCTTTAAAAAGGAACAGTTTCTGTGTTGCCATTAGTATAGAAGATTAAACCTACTATTATTACCTAAAAAAAAAACTGTGTTTGGATACTGGTAACCTTATTATTAATAAATAACTGCAGCGTGCCAATAAATTGGTGGAGTGCCAACAATAGGTGGCCTTACCCTACCTAAATAAAAATACATCTGTCGTAAAAGGGCGACTAACAGACAAGACTGCACAGTTGCACATACATCCAAAAGCATAGAGCGACCATGGGCTCAGGGTCACCACCTGTCACGCTGAGCACATGTGCAGTCGCTATTTGGTGAAATGTGGACTTTGCCAGAGGACTGCGTTCGCGGTTGTCATTGCCTAGTATTCGTGAATATGTAGGCATAGAATAAGTTATTATTCTAAGTATGTAAGTATGTATGTTTATGTTTATCATGAACACACGCAGCACCAGCAGATCAATGTGTGTTCATGATAAACATAAACATACATAGGTAGTTACATACATATTCACGAATATTACTTATCCCCTTCGATCAAAAATATTGTTGATCGAAGATTATCCCCGAAGGGTTAGTAATTTGGATAAATTACTGTAAAATTTCTCCAAACGATATTGTATCTTCTACTTAGAACATAAAGTTCAAAATTGATAGTAGAAAGAATGCAAAAAAAAACCAGCTGCATTCAAAATGAGATGTACCTACCTATCTCAAATCATCAGTAAAATTACAAGAACCAGTTTCGATCGTGATACTTACAGGCAAACGTACCGAAATTGGCAGCATTGTTATTCAGGCGTCGATTTAAAATAAATTAATTCTTTTATTTTATTTTATTTCTTTATTTAGAAAAGAATCACGATATGTTATATTTTTTCCAAAACTGACGATACATTATTGACCGCCCGTGTCCGTGGCAGCCGAAGATGAAAGCGCACTATAGGTACCTACCCAACTAGCAAAACGGTGTGCTATAACAGTCACGGCAACGTTCCTGTTTTACTAAACAGTTCTATAAGAGCGTCGTTATAAGTTGAATAGATGTGGAGTCAACGTGTATTCAACGGGATTTAGGCGCAAATTACTCCACTAATTGGTGCAATAGAAGCAGATTAACTGTGGATTAAATCGCCTAATTATGGAATAGATGTGATTTAACAGCAAACCTAGCACATTTTAGAGCAGTAATAGCATTGTCGCGGCAACTACTGCACTATTTGATGGAGTTAAAGTTACATGGTTTCCAATATTCCACAAAATAATGCTATAAAGGTTGCCGATGTGCTTGCTACAAATCGATATTTTGATGCGATAAAAGCGAATAAAATACTGTTGTTCCAAAAAGTTCTGCTTTAATGCAACTGCAACTGAGTGAACAAATACCAATCTCCTCCTATGTTATTATCCAATAGTAATGGAAGTACTCAACCAAATATGAATTTTGTAGTATGGTTGTACGTGTACAGGTGTAGAGATCTTGCGAAATTAATTTACCGATAAAGTGATATGCCATAATTCACATATATTTATGGGCTCTGCTAAAAACGTTACATTAATAAATAAATATTAAAATAATATATAAATTACACAAATTTGGTGAATAGATTGCTGTTATAGCGCATAAATTCGATCATGTGTTGAATAACTGCGACACTGTTCCACCATATTTAATAAATGGAGTTATTTTAGGGTTCCTGATTCAAAGTCGGTAACAAAACTTGAATGGTTAGATATAACTATAGATGTAAAGCTGGTTACTAACATTTCTAGCCTGGCGGCTAGAAACGGCTTTTTTGGCTTGTTATCATTTCTAGCGATAACTAGCTAGTGAAAACGGCTGCTTACATTTTATTGTACAGTGTATATCCACATGATTTAGTTTTGTTTTTGTTGTTTTTCTGATTTATTTACTATAGGATAGGTACATTTAACATAAATAGACACAAACAGTGAAATTTGCATCCGTATTATGTGTTAAATACTCAAAATTCTCATACAAAATGTGACGCAGCAATGGAATAGAACTATTTTAATTTATTTGTGAGAGATGTTTTGGAAATATATATTTATCTATGAAATAAGGTGTGGACAGATACCTAGTAATAGTAAGCATTTAGTTGTATTTCTTCAATGCACCAAAAGCCTGTGAGCCTACATTTTGCCGCGAGATTCCTGCGTTTGGTTTATAAATTAGATCTAAAGTAAACTAATTTAGCAACCTTTATTCTTATAATTTTCAAACACTATCATATCATAAACACAAACTCTTGTTTCAGTTTCAGTTTCCTGTTCGTCTATAAATTAAATAATGGTGTATTCCGTGTTTATTAAAAAAAACCAGAACATAGTAAGTCCTACTTTTTAACAAAAATAATAGTTTAATAATAAAAATTTAATAAATATCGTTTTTTTTCGATGCCAAGTCGGGTATCTTCTACCTGGTATCAAGCGGCTGGTTATTCGTTTCTAGCCGCAGCCACAGGTTTCGGTAACTACCGGCTTATAAGCCGCTGGTTTACAACCTATAATCTGGTAGCCACTGAAATGATTCAAGTTTTTTCTCTTTCTAGATGATTGTTTATAATTATGAATGTGGACACATGACAGGAAACGCATTTTATTTTATTAGAAAGGTGCTACGGATGTAGAGTGGAAACAGATTTGAATACGAGAAAAATACATTTTTATTCTAAATCTCTCTGTCTTGTTCATTTTCAAAACTCTCTGGGTCTTTACCATCTGAACTGCAATTACAGGAATCTTCAAAAACTCATTATTATTAACTTCTATTGCAAACAGTGAAGCCTGACAGTCGACTTCTTCACTGTATTCTATCAATTTAATTAATTAAACATGAATTTCAAGATTGTCGTGAACTAATAAATTGTGTACGGAACCACTATTATCAGAGTGGTTAAGGAAATATCCTCACATTAGAGTTCTAAAGGTCACTAAAAATCTGTTATTGCATCTTGTACTGAATAAATGTGATATAATGGCATTGCAAACAATTCTGGTTCAGTAGCTGTAATCTAAAAGCTATTATTGGACCAGTCGATTTATAACGCTGTATCAGTAATCATGACGCTTTTTAATAAACGGGTAGCAATTATTCAGCAAATTGGCTCCGATAACGGAACGTTTAGTAGTGGCTGTATAGTTGCGACCTACACAGACAAATAGCTAATTCAATGCTCTTATAGCGCTACTATAACAAACTCATGTTGAATAAACGAGTAATAGACACTATTACACGATTGTCGAATAGTTGCGGTATAAGTAAGTAGAATAAACGTTTATACGTCATAATTATAGCGCACAATAGGGAAAATAGCTAAAAAGTCACACGAACGCATCTTTAGCACAATATGATCACTCGGTAGCCATTATTCAACATTTATTCGATCTTTAGTGGAGTAACTGATCGCTTATTCCACTACTTTGCTAGTTGGGTAGTAGGTACCCGGAATCCTCAACTACTGAGGAACGGCATCTCTTAGCTCTAACTGCCGGATCACAACAATGCAACAAACAATGATGTTATGGCGACATAATTAAACAAGATGGTGGTAGCTAGCTAGGCGGACAACAAGCTCTACCACTGACGAAACCGAGTAGTTATAAACATGTACTCTCCCCACTGGGAATCGAACCAGGGACCTCTGGGTCTAAACCACTAGACCACAGTGGATAAACTTTGCTTTGGCTTTTGGTTAACAATCTTGCATTAGAAATTAGAGGGACCGTCTGATGGTAAGCGGCCAGCGAAGCTTGTACGCTTTCAAAGAATTAATTAATGTGTGAAGTGACAGTGAAAGAATACTACCGCCCCCTCTCTTCCCTTTTGGGTGTCGTTAAGGCGACTAACGGACTAAAGACTGCACATACATCCAACAGCATAGAGCGGAGATAGGCTCACCACACCACCTGTCACAATGAGCACATGTGCACCAGCCTTACTACTAACAGTCGACCGACTCATGTACTTGCGCGGGGATACGATGGGGGGGGGGTATGTATGTATGTATGTTTGTATGACAATAAAATATGTTTGGTATGTTCAAAAGCAAAGGTTGGTGTTTGTAATAGTTTTTCTTTTTCTATCTTTTACACCAGGTAAATGGAAACTTTAATGCCGCGTCCGCACGCTTGGCACTTGCCGCAAACTCCAAACCTCTACAAACGTTTGGATTTGTGATTTGTTCGACGGATCGGCTACAAGCGCTTGCAAACCAAGCCAAGTGCTCTATCCACACGTTTGAATTTGTGACGGCTTGTTGAGGTTTGCCAAGCGTTTGGTTGCGGCATAAGGTTTTCGGCGTCCTTTAAGACATTGCCTTTTGCAAGAGTAAAAGGGTGGGGCTTGCACAAAAGATTCGATGGGTCCACGTATTGTCTCTATCTACTGACCCCTACAGATAGGGTATCGCAGCTGGAACTACGGGTCCGGCTGTGTTGCTCAAGGGTACTACGGGGTTCCGGTTCCATGCCCCCCGCTGGTTGTGCCTTAACCGGCGCCTCCGGCAGAAAATATATACCCTCCGGCGGGATACCGGACGTGGGTTGGACTCGTAGTGGCTTGTGGTTAGCTGTAGAGCTTGGGAATATTTGTTTGTCCTGGTATTGTGTGCCAGGACTTCCAAACTCGCACAAAGCGAGCGGGGCTTAGTAGTGGTATCTGTAGGGCCAGCAGCGAAAAGTCCTGCGGGGAACGTGAGTTTCCCTTTAAGTTGGCAGCTTTGTCCGGTGGTTCTCATTGGACATTGGTATTCATAACATCTCGTACTAGTCTGGAGAACTAGTAGAGGCGGCCCCCTAGATGCCTTAGCCTCCGGTCCAGCCAGCCCCGTAGGACATGGGAACTGGTTAGGCGCCCGGACGGGTTCCGAGAAGTGAGTGTGCTTACTACTCCGCGACCAAGGTGGACACTTGGGAGTTGACTTTAGAGTCGACGACCCTAGCAGTGGCAACTGCGAGTTGTGCCCTTCGTGCAATGAGAAGTGAGCGAGCTTGACAGCTCCGGTTACCTATCTGGACAATAGGCAGTGAACTACACGTGTTCACGGGGCAACTCTCCGTCTTTGGCGTCAAGACCACCTAACGCAGATGGTCTCCTGCGCGAGTAGTTACTGGCGCAGGGACGTCCGGCACTTCTTGCTTATCTTAACGGTTGGTCTCGAGGTGCCAGTACAAATAAAACTTAGTGAATTAAGGAGAGGGGGACCACGTATTAATGCGAGAAGGGGGCCTCTGAAGGCCACACTAAGATAAGATTAGATAAGAAAAAAATTAATATGACACCGACTGTTGTCTAGTAGTTAGATCGCGTGAGATCGAGCGTCAGAGAATCTCATTTTAAACCAGCAGGCACTGAGGTACAATAAACTAGAGAAGACACCGCGAAGCAAGTTTGTGCGCACTAAGGTGCAGCCCATGGGCTGCAAACGCCTCAGTGATTGCGCGTGATTCAAGCGATTGTGGACCTTGCGGCTGCAATTGCGCACAAGCTTCGCGGTGTCTTCCCTAGTTTATTGTACCTCAATGCCAGCAGGCCTATTCTCGGTAGTCCCTTCCTTTTCCGAATATCGTTCGTCCGAAAATCACAATCCCTAACGCGTTTGCTATAATTAATCATCACTATCCATAATGTTCGCGTACTTATACGAAATTTTATTTTACTTAATCGTCTTTAATTCTGATGCTTTTCTGTCATAATATCGGGTGCTATAATAATTAGATTTTCAAATTTTTCTTGCTATAAAGTCACAATGTCCTAAGTGTTATATTGTTTAATGTATGTTAGTCCGAATGGTTAGTCCTAACAATATTTTTTTAAACCATCATTCAGATGATGGTTTAAAATACTCCTGTAGGTCACGTGATAGGTTAGAATAGAGTTATTAGACAACAGATCAGAATGATGAACACCCAAGAAAATACGTCGTACACTGCTGTGTGTTAATTGCTTCTGAAAAACACAGAGCGCGCACGCAATGTACGACAAACTTCCTTAGGTGTTCATCACTTTGACTGTCAGTCAAGTTAGAGAATAGGCCTACTGGAGATCGCGGTCACAGAATACATAATTCGCGGTGCCTAATCCCAGAGTACTCGCTGATGGTTTGGTAAGTTGGTAAGGCTTATGTTAAGTCTGCCTTGCTAGCTACCACCATCTTCTTATCTAGAAGTCTCGCCATAATAACATTGCTAAATAGCTTAGTTGTTTTCTATTAATTAGAGATAAGATAGTTCAGTTCCTCAGTGGGTGAGGATTTAGAGCGTAATTGTTTTTCCACGCAAGGCCAAGTAGCCTTATTATCGTCACTTAAGGTGTTCGTTCGTTCGTCCCATCTCGGTGGCGGAGTAGTAAGATTTTGAGCGCTTGACCAAAAATCCGAATGTCATGGGTTCGAATCCCGGATCGAGAAGAGTGTATTTCGAATTATGAACACCAAACCACTTGGTGCTGTGCAGGTGGTGCTTAACTGTTTAGGCCAATAAAAGCCTCAAGGTACGTTTCCATGACGGACTGCACACTGCAGCTGCAGACTGCAAGCGACACTACTAGTTTCTATGCATTTCTATGAAATTGATTCCAAACGCGGCAACACTGCGGCCTGCGGACGCGGCGCGCAGCGACCGCAGACTGCACTGCAGTCTGCAGTCACTGCAGCACCAGTGGTGTACCGGTGGTGAACCGCAGAGAGTTTACACGTGTCACACGTACAAAAATGGCGACTTTTTCTCCACATTCTGTCTTGCACAAAGGTACTGGAGTGACTTTGGCATTGTTCTATGCATTGTGCAGCCGCGGCATGCAGCCGCGCTTCCTTGGAAATACAAGCAACCGCGACCGCAGGCAGCACTGCGGTCAACCGCAGCCGCTAGCCGCAACGTCGCCTGCGGTTGCAGTCTGCGGTCCGTCTCGGAAACGTACCTTTAGGAAATAGGCAAATAGGAGATCTTTGCCTAGCAGTGCGACATACATATACATACATACATGAATCACAACTATTATCTAAGGGTTAGTGAGAGACTAGGCAATGAGAACCGCAAAAGCACAAGCGGTCCTCTGCCATAGTACACTTTTCACCAAATAGCGACTGCACATGTGCTCAGCGTGACAGGTGTTGAGCCCATCGCCGCTCAATGCTGTTGGATGTAAGTGTAGTATTTAGTCCTTTAGCCGCCTTGTACGACACCCAAGCGAAGAGAGGGGGTGGTAGTATTCTTTTACCGCTACGCGTTACGGTTACATAACACGAAAAATATTTCGAGAGAAATTTTGATCATAAATCTTTTCTTTTTTTTTTCTTTTGGACGACCTCCGTGGTAGAGTGATTAGGTAGGTGCTATCTCTAAGGTGCCGGGTTTATTTCCCTGGTAAGGTCAATTTAGATAAAAACTGTCTTTCTAAACTGATTTAGGGTCGGGGTTTTTTTCGATGTCTGTGTATGTGTATTTATGATTTAGTATAAGATTGTGTATCTAGTGTGATCGAAGTATTGCTAGTTAGGATTTGCAACTCACAGTGACTTGCAAGTTGTAGCATTGAAACGGAACTTTTGATAAGTAGTTTTTGATGTGTAATATGAACATAATTATACAAAAATTCAAAAATATATATTCACAAAAAACCAGGTTATGGCAAATACAGTGGACTCCATCCCTTTAAGTTAAAACAATATCCTGTATCAGAAGAAAACAAAGCCGCAGTTCAACTAATACCCAAACCGGTACATTCGTTTAAGAGCTACAGTGCCACGGACAGATACACACACAGACACGTCAAACATAAAGGGGGTTAAAAAATGTGTGTCTATCTGAGGTGTCGTATGTCAAATTGAAATTTTATCTGAGAAAATTGCGGCTGTGTGAGTGACCTATGTTACCCTTTCATGATTTTTTGAAATTGACGCGTTTTTCCTGGTACAGCTTTCGTTGGCCAGACTCTAGATACTAAGTAGACAGAGAGGAAAACCGGTGGGCCTCTCAAGGCTCAGATCGTGGCTCGGGTAGTCAGTGTTTTGTTATTTTTATGTGAAAAGGGGACAGACGAGCAGGCTGGTCACCTGATGGGAACTAATGGGAAGTAATCACCGCCGCCCATGGACACAATACCAGAGAAGTCGCAGATGCGTCGTCGGCCTTGAGGAAGGTGTAGGAACTTTTAGGAATGTGTAGGAGTTGTGGAGGGGGGGGGGGGGAGGGGGAGAAATGGCACTCCGGTACTTACTTCCCACTGACCGGACGAAACGCAACCGCAACGAGCGCTGTTGTTTTTTCACGCCGATATTTCGCCGCCGTCAGCATTTAGCACCACCCAGGGGTCACGTGGAGGGTGTCAAGGGACTACAGGGACTTACAGACGCAAGACTTCAACCCACGAAGTGTCTTTAGTATTTTACATACTTTTTCTCTGTATTATGCTCTCCTAATTCTCCTTCTTATCTTTCTTCGCACTTTCAATATTTATTTTCAAGTCACGACAAAAATGTCCGTTCTTCTTTTAACCGCTTGCTCATCTGTCCCTCTCACCACTCTGACATAATTCACTCTTCCTTCTTTATTAAACCAATCCTTCTCTGGAATTCTCTCCCTCTGAATATTAGAATGTCCATCAGTCGGTATGCGTTTAAAACGAAGTTGCGCAGATTTCTTACATGCATTAGCAATCGTCTAATAATTATGTGATATTTATGTATTTATTTATTATATATGTAATAGTATGTATATGTTTCTATGTATAGCGTATATGTATGTATGTGAATATATTTTCATTTAATTTGTTCACCCTACCATTTTTTTTGTCTTTGCACCACCCTATGGTTGACTGGGAGAGAATGCCTAAGGCATTAAGTTCGACTACCTCCTTGGTCGAGTGGTTTATACACCGGTTTTCATGGTGTCGCCATCTCTGAGGTCCCGGGTTCGATCCCCGGTCGGGTCAATTTAGAAATTATTGTTTTTCTAAATTGTCTCGGGTCTGGGTGTTTTCAATGTACAGGTAATAAGTACGTATTTAAGTATTTTAAGTATGTTTATCCGTTGTCTAGTAACCATTTAACGAGTTTCTTCGAAGCTTCTGTTGGGCTATAGATAATTGGTGTGATTGTAGGAAAAATTTATAATTTATTTATTTATTAAGTCCGCCTCTGTACTTTAAGTGCAAAAAGTGTTTTAAATAAATAAACGAAAACAAATAATTAATAAATACATAGGTACATATCACGATTCACGACTATTATCCCCAAAGGGTTAGTCAGAGACTAGGCAATGATGGCCGAGAAAGCAGTCCTCTGCAATAGTCCAATTTTTTACCAAATAGCGACTGCACATGTGCTTAGCGTGACAGGTGGTGAGCCCATCGCCGCTCTATGCAGTTGGATGTATGTACAGTCTTTAGTCCGTTAGTCGCCCTTTACGACACCCAAGGGAAGGGGGTCTTACACGGGAGGGGGTCTTTCACCGCTACGCGACTCGGTTATTTGTATTTTAATAAATTTTTATCATCTTCATCATCATCAACAAATCTGAGAGACGGATACGTCCTCGGTAAAGGTCAAAGGTCAGGCAAGGTTACCCTAAACCAGGGTAGGCTGCGATTTAAATGAACCTGATTTTAATCGGGTGATTTTTAAATAAAAATCATTGATTTCATAAACTTTAAATTATCTCTTAATGAAAATAACATTATGTAAGTATAATTAGTAACAATAAAATACTGTCAAAGAGTTTACACTTGACGTGTCGTGTAGTGGTATGAACCATACAGCCTATTCCATCGTCAGTACTAATGATAGTGTATAAATTTGGTTTTGAGACTTAAAAAAATCAAAACAAATAAAAAAAACAATAAAAAAAATCAATTAGAATATAAAAAACATGATTTTTTTAAAATTAATCAAAACATTCGATTTTTTTTTAAATCATGATTTTTCCAACCCTGCCCTAAGCCGACGAGCGTAAATAGCGTTATATATGAATAAATGAATCAAAAGATGTGTGTCAAGGGACGGAATAGTCAGTTCCGTAGCAAGTGGGAAGCTGAGGGCCTAGCTTGATGAACGACGAATTACGAATAGACAGGGGGTGAGCGTTTGCCACTTGTCTAAGGGGGCTGTGGTCTCTGCCTATCCCTCCGGGAGACGGCCGTGATGTATGTACCATTTTTTTGTATGAATGTAAGTATGGACCTTATAAAATAACAAAATAAATAAACAAAATACTTACTTTATTTATTTTACAAACAATGTCTTAATTAAACGATAGGTCTTCGAATGATATTTCGCAGGACATATCGCTAGGTGCACAGACAAAAGATGGACATTAGAGACAACTATATGGAAAGGACCAACAGGAAAAGGAAAAGAGGGCGTCCTACAAAAAGATGGATAGAATAGAAGATATAAGAGCAACAGCAGTAAGCAAATGGAGAAATATAGCAATGGACAGAGAGGCCTGAAATAAGCTGGAGGAGGCCTACATTCTGACAAAAAAGTTTAGGGAACAGATAATTTGTTTATGATTTCAAATTTAATTTTTGGTTTTTTCGTTGTTGTTAGATTAGCACAACTGTTATCCATTTTAGCGCGGAGTTTAAGTTGCATCTGTTATTTAGATTAAATACAGTGATGTTTTTATTTAGTTTATATCTAGTGTGTATTGCGAATTTCATAATGGAAAAAAACATCGTGCAAAGAGTTTAGACTTAAATTTTGCGTCGCCAATGGAATTTCGTGTTCGGAGTCACTGAAAATATTACAGGAGGCTTACGGTGAATCGACTTTATCAAAAACACGTGCTTATGAGTGGTACAAAGCGATCAAAAGCGGTCGAGATGTGATGGAAGATTTGCTTCGCTCTGGTAGGCCATCAACGTGTTCAACTGAAGTTAACATCGCAAAACTGAAGGAAATGGTGACTGAAAATCCTCATTCAAGTTTGAGAGAGATAGCCGCTGAACTTTCTGTGTCTCACGAGTTGATCCGTACCATTTTAAATAATCACTTGGGTATGAAACATGTTGCCGCTCGGCTAGTCCCAAACGACCTGAATTTTCTCCAAAAACTCAATCCCATAAGAGTCGCTGAGGACATGCTAGAACGAGTCAATTCCGTTGACAAAGTCAAAGTCATGTTGACTGTTTTCTTTGACTATCGCGGTGTTGTGCACTCGGAATTCTTGCCGGAAGGTCAAAAAAAAAAACGAAACAAAGAATATTATTTGAGCGTTATGCGGCGTTTAAGAGAGCAAATTCGACGAAAAAGGCCAAATTTGTGGAAAGAAAATGCTTGGATTTTGCACCACGATAATGTGCCTTCGCACAAAGCCAACATTGTGAACGAATTTTTGACCAAAAACTCAATAAATACCATCGAGCCACCACCTTATTCACCAGATATGGCTTCAGCCGACTTCTTTCTTTTTCCTTAATTCAAATTACCACTTCGTGGCACCCGTTTTCATTCGGTAGAAGACATAAAAGAGCTAGGATTCACGGCGAGAACTGAACTCAATTTCGGAAAAAGCGTTTAAAAATGTTTTGATGATTGGATTATTTGTTGGTGTACCTAAGTGTATCGTTTCTGAAGGAGCATACTTTGAAGGCGATAAAATAAATTTGGATGAATAATAATAATCCATTTTGTTTATAATAATAATGTGGGATAATAATCCCTGAAGGGTTAGTCATCATCAACCTGCGATAGTTTCATCCAGGTGTTTAATGTTGCGTTTTTGAGCTCAGCCAGCGCTTGTGGGGGGTTAGATGAAGACCCTTTTTTTCTTTTGAGCTTGTCCCAGATATATTGGATTTTGATTGCTCTATTGGATTTAAATCATAACTACGAGCAGGCCATTGCAATTTTTCAATACCAGCTCCTTAAAGGTATTCTGTATATTGTACCGTGGGGATATGTGTATTATATCATGGGGAGTGTTCTCAGGAATTATTCGGCTTGAACCCTGCCGCTGATTTCCTTCACCGCACTACACGCAATCGACTGTCATTCCATCATCTTGATGGATGGCGGTCTACTACTGTGCGGTTTTCACGAAATTTGTTGCCTCGATTAAGGGATGATTTATATTAGAGCGGGCCCGGACGGGACCCGGACGGCGCCACTGATTTGAGACGTTGCATTCATTTTGTATGCAACGTCTCATAGCAGTTCATATTACACCGTGCATGATCCGTGTCCCGTCCGGCCCGGACGGGACACGGCCCGCTCTAATATAAGGGATGATTTATATTAGAGCGGGCCGTGCACGGGGCGCTCTAATATAAATCATCCCTAAATACAAAATGTATGCAGCGTCTCAAGTCAGCGGCGTCGTCCGGGCCCGGACGGGACACGCCCCGTGCACGGCCCGCTCTAATATAAATCATCCCTTACAGTGTTCTTGAACCAGCTCTCGGCGGCGGTATTTCAGGACTGTTACCATTATTTATTCTGTGCCGTTACGACTTAGGCGAAGGCTTTTATCGTGATCTATATAGCGATCTGGATTGACTTAACGTAGAGGATCACGGTCACACCCTACACGTTCAATATTTATCACGTCAGTATTGCGGCTTCCTTTGCGCGGTGCGGACCGTGCGAACGCTACCATGGATACAACAAGACAAGTTAAAGCCGGTATAGCTATTATTTTAGAAATATCGATAAATAAAATAGTGAAAAGAAAGCGATGGATGAAAAATTATTTTCTATAGTTGGACCGTAGACTATTTTTTTTATTATAGAAATTTTTGCATTCTGCTATAATATAGGTTTAGGATAAAATGTTTACTAGAAAAAAACAACGAACCACAGGAAATCTCGAATGCGATTTAAACCCATGACCTTTAATTGTTAAATTCACGATGAATTTAATAATATTTATTTGTGTACATTGCATGCCTGATCACGGGCAAACTGTTGATACTATATATTTTTTTAAGAACTTGTTACACAGTTTAAGCAATAAAGGAATTCTGTTCTATTCTTTTATATTCTATTCTATTTAGATTGCCGGTTTACTGCTCTAACCGCTAAGCTACCGAGACCCCTTAGTTTATCCTATTAATTTTTTCTCTGACACCGTCAATAAATACGTTCTTTTATTTTTTTTATATTTGTCCAGTAACTTGCTTAGGTCTTCGTTTCTTTTTGTAATAAGTGTATGAACTATCCCACAGTTCGGGCAGTACCTATTTCTAGGTTGAGAATAAATTATTTCAGGTATTTTTGGTCATTTGCATAAGGTTCTACAAGCACGGGTGACATCGTCGACCCCGCATGGCACTGGCACATCGTCACCCATCGCTGCCGCGGAGCGAACGGGGCCCTGATTCTGTATCGCAATCTATAGATACCACACCTAAACCTTACCGCGCACAAACGTCAAACGCATACGTTTTTGGGAAGATATCGTAACTTTTTAAGGAATTAACGTGGTTTTGAAACAAGGAATCGTTACAGAATAAGGGCCCTGAAGTGATAAATATTGACCGCGCGTCTACACGTTCAATATTTATCACGATCCATGGACTGACAATCCGTAATTCGGATTTCTAGAAATCCTGTGATCCGTATCGCGATCCGTCAATACTTCAGTCTACACGCTCAATAAATATCACGATATGGAATAAATAGCCGTGGATCACAATATTTATTGAACGTGTAGCCTTCGCCTTAAGGATCCTCAAGAAACGAGCCTATTCCTTCCTAAAAGGCCGGCAACGCGTCTGCGATTCCTCTGGTTTTGCGGGTGTCCATGGGCGGCGGTGATTACTTTCCATCAGGTGACCCGCTTGCTCGTTTGCCTCCTTCTTTTATAAAAAAAAAATAATAATAATTAACTAATTTGCTAACACGCGTACATTATTATGCAATTGCATTAGCAGGAACTGATCGTTACCTATATTATTATATTCAATTTAGGGCAAAACTTTTCCTGAAGGATTTCCTCGATGAACCGCCTTGCTGCCGCCTAATGGGGTATCGTCCACAACCAACTCCGTACGCATCTCCGAGCGTGTTGCTTCCAATACTATTATAGAGTCTCCGTCATAACTGCCTATCTCTGTACTGTTAATGGATAGAAACCGCTCTTCTCTTCTTCTCCATACCACTCTTTACTCATGTGTCCATACTACACACGTATTTTTAATTTTATCCTTCGGTCGAGCTTTTTTAAACATGTGAAATTGTGAATTAGCTGCCGTGGTGCCGGCCACCGGTCGTCCGGTCCATCCGTCACAGACTTCAGTGAAACAAACAGTCGGTCGGCCGACGATCGGATCGGCTCGTCGGCTCAGTATCGCGCGAGATTCCAAGCGGGGTGGACGCGTCACGTCTCTCCGCCGCGCACCGCAAGTCGCGCGTCTTACTACGCCGAAAAAGCCAAGTCCGGCACGCCGACAAAATATCGCAGAGTACCTAACTAATTGAGATTTTCAATATTTTTTATCAACAATCGAGCTCACTTTCGAGGTTGTTACCCGGCTTTTCCGAAACGGTAATTTGGCAAGCGGATACAGTTGCATAACAATGCAACGAAGGCTAAGAAGAAAAGTTACGTGCTCTCTTTTAGTGTGTTTGTGAAAATTGTGCCTGCGCGCGGTATCGTGAACTTTCGTGTGGCTACGCCGAAATATCGGCACTTTCAGTGTAGTTTCGGTAACGTGTTACGGGACGCGGTGCGAAGTTTCGTGTCGAAAAAAGTCGCGTGGCTTCCCAGCAGCCGGCCGCTCCGCTAATTGTGTGGACGCAATTTCTTTTGGCACGCCTCTGGTGCGTTTGCCCACCTTTTCTTTCGGCCGATTCACACTTCCATTTATCTGAGTAAACAGTCGTACGGCGGTTTTTTTTTGTTAATTATCGTTTACGAGATATCTTTAATTGACTTAATAACATTGGCGGGCACGAAAGCTGTTGTTTTCATTGCCACACTACAATATTTTTGGGCTAAATCGAATCTGTATGAACGCCCGGTGTGAAACTGTGAACTGCAGACAGACAGTACGTCATTGGGAAATGCTGTATCAATTACCTTCCCTGTGCGATCTGTTTTAACCAATCCTACGTGTTCAGTTTGAATTACAATAACCACACGAACTCGATATAGGTAGTGGGAAATTGCTGAAAGTGACACGCGAGAAACCCGCGCGGTTTCTGTAAATGCCGCAAGTGTGACTAGTGGACTGTTGAATAGTGAACTACCTATTGAATAGTGTTACTTTTGTCTGAATAGTGCAACATATTTTGACTGAAGTGAAGAGTTTCGGTCGGTAGTGCAGTTTCTGATCTGTTTGAAGTTTGAACACGTGACGACCCAAAGGTAAGGATATTTTTTTTATTACCTTTGTAATGATAGGTAGGTATGTAATAATAATAATGATATTTAGTTCAAAAAAGAGATCTGATACTTTTTTTGCCCAATAAAGTGAAACTAAAAATATTACGTGGGGTAGTACCTAGGTACATTGGCTACTGTCAATCAGTCAGTCAGTAGGTAGAGAAGTATGTCTTACGTAAATAGGGTTACCATCCGTCCGAAATAGTAAGGACATGTCCGGACTTTAAGGCTCTAGTCCGGATTTTGTTCGGCTCTGTAATTTGTCCAGTTTTTGGAATATGAGGGTCCGGGTGTCGCAAAGGGGGTGCAGGAAAAATACACTCTAACTTTTTTTTCACAAACTGACGAAAAACATAGCTATCAAAAAGAGATAGAAAAAATTCCAAAAAAAGGCAAAAAAATTGCGAAAAAAAACTTAGAAAATTTTCAGTTGATTTTTATATGGAGCCGACACTTAGAAAAATTTGCGATATTTTTGTATGCAGTTTGGACTTGTAAAATTTTTCGCTTGGTTCCACGTTGTGTCGCAAAGGGGGTGCAGGACTTAGAAAATTTTCGAGGAAAAATTTAATTTTTCACAAACTGACGAAAAACAGCTCTATCAATAAGAGATAGAAAAAAATCCAAAAAAAGTGCAAAAAAAATTGTGAAAAAAAACTTAGAAAATTTTCAGTTGATTTTTATATGGAGCCGACACTTAAAAAAATTTGCGATATTTTTGTATGCAGTTTGGACTTGTAAAATTTTTCGCTTGGTTCCACGTTGTGTCGCAAAGGGGGTGCAGGACTTAGAAAATTTTCGAGGAAAAATTTAATTTTTCACAAACTGACGAAAAACAGCTCTATCAATAAGAGATAGAAAAAAATCCAAAAAAAGTGCAAAAAAAATTGTGAAAAAAAACTTAAAAAATTTTCAGTTGATTTTTATATGGAGCCGTGACATAGCTAACAAAAAGAGAAAAAAAACCAAAAAAAAGAAATAAAAAAAGTTTATTTGGAGTTTGTATAAAAGAGTAGTGTTTGAAAGTATGTAAAAAAAAACGTCGCACGTACAAAAACGTCGTTTCTGGCGCTTCGCCGGCCGCTGCCGCGGCACGCTCGCTTCGCTCGCTCGGCTCGCGCGTTTTTGGTCAACATACTAACCTAACCTAACCTAATTAACTCTTTAGATTTTTTCTTATGGCGGGGGGCTTTGAAGAATTTTCTAAGTTTTTTTTCACAATTTTTTTTGCACTTTTTTTGGATTTTCTTCTATCTCTTATTGATAGCTGTTTTTCGTCAGTTTGTGAAAAATTAAATTTTTCCTCGAAAATTTTCTAAGTCCTGCACCCCCTTTGCGACACAACGTGGAACCAAGCGAAAAATTTTACAAGTCCAAACTGCATACAAAAATATCGCAAATTTTTCTAAGTGTCGGCTCCATATAAAAATCAACTGAAAATTTTCTAAGTTTTTTTTCAAGTTTTTTTTTTTAATTGGATTTTTTGTCTCTTTTTGATGGTCTATGTTTTTCATCAGTTTGTGAAAAAAAGTTATGAGTGTATTTTTGCTCGAAAATTTTCTAAGTCCTGCACCCCCTTTGCGACACCCTAACCAAAAAAAAGTAAGTAATGTTTCCATTGTGTGACTAAAAAATCCGGACTATGAAATTTCAGGACTCTTCAAATTCATGAATGGTAACCCTATAAGTAAACTGATCTTAGATTTTACCTAAATACCTACTTATGTATCTAGCTAGGTTTACGTAGGCAACCCAATAACACATTAATCTTTTGAGCACCGTAAAACCATTCACAAATGAAAATCAATTGTTTTGCGACCGCCAGCGGTCTTTATGATCCTTGTCTACGGTGGTTTGTGAACATCTTCGAAATTACGTATGCTGAATGTCCGAGTAAATTGGTATTAGATATGGGTGATGATTGTCACGGGGTGACCACACAAGGATGGGTCTCCTTAATGGCCTTTTAATTATAGCAGTGTAAACAAACCACCTTCAAATTATATAAATTTTGATTTCTAATGTTTCGAAATTGCCTTTTGTTTCATGGTATGTGTAAGTTTTGTTATTTTCTAATTGTAGATATTTGTTCTTGGCTGGACTAAAGGGAAATCAGACTTTGATTTTACATTTCAACAATCAATTACAATAAAAGAGACTAAAGCGTGATGAACATGAACATCCCGAGAACGGATGTTACATATCAAGTTAGACATTTACTACCTACAAGTAGTACCTATAGAACTTCCTGGTTTTAAGGGGAACTAAGGAAGCACAATGAAAACAAGCGTTCATACGGGAGCATCAATGAAAAGGTTTTATTTGCACTATTATTTATAAAAAAATGTACATAAATAGAAATCAATAAAATAGGGTGTCTTTGGAGCTGTGTGTCTAGCATTTCACTAAAAAAATACTATCAACCCCTCTCTTCCCTTGAGTGTCGTTGAAGGTGACTAACTGAACGAACGGCGTAATACCACCCTCTCACGAATATCCGGCGTGAAATAATGGCACTTGGTGCTGTTGTGTTTCGTCCGGCCAAGACAACCACTTGACCTATTACTATTTTATTAGTTAGGTAGGTAGGTAGCTTAATTACCTACTAGCTTTACCTAGTCCGTAAGTGAATAGCATAAACTAAAAGAGCTCTTTAAAAAAGTAGAACCAAAGTAAAATGGCATCACTTTACTTTTAATGTCAGATTAACTTACACGTAGGTAGGTAGATTCATTTATTTAACTTAACCATGTTGTAATGCAAAATAAGCTCTGTTATCTATCAGCTACAATATGAACTCTGCTAGTTTTAAGACTTTTTTTTTAATTTCATCGTAACTAAGTACTAAATTTTGGTTATTGGACAAACATAAATTATTATTATTATTTTATTCTTTAGCCCAATTTGTCCCACTGCAGGGCAAAAGCCTCCCTCTCCTTCTAAAAAAAAATTAATGTAAGTAAGTACTTATACTCGTACCTATTTGGTTACAAAAAGAAAAAAGCAGTGTTAAAAAAAATTCCACGAGCAGGATTCGAACCCAATTTCGATAAATTTTCACAACAAAATTTGCGTTAAAGTTTTAAAAACAATAACTTTTTTTTTTGTTACATTGGGTGTTTAGTTATTTTCTTTGCTTAAGCCGTTGTTCTGCAATGGCTGAGGGTCGTGGTTGTTTTATAGAATTAACCACATAATAATAGTTAGTTTAATAGTTTGTGTCATTGCCGTACTCGTTTTACACACTGGTTACCACAGATGAGCAGATTTCGTCACGATGTTTTTCTTCACCATTAGAGCTTATGTAGATAAATGTATGAACGAATTTCGAAAATATCCGTAAAACAATGGTACGTGATTGTTGCGTACAACGGTGTTGAACTGCGGTTGGATTTTGTCCGGCATCCGACCGGATGGCCGATCACCCTAGCACAGTGGTTCCTAATCTTTTTAATCTTGGTACCCCTATGATCTAATAGGGAAACTGATTTTACCCCTCCGTAAAAAATATTGCAGAAAATGATTTTAATATCCAAGAGTTGAACTAACGATTATTCATGTTCAGAAAATATTACTCAAGTGAATCTATTACAGCAGATAAGTTTTGTGAACCACAACATTTTTCCTACGCCTTATTACCCCGCAAAATAACTAGTTTGCCCCCGCGGGGTAATTAATTACCCTCAGTTTCGGAACCCAGACTAGCTAGCACCTATTTCTGCCGTCAAGGAGCATTGTTTTGTTTTACATTGCTGCGATTTGGTTTAGGATACTCGAGCCAGAGAAATTACAGGACAAGCATAACAATCCTACGCCTTTTTACCCCTAAAATAACTATTTTACCCCCGACCCCCGAGGGGTAATCACCCTCAGGTTCGGAAGCCATGCTAGCCTTAGATTAAAACATTTTGTTTTAATCTAAGGTGCTAGCACTTATTTCTGCCGTCAAGGAGCATTGTTTTGTTTTACATTGCTGCGATCCAGTTTAGAGTACTAGAGCCAGTGAAATTACAGTGCAAGCTTATCAATTGAAGCTACAGGTTAGGAAACACCTTAGGTGTACAACAAACCAACATACAAACACTCACGTCACGGCTGTTATCCCCAAAGGGTTAGTCAGAGACTAGGCAATGAGGAATGCAAAAGCAGTCCTCTACCATTAGTCCACTTTTTACCAAATAGCGACTGTACTACATGTGCTCATTGTGACAGGTGGTGAGCCTATTGCCGCTCCGTGCTGTTGGATGTATTAAAAAAAAAAAAAAATTTAAAATTTTTGTTTACGCTCACACCAATTATCTAGACCAAGATGAGTATTCTTGTGAAACTCGTTTATATGGTAAGATAACGGATAAATATACATAAACATAGAAAAAACACCCAGACCCGAAATCTATTTAGAAAAACAGTTTTTCTCTAAATTGACCCGACCGGGGATCGAACCCGGGACCTCAGAGATGGCGACACCATGAAAACCGGTGTACAAACCACTCAACCAAGGAGGTCGTCGTATGTACCGTCTTTAGTCCGTTAGTCGCCTTTTGCGACATCCAAGGGAAGAGATGGGGCGGTTGTATTCTTGTAATCAAACGCCACGCCACACACACAGCGTTTTTTTTATGCTGCGGCATAGAATAAAATAATAGTGGCTGCGGTGACAGTTTTCCATCAGGCCCCGTATGCTCGTTTGCCGGCTATGTAACATAAAAAAAAACCGACGATAAGCTCACGGTGCACTCGAGAATAGCTTATCAGTCGTCTGTCCTGGTTATGGCTTATCTAGCCGAAAATAAAACGGAAGCGCCAAGCCGTGATGGATCACTGTGGCGATGGCGGGCGGCTTGTGGAATTTGAATTGTACAATACAAACACGACTATTATCCCCGAAGGGCTAGTCAGTCTAGCCAATGAGGACTGCAAGAGCAGTCCACTGCGTCCACGTTTCATCAAAGGTTATTATTAGAATTAATTATTCTCGTAACCAAAATTATTTGAGCTAACCTATTAAAAAAATAAAAATACTTTCTACGCACACACCAATTTCTAGCACAAAATAAGCTTCTTTTGAAACTCGTTATTATGGTTACACTAGCGGCCGCTCGCGGTTTAACCCGCGTGGTTCCCATTCCCGTGGGAATATTGGGATAAAAAGTATCCTATGTGTTAATTCAGGTTATAAACTATCTGTATGCCGAATTTCATCCAAATCCATTCAGTAGTTTTTACGTGAAAGAGTAACAAACATCCATCCATACTTACAAACTTTCGCGTTTATAATATTAATAGGATGACGGATAAATATACATAGAATAACACCCAGACCAGAAATTTTTTAATTTTAAAAAGTTTCTTCTAAATTGACCCGACCGGAAATTGAATACGGAACCTTAGAGGTGTCGCAAATTGTAAACTGCAAAATGGTAATCATCACTTACAGTTGTTGAAACCTTGCAAAATGGTAATTTTTCACTGTCCAGCCAAATGTCAACGGATCCGCGTGAGTGTCACCAATCACCATCGCCTCTTAAATACGTTTCGTTATTAACAAACAAACGTTAGAGAATCAATAGTGTTGGCCGTAAAATCAATTAACCTTAATTTTTGATAGCAGCCCTAAAATGTTGCTAGCAAGGCGACCGGTTTCAATATTAGAAAACATAATCTCATTGCATTTAATATCATGTTACTGGGTTGGGTACCTGTGTGTGCACATATTATACAATAGGTAGTTATAAAACTTTAGAAGAGGTAAAGTGATTTTTTACTATGGCAACCCATGACCACGACCGGTGCAATTCGGTCGAAACTTTGGGCGTCGGGTATAAGATCTGCCTTTAATAAATAGTTCTGCGGTAAAACAAGATGCTTCATTTTTCGCCAAGAAGTCTTGCAGTGCGATTCTGTAAAGACTCGATCCAAAACTCGATCCTGAATCCGCAGTGTGTTATGATGAGTTATACACAAACGTCACATAGGTCACTATTGATCGGAAAGTGAGGGTCGAAGTGAGTAGCTAGTTTACGATCGACAATTAGACATGCTGATTACTTATTGAAGGCGGGTAATGTCGACGCTCCCGTTCGTCATTCGTCATTCACCGCTTACACTTAATGACATCCCGAAAAAGAACAGTCCAATAGGTGTGTTGCGAAATTTCGCTGTGACGACCGGTGTGAACTAAAAATAGTCAGTCAACTTCCTAGTTCAAGGGAGTCGTTAGCACAAGCGCTCGTCGACTACAATTTTACGGCTTACGCGCTTACGCCTATTAGGTATTATGTGGAATATTTCTAACACTAGAGCCAAATTCAATGAAGAATGTTTAGATACAAATTTTACGTGTTTTAGTCTTCGAAAACATAAACTAGATTCACAATCCCATACTAAATCGTAGTGGAATAGTGGCAGCTTTGACATATACGCGTTAATTTTGGATATTAGCAGCAGTATAACCAAATAATTAAATAAAAATATATATTCTTTTACATTTTTGTCTTAACTTTACCTTAAGAAAATTAAAATTATTGTCACCTAGCGCGCGGCCTATCGCGGTTATCGAAGCGCATGCGCGTGACTATTATTCACCCCGTGCACCAATGACAGCGCGCCGCGCCACCGCCGTCGCTTTTAAGTGCTTGCACCTAGAACTATAGGATTTAAAAACATTCATTATTTTACGTCAAACATTTAATAATTATTTTTTTTACCCCATTTTCACTTTTGGCGGGGGGGTCCAAAATTAACCCTGTATAAATAGATACCAAATAGCGACTGCACACGTGCTCAGTGTGACGGATGGTGAGACCATCGCCGCCCTAAGCTGTTGGATGTATGTGTAGTCCGTTAGTCGCCTTTTACGACACCTAAGGAAAGGGGGTGGTAGTATTCTTCCCGCTACGTTCGCGACACGGTTAAATTTGTCGCATAGCGGCGGAATTCTTGAAACTGCTTTGAAAATTATATATTTGACGATTAATAATACATGTTTTGCCAGAATAACAATTAGGTATTGAACGAGCACTTCGTCACGTTTTAGCTCGCACACTGCCAAACGAAATGATTACCGCAACATCTCTTTTTGTACGGACATTTTGAGAACGTTAATTGTGCATCAAGTTTTTTATATGATCGAAGTGTTTAGTGCACTTATATACAGCGTGTCTAGAAAACGAAAGATAATCCTTTAGCTATGGGTGAATCACATCACATCACGTCCCAAGTAACAAATTATTGTTGCATAATAGTTGAGAAAACGTTTTACATTTCCTTTTGGTTATATAAAGTGGGTCATGTAAACGTGTCGTAGACGTTTATACAACGCGAAATAGGCCCATATTAAACGACATTATTGTTATTTACAAGTTAAATAAACGTCAGTCAAGAACTTTTAAATGTTACATAAAAGTTTTCGACCGACTGTTATCGAACCACTGAAGTCCTATAACAATTGCATAGACATTAGAAGATGACTGTAAAGTCGGTTAAGTGTTTAACATCGACTTTTATTGTACACATTCAGTTCATTCCATTCATTCGTTCCTGTGATGTTTGCTGGAAAAGTGCGTGTTATCAAATACAAAATTTAAACGGTAATAAGTTATAATTTAACTAGTTTTACATTTACTTTAACAATATTTTACACGAACAGAGTGTAAGGATAAATGTGTGCAGTGCAGCTAGTTCTTATGGGACGTTTAGTTTTGTGGTGAAATATAGGTGTGTTGTTGTGAATTTTTTTACGCCCCCTTCGAATTTCTTGAAATTAAATTATTGTAGACTATTGCTTAAAATTTATTTACATACTAAAATAGCAGCCATCTTGTCTAAGTTAAGAAACGACTTCTATACATCAATTATAGAATGAAAAGGTCGCATAATGCGGTTTCTTGCGACCAAGATGGTCGGCCATGATAAATTATTTTAGAGTTCCATGAGATAATAAACATGAACAGATAACCTTTAATTTAAATAAAACCTTTATACATGGTGTCATATTTTTTTAATTTATCCGACCTACATCCTGGCTTAATAATAAGACGATATAATAAAGCAGTCGTAAAAACGTTAACGTAACCTATACTCTAACACCACTATTCGACGTTGTATGAATCAGTCGTAAAAACGTCTACCTAACCTACACACAGGCACCACTATTCGACGTTGTATAAATAAGTCGTAAAAACGTCTCCTTAACCTATACACAGGCACCACTATACGACGTTGTATAAATCAGTCGTAAAAACGTCTACCTAACCTATACACAGGCACTACTATACGACGCTGTATGAATCAGTCGTAAAAACGTCTACCTAACTTTTACACAGGCACCACTATACGACGTTGTATAAAACAGTCGTATAAACGTTTACCTAACCTATACAGAGGCACCACTATACAACGTTGTATAATACAGTCGTAAAAACGTTTACTTAACCTATATTTTTGTACCATTATACGACGTTGTATAAAGTAGTCGTAAAAACGTTTACTCAACTTATTTAGTGGACCATTTAGTTGCGAGACTAAATCGTTGTAGGAATAACGGTTACACAACGTTGTAGTTGTCTAATAACATTAATTCAACAGTTATATAACCGAAAGTCGCATAGCACAGTTTTTATATGACCAATTTGCTAGTTGGGGTCCTACCTCATTCTGGAATTGAAAGTCTCACGGTTTTCGAGAAATCGTTTTTTTTCTTTTTTTAGAAAAATCTTCCCTCGTTTAGTTTATTCCATGCCATTTCTATAAATGATAATTAAAAAAAATTACGTGTAGTAAGTATCGGTCAGATTTTTATCTTTTCTAGAGAGAAATTAGTGAGAAAACTAGGTACCTACTAACAACAGTGTCTTTCTCTTTAGAATTAGTAAAAATTCCGAGTGTCACTAGATGTCTGCTGCACAAAGAATTGCTACAGCAAATATAACAGATATTTGTTTTTAGATAATTAAATATCCTAACCGTGTCGCGTGGCGGTGAAAGAATACTACCACCCCCTCTCTTCCCTTGGGTGTCGTAAAAGGCGACTAACGGACTAAAGACTGCACATACATCCAACAGCATACGCATAGAGCGGCGATGGGCTCACCACCAGTCACGCTGAGCACATAAGCAGTCGCTATTTGGTGAAAAGTGGACTATGGTATAGGACTGCTTTTGTTGTCCTCATTGCATAGTCTCTGACTAACCTTTCGGGGATAATAGTTGTAATTATATGTATGTATGTTTTTAGACAATTAAATATCCCCAAGTCCTTCCATCCATCTCTATTCTGAGCCACCTCATGCCAATCGGTCCGGTGTGCGTCCAGGTCGTCTGGCTACCTCTTTCTAAACCGACATCGACCAATTATTAAAAAAAGTACAGCCTGTAAACTGTCCCACTGCAAGTCAGAGGCCTTCATCATTGAAATCAAGTCATCGCTACCAGTGATAGGTATTGGCTTAATTACCACGCTTTATAACGCATTTTGGTGATCACAAACCCTGCCTATGCATCCGAAAACACAGTTTGTCCGACCTGGGAATTCAACCCGGGACTTCCGGATATCGAACCGAGCGCCGTGACCGCTCGGCCACCGAGGTGTATAGGCACAATGTAATATTTAGTATTTTTTTATATGTGACGAAACTTGACGAAAGCATCATTTTAGCGACCACAGTGTCGTTGAATGCGTAAGCGCATCAAAAAATCTCGCGGCGCGATAACTCCGCGCATAGGAAAGCGTACGAATGCCGGCCATTAACTAAATTAAGGGTCCGACGAAGCTTATTATAATGATTGAGGAAAACTCTCCCGTGTCACATGAGTCGTGTTACTGAATGTGGAACGAATTCTTGAAACTGTTTGACGTCAATTTTCTGAAGAGCAGCGGCTAATACGTTCGGTATTCGATCTCTCTGTTAAGCCACTTTCGCAAGGTCGGGTCACTGGGTGGATTACCGAGTTAAATACATCTCGTCGTGCTCCTCTGTGCTTCAGAAGGCACGCAAACCCTTGGTTCCGGTTGTTGTAAGCCCTCAGGACGACTTCGTCCTATTCTTAAACTTGGACACATTCCTAACTTGTCTCATTTTTAACTCGGCTCTTTCTAAGTTGGTCCCTTTTGCAAAGTTGACACTTTCCCAACTCGTCTCCAATCCGGACAACTTCGTCATTTTCTTAAACTTGACACTTTCCTAACTGGTCTCATTTTTAACTAGGCTTTTTCTTAGTTGGTCTCTTTCTTCTTAACACTAACACAGTCGTTAAAACACACCGACCCGCATTGCGCAAGCGTGGTAGATTATGTATGGCCTCATGTGTTGCTGTCCATGTGGGAAGACCTAAACCCAGCAGTGGGACGTTTATATGCTGATGATGATGATGATGATGACGGCAAATTCAACGGCAGTCCATCTATAGCCTATACAACGTTAGTCGGAAAGGGGGTACTAAGCAACGGACAACTGAAAGTGCTACTATCAACTGTTATATTGCAAATATAAACTTTGCGAAAACATTCATATTTTATGCTTATTCAAATTTTAAAAATGTACAACCCTGAATAGGGGCGGAGCTATCGCCACTTGTTAACCCCGGCAATGAACTCAATGAACTCAAATCTGTCTCTTTCTCCAAACAGCTGACCGCCAGGGCTAGTACAGCGTCATTTCTTATGAAATCTTAAAACAGCTGTTAATCTAAAATTATCCATTTTTTAGGAAAAATTCTTAGATAAAAGTTATTTACTCTCATGTATACTTTACCCTCCTTTCGGCTTAGTACCCCCTTTCCGACTGACGTGACGTAGTATTCCGTCATTGAAATCTAGTGATTATAATCAAACTAGCAAAGCAATTGACGACCTCCGTACAGTGATACCTCTGAACTTTGAGGGAGCTCCCCTTGATACCAATCCGATTATTGGAATCCTTGGCGTCGATATTTCGAGTGACGTTCAGTTTCGTGGTCATTTGGAAGGTAAAGCTAAATTAGCTTCGAAAAAGCTGGGTGTGCTTAATAGAGCGAGTCAGTATTTCACGCCGGCCCACCGTTTACAACTGTATAAAGCACAGGTCAGGCCGCATATGGAATACTGCTCCCATCTCTGGGCTGGAGCACCCCAATACCAACTCCTTCCATTTGACCGCATTCAACGCAGAGCTGCTCGAATTGTCGGCGACGTGGTTATTTCAGGTCGGCTCGATCCACTGGCTCTTCGGAGAGACGTTGCGTCTCTCTGTATATTGTACCGTTTATATCATGGGGAGTGTTCTGAGGAATTGTTCGGCTTGATCCCTGCCGCTAATTTCCTTCACCGCACTACACGCAATCGACTGTCATTCCATCCACATCGCCTTGATGGATGGCGGTCTACTACTGTGCGTTTTTCAAGAAATTTCTTGCCTCGAACTACGGTGTTGTGGAACCAGCTCTCGGCGGCGGTATTTCCGGACCGTTACGACTTAGGGATCTTCAAGAAACGAGCCTATTCCTTCCTTAAAGGCCGGCAACGCGCCTGCGATTCCTCTGGTTTTGCGGGTGTCCATGGGCGGCGGTGATTACTTTCCATCAGGTGACCCGCTTGCTCGTTTGCCTCCTTCTGCTATAAAAAAAAAAAAAAAAAAAAAGTGGTCGAGTGGTTAGCACGCCGGCCGGGTCTGGCGTCGCGCCATCTCTTTGGTCCCGGGTTCAATTCCCGGTCGGGTCAACTTAAAGAAAAACTGTTTTTCTAAATTGATTTGGAGTCCGGGTGTTTTTATGTTTATGGATATTTATCCGTTATCTTACCATATTAACGAGTTTCAATAGCATACTTATAATGGTCTAGATAATTGGTGTGAGCGAAAACAAATTTAATTTATAATTTAATTATTCGACTTAACTACTTGTGCTAACAAGATTATATCCAATGATTTATATAATATCATTGATTATATCCATATAGCCCCTCTATGGTCTTGGATGTATGTGCAGTATTTAGTCCGTTAGTCGCCTTTTACGCCCAACGAACCAAACCACCCAAGGAAAGAGAGGAGGTGGTAGTATTCTTTCTCCGCTACGCTACGACACGGCGCGCGGCTTATCATCTCTCCCAATCAGGTGAGATGAAGTTGTTAAAAAGAATTCGCATCGAAAATGTTTATTAAGTGTTTTTTTCAAGGTTTCGTTATCTTTAAGTCACGTTACTGAAACGTTTTACTTTTTATTTAAGTAAGTTTACATTAAAATACGTACGCCAGCGGCAAATGCGCTGTCGAATCTGAGATAGCTGGAGTAAACGAAAAACGCTAAATTCAACTTTTAAATATTATAATATTAATGCCGGGTTCCGTATAACTGTGTCGCGTAGCAGTGAAAGAATACTACCACCAGACAATGAGGACAGCAAAAGCAGTCCTCTACCATAGTCCTTTCAACCAAATAGCGACTGCACATATGCTCAGCGTTGGCAGGTTGTGAGCCCATCGCCGCTCTATGCTGTTGAATGTATGAGTAGACTTTAGTCCGTTAGTTGCCTCTTACGGCACCCATCAACAATTTCAAACACAAGAAAAGGAATTAATTAGCCAAATAAGTGCAGCCGTACTCAAGTGATACGCGAACATGCATTCGTGGCAATAGATTTTTATTTATTTTGATAATACATATTATATATACATAGTACCTATATCCGTTGCGGAACCGACGGCAGACGTTTTAATATAGCGGAACCCTAATAAGGCATTTCCGACGAATCGATTGTATCACTCGCTTAGTACTCATTTCACAGGGAAAAGGAATACTTCAGAACTGGTGCGCAGTCGTTCATTTCACAGATAGAGATCTGTGGTTTTTGTATGTACCACTTTTCGGCGACATATTCGTGCAAAGCCTGCGCGTATACGCGCACGTTACTGTATGTACGCGCAGTTCGAAAATGAAGTGCAAGCGCTCGTCTCCGAAAAGTCAAAGTCAAAGGTTTTTTTTTAATACTAAGCCAGGCAAATGACCCCACTCTACCTGATGTTAAGTGGAAGTGAAGTCCAGGCGCGAGGACTACTGGTGCAGCAACTAGTCTCTGGCTAACCCTTTAGGAATAATAGTCCTGAATCTCTGAGTATACAACTGGGTGATGGATAATGCTGCCTACTGACTTACCCAATATTAGGTCTATTGTTAAATTATCTATTTAATGTTTGCGCTTTCTAGCCATCATACCGTCACAAACTAAGCAAAGCATAATTTAATTAGACTTTAGCTACGGTCGTGCCGGCTATTAGAACTTACTATTGTCATGATTTGTACGATTATAAATAGTATGTGTGACTAACTGACTATATATATATATATATATATATATATATATATACATATATATATATATATATACATAGAAACATTCATCATACATACATACTTACATAAATTCAAGTTCACGACTGTACGAGCCTACACACGTACATTTTAATAACTATTGCATATTGTTAATTTCACAATGACCTCAATGCGTTTGCATACGCATCACTTTTAAAGACAATTGTAGAATTAATTACTTTCAATAAATTAGTGTTTTTCTAGCATTCAATCGGGTTGGTTTATTTAGCACTCTCCGGAGTAACCTATCCATAACAAGCATACGAGTGTGGGATTCAACCCCCACATTTTGGTCCTTCGTTAGCCCGTTGCTGGGACGAATTCGGTATCGTTTTCTTCGACTTTCGCGCGGTGGTAGTCGAAGATCGTAACGTAGTCGCGTTGTCAGTTCAGTGTTCAAGTAAGTAAATCTGTGTGCTTCGCGAAAGTTCCCGCAAAGGATTGATCAGCAGCAGCCTGACACATAGCATTAGCGTGCAGGCAACCAACAACCAACAAGCATCAACGTCGTCGTTCTCGCTCAGACGAGATCACACGTGGCAGCAAGCGAGCCATACCACCAGTTTTGGGAGTATCCAGCATCTATCAGCTACAACTACGTGCCTTCAAGTAAGATTGTTCCTTTTATTTTTACTTAATCATGGAATCTCTTATCCAGCGTCAAGCCGCTATCCTCGAGACATTGAAGCAGATCAATAGTAACTTTAATAAGGACTCGGCGAGTCGTAAAACGTCAGAGTATCTTAGGAAGCGTTTAGAGGCGATAGATAATCTTTGGGGAGAGTTTAATATGAACAATGAGCGGTTACAGTCATATGAGGATAGAGAGCAACAATATTTTAAGGAGGATATTTTTCAACAAGCAAAAGACTTTTACATAGCATTACGTACTAACATTTCGACTTATAAAATGGATGAAAAGCAGACTGTAGACGTCGCCGTTCAAGATGGAAGGGTGAATGAACTGTTAACTCAGCAGCGCACTAACTTTCGAGCATTTAATAGGCTCATACTAAGTATTATTCCGAGCGAAATATCCGAAAAATGGGAATTAGAGGATGAATTATGCTGCTAGCAAGTGAGTGTCTATGCGCCCGTGTCTGATGTCAGTCAAGGTATTTATGATTGTTTCCTGGATGCGTCTTATATTACTTAACACATTATTAGCGGTAAATGCTGAAGAGACTATATGGAGTCCATTTCTAACGTCTAAACGAACTTGACCTATCTCAACAGAAATATTACGTAAATGTTCATTAATAAATTGAAATTGTGAGTTCATGATTTTTTCGTTGCGGCGAATAATATTGGACTCCGCTTCGAGTACAATCGTCTGATTTCGAATGAGATGCTGCAAATGATTCTCATTTTTTGCTATTTTTTCAATATCTTGCGAATACTGCTCTGCAAATCTATCGTCGAGAATTCCGAATAAAGAATTTGCTACATAGCCTACACCATTAACGAGACCTCTCTTCTGCCGTTTATGCTGATTAGTCAGAATTTTATTGTAATGTTGTATTTCTTTATAATCATGCTCTAATTGTTGTGTAATAATTTGATATTGTGTCGTATCTCCAATACACATGCTATTCAAATGATCAATATATGTTTTGATATCAGCCATGCTCCTGTAATAATTAGTTAGGTTATAATAAACCACTAGTTTCCAGTCATCTCGGATAAATTGAAGGTCAGAGATTTTATCAAAAAATAAACCTTGATTGGATGGTAGTTCAGTGATGTTATAAGGTTGATTTTGTTGAGTGCTAACCGTTGTTATCATCATTAACATAAATAGTGTATTTAGTAATATATTTTTTAATCCTTTTCTTGTTCGTGGGTGATTCTGCTGAGGTGCTGGAGATGAAACACTGGATGTTTGCTGCTGTGACACTTGATGTGTGTCATTGTTAGACTTTGGACAGGGATTCTCTGATGAGGGTTCCTGTTGCTCCATTATAGGTAACAATACAAGTTTGTTAATTGGCCTTTTCATAATGCTGTTCTTAGCTTTTATGCTCACGACTCTAACGTACCCATCCGAGCCTGGGTGAAGCTGAATGATGCGCCCCATAGCCCATTTTCCCGGAGGCATATTGTCTTCTTTGATTAAAACCACGTCATCTACTTTTAAGTTCTCCCTTGGTGTTCTCCACTTAGATCTTGCTTGTAAATGTTGAAGATATTCGGATGACCACCATTTCCAAAATCTTTTATTCATTGCTTGTACCAATTGCCACCTCTGAGATAAATGCATATTCTCTGACTCTGTTTGTGGTCTGGAGAGCAGTGGTCCTCCTACTAAAAAGTGCCCTGGGGTCAGACTCTCGTCATCAGGGTCCTCTGTCAACCTACATAGGGGCCTGGAGTTCAGACAGGCCTCAATTTGCTGTAGTAACGTGCTGAACTCCTCGTAGGTGAGTTTTTGCTCGCCTATCACGCGCTTCAGATGGTGCTTTAAGCTCTTCACTGCTGCTTCCCAGAGTCCACCAGCAGAAGGCCAGGCTGGGGCATTAAAATGCCAAATAACCTCCATTTCGCTGAGGTTATCCATAAACTCCTTATTAATACTATTAAGAATCACTTCGTATTCTCTTTTTAATAAGCGATTGGCACCGACGAAGTTACTCCCATTATCGCTATACATATGCTTGGGGGTGCCCCGTCGAGCACAGAATCGGCGAAATGCTGCCAAAAATGCTTGAGTGCTGAGGTCTGACACAATTTCCAAATGGACAGCCTTAGTCGCCATACAAACGAATACTGCTATGAACACGACTATTAACCCCAATAGTCAACTCAGAGACTACGCAATGAGAACCGCCGAAGCAGTCCACTGCCATAGTCCACGGTTCACCAAATCACAACTGCACATGTGCTCAGCGTGATAGATGGTGAGCATATCGCCGCTCCATGCTGTCGGATATATGCAGTTTTTAGTCCGTTAGAACTAGCAAAGCAATGTACTTGTACATGAAAGGTATTGCGATAGGTGTTGAAGTTAGACTGATGTCTAAACCGAATGTTTCCAGGTCCAGTTCTAAAAGGAATAAAGTTACTCGCGTCCGTAGGTTTACCCTTGAGACCCTACACGTGAACCCTGGGTGGTGCTAAATGAGTGACACTGACTGAGTGATAGAGCCACGCGGCGTTGCAGCACGCATTGGGCCCGCTCGCCCGGGGTAATACTACCCTGGTAATACCACCCCACGAATATCCGGCGTGAAATAATGGCACTTGGTGCTGTTGTGTTTTATCCGGCCAGTGAGAGTTCCGGAGGCTCCTCCCCCCCCCCCCTCGCCATTCCTATTCCTTCCTTAACCCTATTCCTTTCTTAAAGGTCGGCAACGCATCTGCGTGCGCCTCCTCTGGTTTTGCGGGTGTCCATGTGTCGTAAAAGGCGACTAACGGATTAAAGACTGCATCCATCCATCAGCAGCATAGAGCGGCCGCTATACGGTGAAAAGTGTACTATGGCTGAGGCCTGCTTTTTCGGTGTCTGACAATAGTCTGACCGCTACCGCTGTACCGCGCCCTGGGTATGCGAGCGGCGAGGCGGGGGGGCAAAACAGTTGCTGTTGACTGTCTGTGTCAGACGCACATGAGATAAAATATCTAAAAATGGTTCGTGCATTATCTCGAGATATCAAGACTGTCATTTTTTACTGTCAATTTAGTTCACCAAAAAAACAGAAAGTTATAAAGAAAAAACATGTTTTTGATGACTTTGATTTATATTTCCAAGAATTAAAGATTTATATCATTTATATTGGTTCTTGAATTGTACTTATCTAAAAATCATATTGGACAAAAACGGGTTGAATGTACTCGTAATTATAAAGCTTCAATAAACTGTGCTTCGATTTCGTAAGATCTGTCTGACACTACGAATCTCATGTGAGTTCATGCTCTTTACTTCCCACTCCCCCCACCACCCGCGCATACCTAAGGCGCGGTACAGCGGTTGCGGTCAGGCTATAACCCTTCGGCGATACTAGTCCTGATTATGTGTTATGTATGTATGACTACTGTATAAAGTTGTGAAAGGGTGCTCCGTCCGTGTGAACCGTCAAAAGTGACCGAATCCCCATTGACTGTCGATAAGCGTTTGTCACGCGCCGCCACGCTTTGCCAATCAAGCGGTCTATTTGCGCCACGTTAAAAATAAGCTACGGCCACTCTGTCAAACGTAACAGAACAGACGGCCTACTCTCTATGCGAACCCGAAACTTCGTCTGCCCGTAATTCGTCTTGTCGTACACGGCCTGTGTGTTCAATAGGCTAGTTGACTAAATTTCAAAATCATATTAAAACGATAACTGTTTAACTATTTTATTCTATAAATATGCGATTTTGGTTAGTTCCTGATTCGCCGAATTCTTGTTTCGTCGGATTTTTTTGTTGAAGGAAAACTATAGAAATATCGCGGCATTACCTATCTATTAAATATGAGGCAGACATTTCGGTACATAAATAAAAATATTTATTTGTTCTTAATTTAACAACGAGACAGTACATTAATATTTCCGACGAAACAAGAATCCGGCGAATCAGGAATCCGTCGAATCAGGAACTAATCAATCGAGGCTTGTTCTATAAAAATGTCACAACAATAAAATGACATTTGGCATGGCATGACGTCACGGCTTGTCATATGGCTGAATTCGTATAAGCCCCTTCGTACACAAATCTTCGATACTCGACGATTTTAGTCTCCAAGCGACTAGCGCCATACAAATCCATTGAGGTTCGGACACGAGTCGCGTCGCCGACATTTGTCCCGCGACTCCAATTTGTATGGCGGTAGTCGCTTGGAGACTAAAATCGAAGATTTGCGTAGCCTTGTGTATGAAGGGGCTTGTTGTCGATTTTTTTCTTTAAAAATATGAATAATCCCAATTTTTTATAATTAATATTTCTTAAATATTAATTATAAAAATTTTTCTTTCTATTTATCATAATTGATCATTAGAAACGCCAATCCACCCGATTTATTCTTAGTGGACACAAGCCTATTGTGCATGTACTGCGCCAATCGCTAGTGAAAAAAACAAAAGCGCGCGTGCATTGTACGATGAATTATGGGCAGACGAAGTTTCGGATTCGCTTAGAGAGTAGACCCTCAGCTATGAAAGTACAAGCGATATCGTACAGTGACTCATTTGCTGGCGTTTCACAATGCTACCTGTTTTCCCCCTTAAGCACACCCAACGGGTGCGCTTGGAGGAATAGTTTAGGTGCGCTTCAAATTGGGTGCGCTTCGAGGAATACCCCGTTTTCTTGTTTCGCGAACACCGAAGTTCTAGATCTAGTTTTTAATATGTGATCAAAGGTTTTGGTATAGCTAGATGCAACTGTTAATTAATGAAGAGTGAGTAAATTTTTTACATACTTAATAAGAATGATGACAATGGAAAGCTTTTTGGCTTAAGCTTCAAGAATTTTTCATTTTATTACTTTTTTTATCTTAAATAATGGCTTCGTGCGATCAGCACATTTAGCCAGTGTCAAGTAAGATATAATAGTAGTTATTATTTTCTTTACAATATTTGGATGATAATGAGTGATAATAAACGTTTAATGGTAAATGATTTTCAACCAAACCCCTCGAGACTTTATTGAGGTCTCACACGGCCTTCTTAAGAGAATTTGAAAAGTGATGTTGTACTGCTTTGTTTTATTCGCTAACACTCATGCACGTTCACGAACACTTAACAGTAAATAATCCACCATTATTTCACATTAATATTCGACAAAACACAAATTATAGAAAATAAAACAAAACTGCAGGCATGACGCTTCACTTTCCCGCCAAGAAGTCTTTTATTACTTTACTTACTTTATTTCACAAAAACATGCAATGCAAAATACTTACAGAAAGTAATGTACAAAAATAGGCGGTCGTGTATCAACCTGGAGTTCCCAGGTTCAGTGCCTCATGCACAAAAATAGAGACCAGTAAGTAGTTTGCAATTAGATCATTAGAAAACCTTAAAATAATGAAACTGTTATTTACATTTACATCACATTCTTGAGAAAGCTCATTGTTCAAAACCACGCTTTCGTTACATTATAGTGATTCATTCAATAAAGCCTGGCACGAATTGATTGTATTCAAAGTGTCTAACACTTTTAGAGAATTATCTTAAAAAACTAAGTACTTATACCTAGGTATTGATAATAAAGTGACACACAACCCTGTCGTGTAGCGGTGATAGAAAACCGGCGACTAACGGACTAAAGACTGCACATACATCCAGCAGCATAGAGCGGCGATGAACTCACCACTTGTCACGCTGAGTACATGTGCAGTCGCTATTTGGTGAAAAGTGGACTATGGTAGAGGACTGCTTTTGCGGTCCTCATTGCCTAGTCTCTGACTAACCATGTATGTACCTATGTATTATGTTTATTCCTATTAGTATGTATGTAAGTATTAATATTAATTGACTCAATTCTTCACAATACCTAACCATCCTACTAATATTATAAACGCGAAAGTTTATAAGTATGGATGAATGTTTGTTACTCTTTCACGTAATAACTACTAAATGTATTTGGATGAAATTCGGCATACAGATAGTTTATAACCTGGATTATCACATAGGATACTTAAATCCAGATATTCCCACGGGAACGTATGGATGGCTGTTTGTTACTCTTTCACGTAAAAACTACTGAATGGATTTGGATAAAATTCAGCATACAGATAGTTTATAACCTGGATTAACACAGGGTGAAACCGCGAGCGGCCGCTTGTTTTATATAATAACAATTAAAGTATTTTACGACCACCAAAAGCGTGGTAGCTCAACTGTCAAACTTCGGCAACTAGTGATGGGGTACCGGTGACGTTAGGGATGTGCTTATCGATTGATCTAATTTAAGTCTAACAGTATGCATGTATGTAGTAGTATGTAGTAGTTTGAATGAAATGATTAATGAATTTGAATGAAGCAAAAGAAGTGTTCAGGACCGTAGCAGTTGGCGATCCATAGTCTTTGCCTACCCCTAATTACCTATAGGAAAGACGTGAGTTTATGTATGTTTTTATGTATGCATGTATTTTTAGGCCCCTTTGTATGTATGTATGCATATGTATTGCTAGCCCCCTTTGTATTTGGGACGGATGGCTGCTGTATCCAAGTGTGCATTTAAATTGATAGAGGAACTAGTCATTGTTTTAGAACCCCTGTGGCCAAGTGCTATGACCTGCGCTCCCCTTTTGAACCTGCCATCGGTTCAGCGTCGCGTAGGTACCTACTCGCTTTAGAATTAGCGAAAGCGGCCTTCAAACTCACCTGCCGCGCGGTTCTGAAGGCGCGATCTCAATCTCGATATTTTATCCGTTGTACATAATGACTACTGTTATCTGAGGGTTACTCAGAGACCAGGCAATGAGGACCACGAAAGCAGTCTACTGCCTCAGTCACGTTTCAACAAATGATAACTGCACATGTGCTCAGAGTGACAGGAGGTGGGCTCATCGCCGCTCTATGCTTGTTGAGTCTTTGGTCACTTAGTCGCCTTTTACGACACACAGTGGAAGAGATGGGACGGTAGTATTCTAATGAGCCGCTTCCAGTACAGCACTAAGAATCCGTTGTGAGTTATCAAATCCGTATTCTCTGTACGCTAACGTCACAAAAGTCTAACACTTAAGGGCTCCAACGCACGAGCAGCAGTTTGCTGTCGACGTATGTAACTGCAGTCGACGTTAGGAATCGGCGGCTAGCTCTCGACCTGCCTGCGGCAAGCAGTTGAAACGTCGACAGCTAGCTGCCGACAGGTGACGGCGTCTGCAGCCGCCGCTGCCGACAGGTCACGGCGTCTGCAGTCGCCTCAAGCCCTCTCTTCACATAGGCAGACGCAACCGCAGACGTCATCTGCGAATGCGTCTGCCGACGTGTTGGGGGGTGATTTGCGCGTCTGTGGTAGGTATACAGAGTCTGCAGAGTCTGCAGACGTTAAATACCTACCACAGACGCGCAAATCACCCCCCTACACGTCGGCAGACGCATTCGCAGATGACATTTGCGGATGCGTCTGCCTATGTGAAGAGGGGGCTTCTGCCGTCGTCAGCTAGCTGTCGACCTGCCTGCAGCAAGCAGTTGAAACGTCGACACCTTGCCGACGACATGTCGACAGCTAGCCGCCGACTCCTGACGTCGACTGCAGTTCCCTACGTCGACAGCAAACTGCTGCTCGTGTGTTAGAGCCCTAAAACGCGGCGCCACTGGACAATAGAAACTATTCGTTGAGCACTGATCAGTGCGCGGTCGCAATTAAAAGATAAAATTAATAAATTAAACTAAAAAATAATTAAACTTCTCTCTTGATCGGAACGTGAGGGTCGAAGTGAGAGGCGAGTTTACAATCGAGCTTTGAGTCGACATACTGAGGGCTAGTACCTACGAGTTTCATTTCAAATTTAAAATCATTTTTTATTTAATTTAGGCTACAATAATTGAGCACTTATGAATGTCGCATGAATGCCATCAGTTCGTAAGTCCTAACTATGGGGCGGGAGCCTTGTACTAAGAAGAACCGGTAAGAAAATCAGCAAGAGAATTTCTTTTCTCCCTTTCTTTTACAGCGTCAATACAAATTGGAAAATGCCCTCTCTATCTTATAAGGACATTTTCCATTACTTAACTAACTTCATATTTAACATTCGATTACGTTAACGAACACGAAAATTCATCATCATCATCAGGCTACAATCGTCCCACTGCTGGGCAGAGGCCATGGACAACAACACGTGGGGAGATTGGGCTAACCCTCCACGCTGACCCATTGCGGTTTGGGTTTTAACGACCGTAATAATGACAAATTAATTAATGTCCCGCTCCACCCGAAAACCTTGAAGTAAAATAATTATGACTGTAAAGTGCATGACGTTTTTCATTGCTTGTCTATTAGCTGTACCCACTGGTCGGTATAAGCAACAGTGGACAATGGACTCTGTGCTATTCCGTCTGTCCTAAAGCATGGGTGACGCCGCGCGTGGCTTGGAACGGTCGTATAGATGTTGAATTATGGTTGACCGCTGTTACGCCAGTAACGTCGGCGAAAGCACACATTTACGACTCTCAACATCGTTGCAGATGCGTATAAAATGTACGTCGACGTTAGAGAAGCGTTGCGTTCGGTAGCTGACCGAATAGACTATCATTGCCCCCTGCGTCTGTTTCAGACGATTGGTTCATGCAGTGTACTGGGGGACTGGGAGCACTTCTTTGCTTGGCTGTCGCTGTGTAGGCCGATGCACGAACGACAAAGTCTTCCCCATGTTTGGCACATGGGGTTGGACTGGGTGGGTTTCTAAATGTCCATTCAGACACCCATATAGTCTTATAATAATGCAATATTAATTAACTTATTCGTTTATCATGCGTGAATGCACGGCAAGGCCATAGATTTCAGCAAAGTAACGTCTGATTGCGTTTTTATATTTTTGTAAAACTTGAAGTATTGTCCCGACCATTATGAAGGTTAGTTGATGTTGCGACTTAACAGACGAATTAAGAACGCTTTCACATATAGGCGTTTAAATCGCGCGCTACTTAAATATGTTCCTAATGGATGAACAGTCCCTTGTAAGTTCGACTTCGACTTTGACTTAGCCGCGCTGCACTCGCTGTAGCATAGCAGCACATCCGCGCAACTGTCTGGCGACAAAAACGCCTTTATGTGAACTCGCTTTAAAAACCTTTTGAAGTCGGTTGGAAACACGCAGCTCTCTCGTCCGGCCGGCCTGTACCGTCAGAATTAAAATTGTCAATAACCGACTAAGCGTTCGGTACCGTTGGCAAATGCAACGTGTAGCGCCATTATTCAATTGTTATGTAAGCTGGCGACCTAAAATACAATCTGGCTGCAAGTGCGGAGACCTGAACGGGGTGGGCTGCCAGTGCGAGCGGCCGCTTACAAAAATGTGCTACTTACACCATAGATATAAAATATATATCTGTGACTTACACATATACAAATTATCGTCAGCCTATTAACGTTCCGCTATTGCGGCTGCGGTCTTCCCACAATTACATTTTGTGGGAAGACCGCAGCCGCAATAGCGGATCGAACGTTTTGATAAGAAAGTTATTTGTTTTGACCTTTAACATAATAATATGTAGAGACGGGCTAGACAGCCCTTTAACGCACAACAATAGCTTTTATTACTAGGTAAAATTCCGTATTAAGCATACACCGAATCCAGGAGCGACCTCGGGTTATATGGGACTCTTCTCCCATTCCCCCGCCTAGTTAGTAGAGCTGGACGGGGAGAGCGATGGCCCACCCACTAAAAACCTAGTACCATACCTTCCGGGATGTTTTCCAGAAAAATTAAAACTCTCCATTGTAAAACCACTCTACAAGAAAGGAGATAGAGTTTACATTACAAATTATCGACAAGTGGTTTTGATCCCAGTGCTGTCCAAAGTTTTTGAAAAAAATATGCATGAAAGGTTAATGTCTTTCTTTAGTAAAAATAGCGTTATTAACGAAGCCCAAAAACTACATCGCAGGCTATGTTTCAAATGGTTCATGAGGTTCTTCAAAATAACAATGAAAATAGATTTACAACAGTGCTGTTCCTAGACATGTCGAGCGCATTTGATCTAGTATCGCATGAACACCTTATATCCAAGCTGGAATACAACGGAGTCAGAGGACCAGCCCTTAAATGGCTTCAATCCTATCTGAACAATCGACGACAATGTGTTGAAATATCGTATCATGACACACACAACACGATACAAACACGTAGATCAGACTATAAGAGCAACACGCTTGGAGTACCTCAAGGTAGCGTGCTAGGGCCTCTCCTTTTCTTGATTTACATTAATGATCTTCCAGATATCCTATCACATAAATCAATTCTTTTTGCGGATGACGTATCAATCATAATGACGACGGACAAAAACGCTTCTCTCGACCAGCATAAACATGATATAGTTGAAACCATAACAATAATAAATAATTGGCTTTATGAAAATAATTTAAAAATCAATTTTTCTAAAACACATTTAATTAATTTTAACAATTTTAAAAATAAACAGGTCGTTATAAATTACAATGGTCAATTACTTAAAAGTAAAAATGAGGTAAAATTTTTAGGTATTATTTTAGACTTTAAACTAAATTGGAAATCTCACTCTGAAGCAGTTTGCAAAAAAATTAATGGGTTTTCATTTGCTCTTTATAAATTGATGAAAATGGCCAATAGAGAAGCCGCCCTCACTGCTTACTATGCATACGTAGAGTCTTTGCTAAGATATGGTATAATAGTATGGGGAAATAGTGTGGAAGCAAAAACAGTGTTTATAGCTCAGAAACGATGTGTTCGAGCGATATGCGGTATTGCACCAGATATGTCATGCCGCCCATATTTCGTAAACATAGGCATACTTACGTTAACATCCATCAACATATTGGAGGTTGGAAAATTTGTAAAACTAAATTACCATGTTTTCACTGAAGCAAGGGATTTTTACAGGGCCAATACCAGAAATCCTGATAGACTGGTAATGGATGCTAGACCGAAGACTTCACGTTTTGGGAAAAATTGTTACGCAATGTGCATAAAAATTTATAACAAAATACCAGAGTTCATAAAAGGCCTTCCCTTCAATAGATTTAAGTTTATGTTACGTAAATGGTTGATACAGAACTCTTTTTATTCAATTGCCGAATATTTAAACTATAAATCAAATGCTTAGCATGACAATGTAATTTTTTCTATTATCCTTTTTGTTTAATTAATATTGTGTACCTATGTTTTAAATGACATTTTATTATAAAAGTTTTGTATGCCAACACTTTGGCTAAATGTGTGATCCTCTTAATGTATTATACCATCTTACTATGTACCATACCACATTTATTGCAAATAAAGGAATTGAATTGAATTGAATTGATACGGGGTTGCCTCGGGACCACGAACAGCAAGCACCGAGTTCTACCCCGTCGCACTACAAGACCTGCCTGGCTGTGAATGACGATCAACAAAAATTACAAAAAAACTTAGAAAAACAATTACTGTTGATATCCCGCTGATACTAGAACCCCATCCTTATGTGTGCCAGTTCTAAACGGACGTTTAACTTTGGACTAAACTAACTACTACGAAACTAAGACGAATTTAAAGGGTGTGTCCAAACAACTTTGAATGCATGAAAGTGAATGCAATTAATCACGAGGCTTTGACACATAGGAGGTAGGTATTTATACTATAGATTTGTTTAAATAAGACAACCGAGAGATTGAGAAAAAGAAATCTAATTATTTAAATTTATATACAAGCTAATTTAAACCGACTGGCAAAGCGAGCGGAGCGGAGCTCAATAAGAAGGTTAGGTTCAATTTCCAGGTTAAGCAATATGTGTTTTGAATAATTGAGCCACATTCCGGGTTTGTGATCACCTATCCCTCATTTGAGGAGCTCGATGGCGCAGCGGCTAGCGCGTTCGGCTTGCGAACTTGCCCGTTAAGCAACATTCGCAATGCCTGGTCGCTGGATGGGTGACCAAATTTAAAACATCTCGAGCTCCTCCATGCTTTCCATGCTTCGGAAGGCACGTTAAGCCCGGTCCCGGTTGTTGTCGTAAGATGGCAGTCGTTAAAACTTACCAACCCGCATTGGGCCAGCGTGGTGGGTTTTGGCCCAATATCCCCTCGTGCATTGTCCACGTGGGAGGTCTGTGCCCAGCAGTGGGACGTTTATAGGCTGACGATGAAGACAACCGAGACATACCATACGGTACTACAACGTAAATAAATAATGGGCATGGCTGCGCCGCTGCTTGCACGGCTAGTAACAAATTTGCTTTTCTTAGAAATGACATCGATATTTATTTGTTTGCGATAAAGTTAAAATTAGAAGTATTTTTTAAAATAAATTACTTTTTTAAAATCTTTTTTGTATTTTTTACGATTGTTTAAGATGTTTTCCGATGCCAATTATTCATCTTGAAGTACTGTAAATTAAAGTACAGGTTATAATGACTAATTATTGAATACTGTCTTAGTAACAGTTGGCCTCACATAATAACTAAGAAAGAGATTGAGAAAAAGAAAACTAATTATTTTAATTTATAAACAAGCTAATTTAAACCGACTGGCAAAGCGAGCGGAGCGGAGCTCGATAAGAAGGTTAGGTTCAATTTCCAGGTTAAGCAATATGTGTTTTGAATAATTGAGCCACATTCCGGGTTTGTGATCACCCACCCTCATTTGAGGAGCACGATGGCGCAGCGGCTAGCGCGTTCGGCTTGCGATCTTGCTTGCTAAGCTACTTTCGCAGTGCCGGGTCGCTGGATGGGTGACCAAATTATAAATATCTCGAACTCCTCCGTGCTTCGGAAGGCACGTTAAGCCGTTGGTCCCGGTTTTGTCGTAAGATGACAGTCGTTAAAACCCACCAACCCGCATTGGGCTAGCGTGGTGGGTTATGGCCCAATATCCCCACGTGCTATTGTCCACGTGGGAGACCTGTGCCCAGCAGTGGGACGTTAATAGGCTGATGATGATGATGACCCTCATTTGGCAAGCGTGCTGATTATTGTTATTTTTATTTTTTTATATAAGAAGGAGGCAAACGAGCAGGCAGATCACCTAATGGAGAGCAATCGCCGTTCATGGACACCCCCAGAGGAGTCGCAGATGCGTTGCCGACCTTTAAGAAAGGAATAGGGTTAAGGAAGGAATAAGAATTGTGAGAGGGGTGGGGGGAAAGGGGGCCTCCGAAACTCTCACTGGCCGGACGAAACATTATTTCACGCCGGATATTCGTGAGAGGGTGGTATTACGCAGGGCGAGCCGGCCTAATGCGTGCTGCAACGCAGCGTGGCTCTACCACTCAGTCAGTGTCACCCAGGGGTTACGTGTATGGTCTCAAGGGTAAACCTACGGATGCGAGTAACTTTAACCCTAACGTAGTAACCTAACGTTTACCTTAATTAAATTGAATTGAAAAAATCAATTGAAGCCGACTTGAAACCTACTCTCTGTGCTCTAGTGGCTAAGCCACCGATCTTAGACCCAAAGGTCCCGGGTTCGACTTCCAGCAGCTGGTACATCTTTGTGTACTTAGTTTGGTTGTTGGTAGGGCTTGTTAAGTCTGTGTGGCTAGCTAGGTACCACCATCTTAAAGTCTGGCGTCATAACAGCAAGCATTTTTGTGTTCCGTCAGTTTAAAATCAGTTCCTCAGTGGTTGAGGATTCCGGATGAAGCGCTCTTCCACCTTTGCCCTTATCGTCACCTTATCATCAGGAGAGATGAAGGACAAGTGCTTACCAGTAGTTAATAAAAAAACCAGTGCGAGTCGGACTCGCCCATGAAGGGTTCCGTAGCGCCAAGTAATATCATATAAAAGTTCTTGTAGTTCGTTGTAACTTTGATAGATATTTTAATAATAGTGTATTTGTTTTAAATTAATTATTTTATGACGTATTAAAAAAAACTACTCACTAGATCTCGTTCAAACTAATTTTCGGTGGAAGTTTGCATGGTAATGTACTTACGTCATATATTTTTTTTAGTTTAATCATTATCTTATTTTAGAAGTTACGGGGGAGGGGGGGACATTAGAAACCTCAATATCATTTTTGAAGACCTATCCATAGATACCTACCCCACACGTATGGGTTTGATGAAAAAAAAAATGTTGAGTTTCAGTTCTTAGTATGGGGAACCCCCAAAATTTATTGTTTTTTTTTTCTATTTTTGTGTGAAAATCTTAATGTGGTTCACATAATACATCTACTTACCAAGTTTCAACAGTATAGTTCTTATAGTTTCGGAAAAAGTGGCTGTGACATACGGACGGACAGACAGGCATGACGAATCCATAAGGGTTCCGTTTTGTGCCATTTGGCTACAGAACCCTAAAAAAGAAAAACTTTTCCTGTAGCCAGACCACGATAGCGTATCGATAGACATTCATGCTGCGATATCCCTGACGGATCGTAATCGTATCGTTTCTTAAAACGTCACTATTCGATTTCTGTTGATAACAACTTACTCAACCCATAAACCTGCATTGTATTATATTTAGATAGCACATAATATCTGCGCGTATGTGGAGAGAGAGGCAAGTAGCGATATCCAATTTACCAGTTACCGTTTACTAACCCAATCAGTCTTAACACTTATTTCTAGTGTACTAAGAAGCATTATCCAAGTGCTTAGTATCTATGCATTATACTATACTATAAGTGAATTACTTACTTGATACGTTCATTAAGTATTTATGGAGGTATATAAGATGTAAAGATACATTATTTAATTTAATTAATTAGAAAAACTATCGGCTTAAAAAACGGCTTTACTTGTGAACACTACCTATTATAAGCATTATTTAATTTAACATTGTTTTGTCTACGTCATACAAGTCATTTTGAATTTGAGCAAAAATGTCAAAACAAAGAGTGTGCTTGATGGCTAACGTGGTGGCTAATTAATAAAATACTACCAAGCCATCTCTTTCCTTGGGGGCCGCAAAAGGCGACTAACGGACTAAAGTCTGCCTGCACATACATCCAACACTGAATCCAGATGGGCTCACCACCACGCACGTGTCACGCTGAGAACATGTGCAGTTATTATTGGATGAAACGTTGACTATGACAGAATTGATTTTGCGGTCCCTAGTCTCTGACCAACCCTTAGGGGATAAAAGTCGTGAGTGTGTTTGTACTAAAAATGGCCAAAGAATAACAAACAACTTTTCTCGTAGCATTTTTATTACTTGCATAATGAAGTGCAAACTAAAAAAAAACTTCTATGTTTTAGCGCGTGGGAGCTGGATAAGGTGATCTCATTTTATCTCACGGCTCGCAGCGTTTACTGCATGTGAAAACTGACTTAAAATCAAATAATAACATGCCATAACGAAACGGGGATCACAAAATCACATGTTTATTATACAGATAAGCGTTATGTACGCTAGCAGTGGGGACACAGTGCGTAATAGGAGCCAGTAAAACACAAAACTAACTGCCGTATTTAGAGACGTCAATTAGGTTTTAATGACAATTAAATCTCTTTCTTATGTATAGTGCTAAATAGAGAAGAAGGAATTTCTCCTGTGTTCTTTTCGCAACAACACGTGTTGTGAGACTCCATTTTAATTCAATCTACCGTACTAATAGTAATACTAAATATTATAATTCTTTATACCACTTAAAATTGGCTTAATGCTAAACACGAAGCCATTTATTAAGCTATAATAATAAAGAGAGAAGGAAAGACATTTAATTGTCATTTAAACTTAATTGACGTCTGTGAGTATGGCAGTAAGGCCTAAATTCTGTCCCACTACTCCCACTGCAGGGTAAAGGCCTCCATTATTAAAATGAAGTCTACGCTACATTTGATGAATGTGGATTAGTCATCACAAACCCGGGCTATGCATCGAAAAATCCGAAACACTCTTTGCCCAACCTACCCCCTTACTCTCGAAACCGATCGCTATTGGATCGGATTGGTATTGTGAATTTTCGTATTTTTAAATTACGACACCAGCGCTAATTTGGATTATATTGGGTGAACTAAATGGCATTGAGTTTTGTATTTTTTTCACTCAATATCTACGCAATATGAATCCATATTAGATCTGGTGTCGTAACTTAGGAGTGCGAAAATTCACAACAGCAATCCGATCCAATAGCGATCGGTTTCAAGAGTAAGGGGGCTGGGGATGAATGGAGCTCGTGCCGAGCGCTAAGCCACTCGGTCATCGAGGTGATTCATAGAAGAGTCAGTACGTTTTCAAAATGCCCTTGCTTCCGGTTGTTGCGGTTTAAATATTTTTTTTTTATTACATATACTTACTACTTGTTTGTAATATTTTTTTCGGCACCACGTGCTCGCCCCGCACGCCGCAGATCTGCGGGTCGGCAGCGTACCTGTTGCTTTACCCGGATGGCATCCACATTTCTTAAGGGTTCACGCATTTCTGATTCCAATACAAACTTCCAAGTTCAACATTTTACAAACTCATTAGCCAACTTTAGTGAATTTTGCATGCAAAAGTAAAACACAGAGATCTGAATAGTTCGTCAAAAACATTGAATTTATTTTTAGTTGCCGCTTAGATGCGTTTTAAGTTAATATATATGTCGCAGTGATATGTTAAAGACGGAGATTTGATCAATACCCTAAGGGATTTGATCAAATCACGGAGGATGTTAAAATAACAACACGATTTTATCATTTCCCTAAACAAATCTAGGGATTTGAACAAATACCAAAACTGGTTTCGTGAAATAGCAAAAAAGCTTTTCTGTGGTATTTTAAACGTCGTTTATTTGTAATTACATGCATAATTATAATAATTAGTAAGTCTAGTACTGTAACATTGATCTCAAAAATCACCACTAGAACATAAATTGCCCTACTCCTGTAGGTCACGTGATAGGTTAGAAATTTAAGACAATCGCTAAGCGCAGCGTAGCGATTGTCTTGAATTTCGAGGTTATTTTTTTTTATTAGACAACAGAAATACTAGCTGCCCTACTCCTGTAGGTCACATGTTTTTGGTAATTTCACGGAACCAGTTCTGGTATTTCGTCAAATCCCTAGATTTGTTTAGGGAAATGATAAAATCGTGTTGTTATTTTAACATCCTCCGTGATTTGATCAAATCACTTAGGGGATTGACCAAATCTCTGTTTTTATCATATCCCTGCGACATATCTACTACACCAACGTACAAATGATTGTATGTGATGAAGATAACTATAATAACTAATGAGAGAACGGATCGCAAGTCGCAACGGACTGTGAAAACTTTATGGGCTTGCTCTATATTAGCGCAGCACTAAGGGTGCGGTCACATATGTAGCGGGTAACTAGTTTTCCTTTTAGAGGGGTCTTGGTTCAAAACCCGCTAAAACGAATATTGAACAAAATTATAACTAAAAAAAAAAGGGTAAGTAAGAGACTAGGAAATGAGGACAGCAAAAGCATTTCTCTACCGTAGTCCACTTTTCACCAAATAGCGACTGCACATGCCCTTAGCGTGATGATGTGCAGTCTGTAGCCCGTTAGTCGCCTTTTACGACACCCAAGGGAAACATCGGGTAAAGCATTCACCGACACGGTTAAACAAAGTTTGTTTTACTTTCAGTAAAAACTTTTACTTTCAGTAAAACAAACTTAGTTGCAAATTACAATTTGGATAATTTAGCATAGTTGGTAGTGCACCTGAGTCCTGACCCGGAATGTCAGAGTTACAGGTACAAAACCTGCTCGAGATTTTTTTTCTATAAATTTTTCTAATTTTCTAAAAAAAATTAATTTGCTATCACAGTAGCCACAGCTCTATATTATTATAAAATGTAAAGCATCAGTATTTTAACTATTTTATATGACACGAACTTGTTACAATTATTATATTTCATAAGATTAAAGTACTGAGTTGGAAAAGATATTCTATCTAATACGTCGGTCTACTTTCTTGCTTTTTTCGATGTACAGTCACGAGCACCAATATGTATACACTTTGACTCTTATTCCATTGTATTAAGAGTTACAATTGTTTACATATTTTTGCTCGTGACTGTACATTATGATGTTTTAAGTTAGATCTTCATATCTTTATTATATCTATCCTTAGCCGTATAGGTACTCTATACATCTTTATTAGGTTCTATAATAGGGTATCTTTAGCATAGCGGGAAAGAAAATGTATTATATGAATTGCGAGTAATTTGAAATGAAGAATACGTAATATCAATTACAATATACCTACAGGGTTTTAGTACAGTGAGATTGTAAACGAAAGTTACATAAAACATGTACAATAGAATTGTATTGGTTGCACTATATCTTTCTGAAATACTATGTAAATAAAAATCAATTGTCATGTATGTTTGTTCGCGCATCACGGTTCAGAACGGTAATCTATTTTGATTAATTGTTTTTCTTGTGTTTGTGATTTGTAAGAAATGTGTGTGACAAGGTTTGTAAACCGTGTCGCGCAGCGGTGAAAGAATACTACCACCCCCTCTCTTCCCTAGGGTGTCGTAAAAGGCGACTAACGGGCTAAAGACTGCACATACTTCCATAAGCATAGAGCGGCGATGGGCTCACCACTGTCACGCTGAGCACATGTACAGGCGCTATTTGGTGAAAAGTGGACTATGGTGGCGGACTGCTTCGCGGTCCTCATTGCCTAGGAATAGTCTCTGACTTACCCTTCGGGGATAATATTCGTGATTTGGTAAGCGAGGTAATTAATCCATTTCGTTTCAGTAGTTACAAGTAGGTAGGTAAGAAAAAGAAATGCTAAGTGTATACCGTACCTACCCAAATGTATACAGAAAAAAAACAAAATTTTCAAAGATAATAAACAAAAACACATCTAATGAGTATTGTAAAGCTGAACACATATTTCAACTACAAGTACGTACATCTATAAACGGTATTTAAGCTATAAAATAGAAACGGAACTCTTGTCCGTGCCAGACGTCATGTCACAGAACATTGGTTAGAGGTGGAATAGTTCGTTTATTACCTTAACGAATGTGTAATGTGTCGCATTGGAAGAATAGAACTTCAATCGAATCTGAATTGTTTAATGCTGTGGAATGCTATGTAGTTATGTACCTAAATAGCAAAACAGTCCAATAACAATTGATTTACTCAGCTTCATTATCATTACATATAAAGTAAAGTCGTTGGTTTTTTTCCTCTGTCTGTGGCACCGCACCGCACTATTCTTCTAATCTAAACCACGCAATGGATTTTTATGTGGTTTTCACTAAAAGAAGCTCGATGGCGCAGCGGCTAGCGCATTCGGCTTGCGATCGTGCTCGCTAAGTAACTTTCGCAATGCCGGGTCGCCTGATGGGTGACCAATAAAAAAACCATCTCGAGCTCCTCCGTGCTTCGGAAGGCACGTTAAGCCGTTGGTCCTGGTTGTTGTTGTATAAGATGACAGTCGTAAAAAAAACCCACCAACCCGCATTGGGCCAGCGTGGTGGGTTATGGCCCAATATCCCGACGTGATATTGTCCACGTGGAAGGTCTGTGCCCAGCAGTGGGACGTTTATAGGCTGATGATGATGATGATGATGATTTCACTAAAATATAGAGCGTTAACTGAGGATGGTTTTTGTTTATATTAAGACGGTTTTTCTAAGTTAGCGTGGACGAATTCGCGGGCGGGCGCTAGTATACGAGTATTTATAAAAAGGCTGAGTTAAGGTTTCCAAAATACTGAATAAATTGTCGTATCGCGTTGCGGTGAAAGAATACTTACCACCCCCTCTCTTCCCTTGGGTGTCCTAAAAGGAGACTACAGACTGCACATACATCCAACAGTATAGAGCGGCGATGGTCTCACCATCTGTCACGCTGAGCACAAGTGAAGTCACTTTTTGGTAAAAAGTGGACTATGGAAGAGGACTGTTTGCGGTCCTCATTGCCGAGTCTCTGACTAACCCCTCGGGATAATAGTCGTGATTACAAGTCTGTATGTATGAATATAATATTAATAATAGTGGTTTATGCGACTATTTAGCATTTTTTTTTGTTTCCACTATAAGCACTTGACCTTTATCTCACCTGATGGTAAGTGACGATAATGCCGATGGTGGAAGCTCGCCTTACCCGGAATCCTCAACCACTGAGGAACTGGAAGACACGGTGGTAGCTACTAGCTATCCAGGCGAACTTTACCATCCCTACCATCAGCCAAACCTATTTATATTGATAACAGAAGAAGTAAATAAAAAAAAGTATTTAATAGAAATAAATCTGAACACTTTTATTTGACATACTTAAATGATGCTTCTTCATTCTAATTAATTTGAAATGAACAATTCAACACGCCCATTGATAATGCAGATGAACTTTGACGGGCGTCCGTCTGCGGCAGCTCGTGTGATCGTGTTTAATGTCCTTTTATTGTAAAACAAACACCTCATTATCGTAACTGAAGATAAAAAAATTACAAAAAGACAACGCCTCTTTTCTGAGAATTAAATCTATAGTAAAGCGACTTATTATGCACCTTCCTAATTTAAATTATAAGCGATATTGCTATGTTTTTCCCTGAGAAAGTACAAGAGTTCCATCCTTCGATCTTATTCTAAACAGATGATCGAAGTTCCATCCCATCTACGTCTATCCAAAAATACGTATAAATATCATAATTATTTAGAAAGCACGTTTATTCCGTATCCCCGGTTCGGTATAAATAATCTATTTCTGTTGAAAACTAGCTAAGCTTCTAATTAGTTTTACTAATTATGATCTTCGCCGAAGCGATCTCTTTGTGAAACGCTCTAAAATGTCAATTAAACGTATTCGGATCATCAAGCAAATGGTCAACAAAAAGCGGGCATTCGTCGAGACTTCATCTTTTTCTAATTGTTTATTTAGTAATAAATCCGCGACTTTGTCAGCGTAAACTTCAGTACCTATCTCATGATACACCGAGAGTTAAAACAATTGTAATGATACAACTGAAAATGTTAATTAACGTATAAATCGTATGTGCGAAATGGAAACTGATAAAAATAGCGACAAGTTTTAAGACGCTCTACGTTATTTTATTACCTATCTAAAATATTTGCCCAACGATGAGAAATCAGAATCTACAAAATGTGACGTAGGCGTTAAAATAAATGTTTTATGCAATTTATGAAATTAAAAATAGAGTTGTAATTATCGAAACAGATCAATAATTAAGCTTTAATCCCCTTTATACATAAAACTTGCTAAAGATATTATAGTATAGACTGTCCCACAATTCTCTGAATCAAATACATCGCCAGTCTTACCAATTTCAAGTTGGTGATGATAATAAACCTAGGCTTTGCTATGAGAAATCCAAAATATTAGCTCAACTGGGAAAATGAACCCAAAAGTTTCATTTTTTTTTAAATCGGGTAAAAAATGAAAAGAAAATAAATAATATAACAATTTTAATAAACTGAATATATTTAACGAAATGATTATCATAAAGATATACTTACGGTATTAAGATAGAAAATAAGTAAGTAAGTCCTTGTCCGTGTCAAATTGGATGTGCGTTTACTCAAGTTCTAGTAGTGCGACCTTTATTGTATTATATTTGTTTTATCTTCTTTCTTCTTGGAATATAATTTGATATAAGTAATTGTAACTTTTTAGATAAAGCGTTGAATCGGGTTTCATCATTACAAATCTTAATGTTTTAAATATGCGAGTCTTTATGATGCTATGTAATGTTTTGTAATATGGTAAATAAAGTTACGAAAATATTAAACTAATCTAATATTACGCATAAGGTTTTTCGCTGTTGGTAAACGAACCCTGTTCTAACAGCCGTTAGGCCTTCATTCAGATGATCTGATTTGGCAACAGCAAAATACAATTCTTGAATGGCTTTAGAAATCCATTCAGAAGCCATAATTAGTTTTTCATTTTCGTCAAATAAAATAAAGTATACGTTATGTAATAAATTCGTACTTTATGTGTTAGATTTAGTTTTAAATTGCTAACAGTTTTCTTTATTCGTTACTTCACAGCGTAAAATAATAACGTCGTCGTAGAAGACTTGCTAATTATGTCAAATTGTTTTTAATAATTCTACACTTTCTTGATAAATCATGGTACTTCGTGATTTATCATTTTACACTAAATTTACATATTATCTGTTTTAATTATTCTTTGTTGAGTTAGAGGAATTAACAAAGTAGCAGCTGGTTTTAAAAGTAAACATCAGAATAATAACTAAAGTAAACTCAACTTCTTTATTGACATGTTGAAAGACTACTTATTTTTTACTCTGTAGATACACACGTGTTCATATTACCCTGGTAGATACTTGTTATGTCACCAATTTTGAGATCACACCTTGACAGTTTAAAAAAAATCACAGACGTAACATTTACCTCTACCTGTCTCTGTCACACGTGCAGACTGCAGACGTAACCGGTGATACTCGTAATGCCCAATTTCTCGAAAACCGTTTGAGCGGGAGTTTCATATTTAGAACACACCGCACTACTGAACGAGTTGTTGACCCAAGCAGGCTAAATGGCCCCTAATGTTCTTTAGTTTCTTTTAATAGACACTTCGCAGACGCTGTAGGTGTTTCTCTTTGGCAATGTACATTTTCGGCATCATTTTATCAGTCATGGCTGTGTAGATCACCCGATAATGTTTTTGCACGCACTCGCTCGTTTGTTTCGTTTAATTTATGGTATTTTTCTACAGTGGAAAGTTTGGTCTGCGATTTGGACTATTTATCGCTACCGTGTATATTTTGTCATTAGATTCCTGGCTGTGATCAGTGAAATCGTTTGTAATGGCATGTCGATTAAATACAATATCTTCTGTACATTAATCACTCTTCCTTTCAACAAGTTCGATGTCCATATAAGGACTGTACTGGATCATAAAATTTTCTCTCAACTTTTCTATAGTTTAACGGGTGTGGAAATGTGGTCGGTGCAGGAAATGTTTCGTTCACTTTTTGTGGGTGGCAAACATTGAGGTATTATGACTAGAGACAATACCGCGCAGCTATTTTTTTGAGCACAGATTTAGATCGTTCACAATCGCTTGGATCCACCACTAAGACGGTTGCAGCCCATGGGCCGCTACTCAGTGCGTAAAAACTTGTTTCGTGGTCGTCTCTACGTTATAATACCTCTATGGTTTGTCGTAAAATATAGCAGTCATTAGATTTGTCGTTCACTGTTTATGTCACTCAATTTGTATTGACAATATTAAAGCCTGTTTCTTGTGACGGATCAGTTATTAATGTTCAAGACATTGGTCGAGAATCGAGATGGATGGAATCGTTTTCCTGAATCTAGACGTGCTTCCTGAATATATTAATTGCTTAGTTGTTAGAAATGTTGTGTTTATAGCTTTAGTTGAATTATTTGTTTGATAGTCAGCAGTATTTAACGAAAATTTCTTAGTATATCCTAGACATCAGCCCGTGACCATGGCCAGTGCTCATCTGAGGCAACGTCTCAAAAGTTAGGCCTCGAATACTTATAGGTACTAAGGATATTGAAACCTTGAAACAAAATCTAAGGAGTTCTTCTGCAGTGCCTTTAGAAACTTTCCTTGGAAATCCAATTAATTTTGTATGACACACAAAAAAATCGGCTTCATCATAAAGGTAACACAGTTTTTTGGTAAAAGGTATCTATCTGTTCCTGCAAAATGCAACAATTTTTATGGGAGCAACTGTGAAAATGCGAAATGAAATCGGCTGTTCCATAAATATCTACCTATGTCAAACAGAATTTGCAGTTGTTAACAGTTTGAGGTTTTCAGGGTTGTCAACATATTTTTTAAATGAATTGGACCACGGAACTCTCAAAAGGTGCTGTGGTCCAACTATTTTTAAAGTTGTACAACTTCCCCTAGTAAAGACCCATGGTCCAACTAGTAGGACAGAGCAGTTGGACCACTGCCCCGCACTCAAATAGTTGTTCTCTGCCTTAATAAGATAGCTCTGTTTCGGGATGACATACATACCTATTATCAAACACCCTGTATAGGTACTTTCGCGGACTCCGTCGCTTTACCAGTCTAAAGGCCAATATCCCTTGCACAACGCGTCGTCTATTTGGTACGGGCACGTACCCGGGTGGGCGGTGCGCTTCATACGAAAATTTCTGCAAACTGGTGAAGCGACGGTGACCCCGATAGTACACTTGCATAGTTCAATAGTATTTCACAAAGTGTGTTTACAACTAACCGTGTCGTGTAGCGGTGAAACAATACTACCACCCCCTTTCTTCCCTTGGATGTCGTCATTCAGAGGGCATTTGAGTATTTCCTCTAAAAAGAAGGTCTTCATCACTGCTAAGAAGATTTCTTTTACGCCATATAATAGGTCTCCACTGATTACGACGCGCATATCTTGAAGAGTTACCTTCATTTTCATCAGTGACAAGAGGAGGATCAAAAGTTACGAATTGGTCATCATCAGTAATGATACGTAGGTCTTGGTCTTCCTGTGCATCTTCCTGAGCGATGGCATCTTCTAGGTCCTGTTGTATTTCCCGCGCAGAGGTGCCTTCATTTTCGGGTTCAGAGTCTGATTCTAAATTGTCATCAGAATTTTCCCAATTATTATGTAAATAATCACTGATATCATAAGGCAACTAACGAACTAAAGACTGCACATACATCCAACAGCATAGAGCGGCGATGGTCTCACCACCTGTCACGTTGAGCACATATGCAGTCGCTATTTCTCCAGTCTCCTTACGGAGGCTACAACACAAGTGGCTACGTTTGTTGATTAAAATGATAATGATAATGTATAATATTGACAATTGTCAAGAAAAAGTTATGTAGCCAGTAAAAATGTTATTTTAAGACTTTTAAAAGCTAATTTAGCTAACGTCATTCTGTATTTATTTATTCTTTATTCAATTACACATGTTCATTCACCAAATATACAATTATTTGGTGAATTCCAACAAGTTTACAAAAACTTGTCTACCAATTTACTATTGACAAATGGTAACGAATCGACACGTAGCGGTTGGCGCTTGTCATTTGCTTGAAAGAAGCGACTGCAGCAACCAAATTTTACATTTTAATAGTATTATTGTAGCTTATATTGTACGTAAGAGACAGGTGCACGTCCCGTTTTGGTAATATACAGTCACGAGCAAAAATATGTAAACAATTGTAACTCTTAATACTATTGAGTAAGAGTCAAAGTGTATATATATTGCTGCTCGTGACTGTACGACAAATGGAGATCACTACATTGTAGAGCTAATAATTTTTATAACAAACTATCGGGACAATCACTTGAAATCTATCTTATCTCATACGCAAGCGAATAAGCGTAATTCAATTCAAATTTTGTGTTACTTTATTCATACGTTTCTATCCAGTCTGCGTCATTGCTTTATCTTTGGTTAGTGTATGAAGATTTTGTTGGATAATAGACGATTTGGATTCCACATTTTCGGTTGAGATATTACGAAACGACCTTTATACGGACGTCTTGCTGTTTAATTAATTTGATTTTGAACGCGAAGACAATTGGCCTGTCTTTACAACTTGATTGTACGCCCACGTGCTCAGAAAGCGTTAAAACTTATAATATGCGTGACAAGGTTTATTGTATTTTGTCATTAATTACGAGCTATCATTATTTAAAAACATATTTTTTAACTTTAACTATGTAGTTTTCGCCCTCGCCCTCGGTATCTAGTGAATTATAAATGGAATGTGATATTGTCCCGTGAAATGATGCCTGTCTAAGTTTGTATGTTTCGGCAGAAAGAGTTTTTAATATAAGTAAGCCCGGCAAATCACTCCACTCCATCTGATGTTAAGTGGAAAAGGAGTCCACTGGTGGAGGGTTTCGTTGCCTCGTTTAAAGGCCCAAAATTTAAATCAAAATCATTTATTCAACATTAACCTTTACAGACACTTATTGACGTCAAAAACAAAAATAACAGTTAACTATAACTAACTTAGGGCCGATTTTTCAATTGGCAGATAAAACTTATTTGTCTGAGAAAGCCATTTAAAAATGTATAGTCATATCATGCCTTTTGTTTCTTTACATGTGTCATTTTAAGTAGGTCGCGTAATACTTTATCAGACGGATAAGTTTTATCCGAGGATAGAAAAATCAGCCCTTAGTAATCTACCTATCTATCTAATCTACCTACCTAACTAATCTACCACCAGTTCGGATTTTGGAGAGCTTTCGACCCCGCTTAAAGACATAAGGTGAAGCGTGTTTTGATAGACTATTCCATCTTTTTAGAGACGTACGGACTACAGATGGGCGGGTGGGTAAAAATTGGGGTGGGTAAAATTGGGAGGAAGGGTAAAAAAGGGTATTTACCCATTTATACCCATTTATACCGGGTATTTTTATTAAACACCGGGTAAAAATTGAATACTGTCTATAATACTATCCTTAAAGCGATCTACGATGTTAGTTTCGATCTTGACCATTGAAGATAAAATATTGATTTCAAATAAAACACAGTTGATTATATTTTAAATCTTTAATCAACATCTATTTTTAACTAAAACACAACAAAATGGCGCAGATCTAGCTAGTTGAAATGCACTTCGAATGAACATGTTCGCGTACGAAAAATACCATGTGGAGTGGGGGGCGAGAGGCTGCGTGCGGTATTATGGGGACTGCTAGAAACCGCAAGAAACTTCAAAGGCTGGCCAGGTCTTGCGTTTTAAACATGACGAAAAAAGAATTGGTGTTTTTGCCATTTTTAATTAAATAATTCATTTTGTGAATTTTAATTGGATAGTCTTTGAGTACCAAATTTATTTTAAAGCGATAACATAAGAAAAATGAAATCAAAAACAATTAAAAATAACGATTATTTACAACGCGCGGGCAACGACGGCCGGCCTGCCGACCATCGTCTGTCGACCCGTTCGCGTCAGCTGGGCGATAAGCACCTACGTTAGTCTGTAAAGTGCAATAAGACCCCATTTATTTTCCTATTACAACTGAAATGAAATGTGCGTGTTTAAGGTGCAGTTAAGTCCAATGACTATCGATAGCATCAAGTTATGTTATGGTTCCGATAACGCGCATAAAATGAAAATATTATTATTAATATTTTAATTATTAATGATGTTCGCAAGCCAACTCAACACAATACAGCCCTGAGTCCAACCGGGCGTGAGCCTGGCAAGCGCTGCCATCAAGGCCCCAAACGCAAACAGAGGGTGTAGGAAGCAAAACAGTCTCTGGTTTGGGAGCAACGCGCAGGTGGGCAACAATTTCCTATTGGGGACCCGAGTCCCCTCCCCTCCTACTAGCACGAGGCGGGAGATGGCCTTGCGCCAACGGATCCCAAGCACCACCATAAGTGGAGTGGATAGCCGAGCCGATGGGAGAGGGGGTGGCATCGAAGGTGAGGAGTTCACCCGATCCCTGCCACGAGCATGGGCGCATACAGGGTGGTGACCGAACCACCCTAGCGTAGGTTATCGGTGCCCAATGGCACCCGCTGCAGGCCGATTGTCGCCTCCAAAGGCCCTACCTCTCCTAGACCTCCTCCCCGAAGGGACAGGAGCATGAGTTACAAGATAAGAAATGGCCCCCCGATCGGGCCCTTTTTTTAACTGTAATTATTATTATGTTAAGTGTTAGATTAAAAATGAAAAAAACACGAATTCCTTTTTTGTCATTTTTAAAACACTTGACCTGACCAGCCCTTGAAGTTTCTAGCGGTTTCTAGCACTAGCAGTCACCTTATATTTTGCGCGTGCGACGTTGCCAGCTTGCAGTAACAGGGAGAATGATAATTACATTACCCACTTTATACAGCGTCATTTGAATTATATGATTTTTATGAAATAAAATAAATAGGCCAGCGGCCCGAACGGGATTCCAGCTAGACTACTTAGGGTCTGTGCGCCTGAATTGTCACCGATTCTAACGCGTCTGTACCGCCTTTCTCTTCTTACTAGAGCGGCCCCATTCCTGGAAGCTTGCAAATGCCAATATGGCTTTCGGCGGGGCAGTTCCACGGGGGACCTTCTGGTGTACGTTACTCATTGCTGGGGCGAGGCACCCGAGAAGCATGGCGAAGCGCTTGCCGTGTCGCTTGACATATCGAAAGCCTTTGACCGGGTCTGGCACGCTGGCTTGCTGAGCAAGCTTCCAGCGTACGGCATCTTTGCTGATTTTCGTGTCTGGATTTTGGACTTCCTAAGTGAACGGTCAATCAGAGTAGTCATTGATGGCTGTTCCTCCGACCTCATGGCTATCGATGCCGGGGTCCCTCAGGGTACCGTTCTCTCTGCCACCCTTTTCTTGGTGTAAAATAACGATCTGCTCAAGCCGGGAACTGTTGGGTATGCAGACGACAGCACGGTCACAAAGAGGTATCTGTCTAGCGCAAGGGTCGGCGGATAGGAAGTTCGTTTAACGGAAGGAGTCCTTTTTTATATTGACTCGTCATAGTGACTGCATCCTGCCTGATGATAAGCAGCCGATGCAGTCCAAAAAAATGAGAACGCTACCCACCGTGGAATAAGCACGATAACGAGCGCACCCATTCATGACGGCCTGCATTAATGCCGGTTCACGCCCCGCTTAAAAGACCCGGGACTGTAGGAGCTGGGAAACACATGCGCCGGCAGAGAATTCCAAAGCCGAATGGTCTTACAGAGGAACGACTTGCTAAATTTTGTACGAGTACTGATAGTCTGTACAGTATGATGGTGGTTCCTAAGACCAGCACGTGTAGTCCGGGAGAGGAAAGGAGAAGGCGGGCCTTTTAACCTGGCTTCTACTTTCCGGGGTGTAGATGTACCAATTACCGACAACTTCGATCTCCTCGGCATGAAGTTAACCTCCAATCTCAACTTGGGCAACAACATCGAAATCAAGGCTCAAACTGCGGCGAAAACGCTGGGTGTTCTAAATAAGGTTAAGCGATATTTCACGCCGGGACAGCTTCTAACTCTATATAAAGCACAAGTCTGGTCGTGCGTGGAGTATTGCTGCCACCTTTGGGACGGCCACAGACGTGTGGGGACGGCTAAGCAAAATATCAACTTGCCGCTCGATTCAGTAGAACGCAGAGCCAGGAAAGTTATAGGCAGATAAGCTTGTGAAAACCAAGCTTTACAGTCTCGCTCACCGTCCGTCACTCAGTTGCATGCTTGTCGGTATTTTACAGGTTGTACTTCGAAGAGTGTGCTTTTGAGCTAAACGAGCTCATTCCACCGTCCCCTTTTTAGTATCGGGAGTCTAGACGTACGGCGGGTTACTTACCACCCTTTTGATATTCCACTCATACGCACCAAGCGCTATTCGTTTTCATTCATAATGCGTACAGCCAAGTTATGGAATTCCCTGCCGGCGTCTGTGTTCCCGAGTGCATATAGCCCAACATCTTTAAAGCCCGAGTGAATATGCTGCTTCTGGGCAAGCTCGCTCCATCGTCGGATTCTTCTTAATCCTACGGATAAGAATGTGGCCAAGAGCAAGCCCATCTATTATAAAAAAAGTAGTTTTTAAGGAACCGGGAATAGGTTGACTTCGTAATTCGTATGTTAAATACCTAAAAGAACAAGGAATACCAGGGTGCACGTCCCAGAGACATATGACACATGAACATTTTGAATATCTAAATAAACAAAAGTCGTGCCTGAGCTCGAAAATGAATAGAATTCCACTAAGTATTAGACTTAGAATGACTTAAAAATATGCTTTAGTCGGTATGTAATAGTATCTAGTATCTATAACCAAATTCAATAATTGGTTTAAATTAAAAAGAGTTTAATTTTTACCCGGTATAAATTAAAAATGGGTGGGTAAAAATAGGTAAAAATGGTATTTACTCACAAGTCGGGTATTTACCGGGTAAATGCCCATCTCTGGTACGGACAAACAATCAGTTACCACCACCTTTTCTAAATATGTCGCCGATTAATGTTGCTAGCACTGTTGTGTTCGAACAGTTTGAGATAAGATAGCCAGCTCCTCAGTAGTTAAGGGATCCGGGTAAAGTGCGATTCTATCATCAGTCTTACCATCACTTAACATCAGTGAGATAGTGCTTAACCGTCGAAATATAAAAAGATAAAAAAGATTGTAAGATGAGAAGTGATCAAAATACAAATAGAATACAAAAAAGGTACCAAAAAGGCTGATTCATATAGACAGCCTCCGTGGTCAAATGGTTAGCGCGCCGGGTTTGGCGTCGCGCCATCTCTGAGGTCTCGAGTTCAATTCCCGATTCCAATTTTAGAGAAAACAATTTTTCTGAATTGGTTTCAAGTCTGAGTGTTTTTCTATGTTTATGTATTATCCGTTATCTAGTTTAACCATATTAATAGAAGCTTATCTTGGGCTAGATAAATTGTGTGAATGTAAACAACTTTTTTTTAAATATATGGCGCTGCGCAAACGTAGTCAATTTTGTTGCCGACACGGGACACTTTCATACAAAAATGCGGTTGCAGTGCCCGGCAGCGGCAACTGAACGCACTTTTTTGTATGAAGGTACGTTTGCGCAGCGCCTTAATAAATAAAAAATCTACACATCTCATGAATGTATGAAAAATATTATTTCATGGCTTTGCTAAACGTTTCAGTATTCTAGTAGGTACTAGTTAGTACCGGGGGCGACAGCATCTGAAGTGGGTTACGTAAACATTGCAATGAGACGTTATTGTAAGCAGATGACGGACGGACGACGCAGACAGACGACTGTGAGCAAAAATCGGAATCGGTAGTTTTTTATAACTCAAATTCATTTATTCAGATAACATAGATCAATATGGTTAGTAACAGTATGCATGCACTTAGTAATTATGTTAGTAAGTATATAATATAATTCAAAAATAAAAAACAAAATTAATTCATTATGTACGATTCCATTCTAAGATAATGAACGATTGTCATCCCGCCTGAGATTGTAATTTTTTTCAACGTTACTATATGTTAGAGTATAGTTAATAACGCTCGAATATACTGTCAATATTGAAACGTTTGAATTGAATATTTTTATTTAAATCTCTTACGATGTATTGTCTAAGAAGTTCTTTTTCAACGTTTCAATTATTGAATTGAATTTTAATGTATATATTGGTATACATACATATATTCGCGACTTTATCCCCGAAGGGTTAGTCAGAGACCAGGGCCCTGTTTAATAAAGCTGACAATCCGACATATATGTCAAAAAACGACAAAATTGTAGAATTGTCGCGCTTAGGCTGTTTTATAAAAGTTACAAATATGTCAAAAATCGACAGGTGAAATCTTGACATATTTGTCATTGAAAAAGCGTTTAATAAAACTTGACAAATGTCAAAAAAACCACAGTCAAATTATTTCTGACAATTGTCGGTGACAATTGTCGGATTGTCGTGACAATTATGTCGACTTTTGACATATTTGCAAATAATTTTGTTATATGAAGCTAAATGAGGGTAAAATAGAAAAAATATTACCACAGTAAAAGATAAATCAATTACTGGTACATCTTCGATTGTTCGTGCTAGGTTTCTGCTTGTATCGTATTCAAGTTGATGACCAATTTTAATAATTAAATATTCTACGGTGGTTTTACATACCCGAATTTTTCTTTGAAGCAGAAATCTGTAATTGAGAATGATAAATCAATTACTTTAAATGATCGTCGTTGCCTCCTCGTTTGTATTTGTTTCAAAGATTCATCATCACTATTCTCACTGCTCGACGTAAGTACCATTTTTATGTAATAAATACTTTCTTAAACCTTCAAAGTTCAAAATATGATTTCGCGACAGAGGGTAACGCTCCTGTCAGAAATGTCGGACAATTTTACAAATATGTCAATATGTCATGACAATTTTATGTTTTAAAGAGCAGATTCGACAAGTTTTTCACGACAAATTGTCACCTGTCACCTGTCGCTTAAAAAGTTTTATTAAACAGAAAAATGTCGGATTGTCGCGACAATTCGACATATTTGTGAATTTTCCACCATGACAATTATGTCGCCTGTCAGTTTTATTAAACAGAAAACTTGTCAAATTGTCACTTATTGACATATGTCGACTTGTCGGATTGTCAGCTTTATTAAACAGGGCCCAGGCAATGAAGACAGCAAAAGCACTCCTCTGCTATTCGTCCATGTTAGATACAACTCCACATGTGCTCTGCGTGATAAATGCAGAGTCCATCGCCGCTCTATGCTGTTGGATGTATGTGCAGTCCTTAGTCCGTTAGTCGCCTTTACCACACAAAATGGAAGAGAGAGGTTGTGGTAGTATGTATTATTTTAGTGAGATGCTACGCACACGGGCTCTTAGCTCGTTCTAGTATTAGTTGTTATTGAATTAAATTTTAATGTAGATATCGGTACAGCTATAAAATAATTTGGTATACAATACAAATACATCAATTCTGTCAGGTTTATGTGTGAGCGGCTTATAAGATGGTTTACTGTTAGATTTACTGTGATTCGGCATTTCGTTTATAGTGTAGATTCGGTCTTATTTAGACTTTTATAGTTCATCGATCAGTGCGAGATTTATTTCTGTAGCGGCATCGTGTGATAGAATATATTATGTTATAACTGTCGATTTGACGGTTCTTGTGACACTTTGTGGCAGTTTTGAAGAGATGACATGTGGAGAAACTGTATTGCCTAGCGGCGAAAGAATACTACCACGCCTTCTCTTCCCTTGGGTATCGTAAAAGGCGACTAACGGACTAAAGATTGCACACACATCTAACAGCATAGAGCGGCGATGGGCTCACAACCTGTCACGCTGAGCGTATGTGCAGTCTCTATTTGATGAAAAGTGGACTGTGGTAGAGGACTGCTTTTACTGTCCTCATTGCCTAGTCTCTGACTAACCCTTTGGGGATAATAGTCGTGAATTAACCCGTTTAAATTCATCTAGAACAGTCTAAATACAGTTATAGGCTAATTATAAATAAATACCGAGTAGGTACCTATTTACGATTTTTTTATATCGTCATTCAGAAATCTCGAAAACATTTCGTCGTCACGACAAGCTGTTTGTCACAAAAACAAAACAAGTTATCCGCTTAAAAACAATGACATTAATAACCTCTTTTCGGCGCGATCGAAATGAAAAAGTTCCGATCGGAGGCAATATGCCTATAAACCACAATCACAACTGATGGAATGACAAGTGGAGAGCAATTGTCTCTTGATTTGGCGACATGTTTTTATATGCAATGAGTTATTTTTATTGTTGTCAAATCACGGGGCATCCTCAGGAGCTGTTGACTGGTGGAGGGGCGAAACACGCGTCGGGTTTCGGTTTGCATGCCTTATTTAGCATCCATCGCTCCTTTTGCATGCGCATACATTGCGGGCGGGAGGGCGGTGTTTGCATGCAGCATCCAAGCTTGATAAATTAGTGAGTTAGTTGGATTAACACTACATATTTTTATTCCATTTTTGTATATCATTGATTTCTGCAAAGTAACGCCTGATTCCATTAAAATCTAAATAAAATGAATTGCCGAAATGTTTGTACGCGCTTCACTTCTGAATGGCTCGACCGATTTGGCTGATTCTTTTTTGTTGTGTTCGTAATTGTCAGGACAAAGTTTGTGTAAAAGAAAGTGTTCTAGCCAACCTCCACCTCATTCGCAAACATCACCCAGGCTCATAGCGGGCCCATAGGCTACTTCCTGGGAGTGAAACGAGCTGGAGATTACTCTGAACTTGGGGCGATGCACCCCGTATAATTACTGAATTAATTGGTTGTAAGTCTGGCCTGCGCTGTCGTACTCTCCTGTACCGGTTGATCCCACGATGCGTAGCAAGGGAGCGCCCAGGCGCCAGGGTGTGGTAGACCAACAGTGCCACGCGCAACCGCGGTCACAAGGTCGACAGGTCAGACTGTCTCCCACAGACCAAGCTCAACGGATCAAGCATCCAGGTCAACCGTACGTGGAGCTCACAACTAACACACCTACACTAGATTATAAAGATCTGGCGCTGTTCCACCGATGGAATCAACCGGCGTACTGAAACTCAGACCGCACTTTTTCTCAACTCGAGTTATTTAACTACCTACCTCAGTATTTTTTTTCTACTCAGCACGTACATGACATTGACAGTTTCTTTTTTCTCTACGGACAGAGTATATTTCAGTTTTGCCGTTTTGAAGTTCATTGCTGGTTCTAAACATAAAGTTTTAGGAAAATTATCACAGGATAATGGGTGTTCACGCGGACGAAATTGCGGGCGGGACGCTAGTATAATATAAAACTTAAAGCGGTGTACAAGCGACTACGTGGAAGTGTCAAACTTAAGGGGAAACACTACGTGGAAGTGGCATGCAAAATTGTCATACGAAACACAGAAAGACGTGTTGTAGTCCCCTGTTTCCTCCTTCAGAACTGGACCAATTTTTATTACTTTTTCAGCATCGGTTAGAAAGAGATTTTCTATGTCTGTGTGTTTGATTTTTTTTTAACCGGTTACTTAATGTTTCTAAAGAATCCTTAAAACGGATTGATTTCGCAAATTTTTGAAGGCTCCTGATTGTTAAATAAATGACTTATTGCAAAAAAACTAAACATACAGACGTAGAAAACCTCTTTCTATAACCGATGCTGAAAAAAAATAAAAATTGGTCCAGTTCTAAAGAAGGAAAGAGGGGACTACGAAACGTCGTTTTTCTGTATTTCGTATGAGAATTTTGCATGCCACTTCCACGTAGTGGAAGTTCCTCTTATTAAGGTGAAGTGAAGCTTTAGCTCAAGATTATCCCAAAAAATATCGAACTCCTCACGATGCATTTCTAAAGAAATTTTTGACTGGAGACTATAACTATGTCGTTATCGCAGTGGGTAGCAATAATAGCCAATTTAAGTTGACCTTTTCGGTCGTCAATCATATCTTTTACAAGTGAAGACAACGGTCATAAAAATATATATTATTGTAATATATTTCTATTTTAATGTCGTTTCGTGTGCGGTGACATTATTATCTTGGGTCAGTTATAGGATTTAGTTTAAAACAAGTGAAATGGAAATGTGTCCTTGTACCATTTATCAGTTGACATTGATAAAGATACATACATACATCAACAAGCCACCATGAATGGGTGCGTTTGTTACCGTGCTTATTCCACGGTGAGGAGCGCTCTCGTTATTTTGGACTGCATCGGCTGCTTACCATAAGGAGACAGGATGTAGTCACTATGACGTGTCAGTGTCACATTAAATAAAATTAAAAAAAACATTCGCTATTATACCCAAAGGGTTAGTCAGAGACTAGGCATGCCGCAGAAGCAGTGCACGTTTCACCAAATTACAACTGCACACGTGCTCAGAATGATAGGTGGTGTGAGCCCATCGTCCTTTACGCTGTTTGATGTACGTGCAGTCTTTAGTACGTTAGTTGCTAGCCAATATTTACCATATTTCTTCAAAGGCCAATATAAACCAAATTACATCAAAACGATGTAACTAACAACCCGTTATAATAATATGTAGCTAATTTGATAGATATTAATAGTTACCTATTCGCAGAATGGCTACTTAGCCAAAGGACTGATTCGCGAAAGGACTAAGTACTTCGCAAAAGGTCTACTTCGCAAAATGGCCAATATAAACCAAATTACATCAAAACGATGTAACTAACAACCCGTTATAATAATATGTAGCTAATTTGATAGATATTAATAGTAAAAAATAACGATTTTATAATTTCCTTACATAATTGTGTAATGTGATTCGATTTAAAAAAAAAAACTGGAAGTTTTTGATTCTGTTCAAGAATAAAAAAAAACAATTGATATTACCAATGTATATAAATGGGGTAATTTAATTTAATTTAAAGTTATATGGTAAATATTGGTCATTTTGCGAAGTGGTTGGTCCCTTTGCGAAGTAGTCCTTTTGCGAATCAGTCCTTTGGCTAAGTAGCCATTCTGCGAATAGGTCCTTTTGCGAATTAGGCATTACGCGAAGTAGTCCTTTCGAGACTCGGTGGGCATTTTGACGGTTTTTAACTACACTTTGTAAGTAAAATTTCTGACAGTAGTCTTAGCGACAGATATATTGATTATAATATATTAATTAATGGCTTCGCGGGTTACGCATTAAGCCAATTTCAAGAAGTATACGTTGAGCACATGTGCAGTCGCTATTTGGTGAAAAGTGGACTATGGTAAAAAACTGCTTTTGCTGTCGTCATTGTCTAGTCTCGGACTAACCCTTCGGGGATAATAGTCGTGATTATATTTATGTATGTAGGGTTGGTTGGTGTCCATCCATAGGTTTGTGTTCCGTCACATGACATTTCGCAAGCATTAATAGAATACGCGGTCGCGTCGGTCGTCGTCGGCTGCTGTCTACATTACATAGTACTGACGCGTCTAGGCCAAATGGGTCGTCAATAAGTTACGTTGGCCGGTAAACGAACTACGACATCTTGAATTGATATATGATATAAATACATATATTATTATCGTATTATTATAATTAATATCCTATAGAAGAACGGGCTTTTTGTATGAAACTCGTCCCACCCCTTGCAACATGGTAAGTTTGGAAATAAATAGTGTATCAAGCGATAGAATGAATGAAAAAAAAATGAGGGTGTATTGTATAGTTAAATTCAAGAAAAATCTTGACTTCCATTTTATATTATCGGTTATTATTTTAATTTTCTTCTTCTCAATAACTTTTTTCTCCAATGCCTAACAGATTTGCTGTCATACAATAAAATGCTTCACTTTTCAAGTACTTTCATTTGAGGCATAGATGTAAGTGTTATGGGGTGGGGGGGGGGGACGTTTTGCCCATTCTTCTTTCATAGTATCATTGCTATAGGTAAAAATGTATGATATGTCCTAACTCTAACAGATAATAAAGCAGTGTTGTGGTGGCTTATTATTCATAGAATACCACCGCCCCATCTCTTCCTTTGGGTGTCGTAAAAGGCGACTAACGAACCAAAGACTGATGATGGATGGGCTCACCACGCTGAGCACATGTGCAGTTGCAAATTGGTGAAACATGGACTTTAGCAGAGGACTGCTCCTGTGGTCCTCATTATCTAGTCTCTGTCTGACTAACCATTGGGGTTAATTGTTTTGCATCTATGTATGTACATTTATTATTGTCACCCTGAAAAGTGTCAAATTAATTTCACGATCGAGTTTTGAACCAGCTCCCTCCATCTAATATCCTGACCTAAGCACCCAAGAACCCAAGCTGTCGGTGGTTAGGGCTGCAAAGTGAGGAACCTCCAGAAAATACGTGCCGTGTCAAACAGTACTGCCTTCTATGACCCTTGATCCAACCTGTCAGCGAGAATCTTACTAGCTGTTGATCGACGCTCTTAGCTATTATTATTTTAGTTGCGGGTTCGAATTCCCCTTGTAACATTTTCGGAAATTTCTGTATGGATACGTAACAAAAAGACCTTCTTTACCTATATATCTATCTATTGTTGTAAAATGCGCAATTTTGGGGGTTAAAGTTACCTGCGTCCGTAGGTTTACCCTTGAGACCCTACACATGACCCCTGGATGGTGCTAAATGGGTGACACTGACTGAGTCCTAGAGCCACGCTGCGTTGCAGCACGCATTGGGCCGGCTCGCCAGGGGTAGTACCAACCTCTCACGAATATTCGTGAAATAATGGCACTTGGTGCTGTTGTGTTTCATCCGGCCAGCGAGGGTTCCGGAGGCCCTTCTTCCCCCCACCCTCACAATTCCTATTCCTTCCTTAAACCTAATATTCCTTCCTTTTAAAGGCCGGCAACGCGTCTGCGATTCCTCTGGTTTTGTGTCCATGGGCGGCGGCGGTGATATCAGATGACCCGCCTGCTCGTTTGCCTGCTTCTTTTATATAAAAAAAATGTATTCGGACTTAATTGGATTCTCACATTGTTCTCATTTTGTAATTTATGTTTTTACCCAATTCCGTTTATTTTTAAGTCTTTTTTCCATTTGTGTCTTTATTAAGTGTGTGACAAGTGTGTGTGCATATTAAATAACTTCTTATTTTGAATTGAAACACATTTTACACGAGTGGACTCGCGTCCGTTTACATTACAGTAAGTAAAGGGTTAGGAAACGTCAGGACTAAAATGAAACTCTAAAATGATGCAAATAAACGCTAGTTCATCCGTAAAAAATGTTTCATTTTAATGTATAGTGTTCGCGTAAACCTCAGAAAACTATTTATTATCTTTTTATCTTATCATAGAATGTTCATTTCCAACCTAATCGTCATACAGATGTGAGTTCAAATTATTGGTATCACTATGACTAGACTGACAGATAACATAGTGGGTTAAACATTTTATGAGCTACGCTAAACTTCGTAGTTAAAAATAAATAAATTATAAACGAAGAATAACTGATGCTTAGGACATAATATAAAATACTTAAATAAAAATAAGCTGATTAATTCTTAATTGAGTGATAGATAATGATAACTATAAAATTCACAATAGATGTGTTCTAATGTTAATCTTAATGTAAGAACATTGTAGGTGCATAGTTTGTTGTAATTCTCTTCAATTTAGAAAATGAAAGAATGAATAGTGAATCTTAGCACAGGAACCGTCTTCATTGTTTATTTCCTTAATTAAAAATTGAAATTTGTATATTGAGCGAGAGTTACTCTGTAAAAAGTGTTCCATTCCAACGTGAGATTGTTGTAGCAAATAGGTACACAGTTTATGATAATACAAATTCAATTCAGAGCGAGAAAGAATAATGTATCTGTATGCGTACGTGCCCAGTCCATTGATTAAAGCGAGCGGTATGATCTAGCGCAGGCGTGATCTAGACTCGGAATAGTTATCGATGCGCGCGCGCAAAATATCGTCGCTAATTCTGGCCCGCGCAGACCTGAGTTATGCATTGTGCGATGTCACAAGTGCTTCTGGTTTTTCGGACTGATTTGTTTGTCATTTTCTGGGTTAATACGGTGACGGTGAATGGATTTTTTTTGTGGAAGTTTTGATATTGTGTCTGTGTTCGCGTAAGGTGTGATAACGGTTCTTTCTTAATAGTGTCTCTGAACATGTTTTCTTAGTTGTTTTAAATGTTTTTTCTATATATTTTATGTGTTAATAAATTCAACAAATCTTACATTTGAAGTAGTAGTTAGCAAGTTCTCTATGTGTTCGAAGATAGGGACCAGCTGATAAGGCGGTTGTGTATTTAGAAATATTTATAAATTTTAGTTTAAGTATAGGTACATGGCAATCGAATAAGCCGGCATCTTTTTACTCGATTCATTAATGAAAAATAAAATTAATTATGTAATAATTTACGTTCACACGAGGATTTTGTTTACTTCCATTTCAAATTGTATACATACATTAGTATATGATGGCTTTTTCTTAGACATGTGCTAAGACATAATTATGTGTCGACCTTAAATGAGATTAAAAACATGCAAATGACATGTTTGGGATTAAAAAAATCCAGTTCTGGATACCTGCTACTAATCTCAAATACACTTGGGTGCTGCCTTAGCGACGCTTGCATTTCTTTTATTATATATATATCTATTTTATATAATCTTTAATACTAAATAATCAAAATCTATGTACTTAAATAAAAAGCAATGGATAAAAATCAAAGAATTTTTACAAAAATAGAGTTTTTTTTTCAATTAGACAATTAGAATATACTAAGACAGATGTATCGAAAACACTCCGACACTATAAGCAGAGTAATTATCGTGTCGTGACCTACTTATTGCATTCAATATCGGCATATGCAGAATGTATACATAATTATGTATTATGTTTACGTTATATGTCCATATTGCAGAGAATGCGTGTCTCACTCAAATAGATTATCCAAACGTTAACAAGTGCAAACACTAACATACAGATCTGTTCTGTCATTGTTGGCTATGTAAATCTTTACATAAGAGATGACTGACTGTCCTTTAGAAGTATATAATAATAATTATAAAATTTATGAATTTTGTTTACGCTCACGCTAATTATGCAGCCCAAGATAAGTATTCTTTTGAAACTCGTTAATATGGTAAGATAACGGATAAATATACATAAACATAAAAAAAACACCCAGAAACGAAATCAATTTAGAAAAACAGTTTTTCTCTAAATTGACCCGACCGGGAATTAAACCCGGGAGAGATAGCGCGACGTGTGACCCGGCGTGCTAACCGCTCGACCACAGAGGCACAGAAGTCGTCTAATTACTGGATCATCATCATTACATATTATAAAGACAAGTCGCCGTTTTCCTGTGTACAGAGACACAGAAAAACTGCGCCTTTTTTTTCTCTTATATAATGGCTTCGTGCGATCAGCACATTTAGCCAGTGTCAAGTTTTTAATAATAGGTAATTATTATTTTCTTCACATAAAGTGGATGATAATGAGTGATAATGAACGTTTAATGGTAAATGATTTTCCCCCAAACCCCTGGAAACTCAATAAAGTTATGGGAATTTATTGAGGTCCCACACGGACTTCTTGAGAGAATTTGAAAGTGATGTTGCATTGTTTTGTTTTATTTGCTAACACTCATGGACGTTCACGAACACTTAACAGTAAATAATCCACCATTATTTCACATTAATATTCGACAAAACACAAATTATAGAAAATAATACAAAACTGCAGACATGACGCTTCACTTTCCCGCCAAGAAGTCCCGGCGACTTTTCTCCGCTTTGATAACTGAGGGTGGTTTTTAAATAAATAGATAAATAACCTCTTACGTACACACCTATTATCCAGCCCAAGGTAAGTTTCATTAAGAACTTGTGTTATGGATACTGGATAACGGATAAAATACATAAACATACTTTTCTTTTGTATATACATATTTAATACACATAGGAAACACCCAGACCAAGACAAATAAATACAGAAATATTTGTCTTGTTCGGGAATCGAACCCGGGACCTCTGGAGCAGAAGCAAGGTGTCTTACCTCTGCGCCAAACAGGCCGTCGCCGTAGTTTTTGTTTTGTTTATAATTTGCGTATATTTTGTTCAAAATGAGCTGAAGTGTCACGGTGTTTCTAAATTAGCGTGGACAAAGGCGCGAGCGGGCCTTACTTATAAAGAACTTATACAGGGTGGCCAAACGGTTATGAAATTATGCATCTTTTCCAAAAAAGATGCTTAATTTTCAAGAAAAGGTGAATAGTTTTCGACATATTCTCAAAATTAAAAAAGTCATAGCTCGAAAACTACAAAAAATTGCGGAACGTATAGGAGGAATTTCCGGGTAGGTAAGTCACTCCTAGATGTCAGGAATCCAAAAAAAATATTTTATGTCACCGTTTGCACCACCCTGTATTTTCAATTAAGTACAGTTTTAAGGCTTATGAGCTGTGTGATTGCGAATCATTATAAGAAGAATAATATCTACCTATTTCTTCTCTTGGGTGTCGTAAAAGGAGACTAAGGCGTAAGGCGGCGATAGGTTCACCAACTGTTACTATGACCTGAGTATTTGATATTTTTAAACGGGACTGGCAGTACCCTGCTTTGGCGGTCCTCTAGCCTAGTCTTTGACTAACCCTTTGGGGATAATAGCCGTCAGTGTACATATGTATGTTAAATGCTTATAGAAATTATAATAAAAGCAAAGGTCGTCTGTAAGGATCGTAACAAAAGGAAAGCTCTGCCTATGCCTACCCCTCTGAGAAACGGGTTAAGTTTCGTTTCGGCACTTTCCCATATCGGCACCTTCCCATTTCGGCATCTTCCCATTTCGGCACCTTCCCATTTTGGCACCTTGCTATTTCGGCACCTTCCCATTTCGGCACCCATAAAGGAGATAGGTAAAATTTAAGCGTTAATAAAACGCTATAATATAAAAACATTAATCTATAAACGCAGCTTCATCTTAACCGAATGTTAAATATTTGTAAAAATATTTCTTTCGGATCTCAGAGGTGAAAACTTCTAAGATTTGATGAAGCAATGTTGACTAAAAACATAAGCATCAAGCACTGACAAATTTCGACGGTTGAAAGCCAGACCTCGGTAGCCAAGTGGTTAAGGCAGCCGCCCGGAATGCGGAAGGTGCGTGGTTCGATTCCCGCCTGAGGTTGTGTTAGAGAACGAGTAGAGAGAGAGAGAAGAAAAAGAACGAGTGCTGTTTGTATACACTGAAATATTAAAATGATTGCCAATGGGTACTGCAGTATAAAGATATGTTTTACGAACGGGGCTGTACTTTCGAAGTACGAAATTCTTAGTAAATTATGACTGGGTGCCGGAATTTGTCGTACTTAAATTTCCCATTTCGGCACCTTCCCCAATTCGGCATCCCAAGGGTGCCGAAACGAAACTAAACCGGGAAACCTGATACCTATATGTAGGTACCTATGTGTGTAAAAGAAATGGCTTTATTGAAGCAAATTGCAAAACGTATTCAGACTCCAAAGAAACTAAATTGATCTTTGGCAACAAATGAAGTACCATTGAGATGATTGATAGCCAATCATTTTATGTCTTTAAGACACCAGTCGCACCGATTCCATTCGAATACATGCATACAATCATACATACAAACACACACTTACTTACATATGCTACGCTCATGAAAAAAGAATAGACATATCATAAATATTGCCCATACTCAATCAATTGCAGCAAAGATTTTATTACAATTGTTGAAGGCGTTTGCCCAGCTGTGAAACTATTTATTCGTAGGTAAAAGTAAAAGATATTTGGTTGCGTATTGTTTTTATACTGTGTATGCAATAGTCTTTGTTGTTCTAGTACTCTTATCTTTCTTATCGTTATATCAAACAAAACAATACTAATACAATTCACGTAACTGCGGCGTCTTATTATTACTTTCTTTAGATGCTTTAATCAAAAACGTACTGACAAACATATAATCACGTCTATTATTCCCGAATGTGCTCAGCGTGACAGGTGGTGAGCCCATCGCCGCTCTATGCTGTTTGATGTATGTATGTGTGCAGTCTTTAGTCCGTTAGTAGTCTTTTACGACACTCAAAGGAGGAGAGGGGGTAGTATTCTTTTAATAAGCCGCTATGCGATGCTACATAATTCGGAAACGACTTATGTTAAATACTTTTTGGAAAATAAAAACTTTGTATTTATTATTGAGTGTCAAGCTTGGCGTGCTGTCGACAGTACAGTTAGATTCGATTCTCGGTCGTCTATCTCCGACAGTCAACTGTCTCATCTCAGATTTCCCCATTTACGTATTTAGAAACAATACAGGAAAGGCCAGCGTCCATAGATCAAAGCGAAAACGAACGCGTAGAGAGCGCCCTCGTCGCGTCGCGTCGCGTCTGCCAAATGTTCGCTAAAAGATGACATCTAGGAATAGTTCCGTTTCTAATGTCTGCGCCCAGTTTCCATAAGTATTTCCGAACGCGACGTCACCGTGTCAACGACCTTTCTTATCGCGTTATCGGTGGTAGCCTTGACGATTGTGTTTCGTTCAAACATTGAGATTTACAACTTTTTATTTCCTTTTTGGCTGTTACTGCCAGTAGCAGCGTAAACGGAGTTTAAATCTTCGATCACGTACTCGTATAAAAACTGAATATACAATTCCATACTAAATCGTAGGGGAATAATGGCGGCGAAGTGACAATACCTTCTAACTAACATAGACAACATTTCACACAAAGAGAAAAAATGGTTTTGTTTATGCAAACTTTCGCGTCTAAGTGCAATCGGGTTGTACCAAGTTGTACTTTGTTGTTGATAGGAGGAAAGGAATTGGCCATAATGCCAATATATGTAGAAGCTATTTCCCAGCGATTTTCTACATTGATTTTTTTCCAGTTGTCAAAAATACTGGTAAGTGATTTCATCAAAATATGCGGAAATCGATCATAAAGTTAATGATATAAGATAGTCAATTTCTCAAAAAATGTTATGAAGGAGGTATTGTCACTTGTACCTATACAATGTGATAGGGGTGGTACTTCTAACCCTTTATACAATGTGATAGGGGTGGTACTTCTAACCCTTTAAGGCCAAATACTACATCTTAATTCATAGACAAAAAAAATTATATGGGGGGTTCCTATCACCTTCCCTTATAATTTATGACCATTTTTAATTTATGCGATATCAAATGTTTCATACGTCGGAGAAACATAAAAAAATGGCAAACGGTAGCTAATGATACTGGCTAGCTAATAAATTACTTTGTTTCGTATGTTTGAGATTCTTTTGGTAAGAAAAAAAATCATTACTTAATTATTTTGTAATTTAAAATCACTTTTTTATAAGTCTATATAATTTTTTTGGTCGATGACTTTAGATGTAGTACTTAGCCTTAACAGGTTAGAAGTACCGCCCCTATCACATTGTATTGTTTTGACCGAATAGCAATTTTAGAAGGAGCACTTCGTCGTGTTAACTCTTAGCACTACTAAACGCAATGAGCACTCTTTTTGTTCAGACGATTGAGAGCGTTTGGTTGATTGTGCATCAAGTTTTCTATTTGATCGAATGTTTAAATGTTTGCCTGTAATTTGTCTTTACGTCATCGGTTCAGAGTACAGACGAACGGCCGGTGTTTTCATTGACACTTTCATACATTACGTTTGATGTTTAAAAAACGAAAGCCATGCCAAAATCAGTACCTATTAATGTTATCAACATATATAAGTACAAGAAGACTTTTTATCGGTGATTAGGACCTACTGATTCAGACTAATTAAATGATGGCCATTGCAATAATAATAGTAGTAAAATGCTTTCTTTTCTTTACTAGGCTGCTTGACCTTTTTAGGTAACACCAGGGCCCTGATTCTGTATCGCAATCTATAGATTCCACACCAAACCTTACCGCGCACAAACGTCAAGGAATCGTTACAGAATAAGGGCCCTAATGGTAAGATTCCTTAGCTCCTGGAGAAACTGCCAAAAACAACAATGCTACCTAATAACGTTACTGTTAAGGCAGTTGTTAAACTTAGATAAGATGTTGGTAGCTAGCCAGGTGGACTTAGTACAATGTTAATTAACGGACTATCCTAAAATTTCTAGATTTATTTTCAGTCTTGCATTAAATATTTATTTATTTAAATATCGGAATCAGAGGTCCAAGGTTCAATTCCTAAAGGCGGGTCTCCTGCGACACTGTTTTGTGTTTTCTAACATCTAACATCAAACATCTAACAAAATATGTCAAAATATGTACGTAGGCCACGCCCATATTTGTTAGATGTTTGATGTTAGGAGTTAGAAAACACATAACAGTGTCGCAGGAGATCCGCCTTAAGCCAGGCAGAGTGTTTTGTTAGGCTAGTTCTCGTGTATATAAACACTATCATGACGCTAATTTGTTATTACGGTCGTCAGTTGAAAGATCTATTTGGGTTATCTATCGTATTGCGTTATTGTGTACTTAATGCTTGCATCGATTTCCTATTGTAGTTCATCTTTTATCTAATCTGTGTCAAATCGGCCCGTCTACGCTGTATCGTATCGGAAAAGATATAAATGAGCAGGTCTTTAAACCCGTAGCCTTATTGATAATAATGATAAAAGAACCGTAAATAAAAAAATATAAATAAATTATTGATATAAATTATACAATATACTTCCTAGCGGCCCGTCCGTGACTTTGTTCGTGTGAAACGAATTTTCGAAAATGTTCTTCTATCCAAACCTTATCCTGACAATTACATTACAAACACAACAAAAAAAGAATTAATATAATAGGTTAATTCTTTTTTCAGCCGTTCTGAAGTGTTGCTCGAACATACACTTCGTCAATTCATTTTTATGTATGGATATAATATGTGCCGTTGCATTTTCGTGGACTTTAGCGTATAATGTTATCTATTTTTACATCTTGTCATATAATAATACAGGGAAGTGTTGGACTCGTGCTAATCAACACAACACAATTTAGCAATGAACAACTATTTGTGTGGGAGGAACTCTTATAGTGGACCATCATAAAAGTCAGCAAAAGCAGTCCTCTGACTGCGTTTGCTGTCCTCATTGCCTAGTCTCTGACTAACCCTTCGGGGATAATAGCCTTGATTATGTGTATGAATGAATAATTAATTGTTCTTCACGCTTTATTAGGATTATTAGGAATAATACATACATATACGCAGTCGCCTTTTACGACACCCAAGGGAAGAGATGGGTTAGTTAGTTAGTTCGTTGGTTAGTTCTTTTAATGAGCCTCCACACACACAGCTTATTATAGGTACTCGAATATGAACAAAATAAACAGGGTAAAATAACAGTGTCGCGTGGCGGTGAAAGAATACTACTACCCCCTCTCTTCCCTTTCGTGTCGTAAAAGGCGACTAACGGACTAAATACTGCACATATATCCAACAGCATAGAGCGGCGATGGGCTCAAAACATGTCACGCTAAGCACATGTGCAGTCGCTATTTCTTGAAAAGTGAACTATAGTAGAGGACTGCTTTTACGGTCCTCATTGCCTAGTCTCTGACTAACCCTTCGGGGATAATAGTCGTGATTATACGTATGTATTTATGTGAACAGGGAAAACTAACACTAAAGATTTTTTGTTTTAATTTCCTGCACTTGTCGTGTTGTGAGTGTGACTGACAAAGCTGGTCGGACAAATCTAATAAGGCAAATCAGTCACACATGTCACCGGCAAATGTCGCGAGTAGGGGGATGGGTAGTACTTACTAATAAAGCGATGTACATTTTTGTCTTTTTTTAGATCGAAGTTTAGGGGGACCCGTTCTTTATGTTCTGCAGTTAAAATAAAGTTTGGAATTAACATCTTTTGTTGGAATATAACCCCACTATATAGACTTTATTTAGTTAAGAGGCCTCGTACATCTCGACTGTGATTTTTGCGTAAAATGCTCATTTTTGCATTTTGTAGTTGTATTTAGCGTTTTTATCGAAATTTGATAATAAATTCATGCTTAATATTACAAATCTCCACTCTGCGAGAATAAGCTGAGTTGGGACGGCCGGCGCATCGCATTTAGTAGTAATTTTGCAGTTATATTTATCGTTTTTATTGAATTAGGATAATAAATTCATTACTTATAAAATATTTATTCCTCATGAAGTAACAATTTCAATCTAGGAGCTCCAAAAAAGTGCCTTCGCGCATGTTATGAAAATCTTTCACTTCAATTTTGGGTTTAATTAAAAAGTTAAGCAAAATTTACAAAAATCGAGGCTGCTACGAACTATGCTAATAGCTATTAATGTACTTATTTTAGTTTCTGAGACCAAGAACGCCAAAATTATTCGTTTTACGCAAACATCATAGTCGAAATGTATGTAATAGGGCTTTTAAACATTGTTTTGTCTACGCCACACAAACGTCATTTTGAATTTGAGCAAAAGAGAGAAAAAATTTGATGGCCCTAAAAGTTTAACTTTAATCGACAGAGAGCTTTCCAGTACCCCGAGTCGAGCTTAGAAAAAAGTTCTTTCATTGAAACCTGTAAAAGTGGCTAAGCCACCGGTTTCAGACCCAGAGGTCCCGGGTTCGATTCGCGGCGGGCGGGGGGTACATCTTTGAGTGCTCGGGTTGGCGGTAGGGCTGTTAAGTCCGCCTGGCTAGCTACCACCATCTTATAACAGTCTGTCGCCATAACAACGATGTTTATAGCATTGTTGTTATTCGACAATTTGAGATCTTTAGTGGTTGAGCATTCCGGGTGAAGCGCGCTTCCACCTTCGGCCTTATCGTGACTTACCATCAGATGAGATGAAGGCCAAGCGCTTACCCGTTGGTAAATAAAAAAAAACCTTGTCCTGACAATTACGAACACAACTAAAAAAGAATTAGCCAAATAGGTTTGTTTTTATATATTTTAGCGTTTTATTAACGCTTAAATATACTTAAGTAAAATTTTAAACCCTGAAAAAAGACGACAACCTCAGGCGGGAATCGAACCACGCACTTTCCGCATTCCGGGCGGCTGCCTTAACCACTTGGCTACCGAGGTCTGGTTTTCACCAGTCGAAATTTGTCAGTGCTTGATGCTTATCATTTTTAGTCAACATTGCTTCATCAAATCTTAGAAGTTTTCGCCTCTGAGATCCGAAAGAAATATTTTTACAAATATTTGAACATTCGGTTAAGATGAAGCTGCGTTTATAGATTAATGTTTTATATTTTAGCGTTTTTTTAACGCTTAAAAATACTTAAGTAAAATTTTAAACACTGAAAAAAGACGACAACCTCAAGCGGGAATCGAACCACGCACCTTCCGCACTTCATGTCAAATAGGTTTAGCCGTTCTGAAGTGATGCGCGTAGTCATTCGGGAAGCAATTGATTTTTTTTATTTATTTGCAATCTTTTTCACAACATAAACGGCTTATCGCTCTATTACTGCACGGGACCTAAACTCTGATATTGCTTACACATTAATTGTTACGCAAAATAAGTGTGCTAGGAATAAATAGGCAACGGTGGGTTTTCCTTATTTCTCCGAGAAACGGACGTTATGCATGTAGTAGTATGTATATGTAGTAATATTAATATTTATTGTTCTCAATAAAAAAGTGAAATATTAATGAAACACCATATTATTATGAAAGAAGGTTTGGAGGAAAGTCAACATCATTTTATAAAATTTTGCATTTTATCCCAGTTCTTTGATTTAGAGAGGTCAATCAGTGCTCTGGGTACCTAAATGTGTGGTCCAGAGGGCTCACTCGAATAACCTCCCTAAAGTGAGTCTGCTACCAAGGAATCCACTTGGATTCCTACTTAATTATAATTGATATAAAATAACTTACATACTAGTTTTCCTCCCGTCCGCCGCGCTGTTCGCGGTGGTCCCGGTGACTCGCCGGCCCGCCGGCTGCCGTCTGTGGTGCTGGTAGACCGCGCTCCCGCGCGTCTTCTAGAGCTGGTGCTGATAAGGCCCTAAGCGTCCCGGCTACCCCTCAGTACTGATAACCCAGAAAACATACGTGATGATGCACACAATACCACATAACACCGTTCACTCTACGCCACGTGCGTACGTGTCGTAATCCAACCAAATAACTGGTTTTAGCTAGACCGCCCTGGTTTCAAACTAACACTTATGTTCTACACTGTTTAATTATTACGGACCCCCGAATCAAACAATGTGTGCCTCTCACATCAAATTATCAATTACTTTTACGCGACCTCGCCATGATGATGTCTGTTTTAACCATGAGAACCCCAAATCTGTATGTATGTGTCACACGTCACATTGACAGCCGTCTGTCAATTACAAATTAAAAACTACAAAAAGGTTGCCAGCTGTAAGTTACCGTTTTATTCAATACACCAGTTATCAAATGGTTAGTTAATAAACATTTATTATTACGGTGAGGCCAACTAAAGAGAGACTTAAGTATAGGTGTAGATATTTTTTATATACGTAACAGTAAATAAAAAAAAGTTGAAAAACAAGTTATACCTAATACCTATGTTAAAGAAAACCATCCTCCTAATTTTTAGTAGCGCTTCGTCTTAATCAAGTACTCGTATTTGGTTCAGAGTAGTTGGTGGCACGGAATTGGAATCATTTGGAACTGTCATAATCATTGACATTGTTGAATTTGTTACATTTCTCACGCGAGTTACATCAGCGAGAGGAGATTAAGTATTATGGAGACGTGACATGTTGTTGTTTTAATTTATAATAAGACAGCTAAAAAGATGGTGTTTGATTATAAAAAAAACAATATGGACGCACATTAATAACGTAATGTCAGTCTCATAATTAAACATCTAACAAATTAAAATTAAAATTAGTTTTTAAAAATAATTATGTATCATATACCTACAAAACCTAACATTGTTTAACATTAAATTAAATGAATAGAAGCGTGTCAGGGTCCAAGCAAATGAAAAGAATCTTCTGCCTACCTCTCCAGTTCTAACTTATCTACTAGGTCACTTTATACTCATATAATCACGACTATTATCCCCGAAGGGTTAGTCAGAGACTATGCAATGAACACCGCAAAAGCAGTCTTCTACCATAGTCCACTTTTCATCAAATGAACGACTGCACATGTGCTCAGCGTGACAGGTAACCCATCGCCGCTCTATGCTGTTGGATGTATGTACAGTCTTTAGTATGTTAGTCGCCTTTTACGACACTCAAGGGAAGAGGGGGGTGGTAGTATTCTTTTACCGCTTCGCGACACAATTAACTTTACTTTTACTTTTACGGTTTACTTTATTCTCACTTTTACGTTAATCGTATTACAATGATAAATAACATAAAAGTTACAGGGCTACTTTAGACTTCGTCTTTACTCAGATGGGCGCGCGCCGCGCGACGCGAAAGATTTTCCTCGATTTTGTCGGTCAATCAAAGATTTGAAATCAGTCTTTACAGACTTCATTGCTATTCATTACAAGTTTCTCGTTAATATATTCAATGACCTTGACCCCCAAAGTTACGAAAGCTGCTTAGATTTTGTCTTTTAAAAGAACTTCCAATAAACAGTGAAATCTTTTGACCTACGACTCACTAATTTGGAATTAATATGCCGATATCGTGTATTGGAAGTTTATCTTTATGTTCAGTTAGTCGATATGTAATCTTTTGTGGAAGTTACACGGAGACAGTTAGGTACTTAACGATGCAACGCCTATTAATTTTTACAGGTATTTTTTAAATATGTTATCTTTTTCTACTTCGACGCCGATTGTACCTACCACAACCACAGCACACCACTACGTGCTCTGATTATCATCAGCTCATAAATATCCCACAGCTGGGCCTTCCAACATGGGCAGGCCTGGCGCACTCCGCGCCTTAGGTATGAAGCTACAAGTAGCCGACCGGACTGACGCCCGCGAACACCCTGCAGTCGTTAGAAGAGATAAGAGCTACGCGATAGTACGCGATAGAAAGAGAGGCAACTTCAAGGTGAATTTATCTGTAGGTATGGGAGCGGTGTGCGACCTAAATTGCACTTTATTGTGTCTCAGCAGGAGTCGCTATTTATTTAAATGACTTTGCGGAGTGAACCTTCTGTACTTGTACTATTATGTATTCTTAGACATGGGGAGATTGGGCCACAAGTGCCATAATCCACTGAGGGCCCAAGGCAGGTTAGTTTGCGTGTGTGCAATTTGTATAAATGTGTAAAAAAATGCAGAGTATTTTAAACATTATAGTCAAGAGACCAGGCAATGGGAACCGCAAAAGCAGTCCTCTGCCGTAGTCCACTTTTCACCAAATATTGGCGACTGTACATGTGCTCAGCGTGACCGTTGGTGAGCCCATCGCCGCTCTATGCAGTTGGATGTATGTGCAGTCTTTGGTTCCGTTAGTCGCCTTTTACGACACCTAAGGGAAGAGTCGTGTTCACAAATAAACATCTTCGCTTTGGTGGAAGCTAGTCCTTAATATGCACATACAAAGAAGCTAGAGATATTTTGATTTGGTCACCCATCCGATGACCCAGCATTGCAAAATGTTGCTTAACATGCATGATTGCAAACGCAAGTATTACGCCATTCTCATAAGCCGTCTAAAAATAGTAACCGGCACAATATTGTCATTCATAAACAAAACTCAAACCTTCATAAACATGGAATTGTTATTGACAGTTTATAAACGTTAATTCCGTAAAGCGGTACCTCTGTGTTCATAATTAAGAATTAAGTGTTAATACAACTGTGTTGAGATAATCTGAACACGCTTAGGAAACACATTTTATATTCGTTCGTTTTCATGTTGGTCCGATTCGATTCGGCCGATAAAAATAAAATAACCTCTTGATTACTTTCAAATTGCGAATGTATTTTTTATTTGGGATTCCATTGAAATGTTAATTGTTGTTCAAAAAAATTTTAATAATAAGGAAGTTGATAACGAAACCGACCAATTCGGAAATGTTGAAAATTGTGGAAATGACGTCAATTAACAGCGCTTCGAAGTATTAACTGTCGTTTAATTCGATGTTAACGCAAACTTTTGTAACCTACAAATTGCTTAAACACTTAATTGATGCAATATTAATGGGACGTCACAGTTCACTAATCCCATTAAATCGTTTTGACAAGTGTTAAAAGGTTTTTTTTATTGCCAAAGTAGACAAATATCTTTATTAGTCATCAACGTCATCAGCCTATAAACGGCCCACTGCCAGGCTTGCCAGACCAAATTTATAAAATTACCGAACATCATAAAGATATAGGAAATACTTCATGCCGAACATGCCTGGCGAAGGAATTTGAAGGGGTGAAAATTTAAACAACATTACTACATTAGAAATTATATTTATTATTGCTAGTCACAGCTTCCAGCAAACTTTTATTACCTCTAATTTTTTCATAAAAGTTATTGCATGTTGCAAACTTCAAATTACAACGAATGCATACTTCTGCTTTCACCATATTGACACTCAGTCTGTTTCGAGCATGAACCTATTATATTATAGGTTCATGGTTTCGAGAGTCAGACCATATTAATGATTCATGTAGCTAAAAACTCTTTCTACTTATGCATTGCTGCATAAAACCGAATAATATGCAAGGCTTCAAAAATACCGAACCATTCATACTTTTCGGTATTTTTGTCATACACCGAACACGCAGTTGAAATACCGAACAGTTCGGTAAAAAACCGAACACCTGGCAAGCCTGGCCACTGCTGACCCTTCCCACATAGATGGGAATCAATAGAACGCTTTTATTAATGCTAAATTACATATTATTATAAAGTTAAGTCGCCGTTTTCCTGTCTTCTGGCTCCACTTTCTCCTTAAAACCACGATAAAGATTTTTACGCGGTTTTCACTGATAGAAAGATCGATAATAATAATAATAATAATTTTTCACTTTGCAGCCCTAACCACTGATAGTTTGGGTCTATCCCCGCTGCCGGTGGCATCCTAGGTTAAGTTTTTTATAATATTTTATATTGTGAATAGGTTTTTATATAAAATATTGTAAAAAAAAATTCTTAACATATATGAGTGTTAAATATAGAGAATAATTATTTATTTATTCAAGCAACAAGGACTCATAGGGTTAGTAACAAATGAACTTAAGAGCTTTGTTAGTACATACATATTATTATTATAATTTAAATTTAATTTAATGAAGCCTGACATAATATTATTATTGAAATAAATTACATTAAAACAATTACAATTTTTATGAATTAATACAATTTGAATTATTATATAATATAGGACGATGGTTTTTTTAATATCATTTGTAGATATTTTGTTCAAAATGGCTGCAGTATAACGGTGTTTTTAATTAAGCGTTATCGAAGGCGCGGATGGGCCGCTAGTGCTGAAATAAAACACTTTGTATGAGTGAATAGTTGTATGAATATTATCTACTAACTACTCAAACACATAGGTACCCAAAGTTATGTAAATGCTGTATTGCACAACCAAATAACATTGCCACACACGTCACACAAGACTAATACAAAGGTGAACTTATCTCTAAATTGACCAACCCTAGCTGAAGGCACGTCTGCGGGACTTGTAAACTGTAAAATATTATTATAAGAGTACATACTTAAACTGTACTTTTAAACGAGTCGCGTAGCGGTGAAAGAATACTACCACCCCCTCACTTACCTTGGGTGTCGTAAGAGGCGACTAATGGACTAAATACTGCTCATATAATACATCCAACAGCATAGAGCGGTGATTTACTCACCACCTGCCCGCTGAGCAGTGCAGTCGCTATTTGGTGAAAAGTGGACTATGGCAGAGGACTCCTACTGCGGTCCTTATTGCCTAGTCTCTGACTAACCTTTCGGGGATAATAGTCGTGATATAGTTGTCCATCATATTAATACTTTGATTAAAGAAAACTTTCCCTTTCGGGTATCGCCAATTTAATTGGTTTTGCATTTCTTAAATAATAGGGGATTTCCGCAAAATAGATCTGTCATCAAAATGCAGTCGCCAAACAATGGAAAAACCATTCTAGAATAAATCGCAGATAATCATCAGGATAAAATTATTATCAAGTGTCATATAATTATTTTTTCATCCCACCATCTCGGAAAGAGTATAACGACACCGAAGGAAAGAGAGGGGTTGGTAGTATTATTTTGATGAGCCCATCGCCGCTCTATGCTGTTGGATGTATGTGCAGTCTATAGTCCGTTAGTCGCCTTTTACGACACCCACGGGAAGGAAGGGGTTGGTAGTATTTTTTGATGAGCCCATCACCGCTCTATGCTGCAGGATGTATGTGCAGTCTTTAGTCCGTTAGTCGCCTTTTAGGACACCCAAGGAAAGAGATGGAAAGACTGCACATACCTACTATCCAACAGCAGAGACCGGCGATGGGCTCATCAATAATACTACCAACCCTTCTCTTCCCGTGGGTGTCGTTAAAGCAACTAACAGGTTAATTTTTAATAAAATAAACCAATTAATATTGTATTGGATTGTTTTATTTTCTCGCATTCGTAGTGAAAAACATAGTGTAACACACGGCGCTAAAAACCCATTAAAACTCGGTTTCTAGTAAAACTACCTCGTATATAATGGGTCATTTTAGCCCCTTGTATAACAATCTACTATTGTATTATTTATAAAAGGTTAGTCCTCATATAACTGAATCATCAAATTAATCATAAATGATCAACCATCTTCTGGAAAAAGCTGGAATAGGCCTCTCTCAAAAATCTTAATATCCATAGGTAGGTAGTATAAAATTAATAATAATTTCTAGTGAAATAGTAAATAAAACACATAATTTACTACAAGTCACAATAATTTATTGTTGTTAATAATAGCAATAAATCAGCGAATTTAAATATGTTTTACTGTCGATTCGAATTCGAAAGCTGATTTGTACGAGTAAGTACGGTCAGATAAAACACTTACTAGAACTGACTATAATAATATAATAGTTATAAAGGTATAGATGAAACAAGGGGCTATATAAATACACATGTAGGTATGTTCGAAATTTCAAGGTGGCTCCGTATAACACTTATAAAACTAATGAGCATTGAGCTCTCGGAAACACGTGTAGCAACCTCACAGGCACTCAGGTTCATTGAATTAATTATTTCAAATATTGCTGCCATCTTAACGGCCATGTTTAATCGGTGTCACGTGTTAATACCATAAGTGGAACGGTTTGATAACGACCCACAAATGAATGGAGTGGTAGCGATCGTCCGTTATGATGCGCTTGCCGACAGCTTTTTTGTAAATCAGATTTGAGAGCGAATGAAAAAAGAAAATCTTTGTCGTACTTATCATAAGGCTATAAACTTTCCTACCGTCTCCCCACAGTAGTGAACACAAAAGGTTACTGCAGTAAAATAAAAATTATTTTTTATAAAGTACAAGATCCCTTTATTGAAGAAGAGATCGATTCCAAGATAAATTAAGCCACTCTAACTTACAACAGCCTTACCAAACAAACCAAGCACAACATGTACCTCGACTTGAACGAGCGTATAGGATCTATGGTCCTAGCCACAGACATAGGTCCTAGCACTACACCAAACATATGTCGCATTCAACTCGATCATAATTTCCAGCACTTAATTATAAATCTTGTTCTAAACTATAAGCATTATTAAACAGCTTAAGAATTAGACAATTATTGTAATACATTTATTTTCCTGCTATGTTAGCAAATTGCACCGCCATTTCACGGTTAAAACCATGACTGATTCTAAAACCTTAACTAAACTTTAACTGATGGATTTGGATCGTTGCGTTGCGCGTTGGTACTAAATAGGTGTGACGGTAAACTAACTGTACTTAAAAACAAAGACAAAGACAGACATCAGCGTATTCCTTTAAAAAAGTGAAATGTAGATAGATAGGTTGTATGCTGTCCGCTTACTGGGCCAAGGCCTCCATCATTGAAATCAAGTAAGTCTTTTTTTTTTATTGGCAACGGGTAAGCGCTTGGCCTTTATCTCACCTGATGGTAAGTGACGATAAGGCCGAAGGTGGAAGCGCGCTTCACCCGGAATCCTCAACCACTGAGGAACTGGCTATCTTATCTCAAACTGCCGGAACACAACAATGCTATAAACATCGTTGTTATGGCGACAGACTTAGATAAGATGGTGGTAGCTAGCCAGGCGGACTTAACAGCCCTACCACCAACCAAACCGAGCACACAAAGATGTACCCCCCCGCTGGGAATCGAACCCGGGACCTCTGGGTCTGAAACAGGTAGCTTAGCCACTAGACCACAGAGGCGGTTAAAAATCTACAATTGATGGGAATTGTTTCAATGACCAAACTATCAAAATGCTGGTTGGTCATCTGATCACAAAACCTTGGTTTGAATTTATACATCCTACTAATATTATAAACGCGAAAGTTTGTAAGTATGGATGGATGTTTGTTACTCTTTCACGTAAAAACTACTGAATGGATTTGGATGAAATTCGGCATACAGATAGATACCTTTTTATCCCGATATTTCCACGGGAACGGGAGCCACGCGGGTGAAACCGCGAGCGGCCGCTAATACATACACATAATCACGACTATTATCCCCGAAGGGTTAGTCAGAGACAATGCAATGAGGACCGTAACTTTTCTCCAAATAGCGACTGTACATGTGCTCAGCGTGACCGTTGGTGAGCCCATCGCCGCTCTATGCAGTTGTATGGTTGTGCAGTCTTTAGTCCGTTAGTCGCCTTTGGACCTATAAATCCAAAAATTCGAAGCACACTTTGCCCTGGAAACTGAAAAACACACTGAAAATTGAAACCTGGACTTCCGGTTATCGGACCGAGCGCTTAGCCACGCCAGGGCACTGATTCTGTATCGCAATCTATAGATTCCACACCTAAACCTTACCGCGCACAAACGTCAAACGCATACGTTTTTGGGAAGATATCGTAACTTTTTAAGGAATTAACGTGGTTTTGAAACAAGGAATCGTTACAGAATAAGGGCCCCGGTGTTAATTTGTCATAAAAACAAAAAAAATGTCACGCAAAAAGTCATAATTATTTTTAATAGATACTTAGCATGTTGACTGCTTCCAAACAATCCTCAATGAAAATTTAATTGTTCGTCGCTTGTCGCTTCGCTATGGCGCTTAAACGCATTTAACGATTTTAGTGAAAATTACAAGAAACTATAATACAGTTTGAGGACTGACATGCTTAGTACTTAATAAGCTCTTTATTTATTTTTCAACAGTCGATTATACACACTCAAATATGTATCTCCCTACTTTAAAAAGCTAACTTTAAATATTTCACTATCAAAAGGAGTTCGTTGAATAATGTATCTATATAAACCTTATTTTTTTATTGTATTACTAGAGTTTTTTTTAACTTATATTATCGCCTTCTATTATTTACGGCTTTTTTTCTAGCTAAGCTTTGATCATGTACAAAATTGAAGTAGCTAAATAATTTATTAATTCTACAACTCAGGCGTCTTGTCCCGCTGGCATGAGGGTCATTATTTTGGTATTTCTATAAATTTTCTGTCTTTTTTATAATTCGACTTCTTCCTTGAACTTAAAAGCCACGCTTTTGCCGTTGTAGCCTCTTCCATTCATCTCTGTATCAAGCCAATTCCTTGAGTTCTTAAAAAGACACGATGTTTACCTTCTCTTTAATCGGTTCCGTATTGGATAGTGTAGGTTTTCCTCTTCCTCTATTTGCTTCTCCCCTTCCATTTTCCCTTCGATTATGTTTTTTTATGAATTTATCATGTCTTATCAAGCGGATAATCATCTTCCGCCATACTTAGATTTAATTTATCACACGTCTTACTCAACGACTTGATATCGTTGACATCGATCGTCTCTCTGTCATAAGTGTGTACAAGAAGAATACTTTTTTTACACCAAATGCTTAAAGCTACGGCGGACTACCACCACCTATCACCAATGAAACCTCCAAACCCATAACCTCTGGATCTGTGATGGTTTATTAGCCCTAAACGTCCCAATGGACTCAGGTCGGTCACTCTCATCAAAATCAGCTCAATGAACATATTATGGCCTATACGTTTTGGTTCGGCCATTCGTTGCTTAATGAACAAAATAGTAACACGAACGCACAAGCCACTGTGCCAGCAAGCTCCTTGTAGAATATGAGCCAAGCTTTTCGATTACATTTTATTGCTATGCATGACAATGTGTAACCTCGAAATACTCGGCTATGCTAATAGAAACATTTGTCACACATATATGCCTATTTACATTCCCAACTGGCTGGTAGTAAATAAATTCAGTAAGTTACCTACAACTGTGACTTTTGGAACGATGACTGTATAATCTTATGAAGAGAGTGTACGGCACACGGCGTCCTATATGAAGCTATGTGTCAATTAACATTAATTGTAAATTATTAAATGATAATGTAACTGATAATGTGACCTATAATACTGTAAATAATAACAATACAATAAATTATGAAAAAAAACGTAGAACGGTAAAAAAAGTTTGTAACAAATACTTTCATTTACAATTAATTGCAAAACACGAATTGCCTTAAAATAAGTTAACTGTCGGCAACCCATAGTTTGTAATTGCTTACGGGAAGTATGAATTTGATTATTTGTAAATTATTCATACGTTGATATTTATTATAAGAGCTGTCGCTCGGATTGCGAAATGACGTGGATTAGATATCCTATGTCCTATATAGTCCTATTTGCCAATTGAAAAATTTTTGGAAGTTTCTGGTATTTTAATTAAGACAGTACCGTGATTGTATTCAACTAGTGCAAATTGTTAACACAATTCCTAGTTACCGAGTTGAAGTGAGGGAAAGTTTAAGATTTTGCTCGTAACGTTATTTATTAGTCGTATTCACACTTGTGTGTGATATTTCGCTAATAATTCGGAAACGATTAATTAAATAGCCAAAGTTGCACTATGTACTTGGTGGATACGTTGAGTTCCTCGTCCTCTCTTTTTTAGTTGTTTTTTTATAATACCGTTGGGATAAACTATCGCAATTTTTTAAATAAGTACTCATATTAAAAACCGTAATATCAGATGTTAGTAGCTACAATGTACTTAATGATTAGAGAAAAGCAAAAAGACGTACTGCTAAAATCAGAGTTTACTAAGTTCGAGGCGTGAAGTGGAAATCATAATGCTGTGTAAATAGATTTATGCTGTTGTGACACTAAATGTCGTGAATACTGGTACAGTTTTATGACTACGCATTCGTTGCTTTTAACTAATGCGACAATCGCTACCCGTGACCAGCCAAGATGCAATGAGTGATAATTATAGTAGTATGCATTGATGAATAACGATAATGTTCTGCGGAAAATAGACTAAAGCTTTGCTTTGTTACCTAGAAATATAATACGATATTCTATGTCACTTTGTCACGTCCGTCGTCGCCACCTAGTAATTCGAATGTGCACAATTATTCTATATTTAAACATATCAGTTGTCAATCACAGCATTTTGTAGATCACGGAGTATCGTTAACAAAAGTTATTTGTTTCAGATCGTGTGTTCGCCCGCAAACCGACCGTTTGTGGCTTAGTGAGCCGACACTTGATCCGGCCGAAATGGTGCAATAGCTATGTTCGCAACGATGATTCGAATGAAGCGACATTATCGAACTGATAGCGAACTTAAGTGATTAGTGGCAGTTTTAAAATTCGGGCTCCATTAGTGACTGGATGGTTCCTGTTGGGTCGCCAATAACGTTTGGTGCGAGTACCACGTTGGGCGCCATTAGCACGTTGTGTGCTAAAACAGTGAATTGGTGGTGACTGGCGGTGTTTGGGTGCGGGGTATGAGTGTGGGCGTTGAGCAGTGACGGCGGCCGGGCGGCTGCAATGGGCGCGGCGCGTCATGCGACCGCGCACGCGCCCGCTGCGGCTGCTCCTCGCGGCGTTGGCGCTGGCGTCGTGCGCCGCGGCGCCCGCCCCAGAGCCGCGCGCGCAGCGGTCCGCCAACCTCAGCCATATTACTGGCACATCGCGCACCATACAAATGTTCTTAAGGAATCGGTATCTGCAGCTGATGCCAGACGGCACCGTCAACGGCACCACAGATGGCAACAGCGCTCACAGTAAGTGCTTTGTTTTGTTTTGTATGCTTGTTAAGGAGGAGCTGGGTATTATCATGTACTTAATTGGTAGATCCTTTGAGTATTTATAAGTACATTTTCTGAAATAAACAGTTTTTGTATGTAACGTGACCTCTAATGAGCCATTTAAGTTAATTATATTCCTAGAATTTCTGGTTACCAGGCAACGTAAGTCGCTGATCACTCTTGAAGGTGCTTGAAGCTGTTAATTTTGACATAGTATTAAAATGTCCAGCAACTTGTTTATTTGCTGACGTATTCGAAACTATCACTGTGTCATTTTGTTACAAAAATAGTTTTGTGGCCCAACTCAAACTTAAATATTTAAAAAAAAAATCTTTCACTTACTAAATAACATAACGTTAAAAACTCGTTTTTCGTCTCCAATTTATTGTTTAGAAATTAGTAATAATTTATTGATTTTGAGCTCGCACATATGGCCAGAATTCGAGTTATCAAAACTCGCTGCGTTAGACCTATCTACTCGTATAATAAAGGAAAACACAAAAAAGTATTGATTAATCACGTTTAGCCTAACGGCTATATGGCTTGTTCGAAAATCAAATATACGTCTTTGCTCAGTTCGCGGCATTATTTAAGGTCATAGACAAACGATTAAGTTACGCGCCAAACGTGTTTGCTCCAATGACATAAATCATTTTCTCGCGTCACTTTTTTTTTTCTTTCATTAACTAGTCTGAGATTACATGTCTCGCGCGATAGACATTCCAATAGCCTCGTAATAACACATGGAAGCCAAAGCAGTGCTTTTAATACGGCATAATTACAGATTTGGTGAATAATACCTTCACAGTCGGTTAAGTAAAATTGTGATAATGACTCAATAGTTAGATTTGTATCGCCGGAAGGTATGGCATGGTGGTCCGTTGAACCACACGGACAGATTGAGATTACTAATAACTGCTTTAGTGCTATCTCTGTTTCCGTATCGTAAAGGAAATTCAATTCCATTTGAACGATAGCAATCACTTTCTTTTGCTGTTAAGCTATCAGTTCTTTGTTTGTGGAGTATTCTGGAACTTGGGCATAAAAAAAATAACTAATTATACCAATTTCACGAAAACATATCTTATCTACATTTCAAACATTTGTTATGATGTCCATTAAAATACTCAAACGTCAAAAGATATTTATTCAATAAACTCAATTAATAAGTATTTTGTATCGTCCAAATCTCTTTTAACCTACCACCCATTCAAGATGTAATTTTTTAACTGTGGTTACTGCGGCTGGGGCAGAACGTTGCAGGGTCTAGACTCTGCCAACGTTCCTCGTATTGTTTCAAATCATCACTCTTTAATTTTCTGGTCCCTCCAATGTAAGCCGACTACGACTGTGTAGTCTACTACAGGGTCACCTACGAATTACGATCCGAAACCATTCACTAGGACGGACGCCGGCTTTCGTGACTCTCTCACTATTACTATAGACAAATAATTATATATCGTCCTTGCTATAACTAATATTTTGCTGTTTTTACACATAAGTGCTTTGAAACAGCAAATCACTTATTCTTAAATCTTTAACTTCTCAGGGTTATTATAATATGCGGTATATAAAAAGTATCAAATTAAATAGGATGTTCGCTAAAACGACCGCCGTGAAAGCAGTTTTTAAAACCTACGTTCGAGACCACGAGAGACGTGCATAAAATCTTAATTTTGTTTGCAAGTTTAGTGTTTTTTTGTCTGTAAATTTAATTTTAGACGTCGTTGTATTAGTTTAGATAACAGTGTTTAGACACGTTCACTTGCATACTTCATACCTATATTTTTTAAGTACAGTTCGGGTATATCGATTCTCAAGTAAGAAACACCTTTTTTTAAAATTCCCGGTAGTGATTTGCTCAGATTGCGATATTTAACGTGCACCGTATTGTAAGTATTGTAGCCATTACAAAACCAGACAAGGTTAATATTGCACAGTTTGTATTAACTTCGCCGTCCATTAAAGACCTTATGCCCTTGTATTAAGAAAATAACACTTCCATATATATATATTTGATTTGAGTCAGGTTATCTGCTGCTGTGATTATATCAATTTCTTTTTCATTGTTGCTGATTTAGTAACCACGGAACACTAAACGTGTTCTGTGGAAATCGTGATTTTAATTTTATTGTTGTTACTGTGGAGCGATGAATACAGTACAGTTAAAAGTTCGTGAATTAATATCGATGTTGAAAAACAGCTGAAGTAAAAGTTTTGTTACAAACGTATTACGTGTATAACGTGTTCTAAGATGGTTTGCTTCCAAATGTGTATTTTTTCCAGAATGTTTTAAAATACTTACGTAAAAAAACTCAATTGGTGTAACTGTAATTAAGATATCATCTCATTTTACAACATGGTATTTCTTATATCATAATCATACCACTCCACATTTTATGTCATTCATTTTAAGAAACATCCAGTTAAAGATCTTTATTTCGCATTCACGGTCCAAATTAAATACTCATTTTAGAAGTCTTTGATTGACAAACGATGCTCATATAAGCCGTATAATTTGGGTCCATAATATTAAATCGTAAATTCTGCCAGTGGTCGAATTTCAAATGAATGTGCTTTCTTGGTAGCATTTAATTTAGTTTTGGACGTTAAACTAACTTTTTATTTTCGCAGTGTCGAAGTTGATCGAGCTTCAGAACTGACAGATATTGTATTTGCTTCTGTGAATGGTTTACTGTTTACACCATTTTGTTTGAAACAAACGACAGGAGGCATTTTGAGAAAGCTAAGACGGCAGGAGGCGCGAAAATTCCTCAACCCACTCGACTAGGGCATCCATCGTCCTAATAAGACATTCCAGTTTCAATATGTGAAAATGTTTTATGTTTGTGAGTTTATGAGTGTGCTTGTTGTATTATTAGAATGCTTATCATTTTTTTATATCATCATCATCTCATCCCGCAATCACTCACTGCTGGGTAAAGGCCTCCTGCACTGTTACTTACCGTAGGTACTTGTTTTTATTAAATTAATAGTCAATTTTAATAACCAAAAATTCAATATCAAGATCTGAGATAGACATTTATTTCAACGTTTCGTTATCAGTAAAAATCAATTTAGTATTCCTATGAGTAAAACTTTTTGAGAAAGTACATTATTTATTACTTTTTCAGAAAATGTCATATACTCGTAAACTGTAGTGTCTTTTATTCCTGGAAACCAAATAATCGAAAGGGAATCCTACAAGCCCATGTTCAGCCCACTCTCAGATTTGAGATTAAACACATAGTGGCGATCGGCAGCCGTCAAAGATGGCTGCCGATGAAGAATTTATTGTCTCTGGTTCAGTCATAAATTTCAAGATGGCGCCAAAGATATTTGGTGTTGATGTGGTATTTAGCCTTTACCTATTATATTACCTAGGATATCACAATAGTACATTTAGGAGTGCGTCAGTGTAAGCTACTTTTTTATGGTAAGATTCTGGTGGACCTAGGGTACATAACCTACGTAAAATCTTGGGCCCGTATTGATATTTTCAAAACACTAGATTACTTTTTAACTGGACAACTAGACTACATTTTTAATTTCTAGGACATAATTGTTACTTTGCAAGAAAGGTAAATGTAAATTTAATCGTTATTTAGTTTGAAGTCAACTTAAAAAATGAAGAATTTAATATTATTATTTTCCAAATATTTACGTAAGTATAGTAGATGTACTACTTGTAAAATTAAAGGTCTAAGTCAATTAGTAGTAAATACTACATTACAAAATAATGAAGTCAATAATCATATTTAATACGCATGATACTTGATATCATACCCGTTTTAAGCCACTTCTTTTAAGAAATTGCCTAATCTGTTTGTTGTGAGATGGGGAATATTAAAGACATTGGTACATATCCAAATAGATTAATAAATAATATGCAACGTTTCTGGAAATCGAATTTAATTTTATTGATTGACTTTCATTGATTTATAAGAAATTCTCTCGTAAGCTAATTTTTCAGTTAAATATAAGTAGGTACTTAGGTAATCTAAAGAGAAACGAAAATAACAATATTTTAGGCAATATTTTAATAAGAGAAGCAATTGGAGAATCAGGAATGTTTCAGTTGTATATTTAAAGTGTGAGGTAGCTTAATATATGTTTAGGAGTTAACACTTATCAAAAAGGTATTTTATTCAAATATTATGCATTAAAAAAAGTGTTTGACTCCTCCGTTCTTGTGTCAACAGCTTTACGTCGATTAGTCGGTAGTGGACCGTTAATGAAAACCAGTCGGATTTCCTATGCACTTATCGTGTTACTTTAAACACGGCAACTGTCAAAATTGATCAAACCTTATCTTATGGTGTATTCAGAGAACCCCTTCTTTATGTCATTCTGCTGTAATTGAGTTAAGCAACACGTGTGCCTACATCGATGACTGATTATGTGGTTCATTAAATTATTTTATTATCTCATTGATGTTAACTTTAAAAAGTTTCTAACGTAGTTAGTAATTAAATTATGGAAATTTACAAGTAGGTATATTCATAGATTAAAACTGACTTTTTAAAAGGTAATGCTCTTTTTTCCAAGAAGCAAAATTGTGGTTTGATTTTGATTTTAAAGTAAGTACCTAACAAATATTTTAATGTAAGGTCTTACACAAATTTTTACCTAAATGTCAACATGACTCTTTTCATAGCAACTCACTCTAAAATTTCTGTTAAAATAGTCAATTATACATGAGTTACTTGACTAAAGGTTTGCTATTTTTAAATATCAGTAAGCTTAATTTTTCAACGTTAGTTTGTTAAGAACGTGAGAATGAATAGCCTCATAAATCAGCGTAACTTATGATCTTGATACTTGGATAGGATTTATTGTAATCTGTCATCGTTGTATCTTCCAATCAGTTCTGGACCTTTTTTGTAAGCTCACATACATTGCGGACTTTAGTATGGTCTATAAATACTGCCAACTTACTTTACTTGACTAAAAACTTTCTTTTTCTTATTTTGATACATACTTTTACTCACTTAGTTTAATTTTGAATATTGATTTATTAGATGATTATTGATGATGATTAATAAATGATAACGAATAGATAATTCTCCCGACCCTTTTTAATTTGAGTAAATATGCGGAACATCTCACTTTTTAAGTTAATTTAAAAAGGTAGCTATTGGTTGATTGGTTGTTATGTTTCGTTTGCCAATATTCATGCGTGTTAAACCTAATTAATATTATTAAGGTAATCTCACTTCCGTGAGTTTGTTTATTATGCTTTCACGCTTAAACGTTTTGGATGCATTTTGGTATGGATAGATGTTGTCCTGAAGACAACTGCAACCTGGTTGATATTATGGGCTACTTTTCTGCGACAAATTAAAGCGAGCTAAGACGCGAGCAAAACCTAATACATATATAATAAAACAACTCAGTTTTTAATTTAGTGAGTAAGTAATAGATAAACTTTAAAAAGCAATAAGTACTTAACTAAGTTGTTTGATATGATAACACGACGAGACATATTAAAATTGGACAGATCGTATTGCGATTCTTAAACCATTTTGCTCCGCGTTGCTTGTTACAGAATTACAAAGCTTGGAGGAGTAAGAAATTTAAAATAGCCGTGTCGAGTGATAACTATCAGAGGTTACCCGTATCTTTTTATAACGATTCGTCAAACGTAAACACGCCGGTGTATGATAGAAGAAAGCATCATGGTGCTTAATAGATTTAAACTTTTAAACAATTATTTGTACTACGAATGCGGAAGAATGATTATTTATTAGTCAGAATGTCTCATTTAGAATCATTTTAACGGGATCACCATGTTTTTGCAGTCGTTAGGTATCCATGGTAACTTGACCATAATAGTTTATAATAGTTAGAATGTTGGATATTACCATAAATGACAAAGCGTTATTAGTGTCATACAAACTACTGTAATCTGTAAATATTGACTTTACAATGACAGTAAAAAGTTTCATGACTTTGTATTTGTTCTGTCAAATGTAGAAGAAGTTAATTTAGGAATTGTTATAGCGATAATCTTCCCTGCTGCCGTGAAATTGGTACGAGCATAAGAACGGCTGGGTATAACAAGCACACGTATAACAAACTATTAAAAGGACGACTCTATAAAACTTGCTTCCATCTTAAATTAGGTGTGATGGACTGGAATCGTAAAAGTAATATAGTACTAGAAGTGATAACAGTTTCAATTATATCTAGATTATGTTGTCTGTTTGACTTTTACATGTTTAATTTATGTGGACTCGTGTTTTTCAATTTTGAACCCACTTTTAATATTTATTTTACATGCAAAAGGAGTAAAAGCTCTATAATCACCTTACTTACGGAAAACGAAATATGTTTTGCTGTGGTTCATAAATCAAATTATGCAAATATGGCTTTAAAATCCAACGGTGTAGGGCAGCTTTCGTAATGGTATCCACATTAAGTTGCAATACGCGTATGCAATGTGTGCATGCGCAGGCGCATCGATGACAGCCAGATTGATCGCAGCAAGTTTAATATAGCAATTTACACCTGCGTTCGTAAACGCTTCCTCGAGTTACGTAACATCTTCATCACCCAATAAGGCCTTTTAATCAGCTGTCAGAAAATGGTTCGTCATATTTGGCAGTGTTGGAGAAAATTGTAAGCGATTGTGCTCTTGTAAAGAAGTGGAAATTTAAATTACTAAAGGATTGTAAAGGAGAATTTCAATCTTTCGTGATAGTGGAATATTAAAATCCGCCAACTTAACGGGACAAACCATCATCTCTACTACTATATTTAAACGTCAACTATTTGTTTGCTTTGACATTTGAGCTATTAATATAGCATACTGTCAAATTTTTTAAAACTTGGTTGTGGGCGTTGATTAAAAATGGGTAGAATCGAAGAAATCAAAGACATAGAAACTAATAGCTTATTATTACTTATTACATTTCAATCACCATCTAAGTGTATTTTCAATCATTTTAATTCTACTATAAAATTAGCAGGTTCACTACACACGATATATAGTTATGTATATTCGATTGGAATGCAGTTATCAATCCAAATTAACACTATTACATACATATTTCGACAAAACAACATTTATTAGACTAAGTTTTTATCTATATATGTTAAACTTGTTAATTTTATTGATCCGATTTTAATTTAGTCTGATCCTGACATTGAAAATGTCACCACATTTCGTGTGGCCTTAAATTTTGTCAAAGATTAATCGGATGGGTTAAAGTATAAATATTGAACTTTGCTGTATATTGATTAAAATGAAAATTTTGAAATATATTTTTATTATAATTCACTACGACGGGTACGCTCGTGGCATTCATCGCACCTGATGGTGAGTGACGTAAGGCCAGGTGGACGCTTCACCCGGATTCCTCAACAACTGAGAGCTTCTCATATCTTCGCTATCTTATCTCTAAACTGACGGAACACAACAAAGCTAAACATTGGTATTATTAAGCCAGACTTTAGATAGGTGGCGGACTTCAATGATAATTAATTCGAGTCCACTGGTTTTACGGGTGTCCCTGGGCGGCGGTAATTACTCTCCATCAGGTGACCCTCGCCTGCTCGTTTGCCTCCTTCTTTCATATAAAAAAACTTTAGTTACTAGACGACAAAAATTATGAAGCGGTCACTATTAATATATTTCCATTTTCCATTTATTTGATCCAATTCACAACGAGTCTAAAATAACTATTAAAACAAAGTTTGTTATTTTAATTAATAAAAAGATGTTAACTATTTGGGTGAACTCAAATTGGTTAACTTAAGTTAACACTACGACATAAAACAATATAAAAAAACCGTAACTTACGGACTTCAGTATCGTCGTTAAGTAATTCCCCTCCACTGAATTGATATAAACATTCATTACTCCTCAACAATTATCAGGCTCATTTAAAAAAAATACAAAACACTGATTATGACGTTAAGACTTTTTCTGTGGCCTGACAGATTGCGGATCACGCCCAAGTTAAAAAAGACACATACACCAAATAATTCTGTCCCAATATAAACCTTATGCGTCAAGACTTAAGTGGTATGTCAATTTTAACGGTACATTATAAATATTGTGGTTTTTGCCGACATTAATCATGAATGTCATCGTAATAGCTGCTTGGTTAATTGAATATTGCTTGGTATTTTGTTTGTGGTCTGTATCAGCTATCACAACTAACTTTGTATTGGGGTTGAACGTTCGGAATTAGAGATATCGATGCAATGTTGTGGAATCATTGCGATTCAGATAAGGAGTTAAAATTGGAACACGCTTAATATTGGCATACTCCAGTTTGTGACGCATTGATTTAAGTAGAAAATACTTTCAGGAAAAAAAATATTTTCTTGTTAAACAGCTTTTGTAGGCTATCTTACTTTATAAATAAGAAAGGACAAAAAGAAATATAAAAGAAAAATCAGTTAAATGTGGGACACCATTTTAAGCGTCCACAGTTCCACCTAAGCAATAACACTCTTTTGTTTGGCATATCACCGTAATTAAAATCCAAATCAAATAGAACCACGCAATTTCTTTAGTTTTTCTTCCAAAAATTTTTCGTATTCACAAAGCTCTGTGCTTCCCTTCTGTTATTTATCTTATCTTTGCGTCTTATTAGCACAGGTGCATCGACACGCGCAAACTGGTCTGTCGGCCGGTGTCGGGTGGCACAAGCCCGACTCACTTACCAAAAATGATGTACCGCCAAATTGTGTGGGGAAAAAATTATGCGGCCCCTACTACGGGCTCTCGAAGTCGATATGATAGCGACGAGTAGATCGAGTGACAATAGCGCGAGAGCGTGTACTAAATCAAAGAAATGCAAATAATGTTTGGTTGAAATATGGTACAACTCTTTGTTACACAGATAGAAGTTGTCCTGAAATAACGTAATAATGCCTTATTCCTTTGGAAATTGGCACAACTTTTTGATTTTTTTTTAACTTCCTGATAAATTTGGCAAAGTCATGATCACGAATAATTTCTTAGTTATTCTAAAACATCTTTGGGAGTGTTGGGGAACCACAGAATACTTGCATACGTAAGTAGAGTTTAAAGCAAATAATGTTTGATGTACTAAAGCTAACCGAATTTTATTTAATCAACAATCAAACAATCATCTCCATGGGGTAACAGTGTTTTTTTTTCTTTACAATCGTACCTACTCCTTATTTTTGTCCAAGAGTTTTCAACTTTTTTATTAATTTACTTATTAGTATGTCCTCATGGATGAGGGAATAGATGTCCTTATCTATTCAGTCTGCGCTCTCACCTTTGCAAACAGTATTAACAAAAAGTTATTAACTATAAGTAGAAGTAATAACTAGAAGTGAAAAGGTTGTAATGATGTAGTACAACTTTTTCACACTTTGTGACTGCTGAATGACTACAACGAACGGTACTTACAAAATAATTTATCAAAAAAAAGTGACTGACAATCGAGTTCATTTAGTAACGCTATCGTAAAAGGCACAAGAGAATTCGGGGGCGAAAGACTTTTTACTCTTCGCATTGTAACTCTCGACCTTGTAAATTGAGTTAGTGGAAACACAATTTAGTATTCCTTTTATGTTTTATTAATGGCTTCGCGAGCTCGGTGACGTAATTATAAACTTTATCCGAATGGCTTTATGGTTGAATACGTCAATGTCGATTAGCTGTTGGAATATTCGAATGCGAATGTGGATGCATGCGATGCTGAGAGTAATTAGTCATAACTGCTGTTTTGGAACCGAAAAAAGGAAATTTAAATGTTAATAGCCTATTAACTGTCCCACTGTTGGGCAAAGGCTGCGATTATTGAATTGATATTTAAGGCTAGGTCTTAGTGAAAAATTAAATTAACACGTTCTTAGAATTACTTTTCGAAGTAGAAAACAGTAAAATTTAAATCGGTGAAAATTATGAAATATTGTTGAGGCTTTAATCTGTGAAATAAACCCGATGGAAACACGATTTGATAAACGGCTCGATAGAATAAATTCACAAAGTTACATATTTTTGTGTCATTTTATCTTCTTTTCCAGGTTTTATTCTTAAAATTTGATATTATGAGTCATTTACCAAAATGAAGTTCATAGATAACTTGAGGAATTATAACCGATCGAAATTTTATTTATTAAATCAATCAATTTTTTTAAATATAAAACGCAATTATTCGCGCCGCTTCGCTGTTGTAACGCCGACGGTAAGGGACGGGCCCTTACCGTCGGCGTCGTATCGTCGAGAGAGCGATAGAGAAGCGCTCGAAATACCTCCCCTTAATCACTACGTTTGCCAAATGCTGGTTGGTGATCAGCTGATCAGTGACCCGATCGAACCCGGCACCTCAGGGTCTTAAATTGATGCCTTAGGCGCTATAGACCACAGAGGCGGTTAAAACACTAACCCACGAATCAAACCCAACACCTGCGGAATACTCCGGATATCCGACCGTGCGTTTTGCCACTGTTCCGTTCGAGAATTTTAAATGTCAAAATAGTCACTGAAAGGACATAATATTTTTTGGTACTAAAATAAAAGAAAAATTATCTGCAACAATTTATATACTTTCTTGTCCAAGAGACTAAATGCTATCATTCTGTATAATTTTTGGATTTTTAATTACCTTCGTTATAGATTACTGTATTATGATAAGTTTTGTACGTTTCTGAACGAAAGTTCCGGTTTTTTAAATGTTAACGAACGCAGGGTTATTAAGTAGTATCTATGAGGTCTATGGTAATGTAGAAACGATATTGTTAGACAGTTATCTTTTTCGATAGTATTTAGCAACTAACACAACGAAAGCGCGGCCAGGAATTGTCTGGCGGCTGACAGTCTGACTCTGACATCTGTCTACGATGCGTATTGACATATAAAACGTCAAACAAGCGTCACTTTTTGATTTTTAATAACATATAGTGTCACAAGACGAACATAATATTGCCATTTTCGAGTAGAAATCAATGTTGATTTTTAATTTATGTAAAAAACCGATATCTTTAAATTAATAATACGGTCATAAATATGTTCGTAATAATGTATTCTTCAAGTATTTATACATTGGCGTCAACTTAAAAGACTTTGGAATTTAGTACCAAGCCCCATAGTAAAATAAATATGTCCTTTTATTCATTCATTCATATATTTTTTCGATTTCAAATGTAGCGATCCAATACACAAACAGAATATCAGCGCCACTGTCGTTCAGCCTTTCCGCGTTCGCTGTGACGACACGATAGCTGGTCGCGGCTGGATTCCGGAGTCAGATGCGAGACAAGCGGACGCATAGTTATGCCGACCTACGAACGTCAGCCTAAGGATGGACAGGGGCGTAGCTACCGCAATAGAATAGAATAGAAAAACTTTATTGCATTACTGTCACATTTTCGATTGGTAGATTACATTGCATTTAAGTCGGAACATGTTCTGACTTAAATGTAACTGCAGTTACCCGTAACGGGCATACAATAGAAAATGGAAAAAGAAATTTAATGATTTACGATTAATAGGTCAAGGATCATAAGACCGCCGGCGGTCGCGAAACAATTGATTTTCAATTGTGTCTGGTTTAACGGTGCTCAAGGGGTTGTACGAATTCATTAAACAATTCAACAATACAATAAAAAAGCAGTATCAGCCGTATCAATGATACGGGACTACAGGGGCCCAAACATCTGTGATAAACAAATATCTTAGGACTTCCATGGGACAGGAATAGCTATTAAAAAGTGAAATCGTCTTAAAGCTGGGATTCCTGAAACTCCCGAAAAAAGGTTATTTTAAATTATGGATTACTCGCAAATCACATATAAGTACTCAAAATTTAAAAAATATATGTTAGTCCACAGTCTTTTATCTAGTAATTCCGGCCATTAAATAATCAATTAGTGATACTTTACTGCATCAAATAAAATTTCAAACATCCGTCTAATCGTAATTCAAATATACATTAACTAAAACCAAGTATACTTGCGTTATACTTGGTTTTAGTTAATGAAAAAAATTACGAAAATAATTGTCTTTGAATAGGTGAGGCATTCCGGCCGTTATAAGTTTAAAAATTTAGAAAGAATACTTGATTTTCAAAATTACGTACCTTTTTTGCTAAGTTGACGGTCGCGAATCGCAATGTGCAACAATCAGTCCCCTACTAGTTTCTGCGCTCGGGAATCCTAGCCATAAGCTATAGATGATTTCTTTTAAATCATAATTTATAATAAAAAAATAATTAAAACTATTATCCCCGAAGAGTAATTCAGAGACTAGGCAATGAGGACAGCAAAAGCAGTTGGATGTATGTGCGGTCTTTAGTCTGTTAGTCGCCTTTTACGACACCCAAGGGAAGAGAGGGGGTGGTAGTATTCTTTCTCCGCTACGCGACACGGTATTTGTTTTTAATGAAGGTTTGAAGTAAATAATGATGTAACTTGCAACAAAATCCGTTGTTTTTTTTTTTTTTTTTTTATAAAAGAGGGAGGCAAACGAGCAGGCGGGTCACGTGATGGAAAGTAATCACCGCCGCCCATGGACACCCGCAAAACCAGAGGAATCGCAGATGCGTTGCCGGCCTTTAAGGGAGGAATAGGTTTAAGGAAGGAATAGGAATTGGGAGGGGGGGGGGGGGAAGGGGCCTCCGGAACCCTCACTGGTCGGACGAAACACAACAGCACCAAGTGCCGTTATTTCACGCCGAATATTCGTGAGAGGGTGGTATTACGCCGGGCGAGCCGGCCCAATGCGTGCTGCAACGCAGCGTGGCTCTACCACTCTAAAACGTTGTGCGTCAGCCTTAACCATCTCTATCTATCTAGTATCTCTTTGTCGGTCCGTCTGTCCATAAAGCATTGTCTAAGTATGGTATATTACTAAGTGTATTAGGAGTTCGTTTAGTTCGTCTAGCCGGAGGCGATTATGCGTTTTCACATAGCGAATGGGACAGGGCACCATGATTTATGATACGAACTCAGTTTGGTTCTAAAATTACTTAGGCTTAGAGTGTATCGAGTTATCCCTTATCTCTGTCAGATGTACTCGTAATGCTGTTTTAGGTAGTAAGTGGCAATGTATCAACTGCCTCATATGGTCTGGTTTAGACTTCAAAAGTTTCCTTGTTTGATTCTTATTGTGTGTCAAAAATGTAATATTGATAAATAATGATTTTAATAGTATTTTTTTAAATTATCATCGTCAGCCTAAAGAAAATATCACTACTAGGCTCCAGGCTTTCGAAGGAGGTGGAAATATTTAATTTGGAAACCCTACGAATGGGGCGGGGCGGCCATTGCAAAAGTTACTTAACGTTAAGATGGCAAAACGGAAGTTTTTAAATTAGTACTGGATTAGTCACGTTGCTTACCAAATATACAAGTTGTACTTAATATTTGCTATAATAAACAACTAAAAAGTTAAAAACAACATCATTTTGCGGTCATAGATAACGTTCACTAATTACTCGCTGTAAACGTTTAATTGCCATTATTAATTAAGGAGCGTACGGTGAAAGAGACAAATGTGGCGTGCTTATCAAAGGATCAAATCTCTGACAATTATTCTTCATTTTATATGGTTGTCACATAAACCGCGATGGGAATTAATTGGTCCGCTATGGACTATTCGTCTAAATAAGGATCAAAGTTACTACTAAATTAAACTAACGTCGACATGTTTATTGAATTATTGTGGAATGTTGAGACAACAACATTTGTTGTAAGCTGGATGTCAGCAGAAGTCCTTATCTGTTAAAAACGTAGATTACAATTAGTTTTCTTAATTTTTTTGAATGACTAATATTTTGTTAGTAATAAATAGCTTAAAAGAGGTATTTACTTACCTACTGTAAATACCTCTTATATGCTATTTATTACTAACAAAATATGATTAGAGTTTTTGGTTTAGAGTTTTGTCAATACCTACCCAGAGTTACAAACTTGTCAAATTGTCGCACTTTTTTAATTGTTGAAAATGGCTATCTTAATCCATGATAAAATGTGACAATTATAACTAGATTTCTATTTGAAGTATCTCTCTATATATTTATTACTCTCTCTATAACTCATTAGCAAAATTTTAAGAGACAAGAATTGTCTAGACATTATAACAGATTATGTAATTATTTCTTACAAATTGTCGACCACTGTGTCAGTCATGTTTTATGTAAAAAGGGCCGTGGTAAATTCCAGTAACGCCCACATGTTGAAATACATCAGAGGAGGAATGAAATCAACTATAAACATAGGCCATTTTTACCAAGACAATGGCGTATCGATAGGTCCGACCATCCTCGTGACACAATGCAGCGCGATGCGAATGGACCCTACTCTCGTTACGCATAACAGGCGTTAGGAGTAAACGCGGACGGGCGTATATTCAGATCAAAGGTACTCGTATAACTCACTTTTCTATACCTACTAATATTATAAAGCTGAAGAGTTTGTTTGCTTGAACGCGCTAATCTCAGGAACTACTGGTCCGATTTAAAAAAATCTTGCAGTGTTAGATAGCCCATTTATGGAGGAAGATTATAGGCATAATTTGTTTAGGTACGGGTACGGATAGTAACCCGTGCGAAGCCCGGGCGGGTCGCTAGTATCCTTATACAATGAACAAAGAAGAAAGAGCAAAGTGCTCACAAGTCTGACAACGACACAAGCGACACAATGCCCATAGGATCCTACTACGTACCCAAAACTGTCAAACTCTAATCGATATTGACCTTTAATAATACTGTTCAAAAATTATTCTATGGTTCAAAATGTATTGTAGAATATTGAAAGTTTTTTGTAAGTTATTTATTTATTTATTTATTACGTACGTAAGTAGAAACATATAATAACAGAAATAAAAATCTGATCTGAATTGATCTGCTGCCGTGTGTACACAGTAGACGAACAGTCTTATGATAAATAGACAGCGGTAGACGTCAGGAGGAAACGCTGGCGGCATTTTTTTGCGTGGAGATCAACCACGAAAAGACATAAGTTTTTTACTATGGGGCTTGGTACTAAATTCCAAAGTCTTTTAACTTGACGCCAATGTATAAATACTTGAAGAATATATTATTACTAACATACAATAACTCTTATCCGCCAATCGGTAAAAATAAGACAAAACTTGGTTTATTATTTTCATATACTAAGCCCGGCAAATGACCCCACTCCACCTGAATTACGCCCGAGTGTACTAGGACGGGCCCTACATTTATGACCGTATTATTAAATTAAAGACCTCGGTTTTTTTATATCAATTAAAAACCAACGTTGATTTCTACTCGAAAATGGCAACATTATGTTCGTCTTGTGACACTATATGTTATTAAAAATCAAAAAGTGACGCTAGTTTGACGTTAGATGTCAATACGCATTGTAGACAGATGTCAGACTGTCAGCCGACAGACGATTCCCAGCCGCGCTTTCGTTGTTAGTTGTGTGTATCGTTGTTAAATACTATACTTATATGCGAAAAAGATAACTGTGTTAATGATATCGTTTCTGCATTACCATAGACCTCATAGACTTACCTACTTAATAACTCTGCGTTCGTTAACATAAAAAAACCGGAACTTTCGTTCAGAAACGTACAAAACTTATCAAAATACAGTATTCTTTAACTTTGCATTTAGTCTCTTGGACAAGGAAGTAGGTATATAAATTGTTGCAGTAAATTTTTCTTTTATTTTAGTACCAAAAAAAATTATGTCGTTTGTCACATGGTACCTAAGTGTGTGCTGTGCGCAATAATATTTACAATGCATCGGTGTTCAAGTCAGATTTGATAATTCTGTAACTATGGCAACTGTAGACTGAACATAAACAAAAACATGTGTCGGTGGCACAGTGGCTAAACCATCGACCCCATTACAGGAGGGTTCAATTCCCGTTCGGGCAAAGTGTGTTTTGGATTTTTCGATGCATAGTCCGACAACCGTGTCGCGTGGCGGTGAAAGATTACTACCACCCCCTCTCTTCCCTTGGGTGTCGTAAAAGGCGACTAAAAAACTAAAGACTCACCACTTGTCACGCTGAGCAAATGTGCAGTCGCTATTTGGTGAAAAGTGGACAAAGCATAGGGCTGCTTTTGCGGTCCTCATTGCCTAGTCTCTGACTAACCCTTCGGGGATAATAGTCGTGATTATATAGTCCGCAGTTGTGATCACTGATTACTGATCGATCACCGACCCCCGCACTAGGTAAGCGTGGTTCTTTTATTTTTTATTTACTTAAACTTTTGCAACATAATATTATTACATGGCGGACTTAATGCCTGAGGCATTCTCTACCAGTCAACCATAGGGTGGTGGTAGGTGCAATTTTCTGCGATTAATGTGACACAGGGCAGTATAATCTATAAAAAAAATTATATACATATATTTACACAATTACATAAATATAATACATAAACTTACACAAATATATAAATATAAATACACTACATAACTTATAAAAGGACGTTAATGAGATGATTCTGCCATGGTTTCATTAAAAAGGAGCATGCGGACTTTCTTTTTAAAAGCCTCACGACTTGTAGCCATCCTTATTTCGAGAGGCAGCGCGTTCCAAAGGAGAATGGATTGAATTTGAAAGGAGGAATGTACAAAGCCAGAAGAATTGGTTCAATTGTAGTTGGTACATTTTTCTTTATGTACAGAAATAGTAAAGTATGGGTACTGTCTACATACTTTGTAAATAATGAGCATATGAATGCCCATTTATTCTACTGGTACCAGCAGATCACACTTATGCAGGACATTTCTGTAACATCATGCCTAGTGGTCAAACGTGTAACATTTCGCTCCGCTCGTCACTAGCCGAAATCTTGTTATGGACATGAGATGAGATGATTGCACGTAGGGTTGCCATTGTCAGACAATATATTAATGTGATATGCCAACCAAGAAAAAAGTAAAAGTAAAGTCCTGATATATATATCACCCTAATTTTTTATTCCTTTTAATGAAATTAAGGGTGAGTTCCACCCATGAAACTGAACAACTTTCCCTAAAAAACCTATGTGCAAAAATGACAAATAAATTTCGACCTCCCATACAAAACTGTCCGATTAGCTGACGACATAGTATAGGAGGTAGAATTTTTTTTCTCATTTTTGAACATAGGTTTTTTGGGGAAAGTTGTTCATTTTCATGGGTGAAACTCACCCTTAATTTCATTAAAACGAATAAAAACTAAGGGGTATATCCCCGAAGGGTTAGTCAGACACTAGGCAATGAGGACAGCAAAAGCAATCCACTGCTATAATCCACTTTTCACCAAATAGACTGCACATGTGCTCAGCGTGACAGGTGGTGAGCCCATCGCCGCTCTATGCTGTTGAATGTATGTGCAGTCTTTAGTCCGTAAGTCGCCTTTTACGACACCCAAGGGAAGAGAGGGGGGGTGGTGGTAGTATTATTACACCGCCACGGTTATGTGTGATATATGCCAACCATTAAACCAGTAAAAGTAAAATCCTGATATTGTGTTCATTGCGAATTTGCGATATCTGAAACTCGTTAAATTATAATGTTACAATTGATTAATATTGGTATAGTTATCTTATCATTATAAATATAATAGTAATAAGATTCAATGTTACAGTTGTGCAAGAAAATGCCCCATTCTATTATAATTTTTATTTTTTGAAACTTGTTCTAATTTTGAGACACCATTTCATTTAAGTAAAATTTTAAAAGATTTTTAAATTGTCTTATGCTCCATACAAATAAGAGATTGCCTAGATTGAACTAGAAGAGGTTAGTAGTAATGTTTGCCTGTTAACCCTAACAGCACAGTATTACACGAGCATTACGCAACGGTTTACGAAAATGAGTTGTTTTATTTAAATACGGTCCATTGTTTTCATTCCCACTTGTGAATTCTAATTAAGTGCACACGTCCGAAACATAAACATTGGAAACTATAAGTGGTTGTTTGATAAAATTATTAGTGTTTCCCGAGATTTTCTATGAGGTTAATAGGGTGGGTTAGTGACCTGATGCCTTAGCAGTTTAGCACTGTTTAATTAGGGTTTCCCTGGACAACATTATACACGAAGAATTTAACATTATGCAATGTGATAGGAGTGGTACTTCTAACCTGTTAAGGCTAAGTAAGTAGGTACTACATCTAAATTCATCGAATGAAAAATAATATGGACTTATAAAAAGTGATTTTAAATCACAAAATAATTAAGTAATGATTTTTTTTCTCACCAAAATAATCTCAAAAATACGAAACTAAGAAATTTATTAGTTCGCCAGTGTCATTAGCTACCGTTTTGCCATTTTTTCATGTTTCTCCGACGTATGAAACCTTTGATATCGTATAAAGTAAAAATGGTCATAAATTATAGGGGGAGGTGGTAGGACCCCCCACATTATTTTTTGTCGATGAATTTAGATGTAGTACCTAGCCTTAACGGGTTAGAAGTACCTACCACCCCTATCACATTGTATAACTTTTAATGGGTGACCGGGACCTACTGATTCCGACTAAGTAAATGATGGCCATTGCAATAATAATAAGTAGTAGTAACATGTTTTCTTTTTATAAATTTAATTTTGTATTTTTAAATAGTTAACCAATATAATTATGTAAGTATGGTCTTCCTACATTTTTATGAATTGAAGAAGATACGTCATCATCTCTGTACCTGTACTTATGAAGAGGTTTTATTTATAAAAAGGAGAAGTAGGATGACCATGATTTTAATATTCATAGTCATTAACTTTATTTCCCACACAAAAAAAATAACAAATGGAATGCTGACATGTAACTTTTATTATTATTGCAATGGCCATCATTTACTTAGTCGGAATCAGTAGGTCCTGATCACCGATAAAAAGTCTTCGTGTATATGCCCGGGATAAAAAATCACGTGGCACAGAACGGACATTTTCAATTATGTCCTTTGCACACAAAGAAAACCTAGATGCAATCAATCAACGCAATCTGCACAAAAAGAGTACCTACCAAGCGAGATGTTTAGGTATGCATTTCGTTTAGTAGTTAGTCGTAGAATACATGTTAAGGCGCTATATTCCCATTTTTAACAATTTCGATTGATTGTACCGCCACTAATATAAAACATACTGTTCTAAAATTCATATATATGGTTGAAAATATTATCTGAAACATGATTAGTAATACTTCACTTGATATAAAAAAATTCAAAGATGGCTCTGTTCAACATTTAAAAGAGCTGTAAGTCAGATAATACATTAATGAATGACTTAATTTTTTTACCAATAGAAAAAACTTTTTATTATCTAGTGAATGCAAAAAACACATTTTTTTTATTTCACTTATTTTTTCCTTTATAGGCAAATACCTATAAATCGCGCCTATTCGCGACGCTTCGCTGTTATACCCGTTCCTTACCGTCGTATTGTCAATAGAGCGAGAGAGAAGCGCTCGGAATACCTCGCCTAAAGTGTCAACATCATGACGAAGTGCTCCTTCAAAAATTGCTATACTTACCACTAAGCTAAATAGCTCAATGATACTTACACATATCATCAAATGTATAATGTCAAAGCTGCGACTGTTCCACAACGATATAGTATGGGCTTGTGTATCTAGTTTTACATGTAATTGGGGTTGTCACCTTTTTTTAGGACGAATAAAGTATTTTTTAATTTTGTTAGAACAAAAATAAAGTACCTACATAGCATAAAAAAGAGTATTCATTGATTTGTCCTTAAAAACGGTTTTTTTGTTCTTTGCGACATTTAACAAATATTTGTCTTTTACGTAAATAGAGTAATTTAGCGAACTTTACAGGTGTCATAGATTATAAAGTACCTACCTACGCCTACATGAAAAAGAGGACAATACTCTATTTTAGAGTACGGGTGGCAACCCTATATGTAATCGAAGGTTTTAATACATTCACTAGATCCGTATAAACTGTCTCTTTACTTCACAGGAAACACTAGACAAATGAAATATTCAATATTAATTTTACACACAAAGTTCAATTCCAATAACGACACAAACACAAAATACCCACCAATAAATGTGTACCACAATACCTAATAAGACCGACACAGAAGATATCAATAAAACGGTAATGAAACAGCGTCATAAAACAGTAAAAGTGCTCTTGTTACGCGATACCGAATACACTGGCTTAACAAGGTATAAACTGTGAACAGGCATAGTGCCCATTATAACTCGAAACGTTTATAGATAGCGTAAATAAATTTGGGCGCGGGCGGAGTGAATTCCGTTTGGCTCCCAAGTTTTACGATACGGTATCGTATGGTGGAATTAAAACTTTTTAGTAGATCTGTAACAACTTTGATTGCTACCAACAAAATACAGATAGATTGGACTGACTGACGAACGATAAACATCACGCAATCCAAACCAATGGACCTACAGAACTGTAATACTGTAGATGGTGGACTATATAGCTCATGACGCAGCTCGTAGGCAAGATAAGACGGTATTATTATATGAAAATCCCTTATACGAGAGTTTACGTTGATGTAGTCTAAAGCTGTCTCTAGTTACTTACATTTTGCACTCATATTTAAATGGGATTTAATGCAAAACTACTTATTAACGGCATCCGTTTAACCGCCTCGTGATCTTAAACCGGTCTCTGATCCAGAGGTCCCGGGTTCAGCTCCTAGCGGGGGATACATCTTTGTGTCATCATCATCAGCCCATAAACGTCTCACTGCTGGGCACAGGCCTCCCACGTGAATAATAAATAGCTCGTGGGGATATTGGGCCATAACCAACCACGCTGCCCCAATGCGGGTTGGTGGGTTTTAACGACTGCCATCTTACGTCAACAACCGAACCGGGACCAAAGGCTGAACGTGCCTTCCGAAGCACGGAGGAGCTCGAGATGTTTTTAATTGGTCACCCATCAGGCGACCCGGCATTGCGAAAGTTGCTTAGCGGACAAGATCGCAAGCCGAACGTGCTAGCCGCTGCGCCATCGAGCTCCTCTTCCATCTTTGTGTACTTGGTTTGATTAGTGGTAGAGCTTAAAAAGTCCGCCTGGCTAGCTACCACCATCCCATCTAAAGTCTGGCACCATAACAACAAAGTTAATAGCATTGTTGTGTTAGTTTAGAGTTCGACAGTTTAGAGATAAGATAGCCAGTTCCTCAGTGGTTAAGGATTCCGGGTGAAGCGCGCTTACACCTTAGGCCTTGTCGTTTCATAACATCATTTGAGATGAAGGCCAAGTGCTTACCCATTACCATCATCAGCCTATAAACGTCCCACTGCTTTGCACAGGCCACCCACGTGGACAATAGCATGTGGGGATATTGGGCCACAACCCACCACGCTGGCCAAATGCGGGTTGGTGGGTTACCCATATATTTAAAAAACTAAATTTAAAAAAAACATTGAGAACTGAAACTTTGCTGAATTAGCTCATGACGTAACTCGTAGGCAATATAATATGGTGTTATCCGAAAATCCCTAGGTGTGAATACGGGATTTTTCGTAGATAAAGTCGCAATCGGTCGCTATAGTTAGTTACATTCATTTTACCTTTAATGGTAACCTTATAACTTGTAGTACATTGGGAACGGTAAAGTCGGTAAGTAAATGAAATAACACGTTGAACAAAACTCTTAAAATTCATTACGATAATAAGAAATAAATTATATTCCATATATGTTTAACAAGCATACATACATTACCTAGCTATCAATGTAAGGTTGAGGTAGCGACCGTGTTATCATTGAATCTTCACACTATTGATTGATGATCGATAGCAATAACTAATCGATCACTAGGATCATTAGTTAGCGCCGACACGTGACCTAGATTAGTTCAGTTACACTTGAACTGGCAACATTTGCAAATAATATGTAGTAATGGCACCTCGTTTGTGCACTTCATTGCTCGTTTAATAATATGGCAACCGGTTACAGAGGAGTCGTATACACGTCATGAGTTCCGTACAAAATTTATATAGGATCAAAGCTTGCCACTGTTAAAAACCTGAGTTTTAATCATAAAATAAGACCTAGGTACTTACTATTCAACCCATTTTGGATGTATCTTTTGAACATTTAACTTTAAAAAAAATATGACAAAAGCTGCTTATTTTAAGCCTAGATAAGTAATATTAAATGTTCCGTACTTTTGGTGTAACTTTTTTTCGTTTGTTACTATTCAATTGATCGTAAATGAAATGGTTGATGGACTAGTTCGGCTTGTTTTACATGTTCAATAAGTATAAAAGAAGTTAGTGATGATAAAATTAAATTCGCAATAAAAAAGAATCGCAGTTGATCGATTAATTGATACCGGTAATTGGTTAGCTCATAAAAACTAGAATGCATTTCTTTCGTCTTGACTGGGTTTAAAACGGGAACAAAATATTTTTCTCGGATAGTAAAAAAGAAAAATGTTCACAAGTTCGTTAGCATTTAACGTTTTTAGAGACTAAAAAACCATTTAACGTTTTTAGAAACAAAACAATGTTAGATAATACAAAAAGGGACGTAAGAAATAAAAAAAAGGTTATTTCTTTTTAAGGAGGTCTGTCTGTCTACAGTTTTGCTTTTAATAACGCAGTCGCTTCCAACGAGGTTTTAATAACATGCTAGACTTAACCACAGATAATTAATATTATTAATTTGCGCGAATTTGTAGTCGTCATTAAATGCGGGTCTATGATGAAGATGATGCTTAAATTAATCGTCAACTTTGTTCTGACAGGGACCACCTGGTAGAATCATTCGGAGTTGTAATTTATGTGAGAAATACTTGTATAGTTTTATCTTAGAATATTTGCTTTTTAATAGTGTCTAACGTCATTGCTTTCCACAGCCTCATATTGTTTATCATTTCATTTCATAACGATCTATGATATACATATATTATGAAGTACTAATAGAACGATTAATTTTTTAATTAAAAATGCAACATTGGTAAAAAAATCGAATAAATGTTTATAAACGTCGTGAAGAATGGAATAGTTATATAGATAAAATACTTTGTACGGTTGATGTATAAATAAATAAAGAGTTCAATGCCATCAATATCTTACAGTCCGTTAAACAAAACGTGTGAAGGTTTTACTTCACGCATCTGTCAAAACTCGCGCCGTTTTCACGCTACCATTTTTGGCGGGCACGTTCAAAAACGAGATTCTTTCTGTTTAGTGCCACTAACTAATTTGGAGCTTCACAAATTGAACACGTATCTTAAATTGGACAACTTACTGGCCGGTTGCAACATCACTTACGTTTTACTATTTCGTATAAATCCGAAATCACGGATACGGATAAACGTGCCGATCTTATTCTGTTTAAATATGACGATGATAAACGAGTAATTTCACAAAAAAAATTGTAAGTAATCAAAAAACTTTACTTTCGGCGGATTCATCTTTAACGGCCCACTACTTTAACCGCTAAGCTACTCTCTAGTAAACATTTTATCCTATTTCTTTACAGGATTTTCTTTTTATCTGTGCACATACCTATTTTTTTAAATTATAGAGTAACTTAATCTAGAGCTACAGATTTTTTTTTTAAGTGAAAAATAAAGAAACCAAAATTTGTCAAACAAATCCACAAAAATACCGTTAATCATGGTCAATCGACCGGGACCGCGTAATTGAACTCTGACACATTACGATACCACAGGATACCCAGGTTTAGGTTACCCTTACGTTACACGTGACCTTTCGTTCGCCCGGTATCCACGAGTTATTTTTTATTGTGCCCGACATATTAAATAAATAATGAATAATACTTAAACAAATTTAAAAAAAAAATGATGTCTATTAACGTTACTGAATGATAATAAAAAAATATGTGTACATATAAAAAAAAATCTGTAAGTATAGCATTATGAATGTAAAAATTTAAATAATAAAGATATTTAACTTCAAGTTAACTTGTAAAAATAGTAGACGACGACGAAATCAGTGTTGTCGATTTATTTTCTTATATTACGGCTAGATACGGTGATATAGTTAAATGTTGTCTTTGCAGTGATATTAAGAATGTTTAATGGTAAATGATATCCCCCAAAACCGTGTCGCGTTGCGGTGAAAGAATACTACCACCCCCTCTCTTCCCTTGGGTGTCGTAAAAGGCGACTAACGGACTAAAGACTGCACATACATCCAACAGCATAGAGCGGCGATGGGCTCGCCACCTGTCACGCTGTGCAGTCGCTATTTGGTGAAAAGTGGACTATGGTAGAGGACTGGTTTTTCTGTCATTATTGCCTAGTCTCTGACTAACCCTTCGGGGATAATAGTCGTGATTATGTTTATATGTATATCCCCCCAAACGTCGCGTCGCTTCCCTTGAGTATCAAAAAAGATGCGGGACTTTACTGAAAATCTCCCACGGATTTTTTGTGAGAATTTGAAAAGAGATGTTGCACATTTTAGTTTAATTTGCCAACCTTCAAGCAAGTTCACGATCCACCATTATTTCACATTAATATTCGACAAAACACAAATTTTACAAAACAAAACCCTGGTTTACGTATTTCGCTTTTCCATACAAAGTTCGAATCGAATTTTTTTAAGCCTATGAGCCAATTTTGTTGAAACTTGTCTTGTCGCATGCCAAAGTAAAATACAGAGATCTGAATAATTTGTAGAAAGCATATAAAAAAGATTATTAACTGAGTTATTGCGATTTAAAAAATAGTGGTCTTAGAATCGCAATAACTCAGCTAAATAAACGTTGGATAGACAATAAATAAACACAAATAAGTCGTTACGACTTGTAGTTTAAATTCTAGAATTCTTTCGTTCGTGAACCGCAAACTGTCGCTAATTAAACACCTACTTTATCTTTGGGCGATAAGGTGTAAATTAAATTGATTTAGCCGACCACCCAAGCGATTCGCAGCGGAGCTTCGTTTAACTCCGCAGATAACATTGTAGTCCTTATGATAACGTTATCGCTAGCACAGATTCGTTTTTGCATAAACTCTGTTAAGTAACATGTGGAACGGTGACAGTTTTTTTCTCACACATTTTGCTTGTAGACCCTCTTTTTTATTCGTTTTAATGAAATTGAGGGTAAGTTCCACCGATGAAACTGAACAACTTTCCCTAAGAAACTAATGTGCAAAAATGGCAAGAAAAATTCGACCTCCCCCACAAACTGTCCGATCAGCTGGCGACAATAGTATAGGAGGTCGAATTTTTTTTGTCAAATTTGCACATTAGGTTTCTTGGGGAAAGTTGTTCAGTTTCATGGAACTCAACCTTAATTTCATTAAAATGAATAAAAATGTATATTGTGTTGATTTTCATGCTGTTCCGTTAATAAACACTTTTTACATACGTTCATCACATCATCATAGATGACTAATAAGACTCTAAGGGTTAGACAGAGAAAATGAGGACCGCAAAATCGGTCCACGTCTGGCATATTCCACGATTCACCTCATAACATGTGCACATGTGCTCAGCTTGACAGGTGGCCGCTCTTTCCTGTGCATGTATGTGCTTGTGTCTTTAGCCTCTGTAAGTGCTTAAGTACTGATGAACTGGCTATCTTATCTCTAAACTGTCGGAACACTACTACAATGCTATTAATATTGTTGTTATGGCAATTATGGCCAGACATTAAATAAGATGGTGGTAGCCAGCCAGGCGGACTTAACACGCCCTACCATAACCGTGTCTCGTAGCGGTGAAAGAATACTACCACCCCCTCTCTTCTCTTGGGTGTCGTAAAAGGCGACTAACGGACTAAAGACTGCACATACATTCATTAGCATTTGGCCCACCACCTTTCACGATGAGCACATGTGCAGTCGCTATTTGGTGTTAAGTGGACTATGGTAGAGGACTACTATTGCGGTCCTCTTTGCCTAGTCTCTGACTCTGACTAACCCTTCAGGGATAATAGTCGTGATTATAATCCTACTAATATTATAAACGCGAAAGTTTGTAAGTATGGATGGATGTTTGTTACTCTTCACGTAAAAACTACTGAATGGATTTAGATGAAATTCGGCATACAGATAGTTTATAACCTTGATTAACACATAGGATACTTTTTATCCCGATATTCTAACGGAAACGGCGCGGCCGCTAGTAATATAATATTTATATTGGTATTCCTCGGGGAGGATCACAATTGTGGTCTTCGGTCCAAATCGGATAACGTGCTAAAGGCTCCCTTTACACGGTCAGGATACTATAAGGATTCTTTTACTGTCCAGGCTGCATTCCTTTGGAACAACTTACCACCTGAACCGAATCCGTCACTCCAAGTCCCTGTCCTTGTTTAAATCTAGACTGCATAAACACCTTTTAGCTAAGTTATCTGCTCGTAACATGTTATAGGTTTTAGTAATGTTTTTTCTTATTTTTTTATTTTTATTTGTTTATATATTTGAATATGTATATACATATTATTTTATATTACGTATAAGTATTTGTAAGTAATTAGATAAGAATGTATGTTTATTAATTAATTTATATCTTATGTTAATTTGTTTATTGACCGCCTTTGCCCATACTAGCTCTAAGATTATGTTATGTGTGTGTTCCTTGTGTATGTGCAATAAAATGTTCATCTATCTATCTATCTATATATGTACGTAACTAAACCGTCCCGTGCAACCAATAGATCGCGGCGATCGCGCGCCGACTGACTAACCCTATTCTAATTGGAGGTGTATCGTATCCATATCATATCGTGTCGGAGCTTTCCTGAAACACTATCCGTGGGACAGTAGGAGAATGGGGTGAGACAGTACTCAATACCGGCGAGATAGTGTAGGGTTGTCACTCGCGAACGCGGAAACTTTTTCTAAATTCAATGGGGTTTCTGGAGGTGAAGTGAAATGTCTGCAGGTTTTGGTTTAGGTATTTTAGATTCTAAAAGGAGTTTGACCAGTTTTTTATTGGATCTGCTACCCTATCTATATTTTCCATATATGGGCAGATTATGGGCTTCAAATGTCAAATGAAGCGCATGTCCATATTCATATTTTTTAGCCGATGGACCCGCTGGTCCTGATCGATTTATACTATTGAACTTACTCTAGGTTTAAACGCACATTAAAATGTATTCCACAGTTCGGGGGTTGAGTTGGGTTTGCTGCACCATGTTATAGTGTTTTGCTAACAACTTTATGTTTTATAATGTTAGCTGATACCAATTTTTTATTGAATTATTTTATCTATTTTTTTCATTAGAACTTTGTATTTATGCTTAAATATATACTTACTATTGCCTATCTACATACTGTCATACTGTAGGGCAAAGGCCTCACATTGAAATCAAGTCGTCGCTACAATTGATTCACGCTTTGGTCATATGCAGGTTGGTGATCACAAACCCGGGAATCAAAAAATTCGAAAACATTATTTGCCCTACCTGGGAATCGAACCCCTGGAATTAAACCTCCGGATATTGAACTGTTTGACCACTCTGCCACTGAGGTGGGTTCAATAAATAAATAAAAATGTTCAACAATTTTCAGTGACATCCCTAGAACGCCGGTTAGCTATAAATCGCGACACACGGACAGATTATCGCTCTACAAACACAAGATAAGGCATTGAGGTATCATTACTAGAGACGACCCACCGCGAAGAAAAGAATTTGTGCACTGAGTTCTTATTAACCGCGTCGCGTAGCGGTGAACGAATACTACCACCGCCTCTCTTCCATTGGGTGTCGTAAAAGGCGACTAATGGACTAAACACTTCACATACATCCAGCAGTATAAAGCGGCGATGGGCTCACCACCTGGCACGCTTAGCACATGTGCAGTCGCTTTTTGATGAAAAGTGGATTATGGTAGAGGACTGCTTTTGCTGTCCTTATTGCCTAATATCTGACTAACCCTTAAGGGATAATAGTCATGATTATATGTATGTATGTATGAGACTTGTACTATTAGTATTCTATGGTATGAGTTCTTATTTTATTCAGAACAACAAACAATTACATAATTATGCTTATTTTAATTATTAAAAAAAACTTACTAATCATTTTACCAACAGCATTGTTCGCAGAGTTGAGAATTGACGCCCCAGCCCCCCTAGACATGTTGAAAACGCGCTCGCGGGAGTATTTACCGCTTGTTTAAGGAGGCTGGGCTGCAAACACACCGCAATCGCTAGGAGTTTGCAGCTCATGGGCCGCAAGTCAGTACGCAAAAAATTGCTTGGCGGGGTCATCTCTAGTTATAATACTTCAACGAGATAAGGTGATGAATGCTGTTTATGTAGGACAATCGTAAATTCGTTACACCCTCCACCTGTTCTGGGGTAGCTCTTGTTCCCTTAAGTTAATATTATAGGTACCTACGTACGGTCTGCCTCAGAAGTAGCTTAAATAATAAATAGGTAGAAAAATAAAAAATAAGCGCGTTGTTGTTGTTGTTGTTGAAACATAGATTTACGACTATCATACCCGAAGGTAAGTAGTCTCTAGTCCTTGACTAGGCAATGAGGACCGGAGAAGCAGGCCACTGCATTGGTCCACGTTTCACTACATTATAACTGCACGTGTGCTCAGCATGATAGGTGGTGTTGTTGGACCCCCCGCCAAAAGTAAATAAGTATGGGGTATAAAAAGTAATAATAAAATATTTGAACTAAAAATAATAAATGTTTTCTTTAAAAAAAAATTGCCTGCTCTTTATATCCTAGTTCTAGGTGCGTGCGCTCACCCTCGCGGTCAAAGCGACGACGCACACTGGGGCAAGATACCCTCATATGTGGCAGAAAATGCTAAAAATAAAATTCTTTTTTGAACTACCTACAACAGCTTTTAATAAACCATATACCAATGCTTCTTAAGACACTATCAAATCGACCGATAACTTACACGCATTCCTACTATAATTGACGTTTGTCGGTAGTTGTGATAGTGCGACTAATTATAAATTAAATTACATTTAGTTTAGTTGTGCATAAATGGTGTTATTTTAGAAAATTATTATAATTAAACTATGTAACCTTCAACTTCAGGTATGTTACGGTATTTTAACAACTTTTAATTTGGTATTAGGGTACAGTAAACATATTAAACCAAGGAATATATTTATTATACAACGATTTTCACAAAAAACAGCTAAGGTTTTAGTTGTGTTCTCCCGTGAATTCCACTTTAGTTTTTTTTGGTAAACAACCCATGCAATATCAGAAACTAGAAACTAAAAAAATAATTTGCTACTTTCTGTTACTTTACACATTATAATGATTTTTGTAGTTTACCTATTTGATTTCCATTATGAAAAATTATTTATTTTGTTTTAGGAACGAGTTCAAATACCGTATTTATTTCATGAAATGAACTCGCTAACTTAATGCGATGCTCGGAAGAAGAAAGTTTTGAAAAACAATTTAATTTTTTAAATAGAGAGTTGCGAAAACGTACAAAATGTGATGAAAAAGACGTTATTCATTTAAATCGGAAATTATCAAAATTTAAGTATGAATATAGGTCACGATGGTCAAAAGCTTGTGGAATAGATGAAAAATTTAGAAAAAGTAATAAGGATACCTTATTCATGGACCAGAAATTATATCGTCAGCACTTTTGCCTATAGGACAGTTAACGGAAGAGTCACAAGAGGCTAGGAACAAGGACTTCAAGAGATACAGGGAGCATAACTCAAGAAAATGTAGCCGAGAAAAATCCAATAGAGACATTTTAATTTTTTTTTATTGAGCTCTGATCCCTTAATTTCAAGCAAGCAAAAATCAAAAAAGAAAAATCCTCGGAGTCTTCCAAAAGAAGCATTATATTTATTAAAAGATCCATCTTCTAACATAAATTGTGACATACAGAAATCGGCGATGAGAATGATGATGATGATGAAGAAGATGACGATGCGTTAGCATATGTTTAAAATATTTAAAATAATTTAAAAGTATATTGCAAGATTCTTTACGTGTTTTTTATTATAGTTACCTACTACGTTTAATGTATAACTCTAAAGATACATACATGTATATGTATATAAACATTTAAATATATTCAAATAACTATCTTAGTTGTATTTAGCATTCATAAAAGCAGTTTAACTAGAAAACTTATTTAATGCCAACAAAAAGGGTATCTTGCCCCAGTGTGCGACGGCGCGCTGTCATTGGTTCACGGGGTGAATAATAGCGGTCACGCGCATGCGCTGTGGTAACCGCGATAGGCCGCTCGCTAGTAATTTTATTTGTTTTTAAGGAAAAGTTGAGACAAAAATGTAAAAAAAAAAAGTTTTTTTATTTCTTTATTTAGTTGTACTGCTTCTTTAGGATCACGTAAAAAAAAATTTGGTGGGAAAACTAAAATTAACCCTGTATACACTTATGATTATTATTGTGTTTCTGTGCATTAGAGTCACAGACATAGATTAGAGTAGGTATATAATAAAATTTGACAGTTCAAGTACTGCCGATGTCAATTTGTCGACGTCTAATGTCACTTTATCGGTCGATAAAAGATCGCACTGCAGAGACTATACAATGAGGACCGCAAACGCTGTCCACTGCCACACTTCACGTTTCATCAAATAACAAATGCACATATTGTGTTCATTTAGGTATTATAACTAGAGACGCCTCCGCGAAGCAAGTTTTTGCGCACTGATTCGCGGCCACAAGGTCCACAAATTTTAACTGCCTTCGTGGTCTAGTGGCTAAGCCACCGGTATTAGATCCAGAGGTCCCGGGTTCGATTCCCAGCGAGGGGTACAACTTTGTGTGCTCGGTTTGGTTGGTGGTAGGACTGTTAACTCCGCCTGGCTAGCTACCACCATCTTATCTAAGTCTGTCGCCATACCAACGATGTTTATAGCATTGTTGTGTTCCGACAGTTTGAGATAAGATAGCCAGTTCCTCAGTGGTTGAGGATTCCGGGTGAAGCGCGCTTCCACCTTCGGCCTTATCGTCACCTACCATCAGGTGAGATGAAGGCCAAGCGCCTACCCGTTGCAGAATATAAAAAAAAACAATCACTTGGCGGACTCACAATCACTAAGGCGTTAGCAGCACATTGGCCGCCCAAAAACTTGCTGCGCGGTGTCCATCTCCAATTATAATATCTGGAAAGTGCGAACAAGCCTCTAGCGTGAGTTCGCGTGTGTATTTATCGAGTGTTACCGCGAACCGGGACAATGTGTTTGTTTGTCTGTCTGGCGGCCGTCTGTCGCACGGCTATTTGACACGGCACTGTGCGCGACTGTACAGACGCCAGCGTTTCAAACTACCATACCATAACTACATATTATAATCACGACTATTATTCCCGAAGGGTAGTCAGAGACTAGGTAATGAGGACCGCAAAAGCAGTCCTCTGCGATAGTAGTGGACTATTATTTTCATCAAATAGCGTCTGCACATGTGCAGGTGGTAGTAAGCCCATCGCCGCTTTATGCTGTTGTATATATGTGCTGTCTTTAGTCCGTTAGTCGCCTTTTACGACACCCAAGGGAAGAGAGGGGGTGGTAGTATTCTTTTAACGAGCCGTTATGCTCTTAACAAAATATTTAACAAAATAGAAGCCAAGTAGAAGCCGCATGTGTTCGTACTTTGCGTGTCTAAATAGTGCCAAAAGGATAGTAAAATTCCATCTTTCGACCGCGTTTCATTTCACTTAGCCGTTGTTCTCAGCACCGGACATAAAAGGAATTAAAAAAAAAACTACTTAAGTCGTATCGAACTCTACAAAAAGGTTAACCGAGATAATCAACTAATATAGGTACCCAAGCTTTTTGTAACCGACGACAGATGTTCCGAGTTCCGACCGAGACCCGAGTTGTAGATACGAGTAATAGTGTGTGCCGACTGAGTAGCTAACTCGATCGAAACGTCGGGTATAAAAGTTCTAGGCCACATAAACTAAGTAGAGCTCGCGTTAAACCCCTTTAAATACATGCATACATTTAATCATAACTATTATCCCCGAATGGTTAGTCAGAGACTAGGCAATGAGGACAGCAAAAGCAGTCCTCTGCCATAGTCCACTTTTCACCAAATAGCGACTGCAGTGCTTAGCGTAACAGATGGTGAGCCCATCGTCGCTGTATGCTGTTGGATTTATGTGCAGTCGGGTTAGGGGTGTTTGGTCATGGTGTCGTTTCGTCATTAAGAAAAACTGGTGGCGTTACGTCGTTGCTATTTAAAATTAATTATTTTTAGTGTCGTTTGGTCATTTGCTTAAAGTTTTCTTCAGAATATGTTTACGTGTGTACCGACACCCAAGGGAAGAGAGAGGGGGTAGTAGTATTCTTTCACCGCTACGCGACAAGGTTGTCAACTCTTACTCTGTCAACATTAATGGTCAACAGTCTAATTGGCATGTGTAATATAGTAATATGTAAATAATTGTACTAGCACAGGAGACTCATACGTTATTATTTCTGCAAATATAAAAAGTATTAGCGTTTGTATGGCAACGGCCTTCAAAAAGTTAACTAGAATAACACATACGTGCGAAGAAATCGAATCACCGTAACATTTTAATGCAAACGAGCTTATTAGGGTTCCGTAGCCAAATGGCAAAAAACGGAACCCTTATGGTTTCGTCATGTCTGTCTGTCCGTCCGTATGTCACAGCCACTTTTTTCCGAAACTATAAGAACTATACTGTTGAAACTTGGTAAGTAGATGTATTCTGTGAACCGAATTAAGATTTTCACACAAAAATAGAAAAAAAAACAATAAATTTTGGGGGTTCCCCATACTTAGAACTGAAACTCAAATTTTTTTTTTCATTTAACTCATACGTGTGGGGTGGTATCTATGGATAGGTCTTCAAAAATGATGTTGAAGTTTCTAACAATTTTTTTCTAAACTGCATAGTTTGCGCGAGAGACACTTCCAAAGTGGTTAAATTTTTGTGTCCCCCCCCCCCCCCCTGTAACTTCTAAAATAAGAGAATGATAAAACTAAAAAAAGAATATGATATACATTACCATGCAAACTTCCACCAAAAATTGGTTTGAACGAGATCTAGTTAGTAGTTTTTTTTAATACATCATAAATTTATTAATTAAAAAAAAAATACTTACTTACACATTATTAAAACATCGATCAAAGTTACAACGAACTACAAGAATTTTTATATGATGTTACTTGCTGCTACGGAACCCTTCATGGGCGAGTCCGACTCGCACTTGGCACTTGACTTTAAACATAGACGGCTGCCAAGAGAGTGAGCGAGATAGACCCAACAGATCGGTTCAGTAGTTCATTTAGGAAAACTATTGCTGAAGAGACGGTTATTATAAGTTCTGTTCTTTAACAGACTTTAGATACATGTATGAAGACAAAGCTTATTTATATTTTATACATTTATTTATTAGTTACGGTTTAGAGTTGTTTCGGCACCTTCCCATTTCGGCACCCATGAATTTATGAATTCAATAAATTTCAGTAAAGGAGATACAGTCACCGACAAAAAAGAACGAGTGCTGTTTGTATACTTATTTTGAATAAAATGCTAAGTTTACTGGTAAAATACACTGAAATATTAAAATGATTGCCAGTGAGAACCAAACGGGACTGTATTTTAGAAGCGGCATCCCAAGCAAGGGTGCCGAAATGGGAAGATGCCGAAACAAAACCAAACCACATTCACATCCAGAAATTACATTTTCAAACGTTGTCAAAATTAAAGGTTGCCGTTGCCACGCCACTTGTTGCACCTATTTTAAATGTTAAAAACCCCATAAAGAACAATCAAACCATAAACACACTTTTTTACGAACTCAAAAGACTTATCATAACTGTGATTTTAATGAAATTAGTTTACCAACATTATATTATTTATACGCCTTATTTCATTAACCTTACAAAAACTAGTCGCTGCCACAAGCAATTAATTCACGTAAGCTCTTCATTTAACACCGCAATCCTTAAAGATGGCGTCGTTAAGATAGCTTAAGAGACATGTGTCGGGCGTCAAATGAGATCGCTACGCCCACTGCCGAACTAATGAAATGAACTTGAACAGCTAATTCTAAAATCTGTTCGTTTATCTTACGAGCGAACATCAGTTTGTGGCCATTGATTCAATTACTGCGAGGTGTGGGTTACGAACGGCGAGCGGTTTGGGTAGTTTCTTTTCTTAAACAAACTTTTACATGGGCATTAACGCTAACAAGTTAAACGACTTCCCTGTCCCCATACAAATCATTGGTTTAATGCTATACGTCCACGTATGATTTAAAAAATATGACGTCACGTTAATACCGAAAAATGTACCTCAAATTGTATAGAGAAATGAGGCACCTGTGACTCATGAACTTATTCTAATACGTTCCTGTGAGTCATATATGACTCATTGGACAGGGAAGTTGTTAAATCGCGACAGCAGCCAGCCCGTGACCACGACGGGTTCATACAAATAATCACGACTATTATCCCCGAAGGATTAGTCAGAAACTAGGCAATGAGGACCGCAAAAGCAGTCCTCTGCCATAGTCCACTTTTCACCAAATAGCGACTGCACATGTGCTCAGCGTGACAGGTGGTGAGCCCTTCACAGTTCTATGCTATTGGAAGTATGTGCAGTCTTTAGTCCGTTACTCGCCTTTTACGACACCCAAAGGAGAGAGTTCCACGTTATACTGCTGGGCGGGCCTACCACATGTACCGTTACAACAGCACGTGCGGAGACCTTCACAATTCCTACTCCTTCTTCAAGGCCCGCTATGCATATGCGACTTCTCTGGTTTTGCGGGTGTCCTTAGCGGCGCCTGCTCCTTTGCTTCTTTTTCACATAAAAAAACTAGTATGCTAAACTTTATCAAACTTTTAGCGTTATTCATTTTAATCGAAAAGTTGTCATTTATTTCTCTGCTCCGACACGCGGTCTATACCAGGGGTATTATCATCAACTCGTATTACCAGGGTAAAATATACTGCGGTATTACTTTAATCTTACTATGCAAATTCCCACACAAATTTTGCATAGTAAGATTAAAGTAATACTGCTTTAAGAGGTAGCAGTAGGGCACCAGATACAAAGACGGCCACTGATGCTAAATCAAAATAAGTAGCGGCCTCCTTTCAATTGGACCAAACATCGCGTGTCCGCCGCGTAGGCGCAGCTTCCTGGCTACCACGAGACAATCGACAGTCCTCATTGAAAAACAGTAGCCACATACAACGCGGCATATCCTGCACTGCAACTGCTTACCATTCATTGGTCACCACCATCACCCAATGACAATAGAGCTCAATTTCCTATGAACCTCTTATCATCTCTGATACAATTCCTGCAGATACAGAATTCATGTCGACAACCGTCCGAACATCGAGATTTATGTCGCTGATTCATCTCAGCTGATATTTAATAGATAAACCACAGTTATATGACAGATATAAGCTGCGATGCAGTTACGGAACTAAGGTCGGTGTAGGAAAGGATATTATAACTGAATCGGTATAGGTACTGCGATGCTGAGTGATTGTCACAAGGGAGGAAGCTTTGTTCGGCCAGCCGGGTTTTTGTAAGGATATAACGCTCCTATGATAAATACGCTTAAAATTTATACAAATAAAAGAAAATGCAATGCAAATTATAAAGTACCTACCTACTATCCGTCAATAAGTCAAGTCAAGTTGTTCGGAAGACTTAGACGGATCGATCGTGATAATCAGCAACTTTCCCATGTCGGCCGCTATCGTCCACGTTTCACCAAACTACAACTGCACACGTGCTCAGCGTAATAGGTGGTGATCCTATATCGTCGTTCTATGCTGTTGGATTTATGTGCAGTCTTCAGCCCGTTAGTCGCCTTTTACGACACCCAAGGGAAGGTGGTAGTATTATTTTAGTAGGTAGTATATTATACCATACGGCTAATATAACTTAGGATGGTAAATTACCACCGTCATTAATTATATTTTAAGCCTCATTGCGATCATCAGTGATGCGCTGCTCTCATTCGAAAGCAGTGAAATATCTCTTTCATCCCCAATCGTACTATAACTATTTAGCGATCTCCAAGATCAATATTATGGAAGTGACCTGTGCGCGTGCAGATTCTAAATTGAGCTAATATTCAAATAAACGCGGCCCGAAGTTTCACCGAAATTACCAATAAGGTATTTTAACTAGAGACGGCAACGGGATCAAAATTTTCCGCACTGATTTGCGGTCGCTTGGACCACAATCGCTCACAATCACTGAGGCGTTTGGCATCCATGGGTACAGTAGTAGTACCCATGGGTGCCAAACGAACGAAGCACAACAATTGATAGGTATTGGCTTAAGCCAAATGCGGGTTGGCGATCTGTGATTTGTATGTAAAAAAATATTTGAAAAAGGTTTTATTATTACCGTGATTTAATTATCTTTCAATCGTTTTTCTCATATTTGTAAGGTCGTAGGCAAATCAACCACTTTCAATACATGTTTTTATGTATTAGGCGTTAAAACGCAAAAAAAACACAAATTTAGCGTATCTTTTTAAATTGCTGTGATTATGAAAAATAAATAACGTTTTTACTTCACTTACTGTTTGATTTTTCTGCTGTCTGTGTCGAAAATAAGAGTGTGGCGAATTTACACATACTTTTTTCTGTGGCAAACTAACTTTGTGGCGAATGTACAACACAACCCATCTCAAATATGGTTGCTAACATTAAAAAAAAAAGTATTTTAAGGTAAGATAAGAAAAATAAACAGTAATATTTTAGAAAAATGGGCAGTATTTTATTTTTTCAAAGATTTAAATATAGCAGCGTTGCACCGCGCGGACAACGTTCGCCACTTTTTTACTTTTTAAACAGGTATTGGTTACCAGTGCACAGTGATACTAAAACAGTTTACATACTTTAAATTTGTTCAACAGTAAAAAAGTATACTGTAGTGACTGACGTTTCGGACACATTATATTGAGTTATATTGGGACACAGTGTCCGAATTCACACTTCGGCTACTGTGTCCCAATATGATGTGTCCGAAACGTCAGCAAGTCTAAAAAACAGTATAATACTGTTTTTAACAGTATAGTTGGCAACCCTACCCATGGGCTGCAACTCAGTGCGCAAAAACTTGCTGCGTAGGGTCGTCTCTAGTTATAATAGCTCAATGGAAATTGCGGACTGATTTATAACTTCGTTATGCTTCCCGTCGGCCTCATTGCTTCGGCTCGAGACACTTAGGAAATTTACCCGAATATCTTACCGCAATGTTTAGTCACAGTTAAGGCAAATTATAAACTGATTGTTGTTCTATGGATAATTATGGAATAATACAACATAACCTCACTTTATACTTACATTACAATTTACATACCTACATAGATTTGAGCAAAGAAATTGAGCCATTTTAATTTGGTTTTCCGTGGAATATGGCAGAGGACTGCTTTTGCTGTCCTCGTTGGCTAGTCTCTGACTAACTCCTTAGGGGATAATAGTCGTGATTATATGTATGTATCTTTAGTTTATCTATTCTACTGCAGAATGGAGTTAAAACCTCATGTTTGATTTTTTTACAACCGGCTGTGGGCAGTGCAAACAACTACCTCAAATCGTACAGACGGACAGGCGAGGCTTTCGGTACAGTTAGCGTCAAATAGTACGATACAACAGTGAGTGGTCATAAATAAGTTGGCATTTAAATTAAACTTGAAGATAATGACGCGTTCAAAAAAAACTTCCTCACCATAGTAAAGATGTATGCAGCGTTCGGTTACATAAAAACTTAATACACAATCCGATACTAATTCGTAGCAGAATTATGGCAGCTTTGACATAAATCGTAGCAGAATTTTATGGCAGCTTTGACATAATTATACATTTTGACGTATGCGATTATGCGAAATAACAATTTCTGAAGGAGCAATTCGTCATGTTGACACTTAGCTCGTATATAATTACGACTATTATCCCCGAAGGGTTAGTCTCTAGAGACTAGGCAATAAGAACAGCAAAGCAATCCTCTACCATAGTCCATTTTTCGCCAAATAGCGACTGCTATAATAATGTCAATTAATTTAGGGATGCACTCTTATTTACTTTTGAAGCAGACGAGCATCTAATTGTACGCATAATCGGTACTTTTATGACTAGGAATTGTGAGATACTTTGTTATAGTTGTTGTTATTGTAGTATTTATAAAGCATTGCATGTAGCGCTATCTATCCACCAAACCGGTTCCTCCTGATAATCAGCGTCAGCCGGAGCGGCTGTGACATTAAGCTGAGGAGAAGCCGTTTTGGCATTAATTTTTTTGTGCGGTTTTATTTAGTTTAAATTATTTTTTTATTAATTTTGTGAAATGTCAAATAAACGTTTCTTTCTTACTTTCTTCTCTCTCTATACTTACTTGGTTGCAACCCCAATACCTCAATATCTGCAGGCGTAGTAGGTACTAGTATTTATTGTATGCTGCAGGATTGAAAATGTATACACCCACGTTTGTCCATTTGTAGAGAGCTACCAAATAATTGGGCTAAAAGCATAACATACGTATAATCACGACTATTATCCCCGAAGGGTTAGTCAGAGACTAGGCAATGAGACCGCATAGCAGTCCTCCACCATAGTCCATTTTTCACCAAAGCGACTGCACATGTGCTCAGCGTGACAGGTGGTGAGCCCATCGCCGCTTTATGCTGTTGGATTGATGTGTAGTCATTAGTCCGTTAGTCGCCTTTTACGACACCCAAGGGAAGAGAGGGGGTGGTACTATTATTTCACCGTTACGCGACTAATAAGGCTGGATTCGACCAAACTGTAATAAGACTTACTTCGAGATTAGTCTATCTATAGTCTATAGTTGTTATAGCGAATAGTCAAATACCGATTAATCGCGATTCCCTTTGGCGAATAGTCAAATACTCGCTATTATTATTCGACATAAAAAAACATAAAAAATATGTTAATAAATTATAATATAACGACCGACTTGATCGCAATCGTGCAGAAAAAATAGTTTTTTGCACTATGCCCCTTTTGGATTTTGAATATTAATTTAAAAAAAAGCCTACCTCACTAATTAACTTAACATGACTGATTTTTGGCTAACTTTTTATATTAACGATGATAATAATGATTACCTAATAATGGTTTGTTTTGTTAAGTCTAGTTTTTTTTTTCATTAAAAGTTAATTTTTGACAACTATTCCTCGATTGTCGAATAATAGGCACTATTATTCTGTATTTGACGAATAACAAAAATATGTCGAGTAATGCCGAATAGCGAGTATTCGCGGCAACTCTATTTGATTGTGCATGTAGTTTTTTATGTGATCAAAGGTTGTAGCCATAACCATGTGTGATAGGTTGCTACTGTACCCAACAGTGGGCCAATTGTAGGCCATGCAGTATGCTTCGATGAATTCGGCGATGACTTTACATCAAAACCTTGCGTTAGAACACGTACACTTGAGCTAACAAACGCGTCTGTATGAATACGCAGCCCGGGTCACCACTGCCAGAGATATGAGTCATGGCTGTGTTTTACGAGGTGGTATTTACGTTGGTATGTATGAATTCGGCGATGACTTTACATCAAAACCTTGCGTTAGAACACGTACACTTGAGCTAACAAACGCGTCTGTATGAATACGCAGCCCGGGTCACCACTGCCAGAGATATGAGTCATGGCTGTGTTTTACGAGGTGGTATTTACGTTGGTATGTATGAATTCGGCGATGACTTTACATCAAAACCTTGCGTTAGAACACGTACACTTGAGCTAACAAACGCGTCTGTATGAATACGCAGCCCGGGTCACCACTGCCAGAGATATGAGTCATGGCTGTGTTTTACGAGGTGGTATTTACGTTGGTATGTACGAAACGTCAGGATAATATAAAAAACTATGTAAATAGTAAATTAAACGCGAGTTAATCCGTAAAAAAGTGTTTTAATTTCAAGGTGGTATTTAATTATTATATATAAAAGTATATATAAAAGTATTATCTATCTATCTATCTAATTAAAAAGTATAAAATAAGATAGCCAACCGTGTCGCGTTGCGGTGAAAGAATACTACCACCCCCTCTCATCCCTTCGGTGTCGTAAAAAGCGACTAACGGACTAAAGACTGCACAAACATCCAACAGCGAACAGCGTAGAGCGGCGATGTGCACACCACCTGTCACGCTGAACACATGTGCAGTAGCTTTTTGGTTGAAATTGGAATATGGCAGAGGACTGCTTTTGCGGTCCTCATTGCCTAGTCTCTGACTAACCCTTCGGGGATAATAGTCGTGATTATAGGTATGTATAAAATAAGAATAAAAATAACAAACATTTATTGGCCTGCACAACACTAACAATAGAACATACAAAAAGAGTACATGGATGAACTACAAGTACTTAAGGGGAGGTATTTCGAGCGCTTCTCTCTCGCTCTCTCGACGGTACGAAGGTAAGGGACGGGTATAGCAGCGAAGCGGCGCGAATAATCGCGTTTTATATTTTAAAAAATTTATAGATGTAATAAATAAAAAACGATCGGTTATAATTCCTCAAGTTATCTATGAACTTCATTTTGGTAAATGACTCATAATATCAAATCACTTATTTTAAGAATAAAACCTGGAAAAGAAGATAAAATGACACAAAAATATGTAACTTTGTGAATTTATTCGATCGAGCCAACTTTATCAAATCGTGTTTCCATCGGGTGTATTTTACAGAGTAAAGCCTCAACAATATTTCATAATTTTCGCAGATTTAAATTTTACTGTTTACTACTTCAAAAAGTAATTCTAAGATCGTGTTATTTTAATTTTTCCCTAACACCTAGCCTTAAGTAAAACAGATGGATAACAAATAAAATTACAGACTATTTAAAATCACTCACAAAGAGTATAATTATTAAAAAAGAAATAAGTAATGCCTAAGATAAGAAGGTCCCGGGTTCAATCCTGGCCGGGCGAAGATTATATTAATATTTTTTTTATGAAATATGTAAACAAACAAAATTTAACTTAAAGGCAAGGTAATCTGAAAAAAGTGTTTCAGACCAATGTTTTTTACAAGTTTTTTTTCACTTCACTTCACTTTAGTGTGTATTTTTATTATCTACTACGATAATACGGTGGTTAGCTACCACCGTATTATCGTAGTAGCTAGCCAGATTACTCCTAAGCCCACACCTAACTTAACGTACCTACCTAACTTTTTCCAGCTGTACTTGTCATTACAGAGAAATCGAAATCAAATGTTATGCGACCATATAATAATATTGAAACGCTTTTGGGAGAGGCTATTTGCCAGATTACTTTGCATGCTGCCTTTTATGAGCAATAAATCATGTGGCAGAACGAGTTTGCACCTCATTTTGATATTCGAAAGGAAGTTACGATTTACGGTATAAAATCTTCATGTAACGTTTACAAACTAAATGAGATAGAGAGAAAAACATTTATTAATGCACTAATAAAAAAAAGCACGCAGATAGATATTGAAAATACAATTATGCAATATAAAATTGTCGCCAAATGTTTAATCTAGGTAACTACTTATATAAATAAAGATCATTTGCCAGGAATGTATGTTAACGCGTCACTTCAGAACGCATGCACCTAATTATTATTTTTTTGTGTTTGTAGTCAGGACAAGGTTTTACGAGAGAAAATTTTTGGAAAGTCACTTGGTACGGGGTGTCAAACTGTCAAGCGGACGAAGTCGCAGGCGGGCCTTTAGTGTAATATAATTAAATAAACTAAACATGTGTGTTTAATTTTGTATTCATTTTCAATGTTTTGGATGACATTTTTTATGTAAATTTTCTTTAGTGCAAAAAAAGCTAATTTTTACATATAAATTTTTTAAATCTTTTTACATAAAACATACTTACTTAGATAAGTGGGACTTAGCCAGGCGGGCTATAAGCAAGCCCTAACATCAACCAAACAAATTGCATCCTCTGCTAGAACCCAAACCGAACACATGACATTCCGAGACCGGTGGTCTAACCGCGAATCCACGTAGACGGTTAAAACTGGCACCAGTACTAATGTTGCCAGTATTTCCAGCACAGTATTATTTAGTGTACCATAAACAATGATTAGCTATGTCTCAACAATAGTTCTAAACTAGAGCGCGCGGCTACAATGCGAATAGGTATCAAAAGTGTTTATGGAAGATGGTCGAGTGACATGAAACATAGGAACCGCATTCCTAGCGAACGGGACATTTACGGGATGATATTTTTGAGACACTGTTTTCTGTCCGTAACATTATTTTTGCCTAGTGCTACTTCGATCTAATAATAACTAGACACATAATCAACGCTCTCAAAATATTAAAAGTATTTATGGAAGATGGTCGAGTTCGAGTTCGAGTGACATAAAACATAGGAACTGCATTTCTAGCGATTTTGAACGGGACATTTACGGGACGATATTTTCAAGACACTGTTTTCTGTGACATTATTTTCGCCTTGTGCTACTTTAATCTCATATAAACTAGATACATAATCAACGCTCACAAAATATCAAAAGTGTTTATGGAAGATGGTTGAGTGTTATAAATAAAACATAGGAGCCGCATTCCTAGCGATTTTGAACGGGACATTTACGGGACGATATTTTCAAGACACTTTTTTACGTGACATTATTTTCGCCTTGTGCTACTTTAATCTCATATAAACTAGAAACATAATCAACGCTCACAAAATATCAAAAATTTTACTTAAATATCAAAAGTGTTTATAGAAGATGGTCGAGTGACATAAATAAAACATAGGAGCCGCATTCCTAGCGATTTTAAACGGGACATTTGCGGGACGATATTTCCGAGACACAGTTTTCCGTGATATTATTTTTGCCTTGTGCTACTTCTATCTTATATAAACTAGGTACATAATCAATGCTCTCAAAACGGCTGCACAAAAAGGGTAAGTAGTCAAGCGGGGTTACTTTTGAATCGAGTGTAACATTCAGCTGCTGATCCCTTATGTATTCTTTTAATGTCAACTTACAGTATGATTACCAATATGGTTATCATACTAGAGAAGCCAAGAACGCTAATAATATACCTACCAATTTGTGTGTGACCAACCAGTGTGCGAGTAAAGCGTTAACATGACGAAGTGCTCCTTCAAAAATTGCTTTACTTCCAAAACAAATATATGTCAAAGCTGCCACTATTCCACAACGATTTAGTATAGGATAGCGTGTCTAGTTTGTATGAGATCAAAGTTGTGCTATCGATTGAAAATTGTATTGATGTTACCGGAAATGTATGAAATCTAGGAATTGTATACATTTCCTAGGAGTTGTCCTAGGAAATATATACAATTCCGAAGCTATTTAGGAAATGTATAAAATTTTGTTTTAAAAATTATTTGATACATTACATATCCTGGGAAATGTATACATTTCCTAGGAATTGTATATAATTACAATATCGTATTAGAAAATGTATAATAAGAATGCTTTCTGTAATAAAACACGTTGTTAAAATCAGAATAATATTTTTACGGCACTCATTGAGACAATCAGGCAACAATCATACCGTACAAAGTCTTAAATTTCTGATCTAGTATTTCTGTTGTCTAATAAAAAAAATAACCTCGAAATTCAAGACAATCGCTACGCTGCCCTTCGCGATTGTCTTAAATTCCTAACCTATCACGAGACCTACAGGAGTAGGGCAGCTAGTATCCCCCTCTATCTCCGCGTACCCATTGATATCTTAAATATTTTATATTTGCTCGTAAAGAAGCTCTTATTACACCGAATTCAGTATCGTAATGTAATAAGTTTCGCACTAGTGCGGTAATGTAATTTAAAAATTAGTAATCATTTAATTCTATGGACAACATAGGCCTTTAGCCCGTTAGTAGCTTTTACGACACCCAAGAGAAGCCCCTCTCTTCTCTTGGTAGTATTATTTTGATGAGCCCATCGCCGCTCTATGCTGTTGGATGTATGTGCAGTCTTTAGTCCGTTAGTCGCCTTTTACGACACCGAAGGGAAGAGAGAAGTTTGTAGTATTATTTTGATGAGCTTATCGCCGATCTATGCTGTTGGATGTATATGCAGTCTTTAGTCCGTTATTCGCCTTTTACGACAACCAAGGGAAGACAGGGGTTGGTAGTATTATTTTGATGAGCCCGTCGCCGCTCTATGCTGTTGGAAGTATGTGCAGTCTTTAGTCCGTTAGTCGCCTTTTACGACACCCAACGGAAGAGAGGGGTTGGTAGTATTATTTTGATGAGCCCATCTACGCTCTATGCTGTTGGATGTATATGCAGTCTTTAGTCCGTTAGTCGCCTTTTACGACAACCAAGGGAAGAAAGGGGTTGGTAGTATAATTTTGATAGCCCATCGCCGCTCTATGCTGTTGGATGTATGTGTAATCTTTAGTCCGTTAGTCGCCTTTTAAGACTTCCAAGGGAAGAGAGGGGTTGGTAGTATTATTTTGTTGAGCACATCGCCGCTCTATGCTGTTGTATGTATGTGCAGTCTTTAGTCCGTTAGTCGCCTTTTACGACACCCAAGGGAAGACAGGGGTTGGTAGTATTATTTTGATGAGCCCATCGCCGCTCTATGCTGTTGGATGTATGTGCAGTCTTTAGTTTGTTAGTCGCCTTTTACGACACCCAAGGGAAGAGAGGGGTTGGTGGTATTATTTTGATGAGCCCATCTACGCTCTATGCTGTTGGACAAAGAAAAATATATGTTTGGCTTACCAAAGATTCATGCACTAGAAAAACAACAAAAAAACGCAGTCATTTTCTATTTTTTTTTTTCCTCACAAATATGTTATAAAACGTCGTATGGCATACGTGCGCTTTGATAATTACAGCCTCTGCTTTCTTGTAGCCCTCGCCTACGGCTCGGGCCAGCAATATCGCCTCGGCTGTAATTTTCATCTTACCGCACTAATATCATAATGTACTATTACATTTCCGGTTGCTATTTAGGAAATGAATAAATTTCCTAGGAAATGTGTAATAAATAATTTATTTAACACTTTTCTGGGCGATTTTAGGAATTACATACATTTCCTAGGAATTGTATACCTACAATGACGGATTACATACAGACATTTCCGTTAACATTGATACAAAGAACAAACTCTATTTTGTCAACCATATAACACAGTTACATGGTTGACAAAATTAAGACTGCACATACATGCAGCATAGAGCGGCTCACCACCTGTCACGCTGAGCACATGTGCAGTCGCTATTTAGTGAAAGGTGGACTATGGTAGGGGACTGCTTTTGCTGTCCTCTTTGCCTAGTCTCTGACTAACCCTTCGGGGAGAATAGTCGTGATTCATCATCATCATCAGCCTATAAACGTCCCACTGCTGGGCACCAGCCTCCCACGTGGACAATAGCACGTGGGGATATTGGGCCATAACCCACCACGCTGGCCCAATGCGGGTTGGTGGGCTAAGTAGTGATTATATGTGTGTATAAAATAAGAATGAGAATAAAAAACATATAGGCCTGCACAACACTAACAATGGAACATGCAAATAGAATACATGGATGAACTTTAGTTCAAGTAAGTAAAACAGATAACTCATAAAATTACAGACTACTTAAAATAACTCACAACAGACGTTCATATTGTCTAAAATATGATATGAACTGTCAGTTGTTTATGTAATTGTTGGTCCGATTAACTAAGTGCGTTATCAGGGCTAAAGGTAACCCAATAACCTTGGAGGCGGGAAGGTTGATGGCGTTTCAAGGAGGCGTTGAGGTAGGTCGTGTTTACTACGGCAGTACAGTAGGGCCACGAAAAAGGCGGTGATTTTTGATATTCAAGACTGATCTGACTACAAATTAGAATATGTTGAAAAAAAAATCACAGGCAGGATTTGAAACTGCACCCCTCTGTCAATCCAGATCAGGTGCTCTTCCAATTAAGCTACCTTGGACTTATCCAGCCCGCCAAAATCCTTCAACACTGTTTTACTTTGTACTTTGAAAGATTTAGACTAACTTACTTATTGAAGAACGATGTTGACTTTGTACCTACTTGACATCATACACACACGACCCAAACCGTAAGCCTAGAATGTGAAATTGCAGACAGGTTAATTTCATGACGTAGGCAAAATAGGTTGGAAGAGATTTACAGATAAATCCTTTGGAATACGCGTGTTACGTAGAGTCGTGGCACCTTGTTTCACTTAGAAAATATTTTTTTTGTTCTTAATATTTTGTATCGATTAATAATTTTTTTATCATCATCATCCTTTATGAAAAGAAGAAATTCCATTATTAACCGTGTCGCGTATCGGTGAAAGAATACTACCACCCCTACTCTTCCCTTGGGTGTCGTAAAAGCGACTAACGGACTAAAGACTGCACATATTACATCCTGCATAGAGCGGCGATGGGCTCACCACCTGTCACTCTGAGCACATGTCCAGTCGCTATGTGGTGAAAAGTGTACTATGGCAGAGGAGTGCTTTTGCGGTCCTCGTTCCCTAGTCTCTGATTAACCCTTCGGGGATAATAGTCGTGATGACGTCGTATATGTATGCATGTAAATTTTTTGACGACCTCCTTGGTCGAGTGGTTTGTACACCGGTTTTCATGGTGTCGCCATCTCTGAGGTCCCGGGTTCGATCCCCGGTCGGGTCAATTTAGAAATTATTGTTTTCTAAATTGTCTCGGGTCTGGGTGTTTTCTATGTATAATAAGTATGTATATAAGTATTTTAAGTACATTTATCCGTTGTCTAGTAACCATTTAACGAGTTTCTTCGAAGCTTCTCTTGGGCTAGATAATTGGTGTGATTGTAGAAAAAAGATTTATTTAAAAAAAAAGATTTATTTAAAATTTTGTTTCATTCACCAACAATGTCGCAGAATAAAATAAAATCAAGTATTTTTATAATACCTACATTTTATTGTAATATTTTTTTCGTTAACTAATATTTTTATTCTGTATCCTACCTACCTACCTACCTTTCTCGTGGCCCGGCCGGGTGTCATAAGAGAATCTTATAACAGATTCCTTGAAAAATCCACTCACACTTGAATATAACGTAACAGTGCATGACAAATACGATATTTTAATTACTTCTTCGGTAATTCTTAGAAATGTGAACACACCATCAAAAGCTTTTTTTACTTACCTAAGTGACTACTGTACTGTGATCACAACCAAAATGTGTTAATACCCAAAAGAACTTCAAACTAAATTAAAATTAACAGGCTCCTGTTAATTTTAAATAGAGTTTGTTACTACTTGTATACAATATGCACTTACTTTAAAAAAGATATAATATTATATATTTATTTTTAATTAAACATGGCACATCATAGTGAACACAGTAACAAATAAGTAATTAACTTTAATTTCTTCAATATTTAAACTAAATTATATTCTGATATTTCTGATTGTAGTCATCCACTTTTGCTGTTGACTGTACCAAAGTGTTTGGACGCTTGCACCGCTGACTGTACACACATGATACTCCCAGGTCCTTGTTTAAACCAAGAACGGCGGTCCTTTCGGAGCTTCCTAACGAACGCGGTTTGTGCTTCGTAAATAGGTTGAAAGAGATCTAGCGTTTGTCTGCGAAGTGTGTTTCCGTTGTTGGTGACGACACGACACGCCAAATCCCTATTTGTACTAGGTACTTTGTTAGTTTGCTTGAACAAATTAATTTTAAAATAATCAAGCTAGCGAAGCAATGTACTTCTACTTGAAAGGCATTGCGATAGATGTTGGAGTTATACATACAATAAACTCTCTGATTGGTCAATGGAGAGACTATTTAGCGTCTGTCAAAGCTAAGTTCATAAATAACAATGCTATGCGTTGGCAAGCGGATTACTGGAGTACGGTTGAACGTTTTCGTTACTTAATTATTTCAAAATGCTCGTAATAATTCCCATTATAATATTATAAGGCTACAAAAACTAATTTGCCAATTACAAGTAAGTGCAGACGCTCTGAAGTTATTTAGATAGATTGATATACTCGATAGACGTCTTACCGCCGTACTCAGAGACGTCAATTATGTTTTAATGACAATTAAGGCTCTTGCTGTCACTTTCGTATGTATAGTGCTAAATAGAGAAGGAAAGATATTTAATTGTCATTAAAACTTAATTGACATCTCTGACTGAGTACGGCAGTTAAAGCCGAGTGGTATAGCGACTCACTAAAAGAATACTACCAACCCCTCTCTTTCCTTGGGTGTCAAAGGAGACTAACGGAATAAAGAATGCACATATATCCAACAGCATAGAGCGGCGATGGGCTCACCACCTATCAAGCTCAGCACATGTGCAGTTGTAATTTGGTGAAACGTGGACCATGGCAGAGGTCTGCTTTTGCGGTAACTTTTGCCTAGACCCTGACTAACCCTTTGGGGATAACAGTCGTGATTATATGTATGGTTGTGCAGACGTCTTAAAAAATAGGTACAATGGACATACTCTTCGCGGGACGTATGGCCAGCAATGGGTGCTGTTGTCAGCGTCCCGCGGCGTAAGTAAGTCTTCTGTTTAATATATTGTCTGAGCAGGCGACGGACGGTACGAGACACAAGCGAAGCACTAAAGTTAACTTATGACTTTGTGGCGGGAAAGTGAAACGTCAGCATGTCTGCAGTTTCGTTTTATTACATACTAGCAGATCTTCGCGGTTTTACCCGCGTGGTACCCGTTCCCGTGGGAATATCGGGATAAAATATAGCTTATGTCACTTGGGAAGAATGTAGTTTTCTAATGCTAAAAGGATTTTCTAAATCGGTCCAGTAGTTTCAGAGCCTATTCAATTCACAAAATATGAATTAAAAAATAATACATGACGCAATACAAAACTACAATATTATATATCAATGAATTATAGACAATTAGAAATAGCTGTTGGAGTACTTGGAGCATTTCAGATCCAAGCTGTTTTGTCTTGTGTAATCTGACACCTTATAATAAAAAAAAATATAAAGCTTTTCTTCTATTTTGATTTTAAATTTATTAAGATCTTATTTAATAGAGCGGGTGAGTATTTCACGCCGGCCCACCGTTTACAACTGTATAAAGCACAGGTCAGGCCGCATATGGAATACTGCTCCCATCTCTGGGCTGGAGCACCCCAATACCAACTCCTTCCATTTGACCGCATTCAACGCAGAGCTGCTCGAATTGTCGACGACGTGGTTATTTCAGGACGGCTCGATCCACTGGCTCTTCGGAGAGACGTTGCGTCTCTCTGTATATTGTACCGTATATATCATGGGGAGTGTTCTGAGGAATTGTTCGGTTTGATCCCGGCCGCTGATTTCCTTCACCGCACTACACGCGATCGACTATCATTCCATCCACATCACCTTGATGGATGGCGGTCTACTACTGTGCGTTTTTCAGGAAATTTCTTGCCTCGAACTACAGTGTTGTGGAATCAGCTCTCGGCGGCGGTATTTCCGGACCGTTACGACTTAGGGATCTTCAAGAAACGAGCCTTTTCCTTCCTTAAAGGCCGGCAACGCGCCTGCGATTCCTCTGGTTTTGCGGGTGTCCATGGGCGGCGGTGATTACTCTCCATCAGGTGACCCGCTTGCACGTTTGCCTCCTTCTGCTATAAAAAAAAAGAAATTCTGAATATCATTTGGTACTTTGTTTAGAATCTTACACACAGACCCCTATAAGAATTAATTATTTTATGGAGCCTAGTATAAGGTAGGTACTGCTAATTGGTTTTTACTTTTAGTGTTAAAAAATTTCATAAATGTATTGTGATGCATTAAGCGTTTATGGCTGATGAAGATGAATATTTGAAATCGCTTGTCGTTCTAGCCTTGCGCCTCGCCGGGACGTCTTCCATTTGCATTGTGTACTGTGTCGTACACACAGCCGACACAGTTTGTGGGGTAATCTCGCAAAATCCCGTATGCAAATCCAGCATCGGCCGGGAATTCGCTCGCTAGATAAGCAGATGAATGTTTGACTTCGACTATAATTTCGGATGTAACTTACACATAGCATGCTGCATGTTGCATGTTACACTCACGGGCAAAAGTGGTCTTTCAGTATGTTTGTCTGCTGCTATTGGAATAGGATATAAAAAGTTGTTTTAAAGATCTCAAATCCACGCCTTTCAACGTTTTACCATAATTATATTATAGTGTTATTCTATCTATATATCTAAAATTACGAGTTATATTTTACTTTCGTAAACATTTCTCAGTAACTAATATTTAGCAATTTTATGAAGAAGAACTTAAAATGTTACTATTAGAAATACGAATGCTTTATGTTAAACTAATTTCATTAGCATCTTATGACTACCAAAAGACAGATTCCACTAATAGATTTATTAATAACGTCACATTTCTTTAATAAATAAATAACAAATTAACTTTCCTACATTCATACCAATTATCGAGCTCAAGAGAAGCTTTGTTATGAAACTCGTTAAATGGTTACTAGACAACGGATAAACATACTTACTTAAAATTCTTAAATAATACTTATTATACATAGACCCACCAACCCGCATTGGGCCAGCGTGGTGGGTTATGGCCCAATATCCTCTCGTGCATTGTCCACGTGGGAGGCTTGTGCCCAGCAGTGGGACGTTTATAGGGCTGATGATGATGATACATAGAAAAGACCCAGACTCGAAACAATTTAGAAAAACTATAATTTCTAAATTGACCCGACCGGGGATCGAACCCGCGACCTCAGAGATGGCGACACCATGAAAACCGGTGTACAAACCACTCGACCAAGGAGGTCGTCATCTTTCTCCGTCTTAAAACTAAATACGCCGTTATTACCCTAAATTCTTTAACTACACACCTAATTATAACATCATCTGCATACACAATAACCATTTAAAATCAACCGCTATTCTGAAAGCATATCTGCAGTTGGGTAAGAACGAAATGTATCATGTTGTTACTGGCTTAATTGCTTAATATAACAACGGCGATCCAGAACTACTAATTACAGCGTAATTATAACGGCGTGGTGTAATAACACCGATTACAAGTAGATCGCAATTTAAGACGCTTTTTAATTGGTTGCTAATGGCATTGGTAAATAAACGAATGACGTCACGACACTTTAGGTACGGTCAGCCACAAAAGTAGCTGAATAAGAGCGATCATTCCGAATCAGTTGGTGTGACATAGTAGTCAAGTAATAAGCTACTTCTCAGGCTCAACTGTACAATATTAACCTACTGTGCCGATAATTCGTTTGTAACCGCCAAAATGGTAAGGATTTCTTAAATAGCCGGTATGTGCTGCAATTAAGACGTTATTGACAAATTGAAAGGTCCTTTAGGAATTGGTTCTGAAGACTTTTTTTTAACATTGTTAGTTGTATGATAATATTTACGATTTTGACGTTATCATTCTACGTAGGTAATACCTATGTTCTAAGCTAAGTATTGAAATTCGTCAAATAACATGAAATAAGTGATATATCACCTTTTCAAGTAATTTTCTCATAACAGTCGATAATTAATTTCCCCAAAAGCTTATTATAAAGTGAAAGATTATATTAAGAGGCCTATTACATCTCGAATGTGAATTTTGCGTAAAATGCCCATTTTCGCATTTTGTAGTAATTTTGCAGTTGTATTTATCGTTTTTATCGAAATAGAATAATAAATTTGTGCATAATATTACAAATCTCCATTCTGTGAGCATAAGTTGAATTCGGACGGCCGGCGCATCGCATTTTGTAGTAATTTTGCAGTTGTATTAATCGTTTTTATCGAAATAGAATAATAAATTCATTATAAAATCTTTATTCCTCATGAAGTAACAATTACTCTGGTATAAATTTTGCTCAATAATATTATCGTAGATAGGAGATATTCACAGTTAACTTATAGCAATTTTCAAAGTTTTTTGGTTTAGAATAAGATTTTTTTCCTATATGAAATCAATGATATCTAAAAATTCCGAAGCCACTACGCACTATTCGACTATATAAGAGATAACATTATAATTTTTTTATTTCACTTGTTTAGAACAGTAGTTCAATCGATGAGCTCAAAAAAGTGCCTTCACGCACTTTATGAAAATCTGTCTCTGCAATTTTGGGTTTAAATAAAAAGTTAAGCAAAATTAACAAAATGCGAGGCCGCTACGCACTATTCCAATAAATATTTTACACTATTCAACAAGTCATAATTGTTAATGTATTTTTGTTTCTGAGATCCATATTGCCAAAATTGGCCATTTTACGCAAAAATCACAGTCAAGATGTAATAGGCCTCAAAATGACATTTGTTTCATACCCACCTATAAGATTTTTCTAAATAAATTAAAACATACAATGACACTGCACATCTCGATACGTTATAGTCTCTCTACAGAAGTTCTGAATGACAATCTTTAACAAAACTCTATTCTTTTGCCGATCAACTTCAGCTGTGCTGTGTAGTTCCCTGCGTCCATACTCCTACACAGATAAAAAGAACGACCTAAATGAGAGGCAGGCTTAAAATAATTTTGAACGATCCAAAAGTGCTTAACAATTGTGTCGCCTTGAATAAAAATGTTTTTACGTAACGAAATAAATATACGGTTGCATCGATTTTGCAACATTCTAAGAACGTCGTTTAAATCATTCCGAGCAAGGGACGTGCATATTAGTCGGCGATAAAACTTTGCACGTTTTTATCGTATTTTTTAATCTTATTTGTATCGACAAATAAAACATTATTTGTATCGACCAATAAAATATTATATGCGCTTATCTGCCGACATCTATAAGCTATCGGCCGTACTGATCTGCCACTTCGTCCAGTTTCGGCGCTTTAGTCTTCAATGGAAAGTTCGGTAATAACGACCAAACACAAAAAAAAAACAATAACGACTTAATTCAAAGTGTTTGTGAAATCACGTAATAGCACAGCGATATTATTATATGTCGAGTGTTTTTATTTATAATTATCAGCCTATAAACGACACACCTCTGGGCCTTACCATATGAACAATGCACATAGTGAGTGTCCTGATTGGGCGGAGTGAAGTGAGTGGAAGAAGGCGCTGCGACTTGCAGATCTATTTTGGTCCAGATGGGTGAAAGAGGTGTTCCCAACGGCTGCCCGGTAGGGGTGGGGCTGTGGGATTGAACTAAATGAATGAAATGAAATGAAAAATAATTTATTTAGCTACAACACAAGAGACAGTTACAACAATAACATTAAAACAACTTAGATTTAAAAAAAAAACAACAAAACACTTAAATGTATAATAGCACATTACTACACGTAACTTTGCAGGCTTTTTAGGATTTAAAACACCGAAGTGTGGTAAATACCAGCAAATTGACTTAGAAGAAGGTTCTTTGAAACATTGCTCTGCACAGCTTCTCGTCCCAGTCGAGTGCTTTACGCCATAAAGACTTCTAAAAAGTATATACGCAACAGTGAGATTGGGCCATAGACTATAACCCACCACGCTGGCCCCAAAGCAGGTTGGTAGTTTGTGGGTTACGAAAACCACCGGGACCAACGGCTTTACGTGCTGCTGAGCATGGAGAGGAGGAGAGTAACAAACATCCACCCATACTTACAAACTTTCGCGTTTATAATATTAGTAGGATAGGATTACCAAACCATCTCTTCCCTTTGGTGTCGTAAAATGCGATTAACTGACTGCACATAGATTCAACCAACAGCACAAAGCGGCAATGGCTCACGACCTGTCACGCTAAACTCATGTGTGCAGTTGTTTGGTGAAACGTGGAATTTGGGATGGACTGCTTTTGCGGTCCTCATTGCCTAGTCTCTTAACGCTTTGGGGATTGTAGTCGCTAGTCGCGACTGTATTTAGTCGTGCTGTAAGACGCACGTGAGCTGAACAGAAAAACACAAAACAAAGTGTCATTATTGACGGCGTAATTGTCTGGCGCGCGGCCAACAGGTCCCGGGTTCGGTTTCCGGATGGTGCTCGGTGCAATGGATACATCCAATTATAGCTGTGCGTACGACCAAAGCTTTTTTTTTTAACGTAAAAGCGTAATGTATGTCAAGTGATTTGTCACAGGTGTATCGTAAAGTGAAAAATGCTTTTAAAAAACTGTTTTTTTTTTGTTTTTTTCAGCTTTCGAAACGTCCATTTTTTTAATTTTACCCTTTCAAGACAAGCTGTCTATTGGCTGTAGAGAAGAATAGGCGCAAGAAACTTTACGTACCTGATTTATCGCGATTTTCTAATTCTATATTGAACTTTAACAATAACTTAACAAAATAAACGATTTTTTTAAACGTTTCTACACACTATTTAGATCTACTATTTAGTAGTTTGTCCTTTTGTTGTTTATTTAGTGTTATCTTTTATCTTATATCTCTGCACTTTACTTTAGCTGCAAAAATTCATTAAAATTCGCATTCAGCTCATTGGTTTGTAAACATTTGAACTTGGAAGTTTGTATGGGAAACAGAAATGAGTAAACCCTCTTAAGCCATTCAATGATGGAATCATTTGGCTCTGCAGTGGAACAGTATAAGTATACAGTCTGTACTGTACTAACTACTAAAAATAAACAAATGAAATAACATTGAAACAACCAAACACTTTAACCGACAAACAATTAGCTTACAAAAACCAACATATTATTATAATTAACGAAACGCATTTAGGTACTACGGTCCAAACGTATCGCGTGATCACCGAATATTAACCGACTTAAATAAATAAATCAAGTATGTAATTTTGAGAAATGCCCCTGTCGTGACATATTATCCTGATATATATATTCTAATTCCTAAGGAGGGCGGTGAACCAATAACCTCGACAAATTAATGATGCATGATAGATATATTACGGGCTTTTTATGTATTGATTAATGCTAGTCAATTACTTAACTGTGTCGCGTAACGGTGAAAGAATACTATCACCCCCTCTCTTCATTTGGGTGTCGTAAAAAGCGACTAACGGACTAAAGACTATACATACATCTAAGAGCATAGAGCGGCGATGGGTTCTCCACCTGTCACGCTGAGCACATGTGCAGTCGATATTTGCTGAAAAGTGGACTATAGCAGAGGACTGCTTTTGCGTTCCATATTGCCTAGTCTGTGACTAACCCTTCGGGGATAATAGTCCTGATTATAATATGTACCTATGTACGAGTATGTAAGGAGCAGCTCTCGAATTTATTGCTGAACTCTTCTCGATGGATTACTCGATGTTCCAAAGTTTATTCTAACCCTTAAAAGCATAAATTTTTGTTTATCATAAAAAGCTTTTTTATAAGGATACTATGTGATTGTAACACATCGAAAAAAATAAAAACAAAAAAATTAGAATCTTAAAAAAATGTTCTGCTTAATAATTTATTTTCATTTTGTTTATTTTATATTATTTTTTCAATTTATAATTGTTTTAATAATTTACGAATCCATTTCAATTTACATTAATAAAATAAAACATAGAGAGGTATTTTATTTATTTTTTCAAAAAAAGATTGCATTCTCGTTTCCAAAGAGGTTTCCGTCAAAACTTACTTGTCTATGATGTTAAATTTAAGAAAAAATAAATAATAAAATATTTGAAAAAAACAGTGTTTTAATCATAGAGTATATTCTAAATATTTATTTTAATATAAATATTATGTTATAAAAAAATAATGATAATTTTAAAAAGACTTAAAGTTACTGATTCGTTTTTGGTACATTATGCATTCAAGGGTTAAAGATGAAAGCCTATTTTTCTATAATTATACATAGGTAAAAATGTATAACCTTGCTAATGATTGTCAAATGATCTACAATAAATATTTTTGTTAGTATCCAATTTATTTACGGTTAGAGAAAGACGAAAGCTCTGGACAATCTATCCGAAACTAATAAGTGAGCGATCCACCAACCATTAGCCTCTCGGTATACTTTCACCAATCCCTTGATTGGGCATTTACGATAATATTACTAATTAAAGAGCTCATCAAAAACTATAGCGTTGCATGTTATGTCATTAAATGAATTTACTGTAGATTTAATGTTACAAGTTATTTATGTTTAAAGGGAGCAGTTACACAGGGCAGGATGTGACGTTGTATATTTAAAGTTACTACGCCTGTATCGTGTGATGACCTGATGACGTTATTTGATTGAGAAATAAATAATTTAAGTAATCGTATAAAATAAAATGTTTGTATTGCAAAATTGTTCATTAATTAAATCACAATAATCACCATAATTCTCGTAAGTCTTTAAGTACAACGTAGAACAATTTAGATAATTCGATACTAAGAAAATATTAGTTAAGTACTTAAATAAAACCATATTCTTAAACGTGTATTACAGTGCATTGCACATTCCACCTTTCACCAAATAGCAACTCCACATGTGATCAGCGTGGTAGGTGATGAGCCAGTTTCTTGCCAGTTCTTTTGAAGGCTCTCCCAATACTCGAACTCAGTTCAAGATTCAGTAGTTAAGATATAACTAAATTTTAGTTACCTGTAATGTTATTTTATTAGTTGTGACGGTCTATATTGAATAAACTACGACTTTGACTATTTTGCCTAAAAAAAAACTCAGTGGACTTTTTCTCCATAATAGTAATTGTCAAATTTAGACAGTTTATGACACGATTGTAGTGATTACATATCGGAATGATAAGTAAAGCATAGAAGGAGTGCTATGACATTTGAGTGGCCACTACGTTTGGTCACCATTCGAATTACATTTTTAAGTATAGGTCACTTTTAAATTTTGTATCATAAATGGTGACAGGTTTTTTATTTTCGCTAGACATTTGTCGTTTTTGGCAACTTATTTTGTCTCTTTTCTTTCAATGTTTATGGCCCATTGGAAAAAATAGGACAACTATACCGAGTCTCATTTGGACTCCTTATATGCTTTAGCTCGTTTGCCGGCTCACTAGAACTAGTGATCCTGAAATGGTTTTGGAAAGTACTAAAGCTGGTTGTCTGGTAGAGATCGCTTAGAGCGATAAGACCGCCAAATTGTGACCCTATTTTTTATCGTATTGTCTTATTGTAATTGTGTTCTATTTTTAAGTTTGTTTTTAAGTACTATGTAAGCATATCTTTGTGGTGTTGCAATTAAAGGGTTATCTGTTTATCTATCTAAAGCAAAACTGAACTACATTCGTACCTACATATAATCAGGACATTTATCCCCGAAGGGTTAGTCAGTGACTAGGCAATGAGGACCGCAAAAGCAGTCTTCTGCCATTGTCCACTTGTCACCAAATAGCGACTGCAAGCGTGATAGGGTGGTGAGCCCATGCCGCTCTATGTTGGATGTATGTACAGTCTTTAGTCCATTAGTCTCCTTTTACAACACCAAAGGGAAGAGAGGGGGTGGTAGTATTCATTCACCGCTATATACGCGACACGGTTAAGAGAGTGGATGGTAGAGATTCTCCTTCCTCCTTCTCGATCCTTAAACGCTATTGGAAAGTACTAAAGCCGAACTGACTTGATGATAATTTTTCCGGCCGTAAACCCTTTACAGTCCGTTATCAATAGCCGATAAGCGATGGGAACTCAGCCGGTGCTCCAAATCTGTTGATTACGAACCTTTATTTTGGTCCTCGTAAAACATTTTATATCCTTCACTAAGGCGGGCTGTTAAACAAACGCCCAGTGCCTCTATTTGACTATTTTAAAACGACTTCGACTTGTCGCAGTGATCAGATTTTGAATGGGACAGATTAAAATAGCAGAATCAAGGCATAATTTTAACAGTTAGTATAATATCGCGTCTGTGGTCGGCTCAATTGCCAGAATGTATGTTCGCGCATCACTTCAGTTCAGAACGACTGCACCTATATGGCTAATAATTTTTTGTAGTGTTAATCGGCAGGACAAAAAATGTTTGTATGAAACATTTTTTTTGGAAAATCCACGTGTATGGTCGGATATTAAGATGCTATTTTTATATTTTAAAACGTTATTACATGTTTTGAATAAATGTTTGCTGGCGCATTACTTCAAAACGGCTGCAAAATACTTAGGGCATTTGGCTAATTTTTTTTATGTGTTTGTTACCGACAGAACAAGTTTTGTATTTTTTGTTTGAAAATTCACACTGAAATTATATATATAAACTGAAAAAAATATAACCTTTGTAAAATAACTAAAACCATCACGGGACATAGGAGTTTGTTCGCGCGGACGAAGTCGCTGACGGGCGCCTAGTTTATAAGTAATACTTTTTCTAAAAAAGTAACGAAAAACCAACAAGTCGTGCCTGCATGCCCGGCTTTATCCAACCCTATGTAGCCCGCGGCGAATCCAGGCAAAATTTTAGATTAGGCAGTACTAAAAATTTTTATATACACTTTTTTTATAGTGCCGCCTCCGCTTTAGAGACAGATAAACACGCCATAAAAATCCTCTTTATCTGCTCGTCTGTCGGTTTGTTTTTATTCGTGTGATTGTGATAATGTTGATTTAATGGCGAATCGGTTTTGGGTTTATGACGCTCTACTTATTAGTGGGAGATTTTATTTGTGAAATTGGGCTAAGTGACACTCTGTCATGTGAATGGTTCGTGGTCTCAACCCTGATTCCTAAAGTGGGTTCCGTGAAAAAATTTGGAGTGTTCCCGACTCATCCCCGTGGCACAGAAGGGATGGTACTAGGTTTTTAGGGGGTAGGTAACCCCTCTCCCCGTCGAACTCTTCCTACGGGGTAAGAGGAGAGGAGAGAAGAATCCCACATAACCCGAGGTCGCCTATGGCCTCGGTGTACTTGCGTAAGACGGCATTTCTTCTTCTTCTTCTCTCTTCTTCAGCCCTTTTCTACCCAATGCTGAGTAAAAGCCTCTTCCATGCTTTTCCAAACGGTGCGATCCTGAGCTTTTCGCATCCAGTCCTTCCCCGCTATTTGGGTTAGGTCATCGATCCATCTCCTGGGATGTCTTCCTACGTTTCTGCGCCTGTTCCGTGGCCTCCATTCCAGCACCTTCAACCCCCATCGTCCGTCAGACCTGCGGCATATGTGGCCAGTCCACTTCCACTTCCTATGCGCTATAATCTTAGCTACGTCGGTGAGTTCTGTTCTACTGCGGAATTTGTATTGCGAATTTGATCGCGGAGGGAGACGGCATTTTACATAGTTATAAAAAGTGTCACTTACCAGTTATAAAAAAACAATATGCGAATATCTTAACAGTTATCAGAAAACATTTCAACAGGCGATTATTAGGCAAAGTTTCTGCGATTTTAATTTTTCTTTATATTAAAAAAAAATATGTAGAATAAAATGATTTTTAAAAAAAAAAAATTCGATTTATTATAGTAAGTACTTACATGTAATTTTAGCATGCGAAGTTTTACTAAAATTAGCTAAATGATTTGTAATTTCTTTTTTAGCTTGGCGTATCGGATACCGAAATAACGTAAAACCTTTTCTTAGGTATTTAAATTAGACGAATGAGGTCTTGTACCAAAACAAATGCAAACGATAAAGCATCTCCAAATCATTCATTGACATGGCGATGTAATTCAAGCCGTCCTAGCAAGTCACGACTTTATTTCTATGAGTTTAGAGTTGATATTGACACATGTCGAATTACAATAAGGTTTTACACACGGGAGGCGAAGGCTCGACACTCGTTATCAGCTGTTCCCGGTTTTGGGCTATAAACCACTCACAAGTCTCGGTTCGCGGGCAAATTTAGTAATTCTTGATGTTGGAAGGTCGTGGATGAGGCTTTTAACCCACCAACATATGTGTCTTCAGTCCGTTAGTCGCCTTTTATGACACTTAAGGGAAGAGATGGGTTGGTAGTATTCTTATAACAATACGCCACCCAGCAGAAAAAAAGTTATCTTATTTAAGTAGGTAACTAAGTATGTAAGTATCTAAGTATGCATTTTATGCTGTTTTTCAAAATTACTTGAGGGTTTAGTATATAGGCACTTAAGCTTTCATTTAAAGCACTTAATAAGTCACAGACAACACGGTTTCTTCCAGGGACGTTCCACATGTTCGAATCTTTTGTGTTACGTTCATTATTTGAAAACTGCCTTTGATAAGCGTATACAAGTCGATTCCATATACACAGATTTCGCAAAAGCATTCGATAAGGTCGATCACAATATCTTAATTCGGAAAGCATATCACCTTGGCATTCATGGCTCCCTTTTGCGTTGGCTAACGTCATACTTGTCTAATCGAACGCAAATTGTAAGAGTTTATGGATATGAGTCCGCTCCATTTGTGCCCAGGTCGGGTGTCCCACAGGGTTCCAACCTGGGTCCTCTGTTGTTCATTATGTTTATAAACGATTTGATTGAGTTAATCTCGTGTAATTGTCTTGCTTACGCTGATGATATCAAGATATACTGCGAGGTTCAGTCAGACAAAGACTGTGCAGCCTTACAAAGCGACATTAACCGACTGTATCAATGGTGTCTAAAGAATAACATGTCCTTAAATATCTCGAAGTGTTATTTAATCTCGTTTACGAGAAATAAACGCCCCATATACCACACGTACATAATCGAAAAGGAAGTAGTAACTCGTCAGATTGTGGTCAGGGATCTTGGAGTGTTCTTGGACAGTAAGCTGACATTTACTCATCACTACGATCACATTGTGTCAAAGGCTAACAGAATGATTGGATTCATCTTCAGAACAATAAGGCCATTTAGAAATCCTACAAGCATTTTGACGCTTTTCTTCGCATTGGTCAGAAGCATAATGGAATATTGCGCGGTGATTTGGTCGCCCTCATATGCTGTTCACATGGACAGAATAGAGGCTATTCAGAAGCGCTTCCTTCGATACTTAAGTGCGAAGTTTGGTCTAAGGCGTAGGCTGGACACATATGAGGCTCGACTCGAACATTTTAGGGTGAGCACCCTTCAGTCGAGGCGAGACATAGCCGACCTATCTACACTTTACAAGATCATAAACTCCGACTGGGACACCAGTGAGCTTTTGAGTTGTTTCTCATTTAAAATAGGCGGTAGCAAGAGAACACAAAAACTGTTTTCCTTACCAACATGCAGAACCAATGTTACATACAATGACCCTATTTTACGAATGTCCAGAGCCTACAATAATATCACTGAGGACTTAGATATTTTCTCGCTTTCTCTTTCAACCTACCTTAAAATATGTAAAAGTAAGTTGTAAAATGTCGCATGTATCTCTGATTTATTATTTTTATTATATCTTTGATTTTTTGCCACTAATTATTTTAATGTAATTTGATTTGATTTAATTTAATAATTGAATTGAATTTAATTATTTGAATTTATTTTAATTATATTATCTTGAATTTATTGAATATTTAATTTTAGCTTCTTTTTCTTGTTTTTTATGTGTGCACGATATCCATTAAGCGCCGTGCTCGGCTGCAATCGGAATGCAAATTTAACTGCATATTATTTTTATTGTGTTGATGTTGAAATATGATTTGTATTCTGTTGCCGTGCCTTAAATAAATAAATAAATAAATAAAGTAAGTAAGGAACTTGTCACGTAGCGGCTCATCAAAAGAATTCTACCGCCCCCTCTCTTCCCTTGAGTGTCGTAAAAGGCGACTAACGAACTAAATACTGCACATACATCCAACAGCATAGAGCGGCGATTAGGGTTGCCAGGTCCTAAAATAAAAAAGCCGGACTCAGCGCTGCATTAGGCCGGACATTTTGCCCTAAAAGCCGGACATGGTGTTTGTGAAGAGCCCAAGACACTATTTTAAAGCCGGACTTAGGTATATTTTTCAAGCCGGACAACAGTTTTACAATAAGAAACTCAGATGAGGATTAAAGTGTTTAATAATTATTTTTGTGAATTACGCATTCACAATCAGTCTTGGCATTTGAACTTACTAGAAACTTGGAAAAGAAAAAAAAACAACAATCTTTGTATTTTCAAATAAAAACAAATGGAAATTACTTAAAATTAAAAATCAACCTGCTATTTGGTGTCTTCAACCTGCTATTTGAACTTCGTTCTCCTTAGACTCATTTCATAAAATTCTTCAAAGTCAAACTAAAACTCAAAATATATTTATTCAATAAACTCAATTAGTAAGTACTTTGAATCGTCCAAATTTTTAACCTACCACCCATTCATTCATTTTTTAACTGTGGCAAAGAACGGGCGCAAGAAACCACAGCGCACAGAAGCAACGACATTTACAATAAAAAAAAGATGTAGTTACCAAGTCATAAAATACAAAATAATAATTTGAATGTAAAATATACGGTACTATAAATTAATTATATACAATTAGAAATAGCTTTTGGAGTACTTGGTGCATTTCAGTTCAGAGCCAAGCTGTTTTGTCTTCCGTGTAATCTGTGCATGTTAATTTAACATTGCACAATAAATACACCATCTTTGCAATTGTGCAAACTGAGGGCGTTTATTGAAGGGAAAACTCTTTCGACGTTCTTGGCGTTGGGGCCTGGAATCGCAAAATAATATTCTGCCAATTTAAGTAATTCGGAATGAAATTCTTCATTAACAGATGATTTCAAATCAAACCAAATCAAATCATTTATTTGCCAGAACATTATTTACAGCAGCTTTGAAATAAGCAGTGCACTTTTGATGTGCCAATAGATTCTTAAAATCACGATGGTACAAAAAAAGCCTAACAAAAGCCGGACAAGCCGGACACGTAAATATTTGTAAAAATTCGTAAAAAGCCAAACATGTCCGGCTAAAGCCAGACACCTCGCAACCCTAGCGGCGATGGGCTCACTAGTTTTGTGAAAAGTTTGGTGAAAAGTGGACTATGGCAGTGTACTGCTTTTGCGGGCCTCATTGCCTAGTCTCTGACTAACCCTTTGGGGATAAATTAGATGTGAATTTATGTAAATATGTATTTTCGCATCCTTTGTAACTGAGTTGACAATTTCGGCGAGTCCTCCGTCGGCAAACATGTCCACACGTTTCGTACGGTCGTCAGCATACGTTATCAGTCTCGACCGGCAAAGGTGCCGCTTTCATTAGGCATTCGGCATACCGCACGGCAGATTAAGGCTAAGCACACTGTTAGCGTGTTAAGGCTAGGTAAGCCGCACTTTGAGTTTTTTCAAACCATCTGAGACATAGAAAGAAATGGTTTAAATTCTGGAAAAAAGTATGTATTAGTTAATGATCTTATCTAGTCAAAGTCGCATTCAGTTACAAGATTCAATGAACTTCACTCGATAGAAAAAAATCCCAAAGTTACCTCTTTTTGTAATGTTTTTTTCAATATTATGACTAAACTACTGATACTTTACATTTAATTTTTGTACTCAACTAAAGACACAAATATTTCGCAGACAAATTCGCAGAGTATCGTATAAAGTCTATACATTATAGGCAATAAAACGCGCCGCTTCGCTGATATACCCGTCCCGTACCGTCGAGAGAGCGAGAGAAAAGCGCTCGGACTACCTGGCCTTAACCCACCACCATTGGGCTAGCGTGGTGGGTTATGGCCTAATATCCCCTTATGCTATGTCCTCGTCAGAAGGCCTGTGCTAAGCCGTTTATGTGGACCGTTACCCGTAGCCGTGTCGCGTTGCGGTGAAAGAATACTACCACCCCCTCTCTTCCCTTGGGTGTTGGAAAAGACGACTAACGGACTAAAGACTACACATACATCCAACAGCATAGAGTGGCGATGGGCTCACCACCTGTCACGCTGAGCGCATATGCAGTCGCTATTTGGTGAAAAGTGGACAGATGGCTGCTTTTGCTGTCCTCATTGCCTACTCTCTGACTAACCCTTCGGGGATAATAGTCGTGATTATATGTATGTATGTTACCCGTTTAAAAGCTGATGATGATGTTACTAGTAGATGATGTGAGTTTGGTTCAACTTTGCCCAGAATCCAAATGGATGGCCGACCCTATGTTTCTGTCGCCAAGCATTGTTTTTATTAGGTACGTAGCGTAGCTGCGTTCCTTTTTGAGGGGTTCTAGATTGAGTGAAAAAAATTAAACAAGCACTTATTAAAACTTTTAAAGTAAGTAGGTACTTTTATAATACTAGGTACAATGGCGGACTCCATCGCTTTACCAGTCAAAAGGTCAAAATCCCTTGCAAACCGCGTCGTCTAGTTGATACGGGCATGTACCCGGGCGGTCGGTGCGCTTCATACGGAAATCGCTGCAAATTGGTAAAGCGACGCTGACCCCGACCGTACGTCAGAGAAACCAATGTCTAGCTCATCAATAACTCATTTGGAAGAGTTGTTTTCCATTTCGTAATTTACCTTATACCAAAGGAACACTAGAAACAGTCTTGTCACATTCCACCTACGTATTTTATCGTTTCATATTCAGAACTAACAATTTAAATTTTGGAAATAAGCAAATCGGGAGAAAGTCTAGTCAGCCCACGCTCCAATGTTCAATAATGTTTAACAAGAACTAACCCTAAACTGACCTGTGGCTTTCACTAATATAACCACAGACTTACACAGTGAGTTATGTGACATATACCCGGGTTTTCAGGCTCTCTAAGGACCTGTGACCGGCACATCAGTAAAAGATAACTACCAATACATCTCTTCCCTTGGGGGTCGTAAAGGGGGACTAACAGACGTATGACAACACATACATCCCACAGTATAGTCCGGTCGGTAATGGCAATTGAACGCACTGCAAACGCGTTTGTGTATAATAGTGTCACCTTACATTACAACTTACTAATTGCGCGGGCCCGACTTCAATACATTCATAAATTCATGACTAAGTATTAACTCCAAAGAGTTAGTAAGGAGACTGAGAGAAATGAGAGAATGAAGGCCGCAGATGCAGTTCACTGTCGTAGTCCAACGTTTCACCAAATTGCAACTGCACATGTCAACGTGTTAGGTGGCGAGCCCATCGCAGTTCTATGTTGTTGGATGTATGTGCAGTATTTAGTCCGTTAGTCCCCTTTACGACACTCGAGGGTTGGTAGTATTCTAAAAGGAAACCGCTATACCACACGGCGGGCGCCCGATTTGCCAACTGCGCTGTTTCCAACCTGCTTTTAGTGTAAGGTAGCCTTTATTTAAATATGTTGATACATTGTTGCCACCGCGTTTCGGCTGTCGGCGTCCATGTTGTTTTTCGAGACGTATGGGGCAGTAACTTTGATGAAATCGACGTGTAGGAGTAATGAACTTTTTAAAATTAATACACAAAAGACTATGTGTGTTTGTATTGTGTTTTGACTGCAAGTACAAATTTTTATTACTAAATCGTACACGTAATTTCATAAGTACAATTAGGCTAATTGTGCATTAAAATTGAAATACTGATTAATTGGTTACATCCATAGTAGTAACCAACAAAATAGCAATAGATAATGTTAGAAAAAGAAAAAGATTCTATAATATGTATAATAAAGAAAAAGCAACAGGCTTTTACAATAAAGCGATAAAAAAACAGCTTTTCCTTACATGTAGGTGGCTTGTGCAGTTTTGTATGGAACAGCTGAGTTCGTTCTCGCCATTTCAGGGTTCCAAACAATAGTACAAGTATTTGCATTGCAGCCCGCTACTAGGCCGTCTTGCCGCTGGATTATAAATGTCTACTCTACTACCAAACATCCTAAGTATTTACAATTTGATTTTGTGACAATTTTATTGTAAAATATGATTTAATACATTTAAGAAATAAAATATTGATCCCTAACGAAAAGGACATGTTTTGCGTTTACCTACAACATACATCTTTTTACTAAAGGGTTCGCTTCCGGGTGGCCCTACAATACAAACATACGACTAAATCCCAAGTTTATGGCAGTATTAACAATATAATTCACTGTTGTACCGCACTAATAAATATAAATATTTTCATCTATTGTGATTTAATAGGCTGCCGCGGGGCGGCGCTAGCTGCATATGGATACGAATGTTTTTAATATTTTGATTTAGATGTGTCAAGTTAGTTAAATTAAATTATTAAAACAAATGTACTCTTCTTTGAAATATGTGTAACTACTGAACCTTTAAAAAAACCGATTTCATAATTTTGTACTAGAAATTGTTAATGTAAGGGAATTATACAGTTACCTTTATATACCATTCATAATTAAAACATGGTCTAGTAGTGATAACAATCTTATTACTTAGAACACAACTTAAACATTGGCGCCAATACCTCGTTTTAATTAAACAGGATAACTCTAGGTGTCAATCATAACTTCCGCACAAAAACTGATAGTACGATCTGGGGCAGTGTCATAATTGTTGGTTAAAGTTTCGATTTAAGTCGCATTACTCATATAGTGTTAACGTTAATCTGTTATTTACTATAGCAATCTTTAACTGAATACTGATGTGATTTGTGTTAGACTTATTGATTTTAATTAAATCTAATGGGTTCGCTCAATCTTGCGCATTAACAATTAGCTGATTATTTTACTACTTACTTTAAGTATTTTGGGGGACATTAAATGGTATATTTTTAAACGTTTTCTTTCTGGCAATCTGTGTTCCTAGTTTGCTATTTTGTAAATATGAATATATGTAAATACATACATACATATTATAATCACGACTGTTATCCCCGAAGGGTTAGTCAGAGTCTAGGCAATGACGACCTCAAAAGCAGTGCTCTACCATAGTTCAATTTTCACTATATAGCGTCTGCACATGTGCTTAGCGTGACAAGCCCATCGCTATTCTCTATGCTGTAAAATTGCTGTTGGATGCAATTGCAATATTTAGTCCGTTAGTCGCCCTTTACGACACCCAACCGAAGAGGAGGGGTAGTAGTATTATTTTACGGCTACGCGACACGGTTCTTAATTGTAAATTCTAGAAAAAAGACAGTTTTTTTTAATAGGGATCTACAATTAAAAATATTTAAATATTTAAAGAGCTTGCGCGTTTCTCTTGCGATCGCGTTGTCTTGTGAGTAATGGTTTATTTTGTTAATTTTATCGTATAACTGTTAAAAGTTATCACTGTCTTCTAAAGTTAATGTTATAAGACCAAACCAACGCGTTCAGCTCGCGTCCGCGTTGGCGTGCGCGGTGGAGTCAGTTGTTGTGTACGAACTTGTAGCGACGTGGACACACATTTGGAACAACCAACAGTTTTTATTAGTTATTGTAAGTAATTAAAGTAAATAAATTTAATTTAATATAAGTATGTAAAATAAAATTTAATCAAAAAGGATACATTTTTTTACCCTGATTAGCGAAATATTATACTGTCGTATCCACATTAAGCCCGTCGATAGTCCTTCGAATAGAAATTAAAATCAGTTCAGTTAGTTTACGATTGAGGCGTCGTCGGCGCGCGTACGGGTGTTCTAGTGTTGGAATAAACTATATCTGGACGGCGTTTCATTCATTAATTTGTAAACAGAGTGTTCACTTTTCAATAAAACGATTAGATTGTAAAACTAAATTAAATAAAACCTACTGTAGGGTACTGATGAAGTTGATGTAAATTTCCTTCACATTAGAATAGAACTTGAAAGATCGCATTTTTTATTATTTTATACTTAATAAGGTAACTTTGCTAAGCATACGTTTTCTTAACCAGGGCTTACTGGTGACATTATTTTTTTCTTAAAAATCCACTTGTAGCTCTATTAAAAACATAGAAAAATCAATAAAAAAGGATCGAATGAATTTATAATCTTTTTATGACCACACAAATCCCAGCAGAGCTCTAGCACCGTTCAACAATACCAAAAAATCATATAGGTAATTATGACTACCATTCCCGAAGAGTTAGTCAGAGACAATGACTATTTATGACTATTTAATTACGACGACCTCCTTGGTCGAGTGGTTTGTACACCGGTTTTCATGGTGTCGCCATCTCTGAGGTCCCGGGTTCGATCCCCAGTCGGGTCAATTTAGAAATTATTGTTTTCTAAATTGTCTCGGGTCTGGGTGTTTTCTATGTATAATAAGTATGTATTTGAGTAGTTTAAGTGTTTATCCGTTGTCTAGTAACCATTGAACGAGTTTCTTCGAAGCTTCTCTTGCGGGCTAGATAATTGGTGTGTGTGTAAGGAAAGTTTATTAGTTTATTTATTTATTTTAGGCAATGAGGACGGCAACAGCAGTCCTCATTACCGTACATTACCGTAGTCCACTTATCACCAAATAGCGACTGCACATGTGCTCAGCATGACAGGTGGTAAGCCCATCGCCGCTCTATGCTGTTGGAAGAATGTGTATTCTTTTGTCCGTTATTCGCCTTTTACGACTCCCAAAGGAAGAGAGGGGGTGGCAGTACTCTTTCAAACGCTTTGACACACGACACGGTTTAAAAAAACCCGAAGCGCATATGCGTACCTTATACCTAATACGGAACACGACTGATAAAAAAATATTTTTTTAGGAAAGAGAGATAAAATCCTACTAATATTATAAACGCGAAAGTTTGTAAGTATGGGTGGATGTTTGTTACTCTTTCACGTAAAAACTACTGAATGGATTTTAATGAAACTTTACAATAATATAGCTTATACATCAGAATAACACAAAGGCTAAAATTTTTGTTTGGAAATTCGTCGCGGTATACCGAAACGGGGGTTCACGCGGACGAAGTCTCGGGCGGGCAACTAGTATAGAAATAAAGTAAAAAAAATCTTAGTTCCTCCTCAGCAAGTAAAATACAAAACATTTCGGACATATAAAATAACTAGTAGGTATAAATAAAATTAACAGACCAACCTAATTCACATGATATAAAAAATCTAAAAGACCAACCTCAATCATTCCCTTTCTTTCAGCAATTAATTCCCTTGAAATTGCTTTGATTCATTCCCGACGTCAGAATCGGAACGCCCTGTAGCTAAAACAAATAATTCCTAATCGCTCGGCACTCGTTAGTTTATTGTTATTGAGCTCCCGGTCTCCGGTTCGATGCTCGGCGTCGAATAACCCAATTCTTTTAGTTAATCTTTAAATGCTTTACTTATTTATAGCGCATTAATCATTGGTGATTTTAATTGAAGATACTAATTTGTTGAAAGATTGTAAATTAAGAGCAGTGGCGTGTTTTCAACGAATACTTACTCTTTATGATGGGAAGTTTATAACACATACATACATATAAACACGTCTGTTATCCCCGAAGGGTTAGTCAGAGACTAGGCTATGAGGACTGCAAAAGCAGTCCTCTGGCATAGTCCACATTTCACCACATAGCGACTGCACGTGTGCTTACCGTGACAGGTGGTGAACCCATCGCCGCTCTATGCTGTTCGATGTATGTGCAGTCTTTAGTCCGTTAGTCGCCTTTACGACACCCAAGGGAAGAGAGGGGGTGGTAGTATTCTTTCACCGCTACCATAGAATACATAATAATACGGTTACGGAAGTTTATTATAATATTTTTATTAATTAAAAATCTATGTACTTACTTACTTACAAAATAAGCTCTTATATCTCATATATAATAAGATGTTGCTCGTTTGCCAAGAATTTCATAATATTTAACTTAATCAGATTTGTTTTGTTTTGTTTACCTTATGTTTAAAAATGTATTGGTATTAAACGCCGAAGTACAAGGAAGCGATCAAACCCATGTTATGGTAGTCAAAACACCAACGAAACTCGAATTAAAAATAAAATTGTTACTTGTCTTATTGATACACCTGAGTTAACGAATATAGTATGTTATTTTTTTTCCTTAAAGTTTATTTTGCTGGTGTCTACGAATGACTTCTTAAGTGTCACTGAATGTTTACGGAAGGCAAGATCCTTTTTCGAATCTAAAGTTTTTCAACGTGCAATAATAAGATTTTTTTTTCATGGTGTCGCCATCTCTGAGGTCCCGGGTTCGATCCCCGGTCGGGTCATTTTAGAAATTATTGTTTTTCCAAATTGTCACGGGTCTGGGTGTTTTCTATGTATAATAAGTACAAGTATGTATTTAAGTATTTTAAGTATGTTTATCTGTTGTCTAGTAACCATTTAACGAGTTTCATAACGAAGCTTCTCTTGGGCTAGATAATTGGTGTGAGTGTAGGAAAGTTTATTATTATTTTAATAGAATTTCTAAATTTCTTAGATTGGATGATATAGATATTTTAAAGTTAAAAACCCTTCAAACCGGAATACAGCAATGCAAAAGAAATAGTGATGAAAATTTTTTCACGAGCTTGACTCGAACCAGCTCGTAAGCTCCTAAGAACCTGCGTCAGGCGCATTGCCTGGCTATGTCCGACATGTGAAATTTTTTCCACACAATCTACTCTTACTTTTTTAGTTGCCGGTTAAGTAAATTGGTTTTAAATATTAAAAATAAAAAAATACGTATTTCAATACTTAAGTGAGCCTCTAAGCACACGCTCGAGACTTAATCACGCCTAATAAAATTATACAGCACACGTAAAGTAAACATGAAAGCAAAAGTTAAGAAATACCCAACAATTTTATGTTCCCAAATTTTGATAACTTCATTCCGAAATTAATGATAGTGTAGCTGACGGTGTAACGACCAATCATGTGTGGTCGTTTGAATTTCGAACGCGTTACGTTCGTTCAAACGCGGCCCGTACGTCGATGAGAGCAGACGTGTGTTTAGCGTAATTTGCTGATAATTTTTGCGAAATTATGTGGAAGCGGAAGGCACGTGGAAATCAGCTTGCGATCTTGATAGTAATGTAATTTTAGGAATCTTTATTTTCGCCACCTGGATAGGTGACAGAAAGAGGACAACATATGCCCTTGCTGAGTTTCTTGCCGGCTCTTCTTTGTACTATTTCTCACGCCCTATATACTTAAGAAAAATGGCGTAGCGACATTAATAAGTGCCTAATTACTGTAGCAAAAGAATAAATGATACAAAGTTTAAAATTTTGCTATGTCGTACGTGTACTTTTAATTATCATTTTTCCACCCAAAGAGGCTATAACGGTTGTGGGGGATGACATAAATTGCCTATCTGTGGTGAACAAGGCTTCAGCCTGAGGCCCCACTTTCATATTCATTAGGTTCCGACCCTCCACGGGAACCCATCAACGGTGGCCTCATAAAATATTCAATTATTCGGTCAAGTGCCGCGTAAACGTTCAGTGACACTGCGACTGATTTAGCGAATTTCTTTTAATCATTTGAAATATTTCTTTTTCTTAATCTCCTAGTCAATTTTCTAAAGTATTCCTTATGCAGAGCTAATCTGAACAATTGTTCCACACGGTTTTGATATCGGTCCATTCCCTGATGTTACGAAGCCATGACTTTTTCCATCTTCCAACTTTCCTCTACCCACCAATCTTTCCCATCAGTATCGTACGAATAAGCTGATATCATTACACAAAACATGACCCAAGTAGGAAACCTTCTTATAGCTTGATGGTGCGTACCAGCTCTACCTTTAATGTTTTATATTTTAGCGTTTTATTAACGCTTAAATATACTTAAGTAAAGTTTTAAACACTGAAAAAAGTCGACAATCTCAGGCGGGAATCGAAACACGCACCTTCCGTAGTCCGGGCGGCTGCCTTCCGGAATGCGGAAGGTGCGTGGTTCGATTCCCGCCTGAGGTTGTCGTCTTTTTTCAGTGTTTAAAAAATTTTAGCTCTACCTTTTTCCCTATTCGTTTAAAATATTTGTGGATCTGATAAGGTGGTGACAGAGTACCCAGTGCTAGTTCTATTAGCCTATAAACGTCCCACTGCTGGGCACAGGCCTTCCTATATAGACAACAGTAAGTACATTGTGGGATTGGACCATACGCCACCACGCTATCCCGGGGTTGTTGGGTTTTAACGACTGCCATCTTGCGACTACAATCGGGAGCACGGAGGGGCTCTGTTTTAAATTAGGTCACCCATCCAGTAATCCAGCATAGTGAAAGTTGCTTAACTGACATGATCGCAAATAACGCCTTAACGCTGGCTATAAAGCTCTTCTGAATTGTGTAAGAGACGTTTACCCTTTTTAAATAACAAGGTAAGCTGATTTCAGCATTTTGTTTAACTCCTCCGTTTAATGTTTTAGGAGACTCATACTCGTACTTATTTGCTTACTTTTTATTGCGGGCAAATTGTTTTAGGGAAATATATTACGTGTATCAGTTAAATTAGCGACTCAGTGTTTGTGAACCTCTTTTGCTAAAATTCAACAGCTTTTTAAATGGAATTTGCTGGTGGTGGCTCATATACTACCGGCCCATCTCTTCCCTTGGGTGTCGTAAAAGGCGACTAACGGACTAAAGACTACATCCAACAGCAAGCGTCAATGGGCTCACCACCGGTCACGCTGAGCACTAGCTCATTGCCTAGTCTCTAAACCTTTAGGAATAATAATGGTGAATTGACAATAAAAGTGTACGTTAATACATACGTGGTAATTTAATAATAAGGAAAAAGTGTCATACAGCTAATCAGGTCTTATTATTGCTAACGCTTAAATATACTTAAGTATCTTACTTTAATGTTTTATATTTTAGCGTTTTATTAACGCTTAAATATACTTAAGTAAAATTTTAAACACTGAAAAACGACGACGACCTCAGGCGGGAATCGAACCACGCACCTTCCGCATTCCGGGAGGCTGCCTTAACCACTTTTCTACCGAGGTCTGGCTTTCAACCGTCGAAATTTGTCAGTGCTTGATGCTTATGTTTTTTAGTCAACATTGCTTCATCAAATCTTAGAAGTTTTCACCTCTGAGATCCGTCATTCATCATCATCATCATCATCAGCCTATTAGCGTCCCACTGCTGGGCACAGGCCTCCCACGTGGACAATAGCACACATGGGGATATTGGGCCATAACCCACCACGCTGGCCCAATGCGGGTTGGTGGGTTTTAACGACTGTCATCTTACGACAACAACCGGGACCAACGGCTTAACGTGCCTTCCGAAGCACGAAGGAGGTCGAGATGTTTTTTTATTAATTTGGTCACCCATCCAGTGACCCGGCATTGAGAAAGAGGCTTAGCGAGCAAGATCGCAAGCCGAACGCGCTAGCCGCTGCGCCATCAAGCTCCTCCGATCCGTCATTCATCTTAACCGAATGTTCAATACTTTATTACTTTTCAAGTTAACACTTGAAAAATAACTAACTACTTACTAACGTAAAGTAAAGTTAAGAAGGGATCTAAGGATTTGATCAAATACCAGAACTGGTTCCGTGAAATGACCAAAAACATGTGACCTACAGGAGTAGGGCAGCTAGTATTTCTGTTGTCTAATAAAAAAAATAACCTCGAATTTCAAGACAATCGCTACGTCTTAAATTTCTAACCTATCACGTGACCTACAGGAGTAGGGCAATTTATGTACTAGTGGTGGTTTTTGAGATCAATGTTACAGTACTACACTTACTAATTATTATAATTATGCATGTAATTACAAATAAACGACGTTTAAAATACCATAGAAAAGCTTTTTTGTCATTTTATGGAACCAGTTCTGGTATTTGTTCAAATCCCTAGATTTGTTTACGGAAATGATAAAATCGTGTTGTTATTTTAACATCCTCGTGATTTGATCAAATCCTAGGGAATTGATTAAATCTTTGTTTTTATCATATCCCTGTGACATATACACAGGTAATTAGTAGCGTTCATTACCATATTCATGTATACTCGCGATTCTGCCACACATCTCGTCTAGTCCAGTTCAGCTAATATGGCGCCTGTCCAGCGAGTCTGGTCGAATGTGAGCCGATATGACACACGCCCCGTAGCATCCGAGCGAAGATTATGTAACGTTTTAGGGATGCGCCACATTGCATGAGATTAGAGGAAACAGTTTTCACATCTGTATGTTTATACTTACATACATAAATTCACGACTTGATAAATTTAAAATTAAAATCAAATAAAAGCTTTATAAAAAAATCTTATTATAAAGTATCAGATTACACGGAAGACAAAACAGCTCGGCTCTTAACTGAAATGCTCCATGTACTCCAACAGCTATTTCTAATAGTGTTTAATTAATTTATATAGAGTACCGTATATATATTTTGCATTCAAATTCTTATTTTGTATTTTATGACCTGGTAACGACATTTATTTTTAGTAAATGTCGTTGCTTCTTTGCGCTGTGGTTTCTTGCGCCCGTTCTTTGCCGCAGTTAAAAAATGATGTCCTAAATGGGTGGTAGTTTAAAATTTGGACGATTCAAAGTACTTATTAATTGAGTTTATTGTATAAATATATTTTGAGTTTGAGTTTGACTATTATCCCCTAAGGGTTTGTCAGAGACCAGGTAATGAGGACCGCAAATTACGCAAAAGCAGTCCACTGCTACAGTCCACGTTTCACCAAATGATAACTGCACATGTGCTCAGCGTGATATGTGGTGAACCCACCGCCGCTCTATGCTGTATGGAGTATGTGCAGCTATGCGATTCTCTAAGCGCCACATGGACGCTGCGCGCATTTCTGTGATCTGCTGTCTCTTTCCAATTCTATGAATATGAAAGAGACGAAGTCATTTGTCAGCGCTGCGGCAGCCGCAGCTATCAAGGCTTTAGCTTAGAGAATCGCACGGCAGTATTTAGTCCATTAGTCTTCTTTTACGACACCCGCAAGGAAAGAGAGGGAGGAGTGGCAGTATTTTGAATGAGCCGCTACGCGTTACGGCTGAAAGTTAAACATTTTATACATATTTTAGGCCACATTTGAGCTTTCATAAAAGCCTCTGACAAATCTGCTTAAGATATCTTAAAATACTCAAGATTAGTTAAATAAAAAGGCTAATCCTCTTACAATACGAAAATCACTATGTCAATATTGATAAAGCTAAGCTAGAATGAGAATCGCATAATACGCAATCTGCGATTGAGTCAAACACATAATATTTGCTTCACACATATATGACAAATGTAAAGATAACGCTAGAAATGTTTCCAAGATCAAGATAAGTTTGCAGGCGTAATTAAAGAATGCTGATAAGTGACACTGCATTGTGCCACTCCTAGTAATGATGTTATGACATTAAGATATACATTTTATTGGAGCCATGAATGGGCATTCAGATACAGATATGCATGCACATATACTTACATTTGAACTTACAAACTTTACTTCTATACTATACATAGTGTTAGTTAGGTAAGGTCATACTATTTTACCTAAAAAGCCTTCTCGAACAGCTGATTTTCTTCCTGTAATTTCAGAGTTGCTTTCTTACAAATAATCGTTCTTGACCTCCGCTTTCAAAGTGTTTAGTGTGAAATTCTATTTATCGAGCACTGATCAGTGCGCGGCCACAGTTGAAAGGTTAATAGGAGGGCCCGGTTGCAAAACTAGGGTAAAGTGCGCTTCAACCATCGGCTTTATCATCATCTCACATCTCGTTATGGCGTGTTAAGTGCTTACATTAAAATGTACAAAAAAATGGGGATTATTTTACTAGCCCGCTCCGCTTATGCCCATGACCTATCCCCGCGAATAAAGTAACGCAAGCCCTATGCGTGCGAGTTGCGTGCAAGATATCACTTTCTTTGCCTTTGTTAGACCTTCTTAGATTCTCTTTACGGCGGACTAAATATTGCTCGAGATAAAATCGGACCAGACAACGACTGTCTCTTAAACCTAACACTCTAAAAAAAGGTTTAATGGAATGCCTAGTTGTTGCTACGTAGTTTTTTTAAAACTTTGTTAAGTTCTGAAGTTGATGTATGTGCAGTATTTAGTCTGTTAGTCACCTTTTACGACACCCAAGGGAAGAGAGGGGATGGTAGTATAATTGTGTAGGAGTCTTTAATAATATATGTATATTTTATTAATGCTATTGTTTTTCTGACATACGCCCGAAAATAATAAGGTATCGAAAGATTTGTTTAACCTTTTAAATTTATAAATACAAATTATTTCAAATTTCTCGCTCTACATATAATCATGACCATTATCCCCGAAGGGTTAGTAGGAGACTAGGCAATGAGGAATTGAGGACAGCAAAAGCAGTCCTTTATCATAGTCCACTTTTCACCAATTAGCGACTGCACATGTGCCCAGCGTGACAGGTGGTAAACCCATCGCCGCTCTATGCTGTTGGATGTGTTACTGCAGCTACTACTTTAGTCCGTTAGTCGCCTTTTACGGTACCCAAGGGAAGAGAGGGGGTGGTAGTATTCTTTCACCGCTATGCGACACGGTTAGACACTTACTTACTTACTCTAGAGCGAGAAGTAAGGTACTAGGTACTAGTACCTGAGCTAAAAATCTATACTTACATAGGTTATAAACGGACGTTAGTCCTTCAATCAGGGCATGTGTACTTGCTGTAACAAATCAAGAATTTATGATTTGGGGTTTTTGATCAAGAATATTCATGTTTGTTTTTATTTATAAAACCTTTTGTCTACTTTCTTTAACCACTGTCATACAAAACTCATACTATAGGTGCTGTAGGACACAATGTTGACATTGTGTCCTACACCACCTATAGTAGTGTAGCGCTGTGACCTTGAGGTCACAGCGCTACCATTTAAAATTATTTGCGTTACTTAGTTTGCGTTAGTTTTATATTTTAGCTATAAACCACAATAAACCTACTAACCGTGTCGAATAGCGGTAAATGAATACTACCACCCCCTCTCTTCCCTTGGGTTTCGTAAAAGACTACTAATCCTTTGGGGATAGTTAGCTTAGTCGTTATTGTGAATTTATGTGAATACTGGCGACCGCTCGCGGTTTCACCCGCGTGGTTCCCGTTCCCGTGAGAATATCGGGATAAAAAGTATCCTATGTGGTAATCCAGGTTATAAACTATCGGTATGCCGAATTTCATCAAAATCTATTGAGTGGTTTTTACGTGAAAGGGTAACATACATACACACTCACAAACTTGCGCCTTTATAATATTAGTGTGATGTGATAATATTGGTGTGATTAGTGTGATGTGTTAATCCAGGTTATAAACTATCTGTAAGCCGAATTTCATCCAAATCAATTCAGTAGTTTTTACGTGAAAGAGTAACAAACATATACACTCACAAACTTTCGCATTTATAATATTAGTTGATGATAGTAGGATAGTAGGATTTGTAAGTATTTCCAACTGCATCAAAATCTTTGGCCCACAATCATGATCACGTATCGTGATTACGTAACGTCAGGTTCGCGGGGTCATCGCTCTCTTATCACCAAGACAACATCTTTATCTCCAACACTATGCACTAGGTTTTATTCGTCGCTATTATTTTAATAGTCGCTTAATTGTCCTATTGCGATGTCATTAAAGTTCAATTTTGTGTGTGTGCTGACCACACAACAGGACTCACATGCCGCCGGATATGTGATATGGCTAAGATCTGTTTGTTGTGGTGTTAAAATTCTTTGTAATAATAAGTTATCAGCATTTAAACTTTTGCCGCACTTTCTATGTAGCTTATAGCATGACAGTGTAACTTACGTGAGCACGAGGTCACATTTAACAGAGTGGTATGAGACAGCTGCTTTTATGCTATCTAGTGATGGCGATGGGCGGTGGGCTCACCATCTACCACGCTGCTGAGCACATGTGCAGTCGCTATTTGGTGAAAAGTGGACTATGGCAGAGGACTGCTTTTTTTTTATTCGGCAACGGGTAAGAGCTTTGCCTTCATCTCACCTGATGGTAAGTTACGATAAGGCCGAAGGTGGAAGCGCGCTTCATCCGGAATCCTCAACCACTGAGAAACTGGCTATCTTATCTCAAACTGTCGGAACACATCAATGCTATAAACATCGTTGTTATGGCGACAGACTTAGATAAGGTGGTGGTAGCTAGCCAGGCAGACTTAACAGCCCTACCACCAACCAAACCGAGCACACAAAGATGTACCCCCCGCTGGGAATCGAACCCGGGACCTCGGGGTCTGAAACCGGTGGCTTAGCCACTAGACCACAGAGGCGGCTTGTGCGGTCCTCATTGTCTAGTCTCTGACTAAACCTTCGGGGAGTCGTGATTATGTGTATGAATGTAAAACAACCTATGAAAATAATAATTATTTGGATAGGTTGTTTCATCCTTTTTCGCCAAGAAGGCATTTTACCAAATTTATTGTATTTTTTTTTATTATGTATATTTGGTCACCAGTGCCCCAGCATTCCGAAGTTAGGTGCTTAACTAACAATAACGTATAACAAACGCATTGAGCGAGCTTTTCAACGGGAGTTTAAAGAATAAAACTGTAAGTAGTGAATCGTCAAAATCTATAATTAAACAAACAACAAAAAAAAACCACTTTCCACGCGTCTATCGAAATATGTAATTGCTTTAAAAATAACATTAGCGCGTTAGTGTGTAAGTACCGATATTCTAGTGTAAAGTTAGAATCTAGATTTTGGGGGACTGCCAACTATTTATATAAGTTTGGGTCAAAAACCTTGGGAGTGTAGACTGTGAGTCGCATGACGATCCCGTGCGACAGCTTGTCTGCTGGTTTTTTTATGCAATGTTTTACATACATACATTAGTTACGACTATTATCCCCTAAGGAGTTAGTCAGAGACTAGGCAATGAGGACAGCAAAAGCAGTAAAAAAATCAAAATGTTTTTTATTCAGAATAAAATCCTTACAATTTGTTGACGGGGCTTATCCGATCTACGGGCTACGATCGGCGTCAGTGTGACCATCTCAAAAATGGCGAATCTGCCCGACACTGGCTATAAATCTGCTAAAATCTGCCAAACCCGTCATGCGGAAAATATGCCTTATCCTAGAATTACTGCATGCGTCCAATAATAGTTGGGGCTTAGGGCATTCTAAATTTCCTATCTAAAAGCTCGTCGCCAGCTGGTGGGACGAATTTATCGTGCGATACGTAAATATTATTTAGAATAAACGGGAAAGTATAGATTTCTTTGAAATCTGCCAAATTCTGCCACTTTTAGAATCGTCGGCGTAGTTTGCCAGAGTTAAAATTTAAGTGCCAAATCTGCCCAAATGGCAGAAATCTGCCACAAACGGTCACACTGATCGGCGTGAAACAATGGCACTCACTCTAAGATCCTATTTCATCCTCAAGGCTGGCAATGCATAAATCATAAATCATTTATCTGCGGAATATCATGTAGGTACACAACATTGAGATGTAAGACAATGATAAGTCATACCTTAAGAAAGTCAAACCTTAAGAGGTATCAACAATATTCTGCCATAAGTATGTAGGCATGCAAATATCCATAATTATAACTACAATCAATTGATTCTTTGTCTGAAAGTAATTATTATTGTTAGTATCATTTTTACTTCCGAATTGTAATGTGTGTAATAAACTAGAGGACGTGCAGCACTTGTTGATGGAATGTGCCAAAAATCAAGGAGAGCTACAATCATTGACGAATCAATTAAATCTTAAAATGTCTGATGTAGGATTATATCAATCTATTTTGGCAAACCCTACATCAGACGCAGCCAGACTTGTCTGTGATATGGTCTTGGTGAGTCGTCAATGATTGGTAGATATCACTGGACAGATAAGTGCTATATAAGTATCTACTGGCTATTACTAAATTAATTAAGGACTGTATAGAATCATATTAACAAAATATAATGTTGTTAGCTAAGCTTAAGTTATGATGGGACTGACATAACATAGTGTGAAGTCCCTAAACAAATAAAAGAATAAAAAAAATTACTTAACACCTAAAAATGTCTTTACAATTTATAGAAAAAGCACTTTGTGGGCCGGCAGAGTGAGGGTGGCTGATGCTACGTCTCTTACGCTGCACCAGTTGTTCTCGCGCCTGGACTTCATTTCCACTTAACATCAGGTGGAGTGGGGTCATTTGCCGGGCTTAGTATAAAAAAAATAAAACACAAACAATACAAATAAATTACAATTCATTTAAATATCATAATTATTAAGAATTAATATTATTGCAAATTATGAGTTAACGATAATGTCAATGATAAATAAGAGCAAGATGTTATATTTCCAAATATTGTTTGACAGAGTAGAAATTGTGCTTTAGGAGCCATTGTGATAAATTATTTTTAAATCTATTTCTTTCTAACGGGAGCGAATGCATTTGCGACCAATCTGATTTTGCGGGAGTCCATTCCATGTGTGGCGGTGCCTACTTTCTATCTGGTGACCCGTTATATTCAGTATGAAACACATAAAAAATAAAATTGAAAATAAAGCTGTGAATCATACTTACGTGATCAAACATCCTATCCACTCAGAATTCGTCAAGACACGAAGGGTGACGGAAGACCAAAATAAAAAAATAGAAGTCCTTGTAATTCGGCGATCGATAAGCCCACTTTTGTAAAAACTCATGAAGAAACCTGTAATTGGTCCAGTAAGGTGGGCTATTGATGGCCCTTGTACCCTTGTGCTATTGTCCTTATGGGAGAGTCTTAGACCAACAGTGGGATGTTTTTAGGCTAATAGTGATAAATTAACGTTAATTGTGTTATTCGGTGAAACGTGGACTACGGCAGATGGACTGCTTTGTGATCCTCATTGACTGGTCTCTGACTAACCCTTGGGGGATAATAGTTTTGATTGTATGTATTAAGGAGCTCAGCTGTCGTAAAACCAGACAAGACACAAAAGAAATTCAATTGTTAACAACCTCTAGGCACAGATTGAATATATATATATATATATATATATATACTGTGCTCCAGGCCCTTTAGGAGACTTTTTTTTTCTTGACCATGGATACTAGTCCTTCAGTCGAAATAATAGAGTTTATTTATTGTGTTTATAAGATGATAATGAGTGATGATGATAAGCTAAATGATATTCCCCCCAAATCCCTTGAGTTCCAGTAAAGATGTGGGACTTTACTGAATCTCACACGGACTTCTTTGATAATTTGTTTCTTTACCATGGGTACTAGTCCTTCAGTCGAAATAATAGAGTTTATTTATTATGCTTATAAGATGATAATGAGTGATGATTATAAGCTAAATGATATTCCCCCCAAATCCCTTGAGTTCCAGTAAAGATGTGGGACTTTACTGAATCTCACACGGACTTCTTGAGAGAATTTGAAAAGTGATGTTGCACTGTTTTGTTTTATTTGCCAACACTTAAGCACGTTCACGAACACTTAACGGTTAATAATCCACCATTATTTCACATTAATGTTCGACAAAACACAAATTTTAGAAAATAAGACAAAACTACAGTCATGACGCTTCACTTTCCCGCCAAGAAGTCCTAGGAGACTTCGTGACTAAGGTTGCCATCTTAAAAAAAAGAAAGAAGTATTTTTATGTAAGATAAGAAAAATAAATAGTATTTTAGAAAAATGGACAGTATTTTATTTTTTCAAAGATTTAATTAAATCTTTGTCGTATGGCTGCGCTGCACCGCGCGGACAACGTTCTCAATTTTTTTACTTTTTAACAGGTATATGGTTACCAGTTCACAGTGATACTAAAACAGTGTTTTAGATACTATATTTTTGTTTAACAGTAAAAAGTATAATGTAGTGGAAAGTAGTATAATACTGTTTTTAACAGTATAGTTGGCAATTACTGTAACTATTTGTGACAGACAAGAGATTCGTTGGTAAGGCCACTTGGTTTCACACAGAATATAACTTTTGTTTCATGAAATCATAACAGTCGTCTATTATACTAATAGTAGTATTAACGTTTTAAAATTCCCACTTGGCGGGCTGTTCACCTTTTGGCAAGGCCGACGTAGAAAGAGATGGTTTTATACAAACTACAATAGGACAGAAAGGAACGGATAGTAAGAGTGATGTGATGAGGGACATTACCGGCTGATTTATTTTCTAAACATCGCATTGAAACAGGTGTATGAATACATACGCAACATCATATTTAGAAACCCTAATTTATCGTTATGAATCACTTTTATAAAAAATAAAAGCTTTAAAGTGAAAATTGAGACAAAGTATTTTGAACGTTAAAATGTAGAGCCATGGCTTCTGTAGAGACTTTGTACCGAGAAAAAGTCACATTAAACTCGGTAACAGATATTTCTATCTCTGTTTGTGTGTTACGATAAATATAATAGGTAAACACTAAAAAAGGTAACTAAAAACATAAGCATCAAGCACTGACAAATTTCGACGGTTGAAAGCCAGACCTCTTTCGTCTTTTTTCAGTGTTTAAAATTTTACCTAAGTATATTTAAGCGTTATTAAAACGCTAAAATATAAAACATTAATCTATAAACGCAGCTTCATCTTAACCGAATGTTCAAATATTTGTAAAAATATTTCTTTCGGATCTCAGAGGTGAAAACTTCAAAGATTTGATGAAGCAATGTTGACTAAAAACATAAGCATCAAGCACTGACAAATTTCGACGGTTGAAAGCCAGACCTCGGTAGCCAAGTGGTTAAGGCAGCCGCCCGGAATGCGGAAGGTGCGTGGTTCGATTCCCGCCTGAGGTTGTCGTCTTTTTTCAGTGTTTAAAAATTTTACCTAGTTAAAAAATATATTTAAGCGTTATTAAAACGCTAAAATATTAAAACATTAATGTATAAGAACAATTGAATTTCTATTGTCTGGTTTCTCACATCGAGAGGTTCGTATTGTGCATGATTGTTATTTTTTTATATAGGTCACAAATCTTTATTGCTTCATTTGTTATGTACACGGAGTGGGCCGTTGAAGCGGGTCTGTCCCTCCTGAATAGAGGCTCAGTCCACACATGTGTAAGAGATGTCGCGACGTCAATAATTGACCCTCCCTGAGGATCAATTACTGACGTCGCGTCCGTGACACCCGCAAGTAGCAAGTAGAGTCTCCAAATGGAGAGTCTTAACGGACGTGGAAACGCTCTACAGTCACGAGCAAAAATATGTAAACAATTGTAACTCTTAATACGATGGATTATGAGTCAAAGTGTATACATATTGGTGCTCGCGACTGTACATAAAAGATAAGCAGAAAATTCTAACTATAAACAGATGACACAAAACATGACCACGCTGGCCCAAAGCGGGTTTTAACAACTACCATCTTACAAGAACCGGGACCAACAGCCTTCTGTTCTAATTTGGTCACCCATCCAGTGACGGAATTACGATAGTTGCTTAACTAACAAGACCACAAACCGAATGCTTCAGCCACTGCACGATCGACAACAATTTAACAAAACAACAAGAAATGTTCTCAACAAAACAAAGCCTTAGAAATAGCAACTCCTACCAAGAATTCAATATTCAAACAACATTTCTAACGCATGCAACATTGAAAGTGCATCCAGACGATTCTTAGTGTGTCTAAATAATCTAGACCTCCCAAGTTAGGTAGCATTATGAGCTAGGAACACACGAGGCGTGGTACAACCACAAATGGGCAGACCTGGTACGAATTATGACCCTTTAGACATAAATCTAGCATACACTGAAGTTAAGTTCGAAATTCCAGTCTGGGATGTTCTCAGAGTGGCTTTACGAATCAAAATAGATGGGTTAGACATTGAAGACCTTGTTACGTTTGAATTCAGTTATTTAAGTAATGATGCTATTTATGGATTCCAAATTGATTTAGAAAAGCTGTGACGTCTATGCTTACCAAGCGTGATACATCACGTCCGTTTAATACACACTTAGAGGAGTACACTCGTATGTACAGTCAGCATCAAAAGTAGCTTAGGCATATGAAATTTTCAAATGATTGTTACGGTTGAAATGACCAGAATTGTCTGACGTAGCTGTTGAGTCAAAAGTTTATGGCCGTCACTTTAGGTAATTACAGAAAAGTTATGATTATAAACACAAAAAATGTCATATAATTCTGAAATGTTAAATGATAAGTATGTAAAGACACACTTGACTATTACTTTTGCCACCTTGTTTTTGTTCAGTTACTTTTGACGCTGACTACATACGTATTTATTAAAAAGTTATTAAACTTTGTTATTACGATAGTACGAGTACACCTAGATGTTGAGTTTTCGTCTTACCTTAGTATGCGTAGGTACAGTTAACATTCTAAAATAGCATAAAAAATTACAAATAGTCCTACTAATATTACAAACGCGAAAGTTTGTAAGTATGGATGGATATTTGTTACTCTTTCACGTAAAAACTAATGAATGGATTTGGATGAAATTCGGCATACAGATAGTTTATAACCTGGATTAACACATAGGATACTTTTATCCCGATATTCCCACGGGAACGGGAACCACGCGGGTGAAACCGCGAGCAGCCGCTAGTTATAAATAACTAAGAAAACGTATTAAAGATACTCGTACTTATCTATATAACCTCACATCTCAATTACGATGTATCTTTTGATCTTTATATCACGTCTTTTAGCCAGAGCTACCGGGTTCGATTCCCAGCTGTAAGTATTATACTCCAGCAGTTAAACATAATACGGAATGTTATTGCGGAAGTTAACCGACTTAAAATAAGATGTTTCGCTCGCAACTAGCAAGGATGCTATGTTTGTTTGCTTGCTTTGCCCATATGAGTTGTAATGGGTGTGTTCTGACCGGGGAGTGACTTCATTAATCATGGGGGACGCCAGTTCGATGTTTTAAGTACCTACTGCTAGTTCACTTCAGTATTTCTATCCATATTCATTTTGTTTTTCTGCAAGAATAATGTGTTATTAATAACTTGTTTTAGATAATATGGCATATAATTATACTTAGTTAGTGTTTATTTTTGTTTCAGGTAAGTTAAGCAAGTCAACTAATGCTTCGGTGTAAAAAGGTAACTGGAATAGGTTACGTACATAACGACTATATAATCACGACTACCATAGCCAGATAGGCAATGAGGACCGCAAAAGCAGTCCTCTACCATAGTCCACTTTTCACCAAATAGCAACTGCAAATGTGCTCAGCGTGACAGGTGAAGAGCCCATCGCCGCTCTATGCTGTTGCATATATGTGCAGTCTTTAGTCCGTTAGTCGCCTTCTACGACGCCCAAGGGAAAGGTGGTGGTAGTATTCTTTCACCGCTACGCGTGCAATATGTCGCGTTTGCGTAATTTTTAAAAGACAAACAAGGTGTTTCTGTTCGTGCGAAAAAGTGTATTTCTATCGGGTCACGTGGTCACGTGAACAGCAGATGTGTTACCAAAATACGCCGAGAACAATACAGATGTAGCTCTACCTTGACATTACTGACCGAATAATTAGTTTCGCTAACACGGCGTGAGATATTCACTTGTTAATGGTCTAGAATTTACAGCTGGAAATAATATCAACTGAATTGTGGGACCACACATCTAGTTTGTGGATTCAGTGTTAAGAAGAAGACACTATATTTTAAAACCACATTAAATTACCAAAAATATTAATAGTGCTGTGTGGTGGCGGCTAATTTTTAAAAGAATACTACCAACCTATCTCTTCTTTTGAATGTCGTAAACGGACTAAAGACTACAGATACACCCAACAGCATAAAGCGGAAATGGTCTCACCACCTATCACGCTGAGCACGTGTGCAGTTGTTATTTGGTGAATGTTGGACTGTGTATTTATTAATCCTACTAATATTATAAATGCGAATGTTTGTAAGAATGTATGGATATTTGTTACTCTTTCACGTAAAAACTACTGAATGGATTTGAATGAAATTCGGTACACAGATAGTTTATAACCTGGATTAACACATAGGATACTTTTTATCCCGATATTCCCACGGGAACGTATGGATGGATGTTTGTTACTCTTTCACGTAAAAACTACTGAATGGATTTGAATGAAATTCGGTACACAGATAGTTTATAACCTGGATTAACACATAGGATACTTTTTATCCCGATATTTCCATGGGAACGGGAGCCACGAGGGTGAAACCACGAGCGGCCGCTTGTCATACAAATTCTTACGACTATTATACCTTCGAATAGAATGTCAACCTTCTCTTTAATCTGTTCCATAATATTCTTGGTCTTTCTTTTCCTCCCTTTTCTTCTATCTTCTGCTCCATGCTGTTTTTTTATGAAGGTAGCCAATGATATTCCTCCTTCTGTCTTCTATAAATACTGACTGTCGCTTTTCCTTTATGTAGGTATATTTCCAATACTTTATCATTAGTGACCAATGACCATTACTGTCCTACCTACCATGTAATATTTTAAAATGAGTTATGTGATAATAAATTTTATGATAAATGATATTCCCATCAAACCGACTGAGTTGTAGAGCCACCCCGCGTTGCAGCACGCATTGGGCCGGCTCGCCCGGCGTAATACCACCCTCTCACGAATATCCGGCGTGAAATAATGGCACTTGGTGCTGTTGTGTTTCGTCCGGCCAGTGAGAGTTCCGGAGGCCCCTTCCCCCCCCCCCCCCATCACAATTCCTATTCCTTTCTTAAAGGTCGGCAACGCATCTGCGACTCCTCTGGTTTTGCGGGTGTCCATGGGCGGCGGTGATTGCTCTCCATCAGGTGACCCGCCTGCTCGATTGCCTCCTTCTAATATAAAAAAAATATGAAAAAACCCCTAGAGTTTCAGTTAAGATGTAGAAATATAGAAATTCTCTGAGATCTCACGCGGACTTCTTGCAAGAGTTTGAAGAGTGACATTGCACTGTTTTGTTTCATTTGCCAACGGTCAAGCACGTTCACGAACACTAAACGATTAATACTCCACCACATTTTCACATTTATAAATGTTACTGGTGCACCTAATGTTATTTATATTCGACAGCACACATACCTAATTAAGAAAACAAAACAATTTTTGACTAAAATAGAACTATTAAACAACCGTTAACAAAAACAATGTAACCATGTCGGTTAGCGGTGAAAGACTACTACCATTCCCTCTTTTCCTTTGGGTGTCGTTAAAGGCGACTAAAGGACTAAAGACTGTACAAACATCCAACAGCATAGAGCGGCGATGGGCTTACCACCTGTCACGTTGAGCACATGTGTAGTCGCTATTTGGTGAAAAGTGGACTATGGTAGAGGAGTGCTTTTGCTGTCCTCATTGCCTAGTCTCTGACTAACCCTGCGGGGATAATAGTCGTGATAATCTGTATCTATGTAGAACTATAAAGATGACTTCACTTTCCCACCAAGAATCCTTGGCTTACATTAGCGCTTACAAAGTAAGTAGACAGTGTTATCTATATTTACTTTCGTAATGTTTGATGGTTTTACGTTTAAATAAACCTCGTCTATTTCCACGTAAAACTCGGGGGTTACTCTCGAACGCAAACTCAATCTTAATACAATTCCAATGCGATTAATATGTATTGATATTGGGAAAGATGATTCCGGAACGCCATCTCGATAATAATTTGTTCAATCAATTTCCACGCAATTTAATTCCAATGTGGCGCTATTGTCGCTTACAAAAGTGCCATTTGACAATTTTTTAGATTTGTGATTGGAAATTGATTAATGCAATTCTGTTTCAAGAGTAGCCTACCTGAACGTTTCGATCTATTTATTTTTCGTTGTGTTCGTAAGTCTGGTCATGGGCCCTACACTATCTCTTTGAGCAGTATTCCTTAAATATATTACAACATTTGCATAGTCAGATTAAATCAATACTGCTCAAATGTTACCATCAGATAAGGCCCATTCTTACGCACCCAACGAAAAATACTTCGATCGAAACGAGCATAATAATGTGATGCTCTTTCATCATACTTACAATGTAGCAATTGATTTTTATTAATATACTTACTTTAATTAGGATTCCAAATTCACTTAGGTGCTGAACAAGCGCACTTATCAACATTACAACAATATCTTTGAAAAACCCGAACATTCAAAAGCTTGGCCTTAAATCTTTTCTGTCGAAATTCATGTTTGGCATCCGGCCAGCCAACTGACAAATAAAACGCGGGAAAAATGCGCTCTTGATCCGATACACCAATTTGTAGCGTTCATCGCAGATCGTTAATTCACATAACGACTTCTGTTAAAGAGCGCTGGAAAATTTTCGCGATTGCTACAAAATGGTAATTTGTTAAAAACGTTTTTGACAAACGGGCATACGGTCCGTTAGATTGGAAATGGCCACCGCAGCCTATGGATACGAGCGATGCCGACACGGAAGCTTCAGTTGTAGTGCCTCTATGCCCTATAATTCACTGGTCTCCCTTTAAAGAAACACAGCAGCAAATAACAATACTGCTTGATGGCAAAAGACGAAGTCGCGGGCGGCCAGCTAGTACATTAATAACTAATAAATTATTTCGTTATAGTTTTGAAAGCGTCTGTACCATTAAACAATTCGGGTGAAAACTACACTAGAATGTATTATTTAATTTTCGGGTGAAATCGAAACTGGGGAAAAACGCCACTAACCCGTATTAGAGTGGTCTCCACTTGGATTCTCGGTAGAATCTTACCAACGTTCAAAGAAACGCAGTTCCAGGGTCGACACCTTAATACACTTGGCATCGTAATATACATCGCGCGATACTGAGCCATCTCGCCCGTAATCCTCAGTGGTTGAGGCGATTCTGGATGAAGCGCGCTTCCACCTTCGGCCTTATCGTCACTTACCCTCAGGTGAGATGAAGGCCAAGCGCTTACCCGTTCTAGAATAAAAACAAAAAAAAACTTAAGTTTAGCAGAAGCTTTCCTTTAACAACAATACCGTGGAGTCGCGCCTGCGTCGTTGTTCGCATAAATTTGAGCGGCGGCGAGGCGCCTGCAACACCGCAACATAATCGTGTCACCAAATTGTCCAGCTTACTGTGCGAGAACGGAGAAATGAGAGGAGTTGTAACAGTATACGTACAAACTTTAAAAATGTTGTGTAAACATAATCCGCAACGATTTAGAAAGTATCTCTCCGGGGTGGACATTTTCCAAAAAAGAAGCAGTAACGAAAGGGAGAAATAAATTTGCCTGATGTATTTCAATTAGATATACTAGCCAATGGCACATGGCGTAGTAATATTTCTCAACAATTTCTCTTCAAGTCTAAATACTTATTGTGATTCGTTTGGCCTTTTTAACAATCTTAGATGCTTTTTTGAATAGTCGTGATTTTAACACCAGAACATACCCCATATACCCGGTATATACAATACTTATTTCTCATTTGGCTCAATATTAAAAGAATATTACCAACTCATCTCTTTTCCTGGGTGTCGTGAAAGGCGACTAACGGACTAAAGACTACACATACATCCAACAATAAAGCGGTGATGGGCACACAACTTATCGCCGTGAGCACATTTGCAGTCGTTGTTTGGTAAAAGGAGGACTATGGCAGTGCACTGCTGCTGCGGTCCTCATTGCCTAGTCTTTGATTAGCCCTCTGGGTAAAATAGTCGTGAGTAATGTATGTATTTCCAATAGTGATCCAAAATAATAAAGTGCTAAGCGACTCCACTGCTCCCTATTTCCTATTAATCACGAGGCTCGCTGTTTGCGAGTCGACCGCATGTCAGCGGTCGCGTATCGCGCCCAACAACAACGTTACGCCAGAGCAACAGGACACGGTAGACTTTTTGAGCAGTCTCCTCCCACACTGCGGTTAGTTTTCCTTCAATGCTTATTTGTGTAGCACAAATAAACTTTTTCTTTCATCATCACCTTATAAAGTTATAAACGTCTAACTCTCGGGAACAGGTCTTTCCACGTGAACAACAGGACATGGGAGGCAGGGCAGGCATGTCATAATTTTGCCCTTTGACAAATTTAGGACACATGTTAAGGAGAGACTTTTAGAAAAGGGCTATCACACTGTAAGCGATTACATCAATGACAAAAATGCATGGAATTAACATTCCTCTAGTTTCGCACACAATATTGTTCTAATGCGTTCATAGTGCCCGAGTAAAACTTTTACATTCACTTTTGTTTTTATCTTTTCTTTTACTATATATAATTGTTTTATGATTATTGATTGTATAATTTGGTAACGACATATTGTTTTGTAAATATCGTTACTTCTATATTATTATAAAACTGTGGAGTTTCTTGCGCCCGTTCTTCTCCACAGCTAAAAGACGTCCTGAATGGGTTTTTCCTATGTCTATCCATCCATCCATCGAAGTTAAATTAAATTTAGACGATTCAAAATGCTTCTTTTAAGCTTACTGAATAAAGAATTTTTTACTTTTTTTTTGTTTGGGCCATCCCACCACGCTGGCCCAATACGCGTTGGTATTGGTAAGTAGTAACTTTTCGTTATGAAAAAGTTACTACCAACACTAAAAGAATACTGCCAACATCTTTCTTTCCTTGGGTGTTGTAAATTTTGGAGAAAACAAGTTAAGATAAGGTAAGAAACATTTATTGACTTGCATAACACTTATATACTCGTACAATGTAACATACAAAATAAAACATGGACGAAAATTAGACAGGTACTTACATAAAACAAATACACATACAATTCCAAACAATTAACAACAAAGGAATAAAAAAATTTAAATGATCATTATTATTAAAACTGCTGTGCAATGCCAACGGGCAGCTTGCCTCAGCAATGCTTTTGTGGCATTACGCAGAATGCCACAGAAGCGCTGGTTTTCAGACAGCTCCTTGGAAGTTAGGTGGTAATCAAAAGAATAAAAGAATATAGTTGTCGAAATAATAGGCGTGACTGTATTTATGTATGTAATTATCGCAAATGGTGGTCATTAATACTTGGATTACTAATAGGTTCACATCATATTTGTCTATAGTCATTCGAACCAGGAAACACCGACATCTGACCATCGATCTACTACGACTAAACTACCAGCGGCACCAACAAAATCGATTGGACCGTGACACGTTTACTTTATAACATTTTCTATAAGCATGCAGTTATTAGCATTATTATTATATATCCTAACTAGCGACAAAATCACCACTTTAAAAAGTTTGTCAATCAGAATTGCCTTTTAAAGCGTGCAAACTGCGCTGTTTTCACACCTACAAGTGGGTATCGATAATTATAATCGATTTGTATGCTAATCGAGTGCGATCGAGTAATTACCAGTAGGTAGTAATGGGTGGTTGGTACTTAATGATTAGTTGCAGTTGCCGATACGAGGTCGCGAAACTATGGCATCTTTTAATTAATAAATTTAATTAAATAAATAGGTTTTTAATGTAGGTCGTAAGAGAAACTTTGGCTTAGCGAATGCCCTCGCTAAATTCCTTTGCTGGTTGTTCACACAATCACCTTAGGTTTTTGACAGACGGACTGCATTTCAACTGCAAAAACTCTGCAACTGCGAGTCGTACTCTTCGGGCAACGAGAAGTGAGCGAGCTCGACAGCTCCGGTGTCTATCTGGAAAATAGGCAGTGAACTACACGTGTTCACGGAGCCTCTCTCCTGAGACGCTAGCCTTGTGGGTACTGAATGAAGAATACGCTTCGGCGGGTTTCGAAATTCGGTGTCAAAACCTAATGCAGATGGTCTCCTGGAGTTTCGTTTAATTGGCGGATGGACGTCTGCCTGCATAACCTAACGGTTGGCCATAGGTTCTAGTACAAAATACAACATAGTGATGTAAGGAGGATAGCATTTAGACTACCTAATTGCAGTTTGGATGCAGTTATCATGACTGCAATTAAACAGTCAACAATGCGTATAGCCCACAGAACAAAGAAAATACAGCCCATTTGCTGCTGACGTGCAGTTCCAACGACTGCCCGCTGACTGGAAGCTGCACGGTTGACGGGTAACCCTAACGCAGTTGGACTGCAATCGGGGTGGATTGTTGGTCGGCAGTTTAATAGCTCAAACTCAAAAGATATTTATTCAATAAACATAATAAATAAGTACTTTGAATCGTCCAAATCTTTTTTAACCTGCCACCAGGTCGTAATTTTTTAACTGTGGCAAAGAACGGGCGCAAGAAACAACAGCGCACAGAAGCAACGACATTTACAAAAAAAAATATGTCTTTACCAGGTTATGAAATACATAAAAGCGGTCGTGTTAATTTCATTCAAATTGCAATTTGGAACTTCAATCAAATTGCAATTTGGCAGTCGGAGTGCGGTTGAAATAACAGTCCTTTGGTAGCGGTTACGGTTACGGTTTTTTATGAGCATCCTCTCGCGTATAAATGTTTAAATTCAAGGTCGGCAACGTTTGAGTGATAGCTAAGCGGGTACCGTGTTGTAAACGTCTATTTGGTACAATAACGGTTTCTTACCATCGTCGGGCCGGTCGTATGCCGAATAAAAAAATAACATGTAACCTCCAATGGTAATCGAACCTTGCACCTCTGTCTGAGCCCGGTAGTCCGCTATAGATGAAAGACAAAGATCAAACCGCCAACAACCCATCATTAGATTGAGATGTAGCCTAATCCTGAGCAGTCATTAGCTCAGCAAAAAGTGCTAATCCGCTGATCTATATCCCGTCTTTGATTTGTTTGCCGACCCATATCACTCGGTGATTATTATACCTTTTTTGCTGGCCCCACACTAACGCGGGTATTAATAATTTGGATGCTGATTGTGCTGTTAGAAAAACTAATGATTCGTTAGCCTGGTGGGAAGACATTTAACCGCCTCTGTGGTCTAGTGGCTAAGCCACCGGTTTCAGACCCAGAGGTCCCGGGTTCGATTCCCAGCGGGGGGTACATCTTTGTGTGCTCGGTTTGGTTGGTGATAGGGCTGTTAAGTCTGCCTGGCTAGCTATCACTATCTTATCTAAGTCTGTCGCCATAACAACGATGTTTATAGCATTGTTGTGTTCCGACAATTTGAGATAAGATAGCCAGTTCCTCAGTGGTTGAGGATTCCGGGTGAAGCGCGCTTCCACCTTCGGCCTTATCGTCACTTACTATCAGGTGAGCTGAAGGCCAAGCGCTTACCCGTTTTGTAATAAAAAAAAGACACAATATTCTGCTTTAAGTAGCTTACATAATTTAAAAATGCCTAAGAGGGTAGCCGAATAAATTTAAAAATTAAATTAAAAAAAAAATTAAAATTGTTGACTATTCTTTTGAAACTCGTTAAATGGCAAGATAACGGATAAATATACATAAACGTAGAAAAAACACCCAGACCCGAAATCAAAGTAGAAAAACAGTTTTTCTCTAGATTGACCCGACCGGGAATTGAACTCGGGACCTTAGAGATGGCGCGAAGCTCGTCGTCGAATTGCAATTGCAGACATATTTTCTGCAGCGAGCTTGTTACAACAGCCGTGTGATAGCTGCCCACCGATAGAATACTATCACTACCACCCTCTCTCTTACCTTGGGTGTCGTAAAAGGCGACTATCGGACTAAATACTGCATATTATCTCTGCAACAGCACACGATAGTGTATATTTTCTTGATAGAGTGGCGATGGGCTCATCTCTTGTGCAGTAGTAATTTGGTGAAACATGGGACTATGACAGAGGACTGCTTCTGCGGTCTTCATTGCTTAGTCTCTGACTGACCCTTTGAGAATAATACTCGTTTATCTATATATGTAATTAGAGAATTTCATGCATACATAGATACATAAAATCACGACTATTATCCCCGAAGGTTTAGTCATGAGACTAGGCAATGAAGACCGCAAAAGTCCTCTGCCATAATTCACTTTTCACCAAATAGTGACGGCGGGTGGTGAGCCCATCGCCGCTCTATGCTATAGGATGCATGTGCAGTCTTTAGTCCGTTAGTCGCCTTTTACGACACCCAATGAAAAAGAGGGGGTGGTAGTATTCTTTCACCGCTACACGACACGGTAGACATTAATACATCGTTTCACGACTATAAATATTGTGTAAATAAATCAATTTCCCTAAAATGAGTCACTGCCACGCCAGACGCACGTGTGAGTCAATTTGTAGATCGTACAGCATTTTTTGCTGGCACATAAAAGATCACGAAGAAAAAAGAGACCTAGGCTTCACATTGCGACAAGGATAAAAAATGTTACATTTAGTTAGACGTATTGCTAAAAACGCTCGAGGCCTATTTAAAATTGCCTGTATTATGAAGCCTAGTTGACTGGTTAGTCAAAATAGTAGCTAAACTTTTTTGCACCTGTCTAAATGTGTTCTTTTTTTCATTGACATTGTGTGGGAATATCTATCAATGTTCCAACGAATTATTCGTGTCGTGTTACTGCCAGTTAGGTCTAATCACAGAACAGAAGAGAGGCTCTTTTTTTTATACAAAGCCCGGCAAATGACCCCACTCCACCTGATGTTAAGTGGAAATGAAGTCCAGGCGCGAGAACAACTGGTGCAGCGTAAGAGACGTAGCATTAGTCACCCTCACTCTGCCGGCCCACAAAGTGCATCTTCACGCCTCGTTTGAAGGACCTTTCTTCTGTTCTGAGGGTCTTTTTGTTATCCCGTTGTTCAATTGCTCAGTGGACAGGTTCTGCGGCCTCCACTTTATCTTATCTATTTATTTATTTCGGTTCCTCGACATTAATCTTATCTTATCTGATCTTATCTTATCAAGTGGGGCCTACAGAGGCCTCCCTCTCGCAGCAGCACGTCAACCCATTGGGATCTTTTGTGTAACCCCGTCTTATCACTCTGCCTACTCAGGCCCCCACTTTACTCGAGTTGCTGTTCTCCAGTGCTTTGTGGGTAAACTTCCCTCCCTCTCATCCCTGATTGGTTGCTACGCTTTCAGTGTGAAAAGGGGGATGGATGGAGCCCCAAATAACTATGCCTCCCTTCTGGGAGTAGGGTATAAATAAGGCGGATTAACTGGGGCAAAAAAAATTTGACCACTGGTCTCAAGACTCTGAGGTCGTGGTCATCTGTCGAGTTCGATTCCTATAGGCACATATTGTGCTCAATAGTGATTGTCCTAATAGAATTATGCTGTAACTTCGGTGTTTATGTTACAACTAGCTACTGCCCGCGGCTTCGTTCGCGTAATTTTTCGCGATGAAAAAGAAGCCGATGAATATAACCATTTTCAGGGCGTCAAAATTCATCAAAATCGGAATAGCGGTTTGAGCGTGAAAGCTGAACAAAGAGTAACAAACAAACTCACTTTCATAGATCCACGATAGCGGTTGACGGCTATTATCCCCGAAGGGTTAGTCAAAGACTAGGCAATGAGGCCACGTTTCACCAACCGTTTTACAACTGCCTATAACTGGCTACTTGACAATTTCAAAAAAATAAGTTTAAAAAATTACTAACGCTTATTTTATACCCCGTACAATGGACATACAGCTATATAACCTACGTAATAAGGAGAGATTAAACCAACCTAGGACGAGACTGGTAAAGGTAAGGAAACAAGGAATATGCAACAAGATAGTTATGTACAATCAATTACCATTAGCAATAACTGAACTTAGCCAAAATCAGTTCAAAAATAAGATAAAGCATTTTTTTGTTTCAAACCCATTTTATTCAATTAACGAGTTCACAGCTATGCGTCTTAATGAATCCTCGTTCTTATATTAGGAAATTTTATATAGATTTACATAATTATCATTTTAGTTTATTAAATTATTTTTAAAATTGCAATAGAAACCACCAACATTTTTTTTTATTTTATTTATTAAGTAAGTATTATAATATTGTACTGTGAAAATAAGTTTTAATTTATGACTGATCAATAATCCATTTTGGTTTATGTTATATTTTTAATACTTTCAATTTGACATTTTTACCTACTAATTTTAATAATTTCCTTACTTAATTCATTTCATAGTATTATTTTTAAAATAATGTATGTATTGTAACGATGATGTATCATGGACTTGCCTTGTATAACGTTCCGAGTTCTATGGTTAATAAATTATTCTATTATATTCTATTATATTCAATATTTTCTTTCTCGAAAAAGCTTTATTTGACAGAAAAAAACATATTTTTTTCTCTATTGATTTCAAATTTCGTGCGAAAACGGTTGGTCACGTGACATTTTGCTCTGTGACGTCACATTTCAATAAATATAGAAACTTATATTGAAACCTGACAGATAGTTTTTGTATATTTTGTGAAATGTGACGTCACATGAAGCTCAATCATGGCCGTCTATGTTTTGGGTCTTGTAATCCACAGATAAAAAATCGCAAATTTGTTTTGTAAGTAAAAACAAAATATTTACAATTTTTCTTTTAAAAAAAACTATCGGATAATTATCGTTAAATCATAACCTACCATTTCCGACATATTTCATACATACACAACTTACACAAATATTATTCAGTATTGTTTACTTAACTTAACTTAAGCATATTAAATGGGGTTTTTTATAATAATAGGATACGAAATAGTAGAATATAATGTTTGACTAGCTGCGTATATGGCTACAAGTGTTTTTCCTATCGACTGACAAGTTGCGTACATATCTGTCCAGATGAGAATCTGTCCAAGTTACATAAGTGACGAGCTGCGTCTATGGCGTGTTGCAAATCTGACGAAATGAGTATCTGATCCATCACGGCTATTATCCCCGAAGGGTTAGTCAGAGACTAGGCAATGAATGAGGACAGAAAAGCAGTCCTCTGCTAAAGTCCACTTTTCACCAAATAGCGACTGCGCATGTGCTCAGCGTGACAGGTGGTGAGCCCATCGCCGCTCAATGTTGCTGGAAGTACGTGCAGTCTTTTATCCGTCAGTCGCCTTTTACGACACCCAAGGGAAGAGAGGGGTTGATAGTAATTATACTTTTAGTGACCCGCTGTACCATGTGGCCACAGATTAATAAAGGGACATGACTCTTTACTTTCGCATCATGGGTGTCGAAAAGGCGACTAACGGACTAAAGACTGCACATACATCCAACAGCATACAGCGGCGATGGGCTCACGACCTGTCACGCTGAGCACATGTGCAGTCGCTATTTGGTGAAAAGTGGATTATAGTAGAGGACTGCTTTTGCTGTCGTCATTGCCTAGTCTCTGACTAACCCGTAGGGGATAATAGTCGTGATTATTATGAATGAATGAATGTTTTTCTAACATTTCTCTATCTAAACTAACTCAAAAATAGATGTATCGAATCAAGTTATTCAGATATCCTCACAAAAAGGGGTATACATCATGGCGACCTGTCAACCAGAGTGGCCGTAAATAAACCGATGCGAACGGGCCGTGGCCGCGACGGACGGCTCGCTAATGAAACGGATGGACGGCACAGCCGTCGCACTAACTTCGTTTAAAATGAAAAAAATGCATGATAGCCGCTGTTAAGTAAACAGCATCTATACTTTTCCACTGCTTCCTGCTAGTAAAATACCTGGAATCTGACAATTCCTACAATAAGTCAAGGTCAGGTCAAGAGTGCCCGAAAAACAGACGAGTGTGTATGAAAAAAGAGTCATAAGTCAAAATCTTTTTATTCGATATACTTATAAAATAAGCACTTTGTATCGACCACATCATTCTTAACACACATCATTTTTAATCTACCACTCATTCAGGAAGTAATTTTTTTGCTGAAGTCATACAGAAGTTAATGAGAAAAAAAAGAGTAAGTAAATGAAGCAATGAATGGATTACGATCCATTCTACACACAGCACACACACACCTACACACAGCTCTCCATATGCTACGGCATATGGAGAGCTGTGTGTAGGTATGTGTAAACCTTAATTATATCATGGTTTTACAACTTCCGTGGTCAATTGGTAAGATCACTAACACTATCAAGATCACTGGTAAGGTTACTTGTCAAAAAAATAACTACAGAAGTATGGTACCTAAGTCATTTTTTTTTCAAACGTTCAATCGTCATATCAGCGTATATCCCGTACATTTATGTGAATAGGGAGACTTACGACGCTGGCATAGTAAGATTTTTTTTACGCCAAATCTCCTAACAACAACCGGCTTAAAGTGTCTTCCGAAGCAATGCGAAGTTTAATTAAATCAACCATATGGTACCCCATCATTGCGAAGGTTGCTCAACATCTTAGATCGCGACCTGACTAATCAACTATAACATTATCCGTCAATTTGCAGACCATCAACACAAAAAACGTTCTATAGTGAAGTTGGTTATTAATCTTATCTCCTTTCTTCATCTGATGACGCCTATAAATAAGATAGTGTAAATAATGCTCGCACAGACAGACGGACAAGCGTGCGGCTACCGGGATTGGACGCTAATGGGCCGTGCGACGTGTAAAGCTGTCGACCACTAGATACTATGCTATGATATGCTATGCTGTGCTTTTTTAAATGACCATGATGTTATGAGTTAAAAAAAAGTGTCCCTCACACGAATATTCGGCGTGAAACGGCACTTGCGGTGTTGTTGTGTTTCGTCCGGCCATTGAGGGTTCTGGAGGCCCTTCCCCCCCCCCCCTCTCAATTCCTATTCCTTCCTTAAACCTAATTCTTCCTTAAATGGCGGCAACGCGTCTGCGATTCCTCTGGTTTTGCGTGTGTCCATGGACGGCGGTGATTACTCTCCATCAGGTGACCCGCCTGTCCGTTTGCCTCCTTCTTTTATAAAAAAAGTGTGTTTATGGTTTCATTGTTTTTTTTCAAAGGTAAAATTTAACCAGTAACATCATTGTTTATGGGTATGAATTACGTTTGTTTGCTATGTTGGTTATCCTTAAATCTATATAAATAAATACCATTTGCCGAAATGTTTGTAGGCGCATCACTTCGGAACGGCTGCACGTATTTAGCTAATCCTTTTTTTTTCGTTGTGCTTGTAATTGTCACAACAAGGCTTGTATGAAATATACATACATTATAATCTAAGACTATTATCGCCGAAGGGTTAGGTCAGAGACTAGGCAATGAGGACCGCAAAAGCAGGCCTCTACCATAACTAATACACTCCTAACAGACTCACCAAATAGCGACTGCACATGTGCTCAGCGTGACAGGTGATGAGCCAATCGCCGCTCTAGCTGTTGGAAGTATGTGCAGTCTTTAGTCCATTAGTCGCCTTTTACGACACCCAAGAGAAGAGAGGGGGTGGTAGTATACATATAATTATATTAAAGAAAATTTGTGAAAGTTCGTCACGGTATAGGCACGGGGTTCGCGCAGACGTAATAGCGGGCAGGCGGCTCTAGTATTTTGATAAAAGGCATTGGATCGCTACGTCATCTCAGTGGACAATGGTCTTTATATTCATTCTACTAGGGTAAATCTTATATTTTAAGTTCTAAAGAACTGTGGAGTGTGCTAATAAGATGCAGACTGATTCATCAACTGTCACCATGGGTGCAAATTAATTCTTATTGTTTTTTTTAATAAATGAAGGCCCGCCCGCGATTTAAAAAACGTGATAAATGCCGTTAACCGTGTCGCATAGCGGTGAAAGAATACTACCACCCAATCTCTTCCCTTGGGTGTCGTAAAAGGCGACTAACGGACTGAAGACTACACATACATCCAACATCTTAGAGCGGCGATAGGCTCACGAGTTCACGACCTGTCACGCTGAGCATATATTATGTGCAGTCGATATTTGGTGAAAAGTGGACCACCGCCCAACTAGAAGAGCTCGACGGGAAAGAGATGGCCTACTCATTAAAAACTAGTAGGTACCATCCTTTCTGTGCCACGGGGATGGTTCGGGACCACAAACCGCAAGCACCGAGATGAAAATTAAATTTTTGTTTACGCTCACACCAAGTAGGTATCTAGTCCAAGATGAGTACTCTTTTGAAACTCGTTAATATGGTAAGATAACGGATAAATATACATAAACATAGAAAAAACACCCAGACCAGAAATCAATATTAGAAAAACAGTTCTTCATTAAATTGACCCGACCGGGAATTTAACCCGGGACCTCAGAGATGGCGCGACGCCAGACCCGGCGTGCTAACCACTCGACCACGAAGGTCGTCAAACTATTACAAACACAACAAAAAATAATCTGCCAAGTATGTAGATGCGGCTTTTTTGCCGTGAAGGCCCAATCAACACCCTGAATTTTTATTAGTTTTAATGAAATTTAGGGTGAGTTCCAGCAATGAAACTGAACAACTTTCCCCCAAGAAACCTATGTGCAAAAATGACAAAAAAATGTCTACCTCCCATACTATTTTCATCAGCTGTTCGGACAGTTTTGTATGGAAGGTCGATTTTTTTTTGTTTTTGCACATAGGTTTCTTAGGGAAAGTTGTTTAGTTACATGGGTGGAACTCATCTTGAATTTCATTTAAACGAATAATAATTAAGGGTGTATATCGTAAAATAAAATAAAAAATGTTTGAGAAGTCTCAATCCCTTCGCGCCGCACAAGATCACCAATTTGATTACGCGATTCGCGCCGCTCCATAGCCGTTGAACAAAACGTCTTTGCCGATGTTAAAACATAATATACGGCCGGTTCCCGGTACTATGAGTGTGCGGTGGAATTTATTTCGATATGGACGAATAGACACAGGAGAAGGATGAACTGACAAGTTCATGCGCGACCCGCTTACTGAAGTTTACGGAGGGACCGATATGTTGCAAAACGTAATCGACATCAGCCTATTAAACGTCCCTTCGCTGGGCACAGGCCTTTGTACATGGACAACCAGTAATGGAGAAATTTGGCCTTAACCTACCACACTAGACCAAAAGGGATCGGTGGGATGCCATGCCACCAACAAAAAAGTTGTTTACGCTCACCCCAATTATCTAGCCAGAGATAATATGGTAAGATAACGGATAAATATATACATAAACATTAAAAAAACACCCAGACACGAAATCAACTTAGAAAAACAGTTGTTCTCTAAATTGACCCGACCGGGAATTGAACCCGGGACCTCAGAGATGGCGCGACGCCAGACACGGCGTGCTAACCACTTGACCACGGAGGTCGTCAAATACTAAGATCTAATTCAAATGAAAAACTTTTTAAATTTTTACTAATGAACCCGCGTTTATTAACTACTTAGGGGGTTAAAGTTACTCGCGTCCGTAGGTTTACCCTTGAGACCCTACACGTGACCCCTGGGTGGTGCTAAATGAGTAACACTGACTGAGTGGTAGAGCCACGCTGCGTTGCAGCACGCATTGGGCCGACTCGCCCGGGGTAATACCACCCTCTCACTAATATCCGGCGTGAAATAATGGCACTTGGTGCTGTTGTGTTTCGTCCGGCCAGTGAGAGTTCCGGAGGCCCCTTCCCCCCCCCTCGCAATTCCTATTCCTTCCTAAACCCTATTCCTTTCTTAAAGGACGGCAACGCATCTGCGACTCCTCTGGTTTTGCGGGTGTCCATGGGCGGCGGTGATTGCTCTCCATCAGGTGACCCGCCTGCTTGTTTGCCTCCTTCTTACATAAAAAAACTTACATTTGTCCTTTTTATTTTAGTCCTGACGTTTCGAACCCTTTTGCAGGGTCCGTGGTCACAGAGAGACTGAGTTGTTGGCCGTCTCATAATATTTGTTTTTCTCACCAGGTAAAAATCAAAAATTTTTCAATGTGTAGTGTTCGCGTGAACCTTAGAAAACAATATTATGTACTAATGTTATATTCATAATTATCCTTGTCGCGTAGCGGTGGAAGGCGACCAACGGACTAAGGACTGCACATACTTCTAACAGCGTAGAGCGTTGATCTGCTCACCACCTGTCACGCTGAGCAGATGTGCAGTCGCTATTTGGTGAAAAGTGGACTATGGTCGTGATTATACGTATGTATCATGATTGCTGATGCTCGCAACGGTTGCGAAGTCGAAACCCGTTTAATAATACAATTAGTACTGCCGCTAATGAGATACCGTCTCCAATTATTATAGAGTTCTTTATCTGTCTGTTAAGGTGATATTTCAGTGAGTCCGCTCTCTAATCGCCTATCGACTAGACGGCCACACCCGAGCCGAGATACCATCCAGTTATTAGTTCTAACGAAGCGATGGACGAAAGGGAAGGTGGCCCGGATCTAGCTTTACAGTACAGACTAGGGTACCTAGACCTAGTTACTATTATAGAGCAGCGCTATTATAAAACCCAACCCTATACAGGGTGGCCCAAACGGTGACACTAATAAATTCACTACACAAACACACACACACCCCCACCCACCCACCCACCCACACATACACACACACACACACCCCCACCCACCCACACACACAGACTCACATACACACGCGCACACAAATCTACTTTTTTTTGCATAACTTCCGAAAAGAAATATATTGAAGTCGGTCTATTCGGAAATTCTAAAAATTAAAATAATAATCATAGCTCGAAAACTACAAAAAACCGCGGAACATACATGGGATATTTCTTGGGTACACCTGGATGTCAGGAATCAAAAAAAAAATTAATAGTGTCACCGTTTGCCCCTGTATGTGTTTTTTTTAAGAAGCAGGCAAACGATGTGGGTCACCTAATGGAGAGCCGCAAAACCAGAGGAGTCGCAGATGCGTTGCAGACCTTTAAAGGCCCTTCTTCACGTCGGCAGACGCATCCGCAGACGTCGCCTGCGTATGCGTCGACCGACGTGTAGAGGGGGTGATTTGCGCGTCTGTGGTAGGTATTTAACATCTGCAGATGCATCTGCCTCGCATCCGACTGTTGTAGGTTTTTGTGGCACGCATCAAAAGGATTCGGCGCCAACGTCCGGCGTCTGTCCACACGTCTGCCGGCGCATCAGTTTGATCGGAGTTAGGGTTAAGGAAGGAATAGGAATTATGAGGGGGGGGGGGGGGGCCTCCGGAACTCTCACTGGCCGGATGAAACACAACAGCACCAAGTGCCATTATTTCACGCCGAATATTCGTGAGAGGGTGGTATTACCCCGGGCGAGCCGGCCCAATACGTGCTGCAACGCAGCGTGGCTCTACCACTCAGTCAAAAAATGTGTAGAACCTATGCATGTAAACTTAATTACAAACCCACCAACGGACTTCTTGGCGGGAAAGTGAAGCGTCATGTCTGCAGTTTTGTATTATTTTCTATAATTTGTGTTTGTCGAATATTAATGTAAAATAAAGGTGGATTATTTACTGTTAAGTGTTCGTGAACGTGCATGAGTGTTAGCAAATAAAAGAAAAAAGTGCAACATCACTTTTCAAATTCTCTCAAGAAGTCCGTGTGAGACCTCAAAAAAGTCCCACAGCTTTATTGAGTCTCGAGGGATTTGGGGGAAAAAAATCATTTACCATGAAACGTTCATTATCACTCATTATCATCCACTTAATGTAAAGAAAATAATAATTACTATTAAAAACTTGACACTGGCTAAATGTGCTGATCGCACGAAGCCATTATTTAAGAGAAAAAAAAAACCCACCAATCCGCATTTGGTTTATGCGCAATCACTTGTAGCGACGACGTTATTTCAATCAAAGATAGTCTTTTGACGACGTGATTTCAATGGAGGCCTTTTCCCTGCAGTGGAACAGAATGTAAGCTATACTTTAGTTTACTTTACTTTTTGTAAATTTCGTCACTATTTTGTATAAAGCTGTGCAGTTTCTTGTGCCCATTCTTTTCCACAGCTGAAAAACTACGTCCTGAATGGGTGGTAGGTTAAAAAAGATGTTTTGGACTTTTCAAAGTGCTTATTATAATAAATTTAATGAATCAATTCAATTTGACATTGACTGTTAAGAAAAATCTTATCTAAATTCCTCCACCTTTTAAATTATTAACTCCTCACGACTTGGCTATCGAAGAGCTTTCCGAGCTTGCTTCACCGACCGCCTCATTCGGATTACTTTTAAATGGAAGTCTACTTGATCTGGACCGGAAGTCATGTTTAATATTCGCGCGGAGACCGCTAATCAGTCAACTTAGCAACCGGTGCCAATCAATGGTCGAGTTATTCAACACTTTTCGTTCGCCAGTTGATCAATCTTGCACTTACATAAAGCGCCGAGGATTGACTTAAAACAGAGACGAAAATAACTTTGAAATAAATGATACTACGAGTATTATAATAATTATGTAATATTAGGTACTCGTAATGTTAAGCTATCTGTGAATAAATCAGGAAATATGGAAATGAGTAGAAAACTTTCGGATTGCGTTTAGGTTTAGATCTTCCAAGTTTCGCAATGCCAGAAGCCTTACCAGCAGTATTATTTTAATCTTACTATGCCAATTTCCATAAGAACTTTAGGTGACATTAGGGCTCCAGGCTCAGGATAGGAGGGAATGGATGACATCTCAAACACTCTCCCCATGTCATTTTCCAAAACTGAGCCCAGCTGTGAAATCGATACACTAATGATGAAAGTACAAAAAATCTGTTTAAATAACAAGAAATAATGAATATTATTTTGAAAAGCCGTTACGCGGGGTCATTGGTATAGTTAATGTTTTGTTTTTTATTAGTGTGCTTGTCGGCATCCCTATTCAGCCACTTACGAAACGAGCTGTAAAAACTAAAATAGATGGCGCTGCGTGTGACGTGGCCTATATCCGTGTGCCATTGTTTGAATTCCGAGGTTGTTCTACGATTCGTTAAATTGTTTAGGAACGCTACAACAAGGGTAAACAACGCATTAAGGATTTTTAATATTAAGTTGTTTTATTGACTTCACAGCTTCCGGTTGCCAGTTGGGATTTCCAAATAGAGTCTGGCTAACGTAAGCTAACCAGGAAAAACGCGGCAAATAAAAAAAAAAACATGACTGGGTAATACAGGGTCTCTCACACAGCTGCAATTTTCTTAGAAAAAATTCAATTTGACATTCTACATGACACCTTAAATAGACACACATAGAGACAAAGTGTTGCTAATCAAATAACTACGAGGTTCAGCTTTCGTTGGCCAGACTCTATTAAAAAATATATAATTTGTAAATTAACCAGCAGTGGCCATTATTGTAAAAGGGATTTCGAAGTTCCTGCTCCCAAACAGAATGTTCTTTGCAATTTATTGGATGGTCATACGTATAGGATGATCCTCCCGACCAATTTCGGTCACAGCGACTGCAACACATTTAATTTTTTTTTTTTAAATATATTGATGATCAGCTCTGTCATATGCCCTTATATTGCTACAGAAGCCAATCTTGTTGACAACACACACCGACCGCACTTGAGGTCACCATTTGCCATACGAATGAGAACCTCCTCCATTTTGAGTATTGTCTTGCAAAAGTAAAAGAGTTCGAACGCTCGACCCTCTGTTCAAGAATCAATAATCAATATCATTTATTCAGATTAGGCCATGTTTGGGTTACAGCACTTATGAAAGTCATTTTACAATCGGTTCGTAAGTCTATCATCTATGGGGGGAGCGTCTTGTACTGAGAAGGACCGGCAAGAAACTCAGCAAGGGCATTTCTTTTCTGCCTTTCCTTTACAGCGTCAATTAGGATTGGAAAAAATCAGTTCCACAGTCAAGTATTACCTCTCACTAAACGGTTGTCAATTTACCCACCGGAAGGAGCCCTACCTAGGCTTGCCAACTCCAAAATAGGCATTTCCGGGATTACCCAGCTCGACATCCGGGACTTAAGTATACATATAACGCGGGACACAACACACCACATATAAAATGGTTAGTAAAAAAATATATACCTATATTTTTATCATTTAATAAAAAAATCAATATAAATGCCTAACCCGAGGGTAGTTGCACAAAACAGAAAGGTTAGTTCGTACGAGATAGATACCTATTTATATCACATTATCACTGATTTCCGGGACAAAAAGCGTCCCGCAAGGGGTCACGGCGGGACGGCCCAAAATTGATCCAGAAGCGGGACGTCCTGGAAAATCCGGGACGGTTGGCAAGCCTACCTCCCTCCTTAGCATGCTAATCCGCGTTTATCAGCCATCTTCCACCGTAAATCACTATCAATGTCCCCGAGAGCCGACGGCCAACCGCTGTCAATCAAGGGTAATTAACTAAACGCGTCCGGTTCGACTCCCGACTGGGGTTAGGTGACAGTTGACACGCGATATTGTCACGGAATACCATTTTATGTTTAAATGTTTGTGTTTATTTAAAAGTGTGGTGACACCGACTTAATGGATTGCAACGGTTTTTTCTTTTGTAATTATTTTTAATTATTACATAATCGATGGTGCTATTATTAATTGGTATTTGCACAGGTTTAGATAGGCCATAACCCACCACCCTGGCCCAATGCGGGTTGTTGGATAACAATTACTGCTATCTTACGTAAAGAACCGGAACTTACCTACGTGCAATCCGGAACATGAGGAGCTCGAGATGTTTTTAATTTGGTCACCTATCCTGTTACCCGCAAATTTCAAGATCGAAAACCGAACCAAGAAGAATTAGTCAGAGACTAGATAATGAAAACCGCAGGACCAGTCCTCTGCCATAGTCTACATGTGCTCAGCGTGACAGGTGGTGAGCCCATCGCCGCTCTATGCTGTTGGATGTATGTGCAGACTTTAGTGCGTTAGTCGCCTTTACGGCATCCAAAGGAACAGAGGCGGTGGTAGTATTCTTTTACAGCTACGGGACACGGTTATATTGTTTCGTAACTATCGTATTCGTATAGTATTATTATTCGTAAAGGTATTGTTATCGTTTAACTGATTTGATTTATATTAATATACATTTACTAATACGAGCTGTGTGATGACGGCTCATTTAGGTCTGGCACACACATGATACTTTTAGCATTGGCTCGCGGCGATCGGCGTTTTGGCGACTCTCTGCGTTCGATTGCAGTATCGGAATCGCGTGTTTTAGCGATTCAGTCGCTGCATTCAGCTTCTAAAAAGCGTCTACAACACCGATCGCCGCTGCTAAAAGTAGCATGTCTGCTCTGGCCCTTAGAGCCACCGCACACACGATACTTTTAGCATCGGCGATCGGTGATTTCGCGACTGGCATCGCGTTTTGGCGACTCTCTGCGTTCGATTGCAGTATCGGAATCGCGTGTTTTAGCGATTCAGTCGCTGCATTCAGCTTTTAAAAAGCGTCTAAATCCCCGATCGCCGCTGCTAAAAGTAGCATGTCTGCTCTGGGCCTTAGAGCCACCGCACACACGATACTTTTAGTATCGGCAATCGGCGATTTCGCGACTGGCATCGCGTTTTGGCGACTCTCTGCGTTCGTTTGCAGTATCGGAATCGCGCGTTTTAACGATTCAGTCGCTGCATTCAGCTTCTAAAAAGCGTCTAAATCGCCGGTCGCCGCTGCTAAAAGTAGCATGTCTGCCCTGGCCCTTATATAAAATTATCGACCCATCCCTTCCTTTGGGTGTCGTTAAAAGGTGACCAACGGATTAAAGACTGTACATACATAGTTTGTTGACATTGAAAATGCCTTTGGCTTTCAAAATAAAAAATAAAGATGGTGTTGGTTAATTTCGGCGGGCTGGATAAGTTCCGCGGTAGCTCATCTGGAAAGAGCACCTGGCCCGCATTGCCAGAAGGGTGCGAGTTCGAATCCTGTTCGTGGAAATTTTTTCGACATTGTCTTTTCCATTTGTAGACTGTACATACATCCAACAGCAAAAAGCTTCGATCGATGGGCTCACCTCCTATCACGCTGAGCACATATGCAGTTGTTAATTGGCGAAACGTGGTCTATGGCAGTAGACTGCTTCTACGGTTCTCATTGCCTAGTATCTGACTAACCCTTCGGGGATAATAGCACAGAATAACTAAGTCGTGTGTATGTAACATTTACTAATAACCAGAACTGCTTTCAAATGACGATGGCTATAGTAACATTAGTGACCACATCCGCGGTACAACCATGTTAAGAGAAGTTACAAGCGCAATGGAAAGTTATGAGGTTAGATGTAGGCTGCATTGAGGTAAGTATTATGAATAGAGACGTCACCGCGATGCATTTTTCGCGCACTGCTATGCTATTCTCTAAGCGAAACATATATAGAAGCAGCGAGCATGGCTTTGATCATAGATGTTTCAGCCGTCATATCGTTCGCTGCAGTCATATGGCTGTGGTCATCCCCTCTCCTTATTCACTAAGTTTTATTTGTACTGGCACCTCGAGACCAACCGTTAGATTATGCAAGAAGTGCCAGACGTCCCTGCGCCAGTAAAACACTCGCGCAGGAGACCATCTGCGTTAGGTCTTGACGCCAAATCAGTGCCCGCCGAAGCGCGCTCTTCATTCGGTACTCATAAGAATAGTGTCTCGGGAGAGTTTCCCCGTGAACACGTGCTGCGTGCTGCCTATTGTCCAGTTAAGTAACCGGAGCTGTCAAGCTCGCTCACTTCTCGTTGTACGAAGGGCACAACTCGCAGTTGCCACTGCTCGGGTCGTGACTCTAAAGTCGACTCCCAAGTGTCCACCTTGGTCGCGGAGTAGTAAGCACACTCACTTCTCGAAACCCATCCGGGCGCCTAGCCAGTTCCCACGTCCTACGCGGCTGGCTGGACCGGAGGCTACGGCATCTAGGGGGCCGCCTCTACTAGTTCTCCAGACTAGTACCGGAGATGTCAACACCAATGTTCAATGAGAACCACCGGACAAAGCTGTGGTCAAAGTTGAGAATGTTTTACTTACAGAATACCGATTTTATCCCCACAATAAATGTCAAAGAAGTGATTCCCTATCACGCCGCTTACAGCCGTGCGGAGCTAGTGTCGAATAGCGTTAAAAATTATTTACGGTGGATTCGACCAAACTGGAAAAAGACTTACTCCGAGATTAGTCTATACAAATTCGACGTTTAATCTAGGTATAAAACCTTATTCCAGTTTGGTCGAATCCACCCTTAGAAGAATACCAATAATACGCTCACCGCTGTTGCAGCCGCTGCTACCATAAACGATCTTTGCGCTTAGAGAATCGCACTACTGATTTGCGGTTGCAATGTTACAATCGCTTGGATCACTCACATCACAATCAGTGAGGTGTTTACAGCCTATACGCCGCAACTAAGTGTGCATAAACTTGTTTTCGATTCGTCTCTAGTTATATACTAAGGCAGAATAAGGCAGTGGCAGAGATTTTACTACACCTTTAATTAAATCCTAAATCATAGGGCTAGTGCGGTTAGACCGGCTTCCGAAGGAGAGGTCCCGGGTTCGATTGCCGGTGCTATAATATTTGTCGGAATGGTTGGTGGTTGTAATAAACGATTTTGATTTAATTCAACGACAAGGTGCCCCTTGGTGGAAAATGTCATCTGATTTATTCATGCATATGAACTTATGTGATCCTTGTGTATATATCATCAGACTCATTTACTTACATACGTAGTTATTTTGACATGTTTAAATTAGTTTTAGATATTAACAGATATTAGTTCTGCAGACTTCCTTTTAACACCTAAGGAGAAGTGATCTCTTCTAGGCATAAGCTTACTTATGTACATGTCTTGTGTCTTGTAAATTCTTCGCCTGCTTCTCCGATTAAGAGTGTAATTATAATTATTCTCAAGTAATAATAATCAGATCAGGTAAGATTAAGGCAAATAGCTTTATCATCCCGTAGATTCTTATCATAACTTTGGGTTAGATTAATCCTTTGATGTATATAGAGATAACATCAAGATTCATAAGATATTTTCAAGTTAGGATATACTTACATAGATATGTTATATCCTGGAAGAGACCCTTGTGGTGTTAAAAGAAAATCTGCGTAACTAACAATTGTACAATAATAGTAAACACATACTACAAATAATCACGACTATTATCCCCCAAGGGTTAGTCAGAGACTAGGCAATGAGGACCGCAAAAGCAGTCCTCTGCCATTGTTCACTTTTCACCAAATAGCGACTGCACATGTACTCGGCGTGATAGGTGGTGAGCCCATCTCAGCTCTATGCAGTTGAGTGTATGTGCAGTATTTAGTCCGTTAGTCGCCTTTTACAACACCCAGGGGAAGAGAGGGGATGGTAGCATTCTTTCACCGCTACGCGACATGGGCCCTTATTTTGTAACGATTCCTTGTTTCAAAACCACATTAACTCCTTAAAGAGTTACGATATCTTCCCAAAAACGTATACGTTTGACGTTTGTGCGCGGTAAGGTTTAGGTGTGGAATCTATAGATTGCGTTGCGATACAGAATCAGGGCCATGGTTTCTTTGTTATTCAATATCTTGTCTGGTAGTCCTTAATGTAGCTATATATCTAAATTTGGGGAACTGTAAGTTTTTCTCCTAAAAGGTTATTTTTGAGTAAGAACTTACCACCTGCGTTTAGTGAAAATGTAGGGGACATTTTATGAATATTGAATTCCTAATGGACAATTCGCATCATACTTATTTCGGAACTTTTATTTATTTGTTAAAATGTTTTATAATGGCTGTGTGGTGGCGGTACGTTAAATACCAATCCATCTTTTTCATGCTCACCACATATCACGTTGAGCACATGTGCAGTTATTATTATATTGGTGAAACATGGACTGTGGCAGTGGACTGATTTATGTGTTTTTTTTCTTTTGCATTTTATTTCATAAAAAGTTTTATTCACAAATTGTCTGATAAAATTTGTCTTAGTGTTACACTTACGCATACTATAGGTACGTATGTATACATGTATAAAAGTTTTCTACACGACTTCCTACTTGTTAATCTGTGCTAACTAATTTATAAAATATAAAAATAACAAATTATTCACACGTAAACACTACAAGATTAATAAACGATAGGACATGACAATTTTGATGGATGTCTAAATAAACAAGTTGCAATTAACATTTCTAAAAGTCTCAGTTACCGTAAACCCTATTTCTTGGAGCGTATAGTCGGAATTAGTTTAAATGCCCTGCCTGTGAAATGTAACAAGTCATAAATTGCATCGCATGGCAACCTAATATAAATTCGAAACGCATACTGTGTAAACATTGGGGGCTATGACGGAAAGCGATGTCGTTTTCGTTATATTACATACTTACTTTAGTTAAATTTAGAAAAAAACAAACTTGTTGATCAGGACGTAATCTTGATTTAAGAGTAGGTAAAAGACAACCGCGCCAACTCCAACCCAAAGGACTCAATTTAGGCAAGGCAGAGGGATCTAGTTCATGCAACCTATTAAAAGTATGTGTTTTTGCATTTAGATCGCGCATTTTTATTAAAATATGAAAGTACCTACGGCACACGTCACTTCGTTTTCCGTAATAACACCGTGCGTACACAAGAAGTGAGATCGATAAATCCGCATTTGCAATTCATAATGCAAACTAATTCTTGTTATTAATTTATGAGGATATCTGGCGCCGATTTATTGATAAACCATTGATAAACGACCACCATATTTGCTTGTACGTGTCTAGTATGCGCAGCCGCGGCGACACTAATTGAATTGGTTACGCACGGTAAACACTTTATGTTATTGTCTATGCTAAATAGGCTGGTTTTAACTTCCTCTTTGGTTATATAGATAATTAAGAATGAGCTCTTTCATATTTACTGTGGTTCACAAAGACAGAATGAGACTAGCATAGGGCTGTCATACGTCCCGGTATATGACCCGGTATATGACCCGTCCCGTCCCGGGACATGACCCGGTTTGAAGCGTTGTGTCCCGGTATCCCAGACAACTAGTAATTTGTCCCGGCATGCATACAATTCGTAAGATAAGGCTGCGTATTAGATGATTCAATGTATGAAGAATTTATGTATTTAAAATCGTTTCTTGAAAGTGAAATGACCGATGACTTTGGAATTTTGTACCAAGACATGACATGACGCTTCACTTTCCCGCCAAGAAGTCCGAAATATAACGCATTTAACTAAATTGTGCCCGCCAAAACGTGTCAAGCAAGTGACAAGCTCACCAACTTAACCGAAAAATAGACAGAATTCTAATTTAGCTCTTTTGTTGTTAACTAAATTTTAACCGCCTCTGTGGTCTAGTGGCTAAGCTACCTGTTTCAGACCCAGAGGTCCCGGGTTCGATTCCCAGCGGGGGGTACATCTTTGTGTGCTCGGTTTGGTTGGTGGTAGGGCTGTTAAGTCCGCCTGGCTAGCTACCACCATTTTACCTAAGTCTGTCGCCATAACAACGATGTTTATAGCATTGTTGTGTTCCGTACAGTTAGAGATAAGATAGCCCGTTCCTCATTGGTTGAGGATTCCGGGTGAAGCGCGTTTCCACCTTCGGCCTTATCATCACTTACCATCAGGTGAGATGAAGGCCAAGCGCTTACCCGTTACCAATAAAAAAAAAAACTTCTAAATTCTGTGTTTATTTTACATGCACTTAATCACTTAAAATTTAGTTAACTACTAAATAACTTAATACGTGTCAATTGGGCATTAGTCGCCTTTTACGACACCCAAAGGAATGGATGTTAAAGTTACCGCGCTCCGCACGCTTGCCAAATGCGGGATGAGGATAATCACAACACGAGCTTGCATCGAAAATCCTAAATACATTGACCTAGAAGTATAGACAAGAACGTTCATACAAACCATTTGTTCAAATTCTGGAATGAGAGACCTAAAGCTCGCTGCAGCCGCTGCAGCGCTTAGACTTTTAAATGTCTAATCAACAGACAGACATCGCAGCGCGCCGGCCGCAGCGCCAGATCGGTCAAAGACAACGTAGTGTGTTTCAAGATCAGCGATATATACGTTACACTAGATAGGCCCTTCCAAACACCCACTATGTTCCACTCATCTGCGGAGTCGACTCGGCACCTTGCTTTAGTGTGGCTTTGACATTCGCGCGTGCGGAGCGGCGAAAATAATTCTTTATTTCTTTTCAAAGTGTACACCTAGACTTTTACTACAATTCAGTTGTCAAGTAAGTGAAATTAATTGCTATTCAAGTCATTATTATGTAGTTATATCGTATTATTAGAATAGAAAATATATTTATTCAATTATTGTTATTGACAATCTATTTGGGACGCCATCTTGATACACACTACGTTGTCTTTGACCGATCTGGCGCTGCGGCGCTGCGATATCTGTCTGTTGATTAGACGACATTTAAATGTTTAAGCGCTGCAGCGGCTGCAGCGAACTTTAGGTCTCTCATTCCAGAATTTGAACAAATGGTTTGTATGAACGTTTTTGTCTATACTTCTAAGTCAATGTTCAAGATGGTGTCCCAAATAGATTGTCAATAACAATAATTGAAAAAATATCTTTTCTATTCTATTAATACGATATAACTACATTATAATGCCTTAAATAACAATTAATTTCACTTATTTGACAACTATTCAGTTGTTATTGACAATCTATTAGGGACGCCATTGTAGTAAACGTCTAGGTGTACACTTTGAAAATAAATAAAGAATTATTTTTGCCGCTCCGCACGCGTGAATGTCAAAGCCACACTAAAGCAAGGTGCCGAGTCGACTCCGCAGATGAGTGGAACATAGTGCGTGTTCGGAAGGGCCTATCTAGTGTAACGTATATATCACTGCCTAAATACGCTTTGCCCGACTTGGAAATTGAACTCAGGACCTCCGGTTATCAGGTGCTTAGCCACTCGGCTACCGAGGTGTTAATAAATACATACATATAATTACGACTATTATCCCCAAAGGGTTAGTCAGAGACTAGGCAATGAGGACAGCAGAAGCAGTCCTCTAACATAGTCCACTTTTCACCAATTAGCGACTGCAAATGTGCTCAGCGTGACAGGTGATGAGCCCATCGCCGATCTATTATACTGTTGGAAGTCTTTAGTCCTTTAGTCGCCTTTTACGACACCCAAGGGAAGAGAGACTTTCACCGCTACGCGACACGGTTAAATTAATTTAATGTAAATAATGTATTATTTCTATTTTTATTACTAAGTATAACAACGATTAGAGCGTATTTAAAATAACAATAACCATTACACATACATTTGAATCTGCAAAGACATCAGTAATTTACAAAAGGCAAGTTATGGTCAAGAATGCAGTTACTTCATAAATACTCAGTTATATGGATATACTGCTATGGCGCCTTTTAATGGCTTATATATTTATACCAATTTGCATATAACATAACAATTACATTAGTCGAAGTTATTACCTATCGTGTAAATAAGTAACTTGCAAATTATGTATATGGTGTCATATAACATTTAATTTCCCTTTATACATGCTATTAAAGGCATTTTCTTTATGTTATATGTTAATTGAGGGTTTGTAATAACCGCACTTATGGCTTAGTAGTTAAACCACCGGGATCAGAGCCTGATGTTCGGAGTTCGATTCCCAGCGGGCGTAATGTTATTGTAGGGTGAAGTCTCCTAATACCGGCCCCCTCCTAATATCGGCCTTTTCGAGAAAATGAAACATAACTATAAAAATAGCAATAAAATCATATTAGTTTTTATGCAAAAAGTAACTCTATATCTATACGCATATCCTTCCATATTTTGGTGCAGGTGCCTCAACATTTGAACGTTTAATTGGCAATAGAGCACGCGCAGGTACAGACGTGAGTCGTTTGGTGGCATTGCTTAGTCAAATCCCTGAGTCGGCGAATTAAACATACCTATGGTATTTTATTGTATTTCATCTTGAAGAAAAACAGTCAAAGTACCGTTAAGATAGTATGTTTTTACATTTATTTGTCTTTTTTATGAAATAATCATGGGGTCGAGATTAGGGATCTGTATTATTGACAAATCTCAATATCGGCCGGGTGGCCGATATTGGGGAAATAGATGAAAACGTTAAACAACATGTTTAGCTATTTTATATGTTAGCAGTAACATTAATAAGGTTAAAAATAAAACAAAAGCGTAGTTTAATCACTAGATCCTAACGTCGGCCGCCTAAAAACTATTTTTATTAGCTACGGCCGATATAAAGGGAAACGATGCGTAATAACGGCCACCAAGTATTGGGTACCTACTTTCCTACTACCCTCGAACTTTACAATAAAAAGAAAAATATTGTCAACAACGCGAGGAAAGAAAAAAAAGAATTGAAGAGAATAAAGCGGAGGAAGAAAGAAAAAAACTGAAAAATAAAATAAAAAAAATAAACCTGTCAAAGAAAACAAAAGTAGTAAAGAAAAGATTATTAAAGGACAGCAATCGCGAAACTGACCTCACTGACCTTCTCAAGACATAATGGAAAAGGAGAAAATTCTTTGTGCTGGCTGTGAAGAAGAACTAATTAGTGATGTAGAAGAAGATAAAGACAAAAATTATTGGGTGCGACATATTATGCCCCCAATGGTTCCACTTAAAGTGTACAGTTCATCGTGGGCGAAATTATATTGATGTTGCTTAAGAAGATTTCACTTGGCATCACTGTTTATAGCATTTAAATTAAATATACCTACTTTAGGTAAAGTTAAGTTTTTTGTTGACTTTATTTGGTAATTATTTTTATTTATTAATTTTTTGTTTTTGGAGTTCCTTTCTTATTTTTTCTTAATAATGTTGAATCATTGTGATTTTTAGTTTATAATAACAGAAATTATTTTAATTTTTAAGACTGAGATCTAAAGAAAAGACTAAATAATGATATAAAAGAGTAAAAAAAAAGTGATTTGTACTTGAGTTGAAATATAAAACGATGTCATTTTTTACTTTGGTTAGTAGTTTTATTGACCTAACTTCACATTAGAAAAGGTATGCCGATATTAGGGTCACAGGTGGCGGATATTAAGGTGTTAGAGGCCGATATTAAGGGAAATCAGCATACTCGGAAAAAAGCATCTTTATTATCAAAAATAACAAACGATTCGTAATTTTGCGCATGTAGTAATGGAGTTTCAGTATCCCTCTACCCAAAAAAGGCATTGCAAGAAAGCAAAAGCTATTAACGTAAAAATTACAAGCAGTCAAAGTTCAAAAAAAGTTGACATGGCCGATAATTGGTGCCACCACCCTACTCGGTTTGGTTGGTCAGTGCGATTGTTTTAAGTCTGCCTGTTTACTTATACTATAACTATAATATCAATTACATATACTAGGATCTGAATCCATATTTATGAATATATTTTGTTTCAGGTAAGTATTGAGAATTCACCATCACCATTCATTCGGTTTCGCGCCAATCGTAAGTACATAGTGATATAATTATCCTATCCCTCTATCAACCTATCCCGAAGTGGCAAATTTATCCATAATCACTCGGTATGTAATGAGACACAACGAGAGCAATCATTAGCACAGTTCGGCAACGCGTCATTACGGCCAATAAAATGTGCCCGAGCATGATTTGTTGGTTTAACCTGTTCCTTCGAAATTGCCCGCGTGAAAAGGCCTATCGTATTCATTTTTGATTTTTTCATCGGTAAAATGTTTGGCCATGAAACACGAGTTTTCTCCACCCTTAATTCGACTGGATTACCCTTAGGGCTCTAACAAACGAGCAGCAGTTTGCCGTCGATGTATGTAACTGCAGTCGACGTTAAGAGTCGTCGCTAGCTGTCGACATGTTGTCGGCAAGCTGTCGACGTTTCAACTGCTTGCCGCAGGCAGGTCGACAGCTGCCGACAGGTGACGGCGTCTGCAGTTGCCGTCACCTGTCGGCAGCTAGCTGTCGACGTTTTAACTGCGCTTGCCGCAGGCAGGTCGAAAGCTAGCTGACGACGGCAGAAGCGACTGCAGACGCCGTTACCTGTCGACTCCTAACGTAGACTGCAGTTAGGTACATACGTCGACAGCAAACTGCTGCTGCGTGTGTTAGAGTCCTTTTCTGTCCCCAAGCAGCATCGTTTTGCATGATTTTGTAAAATCTACATCATGCATTTTGTCTTTGCCCTGCCTATGGCCTTTTTTCTGATCGATTAAATTGTTATTGTTATATTGCAGCCACAGGACACTTATGTTCCGTGATTGTGAACAAACGAACCACAGAACACAAGGCACATGTTTATTTTTATTTAAAACAACAAGTGATTAACAGTTTATATTTCACAATTATTTCTTGTGCTGATTAACACATTCTGATAATTTTATTTTTTATTTTACTTGTTTATAACGTAATAAGTGCATTTTTTCTATAAAAGGAATTTTAGGGAAGGAATTCATATGTTTTTAAATCATATTGTAATGTCGAAAATAATAACTATTATGTTTAATTAGCTTACCATCTTAAATGATTTACTTCCTAAGTTGCTAATAATTGCATTTCATTTCTCAGTGTAACATTCTTACGATTACGAGTAGAACGCACATGTAATGAACGCACCATTGCATTAGAAATGGCGGGAAACGAACAGATACCAATCTGATGAAACAATTCACTCTCCCATTTCCTTTCGAACGTCCTAAATACCATCTCCTCATAAACTAATTAGAACGATGAGCTTTTCTCTGTGGGGCTTAGTACTGATGAGACAGACATAATGCTATTAATGACATTTCTTACTCGTAGTGTGTTGTTTTCTGTCTCATTATTGTTGTCATTTTCTTTTTTATTAAGATACTAGCCCGCCCGCGGCTTCGTCCACGCGAACAACCTGTATCCCGTGACAAATTTCCAAATTTTTTTCACACAAACCTTATCCTGCTATCCAGCCGTTCTGAAGGGGTGTGTAATGTATGATATAACAACAAATGTCATAACGTTTACAACATAAATTTTAGATAAAATAATTTTGTTTAATAAAGGTAATAATCAAAAAGTATAACTAACGAAAGATCTAATTTTAAAATTTATAATTTTAGAACGTATAACCAACTATTCGTATAAAATCGTTCATCATAAAAATTAAAATGTATATTATTCTAAACATATAATACTCATTTAATCGAATATTCGGTTTGAATAATAACCTTTAATATAGCAATCAATTTAAATAACAATCTAAAAAACTAACAATCAATTCCTATAAACATGTTTCAAATTGAACACAAAAAATAATTCATTAAAAATAAATTTCTGTAGGGATGATATGTATAAGCAAGGATGTAATTTAAAACAATCGCTACGCTGCGCTTCGCGATTGTCTTAAATTTCTAACCTATCACGTGACCTACAGGACTAGGGCAGCTAGTATTTTTATTGTACCTCATAAAAAGAAATTACCTTGAAATTTAAGACAAACGCGAAGCGCAGAGCAGCGTAGCTTTTGTCTTATAGGCCCCGCGACCCCTTGAAGTAGGTATGATAGGGTAGGTTAGGGCAATGTTATAATATCAAATGATGAATATACCAATTAAAACTTATACATATAAGGCAAAAGTTATTTCAATAATTGATAAGTTAATTAAATAAAACTTATTTAAATTGATCTTTATAATAAAAAAAATATATGTGAAATGATAAATATAATAAATGATTCTTATGTAAAAAGCAAATCTATCAAAGGAAATTATATTAAATGATTTTATATTAAATAAACATTATAATAAAGTACTATTATATTAAGTAGAATTATGATATTAGTTGTTATATATATTGTTAATTATGTAAAATGAACGTTATTAAAATGAAAATATATCAAACATAGTTCTATTAAATGTAGCGCACCCGTTGTACAAACATATCGGCAATTGATTTTTATTTACATTTTGCAGTCATTGTCATTATTAATCATGCACTACCACTAACTTAAATACTGTCAGCAACTAAATATTATCAACAAACAAAATGTCTTCAGCTAGGGAGCTGCGCCGCGCCGTGAATATTTGGAGATTTTCTTTTTAATTTTTTCGATTGTTTTTGTAGTTTTCTTTTCTTTTACGTTATACCCGTTATTGGTCTTACAATGTAGCTATTTGTAAACTGATAATATTATTTGTAACTTTTGGTTTCATAAAATATATATATATTTGCCCGCACATTTCGTGGCCTTGCGTACGGTGCGTTAACGAGCGATTGCACGTGTGCATAAGGAAGCTCCATATTTTGACCTCAAAAGCTTTTCCGTTTTTTAATTATTCTTATAATCATATGCATGTAAGACTTATTTAATTAAAAAAATACACCGCAGTATGCTTATGATTATCACACAAAAAAATTTAACATGGATAACGAACGAACAGTTAAGTAAATAAATAACTGTCTACGCTTACACCAAATATTTTGCCAAAGTTAAGCTTCTTTTGAAACTTGTTAAAAAGTTTTAACTACCTAGATAACGGATAAACCTAGAAAACACCCAGATCGGAAATCAATTAAATTAGATAAGAAATCTATATACCACAGAGGTCGTCAAAATAACTAAAACGAGTTTAAAGAACATCTTAAAAAGGTGCTTAATATAAACATGCCATACATATAAAAATAATCACGACTTAAGTCAGAGACTAGGCAATGAGGACAGAAAAAGCAGTCCTCCACTGAATTGTGTAATTAATTCTTTAACCATAGTCTACTTTTCACCAAATAGCGACTGCACATGTGCTCAGCGTGACAGGTGGTGAGAGCATCGCCGCTCTAAGCTGATGTATGTGCAGTCCTTAGTCCATTAGTCGCCTTTTACGACACCCACAGTCAATCACACAGTCACAGTCATTGACAGTCAATAAAACACACCCAATACCGTTGATTGGGACACATCATTTGAATTCCTTCAAAAACAAAAACACCGCAATTCAAATATTTTCTCGAATTTACATATTATGTTAATTTCGCTATAACTTTTCCACGGCATAACTTTCGAGTCTGACGCTTCGTGTTTTAACTTTAATTGGTTGTTTATTAACTGGAAAATAATGTAGTGTTCTAACAAACTGATTTAGAGCATTTGAAAGCACTGCTGACACAACTTTAGTAATAGATTGAAAATTGAATACTGGCGTCCATTCCAAATACCGCTATAATTAACTAAAGGATACCGCGAGATGGTTGATAGTTCAATAACCGTATGCTTTCTATTATAATCAAAGATTGCTTAGCTTAAACTAATATTGTAACAAGTACAGTCAACAGCAGACGCACAACCACACATAATTTTACCTATCATGTCTTTGCTGCAACACCCTATGGTAGACTGGTAGAGAGTGCCTTAGACATTAAGTCCATCACGTTGCAAAAGTAAAAAAAAGAAAAACCCCAATTTCACTAATAAAAAAAACAACAAATGAAACAATAGAGCAAATTTTACTATGTAACATTATAAAATACAAAATGTTATCTTAGGGGGGGGGGGGGGGGGTTACGCATTTCGAATAACAATTTTTAAGAAATTTTTAAAAACCGTCAAGCCAATTTTGATGAAACTTTGCATGCTAAAGTAAAACACAGGGATCTAAATAGTTTGTTGAAAACATTTTTAAATAACGTTTATTTAGCTGAGTTATTGCGATTTAAAGTCCACTATGGAAAGTTAAAAATCGCAATAACTCACTTAAATAAACGTTTTTTAAAAATGTTTTCAACAAACTATTTAGATCCCTGTATTTTACATTAGCATACAAAGTTTCATTAAAATTGACTTATTGGTTTTTAAAAATTTCGACTTTGAAGTTTGTATGGGAAACCGAAATGCGTACTTGCTTAACCATATCTGGTTGGAAGTTGTTACAGGTAGCTAGGTACATACATAGATTCCCGACCATAGTCAACACGTTTCACTAAATTTCAACTGCACATGTGATCAGCGTGATAAGTTGTGATCTCATCGCCGCTCTATGCTGTTGTATGTATGTGCAGTCTTTAGAAAATTAATCATCTTTTACGACACCCAATTGAAGAGAGGGGATGGTAGTTTTCATTTAGTGAGGCGATATACCACGGCTCAAGAGTTGTTATTCCAGGACAATGCCCATTTTGACCTGTTTTTTTTTGAGAATATATGAATATTAATTGTATTGGCAAAAATAGCTCAAAGTCACCAAATATGCTATGATAGTTTCCCTATAATATAAAGTAAGGAAAAAATGCAATAGTTACCTACTTAGTTTTCTTTGCAGTAGCCAATTTATGATTTTGAAAGCACTCTGTCACTCAAAGCGTTTCGTTCCGCTTTTTAGCTGTTAACGTATATATTAATTAATTTTATGTTTATAAAACTATATTGTAAGTAATTATTTTTTTTAAAGTGTTATGATCAAGATCATTATATACATGCTCACTGTCAGGTTTTCAAATGAATTTGCCGTGGTCATTGTCCTTTATTTTATATAACGGTATGTTGGTTTTGATCGTCGACTTCTGCCGTTGACTGTACCATTAACAAAGCCAGTGCAGATGAGAGTAATGTGTCTGCGGACGTTTATCGCCAAGATCTTACAGCAACAGTGTAGGTTTAACAGCTGGCAACACTTCCGAGTATGAGATATTGGGATGATGGAGCATAGCGTAGCATGATAATCAAAATTCTTGGCGGTGTAGGGTATGCGGAATTTGTAGACTTTCTTAATAGGTCAAGGATCATAAGACCGCCGGTGGTCGCGAAACAATTGATTTTCAATTGTGTCTGGGTTTACGATGCTCAAGGGGTTAAAGCAGGTATCTTATCTTATCTTAGGGAGCGCACGCAATTGCTTCCGCCTTAACACCGAAAAAAATCGTTGTAAAAATACGTAACATTTAGTAAAAAGCGGAAATTTTTTAATAATACAGTCCTACACAATAGTATAATTTTTTAAATATACTACCCTTTAGATGCTTATTTTTTAAAATATATAAATAGTATAAAAAATAGTACTTACAGCCTGTAAAATTTTCCAATGTATTTTATCAATGTCTTCTTTTCTTATGAACTACGTAGAGTAAAATTTTTTGCTTAATAATTTATTAAAATAAATAGGATATTAATAACTGGGTCTGATGTCGATTTGAAACATGATATTTCAGTGACTTTTTTTTTACGGAAACCGAAGGTTTTGTCTGTGCAATTGCAGATGCAGATATCAAGACGAATAAATAACTACCGGAAGTATATTCTGAGGGACGTTATTATGGTTTTTATCACACCTTGTGTAATATATAGAATTCTTAAGAACCTGTAAAGTTTTCCTATAACAGTGCACCTAAATATCTTAAAATTTTAGGTCATTTTCATAGCTGTACATTCATTTAAATATTAGATGAAGCATTACAAAATCCTTAGATAGTAGGTACCTAACTAATATTAAATTAATTAATTTATAACTAAACATAAAAGTAGTCAGGACTTACGGAGAGCTAAAGTTGTTTTACGTCTTAATTAGTTTTATGACTGTTTGCAACGCCATGACCCGCTGGTACCATTATTACTGCTATTTTAGTAGGATTAGGTATAAGTTATTTAAAGTTTACAAGTGCAATGTAATACAACCTTAATTTATCTTTATACAAAACCAATTAAGGGTGAGTTCTACCCATGAAACAGAACAACTTTCCCCAAGAAACCTATGTATGACAAAAAATAAAACGATCTTCCATACTATTGTCGTCAGCTGATCGGACAGTTTTGTATGGGAGGTCGAATTTTTTTTTTCATTTTTGCACATAGTTTTTTGGGGAAAGTTGTTCAGTTGTTGTTGAACGTTGTTCAGAGGAGCTCGATGGCGCAGCGGCTAGCGCGTTCGGCTTGCGATCTTGCTTGCTAAGCCACTTTCGCAATGCTGGGTCGCTGGATGGTTGACCAAATTTAAAACATCTCAAGCTCCTTCGTGCTTCGGAAGGCACGTTAAGCCGTTGGTCCCGGTTGCTGTCGTAAGATGGCAGTCGTTAAAACCCACCAACCCGCATTGGGCCAGCGTGGTGGGTTCTGGCCCAATATCCCCACGTGCTATTGTCCACGTGGGAGGCCTGTACCCAGCAGTGGGACGTTGTGATGATGATTAAATTGTGGGCACAATGGGTAAGGTCTCAAGAATGCTGGCAACATTGTCTCTTTGGATGGCCAGGCCACCAAGTTACAATGTATTTACGCTGATGATGATTGAGTTTACCTCAGGAAAAACGGCTTAGCCTATTTAATAAATTAGATAAGTTTTGTTTCGATTCGAAACCTTGCACAATAAGGTCTTTTGCATCTTTATTATGTAGTTTGGTAGTAAGGCAATGTCTAGAATGTTTTATGAAAGTTATTCTGCCAAAGACCTTTAAAATATATGTTAACTTTACATGTTTCGCGGGAATACGCGAAAATTGTAAGGTATTAATTAAATTTTACAATACTTAATTTAACCAGTAGTTTAACGGTGGCCAAAATTACGACAGAAATATGAATAAGCTGTTGAATCGTCTGCTATTCTTCCATAAATCTGTTTGAGTTTTATTACTTTGATCTTGATTTACTATGTGTGCCTTATTTCTTTATTTATTTATTTAATCGAACAACCTTAGGCCTTACAAATAAACAGAAATTATTCTCTGTAAGGCCGGATTGTTCTAACCGGTCATTCCGCTAAAAGCAGTATTATTTGTTTCAACCCGTCACAAATTGATTTATTTCTATTAGGACACATTGTAATTTTGTAGCTACTGGTCACACTACAAATCGGTTCCTATTCGTCATCCCGCCAAAAAGTTCTAACTGGTCACAAGGAGGATATTTATGGTTGGTAAGATAAAATAAATACATTATTAATAAATACTTGGCATTTTTGAATTAATATGTGGAGTTTGTACGAAAATTTTGTTGTACCACACGTTTGGCGGGTAGTGAAATTTGTTTAGGTATCCTCCTTGTGACCAGTTAGAACTGTTTGAGGGGATGACGAATAGGAACAGATTCGCAGTGTGACCAATAGCTACAAAATTACAAAGTGTCCAAATAGAAATAAATCAACTTGTGACGTGTTGAAACAAATCATACTGGTTTTGCCGGTATAACCGGTTAGAACAAAATTTTGGTATGACGAGTTGATGCCTCAATCGGAATAGTTATTCCGTATTTTTTTTCTCTTTTTAAATTACGTTTACAAGACAGGAACAAGACACGGAATAACTATTTAATTCGTAACTTATTCTTTGTTTATTTGTAAGGCAGTAAGAGTAAAATGGCATTTTATGGCATATTTAGAAATTCTACTAAACAAATTTTAATATAGCATTAATGATTAAAGGGGAGCCCCTTTGCCCAGCATTGGGAAAATATAATAATAATAAATAGTGATTAAAATTTACTACATACACACAACCTTAATTTTTAATAATACAAAAACAATTAAGGGTGAGTTCCACCCATTTTCACAATTTTTTTGTCATTTTTGCACATAGGTTTCTAGGGGAAAGTGGTTCAGTTTCATGGGTGGAACTCACCCTTAATTGTCATTGTATTAAGGAAAGAAAAAATTAAGGTTGTATAATCACGACTATTATCCCCGAAGGGTTAGTCAGAGACTAGGCAAAGAGGACAGCAAAAGCAGTCCTCTGCTATAGTCCACTTTTCACCAAATACCAAATCCACAGCGTGACAGGGTGAGCCCATCGCCGCTCTATGTTGGATGTATGTGTAGTCTTTAGTCCGTAAGTCGCCTTTTACGACACGCAAGGGAAGAGAGGGGTGGTAGTATTCATTCACCGTTACGCGACACGGTTAAAAAATCCTTGAATCGGAAAATGTTGTTTTTAGTGAGTTGTATTATTCTGCTAATGGATACAACTACCAAAATGGGGAGGCGTATTGGTAGGCGTACGCCAGGGCTTAATGGCTCGTAGGCGTACCACTTTATTGCCATCGAATATTGAATGTGTTACGATACAAATTCCTTCAAATAAGCGCAACTATTATCACTTGATTTGTGCACTGTACACACCACCTCAACAACCATTTGCAACTTATAAATTGTTTTTTAATATAATACAGCAGTTAATTATAGCGGGTCAAACCAAGGTCAAACCGATTATTTCTACATTCTAGGTGACTTTAATGTTCCGTCTCTGCAATGGGAACTGGACAATCAATCAAGTATAGTCCCAGTGATGACTAAGGATTGTAGTGACATAGACTACTGCATTGCTAGTTTTTTGTCATTCCTGCAGGCCTCTCAACACAATGTGACTACAAATTTCAATGGTAGAATACTGGATTTATTTATTTCAAATATCTAAAATTGTTCTCACACAAACTGATGTCGTTAAGGTTCTTCGATCTTTGGATGTTACCAAAGCGTATGGACCAGACAAAATTCCGCCCTTCACTGCTGACAGTATTTCTACGCCGCTTACCATTATTTTCAACAAATGCATCTCTGAAGGAGTTGTGCCCCAGATATGGAAGAACGCTAATGTTACCCCAGTATACAAGTCTGGTCCTAAAAATGATGTTAGAAATTATCGTCCTATTTCACTATTGTCAACTTTATCGAAGGTCTTGGAGAGACTGGTTCATAACGCTATATATCCGCAACTCCATCAGATCATACTGCCACAGCAGCACGGTTTCGTGAAACAGCGTTCCACAACATCTAACTTGTTATTATACACGAACTTTCTATTTGAGAGTATGGACCAGCGGGTTCAAGTAGATGCAATATACACAGATTTCTGTAAGGCCTTCGATAAAGTGGACCATGCTATACTTTTAAGGAAGCTAGCTTACAACGGTATTCGAGGGGACCTTTTGCGTTAGTTTCGATCTTACGTGCTGAAAAGGACTCAAAGGGTTGTAATTAATGGCTACACATCAGACAACATATTAGTAACATCTGGTGTGCCTCAAGGCTCCATATTAGGACCTTTATTATTTGTTCTTTTCATTAATGACCTCGACCAATGCATCAGAAATAGTAAATTTTTTTTGTACGCCGAAGACTTAAAGATATTCAAGCAGATAAAGAAGATTTCTGACTGTCATGAGCTCCAGCAAGATCTTGATCGATTTGCTGAGTATTGCGCTGCCAATAAATTGTACGTAAGCTCGGTGAAATGTAAGTCCATAACCTTCACAAAGAAAAGAGATAGAATACCATTTACATATTTTATGGGCAACTTACCCGTAAAAGTTAACATCATTCGTGACCTAGGTGTTCTTTTGGATTCTGAATTACACTTAGATGATCATATTAATAACATTGTTGGAAAGGCTTATCAGATGTGTGGATTTGTTATGCGCACATGTGGGGAATTTAAAAGACCAATTACATATTTATATTTATACAAAAGTTTAATTCGTTGTCAGCTGGACTATGCCACAGTTATATGGAACTCCTTTTATACCAAATATAAAAACATACTTGAAACAGTGCAGAGTAAATATTTGAAACGCATCAATTACAAATGCAGGCAACCTAAATCTACATACGAACTGCTATTGTCAAAATACTCACTGCCTACACTACAAATGCGAAGAACATTATTTGACGTGCTCATGTTGTACAAGATACTTCATAACAACATAGACTGTCTAACATTAACTAATTGCATAAAATATCGAATCCCAAGTTCTTCACACCGAATACGCTCCGCGTATCCGCTTATGCTATTTCACATTGACATTGTCAATAGTAACGCTGGCCGTCGCGCACCACTTTATAAAATAATGTCCACTGTTTGCGCCACAGCGCAACGAATAATCGGCCAATCAGAGGGAAGTGACAAATATACCGAACGAAGTGTCAGTGAATTGTGTGTGTTGCCGCCCTCAAGCCCGCTAACGCCCGCGCCAAGAGCGCCGGCCACGTCCACCTTCAGCAAGATCCAGTGCCTACAGCCCGGAACCAAGTAAGCCCATCTATCCCATTTTTCCCTTTCCCTGCGCCGCATGTTGGTGCCTTAAGCGCCAACATCCACGTATAATGAAATCTTTCATGATGTTGATTTGTTCGCCCTGCCTATGAGTTCATTTAAAATAAAAATATTCAGTGTGCTCTCACTTATGCATACTGAGTAATATGCAGCCTTGATTTTTCTTAGTACGGGGGCGGTTGGGGGTGTGTTCCGCCCGTGAGGCTGGACAGCATTCCCCGGGAGGCCTATATGTGCGGGAGTGGCGGGGGAAATTCGACCTCCCATATAAAACTGTCCGATCAGCTGACGACAATAGTATGGAAGATCGAAATTTTTTTTTTGTCTTTTTGCGCATGGGTTTCTTGGGAGGGGGTTGTTCGGTTTCATGGGTGGGGCTCGCCCTTGATTGTTTTTGTGTTGGGAGAAATTAGAGTTGTATAATGCATTGGTATTATTTTATATATATATATATATATATATAAATATATATATATTTGTTTTTTTAAATTGCGTCCATAAAGTGAGTACTTACCTAGGTATTTTGTTCGTAAAATAGGATAACATATTATAGTTTCTTATTTGTTAATTTTTGCTTTGTTCTCGTTTGTTTATCGGATTTGTAAACATACGCTTTATTGTAAAACTTAATATTTGGTAGGTACCTATATCGAATATTTGTAAGGAGCTCTAAGTAGTGTTTATTAATTTTTTGTTAACTAAGTATGATGTTATTAAGAAGGTACGTACTAACTAAAAAAAGTATGTAAGTAGGTAAGGCAAGCTGGGTGTGATAATTTTAGATATAACATTTTTCTCGGAGGTAGAAACTAATGAAAATAATTTTGTTATTTCATACAAATTTGTGGATAACGGTGTTGATTATACATTTAAAAATATTTGATTTCAATAGGAAAACTATGGTTTGTAAAATACAATGCATAATTGTTTGTTGTCCTTAATAAATTTAAAAAAAAACTTGCAGTGCGGTTTTAAAAATTCCTTCTATTATACAAATCTCCAAACAGTGACAATTATAGATGACACACACACTCACACAATAACGAATCATATTTTTGTGTAATAATAAATAACTCTTTATTATTCTATGGAAAAGCTGATTTTTTTTCCTATTTCCGAGTTGCTCCCATACACATAGTTGTTATTTGCACTTAATTGGATGGCCCAGTTGTGGGTTTTTGTTTGTTTATTGGCATTGGGTAAGCGCTTAGCCTTCATCTCACCTGATGGTAAGTGACGATAAGGCCGAAGGTGGAAGCGCGCTTCACCCGGAATCCTCAACCACTGAGGAACTGGCTATCTTATCTCAAACTGCTGGAACACAACAATGCTATAAACATCGTTGTTATGGCGACAGACTTAGATAAGGGATTATACAGGGTGTAACATTTAGATCGGTCAGAATAGGAAAGTCTGAAACTATAAGACATACAAAGATCTGTTCTCGGGAACCATGTCATCAAATTTTAGTAACAAGAAAAACTACATTAATTCATTTAAAAAAAACTTTTACTCGGCTCGGGTTTCGAACCCGGACGTTTTGAAAAATAGAACTAACACTATTTCTATGTAAATGAATATAATATATTAAAGTCTTAAACGAGCTATATGTTAACCCACTTCGGTAATAGTATTCTTGTTTATAATGACAATAAATGCGGCGTAACTCACCCGCATTTAAACGAATTATATTGTTTGTCATCTGTTTATTGCGAAGTCAGACTGTTAATGGTAGACCGTTAGCTTGTAAGGTGGAAATCATTTGCTGTTTAGCATAAGTTGAGGAGCTGGATGGGAACAGCGGCTTAGGCGCTGCGCAAACGAGATTACTTTTGGAGGCTGGTGTCGGATACTGGATACAAGTAAAGAATTTATTTTCATACAATCAATACGAAAACAACCGACATTCGTGCAGACGTAGAGACTTTTTTTAATAAGGTCGCTGCCACCTGTCACATAGCGATCGCGAAACAAAAAGTGTTAGGTTAGGTACATATAACATACCTATAATCACAACTATTATCCCCGAAGGGTCAGTCAGAGACTAGGCAATGAGGACCGCTAAAGCAGTCCTCCGCCATAGTCCACTTTTCACCAAATAGCGACTGCACATGTGCTTAGCGTGACGGGTGGTAAGGCCATAGACGCTCTATGCCGTTGGATACATGTGCAGTCTTTAGTCCATTAGTCGTCTTTTACGACACCCAAGGGAAGAGAGGGGGTGGTGGGTGGTAGTATTCTTTTACCGCTACGCAACACGAATGATAGTAAACACTACATACACACCACACTACACAGTCCGTTGCATGATCTTCCCCTCAGTAGTTAGGTATTGATCTATTCTCTTTAAACAGGAACAACAATGCTGCTTTTCGGCAGAAATAGGCATCAGGATAATCACCAGATTCTTTTAAGAGTCCTACCACTGGACTATCTATTCCTATAATAAGGGAACCAGTTGTACTTTGATAAAATACGCTCGCAAACTAGCGGCTTTCCGATTTATAATTATCGATATTGAAGTCATGACGTCAAACATTTCTCCGATTATGTTAATGGTGACCGTTGCGGCACGCCACTCTGTCAATGTGTATCGCCTATCGACAACCCTGGCTGGGCTCTGACCATAGACTTATTAGTGTTTAGAATAGAACATTTTATTGTAGTGAGTTTTAATTTGTCATTTGCCACGACACGCCCCCTCAGAACAATAACTAAAGTTATTGTTCTGAGCACGCCCCAGGTCCTGTCTCGCATACTCTTGGTGAACATCAAAAACAGATTAAAAATAATACTAATATAAAATGTAAATCATTTGCAACAGCTGGGTTTTTTTGGCTTTTTTTAAATTCATTTATTAGCAGGCTACAAAGTTACAATAACAGGCCCATAGATATATAGCATAAAAACTAACATATACATAAAAAACTAACATATACATATAAATATAAACAATGATGGTAGTATAAATTACTTATAACTATGTTAGTATTTTATTGAGGCACTTGCTTGTGCTGCTCCGGTGGTGTTAGTGGGCAATCTCCCGCGGAAGCGCCGACACACCACGCCCTTCGGCCAGAAGTCCTCCTTCAAAAAGGTATCGTCCAGCTTGGCTTTCGGGACTCGCACCACAAATGCCTTAAGCTGAGATTATGTCGTGACGCCAGCGGCTCCACCCTTAAAAGGAGGTTGTCATTACAATGAAGTCTTTCAGGCATCGCCAAGCTTGTCAAATGCGGGTTGGTCATCACAAATCCGGGATATGCATCATCATCAGACAATAACCGTCCCGCTGCTGAGCACAGGCCTCCCACGTGAACAATATAGCACGTGGGGATATTGGGCCATAACCCACCACGCTGGCCCAATGCTGGTTGGTGGGTTTTAACGACTGCCATCTTACGACAACAACTGGGACCAACAGCTTAACGTGCCTTCCGAAGCACGGAGGAGCTCGAGATGTTTTTAATGGTCACCCATCAGGCGACCCCGTAATGCGAAAGTTGCTTAGCGGGCAAGATCGCAAGCCGAACGCGCTAGCCGCTGCGCCATCGAGCTCTATGCGCGATATGCATATGGTAATACTATTAGTTATTCTGTGATATGCATCGAAAAATCCGAATCACTTTACCCGACCTGAAAAATGAATTGAGTCCTAACTTAGCCACTCGGCTACATTCAGGTCCACTTATGCACAGAATGAACGAATGGGACCAACTACGTATAAGCCATAATAATATACAAAAATTACGTACATACAAATAATCACGACTGTTATCCCCGAAGGGTTAGTCAGAGACTAGGTAATGAGGACAGCAAAAGCAGTCCTCTGCTTATTCTTGCCGCAGGTGGTGAGCCCATCGCCGCTTTATGCTGTTATTTATTTATTTATTAGTTGGATGGATTTTAGTCCGTTAGTCGCCTCTTACGACCCCCAAGGGAAGAGAGGGGTGGTAGTATTCTTTCACCGCTACGCGACACGGTTAATATACAAAAATTAGTACTTACTTAATATACAAAAAATTCAATTTCAATTTATTTGCATTTATTATCATTATAATCATCGTCATTATTTCGATAGCGGGCCCACCTATGAATGGAACTAACTGTCCCGTCCGGTTTATTTTGCTTTGGTTATTCGCGTATCTCTTTAAGTCTGTGGGCCTGTCGACGTCAGGGAATGGCAACTTCATCATTACCTTCGCATTGCTGTGATGCTGCGATTGCATAATGAAATGTGCTAAGTCAACGGCTCAGGTCCATTTCTGCTTTGATCTAGGTTGCACTTTGTAGGCAACTTATTGGCTTACTTCATTGTAAAAAGGAAATAATGAAAATTATTATATTATTTGAAATACTCAACTACAGTAAAACTGGATTGCTTATCTCTTACTCTCTCTCTCTCTCTCTCTCTCTCTATCTACTGTCTTTCACCCCTCTCACTCTAACTTAAAAAGAAGTCTACTCTCACCGATTATGTGGCCCAAGTTAAGCTTCTTTTAAAACTTGTTTATAAATGACCCGAAATTAATTTGGAAAAACAGTTTTTTCTATATTGACCCGACCGGAACCGGGAACTGAACCCGGGACCGAGTTGATATTTAAAAGTTTTATTATCTTCTATAAGATCACATAAAACATTAGGTACATACATAATAAGTTCCATTTAATGTTATATTACTAAAACGTATTATTAACCTTCTTGTGACAAGGTTAAAGGGCTAGTCTTCTAAAATCTAGATCTTGTTAATACACTAAAGGAACCTATTAAATCTTCATTCAAACGGTTAAGAGTTCTAATTGGGCTTAATTATAATAAATTTGAAGAGGCTAATGGTTTAGGTGAATTATATTACGCCTACGTCAGAGCATGAATGTCCTTCCTATTTAAAAGGTTGCCACTACTAGTGTAAACTAGACATGTGGCGAGTTATTTACTTCGCATAAATTCTATAATACTAGCTAACCCGACATACGTTGTACAAATACTAATAAATAGGTATATGTTAGGCCAATAACATCATGACAACTCAACACACAGGAAAAAGTTTTTATCAATCAAATTAATGAAAAGTTATGTTTTTAATGTAATCATTCATCTAGTGTTTATAGCGGGTGCGTATCATTTCATATAATGACACAAACTAATTACAAAGGACATAACGTTCATTGGATATAATTTTTACTTGACCTATATACACTTCCCATAACAACATTACGTATACTAGTCATTTGATATAATACTCATATTCTATAACAACTTTTTCTATAAAACTATATTGGTATAATAACGTATTCTATAACTTCATTTGATATAATTTTTACTTTAAAATAAAATTAGTATTTTAACCCCAATTTGATTTAAAAAATTCTTTAAGAGTTAATACGTTGTGTTTTGGTGAGGTTGTGCCACAAAAATCAGTGACAAAAACGAATCGCGGCAAAACCGACTCCACGTAGACTTGCTTGCATGCTGCATGCTTGCTTGCACGCTGAATGCTTGCTTGCACGCTGAATGCTTGCTTGCACGCTGCATGCTTACTTGCATGCTGCATGATTGCTAGCATGCTGCATGATTGCTAGCATGCTGCATGATTGCTAGCATGCTGCTTGCTTGCTCGCATGCTGCATGCTTGCTCGCATGCTGCATGATTGCTCGCATGCTGCATGCTTGCTCGCATGCTGCATGCTTGCTCGCAATCTGCTTGCTTGCTCGCATGCTGCTTGCTTGCTTTCTTGGAGGGTGCCCTTTGGGTCTGAGTATTATATGAATAATTTTTTATACCATTAGATTATTATATCAAATGTTTATTATATCAGATGAACATTATATCACATGAAATTATAGATTCTAAAATTATATTAAATGTTTATTATATCAAGTCCGTTGTTGTATCAAATGAAATTATATGAAATGAAATTTAATTAAATGAACGTTAGATCATAAGTATTTATATCAAACATTACACACCCGTTTACAGCACTGCGAAAGTTGCTTTACTAACATTGGTAAGTACTTCTTTATGTCATAATTACTATCAGTCAAAATATAGCAACAGTATTTATTTATTAGCATTGATAACAAACCGTTAATTAACCGTATAGCGTAGCGGTGAAAGAATACTACCACTCCCCGTTCTTCCCTTGGGTGTTGTGAAAGGCGACTAGCGGACTAAAGACTGCACATGCATCCAACAGCATAGAGCGGCGATGGGCTCACCACCTGTCACGATGAGCAAATATGCAGTGTAGTCGCTATTTGGTGAAAAGTGGACTATGGTAGAGGACTGCTTTTACTATCCTCATTGCCTAATAGTCTTTGACTAACCCTTCGGGGATAATAGTCGTGATTAAAAATCTCTCATTCATTAACATAATTTACAACACAAAAAGTTTCATTAACGATATCAAAAATCAGAGCGACGATACTAACGTAGCTCTATATAAAGATATATGATATAAATAAAGTAATTTACAGTCAACATCAAGACACTAACCATTTAGTACCATGTCATAATATCTTTACTAGAAGTTCACACACGTCTGTTACATTGTTCAGTTGGTTTGACAAAGTGCTAAAGTGGATCAGTGACTTCTGCCTTTGACCGTTGATCGTACCACAAACGTAAACATCCGAAAATGGTTGTGTTATGTCATGATCATTATAATTAATGGTCTGGTTCCACCGAACCGGGTCCGATACACATTTCAATCGATAATCGTGTTTGTTTATACGATCTACTTAATTACGCGCTCGGTTCCATCGGAAGTGGTCCAATCCAATAGTTGCATCATCAAAGTCAGTTGCTTTATTATTAACTAGCGGCCGCTCGTGGTTTCACCCGCGTGGTTCCCGTTCCTGTGGGAATATCGGAATAAAAAGTATCCTATGCGTTGATCCAGGTTATAAACTATCTGTATGCCGAATTTCATCCAAATCCATCCTGTAGTTTTTACATGAAAGAGTAACAAACATCCATCTATACTTACAAACTTTCGCGTTTATAATATTATAGTAGGACTAGCGACCCGCCCCCGTCTTCGTCCGCGTTAAGGCTCCGTAGGTATCCCTGTGACGAACATCCTAAATTTTTTTTTCATACACACACAACATAAATCACAACAAAAAAAATAAGTGCAGCTGTTCTGAAGTGAATACATTCGTGGCAATTCAGTTTTAATCAAACATTTAGACGGGGATTAAGGCTAACTGCTTATTAGAGGCGGCATCCTACGCACGCATACCTTTTTATACCCGACGTTTCGACCGAGTTCCACCGCACCGGTCGTGGTCACGGACTGACTGAAAAAAAAATTATACAGGGTTACTTTTGGACCCCCCGCCAATTTTTTTTTATGTGATTCTATAGCAGCAGTACCTACAACCAAATAATAAAATACGAAAATGGAATAAAAATATGTAGTGATAATCCCGCTAACTCACTAATTTATCAAGCTTGGATGCTGCATGCAAGCACCGCCCTCCCGTACGCAATGTATGCACATGCAAAAGGAGCAATGGATGCTAAATAAGGCATGCAAACCGAAATCCGACACGTGTTTCGCTCCTACACGGGGCATCCTCAGGAGTTGTTGACTGGTCGAAAGCTGCGCGCCGACTGACAAATAATAAAATTTAAAAACATAATTTTTTTTACATTTTTGTCTTAACTTTTCCTTAGGAAAATTAAAATTATTGTCACCTAGCGCGGCCTATCGCGGTTATCAAAGCGCATGCGCGTGACCGCTATTATTCACCGCGTGCACCAATGACAGCGCGCCGCGGCGCTTTGACCGTGAGGGTGAGCGCACGCACCTAGAACACGCACCTACGATGTAAAAGGAAGCAAAATTGTAATTAAAAAAATAAAACATTCATTATTTTTACGTTAAATATTTTATTATTACTTTTTTTACCCCATATTTACATTTGGCGGGGGTTTCGACCCCCTGTTAACCCTGAATATAGACGGGCCCACCGAGAATCCGTAGTAACGAATTTCCAAAATAATTCTTTGGCGGAATGTGGCAGTCGCAGAACACTGCTTTTGCGGTCCTCATTGTCTAGTCTCTGACTGACCCTTTGGTGATAAGATAACAGTGAAGTCGTAGGTGTAAGTTAGTAAGTACTTACTTATGTAAGTTGTAATCATAATGAATACCGTGGTAGGGGCTCTTCGGCATGTACGAGTGTAGGCTAATGTAGAAGGAAGGACTGGCAATAGTGCAGCGTGGACGCTCCTAACGATCGCATTTGAAGATAATCGAGTTCATTATTGTCGAGTTGGCATAATTAAATCGATTATGTGAACTGAGAGCCTTTATTACGATTATTTAGGGTCGTCACTGATTTAGCGTGCATTGTTTATGTTAATAAATCTGATTGGAATCTCGCTGTGGCCGATTTATCTGTTAGTTGGGGCGATCTAACAGTACTTCGGAACTTGACAATCTAATGGTAGAACGCCCGTTAAGCCTAACCTATAACTAGGACCATATTAAACAAATAATAATTATACCTACTATTTCAATTATTAACAACTTTTTGTTTACTTATTTCGTGTCACTCTTGATTTTTACTGTGTTTTAAGAGAAATTCACGAAACAATCACTAGCAATGTTGTCGATTCGATTCGCGGTCGATTGGTTAGCACGCGAGTTCAGTTGGCATCTCTGAGGATCCGGTTTCAATTCCCGGTCGGTCGGTCAACTTAGAAAAAACTTTATGAGTAAAACGATGCCTTACCAATTTAAAGTCTTAATCACTTATCGTTGACGTAAATGTATCCCAAATATTCATTATTCTATTCTGCGCAATCAAAAATGCCACATGTCTAGGTTAACCAGAAAAAAAAGTTACTACGGAGTGTAAATGATTAATCCATTGAAATAAACCACGACTAACCATTACTTCTCACTAAGTAATTACCAGTAAACCTTACTATGGTCGTAAACACCCGCTTCCGTCCGTACCCCGCTGATAACAGCAGCTCTGTGTTAACTCTTTTAAGTTTTGTCATTAAATTAGAGAATCTAAATTAACTGGACACGTTACGAAGTAAGAAAATGCTGTTTGAATATGTTTATTGCGTGTTTCGTGTTCACTTTGCTTAGAAATATTATGTGTGTTTAAAGAATTTATAATTTATTTTTAACCGCCTTTGTGGTCTTGTGGCTAAGCCACCGGTCTTAGACCCAGAGGTCCCGGATTCGATTCCCAGCGGGGAAACATCTTTGTGTACTTGGTTTGGTTGGTGATAGGGCTTGTTAGGGCCTGGCTAGCTACTACCATCTTATATAAAGACTGGCACCCATAAGTGTTCTATTTACACGTTCTACTTGGCCATTCGAACGAAGGCTCGCGATAGCATTCAGAACGTGCTTGAATTGAGCTTATTCTGTGAATTTTTTGAAGTATCTGCTTGTAAACGCTTTACCCGCTTTTTATCAGTGATAACTCTATGAGGGATTAACAATCTTAATACCATTGTTGTGTCCTAACAGTTTAGAGTTCCTCAGTAGTTGAGGATTCCGGGTGAAGCGCGTTTACACCATCACTTACCTTAAGGTGAGTTGACGGCCAAGAGCTTAACCGTAGGGGATAAAAACACAACGCATTTACTAGCGGTTAATCATAGCACCGGACTTGTAATATTATGTATTCTGTGGCACCGGATGTATTCTGTGACACCGGTTAAGTGGTGAATTCACACCTCTGTGTGTTTCCGGAGGGGTAACCAGAATTAAGTGATATTTTATGTGCTAATTTTTATCGCAATTTTATGTGCGATATTTTATGTGACCGGAATTGAGTAATAATTTATATGCTGCTTATATTTACTTACTACTATGTTATGAATTATGATGACAGAAATACTGCACCGCTTCGATATCATATTCATATCGAAATAAATTATAATTTTAAATGCAGATCTCTATGTGGTTCAAAGAAATAATTTTCATTTAAAACGTTATTTTATTAATTTTATTACTCATTTCATTTTATATTTCATGTCATTCATTACAATATAAGCGGCACTGGTCCATTTACAATTGACTTGAGTATTAGCAAATCACAAACAGTACACTTCATTTAATATGTCGATACGGTACGTTCATTACCACGCTCAAAATGTCTCAAAGGGAATGCCCATACAGGATGTTCTACCTTTTTTATTATATTAGCCTATTTAATTCCACTGCTGAGCAATAAGGCCTCCCCCAATCCCTTCCACGCATCTCTATCCTTGGCGCTTTCCCACCAGTTCCCTACAAAAGATTTCTACTATATGTAATAAAAAATTATTAATTACTTTTGTTGCTTTATAAGGTTTACTACTACACATTGAAGTGAAACACTACGAATTTATGGAATACGAATTAACTTTAAATTTTTACTATATTTTATCTTGGCGTTACAACCCTTTATAGGCACATTGGAATGAAAACACTTTTCCCGAGTCTACTGAATACGATTTTGCTTTTTTGCGTTATTTTATAGTGGAGTTTTAAACCCCTTACAGGGCTCGTGATCACTAGGAGATGTAGATAAAGATCAACAGATCGAAATTTCGGCCGAAAATTCTGTCAACCAATTAAGTTTTAATAAAAATATTGTTCTTAATTTAAGGACGTTCCGCTGCGATTACTTAAATATCTTTGACGGTAACACTTTATTGCATCGATACAAAATGAAAGATGATACACCCCGTATATTTATAAGCCTGTGGTTAAATCGAAGCGAAAAATAACGCCACAGGCTAGCAATATTGAAGCGGTCTACGCGTTGTACGTCGTATTACCGCTTAACTTATGAGCCAATTGGTAATAGTCATAGTGTAATGTGGTACAGTATGAATAGTCGAAGAAGTTCTCGATCTATCACTTTTCAGCGATATTAATAATAAAGTTTAATAATAAAACCTTTATTTCAGATTATAAAATCCATACAGAGGAGTTAGTAGGTTTCTTAATAAGTATTATGTTAATAAAAATAATAATTATATATTTGAAATAAAATTAAATAAAAATAAAATAAAACTGAACAAATTAAACAAACACTTATTTCAGGAATTTGACTGTCCTGCCCATATGCATTCGAGTCTAATGTTTACGAATGGGACAGTCAAGGTTATTATTTATAATCACCTTCAGGACGCCATTAAAATTTGAGCTTGATTTGAGCTATTCGTTTGCGATCTATTTTAACCGCGCCTACGAACCGTAGCGTGCGCGTAGATAAGTGATTCTTAACCTTTTAGTACATGGTCCCTCCATTGGACAAAATTTCTGTGTTGCCATGGACCACCGAGTTGGCTTAGAAGTAATATAAAGTACTTACCTAAACGTAAAGAAATACCTAAACTGTAAGTATAACCCAGCGATATATACGTTACACTAGATAGGCCCTTCCGAACACGCACTATGTTCCACTCATCTGCGGAGTCGACTCGGCGCCTTGCTTTAGTGTACTTTGTGTAGGCTGTAGACCACTGGCGTAGATTGTGTGCAAGCGAATATCGCTGAAATGTGGTCGACCTCGACGGTACTATCAATGGAGGAGCTCGATGGCTAAAGAGTTGGGTTTGCGTATCACTGGATGGGTGCCCAAATTAAAAACATCCAAGCTTCTTCGTGCTTCGTAAGCACGGAAAACCGTTGGACCCGTTGTAGCAAGATGGTAGTCGTCAAACTTCCCCCTCCCCTCAATTTCTTATCCTTCCTTATAAGGGCCTATGGGTCCTAATCCTTCCTCAAGGCTAAGGGTCCCCGCACACGGGCCACCGGCCACAGCCACAAAACACCGCCTGTAGTTTTCATACATTTTAGGGACTCACCGCACACGGTTGACTCTGGTGGTCGCCACACCCCACAAATCGTCGCTGCTCGCTTCTTGTGGCCTGCACCGGCCACTAAACGCCGCCACCGGCATAATATTTCCTGTACATAGTTTTCATACATTTAGGGAATCGCCTTTTATTTTTATTTTTGATGTATATCAATGACTTGCCATTCTATGTAGAAAACTTCTGTGATATTGTATTGTTTGCAGATGATACTTCACTCATTTTTAATGTGACTAGATGTAAGAATAATTATGACGATGTTAACAATGCTCTCTCAGAGGTACTCAGTTGGTGTAGTGCGAATAATTTACAGCTAAACGCTAAAAAAACGAAATGTATTAAATTTATACTACCAAATGTCAAGACCGAACAAACCGATGTTAGCATGAATGGTGTTAAATTAGATTTGGTAGACTCGACAGTTTTTCTAGGGATATAACCCTTGACTCAAAACTCCAATGGAATCCGCATATATCGAATTTGGCCGGCAAACTCAGTTCAGCAGCATATGCGATTAGAAAAATTAGACAACTAACAGATGTTGATACTGCTAGGACTGGTTTACTTTAGTTATTTTCATAGTGTCATGTCGTATGGCGTCCTTTTGTGGGGAACAGCGGTTGATGTTAAAGCTATATTTATTTTACAGAAACGAGCAATAAGAACCAATTATAGACTGGGATCGCGAACTTCTTTGAGAAATATTTTTAAGGAAGTTGGTGTTGTTACTGTTGCATCGCAGTATATTTATAATTGTATAGTTTTTGTGCGTTGCAATATTAACACTTTTTTTAAACACGGTGATGTACACAATTTCAATACTAGAAATAAGTCAAAACTAGTAATGCCACTGTTTAGGTTACAAAAGGTTCTCGGCTCTTTGTTGGGGCAAGGTATACACTATTATAATAAAATACCAAGTACCTACTATACTAGATTTACCTTTAGAAAAGTTTAAGAATCATGTAAAATCTTGTTTACTTAGGTATAACACAGTCAAGGAATATTTAGAAGACAAAACTGCCTGGTTATAATAATATATTTACATTATTTTTTGCTAATCCATTATCTTTATAACTGATTGTATAATTTGGTAACGACATGTTGTTTTGTAAATGTCGTTACTTCTATATTATTTTAAAGCTGTGGAGTTTCTTGTGCCCGTTCTTCTCCACAGCTAAAAGACTTCCTGAATGGGTTTTCCTATGCCTATCCATCCATCCATAAAAAAATAAATTTAGACGATTCAAAATGCTTATTTTAAGCTTACTGAATAAAGATAGATATGATACGGTTGACGCCGGTGGCCGCCACACGCTTCTCGTGGCGGCGTTTGTGGCTGTGGCCGGTGGCCCGTGTGCGGCGACCCTAACAACGCATCTGCGACTACTCTGGTTTTGCGGGTGTCCATTCTTTGATATCTTCGCATTTGAACTCTTTCGCATAACATCAGGTGGATCGACAGAACAGAAGAGATTTTCTGTTCTGTGGGTGGATCAGTTTAATTTGCTTACGTTTAAATGCAAATGGTATAAAACGTGATTTTTCTAACATAATTGTGTATAGTTGCAGGGCCCGAGAGTGCTATAGGCCACTAAAAATTAATATTTCCGGAGGCACGCGATAAAGAGTTGAAACCGAACACTTTTAAAGCAGCCGGAAGCTAATAAAAATCATTAAACTATCTACAAATCATATAGCTAACGGAGTTACTGCCTACTTTGTGAAGGTCTATATCATTTCTTAAATATAATGTGAAAATGCGGGCTTCGAAAGGCACGTGTCGCCGTTGGTCCCGGTTGTTGTTAGATGGCAGTCGTTGAAACCCATCAACCCGCATTCGAACATGGTGGATTATTGCCGAATCTCCCCAGATACAGTTTTTCATGTGGCAAGCCCTGTGCTACGTAGTGTGACATCTAAAGGCTGGTTATGAATTGCTGCTTAAGCATACATCGTGCGATCTCTATCAATGATAACTCGACGGGTTGAGTATAGGCTTACTCCTCATCATACACACATAATCAAGACTATTATCCCCGAAGGGTTAATCTTAAATTTATATAGATTAGAATACAGTTTTTTTTACAACAACTACCTACTCACTCACCATAAAGTATAATAATGTGTGATACGGAAATCAAAAACCCCGGCAACTAGTAGTGCTGGGATACGGAACGCGGTGACATTAGGGATGTGCTAATCAATTGATCCAATTTTCAGTTTAAGTGAATTCCCACTTAATAAAATAATATTTTGTTTAAAATGGTACGCGAATGTTTTATTCATCTACATATATTATGAAGACTTGAAACTTTTGAAAGATAAGCTACTGACGTCTGTAGCATTAACAATTCTAACCAGAAGGTAATGTTATGTGTAAAATGAAGATGTTTGTAGGAATGTGGATGCAGGAGTCTTATGGTGGCTTGTTAGGAGCTTATTTGATGCATAGGTACCCTTCGCAATCCGTGTACGCAACGTTGGATGGGATTATTTTTCATAACTAATGTATGGACGCGAATATATTGACGTACGTTTGTCGTTCTTAGCTTAAACGAAACCTTTTGTAATCTTGTGGAAGTCAGGTTCTTTATTTATTGTGGAGAATGGGTGACCGTTTTGGGAGGATTTTATCGTTGTTTACAAAAATATAAATACATACATAGGAGACTAACCCTTTGGGCAATGGGGTCCTTCTGGTTGGTTGGGCCGCAGAAGCAGTGCACTGCCTTAGTTCACGTTTAACCAAATTACCTGTTAAAACGTACACATATTATCATGGTTTTGCAATATAAATATTCGGTATTAAATATAACTATTTTAAAAATTCTTGACGTTTCATTCCGCTTGATATTACAGCTCAACACTGTCTTCAACCTCCAGTTAGTTTAACGAGTAAATAACAAAGATCAAGATCGCGATCGTGATAAACGCGGTCGAGCAGTGAGATAAAGCAGTGTTAACTGCAGTAATAGAGCCATTAATATGCACGCCTTACTATACTTATACCATGGACCGTACTCAGGGCTAAAGCTCTTTAACCCTTCGATCGGATATAAAAATTAGACGCACAATGAACGCTCTCAAAACGGCCACACAAAAAGAGTACCTCGTGATATGTTTAGGTCGCATTTGGTTTGGTAGTAGTCAAGTGTGCGAGATAAGTTTTAACATATCTTTATTATTGAAATTTTGCATTCACAATGCTATACAGGCTGGAATTTTGTAATGCCACCTAAAGGGAAAGTACCTACTCTTAATACTGTAGATAGAAAATTTAACTCAAACAAAACATTCCTTTATTTTTGAAAAGAAAAAAAAACTGCATTCAAAGATTTTTGAAAATTTGCTTGCTACACCCGGGAATCGAACCGACTAAAATATGTAAAAATTACACCCTGTACTTTTATTGCATCGATCGTTAGGGTCAATTATAAGGATAAAATCTCTCTAATAAACTTGAGAAATTAAATGACAGGAAACCATGAAATCTGGACTTATTTAATGGGTGAAGTTAAAGCACTTTTACTCAAAGATCCATCTGTTTACTTATGTTAGTAATAGTAGTTGAGAGTTGAAGTTCAGAATACGATTTATAATATTTACCACAACACGTTATTAAAGGTTACTATAAATTAATTAATTTGTGGATCCAAGAAAAGAAAATAGGCTGTTTCGAGCAACTAATTAAAGAAATAAATAAATAAGTAATAAATAAATGAAACTTCAAATAAAACTATCCTACACTAACACCAATTATTCTAGCCCAAGAGAAGCTTCGAAGAAACTCGTTAAATGGTTACTAGACAACGGATAAACATACATAAAATACTTAAATACATACTTATTATACATAGAAAACACCCAGACCCGAGACAATTTAGAAAAACAATAATTTCTAAATTGACCCGGCCGGGGATCGAACCCGGGACCGCAGAGATGGCGACACCATGAAAATCGGTGTACAAACCACTCGACCAAGGGGGTCGTCGTTATTTATCTAGTAGTTTTTAATTAGCTAGTTTCTCATTTTTTGTAAATAATTAAAATAACTTAACGTTTCATGGTTTCTTTTCATTTAATTTATCAAGTTTTTAAAGAGATTTCATTCTTATAATTGACCCTAACGATCGATGCAATAAAAGTACAAGGTGTAATTTTTACAGATTTTAGTCGGTTCGATTCCTGGGTGTGGCAAGGAATTTTCGAAAAACTTTCAATGCAGTTTTCTTTCTCTACAAAAATGAAAGAATGTTTTCTTTGAGTAAAATTTTCTATCTACAGTATTAAGAGTAGGTACTTTCCCTTCAGGTGGCATTACAAAATTCCACCCTGTATAGATATAGGATAAAATAATAACTAGAATACCCAAGTAACAAAGTTCTCCTGTAGTGCACAGTTTACAGGCTTACAGCACTAGTACCTCTCTTTTAGTGGTTCCAGGTTTTACTACCAAGCTTATAACAGGTTACACGGAGTTCGTTTGGGTTTATAGTACACCTGTTCTTATAAGTTGACTTATAGTCGTCTATAGAACGAAATTATAGGCGCAGTAAAGGCTAAGATGGCCTATAAAAGGGTTGCATAGGTGTAAATACACTTGAGAAAACTTGCTCCAGTAAGTTACACTTCTAATCGCCTACAAGAAGTAATTATAAATCCGCTATAAGTGTCATACGCCAGTAATAGTAATGTATAGACTAAAACCATTTGCACTTGTTACTTGACCTTATAGGAGTGTATAAGTCAACTTTATGTGCCAATTATAAGTGAATTAGTTCTACAGTGGTTTCTTCTAAGAGTAAGTGTACTTGGTATTATTGTGGACTCTCGAATACTGTTATAGTCTTAATTTCTTTAAAAAGGTTTCTTGTAAAACTATTAGTGTCCAAAGATATCTTCGTGAAGTCCATTTAAGAAGACAATTGCTTTTAATATTCTTGCATCTTCACGGCCATTTTGATTTCTTTTGAGTCATTGGGTTTTTATTAAATTATAACAAAAATGGATATAAAAAAAATGGAAATATGACCATGATAGTTCGATCAAAGTCACAACTAAAACATAAAAATAATAAACTCTTGGTTATTAAAATTAAGCATAATACATTTGTATGCGGAACCCTATTTCGTCACAATATGGCGCGACAATGCTGTTAGGGCCAATATTATTTTTAAACACAACTTAGTTAATACGCCATGTTCAAAAGGCGAACAAAAATTGAGATGTAAAACACAATATACTTCACCGAAAATACATACGCGTTTGCCGTGCAATCATGTATGCACGTATAATATTACGTGCAAAATACTTGATATTACATCTTATATAAAATAGATGAAGTTACTTTTATTTTTTTTATTTTTCTCCACAACTGCACAATAAAACATCAATTCACAAATGTTTGAAGTAGCTAGTAATAGAAGTGCGGAGTACGTTACAAGTCTGCCTACTTCTATTAAATGCTCATAGTGAGCTTCGCGGGAGCAAATGGTTCTGCGTAGTCCAACTATAAGTGTATTATTGGTCTAAGTGGTGCTCGCCAAGTCTACTATGAGTATTTTATTAGCAAAAGTACGCGTATAAAATGGGCCCTTTTCCGTGGTTATAAACTTTTACTAGCCTGTTATAGACCTGGCTCCGGAACCACTACAAAACCACATTTTGTTACTTGGGATAAAAATCAACCAGTCTCAGGAAGGTCGAATGGACCGGCAATCCAAAGGTTCGAATCCCATTTGAGCTTCCTGAGATTGGGTGATTTTTTTTTAGTAAATATTTTATCCTAATTTTTAACATGACAAAGAGCTACTTGAAATTTTTTTTATTCTAAAATACTACGATTTAGCATAGAAATGTAACGACTTCCATCATACGACACCAACCGAAATGAACTTTACATGCCTTCACGCAGCACGCAGGAGTTCGAAATGTTTTTAAATTGGTCACCCATCCAATGCAAATCCAAGCAAACCGAAGGCCTTGTTTTTATTTTCCGACAGCGGTTTTCTAAGTGCTACTACCACTACAACCAACCAAACTCGGTACAACACTTTGCCCTCCCGTCCAGAAACGAACCCGAGTCTTTCTTAAAGTTTTGACCCTCGCTTCGGCGCTGGTCGAATCACAGACAAACTTATTGTCCAACCCGTTGCCCGCTGCGTGATAATGATAACCTATATGCGTTAATTGTGAACACTATTTAAGCTTCTATAGAACCGCACACTTACGACAATAAAAATATTTCTAAACTTGCACATTCGTTTTTTTGCTGGCATGAGCATTCTTTCTGATGTCTAGCCAGATGGATCGCGGCCACCATAGCTCATAGACAGACCCTGAAGCTACCCCCTAGAATGCCCCAAGGTAACCTGAGGCCCGTGTTGTGTGGTAATTTACTGTCTTTCTTAATTGATTTGAGTCTGGGTGTTTTCTTTGTATAATATAATTATGTTTATCCATTATAAAAACAAATTTCAAAAAAGCTTAACTTGAGCAAGATTATTGGTGTGAGAGAGGATAAAAGTTTAATGTACATACACAGCAGTGAACGACGTATTACGGACCAACGAATTCTATCTCCAACTCTGTCTCTATGCGTTTAGACATAAAAAGAAATGTCAGATGAGAACGAACGCCTTGCAACTCATTGTTTAACTGTCGTAAGTGTGCGCTCAAGCCTAATTGCGAATACACTTCCGTTAAATAAGCAACACCAGCTGGGAACTATTTACAATAATAGTTACGGCTGGACTGGAGCAACAATTGGATTCTCAGTAACGAGCTCGAACCGATTTTGAATCCTGCCCTGTTCCGCTAACTAACATAACTAATTCTCGCTCCTTACGTTTAAATTGTGCATCTCTTGTTAACTTCCTGCTTATGATGGAGTTCAACATTATCAGCCTATAAACGTCCCACTGCTGGGCAAAGGTGTCCCACATGGGGAAAATGGGACATAAATATCCCACCACGCTGGAAAAATGCGGGTTGGAACTAAACGATGATTTTGAATAAGCCGTGGTTTTTAAAATTAAATATCAATGGGCGATTTTCCGAGATCAAAAAAAAAAAGAAATTGGTTCGTAAATGACTTCATACATGGCGCTTAGCATAGATTAGTATGGCGCTTAGTAAAAGGCGGGTTCATGAAGAGCACGTGTATGGCTGCGTAATATTTATTCTATTCCAAAATAGAAATAGGTTCTGGATGTCCTGAATATAAATAGGTAAGTAAATACTATTTTTTTAAAGTGTAGAATTTATTACAGCCCTTAGGTAGGTACGGCTTTCATAAAACGACATCTATCGAGTGTTTTTGAACTAATTTTTACTTTTTAATTTATGCTGTCAGAAAATCGCCCATTGACGTGGCAGATCGTAGCAAATGGAAAGCTATGCCCAAGCAGCACACAAGCGTTTACAACATTAATTTACAATCTCATTTAGAACTTAAGGTCCTTTAAAAGACGTACAAGAGTGTCAAAAGATACTTTTATATTTATAAGAGGGATATTTGAGTTATTATACAGCTCAAGCTGTATAAAATTAGTTTTAAGGGATCTGCGGAATCTTAAGGTTTTAAAACAGATTATTAAAACTCTGCTATAGAACTTTAAGAGTTTTGTGACACTTTAAGCTAGCTTTATCGTTAAAGCTGTATAGAGGCTGGTTTTTGTATGTGATCACTTACTTACTACTGAACTAAGCGTTATTATGGTATCACTCGATACTTGTTTCTGTACAATGGTGTATGCAACCTCCATTATAAAACTTAATCTTATAGCGTAATTAGGCACTCTTGTAAATACAGTGGTTTTAAAACAACTGTCTACAAGAGTGCTTTAAAACTAAAAAAATAAACTACATCAATAGTACAGCTTTAGCCCACTTTACTGACAGAGTCGTCACGATTGCATCATAGTGTTTGTGAAGCTCGCATTTATAATGTAGAAAAAAAGAAAAAGATGGACGACAGACGACTTGAGAACCTCCTCCTTTTTCTACGTCGGTTAATAACGAAATATAAATAAACCAAATGACAGTAATTATTTATAATATTTTAAATTTGACAACCTACAGTTAAGCGCCAATTCCATCGACGTCCAACGAAGGTTCTGTAGGAAAAACAATAATTGGTGTCGAATGTTTGAATTTAGTTAAAACTTTGGAACCTGATTAACATCGTAATAATAATGATGACGAATTTTCAAAAAATATGTAGTTTCGCCAGTGAATAAAAGAATGGGCTACAGAAAAAAATATATATTTATTTAACCGCCTTTGTGGTCTAGTATGGTCTAGCGCTTCCACCTTCGGCCTTATCGTCACTTACTATCAGGTAAGATAAAGGCCAAGCGCTAACCCGTTGTGGATTAAAAAAAAACTCAAATAGCTCTAAACGATTTAGCGCCACATGACGCTAGAACTATTTTAGGTACTATCAAACAAATACGTATCAAAACGATTGAACAAGGTTGAACAATGTTTCAACTAAAATTACTTTAAATTTCAATTTTGTTGGTCTCCCAATATTTAGAAGCTCAAATAAAGAGTTTTGGCCAATTTTGTCAACTATATTTGAAAGATCAGATATTAAGCCGTTTGTAATTGGAATTTATTTTGGTGTTGGAAAACCAAACAAATTGACCAATATTTAGATGATTTTGTGTACGAAATGGAACACTTAATTAAAAACGGGATATATATAGAAAATGTGAAAAAGAAAGTATCTGTTGCAATAACATGTTTTATTTGATTAAATGTTATTTTGATTGTCTGCAAGAACATTTATTGTTTGTCTAATATATTATTTAGATTATCTAAAATTTATTTTAGATAATTTTCAATCTGATTTACTTCGTGATCTTCTGGGTTTGAAAAGAGGTTTGAGATTCAAACTCATTACGATGGGGGTCGACAGAAATTGTTGCCAGCTCGCACTCGTCTATATATTGAATAACATATTTTTCAGCAGTTGTCACTTCTGGAAGTATCTGTGTGAATATTGTTGCAGTAGGTGAAGTTAATGATTTCTCTTGTTGATTAACAATCTGGAACCAATCGTAGAATAAATTAAATATTATATTTTAATTTTTAATTACCACTTTAAATTAAATTACATTTCATTGTTCAATTTTTAAAATATAACTCAGGGATAATCAATTCTTACACGGATCTCTAAACAGAATTATAATTTCTCTACCCAGATCTCATATACAGCCTAAATAATAAAAAAAAACACTAATAAAGCTGATTAAAAACTAAGAGATGTATTATGCAATCCATATTATAAACGACCTCCTTGATATGATGACTTGTGAATGTCTTGCCTATGCTGATGATATCAAGCTTTTTATCGAAGTGTCCTCTATCGAGAACTGCGCACTTCTTCAGCATAATTTGGATATACTCAATAATTGGTGTAAAGCTAATTGTATGTCCTTGAATATCGGTAAATGTCATTACATCACATTTACAAGAAAAAAATCGTCTATCACTTTTCCATACTCTATTGATGGAACGGCCTTAACCCAGGTAACATTGGTGAAGGATTTAGGAGTATGGTACGATCCCACGTTAACTTTTAAATTTCAGTACGAGACTGTCACTCGTAAGGCCAAACGAATGCTTGGTTTTATCATGCGTACAACCAAACCTTTTAGAGAACAGAAATCTTTAATAATTCTTTTCAATTCTTTAGTACGTGCCCAATTAGAATACTGTTCATCTGTATGGTCTCCAATTTATAAAATAGATACCAACAGAGTTGAGTCTGTACAAATGCAGTTCTTGAGACAATTGTGTTGTAAGTTCGGCTTGAGGCGCAAGCTTCCAGATTATCACGATCGCCTTCAGCATTTTAAATTTCATAGTTTAGAGAATAGACGCAAAATCCGGGATCTCTGTTTATTACATAAAATTGCAAATGGTACTTTGAGTGATGATTTGCTCCAGTATTTGAACATAAGCACCCCTAAACGTATGTTTCGCAACCCTCGTTTGTTCAGCGTTCCACTATCCAACAATAATATATCTCAGAACAACCCACTTTATCGTATGTGTGAAGCTTATAACAGTGTGTGCGATGAGCTCGATATTTTTCATCAGAGTGCTAATTGCTTTAGAAATAATTTGATTAAAATTACTTTTGACTAAAACACTAAATCTGATGTTGCATGTCTATATTGTATTTTACTTTTCTGTTAATGCTGTGTACAATATTTAGGTTAACTAATTTACAAAGAATTTAAAAAAAATTAATCAATTAAATGTTACAGTTTGTTATCTGCTTTTGTACCTATAAAATAAATAAATAAATAAATAAATATCCGCCGTAGTACAGCTAGTAAGACTTTAATACCCTCTTAATATTATCTAAGCTGTATAACAAAATGTCGCCATTTTAGAACGAATGAATAAAGATATTCAAATATAATTAAACCAATGTTTGTTTGAACCGTTTCATGATTATCAGCTACAAAATTTTGTCGCTGTGTCCTACAATCTATTATTTTAAATATAATTTATATTATAACCTTAAAAACAAACACTTACTTACCCGTGTTTAATAATCTTCCTTATGTTTTTTTTAGGTTTTACTGGCGCGTTAAAATATTGCCAATAACCAACCACACATTGACAATAAAATTGGATTTGCACTTTGTTTTACCAATTAACACCATTAGATTCCTAAGATTTATCAATACTTAGGATTGCACTTTGAAATATGAACATCATACGTCATAATTATTGTATTATTCTTGTACGACATGTTTCTCTTTTATTTTCATAATTTTCTAATTCACTTATAACTCATATTTTAAACTTTTATCTTTATAAAATATTATTTGGAGTGTAGTTGCTTTTCCTTACACCGATTAACATATCTTAAACAGCTACTAAACAGCTTCTGCTTTGCTTCTACAGCTACTATACAGCTATACTAACGCGAAAAGATTTATAATATGGGCCCTTTTTGAGCTAATAAGGTCTGTATAATCGCTTATACAGCCTATTTACAGCCTCAATATGCAGCTGTAAGTATAAAAATAAGTTCAAATACAGCTTTTATACAGCTTGATATGCTACTTGGGTGGTTTCTGCCCACCTTTCCAGGAAACGTTCATGATAGCTGTGTGTGTGTGTATGTATGTATGTATATTGATTGATACATACAAATATATATTGATACATACATACATATAGGTAATCACGACTATTATCCCCGAAGGTTTAGTCAGAGACTAGGCAATGAGGACAGCAAAAGCAGTCCTCTACCATAGTCCACTTTACACCAAATAGAGACTGCACATGTGCTGAGCGTGACAGGTGGTGAGCCCATCGCCGCTCTAATCTGTTAGATGTATGCTCAGTCTTTAGTCCGTTAGTCGCCTTTCACGACACCCAAGGGAAGAGAGGAGGTGGTAGTATTCTTTCACTGCTACACGACACGGTTATAATGTTTAATATTTGTTAATCGACTCTGTGGCCTAGTGTTAGACTACCGGTCTCAGACCCAGCGCTTCCCCGGTTCGGTATATTCCTCGAAGCGCACCCAATTTGAAGCGCACCAGACCAAGCGCACCTAAACTATTCCTCCAAGCGCACCCGTTGGGTGCGCTTCCGAATAGGTAATTAAAATATTATATTTTTATTCCTTGAAGCGCACCTACGGTAAAAAATAGAGAGGAGCTTAAAAGATTCGTAATATTGATGTCGATAGATACTAGTACTAGGTGCTTAAGCAACTTACTAGGTCAATAATAAATTGAATCATGACAGTCATATTGTACCAGGGAGACATAAATGAAAAGAGGTAGATAGGCGCCTTAGCTATCTTACTTACCTAACTTTAACTATCAGGAAAAAAGAAATAAACGAGTAGGACTAGGTACTGCAACTTACTATGTCAATAATAAATTGAATCATGACAGTTATTTTGAACTAAAAGTACGGTAGTAGGTACTATTACTTATTCTGTGCTAAAAGTACCAAGGTGACATAAATGAAAAGAGGTAGATATTCTAAAAGTAAACGTACCTACGTTATTCGTTATCGATATTTTCTGTTAGTTACTGCATCTCTTTCCACATTTTATCTGCTGGTGCGCTTCGAGGAATAAAAATATAATATTTAAAATACCTATTCTGAAGCGCACCCAACGGGTGCGCTTGGAGGAATAGTTTAGGTGCGCTTCAAAATGGGTGCGCTTCGAGGAATACCCCCCGGGTTCGATTCCCAGCGGCAGGCACATGTTTGTATTCGGATTGGATGTTGCACTAAGCTCGCACGCTACCAAACTAAATGCGTATTGCGTACTTATGTAAATATCTCGCTTGGTTTTGTGCGGACCTTTTGATTGTGCATCAAGATTTAATACTTTATATATAGTGATACTAGTACTTTTTCTTAGTACTTTATATATAGGGATACTAGTCCTTCAGTCTTAATATTAGAGATCATTGTAATGATTAAAGTACCTATATGATAATGAGTGATGATTATATGAACGTTTAATGCTAAATGATATTCCCCCCTAATAACCCCTTGAGTTCCAGTAAAGATGTGGGACTTTACTGAGATCTCGCACGGGCTTCTTGAGAGAATTTGAAAAGTGATATTGCACTGTTTTGTTTTATTTACCAACACTTATGCACGTTGACGAACACTTAACAGTAAATAATCAATCATTATTTCACATTAATATTCGACAAAACACAAATTATAGAAAATAAAACAAAACTGCAGACATGACGCTTCACTTTCCGGCCAAGAAGTCCAAGTTTTATACGTTGTCGAAGTGTGCCACTATTAAAAGCCAAATTACAAACATCTCTTAACATTTTTATAAATTTAACTTTTCCAAATATATATTTAGATAACAATGTATGTCTGACGTCAATGAGTTTTATTATTGCAATAAATTATCTATAACACTATACCGATTTGTAGATCAAAGTAAAAGAAATAGCAGTTTTTTATATCGTAATATTATAAAAAGTATAGCCATCAAAACCTATGGAAGTCAGAGTTATAAATAAATAAACTATATCACTGCTTGAAGTCGTTTGTATGCGAAATATCTCATACTGGTTTCTAATCTTTAAACAGACTATTTTGAGCTTTTATTATTTGTTTAAGAATTTTGTATATATATATATATATATTGTGTATCAGGTAGTTCCCAACCGGTGGTGGTCCGGATTTGGTTTTTGATACTGAGCCGGCTTACTCGCCAACTCCTCTTTTTCCCTTGGGTGTCGTAAAAGGCGACTAACGGACTAAAGACTGCATGCACATCCAACAGCATATAGCGGCGATGGACTCACCAGCTGTCACGCTGAGCACAACTGCGGTCGCTATTGGGTGAAAAGTGGACTATGGTAGTGGACTGCTTCTGCGGTTCTCATTGCCTAGTCTCTGACTAACCCTATGGGGATAATAGTCGCCGATCTATATATGTATGTATCCAAGAATTTTAAGCTACTTCTTTAACAATCTCGACATGAATAGAATAGAATAGAAAATCATTTATTAACATACACACGCTTACATCATTTATACAAAAAAAAGTTTTACGTGACAACGACTTTGAGTGGTAAAATAATTTTAATGTGAATATTCATTCGTGTAGTAGGAAGAAGGATGAAATAATAGTAACAATTTAAAACATTTATTTATACAAAGAATTATATTTAAAACATTAATTTATACAAAGAATCTCGCACTGAATTTCATATTAACAAAATCTTAGGCGGGCTAACCATGCCCGAGTGGAAGGGACGCGTGCCTCTCACTCGCTCTCATTGTGAGCGCATAACGTGAGCGGAGCGTAACGCAGTTTCTTGAAGTGTCACCCGGCAAACCAATTTATAAGACGTTGTCACGTCAAAATGAAAAATAATAATAATAAATAATACAAATAGACAGAAAAAAAAGAACAGATGAGTAATAAAAAATAAATGAAGAGTGTGAAGTTAAAAGGCCCTGTCTCAGCATTAGCTGCTGTGTCATTCATGGATGTTCAGAATGACACAGAAGCGCTGTTATTCTGACAAGGCCTAAATTATATGGAGCTAGTGACAAGACAAATAACAAAATAGCATTTAAATGAGCATTCAGATCGAATGTTAGAAATTAAGCTTTAAACTGTATTTGTCGCATCACGGCATAACTTAATTCCGTTGCTGCCTTATCCATGAATAAATTCATAATTATATTAATCGTAACGAATCAGGATTAAGTTGTCCTTATCTTGTTAGGGTTGCTACTCGACAGTTTAAAAAAAAAACGCAGTTTTAAGGTAATTTTTAAGGACGTCCGAAGAAACTCTGGGTTGATGACATCGTCTGGGTCGCTGGCAGCACCTGGATGAGATCGGCACAGAACAGAAAGGACTGGCACATATTAAAGGAGGCTTAAATCTAGCAGTGGGTGGTTGCGGGCTGATTAGATAAAAGTTTTTAAATAAATAAATTTTGCAAGCTGTAACTAGCAATAAACTTCTAATTATACTATGTTTAGTTTAACATTTTGTTTATACATATACATTCATTCATATTCACTTTCTTCATCTTCTATCTTCCTGTTGTATGTTAATTTGTGTGTGTGTGTGTGTGTGTGTGTGTGGGGGTGTGTGTGGGGGTGTGTGTGTGTGTTTGTTTTATGTGATATCAATGTTTTTTTTCTTAATTTCTTTCTTCTTTAGTCTCCAGGGGGCAGCCCTAACCGAACAGGTTGAATCGGTTGACAAGTTCAAAGTTTAAATTATACCCTTTTGACATCTGATAACCGGCCCACAAAGGAAGGCGCGGTCGGCATAAATAACCGAAAATATCATACGCGCATCTCTCTGTATGGAAAAATCTCAATTTATTAAGATGTAGCCACTGATACAGACAATTTACGGAGAAGCAGGCGGTCCCATTACTGAGATAATATGTTTGATAAAATGATTTTGGGGTTCCGTTTTAGACGTTATAATTAAATGGTTAGGTAGATAGTTTAGTAGATATGTTAAGTGATCTGTAGAAATAGTTGGAGAAGTTTTATATACAAGTTTTCGTTTGATTCCATTTTTTTTATTTCATCACTGTTTAGGTATGTCTTTAAGAAAGGCTTATTGAATAAAATTAAAGAGAGAAACACATACAGATAGGATAAATCATGTCATATCACATTAGTTACATACTCAGTTTTACACAATTTATAATGTTTGTGCTCATAACATCAATGTTTGCCAGGTCCTCAGAAATTGAGGATTTCGGGTGATGTGCGAGTGGGACTTATCATCACTTATCATCAGGTGAGATGAAGGCCAACTTACCCGTAATAGTATAAAAACTGTGCGTACATTAACAATACAGTTCATAACCGCCTAAATTAATAGGTCCATTTTGGTTTAAAAAGATTTTCTTTATAACACAATTATGTGCAGAACCAGTAACACATCTGCGACTCACACAAGACATGTCTTAGGTGTGTACAGCCCTGTTAAAAGGTGCCCGCTACAGTTATGATAACTCGTTACACGGTATATAGATGCATCTAGGAACGAGATGCAACTATATTTATAAGACACCAAAGCAGAGTGTTAGATTATTCTCCTGGAAGATTGTGATCTTGTTAGATTAATACTTCTATTAATAAAGGTGAAGATTTTAAATTCAAATGTCGACCGTCAAAGAGAATGGCGTAAGAGCTAAAACACAATTCTATATTTCTATTAAAAATGTCTTCTACTTAAACATTTCCTTTTATTTTATTATTCACTTTTTACCGATATGCAGATCGAAGGAGCGCGCGAAACTGATCACCATCGTAAAACCAATATTGGTCAAAATGCCTTTTATATTTCTCATTTCAAGTGGTAGTAAATGCCACTAAAGAAATTCATTAGTTTTATTTTACAGCATAAAAGTAACGAATTGCTGAGTCTGAGTGGTAGAGCCACGCTGCGCAATTCCTATTCCTTCCTTAGAGGCCATAATTATGCGATATCCTCTGGTGTTGCGGGGTGTCCTTGGGCGGCGAACATTACTCTCCATCAGGTGACCTGACTGCTCGTTTGCCTCCTTCTATTATAAAAAAAAGTCTGAAGCCACGACCTTTCGAGTCATTTTAACTACTGTTAAGATTAAACAGCCATATAATAGATATATTAAATTGTTATTTGGCTTTCACTAGTGCACGATAACAGCGTTTAGTACAATTAGACGTGGAAACCAATAGCGGGAGCTTAGTTGGAAGAGCTGTCGACAGCACCGCATAAGGTCGTAAGTTCACGTCCCACCTAAAACGAGTCTGTTATCCGTTTAACCATAAATACAATAAATTGATAATAATAAACAATGACCGCTTCACGAATAGGTGACCACAATATGGCGCAACATTGTGGGTATTGTAAATTTTACTTTCGAAGAAATACAAAAACAGGAAATGTAACTTACAACTTGTTAGTGGTGGTTAGTGCTAGATTCTCATAAATATATGCAACGGTGAATATATTCACGGTAACGTAGTATTTGAATGGTTTTTTTTTCGGTATGGAATTCGCGGATTGTGAAGTGTTATGTTATTTACATGAACATCTTTTGTTTGACACACTCTAAACGACAAGTCGCGATTTGAACTTACAAGGATTTTCAACGTTCTATTTTTTTCTGTGTTACTTTCTTTTATACATGGCTCTGTTATTTTTGAGAAGCAGAGACTCACTTTTACTAACTTTTTAAATATTAATTACGTTTTTAACCACTCTAAGGTTTTTAAGAACTATTGGTGCAGGGGTTGTCGCGTACAGTTTACTATAATGAAAGCTAAACTAACTTAAGTTATGTTTGTTATTAGGATGGGTAACCAAAATTAAAGCATTTTTGTGCTTCGGAGAGCACGTTGCACGTTGATAGCGGTGGTTAAAACCCACCACCCCGCATTGGACCAGCGTAGTGGGGCGTGACCAAATCTCCGTAATAAGACCGCCGGCGTTCGAGAAACAATTGATTTTTAATTGTGTCTGGTTTTACGATCCTCAAGGGGTAAAACGAGTATGCTGTTGTCCAAGTGAGAAGGCCTAAGCCAAGCAGTGAAAATCTGTTTTGTTAAAGATCTGCAAGAATTAATACATTGTTTATTAGAAAATTGCTCAATATTATACTATTTTTAGAACTACATACTTACTGATGTTAAAACAGTCGATCATAAGTGACTCATCATCGATTTTGCTGCTATGTTCTTTTTACAGAAGCCTTTATCTGCATTCATTTGTAGTAGATACTTTGATTTTATGCTAATTTTATGGCACATTTGCTACGCGATTGTATTAATACAATTATCGATCACAACTCGACGCGGCATTTATAACAATGGAGAAAACATGGAAACATAAGTAGGAATGATGTTTTAAACATGTACTTAATTAAAAAATATGTCGTAGTAAAGTATTGCCGGCAAAACAGACATAGGTGTATTGGACTAAATATCAAGAAATGAGTTTAAAGTTGAAATGAGCTTTAAAGTTTGCCTCAAAGTATAATTGCTTTTTGCAGTAATTTATCGTTCCTAAGGATAAACCAGATACAGTATTTTACTGTTTATTTTATTTATTTACTCTTAATATACAATAACCGTCGATGGCCAACTGGCTAAGCCCTCGGCCTGATACTGAAATTCCAAGGTTCAATTCTCAGGTTGAGTGTTACGGTTTTTTCGATGCAGAGTCCCCCCGTTTGTAGTCGATCACCAACTGGAATTTGGTAAGCATTTTACTCACTGAGCTAAACTATTCATGTAATCGAGTTAATGTTTATGTAACGACGAGCAAAAATTTTAATTACCTATATAAACAATAAAGTACTAAAACTAACTATTCTTATATTTTAAACGTTAACTACATTTTAATATAGGCAAAAAATCTGTAAATCTTTTTAAAAGTAATTAAATAAAGAGGTTTAAACTACTAAAGTCGGTCATAAAGTATATGTTGCCAATGTTTCACTATTTTTAAATCGATTGATTATAACAAAACTCTTTGTAATACTTTTTTTAATATGCAATAAAGTAATAAAATCGAACTCCGCAAAAAAGTATGACACCACAAAGCTACTATAAACCAATTATAAATCATTTATATGAACAACTTGTGAATACAATTGCTGTCATATTTATGGCACAGTAATAATTCGTTTACTATGAGAATCAATTCCAAAGGTCCCCCTTTGATACCTGATTTGTATCTTATTTATCCGTAACTTGTTGTTATTGAATGTTGCAAAGTTATAAACTTGTTCACATTGATTTGCTATCGATTTTATTACTTGTTTTTGTTAACATTATTAGTATAGCTTACTTTACTGCACGAGTTTATGAGACAGAGCAAAAAGTCTTTATTTATTTATTTACCTACACCATACATTCTTTCTTTTTTCTTGTTTTATCTTTATTATTGTGATGCCTTACTAAACGGCTGCTACGGAAAGCATCATTTAAAAAATGTTTTTGGTGGCGAGCAAAAGAACAGAATTGGCTGAAGGCACCAGACCAGAGTATACTTATTAGTTTATACGAAAAGAGCATACCGTATATAACTACATGGGAAAACTGGTCTTCCTATGTATTCATTCATTTAGGTCTCACTTTCTCCAAAATTCCATCGCGCACAAAGAAATTTGGTCGTTTCTTTGTCGCACCTCTAAAAGATGAAATGGTTTTCCCTCCTCCTTATGAATGGGGGTGCTTCAAACAAGGCATGAAGAGGCACCTTGCGCGCCGACAGGGTGAGGACTGAGGACGACTGATGCTACGAGTACATCTTTTAAAAGCTTCACCAGTTGTCTTCGCGCCTTGGACTTGACTCCATTTTCACTTAACCTTAGGTGAGTACTTTTTTTTATTGAAGACTGATTGTGCGTTTGTTCTTGGATAAAAAAGGTCACGATAAATATGATGTTTAATGACAACATTTGTAGCTTAGCCTCTCGTCTGTCACGAAGACTCCTAGAGGTTCTACAAATTGAATTTCTGTTTTGTCTGGCTTTACGGCAGCTGAGCTCATAAGTGTGTGGTGCGCCTAAAGCTTAAAGGTCGCTTTACACACATCAGTGAAGTTACAGTTCCGAAACACTACCGGCACAGTGCCGAATATTCTTCCATACATTCTCTATGAGCGCATCCCCACTTGTCAGTGTCAGTGACGACACAGTGCTTCTTTTAGTGCGTTCATAGAGAATGTATGAAAGAATATTTCGCACTGTGCCGGTACTGTGTCGGAACTGTGACTTCACTGTTATGTGTGAATCGACTTTTACTTTCGTCTCGCCACTCAGAACGCATTCAATTGTAACAATTAGCTCCCCGGTGTGGCCCGACGCATCACCGTAATCCGGCCATCTTGCTCTCAACTGTCAAAACTGTCAACGCAGTTGCCGTGATTGGACGGGAGCGACAGACCCTCGTGTGATTGGTGCTATCTCGGGTTTAGATCATTACGCCATGTTGATGATTTTTTAATAATTTTTGGTAATTTTTTTTTTGACTTGGCACCGTTTTTTGCATACTTGCATCTTGCAACAATATTTAGAGAAGGAGATTTTTTGTTTAAGTATTTTATTTTTGAGCAACGCTTATGTTCGTTTGCTATTTACTACAGTAAAGAATGTACACCTAACTGTGTTATTTGACTGGGGTAGGTATTGTTTGAGACAATAAACGAGAACAACGAAATCGTTTTTATAAATATGATAAAATATATTTGCCATTATCATGTAATTATAAAATTCGGATGTAATTTACAGTTAGACCGACACTTAAACAAGGATCATTAAAAATTGAATTATCAAAACAAGCGTTCACAGTAAAGAGATTTTATTCAATTGAGATGATAACCTTTGGCATCCTTATCAAAGTACTTAAAAACATTTTTATCGCTAAAGCTTTCCTTGTTTCGTTAATTACGGAAATGAGCATTGGATTATATAGCAATTTGGAGAGGTAACCTTGAACATTTCTAGAATTAATAAATTTTGACACAGTGACATAGTTTTTGAGACAGTAGATGCCTTATTGACCGACTTATTTAATATTATGATTAAAGAACAGTGTCTTCTCATAATAATTATAAGTTCGGTTATAGTGTTAAAGTTCTCTATGTATGTCTTGTTGTCTGCAATTATTTGTTTTTTTTTTTGCGGTGAATCAATCTTTATGTATAAAATAAAGTCACTTGAAAACAGCTGCACTTATTTGGCTGATTATTTTTTTGCTGTATTTGTAATTGGCAGAACAAGGTGTGTATGAAAGATTTTTTTGTAAATTGGATCACTCACTATCACTGAGGCGTTAGCAGCCAATGGGCCGCAACCGCAACTTAGTGGGCTAAAACTTGCTTCCCAAACTCAAACTCAAAATATATTTATTCAATAAACTCGAATAAGAAGTACTTTGAATCGTCCAAATCATTTTTAACCCACCACCCATTCAGGACTTCGCGGTTAGGGTTACCAGGCAGGTTGCAGGACATGTCCGGCTACAGTTATGTCCGCCAATAGCCGGACATAACTGTAGCCGGACAATTATACAAATTATATAACAAATTATTATTAATCTGCATTTAATTGCTCTCATTAGAGGAGATTGGCAATTTAATGCAGATTAATAATAATTTGATTACAATTGATTGGATTCATTACTTTCGTCCGGCTTTTGTTAGGCACGGACGTGTAAAGACAGAAAGACTCCGCCCTGCGATACTTACAAGTGAAGCAGCCTGGTGTGTGTGCTGTCACGGGGACGGTTGACATCACTATAACGGCCGCTCGGCTTACCTTTGTGTAAGGGTGTGTCGTATTTACATAATAATACTGGTTTAGTTGGTACCTTGCGTCAATTTAAATGTAAGTGAAGTGACGCGGAGTCCTTTTTTTACTCGTCCGTTTTGTTAGGCTAACCTCGCCCGGCGCGCTCGCCAAAGGATGCAGAAAGCCGATGCCGATAAACAAAAAAAAAATTTATTTTTTGTTTCAAAATTCAATATTTTTTAGACTTTCACTGTCTCCGGCTTTTCTATTTCTGGGCCTGGCAACCGTATTCACGGTGCCTCTAGTTATAATATCTCAATAGCCGATATTCCCAAGAAATCGCCATTCGTGACGTGCTTTAGCCAACGGTGTGTCACGGATTGAAGCGTCTAGCCGCTTCAGCATTGTCTACGGTTGTCATGGCAGGCTAGATTGTCTTTGGTCTTTGTCTATGAAGGTCAAGTTTAACTTTTTCGTGACCGGCACCAGCAATTCTAAATTTTATAAGCTTTGGTTCCAGCGCAATAGTGGACAGTCATGTTTTCTGTACTGTTTTATTATTTTATCAATCATCATCAACCTATCAACGTCCCACTGCTGGGCATAGACCTTCCCACATGAACAATAGCCCATGGGGAAATTGGTCCGTAACCCATCACGCTGGCCCAATGCGGGTTAGTGAAGTATGACTTTTTGACGTGACAACGTCTTAAATTAGGTTAGGCTGGGAGTCACTTATGAAAAAGTGTAACGCTCGTCGGTAACGTAACGATGAGTCACCGAACGAGAGAGAGGCCCGCCGAATGCCTTGCGTCTCTCTCCCACTAAATAGTTAAGTTTAAGTTTACATGTACAATGTTTTAGTAAACAAAATAAAACAAAATAAAATAAAATAAAATAAAATAAAAAAAAATAAAATAAAAAAAAAAAAAAAAAAAAAACAAAAAAAAAAAAAAAAAATAAAAAAAAAAAATAAAAAAAAAAATAAATAAATAAATAAATAAAAAAAACAAAAAAATATATATTTCTATAGTTAAAATTTGTGCAATTCTTATTTTCATTCAATTCCTTGTTCCTATTGTGCAATTTAATTATATTCATATCAATAAATATTCTACCGAGAAAAAGACGTTGTCACGTAAAATCTTCGCCCGTAAAACCGACTTTACAGGCAACCAATTTTTTTTATAAGGAATTAGCCCGGCAAATGACCCCACTCCACCTGATGTTAAGTGTAAGTGAAGTCCAGGCGAGGACAACTGGTGGAGCGTAAGAGACGTAGCATCAGTCACCCTCACTCTGCCGGCCCACAAAGTGCCTCTTCACGCCTCGTTTGAAGGACCCTATGTCATAGGTAGGAGGAAATACGTGTGTTGGTAGACTATGTGATGTAATGTTGTTGGATTGTCAATAGTTGAGTGAAAATAAATGATATGGGTTTTGACAAAATAAAATAATGCAACGACTTCTCACATTTTCTCTTTAAAGTTAACATGGATTTGACGACCGCCATGGTCGAGTGGTTAGCACGCCGGGTCTGGCGTGGCGCCATCTCTGAGGTCCCGGTTCAATTCCCGGTCGGGTCAATTTAGAGAAAACTGTTTTTCTAAATTAATTTCGGGTCTGGGTGTTTTTCTATGTTTATGTATATTTATCCGTTATCTTACCATATTAACGAGATTCAAAAGAAGCCTATCTTGGATTAGATAATTGGTGTAAGCGTAAACAATTTTTTTTAGATTTTCTTACTAAAAGCACAGCCCAGAAGATCGGGGAAGATTCATAATTCATAATCATTTATCAGGTCTACGTGTATGCTAGAAAAGTAGGTATCTAAAAAACTTTGTATCCATGTCGTAAATATAAAAAATATTGTATTTTTACTGTCTATAAATATGATGAATTTGAATTATTTCTCATAAAAAAAACTACTGCTTTCAATTTTCTATTTTAACCTTCACCATCTTTCCAATAAAATCAAATTGAGCAAACAGTCGTAAACTCGAAATGACCGTCGATGTACTGAAAATCTTTCAGGACATAAATTATACGAGCTGAGAGCTGATTCCCTTTCAATGTTGGCTGCTAGTAAACTTGACGGTTGATTATAAGCAACTAAAATAGACGAAGTGGACCGGTCATTGACCCTCGCATTGTTTGTTTTTATTAGTATTACGTACCTACGTTTAGATTATTCAAAACTTATCATATTAACACCTTGTCTGTCATCTCCTTGAAGTCTAACAATTACATTTCTGTTGTGTAGGTACTACGACTGCTGAATTTCTTTTGTCTGGTAATACCTACCTAACGACAGCTAAGTTTATAATAACATACATACATACATAAAATCACGACTATTATCCCCGAAGGGTTAGTCAGAGACTAGGCAATGAGGACAGCAGAAGCAGTCCTCTGCCATAGTCCACTTTTTACCAAATAGCGACTGTACATGTGCTCTGCGTGACAGGTGGTGAGCCTATCGCCGCTCTATGCTGTTGGATGTATGTGCAGTCTTTAGTCCATTAGTCGCCTTTTACTTTTAACATGAGAACCGCAAAGGTAGTCCACTGCCACAGTCCATCTTTCACCAACTGACAACGTCACATGTGCTGCGTGGTTAGTGAGTCCATCGCCGCTCTATATAATAATAATAATAATCTTTTATTGTTCAAAACATCAATTTGATACATTTTGTATAACACTTTAGTACCTAAACTAGGTCAAACCTGCTCTTATAGGCACTAACGCTCTTCCAAAAATTGTATGTAGATGTAAATGATGTTGCGCATGCATAACACTATAAACAATATAATAATTATATAATAAGTAGGTATTAAAAAAAAGCTATAATAATAAATAACCAATGCATGTATACTATTTAAAACATATGAGTAATATAATATAAATTTATAAAAAAATATATATGTCGCAGTCATATGAAAAAAACAGAGATTTGGTCAATTCCCTAAGTGATTTGATCAAATCACTAGGATGTTAAAACAACAACACTATTTTATCATTTTCCTAAACAAATCTAGGGATTTGAACACCACTAGAACATAAATTGCCCTACTCCTGTAGGTCACGTGATAGGTTAGAAATCGCAGCGTAGCGACTAGCGGTTGTCTTCAATTTCGAGGTTATTATTTTTTTATTAGACAACAGAAATATTAGCTGCCCTACTCCTGTTACAGGTAGTACGTAGTACTATTATTTATTCTGTGCCTGTAGGTCACATGAAATGATAAAATCGTGTTGTTATTTTAACATCCTCGTGATTTGATCAAACCACTTAGGGAAATACCAAATCTCTGTTTCTTCATATCCCTGCGACATATATAGGTACTGTTTGATGTAAGTATGTGAATTTTTTGTCCGTTAGTCGCCTTTTTCGACACCCAAGCACACCCAAGGGAAAAGATGGGTTGAGTCTATTAAACCGCCGCCGCCACCACACAGCCCACAGAGACAGATCATTTAAAAATAACGTAATATTACTTTTTTAAGACTTTTAACTATCACGTTGCATTGCATTAAAACTGTTTTAACGGGATATGTACTTACTTACAAAATTAATCGTGTTTAGTCCCGTTAAAACAGTTTTAATATAACTTTTTTTTTATAAATCAATGTGCTGTTGTTGTGTATCTAGGTGGAAGAAGTATCCTTGGTATCTAGGAGTAGACGTTTCATTTCAACGACCTTCCCAGGCCTAAATTTTAATAAAAAACAATGATGGTTACATAAATCTCTCCAATTGACACAAAGAGCAGAAGCAGAGATTTGATTTAAATAAATTACAAAACATGAATAAATTATAATAGTCGTCTCGAATAATGCTCGATCAAAACTCACTGAGTTTTGCATAATGTTAATATTTGTACGCGAATTCGGCATCATGTTGAACTGTGAAGTAAATATTACAAATTATAACCGGAACACCTGTTTAAATTAGAACTAGAGTAGGGGAATGTCGATTAATGCAATTTGTCGATAGTTTGCATCCTAACTATTTATAAATGTTTGTTTGAAACGCTTTCACGCTTGAACCGTTATACCGATTTTGAAGAATTTTTGTATAAAGATAGATGGGCTCTGAAATACTCTGAATACGTTTACAGGCTACTTTTTCCCCCGAATAATTAACGCGAGGCAAAGGCTAGTTAATACACAATATTTTTTATAATTATTTACTCAAGAAGATAAAAAATTTAAAAAGTTTTATGTAAGCTAATTCGTAAAAGAGTTTTATCCAATTCAATTACTACAACTACATTTTTACGCCAAGGTGACGAGAATACTGTTGTTGATTTCCAATGGTTACGTTCTGACTCTATCTCTGACCTCTTAGCCTTTAGGGACAAATTATGCAAATGCTTACATTAATGACAAAGTGACTCATTAACCTAATAAACATACGGCTACGGTTTCGTAACCTTGTCTGTGTTAACACATTTCCATAGCAACATTATCATTGTTCAATAAATTGTAGTTTTATGCTCGGACAACGAACTATTAGTATCGCGTCTATTAGTAGCGTTAGTAGCAAATATTTCACCTTCGTTATGAGTTTTCTGGCGACACTGAATACTCGCTTCGGAACGCGGCTTTGCGCTAGTTTTGTCTGTTGTGAAATTTTGACAGAAAGAGGTTTTCTGAGATAAAATGCCATGATAGATAGATAGATAGATAGATAATTATTCTATTGTAACAGTTTACATAATACACAAAACATAAAAACAAGTACAATTTGTATTGTTATCAGAACTAAAGGTGTGTATCAAATTTCAGATCAATCGGTCAACAGTAAGGGGGCAAAAAATTTTAAGTACTTTTACCCAACATCAACAAACAGGTCAAGCTAAATAAAATCAGTTAAAAAAACAGATCGCTTAAATGTTTTTTCTGCCTATTATGCCTATCTCTGTTTGTAGTAAGTAAGTAGTATTGTATCAAATAATTACTAATTACTAATTTTTGATTAATAGTCGGTTTAATGATTTTAATTATTCAAAATTTTTAATTCATCAAGTTATGATTGTCAAATTATAGATTACGTTGCCGATATAATTGTAAAAAAAATTGGAGTCAAGAATAATTACCAAAACAATTAATATTTTAAGAAGTCGCGTTCTAATTTTAAATTAAAAATTGTAACGAACTTCTTTTATTGTGCTGTGATGGGCTCACCGCCTGTCACGCTGAGCACATGGTGCAGTCGCTATTTGATGAAACTTGGACTATGGCAGAGGACTGCTTTTGCGGTCCTCCTTGCCTCTGACTAACCCTTTGGGTATAATCATAAAGTTACTATACCTAGCGGAATAGAGAAACAAAGGGCTGAGCGAGCAGGATGTCACTAGCAACAACACTGTGGGATAAAAAGAGATGCGTGTTGCGACGTCACAGAACTGTTTTTGACTACTGTTTGTCAGCACTTATCAGCACGCTGAGAATTTGGGTTTTGCGAATTTTTTGGATTTTACGTGAAATCGTGGATATTTTCCCATCCTATCCTATTTTAGTTCTAATAACACTACTACTGTTAGTAATAAATATAATGGATATCGATGTTAATGTGAAAAGCGACATGACGTAAAATCACTGAACGCATTCTTTACACACACAAATGCCATCATGCCATATTTCGGTTTCGTTTGACAGCTCATGTTTGTTGCTCTATTCCGCTAGGTATAGTAACTTTATGGGTATAATACGACTAACGACTATTAATTAAGTTGTGATTAATACGTATGTATTATGTTAGTAGAGAATCCGAGTATACAACGACCTTCACCGAGCCGGTGAATGGATGAAAAGTATTTTATATCAAATTAAATGTGTTAAAAATATATTGCGAGTGGGTTGGCTGAAAAAATTAAGTCCAGTATGTGATTACGTAATTAATTAAATTTTTTTTTTTTCAAATATTGCACTTGTTTCGATAATAGATAAATTACATAGGTACCAATCGTAAGTATGAAGCCTATAGAAAATGCAAACGTTAGGTTGACTATTTTTTTCCTGTCATAACATTAGGTAGGTAGGTGTAAACAGTTAAGTCAATATTAGTAATTTGCAACCGTCTGGTTAAATAAATAAAATTTATGATTATATTAAGATAAGCTCATTACAAACACACACACACACCAAACCAGTGCAATGTAAAAAAATATATTTTTTTAATAATAAATTAATCATTAAAGGTACTGGACTGAAATTTTTCAGCCAACCCACTCGCGATATATTATTTAACATATTAAATTTGATATAAAATACTTTTCATCCATTAAGCTTCTCGGTGAAGGTCGTTCTATACTCGGATCTTAGACTATGTGTTGTAAGTAAATTATATTAACATTTGTAAAATAAGTAATTCAGGCGAAGCGGGCAGGACTCAAATACTTACAATTTTCAATGTCAACTGAACAATTCCTTAAGAATTAGAACACCTTATTTGGGTGGTCGTGTTGTCTTTATGATAGTGATATTTTTACTTTTAATCTATCTTTTAGAAATAAATGAATTGAGGTATAATACCTCAATGTTAAAAGAATACTACTATACCAGCCCATCTCTTCTCTTGGGGGTAGGGTTCCCATCCGTCCGGACCTGTCCGATTTTTAGACTCTAGTCCAGACTTTAATTTGTCCTGATTTTGGAATATGAGTAACAAAACTACATTTTAAGTAATATCAAATAAGTCTTTAATCTTTATTAACTTCTCAAATATCTAAAAACAAAATATAAAAAGTAAGTGATGTTTCCATTTTGTGACTAAAAAGTCCAGACTTTTATCGAAATGTCAGGACTTTTCAAATTCCTAAATGGTAACCCTATTTGCGGTCCACATAGCCTAGTCTTTGTCTAACACTTTGGGGATAATAGTCGTAAGTGTATGTAGCATGTCTTTTATTGGTAATATTAGGTACCTATTATGAAGATGCTATATTTAAATATTATAACCAAAAATAATAGGGAAGCATTTGATTTTGACGCAGCTATGAAAATTGCCTGCCAGCCTTGTCTGTCACAAAGACTCCTAGAATCATTTCGATCTATTTAAAACGATACTAAAGGATATTGTTATTAAATTTGGTGACTCGTTTCTTTGTAGCACGTCGCACCTCCAAAAGATGGAACAGTCTGCCAGCACACGTATTCCTTCCTTCCTATGCCATGGGGTTCTTCAATCGAGGCGCAAAGAAGTGTGAGGGTGACTGATGCTACGTTTCTTACGCTGCACCAGTTGTCCTCGCACCTGGACTCCATTTCAACTTAACATCAGGTTCAGTCATTTGCCGGGCTTACATACAAAAAAACATCCAACGTCCAAAAGCATAAATATAGATCGGCGATGGACTCACCAGATGGTGAGTGACAGATATCACGAAGCATTTGATTTTGATGCATCTATGAAAATTGCTTGCCAGCCTTGTCTATCACGAAGACGAAATTCTTTTTCAGGATCTCACATAAAATCACATAAATTTTAAGGTATCATTGAAGTTGCATCAATTATCATTGTACTGTTATAGCTTATAAGTAATGTGTAATAACTACTCCGAGGCTAGAGGCGCTGTATGCTGGAATACGGGACCAACATCCCAGCCCAGCATCAGATGCTACAATGTATTAATATAGCATTATTTATAGGCTTTAAGTTATTGTAATTTTATAGTGTTATTGGTTATTGGTCAAATAAATTATTGTTATTATTTGTATCTGGTATTACGACAGCTAAGCTCATTTAGAATTACTTACACATACAATAAACCTGTATCTCTGTAGAGGTAACTTTACTAGTCATAGTTTTATTAATACAACAATTGGATTGAATTGATTGGTTGATTGGTCGTGGCCAACCCGGTGCACCTCGGTCGAAACGTCGGGTATCAGTATGCGTATGATGTTGACTTTAATAAGTAATTGGATTGAAATAAATATTCTTAAACCGTTTATTTTACACTCGAATTATTCTCGGTGAGCTCATGTACCTGCTGGGAATCGAAACTAGAACCTTTAGAATAACGATAAGGGTCTAACTATTAAATCACAAAGACAGACAAGCAGTAGAAAATACCAGCGGAAAACTGTTGAGAAAAAATAAATAAAAACAGAGTTCGGTTTGAAATTAGCTACATTTCAGATACGACTATACTTCGGAATGTTTATTTCACGCAACCACAACATTGTTTACAGACTACTGAGGAAACGTCTTCATCGTAGATAACCTATAACACGGGCAACATGGCCAATAAAAATAAAAGTGAATAGGTGTTTAAGTCGTAAATATCGATATAAGTATCGATAAGCATAAATATTATCGCTTAATTACGTCACTAGCGCTGTTGACTAGAACGGAAAATCTAACCAGTTTCCTGAAAATCTCTACTCTGCATATCTTGTTGTCTGCTTGTATGTATGTGCGACCATGACAATAGCACGCATCAAATAAATACCTAACATAACTTAATTGTACTACCTTCGAATATACCTACGTAAGTAAGTAATTAAACCAAGGCAAGTCCAGGCAATGAAGACCGCAAAAGCAGTCCACGTTTCACCGAATGATTACTGCACACATGTGCTCAGCGCGACAGGTGAGCCCATCGCCGCTCTATGATGTTGGATGTATTGTATCTGCAGTCTTTGGTCCGTCTGGATGCTAGACCAAATTAAAACCAGCCACCGTGTTTATTTACCCGGCATTGCAAAAGTTTGTTAATGGGGCTTAGGCGGTGAAAACGGAAAAATTGGCTGTTTTCTATTAGCTGTTATTCAAAATATTTTAGATATTTCGCACTGAAATTTTCAATATGTATTACAGAACGTATGTGTGAGGGGATGATTGTTTCTAAAACACGATTGGAAACATTTTGCTTTATAGAAAAAAAATCCTGAAGTTACCTCAATATTTCATATAAAACCCCATTATCTAGCAAGATCGCAAATCGAACGCCTTAGCCAATACGTCAACAATCATCATGCTCCTACTTGCTCGATTAGAGTAAATGAAAAAGAAAAGAAAATAAATTAAAAGCTGTCTCTGTCTACCACTCGGGGAAATTGGCGTGATGAATGTACAGTCACGAGCACCAATATATACCCACTTTAACTCTTATTCCATTGTGTTAAGAGTTAAAATTGTTTACATATTTTTGCTTGTGACTGTACAATTATCACCCGCGAGCCGCGAGCTACATAGTTACATGTCATATTACGGTCACAACTATCGATATCACCGCGCTCGCACGTCACTAGCGCGGGACGTGCGCCGGCGCACGTAGCGTCGCGTGACGTCACGGATGCGCGAAAACCGCCGAGCAAGGCCGAGCGTCGACCTCGCGCGCCGGTCATGTTACGTCGACGTCACGTGACCGCGTGGTAACGTGGGAGACGGGAGTGATGGCACCGTACCATTCCGAAGGGTAGTGCGAAATAGTATTACTTAAACGAGCTCTTGACCCAATAAACTGACTACCTCCGTGGTCATAGGTATAGTTCGATTTCCGGTCGGACCAATTAGGGGAAAAGCTGTTTTTCTAAATGATTTCGAGTCTGGGTGTTTTTCTATGATTATGTATATTTATCCGTTATCTTACCATATTAACGAGTTTCAAAAGAAGCTTATCTTGGGCTAGATCATTTTGGGAGAGCGTCAACAAATTATTAAAAAAAAACAAAATTTAATCTAAGTATTTAAAACTATACCTACAATTACTAAAGTATATTGTTATTAAATATGGTGATTCGTGTCTTTGTCGCACCTCCAAAAGATGGCTTAGTTTGCCAGCATCACACGTATTCCCTCCTTCTCATGAAATGGATTTCTTCAAACGAAACGTGGAAGACGCACTTTGTGGGCCGGCAGAGTGAGGGTGACTGATGGTAGCATCAGTCTCTTACGCTGCAGTTGTCCTCGCGCTTGGACTTCACTTCCACTTACCTAATATCAGGTGAAGTGGGGGTATTTGCCGGGCTTAATATTAAAAGAATATTTTCTTTCATCCAAAAGCATAGTTCACTTTTCACCAAATAGCGACTGCACAGGTGGTGAGCCCATCGCCGCTCTATGTATGTGCAGTCTTCAGTCCATTAGTCGCCTTTTACGACAACCAATTTCACCCAAGGGAAGAGAGGTGGTGGTAGTGTTTTTTCACCGCTACGGGGAATGTTCCTACATACCAATATGACAATTAATTTAGTTCTTTTCTTAGGACAGCAAATCTGTTCAACTAAAAAAACGGGAATATATCGAGAGGCAAGCTTGTATAGTCTCAGCTGTTACGTGTCCATACCACATAGATATAAAACAATCCAGAAATAGTGTTATTCCAGCTACAAAAGCCATCACAAGGATCGCCATATAAATTAACTCATAACTGGCACGCCGTAAAAACATATTTTGATTTGTGGCAATATATTTAACGATCGCTTCCAGGAGATAGAGCTGTTACAAATTGATTTAGCCATTTGTGAGTCAGTTTGTGAGTCGACACGAACGGAACAGTAATATAATGTCAAGGCAATGTCATTATTAATTTTGATATCAATAACATTTTGTGGAGGTTGCGATCGTCAATGCTAAGCGTCATCGACAATGTCGGGACTTAGGATGGGTGACCGAAATGTATTGTCGAGATAGAGCCTCCGTGCTGTGGGCACGTAAAGTGCAATTGTTTAATAGCCTAATAGACTTGTCGTTTGTCGCCTAAAATCTTTGTACTACCTACCTACTGTACTGACCGTGTAGGCCGTAAAAAAAGAAACCTTTCACAGCCTGTGTACTGTCTCAAGGGCGGATCCAGGATTTTTTTCTGGGAGGGGCACAAGGGGCGAACGGGCTTTAAAATCAACACTAACAGTCAAAAATAAACTTGAAGTATCATACTTCAAGTTTATTTCTACAAGTTCAAGTATCTACCTATAGGAAGGTTTATGAAAGTGTCAAAACAAAGAAAAATTAAATGTATAATAAAGACAGTTGTCTTTTATGTTGCCTGCTTATGATGCACCAGCACTTCATTAGTGACTTGCTGCAACGTCTTGATGGATATGCATTAAAGCCAATCCATTCAAACGCTCTTCTGTCATACTGTTGCGAAGATAAGACTTTCGGGGTAAGGTGGAGAAAGATCGCTCGGCAGCGCTAGTAGTCACTGGAAACGTATACAGCAATTGACAATAAGTTCTAATATTAGGCAGCACTGTTTCTTTTTTGTAGGCATCTGCTGGAGATACGGAGATATTTTCTCTCATCGTTGCCAAATTTTTAGCTCTCTCTTCAAAGCTTACAAACAAGGAAGGTCTTCTTATATACTTCAGCGCCTTGCAAAAACATCCTCTACATCTTCGCGTCTGAAGTTATGGGACAGCAACTTTTGCAACTGTCCGATTCTTTGCATGGGAGCGCTAGGGAACCTGGATGTCATTTAATACCTATAATCTAGAGAAGAAATATACAGGACAGCCAAACCATTGACGTCCAAAAGAAAAAATTTGATCCCTCTTGTCGTGGGGTATCCGAATCACCCCCATGTTCCGCGATTTTTCATAGTTTTCGAGTAATTTGAAATATTTCGACATGTCCAACTTCAAAAAAAATCTATAAGTACTATAATATTATAAAGCTGAAGAGTTGGTTTGCTTGAACGCGCTTATCTCAGGAACTGCTGGTCCGATTTGAAAAATTCTTTCAGTGTTAGAGAGCCCATTTATCGAGGAAAGCTATAGGTTATAATATGTTTAGGTACAGGTACGGGTACGGGTAGTAACCCGTGCGAAACCGGGGCAGGTCGCTAGTCTAAAAATAAAAGTAGAAGTAGTATTAGCTTAATTACCACGCTTGTCAAATACGGATCGGTGATTATTATCAGTATAGGATCACAAACCCGGACAATGCATCGAAAAGTCCGATAACACACTTTGCCCGATCTGAGACAAGAACCCGTACCTCCGGATATCGAACCAAGCGCTTCACCAATTGGCCACCGAGGCGTCACCTTTATCTAAAATTCTAAATATTCAATAATACATGTTTAACATATACCGCTAGCTAGTCTGGATCCCCTGGATACTACATTCTGCGAGTCAGATAACTTAAGTATCAGGAAAGTATAAGCGAAGTCCAGTTCCTAATTAATTAATATTTAAGTTTAAGACCTCTATTACAAAAAATACTGTATGCGTTATTAATTAGTTATTACACACACGAGTACTACTTACATGAAATTGTTTAAATCCGTGTACGCGAAGCCATTAATTAAAATTTGGTCTTATAATAAAATTGCTTAATTCATTTCAATTCTTAGGTGACAATTTTCCGTACAATATTTTACAAAAATCAAAACATTTATAAAATACATATATAATCACGACTATATTGTCTCCAAGGGGGTAGATAGACAATGGGGACAGCAAAGCTGACCGCTGCCATAGTCCACTTTTCAGCAAATAGCGACTGCACATGTGCTCATGATGACAGGTGGTGAGCCCATCGCCACTCTATGCTGTTGGTTGTATGTGCAGCAGTCTTTAGTCCGTTAGTCGCCTTTTACGACACCCAAGGGCAGAGAGGGGGTGGAAGTATTTTTTTAATAAGCCGCTACGCGACACGGCTCGGAATTTATAACATATTATAATTTATAACATATTATAATTTATAACATATTATAATTTATAACATATTATAATTTATAACATATTATAATTAACAACCTCATTATAATTACAACTAGCGGCCGCTCGCGGTTTCACCCGCGTGGTTTCCGTTCTCGTGGGAATATCGGGATAAAAAGTATCCATGTGTTAGTTAGTAGTTATCTATGTGTTAATCCAGGTTATAAACTATTTGTATGCCGAATTTCATCCACATCCATTCAGTAGTTGTTACGTGAAAGAGTAACAAACATCACATGATGTCACTGCTGTGTACAACAGAATACCAGTGCAGCAGGCCCCGCTTGCTGCTTATACTGAGTTGTGCAGTGTTGGTATCACACGACAGGCACAATATATTGTTTATTATTTTTATGTTTTGTTATATTATATTGTATTGTTTATTTGTGTGTTGTGTGATTTCAATAAATGTTTTTCAATTTCAATTTCAATTTCAATTTCATCCATACTTACAAAACTTTCGCGTTTATAATATTAGTAGGATTAACAAAGCGTTCTTTTGATTTCTCTTGAAAGGTTTGATAGCATATCCAAATTCCCAGCGTGATCCAATAAAACGCGATCGGCCTAATCAAAACAACAGGTGAAGATTAAATGGTGTCATCGTCCAAAAAGCATGCCCAAACATGTCGTGGGTAAGCTTAATCGCCTTCGCGCCGGTGGCCGTATCTGGCTCCAATTTGGACAGTTACTTTCACCACAGCTATTATTTATACCGGGACGTCATGTTAGGGTTGACGACATTTTTTGTTTTATCTATATCCATTTTTCTATGTGAGGCAAACGAGCAGGCAGACACCACCCGCAAAACCAGAGGTTGCAGATGCTATATAACTATAAGAACAGTCAACTTTGAGCAAATTTGACAACCCTCTTGGTCGAGTGGTTTGTACACCGGTTTTCATGGTGTCAGTCGCCATCTCTGAGGTCCCGGGTTTGATCTCCGGTCAGGTCAATTTAGAAATTATTGTTTTTCTAAATTTTCTCAATGTATAATAAGTATGTATTTAAGTATTTTAAGTATGTTTATCCGTTGTTTAGTAACCATTTAACGAGTTACTTCGAAGCTTTGCTTGGGCTAGATAATTGGTGTGATTATAGGAAAGTTTAATTTATTTAACTTTACCTTCTGTATTTAATTTGATATGTTAGTAATCCTATAACAACACCCGAGAACGCCTGCAAACATTTAGCTGGAAAAGGTTTGAGTACGTATATGAAAGATTTTTTTAAATGTAATCCTACTAATATTATAAACGCGAAAGTTTGTATGTATTGATGTTTGTTACTCTTTCACGTAAAAACTACTGGATGGATTTGGATGAAATTCGGCATACAGATAATTTATAACCTGGAATAACACATAGGATACTTTTTATCCCGATATTCTTCTTCTAGTAATAAATAAATGAGACTCACTCCCGCGCCCGTTTCCATAGGCCCCAGTATTTCCTTTGCTAAATTATTGACACATTTTCTTCGCATCATTAATGATTTTATCTAATTAGTACCTACATTTTCTACTTACTTAGTTATTTTTTTAATATTGTTTCATTTTAATCATTTTAATAATAATTGTTATATTATTTTGTCAAACCCCTCGTCTGTGGCAAGGACTCCTAGAGCTCGATAACAACAGAAATGCTTTTGTGTCTGGTATTTCAACAGGTGACCTATTGGATTCACTCGACAGTTTTGAATTGACTTTTATAAAAATGTATAGTAGTTTCTCTTGTTTTATAATAATAATATTTTAATATTTCTATTTTCGTAAGCCGCTAAGGCAGATCGCAGTGATACCTATAATACAATTAGAACTAATGACATAACCTGTGAATCATGAATAAATAATTTGTATTTGTAGTAAATATCCATTTTCTATTACCTACATGGGTAAAAATGAGTAATGCAGAGATGACGGCTATCCGGAGAATGGCGAGAAAGACATGTTGTGCCGACCTTGTCTTTTTTGCTACTAAAAACTACTACTAAAAAGCGCAGTGCAATCTCTTCCCTTCATCTGATGAGAATTTCTATATACATAATATCCGAAGATCCTAGTTTCAATTTTAAGTCGGGCATAGTGTATTTCAGTTTTTTTATGCATAAGTAGTTAGCCTGCTGAATAATACCTATGTTACCTATTTATTATAGCGATGACTTGATTTCAGATAGTGTATACTCGTACGACCTTACATAAAAACTCTATTTATGTATATTATTTAGTTAAACTTTGTTTTGTCTACGTCACACAAACGTCATTTTTAATTTGCGCAAAATAAACAACAATGTTACAGTTTTTTTTTTTTTAATTTTAAACTCTGAAAAAGGACGACAAGCTCAGGCGGGAATCGGACCACGCACCTTCAGCACAGTATAAATATGCTTATATTTATACTGTGCCTTCAGTGTTTAAAATTCACATATGTATATTTAAGCATTAATAAAACGCTAACATATATATTAAAAACATTAAACAATGTTTAACTTAATAATGCTTAAATTGTTTTTATTATAAGTATTGCCTGCAGTTACTAGCTTTTGAGCTCAGCTACCGTATAACCAGACACGAAAGAAATTCAATACAACGTTACAATTGATAGACAACTCTACAGCAATTGTAGACAAAACTATTGTAAACAGAACAATTGAAGGCTGAACGATATTAGACATTTATGATCTTTTTACTGTTAGGCTTGTCGACATTTTTAGTGTTGTACCTTCACTAGGGCCGAGTTCGATGAAGAATTTTTATTATAAACAAATTATTCACAATTGTTAGTGTTATTTATACTCTATACTCCAGCCAAATTCGATGACGAATGTTTGTAAACAGATAACTGTCATTTCTTTGTGCAAATATGTAGTTCCACACGGTATTTACTTTTTTGAGAGAGATTCACAAGAAAACAATTAACTATTGTGTCATTCTTCCAAATACAATAAAAATCCGCGTGAAACTAGATATTTGCACAAACAAATGACAGTAATCTGTTTACAAACATTCGTCATCGAATTTGGCTAAAGTGTAGACGAATAATGAGACAACCGGTAACAATGATGTTTTTCTCTCAGAGAAACCGGAAAAAAATCGAGCGATACTAGATGTATGCAAAAAGAATTATAAATAATTTGTTCGTAGGTAAACATTCTTCATCGAATTTGGCTCTAATCTATCACTCTGTTGGCAACATAATCATTAATGTCTTTGCATTTATTATAGCATTTAGTGCTAAAGAGAAGTACATATATCGTTTTCTCTCTCTCTTCTCTGCCTCTATTTTGTGTAACCATGGAATATACGTAGCTCAGAGTAATTGTCCTATAAAAGGCATTAAAAGTCATCTCATTATGTTGTGAGTGTATTATCTATATCTACTAATATTATAAAGCTGAAGAGTTTGTTTGTTTACTTGAACGCGCTAATCTCAGTAACTACTGGTCCGATTTAAAAAATTATTTCAGTGTAAGATAGCCCATTTATTGAAGAAGGTTATAGGCTTTAAATTGTTTAGGTACGGGTGCGGGTAGTAACCCGTGCGAAGGCGGGGAGGGTTGCTAGTTTGTACAAAAAACCCCAGTGTGCGTTAGTAGAAGACAAGTCATCCCTGCTACGCACACTCTCTCACGGAATGTCGGCGTCAAACAATGTCACACGTTGCGGTTGTGTTTCGTCCGATGAGTGAATGTAGAGGCGGCCCATCTCTTCCCCCTCCCCCCTTTACAATTCCTACTCCTTACTCAAAGATCCTATCATCATCATCATCTTCAGCTTATACTCGTCCACTGCTGGACATAAACCACTCACTCGTGGAAATTTTCTGACACAAAAATTGGCGCAACTGTCAACGTCAAATTTGACAGAATCGAGCATAGACTATGTGATATTTTGCGATCACGATGCATAAAATGTACCACAGAACCGAAATAATTAAACTTGTTCATACTAAAGTAGTCTGTAAGTTTATTAAAACACGGTACAAAGTCAAGTGTGTTTTTGTAGGTGCGATGCGACCGCTTGGGGGCTGAGGCCCTAGGCCCTAGGCCTCTCCAAGAACACGCCACTGAGCACGATCCGCGGCCACTCTCATCCAGATCCTATACTCAATCCTAAAGGTCAGCAACGCATCTACTCCTCTGGTGCTGCAGGTGTCCATGGGCGGCGGTAATTACTTTTCATCTATCAGGTGACCTTCCTGCTCGATTTCCTCAGTTGTTAGTCGAGGACAGAAAAAGCAGTCCTCTACCATAGTCCACTTTTCACCAAATAGCGACTGCACATGAAGTCGTGTACTCAACCGGACAGCTCTAAGCTGTTGAATGTATGTGCAGTACTTAGTCCATTAGTCGCCTCTTACTGCACCCAAGGGAAGAGGTGGTAGTATTCTTTCACCGCTACGCGGCGCGGTTAACTCTCCTTTTCACATAAAAAAAAAGTCTGAATAAAACATTCACCAACCCTATTCATGTCATGTTGACCTTATCTGCAGCTTATATTCATTACCGGACTATTTCTGGTAGCAAAGCGGCATAGCTTCACGGAATATGTTTTATTAGCTCCATTCGGTTGGTCAACCGCGCTCATTATTATTAATACCGCCGACACCTTTATGGGAAACACTAATTAGAATTATGATAGGAATATAATGACAAATTGCTGGTGCATGGTGATTCCATTTTGTTAATACATGTTGATTAATACGATAGTTTAGTAGTTGGTAGTTAGAACTGTGTTAATAACACGAAAGCCGTCACAATTTATTTTGAGAGTATTTTTAACTTAAGTATATTAAAATTGCAGACTGATCTCTGTTAAGAGCTGAACATAATGGAAGGTCACCCATCCGTGCAACCGGAGTTGCGAGCGTTGATTAGTTTTTTTTTAAACAGAATTATGAGCCGGCAGACGAGCATAAGAACGCGCGCGGGATCGAGGGCATCTTGCAGCGTCAGTGCTTATGCCTCTATAACTCTATAATTTCACTGGATCTGGATCTAATACCCTTCAAACCAGAACGCAGCAATGTGAAACAATGCGGCTTGGCGGCAGTGATAGGTTTTAGAGTCGTCCAATCGGATTCTGGCCAGTGTCCCACTACCGCACACTCTTCGAATATCAATTTTAACCGACTGAACTTTATTATAAAATATGTTTACCTTATTTTATGTACGTACCTATAATACTTTAATTTTTTTATGTAATCGAAGGTATTTTAATACCTACCACTGCTATTCATCTATTTGCTATGAAGCAAATAGACAGATAAAAATTAATCACCTAAAAGATTAAAACTATAATTATCTAAAAAAAACTAACCTATCTCAACTGAATTTAATATTTGACCTACAAAATAGCAATTAAATATCGATGACAATAAGTATGTAGTGGGTAACAATTTAGTTTTTTATTGAAGTCTTGAGCTATGAATCATGATTGCGTAAAATTGTAAACGATTTAAAATAGGACATTCTTAATTACTTCTATGTTAGAGCTAATTAAAATACAATTTACTAAGCATTTTTTTAAGTGAGGAAATGTACAGTATACAATTTTTTAAGTACATCTTATTTATTATAACAGCACCTACGATCCGCTGCATTATTACATGATTAAGACACTTTTTATTGTTAACTTCTCGAGTTACTCAGCCAATCATATAAATAACAGTTATCAGTACCCAGTGCACGTTCGACCACGCGTGTGGTCGTTGCGTGACTGACAGCTATTACGCACAATTGGAGAAGTACGTGCCTCTGCCGCCATCTTTGAACTACGGTGGCCTATGCCTGCGTAAAGTGGTAAAGGTGTTAAATAGTATATTATTATGCAGATTACAAGTATGTTCCGGTTTTTACAGCCAATTAGGTAATATCTAAGTTATTAAGTTTTAACTGCAAAGACATATCGAATGCCAGTTTATATATTCCAGACAGAGCCGGCGCCAGTAAAATGTTTTTTGTATATAAATACTAAGTAAGTAAGTACTTAAACTTTATTTTGAACTTTTTCAATAGGCTTGTGCTAATTTCGGGATACCTCTTTAGAGAATATGACTTTAAAATAAAAATTAACTAAGTATGTAAGTATACATATTTAATATCAAAAGTTGCATAAAGTTGGCGAATATAATATTTTATTGAAAAGGTTAAAAGATAACGTGAAGAAGTTACACATATCGCGAATTACAGTTAACTTAACCGCCACCTCAATTTAATTAAACAAAACTGTAATTAATAAAAGCAAATAGCGGAACACTAGTTATCCATTCACCGCAATCCTATCAGATTCATTACAAGGATATCGGATTCCTGTCCCGTCCGTCGGCAACGTAAACTGACCTCTAACCTCTAAGTAGTTAGGTCTATAATAATTGACAGGGAGAACACTAGAGCTGCTCTGACGCCCTAGCAGTAAGTCGATAGAAGTTTTATTTTCACTTAACTTCGACTAATGCGTGTTATTTGCGCTCGAGTGTCGAGATCGACGCCTCGCGCCATCTTTGTAGTGATTTCGAAACAATTTACTCATTATCGCCTTGGGGTGCACACCTAAAAGGTATGTGAAACGTTTAATCGATATACGTAAACTTTAAGTATTGCAATTTGTTCACATTTACCCTTTACAAATGCATAGTATTTCTTTTATCGTATTATAACCTGATGCGTTACATGTAAGCAGGACTCCAAAAAGTGGACCGACGACCTGGTAAAGGTCGCGGGTATAGGGTTGCCAGGTCCTAAAATAAAAAAGCCGGACTCAGCGCTGTATTAGGCCGGACATTTTGCCCTAAAAGACGGACATGGTGTTTGTGGAAAGCCCAAGACACTATTTTAAATCCGGACTTACGTTTTTCAAGCCGGACAACAGTTTTACAATAAAAAACAAAAAGGATGAGGAGTTAGGTTTTTAATAATAATTATTTATGAATTACACATTCACAGTCAATCTTGGCATTTGCACTTACTAGAAACTTAGAAAAGAAAAAAAACAATCTTATAATTTATAAAAAAACAAATGGAACTTACTGAAAAACATTTGCATCTAGGTACTTTATCGAGAACATCGTTCTCCTTAGAGATCATTACATAAAATTCTTTGCATGTTAATTTTACATTTCGACTGTGATTTTTGCGTAAAATGGCCGATTTTGGCGTAGAAATTTAGATGCCAATTTTGATGAAAAGAAACAAAAATACATTAAATATTTTGACTTATTGAATAGTGTAAAATAACTATTGGCATAGTTCGTAGCGGCCTCGTTTTATGTAAATTTTGCTTAATTTTTTAAATAAACCCAAAATTGTAGAGAACGATTTTCAAGAAATGCGCGAAGTCACTTTTTTGAGCTCCTAGATTTAAATCTGTTCTTAACAAATGAAATAACAAAAAATAGAATGTTATCTTTTAAATAGTCGTATAGTTCGTATCGTAGTGGCCTCGGAATTTTTAGATATCATTGATTTTATGTAGGAAAAAAAATCTTAATCTTAAATCTTCCTATCAGACTTCGACGTGAGGAGCATGTTCTGGTGCTGTTGTGTAACGTGCTGTATGACCCTCGCACCTCTACTTACCTTAAGGAACGTTTCCAATTTCTTGGTACGGATCATAATTGTGAACTCAGGTCTAAGACTGACAACCTACTGAAACAACGCTTGACTCGTTCTGAATACTTCAGAGACTCCTTCTCAGTTAAAGCTGTCAGCCTTTGGAACAAACTCCCATCTGAAGTTCGTCACTCAAACTCACCTGCTTCTTTCAAAGCCAAACTGCATTCGCATCTCTTGACTAGGTCCTATTTTGCAACAACTATTATTCTATTTTAAGTATTTTATTATATTACTCGTATATTTTTTTATATATAATTATTTTTATATTATTATATATTATATTATTTATTTACAATAATATTTTATCTGTATCGTATCTGTATTGTAAGTTTATTAAATTTATTTTTATATTAAGTATTTTAATTCTATTTTTTTTATTTTATATTTGCTTGTTTCTGCTGCATTGCTTGTCGCTCTTTTTCTGTTGTCCTATACCGCAAAGGTTGTCTGAAAGAGGTCGCTTCAAGCGATAAGACTGCCTTTGCCTACATTAGTTTTAATATGCTTATTTTATGTTTTCTGTATTTTTGTGTCTTATTCTAATCCAAAAAATTTCGAATTTTGCTTTAAATTAACTGTGACTTTCTCATATCTACAATAATATTATTAAGCGGAATTTATTCCAGAATAATTGTTACTTCATGAGGAATAAAGATTTCATAATGAATTTATTATCCTATTTCGATAAAAGCGATAAATAAAATGCGATGCGCCGGCCGTCCGAACTCAGCTTATTCTCGCAGAGTGGAGATTTGTAATATTAAGCATGAATTTATTATCCTATTTCGATAAAAACGATAAATACAACTACAAAATTACTACAAAATGCGAAAATGGGCATTATACGCAAAAATCACAGTTGAGAAAACTGTTTCGACGTTGGCGTTGTAGCAGGGAATCGCAAATTAATATTCAGCCTATTTAAGTAATTCGGAATGAAATCCTTCATTATCAGATAATATGAAATAAGCAGTTCACTTTTGATGTGCCAATAGCTTCTTAAAATCACAAAAAAGTCTAACAAAAGCCGGACACGTAAATATTTGGCCGGACACGACCGTAAAAAGCCAAACATGTCCGGCTTTAGCCGGACACCTGGCAACCCTACGCGGGTAGCATATTTATTAAAAAAGGCAAGACTGTTTGAGGGAGTAAACAACGATCAACATCGCATTGCACAAACTGACGTGATAGAGAACGATACTATTTTGCAGGCAGGTCGCTTTATGAAGTAGCGTAGGCAGGAGATAGGACGAGTACAAACGTCACACGGTAAGGAAAGTCAAACGCTTATAATGGTGAACTATATGGTATATAGTAAACTGTCGTGAGTCAATTTAACGCACTGAAATAGAAACGGTAAGAAAAGTATTATGGACTCGATTTAATTATTTTTGTTGTAGAGTGTATATGCTAAGTTTGCTAGCTAGTTCTTTCTATAACAGCGACCGATGTATACCGGTTGTTCTCCTTAAAAAAATTGTAGTTGTTTAAACCCCTTTTGAAACCCCACCCTGACGGTTATAGGCTAATTATGATGATAAATTATTGTCAGTTAACAAATTAAACGAAAAAGTATCGACACAATCACATCACTAGTTCAATACACGTCAAAGCCCCTTATTACCGTCGGCGGCCACTCACCGCTTCGGATATAGGCAAATTGCACAAGCCGCTTCATTCACAGCTTCTTAACGAGAATTAGCGCAGTTATCGATACTCCGCACTTATCGACTAGGGTGCGCATCTATTATACGGTCATTGGGACAAGATTAAACTGTACGATTGCAGTAACATTAATAAGAGGAAACGATTGGCCAACAAGATAGAACTTATTCTAATAAATTGTTTATAATCGTTCAATTAGAAAGCAATGAAATGCTGGCTTGGCTCTGTTATTATTTGTGCGGTATCGCAGCGGTAGCTCTATAAACAATGTTTATTGCGAAATGCTTTACACTCGTTAAGTACCTTGTATCCTTTTGCACAAATGTATCACAATCGGAATTCTCTTAATCACTAGGGATAGACAATTTGAGGCTATATCGTTAATCAAATTAAAAAAATAGAATTAGAATTTCATTGCCTTACTGCAGAAATGCAGATCTTGAACAGTTGGTCATTATATAAAGGTGAAAGTGTTTCCTTAATGTCCCTAGTTTTCACGAAACCCTAGTCACAGCACCGTCATTGTAAGTGGATAAGTTTCGCGGCGCCTGCGCACCGCGCCGCCTAGCGCCGCGGGCGCCGGCTTGTGGTACTAAGACGCACCGATCAATGATCGATATAGCTGACACTCTATTACTCACAGGTTTTATAACTAGAGAAGAATTACATCGCAAAGCAATACTTTGCCCACTGAGTGAAGTGTGGCTGAAAACGCAATCGTTTAATAGTGACTAGGTGTTTTGCGACCGCACCGCAACTTAGTGCGCAAAAAATTGCACCGTCTCTAGTTATAATACCCCAATGCCATTACTCTATGGTTTACGCGATATACCTGACAAGTTAACTGATGGATTACATGTATTAGTGGGCACTTTGTTGCGATCTTAACTGTGGTTACAGTATTGCAGGCGTGCTTTAGAATTGACTAAACGAAACACTTTATACGGGTGTATTCCATTATTTTGTCATGACGCTTCGTTTTGTATTATCCGTGGTCGCTGACAGACGAAATGTCATGTCAGTATAAAATAATTTAAAATTGCATAAAACAATCCTTAGCAAGTCGATCGCGCAGCGGGTTTTGCAATGCGTTGCTAATTTTTGCAATGTCGGAAAAGTGGATGGGTGACCAAATTATATAAAAAAATCTCAAGATTCCCCGTACTATGGATGACACGTAATGGTCTCGGTTGCTGTTGTAAGATGGGTGCAGTGGATTATTATGGCCCAATCTCCACATGGCGGGAAGGCGGGAAAGTCCAGGCGGGAAGGCATGTGACTATACCATCCGTCCGGATTAGCACGGACATGTCCGAACTTATAGACTCTAGACCGGAATTTGTCCGGCTTTTAAATTTGTCCGGGTTTTGGAATATGAGTAACAAAACTACATAGGTAATATCAAATAAGTCTTTAATAAAGATTAAAGACTTATTTGATATTACCTAAGTTAATAAAGATTAACTTCTCATTTATCTAAAAACAAAATACTTACTTATAAAAAAGTGAGTAATGTTTACATTTTGTGACTAAAAAGTCCGGACGTTCATCGAAATTTTAGGCTTTTTGTCAGGACTTTTCAAATTCCTGAATGGTAACCCTACCTGTGTAAATCCCACTTTAACGCCTAACAAAAACACTGTGGTCTATTGGAATGCCTTTCATCATCATCATCATCAGCATATAAACGTCCCACTGCTGTGGGAATATTGGGCCATAACCCACCACGTTGGCCCAATGCGGGTTGATGGGTTTAACGACTGCCATCTTACGACAACAATCGGGACCAACGGCTTAACGTGCCTTCCGAAGCACGGAGGAGCTCGAGATGTTTATAATTTGGTCACCCATCCAGCGACCCGGCATTGCGAAAGTTGCTTAGCGGACAAGATCGCAAGCTGAACGCGCTAGCCGCTGCGCCATCGAGCTCCTGGAATGTCTTTAGCTCAGTATAATCCAGCTTTTAAGGATATAACTTTTACATAACTATACCTACCAACAAAACAAGACTTTAACCGCGGCCCTGCTCGCGTTATCACTTAATTAACTAAATTAACTCCACCGACCCGCCCATACCGGCACATATAAATAGTTTGTTGCAGACCGCCTCTATTAATAACAAATAAATGGTTGTTGAGGCCATGATTGCCCGTGAATACAGGGGGTTTGCAAAATAATATTTTTAGAGATTTGAGTTTTTTTATTAAAAAGTAGGAGTAGAACTTATTATGGTTAATATTAGAGAAATATTTAAAATGGGAGTATTTTTATATACTTATACAATTTTATAATAATTATACGCTTGCTTCGACACGGACGAAAGTTTATAAATTAAAAATTGTACATTAATAAGTAAAAACGTAAGGACTTAAGTCAAAGTCAACATATCTTCATTTAAGAAAACTTTATTGACAAAGCACTTTTGAATCGTCCAAATAATTTTGTTAGCCCACATATTCAGGGCGTCTTCTTTAGCTGTGCAAACGAATGGACGCAAGAGTCTCCACGGCTTTACAAAGAATAAAAACGTTTGTGAAACGTATTCTTTTACGTTACTCGTTGAATTTCGGGCCGGTGTCGATGGCGCCTGAAAGTAAAATAAAAATAACGACTCAGTCTGTATTTTCATATTTTCCTAAACATAATATACGCATACCTAGGTAGGTAGGTACACATTTATTTAAACGGGATTTACGCAAAACTACTTAGTAAAGGCATCCTACGCTTATTTTTATACCAAAAGTTTCGACCGAGTTGTACCAGCAGTTAAGGTTATATCCCGTTTAAATATGTGTGCTTAATGGAACGCAAAAGTTTAAAAGTATGCAAGGTATGCACCTAGGTATCTGAAATTTCAAAAGAAAAGATAGATAGAAAATACATTTAAGGGGGTGCCGCGCGATCGCAATAACTGACATAAGTCTTTTAATGAACTTCAAAGCAAAATCAATCCCATGGATATTTAAAATTAGAACAACTCTGTTATGAAGTTTTAGACCTAGTAAATTGATTAGAGCAATGTTTTTATCCTGCGAAATGTACAAAACCATCACGCGCTTGGTTTAAAAATTAAAATTTACTTTTTTAAGATGGGGGTGACCTGCGACACATCAATACAAATATTTTCATGTAAGAATTATTGTTTCATGCGTAAAATTAAGAAAGTTGTCGAAAAAAAATGGTTTTTAGGAGTCATTAGATTTATTTATTGTTTGTTATTGTTGAAAATTTGTTTCAAATTTTAACAGGGCAACGACCTTGTGCAATGAACAGGCTAACTTACGTAAGTTCTTTTAATGTATTTAACTAATTCAGCGCATAGTACAAGTAACTTAAAAATACGTAATTTTTTACAATTTCGTGCAGGATCCCCTTAAGTATTTAGAAACACACTCATACAATACATGATAACAAAATAAAAAAAATATCATCAATTCAAAACAGCCTGTAGCTAGGACGCAAAACGTTCGGCGTGCAGATCCAAGTTAAGATAGCCTCTAAGCCTCTTAATTACAACTAAACGATCGTTTAATTGTATTGGTGTCAAATTATTTTATATCCCGTTCAATTCTCCTTTGATTTAAGGTAATTGTTTGCAATGACACGATATAAATATTAACTATACTAAAGCCAAATTCGATGAAGAATGTTTATAAACAAAATATTCACAATACTTAGTGCACATAATATATAATATTATTATGTAATCTCACTCGAATTTTCACTGTAAAACCCTCTAACAGCAACACGGTGTCTTTCTCACAGGAATCAGTAAAAATCAGTGAATAATTTGTTTCCAAACATCCTTCATCGAATTTGACCCATGTTTCATATATTTTTTTTACTTAACAAAGGAAAATAACTTTAAATAAATAAAAAAATAAATAAATCTTTCCTACAATCACACCAATTATCTAGCCCAAGAGCAGCTTCGAAGAAACTCGTTAAATGGTTACTAGACAACGGATAAACATACTTAAAATACTTAAATACATACTTATTATACATAGAAAACACCCAGACCCGAGACAATTTAGAAAAACAATAATTTCTAAATTGACCAGACCGGGGATCGAACCCGGGACCTCAGAGATGGCGACACCATGAAAACCGGTGTACAAACCACTCGACCAAGGAGGTCGACTTTAACAGAGGTTGCACTGCCGACAGGATAGTTGACAAATAAATTGCGAAAAGATGACTAAGTATCCAAGAGTTGAAAAGCACAACTCCTTAACTGGCCACAAGCACAAGGGTCACGTAGCTACTCCGACGATATTACGAGTTGTCATGTAAATCGTTGTAGAACCATTCTCTAAAGGCGATTTAGCTAAGCGTAGGGCTTAACTCATTCAGGCGCTGACTTTTTATGGACAGTTTCCAAGTTATATGTGTTGTTTGAATTGCTGGTTGGTTTGTCTTTGAGTTTGAACCTTTGACTTAGCTCAGGTTGCCTGTCTGCAACGAGTGGAATGTGTCTAATGCCCCTTCACGTCCGCAGACGCATCCGCAGACGTCATCTTCGGATGCATGCGTCGGCCGACGTGTAGGGGGGTGATTTGCTCTAAAAATTGCGGTATTTAACGTCTGCATACGCAGCAGACGTTAAATACCTACCACAGATGCCCTACCACCCCTCCACACGTCCGACGCGTCCGCAGATTACGTCTGCGGATGCGTCTGCCGACGTGAACGGGGGGGGCATTAGACACCAAATGCTGGTTTGGTGATCACAAACATGAAAAATCAGAAACAATCTGCGCGACCTTGGTATTGAACCCTGGTTCAGCGTAATATTAAGTATTGTATATATATAACAGTTGGGGTTAGGCCACAATCCACCACGCTGGCCCAATCCGCGGGCCACTGTGGTGGGTTATGACCTGATCAGTCTCTTCATTTACTGTTGTTTATATAAGAAGGCCTAGAGTTTCGCGGTTTAGTTTCGTTTCGGCACCCATGAATTTATGAACTCGATAAATTTCAATCAAGGAGATACAGTCACCGATAAAAATGAACGAGTGCTGTTTGTATACATATTTTGAATACAAATGCTAAGTTTACTGGTAAAATACACTGAAATATTAAAATGATTGCCAGTGAGAACCGAACGGGACTGTACTTTAGAAGCGGAATCCCAAGGGTGCCGAAATGAGAAGGTGCCGAAACGAAACTAAACCGGTTTCGGGTTTCTCTCTAAGCGCATTCGAGACTTCGGAATGGCTAGACTAATGAGTATATACTGTGTTAATCGCTTGTAAAAAAAAAATTGTCCGTCAAATGACGGGCCAAAGAAGTTTTGGATGCGCTTAGTGACGCACCTGATGATGATGATGATGTAAAGTGAAGTAAAGTACAGCCTGTAGGTATGCTGTCCCAATGGGCAAAGGCAAGTCTTCGCTACAATTGATGGGTATATTGGCCTAACCACCACGCTTGCCTAATACGGGTTGGTGATCACAAACTCGGACGCAGCATCGCACAGTGTAGGTATTAAAAACCGGCCAAGTGGGACTCGCCCATGATTTCGTAGCAGCAGTAACATCATATAAAAGTTCTTGTAGTTCGTTGTAACTTTGATCGATGTTTTAATAATAGTGTATTTTTTTGTTATTAATTAATTTATGACGTATTAAAAAAAACTACTTACTAGATCTCGTTCAAACCAATCTTAATGCGGTTCACAGAATACATCTACTTACCAAGTTTCAACAGTATAGTTCTTATAGTTTCGGAAAAAAGTGGCTGTGACATACGGACAGACAGACAGACATGAGGAATCCATAAGGGTTCCGTTTTTTGCCATTTGGCTACGGAATCCTAAAAATTGAGGACTTCTTGGCGGGAAAGTGAAGCGTCATGTCTGCAGTTTTGTTTTATTTTCTTTAATTTGTGTTTTGTCCAATATTAATGTGAAATTATGGTGGATTATTTACAGTTAAATGTTCGTGAACGTGCATGAGTGTTGGCAAATAAAACAACACAGTGCAACATCACTTTTCAAATTCTCTCAAGAAGTCCGTGCGAGATCTCAGTAAAGTCCCACATCTTTACTGGAACTCAAGGGGTTTGGGGGGACTTTCATTTAACGTTCATATTATCAACACTCATTACATTATCATCAGTTTAAGCATAATCAATGAATTCTAATATTACGACTGAAGGAATAGTATCAGGTCATGAAATAATAATTTAAAAAAAAATTAATTTTATCAAGAATAATCAGATGTAACATCTGGTTTTTTTGTGTTAAGAATGGGTATCATGAACTACACGTGTTATAAGTTTTAAGTACTACTACGGCGTATAATTTATTTAGAAAAACTTGAAATATGAAAAAACGGAAATTCAAATATCTTTAGTTCTAACAACACTATTATTTTAGGAATACCCTCAATCGATGTCTTTATGAAGTAGTTTTCGTTTAATATTATCACATATTCATTTAATGACATATATAAGGCAATAGATTTTTTTTTGTTTCCGGCAACCATGACTGATTTTTGGGGTTCATTTTTACCAAAACTATGCATGACAGCGACCAGCTCCAGTTCGACTCTAGGGCTTTAAACGATTAAAGAAGCTCCCTTTTTATATGAAGGGGCTTCCGATTTTGAGGGTCCATAATACACTTTACATCGGAAAAATCCGAAACACACTTGAATTGAACCCTGGACCACCGGTTTTCGGCAGTTAGCATTTTGCCACCGAGGCGTTTAGATGATGCAACAGTTGTGTAATGTGCCTGTCTGTTGTTACAGCGATACTTCAGCGTGCGACGTACAAGGTCGGCCTCCTGACGATCCAGGGGGTAGCCACCTGCATGTACCTCTGTATGGACGCGTGCGGCTTCCACTATGCAAATGTAAGTACAAACCCTTAATACTTAATAATACATACTCAGGACTATTGTACCCTAAAGGTTAGTCAGAGACCAGGCAATGATGACAGCAAAAGCACTCCTCTACCATAGTCCACTTTTCTACTGCGCATGTGCTCAGCGTGACAGGTGGTAAGCCCATCGCCGCTCTATGCTGTTAGATGTTTGTGTAAGTCTTTAGTCCGTTAGGCGAATTTTACGACACCCAAGGGAAGAGAGGGGGTGGTAGTATTCTTTCACCGCTGCGCGACACGGTTAATGCTTATCACACTATCACACTAATATTATAAAGGCGAAAGTTTGTGAGTGTGTAAGTTTGTTACTTCTTCACGTCTAAACGGCTGGAGCGATTTTAATAAAATTTGGTATGGAGTTAGCTGACACCCAGGATTAACACATAGGATACTTTTTATCCCGGTATTCCTACGGGAACGGGAACCACGCGAGCGGCGGGTAGTAAGTTATTTATTTATTTATTTATTTAATAATTTATGCACAACTGTACAGAGGAGGACTTAATGCCTTAGGCATTTTCTCCCAGTCAACCATAGGGTGGTGCAGAGAAATAAGTTAATATGTGTGAAGGTTTCTTGTCATAAGATAACAGTCAACCCGCAGTTGGCAAGTGTGGATGATTATGATTGAGACAATACCCATCGTTTGTAGGGTTATTCCACTTGACTCCAAAGCCATTGTTCTCAAAACTTCACCGCCAATACATAGTTTCCACTTTGACTATAAAATGATTTTAGGCATTTATTTTAAATGTAGAAATTATGTACTACTTCAATACCACTTGACTGCAAAATAATTTTGGTAGAGTCAACAAATCTATTTAAAACTTATTGTTATAATTTGTTTGGTTCACTGATTACTGAGAATTCACGTGCTGACTGTAAATCTTGGAGTCAAAGTGGAAAAATATTCACTAAAAAGTGTTTTGAAGTTAAAGTGGAAAGTTTTTTGGAGTTTAGTGGAATAACCGAAATTGTAGCGATGACGTAATTTCAATGGAGGTCTTAACCCAGCCTGCTGCTATGGTAAGGCTAGACAGAATAAACTATACTTAACTTTAGTTAACACATTAACCAGCTGTAATTAGGTTTAACTAACAGTCATTTAAAATAATATATAATATGGCATTCAAAAACTCATAATGAAACCGCTTACAACAAGACACTTACAAATTAGTTAAAACCTATTTATGGGACCTGCGGCTGGAATCCAAATATCTTATGTGACCCCAGGTCAAACTTCACCGCCTGACCGTTAGCTAAAACGCGAGTTAACAACTACACGGTAAATAAACAACATATTATATTTTATGCTAAAGTGGACAATTAGTTACACGTCCGAATGTTACGTTTTAATTTCCATGTAATTTTTAATGTTAATTCAACGGACATTTTGTTGTTGTTGTTGTATCATAAGAGAATGTTGTTTACTTAACAATAATAATTTTACCAGCTACCTACCTCATTAAGAGAATACTACCACCAGGGGGTGGAAGGAAGAGGGCTCTTCCCTCCGGCGGCGTCGTAAAAGGCGACTAACGGACTAAAGACTGCACATACCTTCATCCAACAGCATAGAGCGGGGCGATGGGCTCACCATCACCACCTGTCACGCTGGGCACAATGTGCAGTCGCTATTTGGTGAAAAGTGGACTATGGCCAGGCTTGCCAGACCAAAGGACAATGTTCGCGCCCATACATTGTTAGCCTAAGAACCAACAATTATGAAATATTCTTTTCTAGGTTTGAAATTGCTTGTAAATAACAGTAAAAACAAATATTTTTGACGGACACTCCCGAGAACCTAAATATCAGGAAAACTTGAGGTTATGTTTAATTACAGAATTTGAGAAGTGATGTTGCACTCTTATGTTTTATTTGCCAACACTCATGCACGTTCACTAACAAATAAATAATCCATCATTATTTCACATTAATATTCGACAAAACACAAATTAAAGAAAATAAAACAAAACTGCAAACATGACGTTTCACTTTCCCGCCAAGAAGTCTAGAACGTCAACTTTTTTTTCTTGACTATGGATACTAGTCCTTCAGTCGTATTATTAGAGTTCATTGATCGACTTAAGTCGACTAACGTTTACAGTTTGGAATAAAATGCGATGTATCTTAAGTAAGGCCAATATAGTCTTGAGGATTTGAGGATTAGTCTTGAGGTCTCTTGAGGAGCTCGATGGCGCAGCGGCTAGCTCGTTCGGCTGGCGATCTTGCTCGCTAAGCAACTTTCGCAATGCCGGGTCGCTAGATAGGTGACCAAATTAAAAACATCTCGAGCTCCTCCTTGCTTCGGAATGCACGTTAAGCCGTTGGTCCCGGTTGTTGTCGTAAGATGACAGTCGTTAAAACCCACCAACCCGCATTGGGCCAGCGTGGTGGGGTTATGGCTCAATATCCCCACGTGCTATTGTCCACGTGGGAGGCCTGTGCCCAGCCGTGGGACGTTTATAGGCTGATGATGATGATGATGATGAATATAGTGTTGTGGTTCGATCTCTGTTTTTTTTCACTCGCTGGTGTACCCAAATCTTGTTCTGTATTGTCAGGCATGATTAATTGTCAATTATTAATTATTACAATGCGACGAACAAAACACTCACGGAATGTCTATGGGCACAATGGCTTCCCGGATGATACGAGTACCGATGATACTTTCTCCTCACGCACAGGATATCGATACATCATAAGTTGATCGATTGTTGCACCGCGAAACATCGATGAAATGCTTTCATTAGGTACTGTATGTATATTTCGTCACACCGATAAGCTGATTAATAATGTATGAATAGTTAATATTAATAATGTATGAATAGTTAATATTAATAATGTATGAATAGTTAATATTAATAATGTATGAATAGTTAATATTTTATTAACCGTGTCGCGTAGCGGTGAAGGAACTACCACCCCCTCTCTTCCCTTGGGTGTCGTAAAAGGCGACTAACGGACTAAAGACTGCAGATACATCCAACAGCATGGAGCGGCGATGGGCTCACCACCTGTCACGCTGAGCACATGTGCAGTCGCTATTTGATGAAAAGTGGACTATGGTAGAGGACTGCTTTTGTGGTCCTCATTGCCTAGTCTCTTGACTAATCCTTCGGGGATAATAGTCGTGATTGTATGTATGTATTAACCATTATTTTCTATTTCTTAGGGTGGATTCGACCAAACTGGAATAAGACTTACTCTGAGATTAGTCTATACAAATTCGGCGCTTAATCTGGAATAAGACTTACTCTGAGATTAGTCTATACAAATTCGGCGCTTAATCTAGGTATAAGACCTTATTCCAGTTTGGTCGAATCCACCCTTAATCAGGTATAAGTAGTTGTTGGAACTGTGTTGTGGCGGGTCATTATAAAAGAATCAACCCATCTCTTCCCTTGCTTGTATGTCGTAATTAGGGTTGCCACTTTTTTTTTTAGGACGAATAGAGTATTTTTTTTATTTTGTTAGAACAAAAAAAGAGTACATAGCATAAAAAAGAGTATTTATTTATTTGTCCTTAAAAACGTATTTTTTGTTGCTCTTTGCGACATTGAACTAATATTTGTCTTTCTTGAAGATATTTACAGCCTCTTTGCAATCATAATTTAGATTAAAATTATATAATTAACTCGTTTTTTATTAAATTTAGGCTCTATTCCTTTCGTCTCACTACTTTACATTCATAAGAGAGAAGACTCTCTCAGTGAACTCTGAAGTACTCATAACCAGTAACGATCAGTTTTTTGTAAATAGAGTAGGTATTTTAGCGTACTCTATTGGTGTCATAGATTATAGAGTACGCATACATGAAAAAGAGTACAATACTCTATTTTAGAGTACCGGTGGCAACCCTAGTCGTAATAGGCGACTAACGGAACAAAGGCTGCACATAGATGGGCTCACCACCTAACACGCTGAGCACATGTGCAGTCGTTATTCAATAAAACGTGGATCGTGGCAGTGCTCTGCTTTTGCGGTCCTCATTGCCTGTATCTGACTGACCCTTTGGGGATAACAGTCGTGAGTATACAGAGTGGCTCAAACGGTGACACTCAAAATTTTTTTTTGGATTCTTGTTATACTCGGAAATACTATGTATGTTCCGCGATTTTTGTAGTTTTCGAGCTATAATTTTTTATTAATTTTTTGAATTTTCGACTTAACCGACTTATAAGTATATTTTTTTTCGGAAATTATGCATATTTTAAAAAATATGCATAATTTTAAAGAAACGATGCGTAATTTCCGAAAAAGAGATATATTTAAGTTGGTCAAGTCGAAAATTCTCGGAACATACATGGGGTATTTCAGGGTACACCTGGATGACAGGAATCCAACAAAAAAAATTTAGTGTCACCGTTTGGGCCAGCCTGTATCTATGCCTGGCCTGTAAATCCTTACATTGAATAGACTATTTGACTTGACTTTGACTTAAGTTATCATCACAACTGGTGAATAGTTTAAAAACGCAAATGGAACAAATAAACATTCATCTATGTAGTTTTTATTACAACTAAGACTGCGGAGGTCCCAACCATAAATATCCTAAACGATCTGTTTGTTTCATTTGTTGTTAACCTCCAGTTTAGATTTATGTCTCAATGTTACTGTTTTTGTCTATGGGGTGGTGAGCTGATAATCTATGAGTTGTATGGAATTAACAAGCTGAGGCTAGGGCAACCCCTAGCCTTAGCTTGTTAAGCAACCTTAAGATTTTAAATACGTTTAACAGTTTAGCTTACTCCTTGTAGCAAGAATCAAATAATAAATTGTACGTTGTCATAAGCTATTCACATTATCTCAATTTAAAGGCAGATTTATCACTCCAACTAAATTGAAATAAATGAAACGCCCATCCCTTTGACAGCACTAAATGACGTGTCAATGGCGCGAAAACAGTTTAGCTCACGATTTATCTTTGTCAATATTTTGTTTTTATTTCTGAACGCGCTTCGCCTGTTCTGTAGGGTGTTTGTGAATGAATGCAACAAACAAACAAATGACTTTGTTTTTCTACCGAAAACCAAAGTGAATTCTGTGTATACGGATGTTGTGGAGAAATGTAATTGGCATAGTGCGTCTTAAATCGTCATAAGTCAAATGCTCACTGCTATGGAACAGAAAAAATTCCTTGAAAAGTTTTAAGTTTATACGGAGATTGGTCCACAACGCACCGCGTGGCGGCAATATTATATGATTACATAGGGTCACTTTAAACGTCAAGATTATTTTGTTACCTAATGGCATCCCCAACAATTAAAGTAAAAAGAATTTACCACTAGCAACACCGTCTCATCAATAACAAAAGCGGAATAAACTTTTTTTTAAAAATGGAATGCAATTCGAAAATCGGACACGACACCTGCTAATCGTCGCGAGCGTACACTTAAGTCGACCGTTTTAAAAAGAGCTCTGCTGCAAAGTAATTTATTGTTGAAACAGGTGTTTGTTTATTCGGTCGGTTAGTACAAGCCGGGGTGATCCCATTAGGGAGGCGCTACAATAACAACGGGGAGATAAGGATGTAGTAACACCATTAATCAGGAAGTACCCGATTCGATTCATTAGCGCGGGTGTTGGGAATCGATTTGTCATAGGTGAAATGTGAGTGTGTGGCCGGAGGGGTAAATTGTTTTAGGCGCGATTGCATTGTCTCTTTCTGACTAGCATCAGTCGTAAGTATGTCTTGATAAAGAAACATCAATACGTATAATAAAATTGTTTTTAATTTATAATAATTATACAATTTTGAGTCTCCCTATGTGCGACTACGACTCGGCATAAGAGTTAAATACTTAACTTCGAACGTCGTTACTTCGATGATCGATGGTCATTATCTTGAACGGTCAATAATTCGAACGCGGAAAACCTCGATTTGTCTACCATCTCAGTAGCAGTAGACGTTTTTTTCGGTAACTTAATACTATTAGAAATTAAATTAATTATATTTTAAGTTTATGATTTAGGGTAGTATAATTAAAGTTTTTCCTTTTATTTAACTCATGATGACGAAAACAAAAACATCAAATTGAAATTCTTATTCCTACTCTAAAGCATAAGCTAACAAAGCTCTAAAGCATAAGAACTTGCCCACTTCCTCTATCTTTATTATAAACTATAGGTTCTTGAAGAGATCGCTTAGCGACAAAACCGCTTTTTCCCAGCTAGCATAAAGATTTGTCATGTGTATTTGTTTCTGGTGTCGTTCGTCGTGCAATGAAGTGTCTTATCTCTAGTATCTTTTTTTTAACATAATAGCTTTCGGCTATAGTCGTGTAATTTAATTAATCGTTTAATTTTATGAAAATAGGTAAAATTTTAGTCAACACAAAAGTAGCAAATGAGCGTATTTCTCCAAGACTCGTTGTTAAACCTTTAATAAGTTGTCCAGTTAAATTCCTTAAGTAGCCACAGAAATGTGTGACGAAAACATAACAGTCTTAACATTTTTCTGTTGGCAATGTTAGCATTCTAAATACCAAAGAAACATACTTTTTGAACCTTATCATCACTAATAACGGTGCACGACGCTTAATAACTATTGAGTTCTTATAACTGGAGACGACCGCGAAGCAATTTTTTGCGCGCTGATTTGCGGCCGCATCGTTCGCTTAGACCCAATGTCGCAATCACTAAGGCTCGTATTCTAATGTCGGCACCACACGCTTGCCGCTTGTGCTTGCGCTTGCACTTGTGCTTGCGCGCCGCGATTTGTTCGACGGATCGGCCACAAGCGCCTGCAATCACGCTCTATCCACACGTTTGAATTTGTGACGGCTTGCCGAGGTTTGCCAAGCGTCTGGTGCCGGCATAAAATCAAACTCAAAATCAAATCCATGCTTGAATACAGTTAGAAAGGGATGGCGATATATGAGATGAATAGCACTATCCCTTTCTAATTGTACCCAATCAAAGATTTGAGTATGAGTTTGGTTTTAGAATACGAGCCTAAGGGGCGTTTTTAATAAAATGCAGCCCATGAGCCGCAACTTAGTGCGCAAATCTTGCTTCGCGATGCATTTCTAGTAATATTACCTTAATGTTAATAACTTACACTAATACGCAGCATTCCGTAATCGTATTTAAGAAAATAAAACTATTTATACGTGAAACCACCCGCTGCAAAGACAAAGGGTGGAATAATTGGAATACCAGCGTCTCCCTAAAGGAATTCGGGACTATTACCGATGTTAATTCAGTTAGGTTTGTTGGGGAAACAGGCGACGGAATCTGGACTTGGCTTACTTAAATCTTTATTTTGGTTTCCGTGTTTAAAGTTTGACAATTGATATAAATTATTCGTCTTTAAAATATTTATCCCCAAAGTGTTAGAACTTAGATGATAGAAATCTAATGAATCCCAATGTCCTACAAAACGATGGGCTACCAAATTAAAGGCACAATGTCACTTCGACAAAACAAAGTGTTTCTAGATAGTAGCAAGAAGAGGATTAATACTGCGTTAGGACGGGCGATAGCGACCCGCGACGGAACAATCCGGAACATAGCCTCCATAGATAAAAAAAAGTATTAAACTTTTGAATTCAGAATCACAAAAGGGTTTCGCCGCACCACAGGCGCCGCCAATGTGACCAACCACAAAAAATTAAGCACACAAAAAAGTGTAAAACGGTCCCACAAAATAGACATAATTTATGCTTGAATTAACGATCGCATTGTGTGTTTTCGTTGTAATTTTTATTTACGATTGTTTACCCTATTTTATGTTTTAATATGACTTTTTATTTATGGACGTTCGATTTGTATTAGATGGAATTTGGGGGATGGTTTAATTTATTGGCGTTTTTGTATCGACATTTTGGACATTAGTGGACATTGAATTAGTTGCCTTTGTAAACAACAATTAAACTACTTTTACTAGCGGACTATTAAAGAGTCAATTCGACTGATAAACAGCTCTCCGGGAGAAAGAGCTTTTTACTTTTTTTTATTTCATTATAAACTTTTTAATGCACTCCTATTTGATTCGGCGTCAAAATAGTGGTTCTAAATTATACCACGGTCTAAAAATAAAAACACAATTAGTTGTTGCTTTTTGGACCCATTTGAAATCGATAAGGATCGATTTTATTTCTCATAAAACTGTATCGCGTTTGAAAAATCCGTGGTCTCTCATTAAACACTATTTTATAAATTCAATACACACGATCTCATATTTTACTACGTTTTTATTGTGGCATCGAGATTCGACCTAAAGGACGAAAGAAGCCGCGTCTGTCGCCTAGATTAGGAGATTATAATTCGATAATATTTATTAATGATTAATTATGATATCGAGTTTTTGAATATCATGTTCTGAATTCGGTCTCATTTATTAGTAAAACCATGGAGTAGTCGTGTATTTAAATTGATTTGTCTATTTATAAAATTATAAGAGAAATCTTAGGCGGTAGATGCATGCACTGCATACTTAATATGCTGAGTACTGGCTTTTTCTTTGTTTCCCGTGCAATGATAAAATATCATTGTTCCCGTGCCTATACCTAACCTGCTGTTTGATAAAATTATTTTAATATGCGAGAAAGCCTATTTATTGATGATATTAACATTTGGGATAAAATTATTGTCGCTATTAAAAAAACAAAAAAACAAAGAAACATTTTAAAAATTTACTTTTATTTATTCGAATGTGGATTTAGGTTAAAAGGGCTAAATACTGTCAGATTTTAAAATGTTCATTAGTAATAAAAGTGACTCTTTAGAAGAATAGAGTAAACAGCAAGTCAAAATACAATAAATGTACTTACCATTAAATTATTTTTTTATATTACAATCATTTGCTGCTGCTCTGCCCCATTCCTGTCCCGATCTACTAGCAACCTAATACTTAAGGCTTTAAATTCCCATAAACTCTCTACGTTAGTGACACTATATCCGATCGTAAACTTTTTATCACTTCATTCCCTTTTATTTTTACACCTTTGTTCTCCACACACAAAAAAATATAACACGATCGACTTAGTCTATGGTTTACCATGCACATAGTCTAAAAGTAGGTAAGTTATTGAAAGAATTTAATCCCTCGGATGAGTTCTTTTAAGTTTAATTGCAATTTCGATATAAATAATGGAATATCAATCAAGAACTAAAGAGCTACAAAGGGTAGTAAAGGATAAAGACTTAATTTTTGTTAAGATTACTAGACATGGGTTATCACGTAGACGAATTCAGATACATATACATACATACATCACTAGGGTTGCCACCCGTACTCTAAAATAGAGTATTGTCCTCTTTTTCATATAGGCGTACTTTATAATCTACGACACCAATAAAGTACGCTAAAATACTTAAAAAACGTAAAATAGAAATATTTGTTAAATGTCGCAAAGAGCAACAAAAATACGTTTTAAGGACAAATAAATAAATAGGTAAGTACTATTTTTATGCTATGTACTTTATTTTTGTTAATACTTTATTCGTCCTAAAAAAGGTGGCAACAATAATCACGACGTTATCCCGAAGGGGGAGGCAAGGCAGTGAAAATTCTCATACAAAAACACAGAAAAACGACGTTTCGTAGTCCCCTGTTTCCTTCTTCAGAACTGAGCCAATTTTTATTACTTGTACAGCATCGGTTAAAGAAAAAGATTTTCTATGTCTGTATGTTTGATTTTTTTTAAACCAGCTACTTAATGTTTCTGAAGACGCCTTAAAACGGAGTGATTTCGATAAATTTTGAAGGCTCCTGGTTATTAAATAAATGCAAAAAATCAAACATACAGACATAGAAAATCTCTTTCTTTAACCGAAGCAGAAAAAGTAACAAAAATTGGTCCAGTCCTAAAGGAGGAAACAGGGGACTACGAAACGTCGTTTTTCTGTGTTTTGTATGAGAATTTTGCATGCCACGTCGACGTAGTGTTTCCTCTTAATTCATTAAAAAGTTACGATATCTTCCCAAAAACGTATGCGTTTGACGTTTGTGCGCGGTAAGGTGGAAAATGTGGCAACAAAGTACCACGGTAATAATTTTAAGAGTGGACTGTATACTTAGGTGTTGGAACCAAACTATTAAATCACACAATGCTTTCGGTATTGTAATCTGCCTTGGCAACTACCCATAATATGGAAAAAAACACTTACCTCGACCAGCTTTCTGAGGAGACGCGATCTGAGGCTCGTTCTGCAGTTCTTGGTTCGGATTTGTAGGAAAAGATTTTTTATACGTATTTTTACGGTGAACGTCACATGCATTATTTTAAAAGAATAAAGATAGTTTGCGATGAACGTCACACGAACGATATTTTCAGCAATATGTGGAATCTATAGGTTGCGATACAGAATCAGGGCCCTGATGACACGCACTTCATTTGCTTCACTTACTCCCATAACAGTGGTCTTCATACCTACATGCTTGTCTCGTCATTAGGGTACTCTTGACAGGTCAAAAGGCTAGGGGCCCTTAACCCCTTCCAATAATACCTAGTAATAATGACAATGTTAAACATTTCGGCTATTAAGTAACTAAAATACATAGATAGATATAATCACGACTTCTATCATCGAAGGGTTAGGTCAGAGACTAGGCAATGAGGATAGCAAAAGCAGTCCTTTACCATAGTCCACTTTTCACCATTCTTTAGTCCGTTAGTCGCCTTTTGCCACGCCCAAGGGAAGAGAGGGGGTGGTAGTATTTTTTTTACTTACGCGACACGGTATTATATAACTAAAATAAAATAATAAATAACCGTCTTTTAAATTACCAAAAAGTAAACAAATAAACCTGTAAAACAATCACAATTATGCATTTTATTTACTCATTCTAGTCCTGTATAAAAACCGGACTATTTAAAAAAAATGGTAATATTGCAAGTGTTGGTTGGATTTTGTGAAGTAGACGTGTTGGGAGTAGACGTTTCGAGAAACAGACTATTTGAGAAGTAGTCATTTTGGGAAAGTGGACGAATTGGGAAATAGACATTTAGGGAATTGCCATTTTGGAAAGTGGACGTTTTGGGCCAGTAGACGTTTTGGGAAGTTGTCGTTTTGAAGCTAAAGGTTTTAAATATGTAGGTACACTGTTATTAAGTGTTACATGCAAAAACGATGGAGGAGCTCGATGGCGGAGGAGCACGATGGCGAAGCGGTTAGCGCGTTCGGCTTGCGATCTTGTACGCTAAGCAAACTTTCACAATGCCGGGTTGCTGGATGGTGACCCAATTAAAAACATCGACATCGAGCTCCTTCGTGCTTCGAAAGGCACGTTAAGCCGTTGGTCCCGGTTGTTGTAGTAAGATGACAGTCGTTAAAACCCACCAACCCGCATTAGGCCGGCGTGGTGGGTCATGGCCCAATATCCCCACGTGCTATTGTCCACGTGGGAGTCCTGTGCCCAGCAGTGGGACGTTTATAGGCTGATGATGATGATGCAGAAACATTATAAGTAACAGTTCATAATAAATAATATATTCGTTAATCACTGACATTTAGTAACAGTTGCTGTTTAATTTAACGCAATATGATTGTTATAATTCTGACTGGATCCTAATCAAAGACTGTGTAATAATAGGTTGTCCAAACAACCTTTTTTTGCCACGTCTAGGTATTAACAAACTTGTTAATGGCTAACAGATATTACATCCCACCGTTTTAGATGGTAACTTTTTGCTTGCCTCGATAATTCTAATCCAGTCTAGGTTTTAAATAATTAGCCTATAATTAAGATGGCGTGGTTGTTGTTTGCTGTTATGGCGTATAATTCTATTAAAAAGTAATATACCGTCCCACTGCAGACTGCAGGGCAAAAGCACCCGTCATTGTAATAAAGTAGGCTTGTGTCCTCTAAAGAATAAATCGGGTGGATTGGCGTTTCTAATGATCAATTATGATTTATAGAAAGAAAATATCTGAAGTAATCATTATAAAAAATTGGGATTAATAATCCCATTAATTATTTTTTAAAGAAAAAAATCGACAATAATACGCATCAGTATGACATTAAACGGAAATCAAAAACCGTGACGTCACGCCCGCCGTGCCAAATTTATGTCATTTTATTGTTGTGACATTTTTAAAGAACAAGCCTAAAACTAACGGATGTTTATGGTAGTTTATAATATAACGGTAATTATCCAATAGTTTTTTTTATTATGATAATTTGTAAATAATTATTTTATAAAATAAATTTGCGATTTTTTACTTGTGGATTACAAGACCCGAAACACGGGCGGCCATGATTGGGCTTCGTGTGACGTCACATTTCACAAAGTAAACAAACTGTCAGGTCACAAACAAATTTATATGAAATAAATTTGTTTGTTTATTGTGATGTGACGTCACAGGGCTAAATGTCACGTGACTAACCGCTTTTTCGAGAAAAAAAATATTGTTCGGGGTATAAAATTAGCATTTCTAATTTTATTAATAGGTACTTTTCCGAAAACTGTCAAGTAGCCAATTAATGGGTATTGGCTTAATAACCACGCTTGCCAAACGTACACTTTGCCCGACATGGGAATTGAATTCGGGACCACCGGATATCGGACCGAGTTTTGCCACTCAGCCACCGATGCGTAGGCCGCTTCAATAGTCCTGTTAATGCCTAAAGAAAGCTAATACCAAAACCAAAAGTGTAAGAGGTAAGTAAGTATGTGCATATGGTAACATAGTTATGATCATTTTAACTATGATTTATTACATTCAACCGACAGTTCGAAAATATTTAAAACTAGCGGCCGCTCGCGGCTTCACCCGCGTGGTTCCCGTTCCCGTGGGAATATCGGTATAAAAAATATTCTATGTGTTAATCCAGGTTATAAACTATCTGTATGCCGAATTTCATCCAAATCCATTCACAAACTTTCGCCTTTATAATATTAGTGTGATACGATCAATATTTGGCAATTCATACGGACTGTTTACACAAAAAAAGACAAGCGACACATATTTTATTCGTTTATAATAGGTGATAAATACTTAAACACTAATAACTTCTAGTTGTTACTTTATAACGACGATAAATGACAAAAAACAATTTTAATGGTGCCAATTTGAATTAAGAACTCGTTCGAAAAAGATGCCGCTGCATAAATTAACAATAGATTTACAGACGACAGGCTGTACGAATGAAATGTTCCGAAACATTCCCGATTCCCGGATTTTTGGATGCCTATGCGGTCCGAATCTCGTCAATGGATTGATACTCGGAACTGGGATCACATCGATCTTGTTACCGATCGCTTCTGGGAAACGTTAATTACTGTCTGCGACTGTGATTGTGCCACGTTTTGGTGTTAGGGCACCGCCGCCGCCGCCGATCGTCATTTTTTTTGTACCTTAATAGGAGACTGTTCCTGTTACAACCTTATTTTGTAATTTTTCATTTAATAATTGTGGGTTCGATTTGCGATAACGCTACGTTCAGAATGTCAAGATCACAGTGTCACAGCCCCTCTAGACAAATGGCAAACAGCCATTCTGTCTATTCGTAAAGTCGTACAACGCGCCCGCGCGGCTGTATTTTTCACTAACAGTTTAGCACGTATTCCTACTATTTATGTAATAAGTATTACATTCCTACCAAATATTTTGTTTAAAAATTAAAATAAAATTACAAATACTTTTTATTGCATTTTATTGCATTTTATTTTATTGCAAATTATTATTTGATTTATCACTACATCACCTCCTAAATAAGATACTTAAATATAATACACTAGAGTAAAACAAAATGACACTCCATATTCGTACTAAATAAAATGGCGCATGCAACCTAATTTACGCGCTCCAAAGTAATTTATATGACAATAAATATGTCAATTATACTGGTCTAGCTTGACAGATTTAAACGCGTCCCAGTATTAACGTTTGAAAAATAAACTGGAAGCTAAAATCTTCTATACTTACAAACTACTTAATGCATTTGGCCACCTCTGTTACAGAGGCTTACGGTATGCGAATGGTATGATAATGGTATTATAATGTAATCCAGCATGAACTTGCGATATTTTAGGAATTTCACACCTAATTTTATGACCAAGCTCCGTGGACGGTGACTGTGGCCATGGACATAATTACTTAGATGTATTAAGTCAATGGAGCCTCTCCAACTTTTTAAAATTTTGAAAAAAGTTTCTATCTTCGCTCTGATAGGTACTTACTCTAAACTAGTTTAAAAACGATATTTGCACTGATTTACAAGATAAGCTATATTATTTGAAATTAACGTATTTAAAAAAAAAATAAGTACTGTAATATATAAGGACTAAGTATGTAAAAAATGGCTTAAATAAATCATTTATAAATTACACACATATTATAATCACGACTATTATCCCCGAAGGGTTAGTTAGAGACTAGGCAATGAGGACAGCAAAAGCAGTCCTCTACCATAGTCCACTTTCCACCAAATGGCGACTGCACATGTGCTTAGCGTGACAGGTGGTGAGCCCATCGTCGCTCTATATTGTTAAATTTATGTGCAGTCTTAAGTCCGTTAGTCGCTTTTTACGACACCCAAGGAAAGATAGGGCGTGGTAGTATTTCTTTCACCGCTACGCGACATGGTTATTAATAAATTAATAGTTATTTATAAATTAGATGAGTAGGTACTTGTTCTCTACAAAAACAATAATTGTTAATTAAAGTTACCCATGGTTTTATGTTACACGTAAATAATCCTTTAATCGATTCGATCCTAGCTAACTCAAACACGTCATACCAACCAAACTTAACGCATTATAAAAACAAAAAAACTCTATTTTTAACGCATTGTCGTCGTGACGTCACTGGACGTGTCGACGTGTCCTTAAAAAGACACTAAAATTTAATTCCGTCATATCGAATCCTTTACAAGGGCCAGCAATCGTCAACGTATATCTCCTATCAATTTATTTTAAGTTCACCAAGATCGTCCCGATAACCCTCGCGCTGGTGTTGCGCCGGTATCGACACTTTAATTTATCGACAGGCTAGTTTATCGATTATGTATCTATCGATAGCGTCGCTGAAACTTTTGACCTGCGCTTAGATTTATCGAGTTGCAATGTATGTTAATATTATGGGGATTAATATTTACGTGCTGTTCGACGGTCTTGTTAGAAAGTAAACGCGTTGCGCTGGTGAAAGACTCTAATTGGTTGGTGTAACTCTCGTCTGATTTACGCTCGTCTCGGAATGTTCAGTTGGCATCTTGCAAATGTGTGCATGCGTAATAAACTATGAATTGTTTGACACCAATCATTATTGAAGTCTGCGGCTTGTGCGGTACGGACGGTACGGTAGAGCGTCGACGCCTTAAATAATATCATGCCTTTGCGATTTTGGTTAAACCATCAGTGTCAAACCCAGAGGTTCCGCGTTCAATGTTGAGCAGGATTGATAACTAAGTTTGTTTGATGTTGCTTGTTTATGTCCGGTCGGTGAGTTATTTCTTTTTCCAAACCTCTTTGAAATTGACTGTACATGACTACCTCAGATTTTAACTGTTGTGCGAGTTGACACAAATAATAGGTAAAATCAAAATGTGTCATCTCGCACATTTGTGCGAGTTTAAAGCGTGCGACTTGACGAATAACTCCGGTCGGTTTGATACCACCACCACCACCACCATCTTATTTAAATCAGTCACAATAACAACAACAATAATTAGCTATTGTAAGATTGGTGAGTTTGAACTGAAACGACACACACTGCGTGTGAGACTGCAGAGACATGTTTCAAACAATATAATAATATTAAATACGATTTTAAATAAAATGTTTAAATTTGATTATACACTGAAAAGGTGTTATCAATTATTATATTTGTATGCCAGTTGTAATTTGGTGAAACACGATTGTACTTTTATTGTCTATTGTCAGCATAAATACCGTGTTTGATGCAAATAAAGATTTTATTTATATATTTAAATTAAGTAAGAAGTGAGCCTATTTATTGTCCTACTGCTGGGCAAATGCCTTCATTTGAAATAAAGTTATCGTTATGGTTATTATGCTACTTGCCGAATGCGGGTTGGTGTTTCAAACAGTTGCAGCACTAGAATGGCGTGTTTTATTTCACATGCCTCACTTTGACGGTTTTTTTACCACGATCTGAACTCTGATCTGTCGCGAAAGCATCGAGTGGTGTTTTTTTTTAAATGTCTGTAATATATCGTTCACCTGTTTCTGCTATCTTGATGAAGGAAAAATCGTGATATCTCAAAACGTTGTCTTTTTAAACGACTCTGTGGTATAGTTTTACACTTGTCTTTCGGAAGTCCCGGGTTCACTTCTCAGCGGGGTTAAAATGTATAGTAATCAGTTTGGTTGGTGACAAGACTTATTCTCGTATGTTTGTATCTAAGAAAGATAAATAACTATTTATAAAAATAAAAATAATTTTAACTAAGAAAAATGAGTACAATAAAAATGGTCTCACATTGACAACAGACGGGGATATGAGGCCATAACCCACCGCGCTGGCCCAATGTGAGTTGGTGTGATGACGTATTGTACTTAAAGTTTGCTTACTTAATTTTTATTTATCGATATCCGGTTTCGCCTGATACCTATAAATCTGTTATCTATAAATTCACGCCATCCACACAAACACCCCAACATTACTGGCCAACAGTGTTCACAGTGCCTAATAGTTCTTGGATAAGATAACTTCGTAACACATCTATATCGGCTTGCAACTTAATTGTTCTGACTTTAATTAAGTCTGTCAATGAGCTCGTTTAAAGTAGCTGACATTTTCAGAAATTGTACGGTTATACTTATAGATTGTTGGGAAAAGGGTACGGCATCCGGAAAGGAGATAAAACAAATTGAGGGAAGGGATCAGGCTGTTTCACTTCCTTTGTAATCCTACTAATATTATAAACGCGAAAGTTTGTAAGTATGGATAGATATTTGTTACTCTTTCACGTAAACACTACTGAATGGATTTAGATGAAATTCGGCATACATATAGTTTATAACCTGAATTAACACATAGGAAACTTTTATCCCGATATTCCCACGGGAACGGAAACCACGCGGGTGAAACCGCGACCGGCCGCTAGTACACTAAGATATTAAAAAGTACCTACAAGCTTATGTAACCCTATCTAATCTTTAGTAGTCACTCATAGTTTTCAAAGTGGTTTTATAAATTAGCAATTTTGCAAATGATGTGATACTAAATAAATGTTAGTTATTATATTATTAGAATATTATAAAAATCGATTTAATATTGTTCGATAAAAGTAGCCATTTCATGTTTAAATAATAGAATAATAGTAAATGGCTACTTTTATCGTAAACAACAATACTATAATAAAACCTTTTTTACTGTAGTTTAGTTTATTGGTTTTTTCACAAGTGACAAATAAATACAAACATACAATCACGACTATTATCCCCTAAGGTAATAAAAATATAAATACATAAATAAGTTTCTCAATATACAGTTACTTCCAATACTTTTATAATTAATAGGCCAACTTATTTCTGCAGACTTCTCAATTGCCGGCAATAACGAGAAGGTATAGCAGATGACGTAATTCCACCAACAAAGTTTATTCTCTTCGATAGTTTATACGATAGTTCCTGAAGCACCACGCGGCACATGCGCCTCCTGTGGTCTCCCTTGTAAGCGTCACAATAGGCTTGTATTAACTATTTTCACGACCACAATTATTCTTGTGCGTTCCATTCTGCGCAATCAAGTTGTCTTCCACGATTAACACTGGGAACAGTTATGAGGACTCCTTGGAATAAAATTAATATTACACTGAAAGCCTGAGGCAGACTAGCGACTGGCGACCTCTCTTTTATGAAATTGCTACACACTAATGCGCCCAGCGGGCTACCTCTGTGGGTGGTAGCTCCCAAACGATAAAATTTTCATATAATTAGTGTTCCACTGCTTCCTAGTACCGAAGGGGTTAACACTGAAAAGTTCGTTTCTCCTTGTCGTTAAGTTTAATGCACCGTGTAATGGAATTTAGAGGATTTGTCGCGCCACAAGGGGTATATGCATAGAAAGCATCGTCTCTAAGCCAACTAAGTACCAGACACCAACGTTTGCGGGAATTCTAATCTGCAACGGATATGTTTACGATATAAAATTTAAATAAGAAAGGTAACTATGTGCAATTCCAACGGTGTTAACTATAAATCTGCTCACTGTAAAACTGTGCTCGTTCTCGTTTTATAATACTTTCACTTATCCATTTTGATTATGCGCTAGGATAAACAAGGATGAAGTACAAGCTGCGATGCGAATCTCTTGTGTTTTATTTGTCGTGTTCACTTAATGATAGTTATTCATGAGAGCCGTTTCACGGCTAGTTACCCAAAGGACTTCCGATGGAAGAAATTGCCGCCGCTATAAATCAAAGCGGCAATAATTTTCACCCACCACCTCGGGTCCGCTGCAAAGTATCATGGATTGAATTTAATGTCCTCGAATAGCTAATGCCCGCTCTTGGGACAATTTAAGAGGCATTAGTCTAGCCTACGGCGGTACTCTAATACATATTTATGAATAAAATAGCCAATCTGTTTGGCCAGTGAGCATACCTAGTTGTCGAGCATAACGGGCTTGTCTTAAGGCAGTGTTTTGTCTTAAAAGGGAAGCTCCAATTTGAATGCTCAGGTGGCCATGCCTGTACCTTAGTGCTCTAGATGCATAAACGCTGTGACAATAAAAGTGAATTTACTCTGTCATTATGCCATAACAGAGTGGACAATAAAACTGTATGACTAACCCCGTATCTCTCTTTTGTTTCAGAAGTATCTCTCGGACGATTGCGTGTTCGAAGAGCACATAGAGGAGAACAACTACAATACATACTCGCGAATACGAAGCGGAAAGAAAACCTATTTAGCGTTAGACAATCGTGGTAAAGCGAGACGGACGCAGATCCCGGTGAGCAGGCAGCTCGGCAACCTGTCGCGGTACGCGCTGACGCTGACGAGACGATGGGAGGGTCACGGGGTGAAATACGCACAGTGTCCGACGCGACGGCACCACGGCAAACTGAAGAGGCCCCCACCGAAGCACAGGAACTGCATGCAGCACATGCACAAGCAGAACCTCAGACAGAAGAGAAAGCACAAGAAAGCTAACAACCCGAAGAAGAAGAGGCATCCCAAAGCGCGGCGGAGACACGGCAACGGCACCACGACGACCACGGAGGTCGGGTGGGACGAGGCGACCATGTCGACGATGTCCACGACCACGGACGTTGAGTTTTTTCGGTCGGCGACCGCGCAGGAGGCGGTCGGTCGCGGCTGAGCCGCTGGCTGCTCGTGGGGGCTGCCGTTGCGCTCGCGCACTAACACCGTTCCACACTTACGCCTCTATGAATCTCTATGCCATTCCGGGGACGCGATTCTCATTTGTTCTGAATTTAACTCCTTCGCATTCCTACTTTGCAAATTGCGATGATCGACCTAACGTTGTAATGTGACGCTTGAGTAACTTGCGGTAGAAAATGCATTGATTTTGAAAATATATAAATTATCCTTCTTCATTGCTCAAGATTACACTTCTGGTATAAACATACTGTGGAAGTTAACATTTGCTCTCTCATACTACAGAAGCTTAGAATAAATTTTTCATAAGATTCTTAAGAGGCAGTCGTGACATGTGAGTTTGGACGATTTCTCTTGCGTTCCTATTCTTTCTTCTTTTAGTCATACACATTAATTATGTTTGTATGGTATTATAATACTCAACAAGCGAGTCAATTCAAACAAAAGTAGTGTCGCCCAAAGGCAGCGATTAACGACAAATGATATTATTCAACCAAAGCCATTGAAATTATCTATCTCATTTATTATTCCTAGTTCGCTTTAAAACGTAGATTTATCGAAAATATTCCAATTGTCTTAGTAACTGATACTTAAAATGAAATAATTGTAGCTGTTAGAACTTAATTAATAATGGCGATGCTAATATTTTGATGTGCTTCGAATTCCTTAAGTTGTACAAGAAGTATTCATAAGGTGGAACTGTGTTAGAAGTTTGCGGTGTATCTTAACTGGTTATAATTCGAACATCGTAACAATTTACTAAGCAGTAGCGCGATGCTCCTTATTTATTGATATATTTTTATGGTAATGAGCTGACAAACGTGCATACGGCCCGTCAAATAGAAAACGGTCACTGCAGATCATGAAAAACTGAGACAGGACGAGGGTTTCACGCTTGCGGAGATAATTACTTCTTATGCACCAATGCCCTGTTAATTCACTGGATCTGGTACCCTGAAAACTGGAATATAGCTGCAATGCAAAACAATGCTATTCCGCGGCAAAAATACATATTAGGGTGGACGCCATCCAATCGGATTCTCCGAAGCATTCTACCACCAACCAACATCTTCGCATCCATTTCTCACTGGCCCTATAAGATTTCAATTTAATTAAGTCTAAGTGTTTCGTTAATGGGCGCGATAGCAGACCATTCAGTACCGTTACAAACGAAAATCCATTTGCCGGCATCCAAAAATCTTAAATGATCGTCAGTTTTACAAAGTGCCCTCTTAGGGACTTATTCAAATTGAGAAATTATCAATCTGTTTAGTGATAGGCCGTGTTACGTTAACTTTAATGAGGAATGATCTGTGTGAATTTACTAATATCTACGACCTAAATCGTTCGAATTGTCATCAGTGGAGATTTGGATGGTTTACTGTACTTAGCCGGATGTGACAAGGTGTATTATCGTAAGGCAATGACTGAAAATTGGACTGAGTAATGTAGTTAACGTTGGTTTCGGTCTAGAATATGATAGGATAGCGTAGCGCAGCGTAACGGCAAGCTTCTGAGTTCTACGTTAAGTTTTAAGTGATAACTGAGTCAAGTCGTTTTGTTATTGAAAAAGAAAACTTGTGGCATGCTAACTCTTTTTGGTTTAACGAAAAGAGGTGACTATAGTTATTACCACAGATCTACTTTAAGATGTTTGGTTTGTGGGTGTTACAATCATACTGATATTAAATCTGTATCTGTTGTCTATGGTAATAGAGAATTAAAAGTATACAGGACGACTTGACCTATATATTTAAAAAATGAAGTAGTGATAAAAAAACGGCGGAGAAGTAACTATTAGTAAGTAGTTCTAAAACGTGTATCTAATTTGTAAATTTATTTATTTTCCATAGAGAGAAAGTGTATTTTGTTAACATTTTAGTTAATGGTTTTTTTAATTATTATTCTCTTTTACCCCCATTAGCTCCAACCGAATGTAGATATGTAGGATTTCATACGCTTGTATTTTTAGTAAGCCAATTTATTTTGTATTATAATTTAAGTCCGTTCGGGTAGCAATATATACGTTGTACGTTTCGAGTTATTCAGTAACTCGTACCATAAGCTAACACACTTTAATATAAATCCTTCTCTCATTCAGTAAACTTGTTTAATTATATTATCAATATGGGAGTTGCCGCTGTTAATAATGTTTAGGTCAATAGCTAATGGGACGAGTTACCGAATCAAACTACTATTTATTAAGTTCAGCAACATGAAAAACAATACAAGGGTCTTTAGTTTATGGTACGATTAACTGAAAGTGGCGGATTGCACAGTGGGCGTAAGCGTAACTAATTGGGCAAATCGCGGGCCGCTAAGAAAGTTCCTTGTTCTGGCATAAAACATAACTTAATAAAGTTAACGCTAAATTTTACACAAAACTTTGTAGAACAGGCCGTTGTCCTCTAATAAAATTAATTTATATACTTACATACATTTATCGATCGAACGAAACTTCGTACACACAAAAGCACTTGTCTGTAGAAAACTGTCAAAATTCTCAAAACGATATTTATTATGAGCTGTTAGGTGTTGATTTCAATAAAGATAGCAGATTTTTTACCGTTTGAGCTAGAATGTCTGTCTATTTATTGTCCGTACATCAAACTTTGGATTGTTGATACCTCTTACCAACACAGCATACGTGCCATTTTGCTTGAATGCAAGATTTTTTTGACCAATATACTTATTTTCAAAGTAGAGTCATCATTGGTCTATAAACTTCCTACTGCTGGTCACAGACCTTCCTACTTGGACAACTTGGGCTATAACCCACTATGCTGGCCCAATGCTTGTTGGTGGGTCTTCTAATGTCAATCCGCCACTGAAATTGTATTCATGTAAGCATTTGCAGATATTGTGTTTGAATGGATTCGCGATTACATTCTATTAAAACTTCCCTCGCAATACGTAGTTATACGTACTTATTGTTGCATAGGTCATTTTGTTGATGTCTTTGGACATGATCAGCGAAGAAATAATAATTTAATGTTAGTATGTATATCCATACGTATATGTATACGCAATTACTTTTACATTTTTTTGTATTCAGGTATTTATATGAAAATTAATTTTGATGTTTGATTAAATTCCTGTAAATGTAATAATTAATGATTGATATTCTAAAAATTTTACTAAAATGCAATAATTGTTTAGATTTTAATTGTGAATTTATTATAAATTACTCGATTGAGTAAACAAAACTCGTACTCAGCATTGAAATACATTTTTTTTATTAATATATTTATATGTAAAATGTATTGCCACCATCCGTTATTTACGTATGTTCAATTAATTCGTTCGTTCGTTAAATAAAAGTTTAATCAAAACTTGTAAAACAAAGTAGTATCTCATTTTAGAAAACAGTGCTGTTCATACTCAAGCCACATGTCATAATGCGTAACTTGTATATTTTGTATATATTATTATTATATTTTTATATTTTATTATGAATAATATCACAATGATCAAAATAATGTATTACGTTGTCTTTACGATAATGTTTTGTAAATATTTCGCTGGGAATGTCCATACGAGTGAGTGCAAGTTCCATCTTAATCCATCAAAAAAAATTACAGATACGTTAAAATAAGACGTAGGCACAGCTCTACGTCTTAATATTGTACCCCAAAAAAAACTCTGCAATCTGTTTTGAACTCAACAAAGAAACAGCTAAAGTCAAAAAACGAGGGAACTTTGACAATTCTGTATAACTTGGTGTTTTCACCTAAACCTAGGTTTAGGTGAAAACACCAAGTTATTCTATATGTTATCTATATGTTTCATACTAGTATGAAAGTAGCGCTATTTAGTAAAATTTATTTCACAAGTTGTTACGAGATGGCGCTGCTTCGTTTCCATACCGATTGCAATTAATTTCAACTCGATCGAATGGGAAAGTGAACTCGCTCGAAACACTCAGTAAAAATATACAACAAGCTTTATGGATGTACCTACGTATGTATGATGAATGGATATTTTGAATTAATTTATATGTCTGTATGTTTTAGTCAAACAAATGCGATGCGAAATTTTGCACTCGGCGCGGCATTTACTCATTGTAAACATTTATAAATAAAAAAATATATACATATAATCAAGTGAACTTTTTATGTACCGCGTGTAATTATATTTCGTGTCGTTTTCGTTATGTACAATGAATAAACTATTCGTAGCACCGATATACCTACGTGACTCGTTATAATATTAAATTAAATCAATTTTCTTTAGCGTAGAAGCAGTATTTTGATATTGTGACAAGAGTTCTCCATTACAGTATCTAGTTTTGTAGTTTTATATCGAATAGAGATTGTAAGAAATGTCGATGTATCGATAAACCCACCAGCAATGGTTACTTCACTATCTGGCTGGCTACGTGTGATGTGGTGCTGTTTGCAAACTCATTACTACAAATTGATAGTTTCTGAGAATAAATACTTACTATTTTTTTCTTATAGTACGTTTTCTCTGACATAATTTTGGAAGTGTTAAAAATGAGTTTGTATTACTATGTATGTACCGGTTACGGATATAGAGCATATTTCAGCATGTTCCTGTTTTAATTATATTTTGCAATAGTCTGTTACACATACTTATTAAATTTTATAAAAAACGATACTATTTTCTCATATGTAACTAATTAGTGTTCAATACAACCTAGTTTGTTTATTTGTTTAACGAATAAAAACATCGTAACTAATTTTATGTTCTGTATCCGTTGCACTATCGATTGTGTTAATTAAAATATGAATCTGTACGTTTTGTTATGCACATGTGCCATACACCCGCTTGGGTCTTTCAACTGATTCCACCCATAGACACCTTATTTTTTTTTATTTTCTTCTCCCATTTAGGAAGTCATGAACAGTTAAAAAATCCAAATAATGTACTTCTTTTAATTATAAAAAACGAACCTGTAAAGTCTTTCCACTTTTTACAGTCCCGCCAAGAAGTCTCTTTTAAATTATTGCAAACGCTTCCAATATTTGAATATTTAGGTATTGAGAAATCGACATATTGTTGTCCTTAAACTCTTATCAATACGCAGTAACTAAATTTTATTTATGTAACTGTAAAATAATAAAGATTTATAAAATAGCCTTTGTACCTAAATGGTCGCCTTATTAAGTTAAAGTAGGACAACGGGAGTCAAACAGTATTATTTATTTAATTTCGGTACATTAACAAAATATAACAGCAAAATAAATAATAATGTGGTAACATTTTTTGACGTTTCGTTTTTCTAAGTGCATTTGTAATGTGCAAATAACAATGAAATAATATTTAGATGTTCTAAAATGTCTAAGTATTCCGTCAACGTTTTATCTACCTACGTAGTTTTACCATGAAGATTGAATTGAAACTTTTAGACAATAACTTTTACAGCCTCTTATACCGACAAATAAATAAAAATGATCTATAATGTAACATGTGGTTTTACTTTATCCTTAATCTATGTTCTGTCATGAGGTAAATACTTATATAGGTACAAACATTCATACATGTATTCACGACTGTTATCCCCGAAGGATTTTTTTTATAAAAGAAGAAGGCAAACGAGCAGGCGGGTCACCTGATGGAGAGTAATCACCGCCGCCCATGGACACCCGCCAAACCAGAGGAATCGCAGGAGTCGCAGGCGCGTTGCCGTCCTTTAAGGAAGGAATAGGGTTAAGGAAGGAATAGGAATTGTGAGAGAAGGAGGGGGGGGGGGGGGCTCCGGAACCCTCGCTGGCCGGACGAAACACAACATCACCAAGTGCCATTATTTCACGCCGGATATTCGTGTATTACGCCGGGCGAACCGGCCCAATACGTGCTGCAAAGCAGCGTGGCTCTACCACTCAGTCAGTGTCACTCATTTCACACCACCTAGGGGTCCGGAAGGGGTGGGGTTAGTCAGTTAGTCAGGCCTGGCAATGAAACACCGCAAAAGCAGTCGACAGCCACAGTCCACGTTTCACGAAATGATAACTGCACATGTGATCAGCGTGACAGGTAGTGAGCCCATCGTCACTATGCTGTTGGATGTATGTGCAGTCTTTGGTCCGTTAGTCGCCTTTTACGATACCTACCCAAGGGAAGAAAAGTTTTTGAATAAATTGTTATTTCAACAAAGTTGTCATTTATGGTCGGACAACCACTGGTCATTAAGCCAGAACTCCAAGTTCGATTCCCAGCAGCAGTAGTTTTATATCGAATAGAGATTGTAAGAAATGTCGATGTATCGATAAACCCTACGCTGGCTACGTGTGATGACAAAACTTCCCTCGGAATCGATCGAGTAAGTTTTTATTAGTCGTAGCAGCTGAGTACGTTGCTTCACGATTTTACTGATGAATCAGTATTCGTTCTGAAGAACGAAATAATCATGATAATACATATAATCACGACTATTATCCCTGAAAGGTTAGTAAGAAACTAGGCAATGAGGACAGCAAAAGCAGTCCTCTACCATAGTCCACTTTTCACCAAATAGCGACTGCACATGTGCTTAACGTGACAGGTGGTGAACTGGTGAGCCCATCGCCGCTCTATGCTGTTGAATGTATGTGCAGTATTTAGTTAGTTAGTCCGTTAGTCGCGGAAGAGAAGGGCGATGTAATATTCTTTCACCGCTACGCGACAGGGTTAAAATAATCAAACTAGCGAAAGCAAGCACCTACCTACCTACTTCTAAAAATCTCCCACTGCGAGTTACTAGTCCAGTGTGAACAGGCTTAGGAGGGTATACGCATTTCGGTTTCCCATACAAACTTCCAAGTCAAATTTTTAAAACCAATAAGCCGATTTTAAATTATTATTAATCTTATTTTATTTTTTTGTATTTTACTTTGCATGCTAAAGTAAAATACAGAGATCTAAATAGTTTGTTGAAAACATTTTTAAAAAACGTAGTTATTGCGATTAAAAGTTTACTATGGAAAGTATTTAAAAAAACGTTTATTTAGCAGAGTTATTGCGATTATAAGTTTACTATAGAAAGTTTTAAAAAAACCTTTATTTAGCTGAGTAATTGCGATTAAAAGTTTACTACAGAAAGTTTAAAAAAAAACGTTTATTTAGCTGAGTTATTGCGATTAAAAGTTTACTATAGAAAGTTTAAAAAAAACGTTTATTTACCTGACTTATTGCGATTATAAGTTTACTATAGAAAGTTTTAAAAAAACCTTTATTTAGCTGAGTTATTGCGATTAAAAGTTTACTAGTTTAAAAAAAAACGTTTATTTAGCTGAGTTATTGCGATTAAAAGTTTACTATAGAAAGTTTAAAAAAAACCTTTATTTAATAATGTAATACCAAGACCAGCAAATTTTTTTTTTGACAAATTAACCTAAATTGTCAGTTTTATTTAAAATTTAGTTTTTTAGGTTAATAAATCAGTAAAAAATTTAGCCGGGGGCCTTCTTATGTCTATAGAAACTTAGAATGGCTCTAAAACAAAAAATCAAAGCTTAAACTAATAATGGCATATATTTTGTGATCCATCTCCTTTGTTTGTAACTAAATAATACGTAAATATTAATATTCTCGAATAAGCCACAAATTTTAAAAGGATTTCACTAAAATCTGGCCAGTTAATGTACCGAGGTACTTTTTATGGAAAAAATTACTCTATGAAACGCTGAGTAATAAAGCAGGCCTACATTGTTTGTTAGATAATTGAAAAAGACAAAAAAATATTAATTTCGGTTTGAAAAAATACGCCATTTTAGACCCAGTGTATGTTAAATAATCTGTGATACGATTATGAATATAATCTGTTTTCGGGATCAGAGTTTCATCATTTTTTCATTTTGTATTGCTTATAAACTATAAACAGCTTGAATTTGCATGTAAATTTTTTGTATTCTACCCACATAATAGCTTTCAAATTCCATACTTTTTATTTTAACACAAGATGTACGAATAGGTAATTTAAGTAAAATTACAGTCGTAAATAGTTAAAATTTTATAGTATAGTTATAAGTATAGTCTTAAATAGTTAAAATTTTATTAATTTAGTGTAAAAGTTACAAAAATAATGCCCTAAGAGAAAAAGTCCGCTGACTGGAGGTTGTTTTTGCAGATTGATTGTGGCTGAAGTAAGGACGGTAGAAGAATGTTTTTTGTTTTGGTGAACAGAACAATGCTAGATCTAAATGTTAGTACCAATTTATACTTCATCAGACGTAACTTTGGTAAATATCCCGCTGGCTGGAGGTCGGTTAGAAAATCCTATATTTCCGTTGTTTTTACGGAACAAATTCTGTCTTTAGCATAATTCAATAGAACAAATATAGATCTAATTCCCTGCATCACTCATAAGTCTCCCAGATAGGTGATCCCGCTGGGTGTAGACACATGATTTCCAGGCGCCATTCTGAAAATTGTTGAGTTGTTTGCATATCGTACTCAGTGGCGTGCCTAGGGCTTCAGATTGGGGCAAGCCACGAAACCTGAAGTTCCTAATCTTGCTACCTAGGTACAATGTTGGTGCCCATTAGTGACACTAGCCACATTTTTTTACTCAAATCGTCATAGGCCATGGCATTCCAAACTTTCTTGTCATTGGTAAAAAAAACAGGCTATTACCTTCTATTACATCTTGAATGTGATTTTTGAGAATTTTATTTTGGCCAAAATAGTGTAGAATAGCTATTGGCATAGTACGTAGGGGCCTCGCTTTTTGTAAATTTCGCTTAACTTTTATTTAAACTCAAAATTGCAGAGAAAGATTTTCATTAATTGCGCGAGGGCACTTTTTTGAGCTCCTGGATTGAACTAAACAAATGAAATAAAAAAATGAAACAAAACCAAAAAAACTTCGAAAATCGCGTTAAGTTAACTGTGAATTTCTCTTATCTACGATAATATTATTGAGTAAAATTTATACCAGAATAATTGTTATTTCATGAGGAATAAAAATGTTATAATGAATTTATTATCCTAAAAAATTTATCTCAACCTGTAGCTGCCCTGATATTGAGAGAGCGTCGTATCTACAAAATATCTTGGTATACTAATTGATCAGCGCTTGTCTTGGCACCCTCATATTGATTTTGCTAAAGATAGAATAAGAAAGTTGATTTGGGTATTTAAAAAGTTAAGACATATTGCTTCTAAGACACTTTTAAATCAAATATACATAGCTTTGGTGCAATCTGTAATAGGATACTGCATCCCTGTATGGGGTGGTGCTACAAAGACTAAATTTCTCGACATAGAAAGAGCACAACGCTGTCTTATTAAGGTTATGTATTTCAAGCCGTACAGATTTTCCACAGATAACCTTTATAAATTATGTAATCTTTTAACAGTAAGACAATTATACATCCTTCAAACAACTCTAAAACTGTATCAATCGTTACCTTTTCGCCCTGAAACTTTAACTAGCAGGCGAAAGATAGCTGTCGAAAAGCATTACACTTAAACTGCAGCCACGAAACGACATTATAAATATCAGTCAGTTCATTTGTATAATAAAATAAATAAGACAATCAATATCTACCTATTAAAAGTACACGAGTGTAAAACAAAATTATGTAAATGGCTGAAAACACTTACTTATAATGAAACAGAGTGTGACGTTGCGTGGGGTTATATGATAAAATAATACAACCCACTTACGAACATGAAAATTTATTTTACTTGGACTCAGGGCGTGGGGTACGTAATGGCCTAGCTGGGTAGTTTGCTCTCGTCCCTGACTTAGCTTGGGGAACGCCGAGGTGTTGCGAGGCGCGTCGCTGTACAGGAGCTGCGAGCTGCGTGGTGTGTTCACAAAATTGCGGCCGCGTCGAAATGCGAAGACGGTCGCGTAGAAATCTTCTAAACTCCGGACGTAGAACTCCGAACGTAGAACGTGGAACGTGGAATGTAGAACGTGGAACGTGGAACTTCAGTCCAAGCGTAGAACTCCAATCCAAGCGTAGAACCCTGGAACACAACGCAGCGTGAGCCGGTTTGTCCAGCAGCCGCCGATTGCGATAGCCACCTCACCCCAAGCCAATCCGAAAAAGTCAGATGAGAAGAGACTGTAGTGTGAGGTGGGAAGCGATCACAATCAGAGCGGAGTGCACATAACTATGAAATCTAAAACCTAGCTAAAAAGCATTGCGAGAAGCGCTAACAACTAAATCATGTTCCAGAGAAAACAAATTAAAATTAAATTATTTAAGTGCAGGTTCGAATCCCGGTACTTTTAAAACATTTGGTTCCCATCCAGTAATTTAAAATTAAACTAAATACGAGATCGACCGTAGTAGTACCGGTCTCAATAATAATTAAATAAATTAAAAACAAATTACATATGTGCCGGTTCGAGTCCCGGTCGAGGTTACATGTAAAACATGTAGTAATACCGGTCCCAATAGAAGTTAAATAATTAACAACCTCTAGAAGTCTTCCTAACAGACAAAGAAACAAATAGAAATTAGCAAACGAGTTGCACAACTAAAAATTTACATTATACAATGATGGTCACCCTTTAACGGTTACATGTTTTAACACTTTTGAAAATCACCGTTACATGTTTAAATCTTTGATTTGAAATTATAAACAAACCTGTGCACGTATAGTAATGCTATCTACACGCACTGCATAAGCGAGCTAAGGCTAAAACAAAGGATTAACACACATCTAAATACTTACTAGCTATTAACTACTCTAATTTTAAAAACTGTTCAACACTTACCCTGACAGAGAATAAGTAACACAATTATCGTAGAATGACGATAAGGCTGGATACTTTATAAATAATAGCTTTGGTCAAACACGTGACCTATTAAATATTTATAAAAAAAACGTATGAAATTGCACAAAACAAAAGCAACGTCTGTGTAGTGTCGCTAGCTCTCAGGCGTATGAGACGACGCCATCTGCTCGCGCGCAAGTAATTTTTAACTTACCTAATACTTTCATCAAATAAAAAAATACAAAAGGCATTTCAGGGTACCGTGCGCGCATCGATTCAACCATATGAAATAAAATACGTTTGTTTTGCAGTTATTAAAACTATTAAGACTTTATTTCTTTGTAGTTATTAGATAAGTAATTTAGTTTAAAGTAACATTTAGAATTAAGTTAATTTGGGTAAGATAATCTACGTTTGTTTATTTATAAATTAAAATTTTATATAAGTATTTAGTAGCTATACGTTTATAACGTTACGTCACTTTTAGAATATTAGTTGCTATAACTTGGAAAATACTATGGTTTCATCATGAGTTTTATAGATATTTTTTAACCGTTACTGCGTGATTAAAAAAGTTAAATCTATATCGTATAATAAACCGTATTTAACAATGAATTCAAAACTACCTAATAATAAAAAAATAAATATAAATACATATAATAAAATTAAAATAACAAATTATTAAAAAATAAACTAATATTAATTTATGAATTATATATATAACAGACACTCACTCACATACTTATGTAATAATTATATACACTGTATGCTGAGAACTTGTTATTGCGCTACTATAAATTTATTTCTATAATTAAGCTCATTATAATAATAAATGATAATTTATAATATAAGAGATAAGAAAGAGCGGGACTATCTGCAACAGGCATAATTATATGCTTAAAAGGTAGTTCCCACACATTGCATGTTTATCAGACTTGTTGTAATGAAATAAATATTTTTGTTTTTTTTTTTAATTGCATGAATTCTAGCGTTAACTCCCGAGCGGAGCGAGGGAGTTTAAAGTTATCTCCCCAGTAAAGCGAAGGAATTAAGACATGAATTCTGAGTGCAGCGTGGGATTCAAGGTCGCCCAAGACGAAGGCACCTTTATCCCCGAGGAGAATGCTTTACTTTTCACACCATCTACGAGACAATAAAAAGTAATTTTCAGTATCCGCGCCTCTTTATAATTTGTGTTCTATTTTTCTTTTATTTATATTCCTCCCAGGCCTGTTCGATTGTCGAACAATTTATTTTTTAGTGCAGATCTTAATGGTGAATGCATGGAATTAGTATGTACTACCTACTATCGTAATATTCGTATGCGATTTCTACATAAAATTCAGTACAATATGAAGCCCTGCTATCTAGACCCCAGGTTTTAAATGACTTACTTTAGGTTAGGTTTGCATGACATATAATTTTACATTGTCGAGCAGGTGGGGTGAAAGTATATTAGTAAACGCTAAAAACATCAATGACATTTTAATGACAATTGGAATATTTCTGAAATTTATATGTTCAATTGTTACTACATTAACTTTTTAAAACACACCTAAAGAAATGTTATGTCGAGTAGATTTTTTTGATTTATTTTGTAAAATGAAATAATACTAATTTCAGTTTAAAAGATGAATAATTTATTTAGATGTACCTAAAGTAAGGTCCTTGAATTAGTATATTTTGCCAAAATAGTCCAAACGTATTACAATTTTAAATGTAGTGACTTAGTAATACCTTTTAAATGTATGTTATATAAAACTGTAAGTTTATAATTATAAGCATTTTATGTATAGGTATCTCATACAAATTGTAAAAGACGTTTGTTTCTAACAATAAATAAGTAAGTAGTTATTAATAGCTGCTGAAGTTAAATCTTACACTTTTATCAAGTATCAGTCATAAAAATATTACATGATTGCTAACTACAAAAGCTGTACACGTGCTAGGTGTGCAGGAGCGTCTTAACTTAAGACACTCCTGTACACGACACCGCCACCGCGCTGCCACCGCGCCGCCGCCGCGCCGCCGCCGCGCCGCCGCCGCGCCGCCACCGGGCCGCCACCGCGCCGCCACCGCGCCGCCGCCGCGCCGCCACCGCGTCGCCACCGCGCCGCCACCGCGCCGCCGTCGCGCCGCCACCGCGCCGCCACCGCGCCGCCACCGCGCCGCCACCGCGCCGCCACCGCGCCGCCACCGCGCCGCCACCGCGCCGCCACCGCGCCGCCACCGCGCCGCCACCGCGCCGCCACCGCGCCGCCACCGCAGCGCCACCGCACCGCCACCGCGCCGCCACCGCTGCGCCACCGCGCCGCCACCGCGCCACCACCGCGCCGCCGCCGCCGCCCGCGTGCCCGCATCACATGAGTAACTACCCTACAGAGTCCAAGCTCTTGAACAACGCGCAAAAATTATCCCTATTCTGATAGGGCTGACACCTGTTGCACGTTTAAAAAATTAGGGAGGATGTGATATAGTGAATTACACTATCAGCACGTACTCAATAGTACGTGATAATTAAGGTCTTCCTGATTGACAAGGCGTCCTTCCTCTAGTCACGTATAGATGTGATGTTAATTAGTATTTAAGATGATACACTAGAGGATAAAGGAGATTGATTCAACGCAAGACATTGTTTCATTTCAGGTCTCCGTCCCAACCCCATTACATGGCGACCGTGACATGGTGTCACAAGTCCGCGCCGCGAAATCGCTAGTTGAAGTCTACAAAATATCAGGAAAATAGTGCTACACGGGCCTACAAGAAGGACGAAGGAAATAAGAAGAAAAACTGTAAGCCAAAATTGTTTAACTATGGGAAACCCACAATCTAAAGACAATATTATTGTCAGTCAATCACCAACTCAATCGGCGGCAGCATCAACTCCCTTGGCCGTTGGGATGCAACTTTCAGAGATCTTTTTACTGACCATCGTCGTTGTACTAGCGGGCTATATAGTACTTAGGCTGCTACGTTACTTCAACGCACGACTATTAGAAGAGGTAGAACGCAGAGCGGTTCGACGGGCAATTGGACCAGCACAGAACGTGTAAGCCAGCACGAATTAATATAACTATGCTACCAAGAATCTATGTGTGTGTGTGAGTGATTTTTTTTTCTAAAGTGTGTTCATGGCAAACCTGTCAGAACTCTTGAGTGAGCTTAAGGCTATTAGAGACTCTATTATTAAATTAAGTAAGGACAAACGTTATTCCGTATATTTCGTTAAACGTTATTATATAAAACTGTAAGTTTATAATTATAAGCATTTTATGTATAGGTATCTCATACAAATTGTAAAAGACGTTTGTTTCTAACAATAAATAAGTAAGTAGTTATTAATAGCTGCTGAAGTTAAATCTTACACTTTTATCAAGTATCAGTCATAAAAATATTACATGATTGCTAACTACAAAAGCTGTACACGTGCTAGGTGTGCAGGAGCGTCTTAACTTAAGACACTCCTGTACACGACACCGCCACCGCGCTGCCACCGCGCCGCCGCCGCGCCGCCGCCGCGCCGCCACCGGGCCGCCACCGCGCCGCCACCGCGCCGCCGCCGCGCCGCCACCGCGTCGCCACCGCGCCGCCACCGCGCCGCCGCCGCGCCGCCACCGCGCCGCCACCGCGCCGCCACCGCGCCGCCACCGCGCCGCCACCGCGCCGCCACCGCGCCGCCACCGCGCCGCCACCGCGCCGCCACCGCGCCGCCACCGCGCCGCCACCGCGCCGCCACCGCAGCGCCACCGCACCGCCACCGCGCCGCCACCGCTGCGCCACCGCGCCGCCACCGCGCCACCACCGCGCCGCCGCCGCCGCCCGCGTGCCCGCATCACATGAGTAACTACCCTACAGAGTCCAAGCTCTTGAACAACGCGCAAAAATTATCCCTATTCTGATAGGGCTGACACCTGTTGCACGTTTAAAAAATTAGGGAGGATGTGATATAGTGAATTACACTATCAGCACGTACTCAATAGTACGTGATAATTAAGGTCTTCCTGATTGACAAGGCGTCCTTCCTCTAGTCACGTATAGATGTGATGTTAATTAGTATTTAAGATGATACACTAGAGGATAAAGGAGATTGATTCAACGCAAGACATTGTTTCATTTCAGGTCTCCGTCCCAACCCCATTACATGGCGACCGTGACATGGTGTCACAAGTCCGCGCCGCGAAATCGCTAGTTGAAGTCTACAAAATATCAGGAAAATAGTGCTACACGGGCCTACAAGAAGGACGAAGGAAATAAGAAGAAAAACTGTAAGCCAAAATTGTTTAACTATGGGAAACCCACAATCTAAAGACAATATTATTGTCAGTCAATCACCAACTCAATCGGCGGCAGCATCAACTCCCTTGGCCGTTGGGATGCAACTTTCAGAGATCTTTTTACTGACCATCGTCGTTGTACTAGCGGGCTATATAGTACTTAGGCTGCTACGTTACTTCAACGCACGACTATTAGAAGAGGTAGAACGCAGAGCGGTTCGACGGGCAATTGGACCAGCACAGAACGTGTAAGCCAGCACGAATTAATATAACTATGCTACCAAGAATCTATGTGTGTGTGTGAGTGATTTTTTTTTCTAAAGTGTGTTCATGGCAAACCTGTCAGAACTCTTGAGTGAGCTTAAGGCTATTAGAGACTCTATTATTAAATTAAGTAAGGACAAACGTTATTCCGCTCAGGGGCAGAATAAGTTTTTAAGAGCAAAGGAAATTAAAAATATTTTTGAACAAATATCTGCAGACTTATGTAAAAAAGGGATAGATGCTGTAGAATTACAAATAACAAAAGCAATATCGTCAAAGTTTTTATGTAATTTTGAGGAAATCGAGTCACTCGTTAACCCGCATCATTCAGAAACGATCACAACCATGGCCACGTTCGATCTAAAAGTCGCGCTCACGCTCCTCCCAGTAGTAGATTGCGACGAAACGCAAATTAACCAACTAATAGACGGAATAGAGTATTATAGTAGTACCCTTAGAAACGAGGACCAGCCTCTGTTAATCAATTTTGTTTTAAAAACTCGTCTTTCTAGCAGTGCTAAAACAAAAATTAATAAGTCTTATGTGTCTGTGGCAGACCTAATAAAAGATATAAAAAATGTTTTAATTCCGATTAAATCATACACAGCCATTTTAGACCGAATGCTACGATGTAGGCAAGGAAACAAGACCATAGAAGTGTTTGGTAGTGAAATCGAAAAAATGTCCAACGATTTAAGTACAGCACAGGCTAATGGAGACGAGTCGGCATATAATTTATTAAAGCCGATTAATGAAAAAATGGCTATCAAGCGTTTCGCTGACGGCCTAAACAATGCTCGTACAAACAAGCATTATAGTTACGTCTAGGTCCGTAAGCACAGTTAGGCAGGCAATAACTATAGCCTTAGAACAAGAAGACTCGGTAGTGAAACCACCAATAAACAATTATGTTAACTATGTTTCGAACCAGCGATTTGAAAAGATAAATAAAAACTATCATCAACAATATAATAAGTCACGTAACAACAACGCGACGAGTCAGCAAGGTCGGGGTCGTGCCTACTATAACTCGAATAGGTTTCAGGGTCAGCGCAACACCAGGTTTACGTCACCTCATAATAAACGTAGGAATGTACATTTCTTAGTTGACTCAGCAGAACAGTCTAATGACGAGAACGAAAGTGAACGTCAGAGTATACGTCAGAACGAACATCATAGCGATGATTTTTTTCGTTCTGAATAGCGCTGAGGTAGATATTTGTAGTTATGGTAGTGGTAATTACGTTTGTTTTACTTGTAGTCAAACTCAAATTTCTCTATTAGTAGACACAGGAGCAAGCATTTCAATTTTAAAGTTAGATTGGTTAAATAAACTCCGTAGCGTGTCCCGCGACGCAAAGCTAGTAAGGGATGAAATTAAGATTAAAGGAGTATGTGGGGATTTAGTATCAATAGGTTATGTTTATCTAGACTTATGTGTTAACAATTATAATTTTAGGCATAAGTTTTATGTGTTTAGCAACTTCCACTGTAAAAATGATGGAATTTTAGGAGAAGATTTTTTATTAAAATATAGTTGTAAAATTAACTATGAAAATAAGCTGGTTACATTACAGGATAAGATAAGTCTAGAATTAGGCTTAGGTAAAAACATAATAACGACTATTCCAGGGAGATGTGAGGTCGTAAAATATGTTTCGTCAGAGATAAAGGGCGAATGTGTCATTTTAGCGGAGGAAGTTATTGCAGGCGTATTTGTAGCAGGCGCCGTGGTAGTAGGAGACGGGAAAAAGATTCCGGTGCAATTTTTAAACACACGGGAAGAAGATGTAAAATTAAATAACTTTAGCCCGAAAATTAGAAAATACTCGGATTATTTCGTATGCTCTTTTGATACGGAAAAGGGAAAATCTGTCGAGAGGGTTAAACAACTATTCGATTTTCTTAAATTAAAAACATATCTTGGTGATGAAGAGAGACGGTCTATTGAGAAAATATGTGCAAAATATGCAGATATCTTTCATATGCCGGGTGATAAGCTATCCGTTACAAACTTATACGAGTACAACATTAAACTGCAAAATGACGCGTCTCCTGTTTATGTCAAACCGTATAGAATACCTCACGCTCAGAAGGCTGAGTTAATAAAACAGGTAGGTAAATTGTTAGAAGAAGATATTATCGAAGAGTGTACCAGCGAATGGTCTTCTCCATTATTATTACTTCCGAAAAAAGCTGACAGTAGCGGTGAAAAAAAGTGGAGAATCGTAATAGATTATAGACTTTTAAATAAAAAAATAGTAGACGAAAAGTTCCCGTTACCAAATATACAAGAAATTATTGACTCACTTTCGGGATGCTTATACTATTCTCATTTAGACCTCAGTTCTAGTTATTACCAGCTAGGGTTATCACCAGAATGTAGGAAATTCACTTCTTTTACAGCTGATAAGCAATATCAACTGAAAAGATTACCTATGGGTCTCAAAACGAGTCCTAGCGTATTTTCTAAACTTATGTCTATGGCTCTATCGGGTTTAAATCACGAGATATGTTTTCTATATCTCGATGACGTAATAGTTTTCGGGAAAAGCCTATCGCAGCATAATACAAATTTAATGAGTGTATTTGAGAGGTTTAGGTCAGTTAATTTAAAACTAAACCCTTGTAAGTGCGAATTTTTGAGGAAATAAATTAATTATTTAGGGCATGTTATTACGCCAAACGGGGTGTTGCCAGACAACAGTAAAATCGAGGTCTTGGAAAAGTTCCCAGTACCTAAAAATGTAAATGAGATTCGTCGTTTTGTGGCTTTTGCGAACTTTTATAGAAAATTCATAAAAAACTTTGCCACAATAGTGTACCCACTAAACCGTCTTTGTAAGAAACATGTCGAGTTTCAGTGGACGGAAGAATGTGACGTGGCATTTCAGACCTTAAAAAAGTCACTTAGTTCATTTCCTGTCTTAGATTATCCAGATTTTGGAAAAGATAATGTTTTCCGGTTGCAAACCGATGCGTCAGGGGTAGCCTTGGGGGCTGTATTATCAAATGGAAATAATAAGCCCGTAGCTTATGCAAGCAGACAATTAAACAGTTCAGAAATAAACTACCCAACCATTCATAAAGAGTTATTAGGGGTAGTGTGGGCTATAAAACATTTTCGACCATATTTATACGGACGAAAATTTAAAGTATTAACAGATCATAGACCATTGGTTCATTTATTTAGCATAAAAGATCCTAGTAGCCGTTTAACTAAGTTTAGACTTTGTTTAGAAGAATATGATTTCGATATTGAATACATAAAAGGTTCCGAAAATGTAACGGCAGATGCCTTATCGAGAGTCATTATAACATCAGACGAGTTAAAAAATCTAAATTCAAATTTTTTGGGGGTAGTAACCCGTTCAATGAAAAGAACCATGGAGCAAAATAATGAACCCGCTACCTCTGGAAGTAGAAGGGTTGAGCCCCCTGTTGATCATAGGCAACCAAGATTGGTAGATATTATGCAGAAATCACAAAATGATGTAAGGTTAGATATTTGTTCGTATGAAAACTTCGTGAAGTTGAGGAAAAAGAAAAGATACGTCTCACAGACGGGTGATATGTTATTTAGTGACTCTACTATTTACATAAATCAGGAATCTCTACTAACGGAGGCGCGCCGAGACGCAACGATAGGAGAACTGAGTGCATTATGTAAAAAATATAATATTGTAGAAGTCGTTGTGATTAAAAATGGGTTTAATAAAAAGTTTATTAAAATTTTGACCCAAACTTTCATGAAACATAAAGAATTACCGCGGTTATGTATTATTAATAACCAAGTTGAACATGTTACAAATAAAGACTTGATACGTGTTATACTAAATGATTATCATTTATTGCCGACAAGTGGTCATGTAGGCATAAATAAAATGACTAAGAATATTCGAAAAAAATATTTTTGGAGTAATATGCAAAAAGACATAACTGAATATGTGACTCGCTGTAAAGATTGCCAAAAGCAGAAATTTTGTAATAAAAATAATAAAGAGAAAATGGTAATAACCACTACAGCATCTACTTCTTTTGAAAAATTATATTTAGATATTGTGGGGCCGTTGGAGGTCGATAATTTGGGTAATAAATATATATTAACAATACAATGCGAATTGACAAAGTTTGTAGAAGCTTACCCAATACTTGATAAGTCAGCTGAAACTGTTGCTAGGGTTTTTACTGAAAATTTTATTTTACGATATGGTACTCCCAGGGTTATTGCGACTGACTGTGGAACGGAATTTATTAATTCCACGTTAGAAACAGTATGTAAATTGCTAAATATTGATAAGTTAAATTCAACACCCTATCATCATGAGAGTATAGGTTCGCTAGAAAACTGGCACAAACATCTCGGATGTTACTTGAGAATACAAACACAGAATCAGTCGGCAAATTGGAGTACCTGGATACCATATTGGTGCTTTGCTTATAATAATTCTGTAAATACTAGTACCAAATACTCCCCTTATGAACTAGTTTTTGGGAAAACATGTAACGTACCTAGTAATTTAGTTAGTAAAGTTGATCCCTTATATGTATACGACAATTATCCATCGGAGTTAAAATTTAGATTGCAAAAAACTCATAATGATGCCAGGAACAACTTATTAATATCAAAACAAAGTAGAAAAACTAATTATGATTTAGATTGTAAGGAAGTACACTACAAAAAAGGTGATCTACTCTTGTATAAGAATGAAAATTATAATAAATTGAATGACTTGTATTTAGGTCCATTTGAAGTTTTAGAAGAGCTAGGTACTAATGTAAAAATATTAAAGAATAATAAAGAATATATAGTTCATAAGAATAGGACTAAGATATTTAGAAAATAAGAGTTTACTTTTCAGGGAAGGGATGCCTAGCCTTTTCAGGGGAGGTGTGATATAGTGAATTACACTATCAGCACGTACTCAATAGTACGTGATAATTAAGGTCTTCCTGATTGACAAGGCGTCCTTCCTCTAGTCACGTATAGATGTGATGTTAATTAGTATTTAAGATGATACACTAGAGGATAAAGGAGATTGATTCAACGCAAGACATTGTTTCATTTCGGGTCTCCGTCCCAACGCCATTACAAGGAAAACTAAAATAAGATAAGTAGGTATTTCAAAAGGTATAAAATAAGGATTAGTGTAATTTGACACATGTATACTAAATTTAAATTAGTTAAAAAATAACGAAACGTTGAAAAAATTGTCTTCTGTGTTGAATCGAACCCGCGTCCTCCGCAAATAACAAATATTACGAATCTATAAAGCAGTCTTATCTTAACTAAATGTTTAAAATATTTAAAAAAAGAAATATCCTTATTTTTACCGAAATTATTCATACACACGGTGAAAGAGTTGGTAATTGTGTAACTAACCCGACTTTGTTTTATATATTTAGATTAAACACGAATGTCCCTTAATCGATATTAATATAATTAACCGTGTCGCGTAGTGATGAAAGATTATACTACCACCCCCTCTCTTCCCTTAGGTGTCGTTTAAGGCGACTAACGGACTAAAGACTGCACATACATCCAACAGCTTAGAGCGGCGATGGGCTCACCACCTGTCACGCTGAGCACATGTGTAGTCTCAATTTGGTGAAAAGTGGTCTATGGTAGAGGACTGCTTTTGCTGTCCTCATTGCCTAGTCTCTGACTAATTATTAATACAATTTAATGTTTCTTAATTTTATGTTTGTTTTTTTACGTGATTTATTTTTGTAGTTCTCTGTAGTACTGATTCAATTAACTAATGTTCTATAATTTTCCCGAAATTACTTCAGATTATTTTTTATTATTGTCATGTTGTGTTTGCCTATAATGTTTTTGCATTGTAACTATTATTATTCACATTACCATTTTAGATATAAGCTGTAATGTAACAATGTTGGCAGACCTAATAAAAAAACAGTAAAAAAACTTTAAAAAAAGGAGCTTTTATTTAAATGCGCTGAAAAGAAAAAAATAAACTTTTACTAACAAGTTATAGCATTATTATACAATTTATAATGACATAAAAAGTTGTCGCCAAATTTATGTACTCGTATTTTCTTAGATTAAAAATTTTAATAGCTAAAAACAATCGCATCAAGTTATTTAATTTACTTGTTTATATATAGTCAATCTCGGAACAACCTTAATTATCATATAAATTGTGTAATGACGATATAAGTTGTTAGTAAAATTTTTAAAGTAAAAGTTTATTTTTTTCTTTTTAGCGCATTTAAATAAAAGCTTGTTTTTTTAAAAAGGTATTTTACTTTTTATTATTTTTTACTTTTTAGTTATCCCTGGAAATGTGTCCAGGGATAACTAATTTACATCTGTTCATCTCACTGAACGTGTAGGTATACTACAGAATTTATTCACGTCTTCCAAACCACCACCACTCACTACTCATCAAAAACGGTCTATCCATTAAGACGAATCAAACTCGACGCGGTTGTGTGCTTAATTACTGAGTTTCTATGGCCACCTTCCAGCTTCATCATCAAACCCTGGTTACCATCTAGCACCAAAGAATTCGTCAAAACGAATCAAACGAGCCCATACTCGATGGGGTTATGTCGTTTAATTACTGAGTTCCTATGGCCACCTTCCAGCTCCATCATCAGACCCTGGTTACCATCTAGCACCAAAGTACTCGTCAAGACAAATCAAACGAGCCCATACTCAATGGGGTTATGTCGTTTAATTACTGAGTTCCTATGGCCATCTTCCTGCTCCGTCATCAGACCCTGGTTACCATCTAGCACCAAAGAAATCGTCAAGACGAATCAAACGAGCCGAAACTCGATGGGGTTGCGTCGTTTCATTACAGAGTTCCTATGACCACCTTCCAGCTCTATCATCAGACCTTGGTTACCATTGAAAGACAAACTACTCGTCAAGACGATTCAAACGAGCCCAAGCTTGATGAGGCTGTGTCGTTTCATTGCGAAGTTCCTATAGCCACCTTCCAGCTCCATCATCAGGTCAGCACCATGTCATCATAATATTGCATTGTCACGCGATTTACACACGTATGCAAAATTTCAGCTCAATCGGTTGAACATATCTGCTTCAAAATTGAGTTGCAAAATTCCACCCGAACAAAAGATAAGTAGGTACATTACATACATTACATATATTGCAAGTTAAATAAAAGCTTGTAATAAATAACCTTCGGGGATAAAAGTTCTGATTATGTGTATGTATGTATATAAATATTTAAAACACTGTAATGGTGAAATCCCAAATTCATCAACAAAATCACTCGAATAACTCATCTAATGCGCGCGAACGTGCGGCCCTGTCCGTCATACCACAACTGGACCGGCGCAAACCAGTTTTTACCACGGCGGGCGGCGCGTCGGTGAACCTGTCGGTGAGAGGTCACGCACACATCGCCGCGCTTATGTATGAGTACACCTACAGCGGGCCGCTTATAGGCAGCTTGGATTCTGTAGGGTATTTATTCATGTGCCCGCATCATGTTTCGACGGCGCGGTGGCGGAGCGGCGGCGGCGCGGCGGCGGCGCGGTGGCGTCGCAGTGGCGGCGCGATGCGGGCTTTACGCGTCACGTGTACCTACTAGGGCATGCTCCCGGGAATTCCCGATACCAATTTTTCCCGGTATTTCCCAGGAAATTGACTTTTTACGCAGTACCGGTACTGAGAATTTGGTTCCCGGGAAATTCGGTACTTTCGGTACTTTTATTATAACTTAAAATTACGCCAATATAAGCCACAGCTTTACCTTCCAAATGACCTCCAAAACTGAACGTCACTCGAAATATCGACGCCAAGGATTCCAATAGTCGGATTGGTATCAAGGAGAGCTCCCTCAAAGTTCAGAGGTACGACGAAGAGATGTTTTTTCTTCAAGCTTGTGTTTTGGAGGTTTACTAGGTTATGTCGGCCCCAATTTGAGACATGACTTAACATGTTCTCGGTGTCAGTCACAAGTTTATTCCGACTCTCGATGCCGCTTTCCCGAGAAATATTAGCTCATCCGATGTAGAGCGTCACTTACCCCCGTATTGTCGTCCGCATAGAAATGAATGCTGTTGTTATGCAACATGTCATTGATATGCAGAAGAAACAGAGTAGGGGCTAAACACACACCCCTGCGGGCTCCAGCATTTACGGGTTTCATGTTAGAGCATGAACCGTCGACAGAGTCGTATCTGATGCTACGCCTAGAAAGAAAGCTGGCCACCCACGAACACAATTTCTCAGGAAGCCCGTATGATGGAAGTTTAGAGAGAAGAGCCCTATGTCACAGGGCTCTTCTGTCCCTGTCAAAGGCTTTCGCTACGTCCAAGCTAACTGCCAGTGACTTCCCTTTACTCTCGAGTGCCTCCGCTCATCGGTGAGTAAGGTACACTAAAAGATCACCAGCTGAACGACCGCGACGAAAACCATACTGGCGATCGCTTAGTAGCTAGTTTTTTTCTAGGTACCTTTAGAGCTGGCGGTTTGTAATGGACTTCATTATTTTGGAGAGCAAAGAGATGATGGCTATTGGCCTGTAGTTGGACGGATCTGAGCGATCGCCTTTTTTGAGAATCGGGTGAACAAGGGCTGTCTTCCAAGAGCTCGGGACAACGCCAGTAGTGTAAGAGAGCCGGAATAGGCGCGTTACAACCGGCGCCAACTCAGGAGCACACGTCTGAAGCACAATGGGAGGAATTGCATCAGGCCCACGGATCGAGTCGGACCTTTGTAAGAACCGGACGTTTGGCATTGAACAAGCGCAATGCGGAATGGTTGGTGGAGAGTTTTCCCCATCGTCCAAGGTCGAGTTTAATGCTAAAAGAGTGCCCAAGGGATCGGCTTTCTCCTTTGTAGTATTGGTCAGGCAGTCATCGGTATTGTGCAATGGTAGTAGGGACGGCTGACAAAAATTACCTAATGTAGCTTTCGCGAGAGACCAGAACGCACGCGTACCCGAAGAAAGACGCACTAGCCTCTCGCCATTTCCACTTATGAATGATGACTTCGCCTTGGCAATGTCCTTGCCAAGGCGAAGTCATCTGACGTCAAAGGACCTGACGTCAAAGTTGTACCTCTTTCTAAGCGCACTGGTGTTTGGATCCTTTGATAACACCGCATTAGCCCAGGCTTGGTAATGTTGTCGCTTTTGGCGAGACGCCATTTTGCAGCAACGTCCAAACCATGGTTTGGACTTGCCGCCAATGGGAACCACAGAGTTTGGATTGAAAAGTTCTATTCCCTTCAGTATCACATCAACGACAGAGTCGGCGGTGACATCAAGATCATCCAGCGAGAAGCAAACTCGCCACCATGGGTAGGACGCAAATAAACTTCGCATCCCATCCCAGTCCGCTGACTAATAATGCCAGACTCGACGTTTTTGAAGTTTCTGTGAGAGGCACAGTGCTACGAATCAGACAGTGGTCTGATGAGCATAGTGGTGCATCAACAGAAACTTGATAGCCGTCTGGGTTGCGTCTGGGTGGCCCTCCACATCTGGAACCCGCGTAGGGTCGGTTACCAATTCGGACATACTGTAGGCCAAAGCGAGGTCATGAACGGTCTACCCGCGTGGTCAGTTTTGCGTGAACCAAGCCATTCGTCGTGGTGGTCATTGAAGTCTCCCAATACCACAATCTCGGCCGAGGGGATCCGTTGGAGAAGTTTTGTCTGTCGCCGTTTGAACGGTCTTGCTTTGGACGAATTTATATTATTTACTCACCTTAAAACACTCATCATAAAAATCCATTGCATATAGACCCTTTTAAATTTAAAACATTCAACTGCCGTGCGATTCTCTAAGCTAAAGCCTTGATAGCTGCGGCTGAAGCAGCGCTGAGAAATGACTCTGTCTTTTTCATATTCATAGAATTGGAAAGAGACAGCAGATCACAGCAATGCGCGCAGCGTATATGTGTCGCTTATAGAATAGAATAGCTGAAATTATCTCTAACCAATTCTATTCGACAAAGTGATTCCACAGCTAGTACAACAATAGTTGACAAAACAATTTTTTTATTGTAAACTTTTTGTGTAATATTTTATTTTGCTCAATGATCCATATATCAAACTTTAGTTACATCTGGGTTAAAAAAAAATCTCAGTACCGAAAAGTACCGAAATTTCCAGGTTTTCCCGGTACCAGAGTTAGCGCAGTACCGGGAATCCCGTTTACTCCACAGTACCGGGACTGCAACCCCTAGTACCTACATAGTGTAGAGACGCGGCGGCGGCGCGGCGGCGGCGCGGCGGGCGATGGCCGGGCGCGGTGGCGGCGTCGTGTACAGGAGCGTTTACAGGTGACATTTGTGAGGAAGAGAGAGGTTTAGAGGAATCTGAAAGTTGGATGAATTTTTTGACTTTTCTACTATAACAGCACATTCACAGTCGTATCCACTAATAACTCCGACTGGATTATTTCCATGGCGCCGTTTCTTGTTGCATTGCATTGCATTGCAACATTGCAATGTTTGCAAACTTTTTTGATGGCATTTCATGACATTAAACACTGGAGGAACTGTTCCTCTAGGGTCCTCTGGTTCGTCCATAACGAATAAAAATTACAAAAAAACTTACATTCGGTTAGGTATAAATAACTGATGAAACTCTACACTACGAATTAACATATACAAAAACTAAATTAATTACATACAAATGATATCAAATTTGATCCACTTAGCTTGAACTTAGCTAATAATTTTATCAAAATAATAAAAAAAAACACCTGCCAAGTTGCCTTTTCCCGCGCTTTTTTCCAGAGTGACTTATAGCGCTCAAATTTCGCGCGGTAACTCAGTACAGTGCTACCAACTTATAGAAAAAAAATAGGTCGATATGTTTACCGCAAATACCGCGCGTTCTGTAATTTATGAATTCCCCGGTACTTTTTACACAGAGTAGTATAACAAAGTTAAATACGTAATGGGCGATTTTCTGACAGCCCAAATAAAAAAATAAAAATTAGTTCAAAAATACTCGATATATGGCGTTTTATGAAAGCCGACCCGTTCCTACCTAAGGGCTGTAATAAATTCTACACTTTTGCTTGTCTATCAAAAAAATAAAAAAATAGTACTTACAAATATTTATTCAGGATCTCCAGGACCTATTTTTATTTTGGAATGGAATAAATATTACGTAGCCATACACGTGTTCTTCATGGACCCGCCTTTTACTAAGCGCCATACTAATCTATGCTAAGCGCCATCTATGAAGTCATTTACGAACCAATTTCTTTTTTTTTATTGATCTCGGAAAATCGCCCATTGGGTATGTAAGAACAGCACTGTAAAAGATAGCCATCTTTTTCATAGCCATGAATTAACCATTTGTTTACCTTCTACAAATCCACTACTGTGATAATTGCACATAATTAATTTAAATTTGCTTACGCTCAAACCAATTATCTAGACCAAGTTGAGTACCTATCATTTTGAAACTTGTTAATATGGTAAGATAACGGATAATTAATATACATAAACATAGAAATAACACGGAGACCCGAAATCAATTTAGAAAAACCGTTTTTCTCTAAATTTACCTCAGAGATGGCGCGGCGCGACGACACGACAGCCAGACCCGTACGTATTAAAGACATTGAAGTAGCATTTCTAAATGCGCGACCCGGCGTGCTAACCACTCGACCAAGGAGGTCGTCAAACATGACCATAGATAGCAAGTACTTAAGTATAAATCATAAATTAGCTAATCAAGACTTAAAATCTATGTCGACCACCATAGACGTCGGCCCCAGCGCAGCTTGATTTAATGTAATGTACTAGAGAAGACGTCACAACTAGATTGTTTGCAACACGCGTTAGTTAGATCCAGCTCGCTCCAACTATATTAATATTAGTCTGTGTAAAGTATGCCTTTATTAATAAGTGCCCCGTCCGGGCCACGCACGCGGCACGCCCCGTGCACGGCCCGGTCTAATAAAATTCAATAAAAATGTCACTGATAAAACCAATAGAGAAGTTAATAAGAAACAAGTTAAGGGAAAATATATGAAGTGATAAAAGTAGACCGCCATCCATCAAGGTGATGTGGATGGAATGACAGTCGATTGCTTGTAGTGCGGTGTAGGAAATCAGCGGCAGGGATCAAGCCGAACAATTTCTTAGAACACTCCTCATGATATGTGCGGTACAATATACAGAGAGATGCAACGTCTCTCCGAAGAGCCAGTGGATCGAGCCGACCTAAAATAACCACGTCGTCGACAATTCGAGCAGCTCTGCGTTGAATGCGGTCAAAAGGAAGGAGTTGGTATTGGGGTGCTCCGGCCTTAAGATGGGAGCAGTATTCCATATGCGGCCTGACCTGTACTTTATACAGTTATAAGCGGTGGGCCGGCGTGAAATACTGACCCGCTCTATTAGGTACAAACCGCTTTTTCGAAGCTAATTTAGCTTTACCTTCCAAATGACCTCGAAACTGAACGTCACTCGAAAATCAACGCCAAGTATTCCAATAGTCGGATTGGTATCAAGGGAAGCTCCCTCAAACTTCAGAGGTACGACGAAAGGATGTATTTTCGCGATAAATGCGCAAACTTGTGTTTTGGAGGGTTTAAAGTGGACTAGGTTATTTCGACCCCAATTCGAGACATGACTTAACATGTTCTTGGTGTCAGTAACAAGTTAATTCCGGCTCTCGATGACGCTTTCCCGAGAAATATTAGCTCGTCCGGTGTAGAGCGTACCGCCAGTACTGTCGTCCGCATAGCAATGAAAGCTGTTGTTATGCAACATGCCATTGATATGCAGACGAAACAGAGCAGGGGATAACACACACCCTTGCGGGACTCCAGCATTCACAGGCTTCATGTCGGAGCACGAACCGTCAACTACGTACGACTCTGATGCTACGCCCAGTAAGATATATGACATATTGACATATTTGTAAAATTGTCCGACATTTCTGACAGGAGCGTTACCCTCTGTCGCGAAATCAAATTTTGAACTTTGAAGGTGTAAGAAAGTGTTTCTTACAAAAAAAAATGGTACTTATGTCGAGAATCTGTACTATGAGTACCAGATGACGAATTATTACTGAGGGTGTCTTCCAGATCACCCAGACCCGAGACAATTTAGAAAAGTTCGTTTTCTAATTTGACCCGAACGGGAATCGAACCCTTGTGCCATTACGCTAACAGAGTCGTTGAATATCCTAAATCGATAAATTTAAATGAAAACTCCTTTTTTTAATGTTGGTTAACTGTCTAAATGAATTTAAAAAAAGTTGATGACGGATAAACTAAAACAAACTATACTTTACCCTCAGAACAATAACCAAAGTTATTGTCAGAACAATAACTAAAATTATTGTTCTGAGACTTTACCATGGTCCTTTTGCGCCAATTTTGTCATGGAGTGTCACGTAGGTATTTCCACTTTTCCAGTCCTTATTGAATATACCTAATGCTATTAATTGTTCGGCTATTTCTTTGGTCCGAGGCTATTTCTTTCCTTTTTATTTTTATATCATGGGTCAATTGGTCACTAAACTTTCCAAAAATATATACGTTTTCATAAATAAGGCCCAAAATAGTGAATTTTTTGTGCATTTCCATTTTACACGCGATCAAAACGAACAATCGAAGATGCACCAGTGATTGATTTATCTTTTACTGTGGTAATATTTTTTCTATTTTACCCTCATTTAGCTCCATAAGCGCGACAATTCTTCAATTTTATCGTTTTTTGACATATATGTCGGTTTGTTAGCTTTATTAAAAAGGGCCCAGGTGTTTGGAGAGAAAGTTGATACTGGAGCGAAGGTCACGCTGATGCGCGGCTCCCAGAAACTGAAATATAGATTTCAGGTAACCGGGGGTACGTGGATATTAAATAGCAAACAGACAACTCTAAGGTTCCTGCGCTCGCGGATAGGCAGCCATGACTTCGGTAGTGAGAAATGTGGTTAAACTTACGTAAACCGAAGTCAAATCGGATACAGCTGTTTAGCAAGCGAGCCAACTTATTGAGAAGATTTGATTAGTGTCAGGGAAACAGGCGAGTCGGCGTAGTCAAGGATGGGGTGGACAAGAGCCTGTACTAGCGCGATTTTAGTGCTGGATGAGAGAAAAAATTGCAACGACCTTTTGGTCGCAAGAAAACAACACTCTAGAAGCGGTCTAGCGCTGTATGTTTGGATTGTTCAGAAAGACGATAAATTATTGTTTTAGCGCTGCAGCGCACTTTTGTTTTAACTTTTGACAAAATAGAACAAGACTTTCGCTTGGGATAGCTCCTCTAGTACGTAGTAGGTACAAGTACACTTTAACTCAATGTCATATAATGAAATACCCTTATACCTGGTTCGCACTAGACGAGTAATCTTGTCGTTTGTAGGAGTACATTGTTTCGCTACTTTGCTTATTTAAAACGAATTTTAAAATAAGCGAAGCAATGTAAGTACTCCTATTACTGACACTAAATTACTCACCTATTGCGAATGGTGCGAATCTTGTTTTAGTATCGTTATAATCTTTATAAAAATATTCTAAATAATAATGTCTTATAACTATACCTATGCAAAGAGTAGACAGTGAATATGCAAAGCATTTATTGTTCTAATACTAGTTAGAATTGGCATGGACGTAAGGTTAGTATTTTAAGTCCATCGGAAATCAAAATTAGAAATGAGAATTTTTCAATGTTAATGGAACACACTTCACATCGATTTCTGGTACATGTCGTTGTGTTGGCAACACTGTGCAGTGACGTACATTAGCCAATCACAGAGTGTGTGACAAGAACAACGCTATATCGTTATCTCTAGGATCAAAAAGACACGATGGTAACTAGAATAATCATGTTAGTCCTTATTGATCAAGTATTACAGTCTAAAATAAAGTAGTACATGAAAAACATAACTTTGTTTGAAGCTTGTTCGTATCGCCCGAGGTAGCCAAGCTAGTAGCTAGCTCGCGTTTTGTTCGTAATTTCGTATCGTGCTCGCTCGTCCTCGTCTCGTTCGTTATACCTTTGCTCGATGCATCGCCGCATCGGATTCATTGAATTGCATCGCCATTTTGTTTGAACAATCAGGAACTCGTGCTCGCATCGTAGTATTCTGATTGATTTTGATTCGATACACGTTCATAATCGTTTTATTCATTCGAAGTTCGGCATCAAATTGACTATCACTAAGAATCGATAAATTGTATCATAATGAAGAAATGTTCATCGGTGGCGTGGCGATTCTTTGATCGAATTGAAAATGATGCCAAGAGATGTGTAGCGGTGTTGTGCAAATTGTGTGAAGCGCAATACAAGTTCTACGGCAATACTACGAATTTGCGTACTCATCTGATAAACAAGCATCCTCTGCAGTGGGAATTAGCACAGAATGGAACGTTCGAGGAGTCAAGTATACGCACGGATGAAGATGAGTCAAATCAATCCGCGGTAGCGCCGAAAAGAAGAAAATATACCAAAGGATACAAAAACGTACGTTATTCAATATCAGTTGATAATCCAAGAAACGACTCAGAAGGGCGAATCCCCACAATTGAAATACAAAGGGTATTTATGATATTAAGTTTAGGTCATTTAGGTTATGGTATCGTGTAGCGTTCGCCGCTGCTATAATGTTATCAACGTTACGATAAAATAGGCTGGTTGTGCTCAATCTAATCATTAGATAAGTTCAATCTAAGCTGATTCTTGAGATAATCTTTGTTTTAACTGTTGAAAATTGGTAACACTTTACATACATATTTTACTTTTAGGTAAACTTTAATAACACATTTAAAAAAAATCATTAAGAAAATTACTGACCTATCAGCGAGGACAGGATTCGAACCTGCGTGGGTAAAACCTATTGAATTACAAGTCCAACTCCTTTGTATTTACGTGCATGTTAACCATGTAACAGTAAAACATGATAGGACCGGCATAAGAAGCGTGTACAAAAGGAGGCCTACACACACCTGGGTGCCTACTAGCTGTGATAATGATGTTGATGAACAGTAAAAAAATGTCTTGGACTAAAACATGGCTTTTTATTGTTTCAGGTGGATGTGTTAGACACATCGGACATTGCTAACGACCAGAATGATGCTGAAGAAAATGAAGCAACTTACAATTTGGTCCGTCAGCTTCATGACAGTAGAGGTTCTGATGAGGAATGGCTAGAAGAAGATCCTTATACAACCACTGCTAACATTGATAGCATTATGAATAAAAGTAAGAGGGTAGCGTACAGGAAAATAAAGAGGGAAGTGCAATCTCCACCTCCTAGAGTGTCAGCGTACCCACGTCGCTCAATTAAATATGAAAAACCCTCACCAATAATTATAGAACAATCTAACTTGAAAGATGAGTATTCAGTGTTCGGTGAATATGTCGCTAATAAATTGAGGAAGTTCAAAGCGCCTCGTACTCGTGGTAATCTCCAACAGTTGATTACGACAATATTGTGGCAGGCAGAGTATGGTACATATGATAATGCAGACTCGGTGAAACGTGTCTTAATGTATACCACACAAGAATCTGAGCATTTGCAAGTTGGAGAGGTTCAGAGTGAAACAGTTATTGAGCAAAGAGATGATGAAATAAACCAAAGTGTTAACTCCGATAGTCTTATTCAATCATAAGAAATGTAAAGGTGTTATTATTATAAAAAATTGATTTGTTGTAAGTTGCAAAATATGCTTATGTGTGAGTCTTTGATCACATATAAAAACTCTATGCCCAATCACCTCCTCCCTCCTCTCGGTATCCAGGAGGGTGTATGCTTCACAGGCGAAAAACAAAAAAAAAAAAAATCAACACTCAAAACAGCTGAGCAAAAAGAGTACCTGGTGACAATTAAACATATGTTCAGATACACGTTTCCATTGACAGTGTGCGTGCTAAATATCAACATGATACAGAGCTTCTTTGAATATTGCTTTTTTATCGCTTATTCTTCTATACACATAAATGAATGTCAAATGTATCAATGGTCCCGAAGAATTGTGTCATATCTGCAAGATAGTTGTATTGCAGATATGACGTTATTCTTCGGGACTGCCGGTTTATGGCAACACTGCCACTTTTCCGCTACGATTTAGTATAGGATTGTCTTTGACTATAGACTTGTATATAATCAAAGGGGATTGTGTAGGTATTCATCTAGTTTTTAAATGTGTTCAAAGGTGTGAGTACCAAAATAATTGTGCACCAGAGAGTGAAAACCTAATAAACGTTTTATAAAAGCAACTGGTTGTTATTTATTGCCTAAAATTAACATTTCCCAACAAAATCATATGAATGGTGAATATATTTTTACTAGCTAACTTGGAGTACCTAGTCAATAATTACTTTTATTATTGATCATAAAAGCCTAAGTCATTATTTAAAACCTCACACTTAATATGACGGCGCTTTACAATCTCCATATTGGACACAATGTGTCTGAATGCTGTGCCCATTATAGAGATAAGATGTAATTTTTAAGAAATACTCCTACAATTAACATTGACCTGGATTGAAAATTAATAACAAGTGTTTTTTTAAGTGGGCACTAACCTTTGCCACATCCTAATACAAGTGAGGTAGCATTTATAACTTATAGGTACCTTTAACAAATAATAGAGATAAATGGATAGATACATTTAAAATATCTCTCTAGGTAAGTACTCTGTACGTACAACACCTTTGACTTACATGAAACGTACAATACTATACTTATTCTACTTTTTTCAAACATAGTCACAGTTCCTGAGTTCCCGCATTGTCGGTGAAATATTAAATGTGATGAGTATTTCGGTCGGCTGTTCATCTCGTAAACAACCAGGATGCAGCTTAATTGCAGTTTGCACTTCGAATGGAGCGCTATAAACACCAATTTATTTGTCATAGCTGTGACTAGTGAAAACTATGTGGAATAGATTCGTGTTGCGAGATATTGGACTAGGTATGTTGGATCGATCTATTTTGTTGTCGCCAAGTAGGAACCAACCGGGGGTCAGCACAGGTGCAGTGCATCAAGTGCATGCAGCAGGTATTCTACAGACAGGCTGCGCTGCCGTGATCGTGACTGTTCATCATCAGGCGGACCGTAAAGTATAGGTTGCGTTTGATTACCGGCTCAGTCGAATAGAAAACAAATGAATAAAAGCTTTGAGCAGCCAGATTGAACTCGAAATTACAGAAAAGCATCATCATCATCAAGCTCAGAACAATTCTGAGCTGCCTGCCCACCCACTGCCACTGCCCAGTGCCGCCCGCTGCCCGGCTGCCCGCGCATGCACGAATTCGCAATTTCGCATATCAAATAAATATTTGTCTTGCACTAATAGTTGATGATGATGATGCTTTTCTGTAATTTCGAGTTCATTAACTAATAAAGCATTATTGTTCTGATGAGGCAGGCAGGCAGTTTGACATTTCATCCCAACTTTAAACATCATTGTTCATCCCTCTCTATCTTTCTCACTTACTCGTTCTTTCAAAGTCATGCATCTCTCTCGCACACGTCAATCAGCTGTTCTACCAACATGGCCACGTTAGGACGTAGCTCAATTAATTTATTGAGAAAAGTGAAAATAAACCCAGTATTTACGCGTAATTTTAGTTATGTTCGAAGTGATAAAGTGTATAAAAAACTTCTCACTACATGTGCATGTGTTTTCGGCAGTGGTTTTGTGTATTACGCCGTAAAAAGCTATGGAAATAGGAACACTGTCTACGCGCTCAAAGCTAAGGTTAGTAGCTGTTTTAGTGGTTAATTTAGTGTTATTTCCATAATAAAATCGGTGTTTGCGGGCCGCTGTATAGAAACTGATAAGTAAATAGTAGTTTGGAAGAATATTGAGGCGTAGTTATGTCATGGATAGGCATTATTCACGCAGCCGCAGCACTTTTAAAAATAGCACCGAAATATTTGACGTTTGCGCGTACGTTCGGAAACGATAATCTAATACCATGTTACTCCTACCTAAATAGTGTTGTTTTTATTTTCGGAGTTTACCGGTTTTTAACTATCGTTTACTTGGCCACCGTAATCGTGACGTGATTATTCGTGACTCCGCTGTCCAAATTGTGGACATACATAGGATTAGGACCGAGTTTGCTGCTAATGTAATGCCGGCACCTCACGCTTGCCAAATCTCGGCAAGCCGTCACAAATTCAAACGTGTGGATAGAGCGTTTGGCTTGGTTTGCAAGACAAGTCACAAATCCAAGCCGCGTCCGCACGCTTGGCACTTGCCGCAAATCCCAACCAAACCTCTACAAAGGTTTGGAATTTTGGATTGATTTGGGGAAATAAACGTCGCAATCCACACGCTTGCGTGTGCGTCAGTGTTGCCAACTCAGCTACTTTATAGCTAGATCTAGCTATTTTTGGAAGCCAGGCAGCTACAATTTAATTAAACTTGTAGCTAAATCATTTAGCTACTTTCACGAGAAGTATAGAAATACATTCGAGAAATCGTATTAACCCTATTCTTGGCATTGTGGCATATTTGAGACGCTCAACTTACAAAAACTTTCGTGAAGTGAAAACGGTTTTTTTCTTTCTTTTTTATTTGATGATTGTAAATCATCAAGCGGCTCATTAATAGAAAACTACCGCCCCATCTCTTCCCTTGGGTGTATTAAAAGGTGACTAACGGACAAAAACCACTGCACAGCCATCAAGACACATGTGCAGTTATCATTTGGTGAAACGTGGACTATGGCAGTGGACTGCTCTTGCGGTCCTCATTGCTTGGTCTTTGACTAACCTTTCGGGGATAATAGTCGTGAGCAATTTTCACTAAACGATTAATAAATTGTAATTGATGTTTATACATTAATTACATTTTTACATTCTTATAAAATTACCAAGTATACTTACTTATTGAACAGACTCTAATTATATTTTAATATCAAAAAGAACACCTACTTGTGTTTAATTCCATTTATAAACCGATATTGTCATACATTTTTCGTCTTATTGTTTAGTAACGAAACATTTAGCAACTTCTAACACCTTTTGTGTCATAAGAAACTTTTAGCTACTTCTAGCACCATTTTGGAGATAAAAAATCGAGCAATCTAGCTACTTTTGCAATACGTCTAGCTACTAGCTGGAGGTAACAGTTGGCAATACTGGTGTGCGTTAGTTGGTTCTGAGGTGGCAAGCATGACAGACATGGATGTTGTTGTGTCGGCCATGACATTTAGCGTTAGTTATTTTTATTACAAATAAATATGTTGGTGGCATGATACGGCAAAAAAGATGGTGGTTGTTAAAAATTCATAAAAACCGTACTAAGTAATTATTTTAGAACAGGAAGGTAGGTACTTATTTTATTTAACAATTGATTAGATTATCAAAATAATACTACCAACCCCTTTCTTCGCTTGGGTGTCGTAGAAAGCGACTAACGCTAAATACTGCACATACATACGCGGGGTCATAGAGCGGCGATGGGCTCATCAAAATAATACTACCAAACCCTCTCTTTCCTTCGGTACCGTAAAAGGCGACTAACGGACTAAAGACTGCACATACATCCAACAACATATAGCGGCGATGGACTCATAAAAATAATACTACCAACCCCTCTTTTCTATTCGGTGCCGTAAAAGGCGACTAACGGACTAACGACTGCACATACAATCAACAATATAGAGCGGCGATGGGCTCATAAAAATAATACTACCAACCCCTCTCTTCTCTTAGGTGTCGTAAAAGGCGACTAACGGAGTAAAGACTGCCCATACATACAACAGCATAGAGCGACGATGGGCTCATTAAAATAAAACTACCAACCCCTCTCTTCCCTTCGGTATCGTAAAAGGCGACTAACGGACTAAGGACTGAACATACATCCAACAGCAAAGAGCGGCGATGGGCTCATAAAAATAATACTACCAACCCCTCTCTTCTCTTCAGTGTCATAAAAGGCGACTGGCGAAGAAGACTGCACGTATGTGCTGTTGGATGTATATCTAACAGCATAGAGCGGCGATGGACTCCTCAAAATAATACTACCAACCCCTCTCTTCCCTTGGGTGTCATAAAAGCGACTAACGTGCTAATGGCTCACCACCTAAGCACATGTGCAGACTGTGCAGTTGTTTATTGCTGAAGCGTGGGCTGTGTGGGCGTGGTCTGTGTTGTCCATGGATTCAAATGATTACTAATTTTACCATAAACTTTAAATAAATATCTCAAAAAAGTTGTTGATTTATGTAAAATAAAATTCATCATCATCATCAGCCTTTATACGTCCCACTGCTGTGCACAGGCCTCCCACGTGGACAACAGCATGTGGGGATATTGGGCCATAATAACCCACCACGCTGGCCCAATGCGGGTTCGTGGGGTTTAACGACTGTCATCTTACGACAACAACCGGGACCAACGGCTTAACGTGCCTTCCGAAGCACGGAGAAGCTCGAAATGTTTTTTTAATTTGGTCACCCATCCAGAGACCCGGCATTGCGAAAGTTGCATAGCAGGCAAGATCGCAAGCCGAACGCGCTAGCCGCTGCGCTATCGAGCTCCTCCAGAGTATCCTCCTTCTCCTCGAAATTAAATTTACTCATTCCATAATATTAACATTCCAGGAAGTATACGACTTCTTCATTTGACCAGTCACTCATTTTTCACATGAGTAAAACTATAATCTAAATAAATTAGCACAAAGTCTGTTCGCCACCAGTGCACTAGCGAGACTGAGTGGAAACGTGTGGACGCTTCGCAAGCGCTTGTGGCAAGTTCCCTTTGATTTGTAATGCCGCGACCACACGCTTGGCAAACCTCAACAAGCCGTCACAAATTCAAACGTGTGGATAGAGCGTTTGGTTTGGTTTGCAAGCGCTTGTAGCAGATCCGTCGAACAAATCACAAATCCAACCACACGCTTGTCAAACCTCAACAAGCCGTCATAGAGCGTTTGGCTTGGTTTGCAAGCGCTTTTAGCCGGATCCGTCGAACAAATATCAAATCCAAACGTTTGTAGAGGTTTGGAGGTTTGGAGGAGGGAAGGGCCCCCGGAACCCTCACTGGGGCGAGCCGACCTAATGCGTGCTGCAAGCTGCAACGCAGCGTGGCTCTCTCTACCACTCAGTCAGTGTCACTCATTTTTAGCACCACCCAGGGGTCACGTGTATGTAGGGTCTCAAGGGTAAACTTATGGAAGCGAGTAACTTTAACCCCCAAAATATCCTAACATTATCACACTAATATTATAAAGGCGAAAGTTTGTAAGTATGGATGGATGTTTGTTACTCTTTCACGTAAAAACTACTGATTGAATTTGGATGAAATTCGGCATACAGATAGTTTATAACCTGGATTAACACATAGGATACTTTTTATCCCGATATTCCTACGGGAACGGGAACCATGCGGGTGAAACCGCGAGCGGCCGCTAGTATTAAATATATCAACTTTCCCACACCCACACCAAATATCTAGCATAAGTTAACGTTAACGATAACGAATTAACTTACTTGAAAACATACCTACTTTTTAAACGTAGCATAGAATACATCCTCTATGTAGGCGCGTAAACGCTACCAAACCTGGATCTGTGTCGTTTTTTTGTCGACATGTGACACTGTCAACTGTCACACATTACCCATCCGACGCTCGGAGGGCATACCAGATTAACTCAACACTTTCGATATTAATGTGCACCGATTAATTTAATCAGCGCCCCTTTACTTTGGTGGGACTAAAATGTTGACTTTTTTACATGTGTCAAAGGCAGTAATGAGTCCCCGGGTGGCGGTATTCTAATAGGACAGTTGAGTAATTGGTCTGGCGCAGGGTTGTCGTTTTATCTTCCTTTTTGTGTTACTAAGCCGGCTCGATGGCGCAGCGGCTAGCGCGTTCAGCTTCCGATCTTTCCCGCTAAGCAACTTTCGCAATGCCGGGTCGCTGGGATGGGTGACCAAATTTAAAAAAAACATCTCGAGCTCCTCCGTGCTTTGGAAGGCACGTTAAGCCGTTCGTCCCGGTTGTTATCGTAAGATGATAGTCGTTAAAATCCACCAACCCGCATTGGGCCATCGTGGAGGGTTATGGCCCAATATCCCCACGTACTATTGTCCACTTGGCAGGCCTGTGTCTAGCAGTGGGACGTTTAAGGCTACTTAGGCCGCGCTTTGAGTTCTATCAAACCATCTGAGACATAGAAAATAATGGTTTAAATTCTGGAAAAAAAGTATGTATTAGTTAAGGATCTAATCTAGTCAAAGTCGCATTCAGTTACAAGATCTAATAAACTTCAATCGATAGAAAAAAATCCTAAAGTTACCCCTTTTTCTAATGTTTTTTCAATATTATGACTAAACTACTGATAATTTACATTTAATTTTTGTACTCAATTAAAGACCCAAATATTTCGTAGATAAATTCGCAGAGTATCCTATAAAGTCTATACATATAGGCAATAAAACCTTTATGGCTGATTTCACAGTCACGCGTTTGATCAGCGCCGGCCACACGCGTGCGCTTACAATTATTACACTACATAGTAGTTGCGCGTTTGTGCGTGCGTGACTATGAAACGCAACTACTATCTAGTGTAATTGTAACCGCGCGCGTGTGGCCAGCGCACTCACATGACTGTGAAATCGGTGCGTGGCCTCCGCAGCGCAGCCCATGGACGGGCGGTACCAAAGGGCACCACGCGCGCAACGCACCTTAAAGCTTCAGTGCTTATGCCTCAACGCCCTGTGGCCTGATTCACGTATTTCGTAATAGTCGAAATGTCGTTTACGTTTAGAAGTCGTCCTATTGAAAAACAGTCACAAATCCGTATTCACCTGTCATTTCGCTAGAACGATTACTCGATTGGAACGCAACTCAGTGATTTGTCAACTATTTAAACTTAATGTTGCCATTACAGTTCTACCAAATAAATTCAAATACTTTTTGTTAACAAAACATGCAGAAATGTATATTATTTTTTTCCAACGACTTTGAAATTGTCTAATTTGACGTGTTATCGCTGAAATCCGATAAAACTAAACGTCAAAATAATAGGTGAATACCGCGGAGGCAACGATCGAACTTCGATTAATGCACGTGAATACGCTTAAACAAAACCGTGCAATTGATACGTGAATACGAAAAGTGACTTCAGCGATCAAATCGCTTGCATGTCGTTGAAGTTTTGTTACGTGAATTAGGTTACTGTAATTTCACTCGATCGATTACTCTTCAAACCGGCATGCAGCAATGTAACTAATATAATTCTGCTTGAAGCTGGAATTGGTATTTGGCGACCAATCCAGCAGGATTCAGGAAAAAATTTTACCACCGTATAAACTTAATATACTTACTTACTGTATTTTTTCAATAATAATTACTTTCTACGCTCAGCCTAATTATCTAGCCTAAATATAGCTTATTTTAAAACGTGTTTTAATGATGAACTAGATAACGGATAAGATACATAAACGTAGATAACATTCAGACGCAAAATAAATTAAAAAAACAATTTTTATAAATTGTCAAGACCGAGAATTGCACCCGGGACCTTAGAGATGGCGCTGGAACCGGAGCCATTTTCTTTGCCGGAGCGTGCTAACCTAACCACTCGACCACGGAGATCGAAAACATGATAGGTACCTTATTTTTCTACTCTTATTCCTCTAGAGTACTCGATTAAATACGAGTAGTCGCGCTAAAATGATCGTAATAAAATACAAACAGGTGACGTATGTGTAATCAGCCGGTGCAGTATCTGTCTGTTTATAGGTAACTGACTTGTAGTCGACAAATTACTCGAAGAGTAACTTATAAATTATACAATTAAACTTGGTTTTTTTTAATCTCACGTGTCGATGACCTGTATGTACTTACTCAAAATGTCTACACTTGCTTCAATATCACTGATTATAATCTTATTATGCACAATGCTATGCATTACCAATTTATATATTTTTTCTTTGCATTAACGTTAAAAAGTGATATTCAGTGACAAGTATAAATCCAACGTTTTTTTTTCTGGGAACGGTGATGTCGGTGATATATAAATCACCGTTTCTTTTTTTGTACTTTTTGACATGGCGTTCTTTAACCATAATAATTATTTATCTTATCTTGCTCTTGTAACGAGCGAGACCAATCACTATTACTTCTTTTTGCTTTATTTTTGCTTGTATTTCGATTGAGTGGCCGCAAAGTGATGTATCATTGTGTTTATTAAATAAAAGTCGTGTTTATCTGACAGCTTGTCTCTGGATCGTATCGTAAATGTTTGTGTCTATGAAATGTGGTGACTTGACGAATCATCATCATCAGCCTTCAATAGTGTTTAGACGATTGAAAACCATAAACGTATTACATAAGCGGACCAACGGCTTAACGAGCCTTCTGAAGCACGTAGAAGTTACAGATGTTTTTAATTTGGTCACTCATCCCCAGTGCGCTATCAAGCTTCTCCGACGAAATGTCTTTACGGAACTAAAAGTGCTATACTCGTAGGTACAGAACTTTCAAAAGACGATTTATCTCAAACAGGACCCACGCCCAAGAGCGACCCACCTCGCGAGTGCTTCCTCAAACTACTTAGTCGACTTTTTTCTAGTACTATTTGGGGTTTCGATTTTTTTTTTATTTCTACAACGGCTAAGCGCTTGGCCTTCATCTCACCTGATGGTAAGTGACGATAAGGCCGAAGGTGGAAGCGCGCTTCACCCGGAATCCTCAACCACTGAGGAACTGGCTATTATCTCAAACTGTCGGAACACAACAATGCTATAAACATCGTTGTTATGGCGACAGACTTAGATAAGATGGTGGTAGCTAGCCAGACGGACTTAACAGCCCTACCACCAACCAAACCGAGCACACAAAGATGTACCCCCCGCTGGGAATCGAACCCGGGACCTCTGGGTGTTACTGAAACCGGTGGCTTAGCCACTAGACCACAGAAGCGGTTAAAACATATTTCTTTTAAATATACCATTTTAGATGCAGATTACAATTTAAAAATAAATCAAATAAAGAAAAGCAAATCAAATTACTTAAGTAAAAGTTTTCAATGGCATGATGCATGCTTAACGGCTAGATCACGCTAAGTGTGTCACCGGATCTAAGAAAAACAAACAATCGATTAGAATTTTTGGCTATGATATCCTTTTATGGCCATAGCAGGTTTCACAATGAGTGATTCTAAATCATTGAGTCATATCATCATCATTCGCTTGCCCTGTTCCCATGTTATTTGGGGTCGGCGCAGTATGTATTTTACAGCGATATATAGGTACGTTACACTAGATAGGCCCTTCCGAACACGCACTATGTTCTAGACATGGGCGCCGCCGTGGCTCGCCGCCGCCGTTTAGGTATGGCGCGCCGCCGCCGCCGCCGACTGTTCAAAATTTCGCGCCGACTAGACAGTTCCAATGTGTAGGCTCTTGTAACAATAATCTCAGTTTAATCTTTACTCATGTGGGCCGTGTGGGCGCCGCGCGGGGCGTCAGCTCAGGTGCTCGATGAGGACGAAGACGACCCTATTTCCGATCAAGAGGGAGAAGAATCAGAAAAACGCCCTTTGTTTGGGGACTTCGCGAACGTGCCTAGCGTTAAGACGTCCACACCAACGCGTTGGCACAGTATTTTAGAAATGTTGGGGCGTATGGCACACTGCTGTAACTGTAACCGGAACCCCGTCAGCTTTCTTAGCCTGAGCTAATGCTCCAGCGCGCAAATCGTCGAGTACTCAGACCCTGAGAAAGCCCCAGCTAAAGAACATTACGTAGGGCATGATTCAATCACATCGGCCCCATCGGTGTTAAACATGCTTCGCACCCACTTGGAAATACCTTTATTTCCACGGAGAGCTTTGAGTACCTCCCCGCCGCGGACATGAAGCTCCCCCCTAGAGGGGTCGGCTATAGGTAATACATATGGGTGCGAAACATTTGGAAATACCTTTATTTCCACCGCTGATAAAGCCTGACGGCTCACTTGCCCACACTGCAGCTGAAAAGGTAATTCCTCTCTTTTTGCAAAGAACTCACGTCTGGAAGTCGCTAGCAAGGTTCCACCTAAGTTGCCTATAATAGCCGACCTCTCCATGGGAGAACCTCACATCAGCAGCAAAGAGGTACTCATAGCTCTCCGTACTCTAACGTGAATAAGGCTAGTGGTCCTGATAGAATCCCGGCCATAGTCCCACGTAAGTGTGCACCTAACTTGTCTACTGTTCTAACACACCTGTATCGCCTCTCACTTGAGACAGGTCTAGTTCCTCAGTCGTGTAAGCTGGCTAATGTGCAGCCTGTGCCCAAAAAAGGTAGCCGTGCCGATCCATCTTACTGTAAGACGATTTCAGTCAAGTCCATACTCTGCAAGAATACGGAACCTGTACTGAACTCTTCGACTGCTGGCATACCTTGACACCAATGATCTCCTCAGTGACTGCCAGTTCGGGTTTAGCCTATTATAGATCTGAGAATTTGGAAGTCACTGGCGCATTGGACCTAGAAATAGTGGACAACTTTATATACCTAGGTTCCAACATCAGTAACGATCGTTCGTGCAAGAAGGAAGTGCGCAGGAGAATTGGCATGGCTAAGAGCGCCATGTCTCAGCTTGCAAAAATCTGGAGAGATCGCAATATTTCCGTAAAAACCAAAACCAGACTGGCACGGACTCGTGTCTTCTCGATCTTTTATACGGCGCTGAGACTTGGACACTAAAAGCTGCAGACCGCAAACGCATTGACGCTTTTGAGATGTGGTGCTGGAGAAAGATGCTCTGTATTCCTTGGACAGCATTTCGGACTAACGTGTCTATATTGCGAGAACTCAAAATCTCCTCGCGGCTGTCATCCTCGGATGTCTATGCAAAATTCTCGAATACTTCGGTCACATTGCAAGGAAAGACGGTGACAAACTCGAGAAGCTCATAGCGACTGGCAAAGTAGACGGGAAACGGCCTCGAGGACACAGCCCAATACGCTGGTCTGACCAGATCCGCACCACTCTTAACTCTTCAGTTCACAGCGCCCTCCAGACCGCCATATACAGAAACAGATGGAGGAAACCATAAGAGAGAAAGTGATGCAGAAGGGACGTCACGACCCTCAGCATTGACGAACACGACGCAAGGAGGAACTCCATTATCAATTTTAATTACTTAGTGACTTTTCGCTCTACGGCGACGATATAATGTTTTGTTGTTGAAATCTTTGTGAAGTGTTGGTTTTATTTATCACTCTTATTTCTACCTTTAACTACATAACCAAAAACGACTTCAAAAATCCCACGCCGCCGGCTTCACGCCGCCGCCGAGCATATTTTTAAGGCGCGCCGCCGCTGGATTTTTTTTACTCGGCGCCCATGTCTACTATGTTCCACTCATCTGCGGAGTCGACTCGGCACCTTGCTTTAGTGTGGCTTTGACATTCGCGCGTGCGGAGCGGCGAAAATAATTCTTTATTTATTTTCAAAGTGTACATACACCTAGACGTTTACTACAATTCAGTTGTCAAGTAAGTGAAATTAATTGTTATTCAAGTCATTATTATGTAGTTACTTATCGTATTATAAGAATAGAAAAGATTTTTTTCAATTATTGTTATTGACAATCTATTTGGGACGCCATCTTGATACACACTACGTTGTCTTTGACCGATCTGGCGCTTCGGCGCGCTGCGATGTCTGTCTGTTGATTAGACGACATTTAAATGTTAAAGCGCTGCAGCGATTTTTGGTCTCTCATTCCAGAATTTGAACAAATGGTTTGTATGGACGTTCTTGTCTATACTTCTAGGTCAATGGTATTTTATGAGTCATATCATTGTCATAGAATTGAGTGACAATTTGTACGCAACACGGTGACAGGTAGAGCGAAATCGAGCGACCGCGTGAAGGCACAATAAATGAATTATTTATGTTTTATGACTTACCGGCACTATGCCATGGGGACGACCGACGATTTCCTGTTATGATTTTTTTTTGTGTGTACTCTCTAGTAGTCTCACTTAAGTTGCCCCGTGGAGGGTATACTAAGAATTTTCTTCTTAAAGTTTGATGGCACTACTTTCCTGATCCGGAATTGTTTTTTTTTTGGACCCTAAACGCATTTTGAACTGATGACGCCCTTACACTCTTTGCTCGACCTGGGTATTAAACATGGGATTGCTACTCAGCCACTGAGGCGGCCGGTGGCCAGGCCAGTACTAATTGTAAATAATGAAATTATTTCGTAACGAGTTGGCGATATCTCTATTGCGTTCTAAATTTTTCGGATTTCAATTGTACAATTTAATCAACTTGCTGGATCCCTTTTTATCTTGGTTAAATGCTGTGTTACGCATACACCTATGCCTAGGGCCACCTCGGATTATGTGGGACTCTCCCCCTCCGCGCCCAGATAGAAAAGTTAAACTGGGAAAGGCGAGTATTACCCACTAAAAAAATAGTACCATCCCTTCTATGCCATTGGAGAGTGCTCGGGACCACGAACGGCAAGCACCGAGTTCCATAATCACAACTTGCCCGATCCTTAGATGTACATGTATATATGTATATATAATATGTCCTACTTATATTAATTATATTACGGCTTTATCTATCTTACTACGAGACGAAATATACATACATACATACCATGCCTGCTTCCCGGAGGGTTAGGCTGAAATAGGGTTGCTAACTATACCTACTGTTAAAAACAGTATTATACTGTTTTTTTTACATTATAGGTACTTTTTATAACAAAATACAGTTTTAGTAGATATCACTGTGCAGTGCAATGGTAACCATATACCTGTTTAAAAAGTAAAAAAGCTGCGAACGTTGTCCGCGCGGTGCAGCGCAGCCATATTTAAAATCTTTGAAAAAATATTATACTGTCCATTTTTCTAAAATACTGTTTATTTTTCTTATCTCACCTAAAAATACTTTTTGTTAAAGTTGGCAACCCTAGGCAGAGACCACAGCTTTCCAATGGGCGATTTTCTGACATCATAAATTAAAAAGTAAAAATTAGTTCAAAAACCCTCGATAGATGGCGTTTTATGAAAGCCGAGCCGGCTGTAATAAATTCTACACTTTTGCTCGTCTACCAAAAAAATTAAAAAATAGTAATAACTACCTATTTTCATATAGGACATCCTAGAACTATTTCTATTTTGGATTTTTTTTTTTTTTATAAAAGAGGGAGGCAAACGAGCAGGCGGGTCACCTGATGGAGAGTAATCACCGCCGCCCATGGACACCCGCAAAACCAGAGGAATCGCAGACGCGTTGCCTTTAAGGGAGGAATAGGTTTAAGGAAGGAATAGGAATTGGGAGGAGGGGGGGGGGGGAAAGGGCCTCCGGAACCCTCACTGGTCGGACGAAACACAACAGCACCAAGTGCCATTATTTCACGCCGAATATTAGTGAGAGGGTGGTATTACGCCGGGCGAGCCGGCCCAATGTGTGCTGCAACGCAGCGTGGCTCTACCACTCAGTTGGTGTCACTCATTTAGCACCACCCAGGGATCACGTGTAGGGTCTCAAGGGTAAACCTACGGACGCGAGCAACTTTGACCCCAAAATTAAAAATATTGGAATAAATACTACGCAGCCAGTGGCGTGCCTAGGGCTTCAGATTGGGGCAAGCCACGAAACCTGAAGTTCCTAATCTTGCTACCTAGGTACAATGTTGGTGCCCATTTGTGACACTAGCCAGCCACATTTTTACTCAAATCGTCATAGGCCTCGCTTTTTGTAAATTTCGCTTAACTTTTATTTAAACTCAAAATTGCAGAGAAAGATTTTCATAAATTGCGCGAGGGCACTTTTTTGAGCTCCTGGATTGAACTAAACAAATGAAATAAAAAAATGAAACAAAACCAAAAAACTTCGAAAATCGCGTTAAGTTAACTGTGAATTTCTCTTATCTACGATAATATTATTGAGTAAAATTTATACCAGAATAATTGTTACTTCATGAGGAATAAAAATGTTATTAATGAATTTATTATCCTATTTCGATGAAAACTATAAATACAACTAAGTACTTACAAAATTACAACAAAATGCGATGCGTCGGCCGTCCGAACTCAGCTTATTCTCGCAGAGTGGAGATTCGTAATATTACGCATGCATTTATTATCCTATTTCGGTAAAAACGATAAATACAACTGGAAAATTACTACAAAATGCGAAAATGGGCATTTTGCGCGGGAATCACAGTCGATATGTAGGCCTCTACACTTAATTTATTAATTATTACTTAATTATTAGAATGGAAGCAACCAACAATCCAAAGAGTTTTTTTTTTCATAGACCTATTATAATTAATGCCCTAGATGACTTTTAATAGTTTGCGAAATACATAAATCATGTGTGATGTTCAAAGAATTTATTTACCTCTGCCTTTCGTATGCCAATCATCAACACGTTTAAGTACACATTTATTTGCAACACATCACATGCTCAACACATCTTAGTTCGTCACAGAGACCAATAAAGCGACGAACTGAACTCGGAACACATTTTTTTATCACAAATTTCGAAAACACTTGTTACTTAAAAACAATCCCTCAAATAAAGTGAAGTGTGACAAAGAATAAAAAATGGCTGGCTGCTGCCTGTGGCTGCTCCACAGCACAATCGCGTATTAACGCTCGCCTCTGATTGGTTCGCGCGAGCTCGAGCTGTCGTCGGTCGCCTCTGATTGGTTCGCCCGCGTTTAAGTTGCACGTGATTCGGTAGAAATAAAGCCTGATTTGGAGAAGGCCTTACTTGCGAACTTCATAACGCAAGCTGGCTTTGACGAAGCGTATGAATTTCTCATAGAATCTATACATACTTACGCAGTATTATGTTTATAGAGTAGCAATTTTGTTAAAGTTAGAAGAGAGCGGATATACTTTAAATCCGAAGCCCGGTTGCAAGCCAACTTGTGCGAGAGAGATGTAAAGCGTCGCACGATTTATAAGCAGCTTTATGCGATTTGTTTGGTGATTCTTAATATGAGAAACTTATAAAATTGATAATTTGAATGCTGATGAAAGAAAATTAACAATGGTAAAAAATATTAAGTGATTTTAATAATTGCGTTTTACCAGTAGTGATATTGAGTTTTTGTTAGGGCAAGCCGGGCTTTTCGGCTTGTATGAAGGTACCGCCACTGTACGCAGCAATACACGTTTTTTTCATAGACTCGCCTTTTACTAAGCGCTATACTAATCTATGCTAAGCGCCATCTATGAAGTCATTACGAACCAATTTCTTTTTTTTTTCTCGGAAAATCGCCTATTATTACTATCCTCCCTATTCTATTATATTCCTCACACACATTCTTTGCTTCACTTACTCTCATAATAACGTTCTTCATAAATGCTCGTCGGCAGATTGTAAATTATAAAATAATACATCCTCTCGATTCATTAGTTGCGTTATTGTATAAAAATGGTTGTTTTGGAACGTGACTTGAATCAGAATTGCAACGATTATTCTTATATCAATTATTAACGCTACATTGTTTCCACTTTATTTATGATAGTGGTACTTCATTGTGCTGTGGTACGTCAACTTTAGTAAAGCTAATGAAATAATACGTTAAAAATAGTTAATCTATATTGCTTATAAATGGTAATTCATATAGGTAAGGCACTAAAAGAAAATATTTTTAAACCACGATCAGGATTCGAACCTGCAACCTTCTGAAATTCTGAGTCTGGTACACTACCAAATCAAGTACTTATAAACTTCTTAAGAATCCAGGCGCAATTTTTTGTCATTTGCATTCACCTTTTTTTACTCGTATTTGTGTTACATCGCCATCGCCACATTTATTTTGCTGTACCAAAAGAAAGTGAAATAGACTTTTTGTATTCCCATCGAAACTGTTCAGATCAGTTTTTTTTGTGCTTAACCAAAACATGTGGCCGTATGCCATGTCGTCCTACCTTTTTGGGTTCCTTGGAGAAGCAGAAAAACGGATCGCAGACTTTCATTTCAATTAATTATTTTTATTATTATTGAATAATTATTCCCACAAGCGGTAGTTTTCTTTTTCAACGTTTAACTATCTTTAAGTATATTTGAGCTTTTTTAACGCAAAAAATATAAAAAAAATTACGAACTAAATGATAGGTATTTATTTAAGGCTACGATGGCCCTTAAAGAAATCCTTAGTGTACTTACCTAATAAAAACACAAAATTGTGTTATTTTTTTAAATGCATAATAAGTATATGGAATAAAGCCGTCGTTTTACTGTAAGAACCAAGTAAATCAAATTATCATACCTTTGAGTTAACACTACCAATCGACTCGGTTTCTCGTGCTACTTTGTATGGCAGTACTTTCAGAGCTGCTTCATGAGAAAATAAATTATATGCAACAATTTTACTGTTGTATAAAATTTCTGAACATGTAACTAAAGTTAGTAAAATGTCAAACTTTCGATTTACCTGTAGAAAGGGGTTGCTTTCAAATCGTTCACGTTCAGAATGTCTTTTAAATTGTTAGAAAAATGAAGTTTCCTTGCTGTAATTTGACAAAGGAGTCATCTACAGGTGCATTAACATGTTCTAAATGTAAGAACATTTACCATATTCAGTGTCTGTATCCCACAGAAAAGAAAAAGATTTTTACGACCGAGCTCAAGCAATCATGGGTGTGCCCTAGTTGCTCCTTGTGTCAACCTAGACAACGTACCAGTGACAACACTCCCGTCAGAGACAGTTCTCGCAGTCACAGAATACGAGCGAAAATGTATCATCAAAAAGAGGTGGTTCTTGCACACTCTCGCCACCCGTCGATTTTTCGGCATCAACATCCGCGGAAATCAAGAACTATATTTCTTCTGAATTTGAGAAACTGCGATGTGATTTGATGAGAGATTTGAGATCTTCATTTGTGGATATTATGTCCAAGGAGCTTAAACCCATAAAGGATGAGATTTCCAACATAAGAGAATCAATGACCTTCATCAACACGGAGTTTGAGAACATTACAAAAAGAGTGGAATGCCTCGAGACTAGTTTGAAGAATCTTTCTTGTAAACCTGCGGAGTTGAAAACCCTACATTCATCAATTAATAGTTTGGAAATAGAGAACAATAATCGGGAACAATGGGCACGGCGCTCTAATATTGAGATATTTGGTATCCCAGAGAAGAAGGGTGAAAATCTTCTGTCGATTGTCAAGGGTATAGCTGATCGTGCTGAGTTTCCGATTGATTTATCTCGTGATGTGGATTTCGTTACGCGAGTTGCACCCAAAACTAACGATAATAAAAAGATAAAGCCGATTGTGTTTAGATTCCTGGCTCGCTATAAAAAGGACGACTTTTTGGCTAGTGTTAAAAGGCTAAAACTAAAAGCATGCGATATTGGTTTTACTGGTAATGACAAACAAATCTTCTTTAACGATCATCTAACTAGTATGAATAAAGCCCTTTTACAGCAAGCTAAGGCTATGGCTAAGGAGAAAAATTATAAGTACGTCTGGGTTAAAAATTGCGCTATTTTGGTGCGTCGTGACGATACTGGTCATGTTATTAATATATCTAATAGAAACGATTTAAACAAGATCAAATAGGCGTGTACAGTTGTTCGTTGTACCTGGTTGTTTGTTTTTTTGGTTCGGTTTGCTTATTTGGTCTTATGAGCTTGTTCGGTGACAAATACCTATTTAATAATAAAAATCTTGTTCGGGTTAATTTTCATAAAAAATTACTATACGTAGATATTGTGTATGAATTATTGAGCTTATGTCCAGATGGCGACTAATAATAATATTTCAGTGCTTTATCAGAATGTTCGCGGCTTGCGTACGAAGACGAGAACTTTTCCGTAACGTTTTGTTATCCGATACTGAAATAATCTGTTTAAGTGAAATTTGGTTATTGTCCAGTATTTTTGACACTGAGTTGTTTGATGAGCGTTAAAATGTGTACCGATGTGATCGAGATTATGATTTGCGTGGTGACCGTTTTGGTGGAGGTGTATTAATAGCAGTAAGACGTGATTTAGCTGTTCGCTTCTCAGGTTGTATCACTGTTGCGGATGCTGCTGCAGAAGTCCTTAAAGTGTCAATTGACATTCAATCTGCTTTTAGTAAAAGATTGCTTCACATTTACTGCGGTTATTTTCCTCACCAGTCTTCAACTGAACTCTTTAAGCACGTTCTTCGAAACTGCGTCTGATTTTCTGATGAATCATCCAGACGATGAGTTTCTAATTCTTGGTGACTTCAACATTTCTGCTGCAAGATGGTCTCAATGCAACAACAACAATAATCTTGTAAATATTGACAGTGATGACCTTTCTGTTCAGGCAATAAGTAGCTTTTTGAACTTTTCTAATATGAAACAATTTAACTTTATACCTAATTGTAACAATAGACAGCTTGACTTGGTTATTAGTAGTTTGCATTGTAATGTAGATCGTTGTTTCTCGCCGTTGGTTCCCGAAGATGCGCATCATCCATGCTTGGAAATAAAAATACGATTACTCTATTCTAAGACCCTCCAGCAGTTACCACGATTTGTGAAGTTATTTCATGACGCTGACTACACTATTATAAACGAGGAATTATCCGCTATAAATTGGCGCACTATTCTTAGTACAAGTGATATAGCATTAGCTGTTGAGAGATTCTACGGAACCATAAATAATATTATTGCAAAACATGTTCCGGTTAAAATAAAGAAAAATGATACACAATATCCCAAATGGTTTACTAAAGCTCTTATAAAAATTGTCAAAGAAAAATTAAAGTATCACAAAAAATGGAAAACTTATAGCAGATTACATGATTTGGAGACTTACCGTTTACTGCGGGAAAGACAGAAAAGAGTACAAACGGAATGTTACAATAAATTCATCTGCAATGCTGAGAATAAAATAGGTCATAATAGTAGACACTTCTGGTCTTTTATCAAATCCAAAAAATCAACTGCTAATATTCCTGATACTATGTCCTTTGGTAGTATTATTGTATCGAGTGGCAAGGACATTTGCGATCTATTCAACCAATACTTTCATTCTGTCTTTGATGCGGAATCTGGTCCTTCTCTAGTGAAACGCTGTGCTGACAAGAGCATATCCATCAATAGTGTAGGAATTTCTGAATCTGACATTGAAAAATATTTAGCTGGGATTGACATTAATAATAGTAGTGGTCCTGACAATATACCACCGATATTTTTAAAAATGTGTCGTCAATTCCTTACTTTACCATTGTTCCTTTTGTTTAATTTATCTCTAAGCTCTGGGGTGATGCCTGCGGTGTGGAAACTTTCATACGTTGTTCCCATATTTAAGTCTGGAGATAAACATAATATACTAAACTATAGACCAATCTCTAAACTAAGCACATTACCTAAACTATTTGAGAAAATAATTTATGATAAAATATATCCTTTGTTTAGGCCTCTCATAGTAGAAGAACAACACGGTTTTGTAGATAAAAAATCTACTGAAACTAATATGTGTGAGTTTATTCATAAAATTGCTTCTGCAATGGATCAAGGGTATCAAATTGATGTTATTTACACTGATTATTCCAAGGCCTTTGATAAAATTTCACATTGCTTATTTTTGGAAAGACTTGAACAGATTGGCATCCACGGAGACTTGTTGCGATGGCTGGCTTCGTATTTGAGAGATCGTAGCCAGGCTATCACAATAAAGGGATATTGCTCTACGTTTATGCCTGTCACTTCGGGAGTGCCCCAGGGCTCGCACCTCGGACCTCTTGTATTTAATATTTTTATAAACAACATCGCTTCAATTTTTGAGCAATCGACAGTGTTGCTATTTGCTGATGATATGAAAATATATAGAGTTATCAAATCTCCGCTAGACTGTGCATTGTTACAGAATGACCTTAATAAGTTAAATACTTACTGTAACAATAATTTGTTATATTTAAATATTCTAAAGTGTCATGTAATTTCATTTTCTCGGAAGCGTAGCACTATTGAATATGATTACATATTAAGTGATAATATATTGGAACGGGTGTCCGAGGTGAGAGACCTGGGATTGTATCTTGAACGTAAATTGTCATTTCGTACTCACATCGGTAATATTACTTCTAGGGCATATCGAATGCTTGGTTTAATTAGAACTGGAAAGGACTTCAAAAAGTGTTCTACTTTAATACTTTTGTATAACTCGTATGTAAGATCCATTCTGGAGTACGCATCAACTGTTTGGAACCCTCAGTATAAGATACATATCAATAGCATTGAACGTATACAGAAAAAAAACATTAAACATCTATCTTATAAGTGTGAGCATTCTGTTCATTCCAATCTTGCACCGCTTGTAGAACGCCGTGCTGAACGAGATCTAGTGTTTCTGTTTAAGCTACTCAACAACTACATAGATTCGCCCTTTCTTTTAAGTTGCGTAAATTTAAGATGTCCCCGAACAAGCTCGCGCAAAAAAAAGGTATTTAGTGTCCCCCTTACTAGCACCAAACATTTGTCTGACACTTTCTTGTACCGGTCGTGTTTACGTTATAATGAACTTCATATAGACATGGATATATTTAATGATACGATCGCTATCGTCAAACGTAATATTAGGGAATATAAGGATCCATAATGTTTATTTTTAATTTTGTACCTTTAATTTAGTAGGTACTCAAACTCATGTATTAGTAATAAGTGGAAACTTAACTGATGTATGTAAAATTGTATGTAACATTTATAAACTATATTATATTGTATGTTTCCCAAATAAAGTAAAATAAAAAATAAAATAAAAATGTCCAATTCTCATAATGTCCAGCGGCTTCAAAATGTCCAACTCTCAGAATGTTCAACTCTCTCTCACAGCTATACATCCTTCAATAGCTGCAAATTAGTATCCTTAGCGTTCTGGGCTTCTCTAGTATGAAAGTTGACATGTAGAAGATTACTTCAGGGGTCCGCACGCTTGGCACTTGCCGCAAACTCCAAACCTCTACAAACGTTTGGATTGATTTGGGGAATTATACGTCGCCGTCCATACGCTTGCGAGTGCGTTAGTTTTACCTGAAGAGGCAAGCATGACGGACATGGAGGTCGTTGTGTCGGCCATAACATTTGGCGTTACTTATTTTTATTACTTACAAATTTATGAAAAGAAGTGAAAGAAAACGAAAAATATGGCAAAGATGATTAAGATTATGGATGTTAAAAAATAATAAAAAATAGCACAACGTACGTACACCACCAGTGCACAAACGAGACTGAGTGCGCACAAACGTGTGGGTGGACGCTTCGCAAAATTCCCTTTGATTTGTGACAAAGAACCGACACTCGACCATTGAGATAAATTAATTATAACTCAATGCACTCGACGGATCGGCTACAAGCGTTTGCAAACCTACGCAAACCAAGCCAAACGCTCTATCCACACGTTTGAATTTGTGACGGCTTGTTGAGGTTTGCCAAGCGTGTGGACGCGGCATTGCATTCGATTTAAAAGTAACCTCGCTTGTACTTGGTTTTCGAAGTCATTATCATCATCAGCCTATAAACGTCCTACTGCTATGCATAGGCTTTCCCATATGGGCAACAGAACATGGGCATATTGGACCATAAACCACCACTCCGACCTATATAATGCGGTGTGGGTACAGCGGTTTTTTTACTTTTCAACTCTTACACGAATTATCTAGCCAAGTTAAGCTTCTAACCATGTCGCGTACGGGTGAAAGAATACTACCACCCCCTCTATTCCCTTGGGTGTCATAAAAGGCGACTAACGGACTGAAGACTGCACATGCATCCAACAGCATAGAGCGGCGCTGGGCTCACAACCTGTCACGCAGAGCACATGCGCAGTCGCTATTTGGTGAAAAGTGCACTATGGTTTTGCAGTCCTCATTGCCTAGTCTCTGACTAACCCTTCGGGGATAATAATCGTGATTATAATTATTATGTATAATATATTACAACTTGTTTTATTGGTAAGAGCTCTGCTGTCGTAAAACCGGACACGTGATTTAAAGAAAAAGCGGCAGACAAGGGGTTAAAGGATAAACATACTTATTTTATACATAGAAAGCACCCTGACCCGAAATCTAATTAAGAAAAACAGTTAATTCTATATTGAGTACACGACCGGGAATCGAACCAGGGACGATGGCATTGCCAAAACTGGCGTGTAAACCACTCGACCACGAGCTCGTCAAACGTTTTAGCAGTATGACGACGAAATATTTTCTTACTGACTGAACCCTCAGCCTTTCAAGCGACTCGCCCTTACCTAGATTTTTCATGTGCGAGTAACTCTATCTGCATTGCACTTGTCAGCCTTTACTCCTAGAAGTCGTGCAGGCTTCGAAACGTGCGCATACAAATAATCTATTTATATAAAATCAATTGCTGTTCGTTAGTTTGGCTTATACTCAAAAATAGCTTGACCAATTTCAATTTTTTTTCTTTTGTTTCTTTTAATACAGGGGTGGTTTAGAGGAGCTTAGATAAATACATAGACATAGGTACAACATAGATAGCTTAGCTATAAAGGCTTAGTGTAATATATTGATACCCTAGTTCACAATCATATTAATTAAACATTTTTTCCCAATCAAATAATTTAATAATTTGTGCACACAAATTATTAAATTATTATAAATAATTACACAACCCTCTTCCCGTAATTAGTATAAATGTGAACCAGGGAATTAGCACTCTGAGGTAACAGTTTGACAAGTATTGTTAAGGAAACAATAAGAATAATGAATTATGGTTGCACCGACAATCGCTCCAGTTCGAAAATAACCGAAATAAGGAATCAATTTGTTGTCCAAGTTGCACGATTGAAATAGGGTTGCTACCAGCCACGTCAATAATCGTAATACGCAGCGACTAATGGCTGAAATTAATGATGAACCATCTGTGGTTTTGCCTACTAGAATTTGAAGTTTGGTCTCAACTCTATATAAAAATTATGTCAAATTTCTAACTCTAGTACGCAAAACAATAGAAAGATTTATTATTAATTAATTTCTGCCGAAAGTCAGCAGTTATTCAAATAATTAGATTTATAATAATAGAGCTCTTTGAGTGTTACTACGCCATATCGGTTCGTATGTTTACGGGTAGGAGTAGGAGTACAAGGGTACTGAGATGAACCGGCGGCGCTCAGCAAGAGCATTTAGTTTCTCCCTTTCTTTTACATCATCAAATATTGGAAAATGACTTCTCTATCATGGACATACACAAACCCGCATTATATGTATTTCATGGCGATATCGTAATATTGGCCATATCATAAAATGCTCCGCCACATCATGATTAGGCTAGGTTCGAACATGATCATTTCTGAAATATTTTGAGCATTTCATGATATGGCCACGATATAATACAACCCTATTTATTCGTTATACAAAAACAATTAAGGGTGAGCTGAGTTCCACCCATGAAACTGAACAACTTTCCCCAAAAAACCTATGTGCAAAAATGACAAAAAAATTTCGACCCATACAAAACTGTCCGATCAGCTGACGACAAAGTATGGGATATCGACATTTTTTTTATCATTTAATCATTTGTATTTTGACTTTTAGATTATCTTCTAATCCTAACTATATTGTAATAAACCTTGTATTTAATCAGTAAGTGAATTTTGTTAATACTCTATGTAATTTTTTAATAGGTATGTGCCTATAATAGCAACCTTTAACTTTTTAACTGCTGCTGCCACTGATTAGTGCTGATCAGTGCTCTATGAATAGAACTTCTATTGTGTCTAGTGGCGCCGCGTTCTAAGTGTTAATTAAGTCTATTATACCTTATGATGGATGATACATTAGCACTTTGAAGGTGTTAATAGTAAATGTTAACTGCAACATTGTTTATTTACCCCAAATGCCCCACGCAGAAAAAAAAGGCGTAGCTTTAAAGCCGGCCCTTGCCAGTGTAACACTTGTTAACGGAACCACGACTAGGCTTGTCAGGCATAAAAATAGTAAAAGCAGGACACAGATTGATATTAAGACCGACAATTTTCTCTGAAAGCTTGAATAATGCAATTTATAATAATAAAAATATGGCATTTAGATTTGTTTACTTTGTGGTGAAACCACTTACCTTTTCCACTTCCCAGGTACCTTTTAATTTCATGTAATCATCCCATATTTTAACATTTGTCTTAGTTATATATTTGCCTTTATTTTTCCTCGCTTCTGCAACGATACATAATGATTTAGTAACTACACACTACACTACACACATCGCAATTCCTTTATAAACACATTTACTTACGTGATCTAAAACACGAAACTTCGGACACTATTTTTCGACACTTTTACGTATCCCACAAGTTTCGAATCACTTCGATAATCTTATTATGCGTTTTTCCTTGTAATATTTACATTTATCTCACCTTAATTGTTTTCTATTTACTAAATATTGTGTTTTGGTTACGTTTTGACGTATCTGACAACTTATTTTTGCTTCGTTGCTATGCAACTTATCAACATAATTCAATCAAACTTTTTAGTTTCTTATTTTTTACATTTGGCCATCTAGATTTCAGCGTTTTAAAAATATTATTTTGAAATTTATGCAGAACTCAGAAACCGAGGTTTCATTATAAAGTTCAGCCGACGACTAAACATTACATCTCTAGCTTTGGATACAAAAGGTTTAGTCTACTGGGACGATCACCAGCTTCCGAATTGGAAGGTCAAGACTCCTTACTTTCCTCTTCCAAATTGGAAGGACTAGTCTTCAAGTACAATCACCAGCTTCCGAATTGGAAGACTACAGCCTCCAGTCATCGCGTGCGTCTACGCCTGCCTGTGCCTGTCTCGCCTGTCAGCCTGCACCTTCGCCTGCCTGCGCCTGGTGACGCCTGCCTGCCTGCACCTTCGCCAGCCTGCGCCTGCTGGCGCCTGCTGCCTGCGCCTGCCTGCGCCTACCTGCGCCTGCCTGCGCCTGCGCCTGCCTGTCAGCGCCTGCCTGTCGGCGCCTGCCTGTCGGCGCCTGCCTGCCTTCGCTTGCCTTCGCCTACCGGCGTATGCCTACCGGCGCCTGCCTGTCTTCACTTGCCTGCGCCCTTCGACGACTGCTAAGTTCAGCGCTTGCCTCCACACCTTCGCCTGCCTCCACGTCAGCTGCACCTACCCCTTCACTTTTTATATCATCAACCTTCATCTTAACCATCATCACCTCCATATTCACCATCCTTACTCACTCTTTTTTTTAACTTTTGTTTGTAATTTTATTTTGTCTTAAAAATATTTGTTAATTTCTTTTCATCTTTTCTTTTTTAAATGTCGCTTCACGACAACTTATGACTGCTATTCATTTGTGACTTACTCTACTCTAAAGGATTATTGTAAGCTATTCATATTTCTAATAAAAATTAATAAATTTTCAGTTAATGAAGCGTTTCTCAAATGTTCTTCAAAAACGTTTTTATGACTTACTTATGTATAGTACAACCCTATACAAATTCAAAATACTGCCCTGTTTGTGTTTTGTGCTTGCAAGCGTGCAACATTGTTGGCAGAACTGCCATCGGATTCTTGTAGTCGTTGAACTAATCCCGGTAATCCCTGCAATCCTTCGCCGTTTGAGTTACGATTCTGCACATGAAGAGTTTCGTGGTTCGGCTTTCACGGCAGATTTATTTTTAATCTGAAAGTCTACGTACGTACGCAAGAACTTTACGATTGTACTTATACTCAATGAGGTACTACCGGCGACAGGGCAAGCCAATTGAGGAGCTGCGGAACAAAAGCAGACTTGTCCTAATATTCTGTTTTTTCTTTTTTTTTTCGAGCTCTTTGATTGCATATCTATTGCCCCTTAAAATATTATTCATCAAAAGCAGTCCGATCCTACAGAAAATATTGTTGTAAAAATGCGGTTTCAAACAGAAACGGACTTGTCCAGTTCAAAATTGCACTAGCAATTTCAGTTTTTTTGCTCCAGTGTAAAATTCAATTAATGGGACAAATCCGCTTTTGTTCCGCAGCTCCTCAAATTGTCAACGCAAGCGTCTGTCTATTAAATATTGAAGTTAGTGTTGAGTTGATCTAATAGTTTTTTATTTTCTGTAATCAACTTACGTATAAGTAATAAAAAAAAATTTAAAGTTACTTAAATAAAACATAATAACCACGATTTTATGTTCGCGCATCACCTTAGAACAGCTGCACCTGTTTGGCTTATATTATTTATAACGCATGCCACTGAGCCCACTTTTTCAAATGTCTACATCAACAACGGACCGATATGCAAAAAACACAATTTAAAAATTTAGAATTTGAAAATGCAAGAATTGAAACGTTTGCTTCCAACTTGTCTTACAAACCTGATATCTACATAAAACAATGCAGCTAAACGGAATCTCGTTTATCCGTAAGACACCTCCGAACTGGTAACCGATCTACCCGATCGTGATTGTTACAAAAAACAAAATAATATGTAGCAGGGGCACCTCACCTCGTAACAAAACACTGAATGGCCTCCCGATACTATCTGCCCCTCGATTAAAGTTTAAAGGCTATTCACAAGTTGCCCTAAATCGCCACAACCCTTACAATGGACTATATTGTCAACATTAAAGAGTGTTTCGAAGAATGGACCACCGACGTTGGCCATTGATCTAATTTCATTATTGGTCAGTTTTTTGTGTTTGTAATTTGTTGTTCTCATCTCTTTTGTTGGGAAGCTGTTCATCAAATCGTTGGGTTGGTAGTACAGTTTTTGTGCGTTTTCTGTTGGTTCAGAATGTCATAGTTGCGGTAATGGGTTGTCTGTTTGTTTAGTAAAGGGTGGAAGACGAAATATTTTTGTAAACATTTGTACAAGTTATACGCTTTGGATTTGTTTTTGCTACACCCTATATCTAAAGCTAAAGTGCGTTTAATCGACGTGTATATTATTTTATGTAGAAACGCCTACTCCAAACATTTAACGCATTTTCCTCCATCTCAAGCTGCACCATTTATCTTTGGTTGCCGTTAATCACTTCACACAATCGCGCTATTGCCTTGTCAATTACGTCGTTCCTTCTGATCCATTTTCCCCCAACCCTCGTCTAAGTCTCAGGCTGTGTCGCGTCTAATTCCCCCATTCCCGGACAATTAACACCAACATCTATAATTGAATGATCTTCCCTTTTCTGCTTTTGAACGGTATACCTATTTCTATTAGTGTCGAGTTAGGGAGAATTCTGCTAAAGTGTTTCCTATTTTGCTCACATTAGTACTAAGATTGATCTTCTTATTTTTGGGAAGGCCAGTAATTTGTGCACATTTTTACCATCATTAGGATTTTTTTTATAATTTTGATTTACTTGGCTGTTTATTATTATTATTAATCATCAGCCCATAATAATATTCCCCTGCTAGGTACAGGCCTTCCACATGTAAGACTGCACATGTGGAGTTTGGACCATAACCCACCACGCTGTCCCCATGCGGGTTGTTAGGTTTATTATAAATAAATAAATAAATAAATCTCTTTATTTCAGGCAACAAATAATGTACAGGATGGTAAAGATACAAAGAGGCCCATATAATAAATACCTTACACGCTAACATACATACAATATAAAACAATTTTGTTAGTATATAATACTTATTATCTATGTTAGTTAGTATTATTATTATGATCATCATTTATATCGCCATTTACCATCAGATCAGTCAGATGCAGGCAAAATGCTTTAATACTTATAAAAGAACCAACTGTTATTAACTGACAATTTAAGAGGCCTATTTACATCTCGACTGTGATTTTTGCGTAAAATGCCCATTTTAGAATTTTGTAGTAATTTTGCAGTTGTATTTTTTGTTTTTATCGAAATAGGATAATAGATTCATGCTTAATATTACAAATCTCTACTCTGCGAGAATAAGCTGAGTTCGGATCGGACGGCCGGCGCATCGTTTTGTAGTAATTTTGCAGTTATATTTATCGTTTTTATCTAAATACGATAAAAAATTCATTATCAAATCTTTATTCCCCATGAATTAACAATTATTCTGGTATAAATATTGCTCAATAATATTATCGTACATAGGGGAAATTCACAGTTTTAGAATAAGTTTTTTTTCTATATAAAATTAATGATACCTAAAAATTCCGAGGCCGCTACGAAATATACGACTATATACGAGATAACATTTAATTTTTTTATTTAATTTGTTTAGAACAATGAGTACAATGACCTCAAGAAAGTGCCTTCGCGCATTTTATGAAAATCTTTCTCTGCAATTTTGGATTTAATTAAAAAGTTAAGCAAAAACAAAAAGCGAGGCCGCTACGAACTATTCCAATAGCTATACTACACTATTCAATAAGTCAAAACTGTTAATGTATTTTAGTTTCTGAGATTGAGAACACCAATATTGGCCATTTTACGCAAGAATCACAGTCGAGATGTAATAGAGCTCTTAATTAAAGTAACAAAATAAAGTAGGTACAGCCTATAAACTGTCCCACTGATAGGCAAAGGCTTTCATCATTGAAAATCAACTCATCGCTACAATTTGAAGACTTGGTACTATTGACTTAATCATCGCCCTTGTCAAATGCGGGTGGGCGATCACAAACCTTGGCTATGCATCGAAAAATATGTAACACTTTGGCCGACCTGGGAATTTCAACCTCTCTGCATGTCGGGTCAACAATTAAAGTAGCATTGTTAATTTGTTACAGTATAAAAGCGAAAAATGGTAACCTTGAAAATTAAATGTTCTCAACAAATGTCCTAATTAGGGTAACATTATGTGGCGGTACGCAAGACGAGACGTGGGCGCCTGAAATAGAATCGCCGTAAATCGCTGGGGAGTCAACCCCCCGACGTGTCACTCACAAACAAAACGCCCTAATCCCCTCCTTAAGGAATTTTTCAATCAACCGCGTACATGTGACTTCATAATACGTTTCACAGTTGGGCCGCATGAGAATACTGTTGATAAAGATCTTGATGAACTGAAATCGACTCTAAACGTAGGTGATATAGAATCCAATTTTGGTGAAGATGCTGCTGAAGCAAAAAAAGGTGTAATGGTGTGTACAATAGGCTAGGTCGGTCATTGAAACAAATCTGTTAGGGGCGTTGTTGAGGGTACACAATGTGCTCTCAAGATATTAGGATTGGGCTTATGAAAGTAATAGGTGTAGAACCGGGAAAGCTGATATTATTCCAGTTAAACATTTTTGCCAAAACGCAAATTTGTGTCTGAGAATTAAAAATAATCTTATCATTACTTGATTGATTGATATCATTGATTGCGGACTGTATAAAATCGTCATTTACAATAATAAGAACAGTAATTAGAAAATGCCTAAAAGATCTATGAAAACATTTACAAACAAATTCTTATAATGTGATTTTGAATGAAGTGTTCAATTAGACACTTAATTTTTATTGTTAATGGCACTTATTTGTTAACTTACTCCTATGGCTCAGCGATCTAGAATGTGTCTAAGGCCTCTGATGTGGGATTCCGCCACTTGTCTCGATCCTGTACACTTGCTTGCCAACCATTCGCTTGCAATTCACAGAGATCAGCCTCCACCACAGTCATCTCTTCAGCGATACATACTTAACTGTTAAGTAACAAGTACAATAAAAGCTGCTTGGCAATGTGTGTGCGAATTTTTAATAACATTCCTAAGGATCTAAATTTGCTAAACACTAATCTTTTTCAAAGAAAATTGTATAAGTGGTTAGTTGAGAATATTTTTGTTTTGATAAATAATGATATTTACTATATAATTTAAAATGATTTACTTGCTTATTGTTATTGTTTAATGGATTTTAATTATTGAAAATATTAGAGTATTACTGAGAGGACTTAATATTTGCATGCTATTATAAAATGAGCTTGATATGTGATCTATGTATTTTATAATGTAACATCTTTATACCATGTCAAAGTGCAAATAACAAATAAACAATTATCTTATCTTATCTATCATAAGATATGAAAAAAATTCTCACTTTTAAAATGTACCCAAGTGAATCGTCAAAAACTTTATATTGCCTTTAGGATGATTTGTAGCAGCTGTACGTACCATGTTTAAAAAATAAAATTGAAGTTTATCTGTTTCAAATATTTGCATCACCTTCGTTACATGAAAAAAAAACCACGCAACTCCCCGTTGCGATCATCTCTAGCTTCGTTACACTTGCATGGACACAAACCCCGCCCCGCCGCCGCCGACCCGGCCGCGTAACCACACGCATTGTTCACCGATAACCATCTCGTTTGTCAATCACTTCCACCACCATCGTAAAGGTCAGATCAAACAGACAATTTTCAACCCTCCAATGAAGTGATAAAGCTTATATTTGGTGATCGTTAATATTTTAATTTGTTATCGATAACAGAAAAATAATAGTATTTGTGACGACTTATTTTATGAATTTACAAACGCGTTTGAATTGTAGGGCGTTACTTACTGGCCCTGAGCAGTGTTTTGTTTTTATAATTATTTATTTATTTTTGTTTTTTTTGAACGAAGAAGCTATTGGTCTACATCTTCCCTGATGATGAGTGACGATAAGACCGAAGATGGAACGCTCTTTACCCGGAACCCTCGACAACTGAAGAATATACTACTTTATATCTAACTTAACAATGCACAACATTTTACGAATGAGACCTCAAAATCGGACAACCACGGCAGGTTGACCTGCTGGTATAAACAATGTGCCGTGGTATATTTGAGAAAACAAAATCTACTCTCATCTTTTCACAGTTCTTATACGTTCCTCCAGAATACTTGGTAACCTCTCGATATTATAAAACGCCGGCCCAAATTGCTCACGTCACAGAGTATGTGTTCGCCATAAATTTTCTTATTACAATTCATCAGATGCTAATTGAAGTGCGGTCTAGCGCGTCAATTGACGAATGCCTGAGCGTATTGGGCGCTTGAGTCATACCGCCACAATTAAACACCAAGTGATATATGCGCGCTCCGAGCTGACACACCGATTCATGATTCGATTCAGGTGGTCGCATCCAGGTTTTTCTAGATTATTGTCTTTAATCCATTTGGTCAGGCAGTAGTCTACCAACGCTTCACTTGTGAGTTGTGTGTCCTCAGCTCAACAGCCCTTCTATCAAGGCAGGTGAAGACGGCACGCAACTTAAAGCCACCAAAAATATTACAATAAATTTTAATGCAGTAAAGTAAGAGCCTTCCGGTATACTGTCCCACTGCTGGGCAATGGCCTCCATCATTGAAATGATGTTGCTACAACTAATAGGTAAAATTAATTCTTAAATTGTAATGTAAACTACATTAGAAAACAAACAGCATAACATGAAAGACAAATAAGAAATTAAAGACGTTTAATCCAATACTTAAATTAATTGTAGCAACTTTAACACGTAAAACTACTTATTGTATTTCACATCGCCTGACTTAAATAGGAAAGAATCCCAACGACTTGCTATTCTCTACTAAAGTTATCACATTCTACTATTTGATTTAACTCAAATGACCTTTTTCATTCCAATTTATGGTATTTTATAAAATCTTAATATAGGTTAACAAGTGTGTCGGTCTGTGATAAATCATATTTGTTCAGGTTAACTAGTACGTCCTCATTATAACCATTGGCCACACAAATTCCAAAAATATATTGCATTGTTTCATCAGCATTATGATATGAACGGATACATTGAAGAAGTGTCATGTTTCTATAAAATGTTATAGGAGCTATTTAGAATCACCGCTTCAACGCACCGAAACAAATTGAACAATATCTATCATCATAAATGTGGTTTCGCATAAAGATCCTTTGTAATTTTCCGTTTACTACAAATAACAATTGCTTTTGCAGACAACACAGAAGTATTAAGTTACTAACAATATAAAGTGTAAACGTTATCAGATATTCTTGTTAAACAGCGCAAGTGACATTTACAAAAAACAAAACATGCAAAGTTGTTATGCCTCCGATCGGTTCAATTGCCAACCGTCCAAGAAATATGGACTTACAAGCATCGATCATGTTCTCTTCGGGATTATTGATTGTGATCAACCACCATGTGCTAAAAGAGATTCACGGCCGACTATAAACCTTAAGGCTTGTAATTATGTACCATTAATAATGCAATTTGCGCTGTAAGACTTTACATTGCTGTCTGGAATAGGTGTTATGGTGCGAGCTTACAAATCAGACGCGCAAGGACAAGAAGCGTTAACGAATCATCAAAACAAATCATCCGATTTGGTTCACAAACCGGAAAGGTCAGTTACATTAACGACGCGATGGGGAAGCGTGCAGTTATGAAATGCAAGATACATGACGATCTCAACCCTATTCTCATGTTAGAAGGAACAGTTATGCCGTTAAAAGGAGTTATAAAGGTGGCTGTTAGAGTTGTCAAACCGGCGAAGACTGATTTATATAGAGCGGAGCGACTCCTCGAATGTGTCCAATAAATCTCAATCAAGATCACAGATAGGATATGATTGGGCCAGTCTTCTGTCGGCGCCCGATGCTACAGATAGTTACATAACTAGATTTGCGTGGTAATGAATCGATGTCCGATGGATTGGAAAAGAATTCGAGCAAGTGTATACTCATTGCTGTAGTCCACATTTAGGAAACAAAATTAAAACGCAAAATATTATGAAAAAGTCTTAAAACCCAATTTATAATTTTCAAGATTTTATTCATCTCCTATTTTACTTAAGCCAATATGTACCCAATCATAGAATAATAACGCATAGAACGATAGTCTCGTATGAGAAAACTGTCATGGCGTGAGGCAAGAAAAAAATGGATGTAGGAGTAAGTTACGTATACTATCTCGGCGACACGTACACAAGTGTACAAGTAATGTTGCTAGAGGAATCAGATTTGCCCCAAAAGTAAGGAAATTGGAACTGTTGATAGAAAGATAAGTTTAGATTATTAGTACTGACGCGGGCCGTTTCGGTACCAAGCCAGTATGGCTTGGTTTTACTGGCCTCATTTATCGTGCGTGTTCTCGCTTTCTATGCGTTATTATTCTAGGTACCCAATTAAATATTTTTCTTTACTTATGTGTTAGTGAAATTCTTGACTGTCGCTTCCCAATAATTTATCATTAACCATCTTTTTTGATAAAGATAACATTATACATGTAAGTGGACTAATTACACAAATGATAATAAATCACCACAACCCCACAGAATGATCTATTGTACAAAGTATTGTGGATACTTTGGGAATAAATCACTTCGGTAGATTAATGTGCTTAGGCCATATCGTCGCTTATCGAAGCAAAATGTAAGTCAATAAATTATTTGAGCTGTCGATTTTTATTATTCTGGGATGTCATGTTCCTCTTCTTTAGAGACACCATCATCATCATAATCAGCTTATAAACGTCCCACTGTTGGGCATAGGCATAGAATAATAGGGTTACTCGCATAATGACTAATTACGTTCACGCATATTGACATACACGCATTTTGACTTACACGCATATTGGCTTACACGCATATTGACTTAACTAAAGCATAGAAGGAGAAGGAGTGCTATGACATTTGATTGGGCACTTTGAACCGTTTGTTGTCAAACAATGTGATATTATGTGACATGCACACGCAACAATATAACTTATGTAAATTAATTACACGGGCGCGTTGGCCCTTGCCAATGTCCATTGTATATATACGAGTATAAAGTCAAATATTACCCTTCCAATTACATTTTGTAGATCGCTTTTGAATTCGGTTGGTGACCAGGTATTTTTTTTTTCACTTTACATTTGACGTTTTTAGCAATTTATTTTATCTTTCCTTTTAATGTTTATGGCCTATTTAAAAAAATAGGACAACTATACGAGTCTCATTTGGACTCCTTCTATGCTTTAGTTATTATTCTGAGGGCATAGACAACAACACAAGAAGAGATTAAACCATAACCAACCACGCTGGCCATTGGCCGGTTTGCTGGCTGCTAAATAAAGAAAAAAAATATGTATAATAAAAGCGGTTAACTTAGACATTAGCATACAATTAATCGTTACAATGAGTTACGTAAGCTATGGTCTTGAACTTGACATATTGGATCTAACCGGCTTACACGACTAGATTTGGATGACCGCAAATGGTTTCATTCATATAAAGTAGGGATACCATCAAAAACGTATATCAATATTTCTGATCAGGATTTTTATATTTGCTATGTACTTAAGTAAACATTTTTTTATTTTTTTTTTACATGTGTGGAGGTGCGTGGTTCGATTCCCGCCTGAGGTTGTCGTCTTTTTTCAGTGTTCAAAAAAAAAATACTTTAAGTCTATTTAAGCATTAATAAAACGCTAAAATATAAAACATTAATTTGCTAAACATACTTAGTATTTTTTTAAAAACATGTTAAATAAAAAGATTTTAAGTTTTTTTCGAAGCTTTCAAATGCACCAACAACTGTTCAAATATTTGAGTAATGTGGGTTTTCGCAACACAACGACTGTTTTTCATACTTTTGCCGTTATCTACAAATTATTTAGTGGGAAATGGCTAGGCCATCGTGAGAACTACCCTTTTATTTATAGACCAGACATAAATACATACTTATAATCACGACTGTTATCCCCGATAGGTTAGTCAGAGACTATAGGAAATTAGGACCGCAAAAGCAGTCCTCTGCCATAGTCCACTTTTCACCAAATAGCGACTGCACATGTGCTCAGCGTGACAGGTGGTGATTCCATCGCCGCTCTGTGCTGTTGGATGTATTGTAGTATTTAGCCCGTTAGTCGCCTTTTACGACACCCAAGGGAAGAGAGGGGGTGGTAGTATTCTTTCACCGCTATATACGCGACACTGTTACATATTCATCAAATCTCATTTTAAATCGGACAACGCGGGAACTAAGATGGCCTATTACGATAACTGTAATTATCCAGCTTCGATGGTGGCTTTATGTAGACGTCCTGTTCCTGTATAAGGTTTGCAATCTTGTCCGAAGCCAAAAAAAACTTCTACGACGCTTTTAATGTCTTCAGTGTAGAATTTAAAACCTTTTTGTTAATTGTTGAAAATTGTCTAACTATTCGTGAAATAACGTCATTTGAAGGCTTTGGAAACTATTGAACTTCGGATTCCGTAATAATATCCCAGTCGCGCTAAACCTCACTCCTTTGAAAATTCCGACATTTCAAGGTCTTCCAAGTTCCAAGTTTAGTTTATCAATATTTTATGTCTGACAGTTTCTATTGTGTTTTGACCCTTTAGCATTCTTCCAGATTTTATGATTTTGACCTTGTTTCGTGACTGCATCCTTCGGTTTTAAAATGTTTAAATTCGTAAGTCCAATTTATTTTGTTTTTTTTTGTTACACCATCCGGTTATGTTAATATCAATTTTTACAACATGCTAGGCTAAACAGTTATCTATAATTAATAGTGTCCAAAAGTGGCTTTACAGAACAGTAAAAAGTTTTGTTTATAACTAAAATTACATTTTACCTATACTTACTAAAATTACATTTTAGTTATACTTAAACAAAATGTCAAGTCAATAAATATGCAACCTTAATTTTTCTTTATACAAAACCAATTAAGGGTGAGTTCCACCCATGAAACTGAACAACTTTCCGCAAGAAACCTAGGTATGTGCAAAAATCACAAAAAAATTTCGACCTCCCATACAAAACTGTCCGATCAGCTGACGACAATAGTATGGGAGATCGAAATTTTTCAGTTTCAAGGCTGGAACTCACCCTTAATTGGTTTTGTATAAAGAAAAATTAAGGTTGTGTATAATCCCCGAAGGGTTAGTCAGAGACTAGGCAATGAGGACTGCGAAAGCAGTTAATAATGCAATATTTAATATTGTTTTTGTTAACATACAGAAAAGGCTAGTTCAGTTCTTAAACTTTAACTGACAATCGTGCCACAGACAAGTAAACAAAGAGGCCGCCGCCGTACAGCCCGTACCGAGCAACGATCCGCGGAGGGCAAAAGTAAAAAGGTCGCTATTAATATCAATGCTCCTAAGTTATGTGTAACGAGCGACGCCGGCGCATCGTGCGGCCGCCATATTTCAGATAGGACCTCCGTGTGTGTACGGAGGAGGTCCGATATTTGTACTCAAGTTTCTTTGAAGAAGTTAACACCAATATGTGGGTAAATCTGTACATGTCATACATCACAAATTACAATATTTTTTATCAAGTTAACTTCCGTGCCAGGAGACGACGCGGCAGGCCCAGAAGAAGATGGCAGGACGAGCTAGACTCCTACTGCAAAGACTGGCCATCAATAGCTCTTAATCGCGAAGATTGGAATAAGGGAAAGGAGGCCATTGCCCTGCAGTGGGACGATTATGGCTATGACTATGACTGAAATAATAATAATAATAACTTCCGTGCTTCGGAAGGCATGTGAAGCAGTTGATCCTGGTTGTCGTCGTAAGACGGCAGTGGGCCAGCGAGGTCGGTTCTGGCCCAATCTCCCCTTGTGCTGTTGTGTTTATGGGAGGCCTGTGTTCCTTTGAACCTTCATAAGCTGACCACGACGATGATGATCCAGTTTAGCCTTAGAGTGAATAAATTATGCGTTATTTAATCGCGTCGCGTAGCGGTGAATGAGTACTAACACCCCCTTTCTTCCCTTGGATGTCGTAAAAGGCGACTAACGGACTAAAGACTGCACAAACATCCTACAGCATAGAGCAGCGTTGGGCTCACCATTTGTCACGCTGAGGGCAATGCAGTAGCTATTTGGTGAAAAGTGGACTATGGTAGAGGACTGCTTTTGCTGTCCTCATTGCCTAGTCTCTGACTAACCCTTTAGGGATAATAGTCGTTATTATATATATGCATGTATGTATCGGCCCAGTGTTGATAGAATCGATGAAACGACTATTTTAATAATATTGCTTCCAGTAAGCTTGCTTAAATAAAAACTTTTTTATTTTACTTTACTAATTTTTGTTATAATAAGTCAGAATAGCTAAAGTGATTATAGCGTAATGTGTGTATAGGTGAGTCTAAACGCCACATCAGCTAAGTAGCCACATAAATTCCCTTTAAAAGCGCGGTGTAAAGTTACGAAACGCATTCTCTTCTGCATGTCACATATCAACATTGTGACGTTTATGCGCGCAGACGAGACGGCAGGCGCGGTGCGTAAAAACTTATCGTCTGATACAACGACTTCGTTGTTCGCCGACCCACAAATCACTGGTATACCTCGTACGTATGACATTGTTTTCTTGTGACGTTGTGATACGACACGAATGAGGTAGTCAGAGAGTCACTTCTTTTTTTGGTGCTTGGAGAAGGTTGAAGAAGGGGCTTTTTACCGCTTTTAAAACCTTTTTCGCATTAGGCAATTAATTTGTCAAATGGTAAGAACATTTGCTTCGTTGATTATTTTAAAATTAGTTTTGACCCTTTATATAGAAATGGAGCAGCGGCTAAGGCGGTCCATTTGAGATGCGATCTTGCCAGTTAAGCTACTTTTGCTATACCGGGTCCCTGGATGGGTGACCAAATTCAAAACATGTCGAGCTCCTCCGTACTCCAGAAGGCATGTAAAGCTGTTCAATGGTAGATGATGTTGATGATGACCCGGTTGTTGTCGTAAGATGGTAGTCGTTAAAAGTTAAAATCCAGCAACCCGCATTGGGCTTGCGTAGTGGTTTATGACCTAATCTCACCACGTGCTGTGATCCATGTGGGAAGGTCTGTGCCCAGCAGTGGGACGTATATAAATATAAAAATAAAATGAAATGCGTTTATTTCGACCAACTTAGTACCTATTATAGGTACAATATCAAATAATTCGAAATAAAAATTACAAAATAACAAGATTACAAAATACTTATAAAACAACAAAATTAAAATTCACCGAGTTAAAATGACGTTGAAACGACGACGACTAATGATGATATACAATGTGATAGTGGTGGTACTTCTAACCCGTTAAGGCTTAGTATACTACATATAAATTCATCGACAAAACAAATTATATATGGGTCCAACCCCCTTCCCCTATAATTTATGACCATTTTTACTTTATGCGATAACAAAGGTTTCATACGTCGGAAAAACATGAAAAAAATTGCAAATGGTAGCTAATGACACTGGCTAACTAATAAATTACTTTGTTTCGTATGTTTGAGATTATTTTGGTGAGAAAAAAAATAATTGCTTAATTATTTTGTGATTTAATATCACTTTTTATATCCATATTATTTGTTTTGTCGATGAAATTAGATGTAGTACTTAACCTTAACAGGTTAGAAGTACCATCCCTATCACATTGTATAGGTTGTTAATGATAACTTTGTAAAATCCTTAGTAATTTTTGTCTTCCTAAAACACATCTTAAACATTTTATTATTTTCTTTAGAAAAAAATGTAGGCTGTCCGTTTTTTATTGACAAAAGTCTTAAAACTTAACTGATTACTTAGAATAATAACGCCAAGACTGATTATTTAGAGACGGTAAAACAAAATGTCAGTTCTTGTGACACGCACGCGGCACGAGCGTGGAACACGTCTCGCTTCAGACAAATATACATTTTTTTGTGTTTCTTTCTCCGGAACAATAATCCCATCCAATTTGCTCTTCATTAAGTCGTTTTACAAATATGGTGCAATACACGAAAAGTCAGTTCTTAATGTGATTCTGAAGGGTTCTGTACAATATCTTTATATTATAACAAGGTTGCGTTTTTCCAAATACTGTTATCGATTCCATGCTATCGCAAGTTTGCGACCGTCTTCCCGATTAAAATTATTAGGATACTAATTTAATCGCGAGGATTTTATTCGCTTCACACACTACTTCTGAATAAAGATGGCGTACGATGAAATTCGATTTAGTGTATTGCGGCGACTCTTTCAAGTCTGCAATCGCTTCTCCAAATGATTCAGCATGCCCTTCTCAGGGTGAAGGAGGATGCATATGCTAATAAGGCTATTTTTAATGTACGTTTCACGTTAAACTAACGCTAGTCTCGTTAAAATAAAAATCTGTTTTTAAATCCTCTACTACTGGTAGATTTAGATCAATCATATTCAGTTACATTCACATCACTATCAATCGAATTAGACTTGTACCGATGCTATGTCCCTAACCTAACTTCTACTACCCTCATCATTTTTATCCTCGATCCTATGGGGGTAAACCAATATCGCGTCGTGTCGTGTCGACCATCTTCACTTCCGATCTAGCCTGCCTACGCGACAGGGCCTTTGAGTCGAGCTCTCGTGTTCCTCATTTATCGGTCAAGTCATACCATCTTCCAAGTGATCGCCGCGAGTTTACTACTGTGATCACGAACTTTTGCCGTGGAAAGTCAAGAAAGAGTGAGACGCGCGTCCACTACATCCAGCACGCGGGAGCAACGTCGAACCAGGTTAGCCCCCTAAAACCCCTCTTCTTTGATCGCCCATGTTTTGGTCCTTCGTCCCGATTCCCTTCATTTCCGTAAGCATCGGAACATAATTATTCAAAATTCATTAATTGCATAAAAATCTATTTTTAGAAAATATTTTTTTGCGTACCTTCAATAGTTTTATAAAATCTATCTTGGGGATATCAATTCGCATACTAGCAGCACTGAACATCGTTCAATTAAGCTGTCAACTGTCAAGTGTCAGTCATCTGTCAACTGACATTAATAATAACCTCTAGTTTGTTTTGTTTATTTTTACTTGCGAAATAAAATAACTTATCAATTATGGCGAATGAATTGAAAATAGCCACTGTTAAATTCAACATGGCTTATGATTTCGTATGCGAGCTTTATAAACTGGCTACAGTGCTTGTGCAAACTATTCCTACAACACCGCAGGAATTGAGTAAATTTCGTGTTCGTTTCGTTGATCTAAATCAGATGCGTGAACAGTTTGATACTAATTTTACGTTGTTAGTTGCTGCTTCACAGCCCGAAGAACAGAGAGGAACTATAGAATCTTGCTTTACAACGTTTTACGAGAAATATTACTCAATTCAAAGTATTTGGTCTGACTTAGGTGTATTGGATTCCAAAACAACTAATGGTCCTGTGACACAAGAGGTAGTTTCTAAGTCTAGTTGCGAATCAAGTCGTTTTCATTTACCTAAAATTACATTAACACATTTCAAAGGCATTTACACTGAATGGCCCAATTTTAAATCAATATTTGACAGTTTAATTCATCAAAACAATGAAATATCTTCAATACAAAAATTCCATTATTTATTGAGTGTTTTAGAACAAGAACCTCTTAACTTAATTAAACATTTAAGCATAACTAGTGAAAACTATGGTGTGGCCTATAATCTCTTACAGGAACGTTATGAAAACAAGCGCTTGATAGCCGACAAACATTTAGATTTGTTACTTTCAGTTTCATGTTCCAACTTAAAGAATTTAAAACGTTTTCTCAACACCTTAAAAGAAAACACACAAGCATTAAATACTCTTGGATTTGATGTCAATTCTTGGAGTTTTCTTTTATATCATATAATATCTAAAAAGTTACCATTGGACTTAAGAACTAAATTTGAGTTTACTTTACAGCAAAATGAGATACCGCGCTTTAGTAACTTGTTGACATTTTTAGAACACAATTTAAGGGTTTTAGAAGCAACTAATTTCACATGTGTAAACAATAATCCCAAAGCGTTAATTCCTCATGCATCCACCTTACATGTAACTAATTCAACTTGTTATTATTGTAGTGGTGATCATGCAATCTATCAATGTTTAGAGTTTGAGAAACTGAAAGATAAGAAATTATTTTTAACTGAAAAAAGACTTTGTTACAACTGTTTAAGGCCACATAGTATTTCACAATGTTTATCTAAGCATTGTTGTCAAGTATGCAAGAAACGTCATCATACAAAATTACATAATGAGTTTAAAGCAGCGGATTCCTTTGTGAAGCCCGAACCCTCCTCTTCGAAACAGGTGTTACTTAACATAGAACCATTGTCTACCGGCCTCTTAGGTACTGCTCTTGTTGGAGTCCAGGATGTTGATGGTCAGGTACATGTTGTTCGTGCGTTAGTAGATCCTGGTGCTCAATCATCTCTTATAACTGAATCTTTAGCACAGCAACTTCGACTGCGACGTCGTAAGTCCTGCGATCTGTTCGGTGTCGGTGAACACCGGCAAGCTACCCATGGAAGGGTAGATTGTTCAATCTTGTCTCTCACAGACGATTCCGTTCCTGGTTTGTCCACTGAAGCCATTGTACTTAAGCGCATCACGGGACATCAACCTGCAGCAATGGTCAATCCGATTGTGCCAGAGAAATGTAGCGACCTTCAGCTTGCTGATAAGACTTTCAACATTCCGGGTAAAATCGATCTACTTTTGGGTGTTAATCTTTTCAGTGACATTTTTAGTGGTCCAAAGTTAAAATTAGGTAATGGTTTACCTACAGCTCATTCAACCATCTTTGGTTGGGTCATCATGGGTTCGACCCCAGTGACTACAACTCAGTATCAAAATATTAGCCTACTTACCAACGAGTCTAGGTTACAACTTACTATAACTAAATTCTGGGAATCAGAAGAGTCTCCTTTGCCGCCGATTCCAGATCCTGATGACATCATATGTGAAAAGCACTTTGTTAACACACACAGTAGAGATCCCAATGGGAGGTTTGTAGTTAGGCTGCCGTTTAAGGTAGAGTCCTCTCAGCTTGGTGATACTCGGTTAATTGCGTTAAAACGGTTTCACAATTTAGAGCGTAAACTTATAAAAGAGCCTACACTTCGTGAGCTCTACATTCAATTTATGAAAGATTATGTAGAGTCTGGACATATGAAGTTAGTACCTTCTCATAGTGCGGTAGACAGATATTATATTCCTCATCACGGCGTGCTCAAGGAGAGCAGTAGCACTACAAAGTTGAGAGCTGTTTTCGATGCATCTCTACCCAGCTCTACCGGTGTTTCCCTCAGTCAAATTTTGTTGTCAGGCCCTAAGCTACAACAGAATATACAGGATATCATTTTAAGGTTTAGAACTTATTTAGTGGTCTTCACTTGTGACATCAAACAATGTTATCGAATGGTCAGGTTACATGATGATGATCAGCAGTTCCAAACTATCTTCTGGCGCGAATCTCAAGATCAACCGTTGCAGGAGTTCGAGTTAACAACCGTCACCTACGGCGTCACTAGTTCTGCATACCAGGCTATCAGGGTGATTCATGAGTTGGCGAATCTTAACGACTCTACATATCCTGAGGCTGCACGTGTCCTACGGGAGGACACCTTCGTAGACAATATCGTGACTGGGTGTGACACGCTAGAGGGTGCTAAGACGCTACAGCACCAAGTCACTGACGTGTTGGCTCAAGGTCGTTTCCTTCTTAGGAAATGGTCTAGCAACTCTGGCGAGCTACTCAAGGGTTTACCTGCAGATCATTATGAAACACCTTATCGATTCGAGGATTCCGGTGACAATATTTTCAAAATCTTAGGTATTGAATGGAACCCCTCATCCGATAACTTTCTCTATCACGTCTCTAACATGAGTAAGACTCTAACCAAACGAGGTGTTCTATCGAACATCGCTCGTCTCTATGATCCTTGTGGCTTTATCACGCCGGTAACATTTTTCGCTAAATCTTTTATGCAGCGTTTGTGGCTTTTAGAGCTGGGTTGGGACGATACTCTCCCTTTCGATGTCCAGCAAACTTGGCTGAAATTTGTTGACGACTTCAAATCTTTAAATCAAATACGGATTCCACGCCACGTTATGGGTGATCCTCATTCTAAATATCAACTTCACGGTTTCAGCGACGCATCGGAGCGCGGATATGCCGCATGCGTCTATATACGCTGTGAAAGCGGTGACGGTGACAGCGTTCAAGTTCATTTGTTAATCGCTAAATCTAGAGTCGCTTCAGTCAGGCAAAGGCAAACGATCCCTAAGCTCGAGCTCTGTGGAGCAGTCCTGTTGGCTCGCCTTATGGACCATGTGTGTAAGGTCTTGCACTCCAAATTAAAATCCATACCAATAATTGCATGGTGCGACTCTAGCATAGTGCTAACTTGGTTACGAACTTCACCGCACAAGCTTCAAACTTTTGAAGGAAACAGAGTTTCCCAGGTTCAAGGCATCATTCCAAACGCTACCTGGCGGCACATTCCTTCACATCTCAATCCCGCGGATTGCGCGAGTCGAGGCTTGCTTCCTCGCGACTTAGTAGTTCATCCACTTTGGTGGAGTCCTTCTTGGCTCAAATCTGATTACAGTTCATGGCCTTCCACATGTCAACTGCTTGACCCTGTGGATTTGCCAGGCGTGAAAGTAGGTCCAGTTGCTGCACATGTCGTGCAAACTGTTGACACGAAAACCCACACGGACTCTACAATTATATTTACTCCTCCTGTTGCTGCACACTTAGTGCAAACAGCAGAGACGGGTCCGGATAAGCACTCTACATCGGCTGTTGCACCTTCCTCAGACGAAGTTGTCCAACACGTCATTGTAAAGTACAGCTCTCTATCCAAAGTTACACGAGTACTCGGTTGGTGGCTTCGTTATATGCATAATGTTCGCTCACCAAAGGATAAACGAGTAGGTAATTTGACGATATACGAATTAAAATCGGTGTTGTCAACTTGTATCAAATCGGTTCAATCTACAGCGTTTGCCGATACTATAAAATTGTTGCGTCAACGTAAGCCTATCAAGGGCAGCCTACGTCGCCTCCATCCCTTTCTCGATGATCTAGGTTTTCTTCGAGTTGGTGGGCGACTGGTCAACGCCAACTTGCCTTTCGATAGTAAACATCCATTTTTGTTACCTCAGTCGCATCCTTTCACAAATCTTCTCATCGATCATTATCATCAGCTCTACGGTCATCCAGGTCCTGCTATTTTAATGGCTATCCTATTGCGTAGGTATTGGATTGTGTCAGCTCGACGTGTAGTGCGGCACAGGATTTTTCAATGTCAACGCTGCTACAGACTAAAGGCGAAACCTATGAATCCATTCATGGGCAACTTACCTGCCGATAGAGTCACTCAAGCTAGGCCCTTCCAAAGGGTTGGGTTAGATTTCGCCGGACCGTTCAACGTCAAGGATTCCAGTGCTCGCAAACCTAAAATCTTTAAGGCTTACCTATGTGTGTTCATATGCTTTGCAACCAAAGCGATGCATTTGGAAGTAGTCTCCACCTTGTCTACTGACGCGTTTTTGACATGTTTAGATAGATTTGTTTCGAGAAGAGGGTTACCTTCTGACATATATTCCGACTGTGGCACAAACTTTTTAGGCGCACGCAACTATCTTAAGGATATTTATCTGCTTAAAGCTCAAATCGATAGAGACTCAGATAAAGTTCAATCTCATCTAGCATCTCATGAAATTCATTGGCATCTTAACGTTCCCTCGGGACCACATCTTGGTGGCCTCTGGGAGAATGCAGTGAAGTCTTCTAAAACATTACTCAAGCGTATCATAGGCGAACGTGTATTAACGTTTGAAGAACTAAGTACAGTGTTCTGCAAAATCGAATCTATACTAAATTCACGACCTATCTGTCCAATTGGTAGCGACCCAAACGATTTAGAAACTCTGACGCCGGGTCATTTTTTGATTGGACAACCGCTTCTTGCCTTACCGGAGCACGATCTAGAGCACATTGCCACTCATCGTCTGAATCGTTGGCAATTGCTACAGCAAATCACCCAACATTTTTGGAAACGCTGGCACAGCGAATATTTACACACGCTGCAGCAACGTGATCGTTGGCTAAAGCCTGAACGTAATTTACAGATGGGTGACTTGGTGTTGTTGATGGAGCCTAATACACCTCAGTTACTCTGGAAAAAGGCTAGAATTACCAAACTTTATCCGGGGAATGACGGTATTGTCCGGGTCGTAGACATTAAAACAACCAAAGGAGTTCTCAAGCGTCCTGTAGCCAAGTTATGTCGCTTAATTCCCGAAACCTAGATATGTCAACATTGATCAATTAATTTAGCATGTAAGTAACTAGAGTAAGATAACATTTACTCTTTTTCAATCAGCTTTCAGTTAACTTATTATCAATTTGTCTGTTTCAATTAAAAGAGCTAAGCCGCTCTTTGGGGGGCGGTATGGTAGATTTAGATCAATCATATTCAGTTACATTCACATCACTATCAATCGAATTAGACTTGTACCGATGCTATGTCCCTAACCTAACTTCTACTACCCTCATCATTTTTATCCTCGATCCTATGGGGGTAAACCAATATCGCGTCGTGTCGTGTCGACCATCTTCACTTCCGATCTAGCCTGCCTACGCGACAGGGCCTTTGAGTCGAGCTCTCGTGTTCCTCATTTATCGGTCAAGTCATACCATCTTCCAAGTGATCGCCGCGAGTTTACTACTGTGATCACGAACTTTTGCCGTGGAAAGTCAAGAAAGAGTGAGACGCGCGTCCACTACATCCAGCACGCGGGAGCAACGTCGAACCAGGTTAGCCCCCTAAAACCCCTCTTCTTTGATCGCCCAACTACAATTAAAGACTTGGTTGACTTGGCTCTAAACTGTCGGACGGAACACAACAATGCTATTAACATTGTTGTTATGGCGCTAGACTTTAGATAGATGGCAGCGACTTTAGATAGTATGTTGGTAGCTAGCCAGGCGGACTTAACAAGCTCTACAACCAACCAAAGAAAAATTTTAACCTATGTATCTTCATAATTGATAATTTCTCTCACGTCTCAAGCTATCCTGCAAAGAAACAAACTTTACCTCTTTAGAATATTAGTCCATACCAATACGGAACCCTACTCGGCTTATTAGCGGCTCGAGACGCCGACTGTTTGACAGTTGCGGAACACGCCAAATTCGGCGGATGCGCCGGCGCAGGCCGCGTGACACCCCTGATCGATCGCCGTGCCTTTGACAACGGCACAATACGCATCCTTAGTAAAATATACCTAGAAATCAAAATTTTGATTTACTTACTGAAATATCGACTTTAATGAACAGTGTTTACAACTTAGTTTTAAAATATATAACAATTTTAAGTTTGGTCTATATTTTAGTAAGAGTGCGAAAAGTCCCGCCCTCTGTTTTAGTTGCAGGACTTGCCGCTATTGACATGTTCTGGTTTTGAGGGTTGTCAGCTGTGTTGCTTGTTTGTGTTCCGCATTAAACCTGATTTGAGATGATGGCTCTAAAAAGAATACTGATGGCGTAGTACTATTATTTATTCTGTGCTGATGGGCCCACCTCTGTTGTATCAGTCATGCCAGTTGTTGTATGCGCCTGGGTTAGTAATGCAGATCATACTATATTTCGAAACAGATCCTTTTGAGAATTTTAGTGAACATAAATTATTTCAATTATAAATTTTAAAACCTATATTCATCATTGATAATTAGTTTTCACTCAAGCTAACAGCTGGTAATGTTTTCTATATTACAAATAAAAGTTTATTCTGGTTTATATAACGAACATTCTAATAATTGTTGTAGATACTATTTCTTTTGTGAGTACCTCATTCCTGAATTCAAATGGAAGACGTACACTTTGATTGGTAACCCTATTATTCACAGATCACTACGGGACATCGTAAAGATTGGATATATTATGACAAGGATCCTTTTCTTTGTGACAAGTTCTTGTTTGAAAAGTGTTTTAGTCTAAATGACGGTTTCGATTCCAACATCGATCATTGTGCTCCTCCGTTTGACATCTGACGCGTTGTGACGCTCAAAATGAGTCTAATAATATGTCTCGCCTCTTTTAATCGCTTGTAAATTAACAAAAGAAAAAGATTTTTGAAATGTGTAGTTGATGACGAAATAAATGTAGAAAATATGTAGAAACAATCCACAAGTCCAGTCTGTAACATGTTACAGTAACTTACAAAAATTATTAACATTTTCAGAATTATAAACTAGACCGCTGGAAAAAGTCCATCTAACTAAAACATGGGTTACCAGTGGTTGAATGCTCTAAGGTTACCAGTTATTAAATGTTATTAATTGTACCTATTTGTTTTTGAAATTACGGAAAAATTGGCAGCCTTATTATTTACACTTTATAGGGAGCTAAACAAACACGCCATTACAAAAATATGAGACAAGCAATTTTTTTATATAGAATAAACGCAAAGGTGCGGACGTGCCCAAATTGTGAGTGCAATTTATGTATCAACAGCGATAAAACAATTTCCGAACCGGCTACAACAAAAGAAATGGCAGTCACCCTTCAAGATCAAGGGGATATTGCTTTATTGTGGGTCCTTGAACTGGATTTAGGCAATTTGAATGCTCATGTTGTTAATAGAGCTAATAAGTAATGGCTGAGCAATGAAGTTACTCTAACTTCTCTTTACAATACCAAATTGAATTAAACAAATAATTCGCCCCCATTAAAGCATTGAATTCAAAAACATAGAGGTCGTAATGTGTGACCAAATTATGTTTTCCTATTCGTATAGCCATTCGATATGCCGTCATCTCAACTTTTACTATTCATATAGATCTCCTTTCTTTGCACTATCATCTTCCCCGCAGATCCCACAGTCTAACTGTCCAACATAAACAGTTACAATATCTTCATAAAACAAACTATCAATTTGCTAATTCCGTTCTGGAAAGGAGAGAATAGATTTTTTGTGCCCACTTCATCTCTGTCGAGCGCCGATACAGCGGATCGTTAAATATCGAAAGTGATAATATCGCGTCGGAGATCTGAGACGATGGCGATGCTGCAATAAAAACCACACACCTTCGCTCCACTGCACTAGAACTTAAATATAGGCACTGAAGATCGAATACCGTTAGGATGTAAGGCGAGCCCTTTACACGCCACGATCACGTGGTCTTGATGAAAGAGATTTCATTTCACGCAGAATATTGTAGAATTTTGTGCTTATTTAAAGATTTATTTTTTTGAGCAATGAACACATGACTATGGTCTTTTTACAGACAGAAAGCTAATACGGGTTCAAATCAGTAGTTTAACCGTGCTATAGTGATTTCCCGATGAACCGACCATAGGTATCCATTCGGCTACCTACGCTTCTAATTTTAATTCATATAAAATAAAATAAAAAAATATTGATAAAAAGAACTGATTTGCGATTATCAAGTGATAGGAAAGATTATTGGACAGCACAGGGAAATATTTTTGTGTATTTTTTTTAACAATCATTTGAAAATTTTATATGCTAAGCTACTTTTGATACTGACTGTACACCTACTGCAAATACCATAACTGCCCCACAGCTGTTTCGTTTCGGTTTGAACAATTCACTATAAACACAAAAAAACCATAACTTTTAAATGTTGTTGAAAGACCGCCTCTGTAGTCTAACTAGTGCTTAATATTCCGGTTCCACACCCAGAGATCCCAGCTTCAATTATCAACTGTGAAACACGTTGAGCTCAGTTTAGTTAATGGTTCATGTATACATACATTTACAACTATTATTACGGTTTATCATAGCCTCCTTCATATACAGTTAATCAAAACCACAAAAGCTTTAAACAAGCTAGGTGGACACAACAGGGTGAGATTGCCAGATTGATCTGGCTATCAGGCCACATGGGAATCCATTGCAATAAGATGACCGATGCACTTGCCAGGGAGGGCTCAGAGACCGAGCACCATCAACAAGGCCTTTAAGGACCGAATCCAAAACAGGCATAAAACCGAATGGGAAAAGCTACCCGGTATGAAACACTCAAAATCCTTCATTGGCGGAGACGCCCTAGGACGGAGTAAAATCATATGCGGAGGTAGTAAAAGACTGGCACGAACAATCATCGGAGCCCTGACCGGGCACTATGCCACAAAACAAATGCTCCATAGAATGCAGCAAGCAACAGACAGCTTGTGCAGGACATGTGGAGAGAAAACGGAATCCATGCAACACTTACTGTGTGACTGTGACTCCCTTGCTAGGAAAAGATTGAGTCTCGGGATTGGCCTACCCGAAACCAGAAGATTTTAGGCTCTTCGCCCTCAGAGACATTGCCAAACTTATGGCAGTCATTTTCACTAAGGAAACAGAGTGATAGGACGGGGTTGCACAAAAGATCCCAATGGGTCGACGTGCTGCTGCGAGAGTGAGACCTCTGCAGGCCCCACTAAGATAAGATAAGATAAGATCATAGCCTCGGCAAAGAGGACTTCAAAAGCAGTGCACTGCCACAGTCCACGTTTCACCAAATAATAACTGCACATGTGCTCAAGTGCTGTGTTAAGTCTACTAAGCTAGAACAAAAAACACAATACCGACGACAGGCAGAAATATTATAATCGTGATTAAAACAAAATGCACTGTATGTATGTTTCTATTTTTTGTGTGGTATAAAATAGCATTACAAAGGCCATGTATGAGCTGTTCTGTCAATTTTAATTTATTATTGCGTGTTTACGTTTTCATGCCATTCATCCAATTCGGATGATTGTAAAATAATCATACCTGAAAGAAGAATTGCGCGATCTGTACTTAACTACTCAAAACTTGTAATTTAATAATGTTTTGTTTGTATTGATGTCACTAAGATGTAAAAGTAAGTAGGTTAAGGTACTTAGTTTACTTTTCTGCATTACGTCTTCTTGTATTATGACGAGTGGAATATCTTTATTTTTTATTTTTTTTGTTTTTCGCCTGTGAAGCAGACACCCTCCTGGATACTGAGAGGAGGGAGGAGGTGAACTCTGCATGAGTACGACACCAGGCGGCTGGCGAAGTTACGTCAGACTCCTACTGACTAAACACCCCCATGAGCTTGCCATGAACCTGGAGAGATTCATATAGGCTTCATATGATGCGATCGCCCCGTGGGGGGGGGGGGGGGGGACGACGCAAGCGCTACTCAATAAACATGAGCGTAACGCGCTTTAGAATAAAAACTGCGCGCCCTCTATTAGGACGCGCTATGTCTGCAGTGAAGCTGCGCGAGCGGAAGGCTCGCAATGTAAGTGCGACTATAAGTCTAGTGCGACTATAAATCTAGTGCCTCTAATAGGCGATTGAGATCGACTGATAACTGATTGGGAGGGTCCGAAAGAATATTTTTCGGCCTACGATAGTGGGGCTTGTTCGCGGGTGCCGGCTCATAGTCCGACGCCTCGCGAATTAAATTATTGGGGTGATTCTCTGCGGATTTGAAGAATCGCTCAGAGATGTCTTTGATATGTTGCTGTAGAGTTGGAAGTTCCAAATCTCTATGTAAGTCAGCATTCCTAACATATAGCGGCGCGTCGGTCGCTCTACTCTACGGCAAAAAAGATTTTGAACCACTTGTAATTTATTAAGTGCGGAAGGCTTAATGTGGCCAAAGACGGGAGAGGCGTACGTTAAAACGGGACGCACACAAACTTTATATAGGGTTCGCTTGTTTCTTAGTGACATTCGGCTATTTCGACCTAACATACCGCTGAGTCGGCCTAAGTAAAAACGCGCGTTTTTTGTGACTCTCTGAATGTGAGGTCGGAAAGAAAGAGACTTGTCCAACGTCACACCCAGGTACTTGGTAGATGTTTGCCAGGGGATGTTAGTACCCAGCATTTTAAGCGATTTAGTGTTATAGGGGACTACCCTAATTGTTCGCTTTACATCGAAATAAATCGCGACACTTTTGTCGGGGTTCACCTCGATGCGCCACTTCCTAAACCAGTCACCTAACTTATTGACCGAGGCTTGGAGCCTGCCTAGTATTGCGCGGGGGCTCGCGCCCTTCAGATAGAGTGCTGTATCGTCAGCGAAAAGAGATAATTGAACACCGTTGCTCGGAACGGGAATATCATTGGTGTACGCGGAGTACAACAATGGCGAGAGGGCTGAAACTTGCGGTACGCCTGCCGTTATCGGCCTAGGTGACGATAACGCACCTTTGTATCTGAATCGAAATGTACGGTTATGTAGGTACGAGCTAACTAAACGAATTAACCCAGAAAGTCTTAAATATTATTTCATTAATTTTTAAAATTTTATTCAATGACAAAAAGAGTGATTTTGTGATTTTCATAGTTCCACATATATTTATGTTTCTAAACTTTTTACAACACAAAGATAAGACAGTTCTTATTATGAAACACTCAACATTTCAAACTTTAATATTATAAACATTACGTTACACGAAATATTATGAAATACCTAAACCATACCTAAAGCACAGTCATAAAACTTCTAACTTTTTAAAAGTAGCTCACAATCCACATAATCCACAGTTCCGACGCCGGTACTGCGTCGGAACTGTGGCTTTACTGAAATGTGTGAAGCAACATTAAAAGGTTGTGATTTGCTAGCTAATAGCGTACTTATCTACTATAAAACACATGGGGAGATTGGGCAAGTACCCACCACGCTAGCCCAATGCGAGTTGTTATGTCCCCCATGTAGGACGACCAGTGCCTAGAGATGGGACGTTTCTAAGATGACACATACATAAAAATTTGGCGGGGGTCCATAATTAACCCTGTATAATCACGACTATTATCCTCGAAGGGTTAGTCAAAGACTAGACAGTGGACAGCAAAAGCAGTCATCTGCCATAGTCCAGTTTTCACCAAATAGCGACTGCACATGTGCTCCGCGTGACAGGTGGTGAGCACTGAGCATACACTTAGCGAAAACGAAAAGTTTTAGAATTATCGTAAGTAATTTTTTTTCGGCTACGCGACTATAGGATCAAATACAGCTAATGAAGCGGTATTGTGTCGCACAAGCCGTCCCCACCTTGCCAACATCACAAAAAAATAGATCAATTTGTTTGCACAAAAATCTGGCCTTGTAAAGCGTACAAGTTGCCGAAATGAATTAGTGAATCGGCGTCGACATTCTCGATGCGCCCGTCGCACGACCAAAAAGAACAGCGGCAATGTCTAATTTATTTATGAGAATCGAGAAACCCTCACAATGGCACCCAGTTAGAAAAGATCCCGACGGATGGACAGACAAAGATCGCATTCAATCCTTTAGTTAGACGTTGGGGATTTACTTAAATTAATAAGCGGAGGGGAGAACAATACTACGAGATGCATCTCGCGGCCGTCAAACGTTGTCAATACATTCATTAATCCTGGAGTGCTTTGTTGGTCCTGTTACAGTGCCGTGGACAACTCTTAGAGTCGTTGTTTTAATGATATTGTTACTTGCTTTTATCGAGTCGTCAACCGCGAGTTTAATCTGTGGCTGTAGCTATATGTTATAGCTACAGCCACAGGTGAAATATGGAATCAAAACGACGTTGTCAAAATAGTAGTGTCAGGCCCGTATTCTAAAACTAAACTCAAAATCAAATTCATGCTTGAATACTTAAGCAGAGATTTGAGTGTGAGTTTTAGAATGCGAGCCTCAGTCAGCTAGCCAGTTCCTGTTAATTGTGGTGTGAATTGTCGGGCAAAAACGAAATGAGTAATTTGTTATTTTATTATCATGATCATCGTAAGCCTATAAACGTTTTCACTGCAGGGCACAGGCCACATAAACATTAGGAAATTGGACCATACCATCAGTGTTGCCGTTTAGGAAAAAAGAAAGTCCCCAGACCTCGATGAAAAAGTCCCTAGATTTTGAGCAAAAAATACTCGAAAAATTCCCTAGAAGTCGCTAAATGTTTTAAAATATTCAATTTTACAAATATGGTCTGAAACTCTATTTAAACTCGATTTTTTATAATCAAACATTTATTAAACAAATACCTATAGATTTATACAAACAAAAATATCGTCATCACTTCATGCATCTTGAATTTCGACTACCTTCTTCTAATGGCATTGAAAAAGTTGGTGGTAATGAAACTTAAAAACCTAAAAACTAATGTCAAATTCCGAAGTGTTGCTATTAACTATATTTAAATTTGTACTAAAATATGTTTGTATCTTTAATATCGAAAAAGTCTCTTATTTTTTCTTTTAATTTCACTCCACTACCTACTGAATGTTGGAAGTCGGCTTTGCAAATGGAAAGACGCTAGAAGTCGCTGAATTTTATTTTTGTCGCTGGATCGAAAAAAAAGTCGCTATACACATCAAAAATCCGCTAAATCTAGCGACAAAGTCGCTAAAACGGCATCACTGCATACCATCCACCGACCCACCACGCCGACCCATTGCGGGTTTCAATAATGTTTCAAAAATAATGCCCAAATCTTGGCTACAATTTTTTCTACTTTCGTTTTTCAGTAAAATTTTTATATGTAACTAATTTAAAACATACATCGGTACTGGTTTGTCGACACAATAATCTAAAATCTAGCCAAAAGATTAATAATTAAATAAATTTAAATAAATATTTGAAACTAATGATGCAAGTTTACACAACGTACGATCTTCACGCAACTCTGACTGGTCTTGTTAACATGGATCCCGTTTGAGAATGTAAGATGATATGATAATTATTCGATGCACTAATCGACACGCTAGTCACTCACAAATCTTCCGTGTACACAAATAATTTATTGAGTTCATTCGCAATCAAATACATATAGAATGTCTAGTAAATTGCTGTATTTGTAAGGTAATACATTAACATAACCCAGGCTGGGCTATGTTAATTTACAACCTATGAAGCTAGCTCAAAGTATGAAATTTTATAGTTTTCAAGTTATATAGAAATTACGAAAAAATACAACCTTGTCGCGTTGCGGTGAAAGAATACTACCACCCCCTCTCCCCAAAAGTGACTATGGTAGAGGACTGCTTTTGCTGTCCTCATTGCCTAGTCTCTGACTAACCCTTTAGGGATAATAGTCCTGATTATATGTATGTATGCCTTCCTTAACGATATAGTTAAAAAGTTTTATATCGTGTTTTTCACTGGACTACTTGAGAGTAAGAGTTCAAAGTTATATATTCCGATTCAGCAAACACATTTCTCTAGCCATTTCGAGATAAAAATTATTAGTTCGTCAGTTCCATCTTATCCCATGTGACATTTGCTATCTTACAGTCTCCCGAGAGTAACTACAACTACATTAAAATTGATTTGTTCATGAATAACATTTATCTTAACCTTGATTTCTCTAAGTATTTAGTTGAAGAAATGTAGGCAGATAAATCAAGGTACCTATTAATTATTGTAACATATGTTGTATTCTTTAATCTTAATCAGTTTAGAGTACATATCGTGCCGGTTTTCCGGAGGGATAAACAGAGTTCACAGCTTTCACGTCATTGGGTAAGTCGTTATATAATTGTGCTCCCTCAAACGTTAGGTTTTTTCTACCATGGTTTGTTCTAGGTACTGACACTTTTATCTTTTATATATTTGTTGGTTTTCTTTTTGTAAATAAAATTTGTGAATGTAATTGGTTTGTTTAAATTTTTCTTATCAAAATGCATGTTTAATTTACTCCGATAACAATTTTATAGACAAGGGAAGATCTCGGAGAATTCACTGCGACTAGCCCCCCTAGACAAGACAAGTGGCTAACATTCACCACCTGTCTATTCGTTATCTTTCGTACAATGCGCGCGGGCTGCTGTATTTTTCACAAGCAATTGGAACAGTACACACCGGTGTACAACGAATTACGAATAATCGTCGGGTGAGCGTTTGCCTGTCTAGGGGGGCTAGACGCAGTAAATTCTCCAAGATCTTCCCCTTCCTTTAGTATCTTATTACATAAATAAACATATAATCACAACTATTATCCCCGAAGGGTTAGTCAGAGCCCAGGCAACGAGGACAGCAAAAGCAGTCCTCTACCATAGTCCACTTGTCACCAAATAGCGACTGCACATGTGCTCAGCGTGACAGGTGGTGAGCCCATCGCTGCTCTATGCTGTTGGATGTATGTGTAGTCTTTCGTCCGTTGGTCGCCTTTTACGACACCCGAGGAAAGAGTGGTAGTGGTAGTATTCTTTCACCGCTACGAGACAGGGTTACAGCATCGTATATCTACGTAACTCTATTCAAAGATATGTTAATTTGTTACAGATCGCGACCTATAATCACGTCCTTTTTTGTTTCGACAATTTGAATAATTGCCCATTAAAATTGCATGAGGGGCAAAATTTACAACGCCCGGTGCCGCATAATCATTGGCAATTTCACATTGATCAAGTAAATCAATGAGCGATGCGATTTCTATGTCTGTTCGTTAATTGGATTTATGGATAACTGTGATCGACACTGATGCTGGTTCAGTTGGACCCTGGCTCTTGATAAAGTGGGGTGGCTCACGACATTCGCGCGGCTAATCAGTTTTGTGAGTTATCGCTGTTCTGTGGTCGCCGTTGCTGGTTTACGCTACATTAATGCGGGTTCGATTGTCGTTTGTGTTACTTGTTGGTTGTATGATTTTTGAGTTGTGATGTTTTGTTTGGTTTTGGCTTACATAAAAAGTTATACAAACACATGTGTAATTTAATTTTCATATTTGTTTGTTTTATTTATTGTTAGGCTACAAAGGAAAGGACCTTCATTATTTTCATAGTTTGTTTTGATACAGTTTCAAAAATAACGATTAAAAATGGAACAGTTCAATTGGTTTTAGCTACTGTAGCCTTTATTTCAATTAGGAAATTATTTAATATGGATAGACAAGTGTTTTCAACATGATGACGCGTTGGGTCTCTCATGGGTGGCACAAATCTACTGAGATCTCAATTTGGCTGTCAATATAATTTTGTTGTTGATGTTAACTTATGCAGTCCTTTGTCGCACCTAATGGCAAGCTGAGGATTGTTGCTTATTTGACCCGGAATCCTTAACTACTGAGGAACGAGCTACTTATTTCTAACTGTCATCGGAACACAAAAATACTAGAAGTCTGACTAACGAAAGCTGAACCAGGAAAAACGCGGCAAATTCAAAAAAATCATGACTGGGTAACACAGGATCACTCACACAGCTGCAATTTTCTCAGAAAAAATCCAATTTGACATACGACATGACACCTCAGATAGACACACATAGAGACAAAGTGTTGCCAATCAAATAACTACGAGGTTCAGCTTTCGTTGGCCAGCCTCTACCAACATTGTTTTTAATGGCAACTGATTTAGAATAATACGGTGATAGTTAGCCAGGTGAATTTAAAGCTAACCTTCTGTTACCAATCAGTTCTAGTGCAATAATATGGAAATCCAACCGGAACTTGTGGGTTTAAGATTGATTTAACAACTAGACCACATCATCATCAGCCTATAAACGTCCCACTGCTGGGCACAGGCCTCCCACGTGGGGATATTGGCCCATACCCACCACGCCGGCCCAATGCGGGTTGGTGGGTTTTAACGACTGCCATCTTACGACAGCAACCGGGACCAACGGCTTAACGTGCCTTCCGAAGCACGGAGGAGGAGCTCGAGATGTTTTAAATTTGGTCACCCATCCACCGACCCGGCATTGCGAAAGTGGCTTAGCAAGCAAGATCGCAAGCCGAACGCGCTAGCCGCTGCGCCATCGAGCTCCTCGCAGCGGCTAGCTAGACTAGCTAGACTAGACCACATAGGCAGCATTTATTTTTTATACCGCAGTCTGACTAATGTATGTAGAGGATTTACTAGCTATACTATGTCTTCATTTACAGTAACTAGTTTTTATATCGCTGCTGGCTATACTTTTTCAACTTTTACATTATGATTGCCATCTACCGAAAAATAATGCATGTTATTATAGCCACTAAATAAGCAATTTCCTAATATTTCGTTCAGATAATTGATCCGAATCAAACGGAGGATGGTAGCTAGTCAGTTTTAAATCTAGTGTTTACCAAGCATTATTATAATGGGCGTCCAGCTAAATGATGATTGTTAGATATGCTAATTAACTATAATAATAGTTTAATAGTATTCCGGAACGCCTTAATGTTTTGAGCTGCCTATAAAACTACTTAATGTTTTGAAAATATTTGCACATTTTAATAACTCTGCGCTCTAGTACTGTACTGTAACCCTGGGATTGTTTCAAGTCCGCCTGGCTAGTTATCGCCATCAGTTATTATTAAATGTGTGAAAGGCACTACGTACGTAGGACGAGTCTGGAATCAAAAAATAGATCTGGATCACTGACTTTTGCCAGAAAGGAGATCCAACTACCAAAACGTTTATAATGGCAAACTTAGTTTAGACATTAAGCCATTGGGCTTCTAAGGAAATTGCCGGGGTTCCCAAGTATCTCATTATGTTTTTGTCGGCAACTTCATTATAATTATGCTATTTGTTTGAGGCTGCTTTTTATTTGTTGGCCATTTGTATCGTTGGCAGAGTTAATAACTCCATCGGGGAGAAATTGTCTGAAATTTTACTTACATCAAAAAATTAAGTTAAATAGTGTTATCATCAGTGTTCTGTTATTATCTATTATTATCATACATTAATGGACCTGCCAACCCGCATTGGGCAAGTGTGGTTGGTTATGATGGCCCAATCTCCTTATAACGGGCTGAGACAGACATTATGTATTTAACAATTCACACGAAGTATGGGAAAAAATGGCCTTAAAATTTATACACTCCAATGTTAATATGTGTACTTTGGAATCGGAAATCAATTAGCCCAGCCTACAGATAACGATAACGAAATGGACGATTTGTCAAATTCATAATAACGCGTGACATAACCCATTGCTGTGGTGTAGAACAAAAACCATGTAGGGCGGGCCATAAAGCTATCGGAAATTATTTAAAAGATAAGAGCTAAATCACGGGTGGCAAAAAATAATGAGTAAAAATTTAAAATTAGCGCTGCCTAAGGCGGTACATGTATCGTAACATTGGTATTATAGCTGGAGACGCATCGCGAAGCAAGTTTTTGTACACTGAGATGCGGCCCGTGGGCTGCAAACTCCTCACTGATTGTGAGTGAACCAAGCGGTTGTTGATTAAACGGCCGCAAATCAGTGAGCAAAGAATTGCTGTGTGTCGTCTCTATTTATGATACCTCAATGATCGGTAATGAATGCCGGGAGGCTTTACACAGCGCGTTACGATTTGTGGGTTTTGGTGGCTGCATGTTTTAATTTGTGAAGACGGCCTCAGAAGTACCTTAACACATTCGTACTATATCACACCAATTCGTTCGAAACGATCACATTCGTGGTACCATTTTGTGTGAACGGATTATTTAGTATGACACAGTACTAAAGTGCTAAGTTACTTCTGAGGTCGACTGTACCGCCGAAATCTGTATGGGTGGCTCCCCGTGATTGGTTTGGAATGGGAAGTTATAAGTTATTTGTAAGGTGTAGTGATAAATCGACTGTTATGGTTAATTTGCCAAACTGGTAACAATAGATTTATTGGTTTCACTTAACGATATTGATTCGACAAACAGGCAATGGCCTTAGGAACACTGACGGTATCACGCGTTTTCGACTCTGAAACTTCTGCCCTCCCTAGACAAACAAGTGGGAAACGCTCCCGCCTGTCTATTCGTAATTCGACCACAGAAAAACTAATAGTACTACGTACAGAAGGTTCACTCTCTAACGTCTTTCACGCGAAATTGAAACTTATCGTGTGTGACCCGAGCGTTCATATTCCGCTAAGCAACGCTGACTCGATATCGATTTGACGTCACAGAGCGTAGCGTAGGGTTTACGCGGGCGCGCAGGGATTACGAGTTAAACGACGACGCGCGACGTGGAGCGTGCGTCGCGAGCGGCACTCTTTGCTGCCATACGCCTAGGCGGCCTGCCTGGGAGGCGCGCCGGCCGAACGTACCTAAGCTGCAGAGTGACACCCCCCTGGTACAATGCGCGTAATTTTCACTAACAATTGGCACATTAGTACAGTACACAGTGTGTAGCAGTGTACGACGAAATTCCACATGCAGGATTCGAACCTGCGTCTTTATGATATTCAGGGTCAAAGAGGTGCACATCCAATTATGCTACTTCCTTCCTTCCAAAATAGGCTTTAAAAGTGGTAGTTGATTCATTTCGGCGGACTGGATAAGAGCCAAGGTATAATAATTGGGAGTACACCTGACCCGAATTGTCAGAAAGATGGAGGTTCGAATGCTGCTCGTGGAAGTTTTTTCAACATTTTCCCATTTTGTTTTTGTTATATGTTCGCAACAAAATTAACATTTACATTTGCCACTCGGCTAGGGGGGCTGTCCTTATGTATCTTAGCCCTGTAACTTCACGGATCTAGTTGCTGTTAAACTGCTAACGTGTTAAGCATGTAATTTAACCACATAGATTTGTTTGGTAAGTTACATGGTTAGCACATTTGCTTTAGCAATGATTGGAATAAGGGTTTGTCGCGATTTATTTTCTCGTTATCGACGCTGTTAAGCTTAAAATCTGTTTCAAATGTAGTGACCGAGCGTTTGTGAAGTCAAAGTTAAAATACAAGTGCAACAAAAGCATTAGCCCAATCTAGGTTACAGTAAAGCATTGAAACCGCAAGATTAAGGCGTGTTCCATGGATGCACAGTTACCCGTTAAACACGCACGATTTAGCTGATGTTAAACTTCTGAACACAGTTCCCCTCTCTCGTGGCTTGTCTCGAGATATAGCTTTTATGCTTGCTGCCATCGCTTGTTCCAATGTCTGTAATGAGAATTAGCATGCTGAGGGCGCGTACGCACGTTTCTAAGATAGTACGATTGATAGAGCACTTAAATTCTCTCAAATTGACTGAAGTCTTAACTAAAAGTTAGTTTACTGTTTTTTTTAATTATTATTATTAGTATTGACGTCAAGAAGTGCCTCTAAAGATTTACATTGAATAAATAATTTGACTTTGACTTTGACTTTGAAACACATACATACATAGCTTCACGACTAGTATCCTTAAAGGGTTTGTCAGAGACTAGGCAATGAGGACCGCAAAAGCAGTCTCTTTAGCGTTGCGTTGCGACTAAAGCAATTATTATAATTATAACTGATAGGATCAAGGTTATTATACAGTTTGTTACAAATAATGGAGTCTAGCGGAAGCCCAGAGGTAGAGCAGCTCCAGGCGCCCAAATCACTCTCATGTATGCTCCGCGATTTTCATAAGATTAGTGACTTTATTTCTCTAAGTTTTCTGTGAAAACCATACCATACCTTTGCTTCTATCATTCTTGTTAAATACGCTTTGATTCGCTGTATATTTGGGTCTAATTATGACCTTGTCGTGTAGCGGTGAAAGAATACTACCACCCTCTCTCTTCCCTTGGGTGTCTTACAAGGCAACTAACGGACTAAAGACTGCACATACATCCAGCAGCGTAGAGCGGCGATGGACTAACCACCTGTCACGTCAGCGTGACACACGTGACACGCACATGTGCTGTCGTTATTTGGTAAAAAGTGGACTATGGTAGAGGACTGCCTTTTGCTGTCTTCATTGCATAGTGTCTGACTAACCTTCCGGGGTTAATAGTCGTCATTATAATATGTACCTATGTATGTATCAACATAAAAATTTAAGTGATACAATTATGGCCTACCAATAGGTTATCATTGATAGATTGAAGCCATTGTTCTTGTCTGACACCGCTTGGTCGGGGTAATTTACGAGGTATATTGAAATTGAAATTTACAACGTGCCAAAATTTTATTAAGAGGTTCAAGGTACTACGATAAAGCCAAGCTAATTAATTTAAATGATGCCACGTGGAACTTGCTTTAAACAAGCCTTTTAAGAGTTTTCCCATAACTATAGAAAATTATCTATATGGCGCATTTTAAGTTTTTTATTTCTTAAATATAAACCATTAAAGCAAACAAATACAATAACTATTCTCTTAAGCGAGAAATAATACACATTTACAAAAGTAGAACAAGCAAAGTCATTTTCACCAATTTAGCACACATGCACAATTTCAATTAAGCTGTGATGATGTGATGATCGTTTCCATTCGTCCCTCCATCTTGTTTATCTTTCCCGCCTGTTTTAACTGTCACTTTAAGTAATAACTGTGGCTCGCTAAAGGCAGAGAATTAATAGAGCAATTTCCGGTAAACTATATAATTTTCGGTTCGCAGAAATCTTTCAAACGCTGCGTCTCTAAAACAGTGTTTTGGCGAATTTGAAGCAGACCCATTATTTACAAAACCAATAGGAGGAGTTACCTCTCAATCAGGCATGGCAACTGCTATTTTAAGAAAGATTTCACGTAATATTCTGGAAGTTTATAGCTATTGATGAAGCTTACAGAAAATTTTAATGTTGTGACGTATTGCATAAGTCTGCCGAGTCTGTCTAACAAACAACGCAATATCGCTTCATAAAGACATTAAGTTGCTTTTTAAAATCATTTTGTCTATAATCAATTAATAACGCAGCCATGTCTAGACTTGTGGTATAAGACAATGCTGTTAACCTTTACCTCTTACGATTATGAATCAATCGCATGTGTTATAAATAAAACAATAGTTTTACAAATGTTCACAATTATTGGTCAGCGAATCTGTTATGACTTTGTAATCGATAATTGTAATTAGGTAATACAAAACAATGTCTAAAAAACAGTTAACTGTTTTTATTAAAATTAGTTTTGACGTCATTAAGTGCCTGTAAAGGTTTATAATGAATAATTTGACTTTGATATGCTCGCACTTTTTCTCTAATACTTTGACACAACATTTAATACACGACACGAGTTCAAACTTTTGAGCTTCTTTTGAAACTTGTTTAAATGGGTAATTAGAAAACGGAAAAACATACATTAAAAACACACTCGAAATTTGGAAAAACAGTTTTTTCTTAATTTACCCTCCTTGGGTCCCTGGGTTAGACCAGAGATAGCGCGACGACAGAACCAGTGTGCTAAAGAATCACACAACCATTTCAAATGTATTGTCAAATCACTTCTAACATTTTTTTTAAAATTTACATTTTAGGTGGATCGTGTCGTAATTTATCAGATGGATAGGTAAATTTTATCTAAGGATTGAATATTTAGCCCTTATAAGCGTAGCGTATTTGACTGCATATTATTTATAGTCACATAGTGTTAATTTTATTTTATTCGCAGTAACGTGCTGTGGTTGGCTGTTCCTAATATAGTTAATAAAAAAAAATAACTGTGTCGAGTAGCGGTGAAAGAATACTACCACTCTTCCCTTGGGTGTCGTAAAAGGCGACTAACGGACTAAACACTGCACACCACACACCCAACTGCATAGAGCGGCGATGAGCTCACCACCTGTCACGCTAAGCATCATGTGCAGTCGCTATTTGGTGAAAAGTGGACTATGGCAGAGGACTGCTTTTGCGGTCCTCATAGCCTAGTCTCTGACTAACCCTTCGGGGATAATAGTCGTGATTATATTATGTATGTATGTAAAAAAAAAACAAATTAGTCCACTTGACTATGAGTTGGGCCGCCGCGAATCCGTCGTCTCGTGCGGTCCGCCCCGCCCACCATCCGAGCTGATGATTTAGCACCGGCGGCCCGAGTCGCGTGCGCGGCTAATTAGCCAGTCGATTGATTGCGCCGCGCAAGGGCGGGCCGCGGACTAGTTTTGGTGATGGAGCAGCTCGAAAATGGCCTTACCTTCGATTGCATATTATTATAAAAACGCCATTTTGGTGTTGGAACAGCTCGAAAATCTTACAAGGTCTAAGAGGAAACACTACGTCAAAGTGGCATGCAAAATTCTCATACAAAACACAGAAAAACGACGTTTCGTAATCCCCTGTTTCCTCCTTCAGAACTGGACCAATTTTTATTACTTTTTCAGCATCAGTTGAAAAAAGAGATTTTCTATGTCTGTATGTTTGATTTTTTTTTAAACTAGCCACTTATTGTTTCTGAAGACGCCTTACTACGCGGTTATTTAATAAATGACTTAATGCAAAAAAATCTATAACTGATGCTAAAAAAGTAGGAAATAAAAATTGGTCTAGTTCTGAAGGAGGAAACATCGTTTTTCTGTGTTTCGTATGAGAATTTTGCATGCCACTTCCACGTAGTGTTTCCTCTAACCACTCGGTCTCACAAGTTCCAGCTACTAAATGTTTCTACTGCTAATACACAGCAAGCGTCCGTTCACAATTGTACTATTAGTAGAACATAAAGCAGGACCGTTCGTTACATTAATTGGCTGATTAGCCAGTTGTCCGGCAGTCGATGCCTTATAAAGAGCTGCCGACCAACACAATGCTCCCATTGGCGGGTCGGATTTCTCTTCGACCAGATTTACTTCTAGATGGGACTCGGAGAAAGTAATTAGCTATTATAACTTGATATCGGAATTGTTAATATGTTATCTTATCAGCGGACTGGATATCTTTGCAGCGCGTGAAGTGTGATACTAAATGTTTTATGTAGTGCACCGACTATCGTTCAGATGCGGACTGGCAAGTTAAGCTAAATTTAGCAAAGTCGTGACATCAGATCGAAGGGTGACAACGACACCGTTTTGGAGGAGGTTACACTTCGTGCTTCGGAAGGACGTCAAGAGGGTTTACGGTTTCTCGGTTTTCCATACAAACTTTCAAGTCGAAATTTTTAAAAACTGATAAGTCAATTTTAATGAAACTTTGCATGCTAAAGTAAGAAATAGGGATCTAAATAGTCAGTTGAAATCATTTAAAAAAAAACGTTTATTTAGCTGAGTTATTGCGTAGTAGTATATTATTAAAAGTCCACTATAGAAAGTTTAAAATCGCAATAACTCACTTAAATAAAGGTTTTTTTTAAATGTTTTCAACAAACTATTTAGATCCCTGTATTTTTCTTTAGCATGCCAAGTTTCATTAAAATTGGCTTATCAGTTTAATTTCATAAGATAATATCTTGACTTGAATCTTGACACACTCATACAAAATCTTGCAGTGCGTTCAGTTGCCGCTACTGGACACTGCAACCGCGTTTTTTGTATGTTGGTCTGGTCTCTCGTGTCGGCAACAGAAAGTTTCTACGTTTGCGTAGCGCTTTAAGTGTGTTGCCGACACAGGATACTATCACCGGAAACCGAAATTGCTGTATACGGAAGTGGCGACCGTACACTGTCGCCAGTCGCCTGTTATACCAATACGGCACATCATATAGGAAAATTAGGAAATCGTAGCTCTTCTGCTGTATTAGATTTAGCGCTAACAATATAATGAAATTATAAATTAGTAGGTATATAAGCAAATATTGTAAAACTAATGAAGTTCTATTCTATTCTGCTATGTCACGTAGCTGTCACAGCGCTGTACATTTGTAAGGAAATTTGTTATTATTCTGTGGTGTTGCTTTAGCCGGCAACTGACGACTTTTAGATGCTAGTCGTCTACACCCAAAGACTATATTACACCGAACACTTTTTGATTCGCGATCGCTATGTGACATGTGATGTGACAGTATCCGACACCAGTCTCCAAAAATTTGCTCGTTTGCGCTACACCTTGATGATTTTATTAAAACTCAAAACAAGTATCGGTAACATTAGAAGTAGGTACTACACTACGCTATCACGTAGCTATTGCGTAAGAAAAATAATCATACCGTGTAGGTTGCGCGCGAGTCGATAATTCGTCAGCGACCATAAACAATAATAGGTTTGACAGTGTGAACGGAATCATTGGAGAGTTCGCCACGGGGTGCCCGGATAGTAGACCAGTCTATGGGCAGCATTGAACCCATAGATAAAGGTAATACTGTCGGAACATTGAACCTCTTTGGACCAATTGTCTTGTTTAGTTATGATAGGAGATGCTGTTAATGTTTTTAGTAAGGAATGTTGCTTAGTGATCTTAGTTGACGTGATACAGTGGTCAACATCGTCATCTATGATTTTTGCCTTTTTGGTATGAACCAAATGGTATACCTATTAAAAATGTTAATGTTTAACTTACGCTTAACCAAATTTCATAAGGAATTTATAGGTCTCTAGCCGCTTATAAACCCGGTTAGGCCATATGCGGACAACAACAAACTATTTCATACAAAAGCTTTAGTCGGTTTTTAAACATAAGTGACGAACGATTTCCGACTTGTTTCTAGGGTTCTGGAATTCTGATACTAATCCTAGGGCGTGTTACAATCTCGAAAACATGAATGCCCGCTTTGCTGCTTGACCTGAATAAAACAAGACCTGATTCTACAGGCTTAGCTAAGCACGCGGCCTGCAAGATTTAAACCGTTTTTTGATTGTGATTTCCACAGCAAAATTGGAGATTATCTTTGTAATGGAAAACTTAAAACTTTAGAACAATAGGTATGCCAATCAATACATCTTCGCGAATGTAGCACTAAAAATAAAAAAGCACAGGACTGTATTGTAGTTTATTAAACATTTATAATATTAGAAATTATAATTTTTGGTTTTTAATCTTCTAGATATATAAAAAAATCAATGCCATCACTTCACAACGGAGCGTGTAATAATTTTTTTAGTTGCTTTTGTTATTGTGAGGGCAAGGTTTGTATGAAAAATTTTTTTTGGAAATTCGTGACGGGGTAGTAGGTAATATTTATGTTATGACATTTTGTATGAACGAATATAATTTTTATAGTTCTGTGCACAACTGTTGTTTTCTGACTTCTAGCTACCTACTTTAATAGGTACCTCAGGATAGTATACCATGGTCTGCTGAAAGAAATCTCATCTTATGGTGGGTCTTCCGCCTGTGTATCCGTGCGTATTCCGCTTCATAACCTTTTGTCCTCCAGAATGTGAACCATTCCATTGTGTATAATTGTCTTATTTTACTGACGAACTTTTTTTGTCCTTCAAACGAGGCGTGAAGAGCCATATTCTGGGCCCGCAGGCAGTTACTTACGATGCACCAGTTGTCCTCGCGTCTGGACTTCACTTCCACTTAACATCAGGTAGAACAGAGTCATTTGCACGGCTTTAAAAAAAAACTGTTATTTAAATAAGGAACTTATTATTTCCATATTATTAATACCTCATGCTATGTTGGTAAGGTCTCATTTCCCACTAGTTCTAGGCCGCTGTCACTAAATATGTCCTGTTCCCGACGGGTGTAGTCGCCGAACAGTTTAGCCGTTGTGCTTCGATGTGGACTGTAGGTTCTTCAATAAAAACTCGGTTCTTGATTAGTGCTTCTTTATTCTTCTAGGTGGGGTCCGGAGAGCTTACAAATTCTGCTCTGACCGGCCGTGACTTAACACATTATGGGTTGGCAACTAGCAGCCTTGTGGGACAGCTGCCGGCTCATGTGGGCAGTTTTACATTTTACCATAACTAACTACCCACATGAACCGTCGTAATTTGTGCAGCTGTCCCTTTCGTTCGGACCTCTCTTTTTATCTAAATTTATTACCTACCCTACGGTATCACTCGTAATCTGGATACCCTACTTATTTATTTTCTTAATTACATTGATATTCCTAACAATAGAAACCTATAATTACGAAAGCTAATCTCTTACTTTCCTAACTTTAATTACCTTAGAGAGGCGTAAGGCCCCTGGGCACGTATAGGTACTTGGCCCTTACCTTTGTCAAAACCATTACCTGTTTAATAACTTTTACCTTTTGTTTAAATGAAACGCAAAAAATTAATTATTTATTATCAAAAAACCTTTACACATATGAGACTTAATCTACTTATGCAAATACACATACCTAAATTTAGCCGTATTATATCTAACTATATAATATTATAAAGTCGAGACTTCTGTCCGTAACAGGCTCCCCCCATCGCAGCATCCGCGTAGCCTCTTCACTCCATCGGCAGGACAGCCAGTCTCGTCGTCGGTCGTCGGAACGTGCCGCCTTTGGTGCGCACCTCTACGTTGCGTACTTCGTTGTCAGGTCCAGGAAATGTCTTCGTGACGACGCCTCTAGGCTATACATTGCGGGGTAGTGTGTTATCCACAAATATGACCACGTCGCCCTCTCGTACGTTGCGTCGCTCGGAGTCGCGCGTGCCGCCGCGCGGTATGAGTAGTGGTAGATACTCGCGCAGCCAGCGTCGCCAGTACTCGTCCGCCAGCGCCTGCGCCGCCCGCCATGTGTTTCGGTCGGCGCGCTCGCACGGCCCAGTGGTGGGCAGGCCGCTCGAGCTACCCAAAAGGAAGTGATTGGGTGTCAGCGCTTCCGGGTCGTCGATGCTCACAGGGACGTGTGTTAGAGGCCGAGCGTTGACAGTGTGCTCGGCTTCGGCTAGTAGCGTCATAAGTACTTCTTCACGCGGTGACTTCTCGTTGAGCGTAGTGCGCAGCGGTGCCGTCTTGACTATTCTCACCAGCCGTTCCCATGCGCCGCCTTGGTGTGGCGCGCCTGGCGAAATGTAACGCCACTCTGTGCGTTGCGTTAGCGCGTATTCTCGTAGCGCTGGCTCCCATTCTTCGTATGCGGCCTTTAATTATCTATCCGCGCCTTTAAAATTCGTAGTGTTGTCACTATATATAACGTGGAGCCATCCCCTCCTGGTCGCCATTCGTCTTAGAGCCATAATCGCAGAGTCTGTAGATAAGCTCGCTCGCCGCAATCTGCTGCCCGCGCGTAGTTTGCAGGACGCTTTGAGGCGGTCGATGTCGTCTGCGAAGCTCTCTCGTTGCGATTCTATGGCTATAGTAGGCGCTGGGCCTCGTTGATATGCTCGATCGTCATGTTACTAGCGCGGCGGCGGCATCTCTGAGTGAATAGTAGCACGTTCGCCATTGTTCTAACTAAACGCTCGTAGGAAGAGAAGCGTTTGGCGTCTGGCACTACGCTACTATCACTCTGCCACGTGTGCGTGTGCGTCACACAGTGTTCACTCTCCGCGCTGTGTTCGTTGTTGATGACGTCACTCGTGGGCCATTCGGTTTCGTTTTCGTATAAAAATGCCGGTCCGACTAACCACCGATCATTCTTCGTTTTCATAATCTCACTGCCGCGCGTTACGTCGTCCGCGACATTGTGGGCCGTAGGGACCCATCGCCATTGTGACGGCATCGTCGTTTCTGTGATCTCAGTTAAGCGATGCGCTACATAGGGGATGTAACGCACCGTGTCGTTATTAATCCATTTCAACACTGTTTGTGAATCGGTCCAATATACGACTCTCTCAGGTTGCCATCTTTGTTCATTCAATACTGAGCTTGCTAGTCGCGTAGCTATCAACGCCGCTTGCAACTCCATTCTCGGAATACTTTGTTGCTTTATCGGTGCCACTCTAGCCTTAGCAGCGGCGAGTGCGACTCGTATTTCGCCATTTTCACCCTTCATTCTCCAATATACTGCAACGCCGTAAGCGACCTCGCTGGCGTCACAAAAAACATGTAGCTGCTTTCTCGTCACTCCCCCCGTATGTAGACGCCGGGGTAGACGCAGACTACGTAATGCCCTCAATCCGTTCAACCATTCATGGAACTCGCCGGCCTCGTAATCGGGTAAGACCTCGTCCCATTCTATTTTTAACCGCCATATGCCTTGTAAGATGATCTTCGCTCGTATAGTATAATAACTCAACAGTCCGAGTGGGTCAAATATTGACATAACCGCACTCAGCGCCTCTCGTTTAGTAGGAGCGCGCCTCATTTGCTTCACGTCGTCGTGCGCGCGAACCATCTCGGTGTTAAACGCCAACTCGTCTGTAGCAGCGTCGCATAGTAAACCGAGCGTTCTGCCCCATTGCTGAAAACTAGCGCCGAGCTGTCGAGGTGATGTGTCACGGCTTTCTGCTGGCAGCTCACGCAACACGCACGGTCCGTTAGAGTTATAACCGGCCAGCGTGAATCCTGCCTGCGCGTGAACCTTCGCGACCTCCTTTATCGTTTCAATCGCTTCTTGCTCGGTGTCGTAGCAGTCGACGTAGTCGTCCATATAATGGTTTCTCGTAATTGCTTCGTATGCGCGCGGATTCTCGGCAGCGTGCGTTTCAGCGTTCAAATCTCTCACGCTGTGCGCTAAGAAAGGTGAACTCTTAGCTCCGAATATCATTGACGTCATCTTGTAGCGTGTAGGTGGCTTCGTTCGGTCGGCGCCCCTCCATAGGAACATCTGAGCGCGTTGGTCACCTTTAAATATCTTAACTTGAAGAAACATCTCCTGGATGTCGGCCGTAATTGCGATAGCTCGTTCGCGAAATCGTAGTAGCAGGCCCGCCAGGTCGCGTAGTAAGTCGGGACCCTCCAAAAGCTCGTCATTCAGACAAACTCCGTTTGCTTCAGCGGCCGCGTCAAAGACAACTCATAGTTTTCCGGGCTTATTCGGATTTGTTACGGCGAAGTGAGTAAGTACCATAAATGCGGGCTCAACAAATCGCTCTCGCTACTTTCCTCGGCATAGTGTTTATCAAATAGATTCTCTATTTGATTCGTATAAGCTCGTTTGAATTCGTCAGACTTGTCCATCTTCCGTTCTATGGATTTCAATCGTCTCAATGCTGACTCGTAACTTGGCGGCAGCGTGACGTCATCACGTCGCCACGGTAATCTAACTTCGTATTTTCCGTTGACTTTCTTTGTCGTCGTTCTAAACGACTCTATGGCGCGTGCATCACTCGGGCTCACTCGCTCCTTCTTTGTTATTCCCAGTGAGTCAATTTCGAAGTGCTTCTTTACCATAGCGTGGAGTTCGTTGTCGGGTAAGAGAGTGCGCGAGATCGTCGCGCACTGCGGCGTGTTTACGTATAACACCGCAGCCGTATTACTCTCCATCAGCACGCTTGACCGTGGCGCTTGTAAAGTTGTTGGTGAGGGTGCGACAATCAAACAAGAAGTTCAAACAATGACTCGTTTATTCATGCATTGCGCATACCACTTTAGTTATCAAAGTACCCTCTTAACATTTATCAAAGGACTTACAACTACCTGACATCTTCCTTTCAACAAACAAACAAAAAAAAATCCTATCACATTCAATAAGTGCTATAACGATGCAAAAAAAAAAAAAAAAATTATTAACATAAAGCTATCAATAGGATTCAATAAATATTATGCTACACATAACTTTATTTATAACATCATCCCTATTACCCTAATAAAAAATTAAATTTAAAATTGTCATGTATTTACATTATATTATTGTATTAGGTTTCTTTTACTGTTACAGTTATTCATTTTACGATTACAATTTGAAAATACTATAAATTATCATAAGTATAATTACATTTCATATGACATTTAGTTGTTCCTTGTTTACATTATTACATTTCTATCCAACCAATAATACAATAATTGACTACTCAAATAAAATTAAAAATTTCTATAATTTATCATTACTCGTAATACATCAATAAATTCCTTGATTGCATTATTTATTACATTTATAAACAACCAATAAAATATTACTATACTAGTTCAATCAACAACATTAACATAATTATTATTACCTTTCTATCGTTATGTATACAATTTTAAATATAAACATGCTATTAGGCTTTCTTCATCACGAATAACCCCATCTATTCGGCGGCCTCACTGTCCTGCCGGAACGAGTTACATAATTAGGCATTTGTACAATGTTATTGTTTACGTGTTGGGAATCAGAGGAACAGGTAATAATGTCATCGTACTCCAAGCTGTAGTGATCAGGCGCGGGCGTGTCGTGCTTAAGCCGCGAGTCTATGATAATATGCCTACGGTTCCTAACAGTTCTCATTCCATTTAGTAACACAATTTCATATGACCTATTTTGTAGTATTCTAGAAATAGTTCCTGATATCCACTTTTTCTTATCTCTGTGTAAAATTTTAACCTTTTGGCCTACCGATAAATAACCTAAGTTATGTGTATTTCTATTATAGTAAAACTTTTGCTTATTTTGCCTATTAATTAAGTTACTCTTAACATTTGTCTGTACCCTAGGCTTTAACAACTTCGGACATATTGGAATCAAAGTTCTTAATTTTCGACTCTGTAATAGTTCCGCGGGAGAAGCTAACTGATTACTCAACGGTGTATTAAGACATTCTAACAGTGCGAGCCTATAATCAGCGCCGTCTTCTTTAGACTTTAATATTATGTTTTTTACCGTTTGTATCGTTCTTTCCACCTGTCCGTTGGACTGTGGATAATAAGGTGACGATGTTACGTGCGTAAATTGCCATTCGTTGGCAAAATTTTTAAATAACCTGGATGAAAACTGTGGTCCACAGTCCGACATTACAACAGAGGGTATGCCCTGACGACTAAAAATGTTTTTTTTTTTTTTTTTTTTTTTTTCAAACAATGACTGGTACCACCCTATTATTATTCCAAACTAATCCATGCATAAAAGTTAAATTTTCCTTAAAAGTCCAATACGGCATTACTGCAGCCACAACTTTATTTTTATCTAACGGCCAACCACCTAAAATATATTTTTTTAAATGTTTAAACTCCTCATCCGTTTCAGTGTGTTTTTGAAGCATTACAAAATGTGCATCTGATATATACTTAGAAGTAGCGGGCATCGAATCCCGCATCACGGCGGCGCATACATCGTAGTGAACGCTCGCACCCCCGTCTGCGTCCGCGCAACACGAATGAGTCACCGCCTCGCTTGGTTCGTAGGCGCGAGACAGTGCGTCCGCAATGTATAAATATTTACCTGGTTTGTATATCAATTCGAATGAATAGCGTTGCAACCTTAATAACATTCTTTGTAATCTTAATGGCGAATCAACTATGGGCTTTTTAAATATGCTAATTAACGGCTTATGATCTGTTTCTACAGTGATATCTGAGCGACCATATATGTATGCGTGAAAACGCTCACAAGCAAAAAGACACGCGTATAGTTCCTTCTCAATTTGCGCGTATCTTTGTTCCGTTTTCGTTAGCGACTTCGAAGCATAACAAACCGGTTTACCGTTTTGCAATAGACACGCGCCTAGTCCACTTTTACTAGCATCGACTGAGATAATAATCGGTGTTTTCATACAATAAAACTGTAGCACGGGTCGATTAGATAAACATGTTTTTAATTCTTTTGTACACCTATCATGCCTTTCGTTCCAATGCCATTCAATTTCTTTTTTTAGTAATTCCCTCAACGGCAAAGTCTTATCAGATAGATTAGGAATAAATGCTCCTACGTATGTAATTAAACCTAATAATCGTTCGACATCCTTTTTATTTTTAGGAGTAGGCATGTTTGTTATTGCCGTAAGGTGTGAGTAGTGTAATATTGGGCATTCTAGATCACTTTTCACTCCATTGATCTCACTGACGTTCGATCAATGTCGTTAAAAGTGATCTAGAATGTCCCAATATTACTTTTGAAAATCACTGCCACTCGCTCAGTCAACGTCAAAAAGTGATTTAGAATGTCCAATCGACTTCTCGTGTTTTAGAATGTCTAATCGACTTCTCGTGATCTAGACTAATATTACTTTTGAAAATCACTGCCACTCGCTCAGTCAACGTCAAAAAGTTATCTAGAATGTCCAATCGACTTCTCGTGTTTTAGAATGTCTAATCGACTTCTCGTGATCTAGAATCCCATACAACGACTGCGATCTACTTTACACATTTTCAAGGTCTTTCGTTCATAGGATGCAGGAGCTTTTGACAATATGGAATTACAGCACAACTATAAATGAATGTGACTTAGTGAACTCTCAGTACGGAATAAGTGTTGTTTAGACGTAAGCGCCTACACGATTAAAATAGCAATATACCATTAACAGCTACGCTCCTCAGTCTTTCCGAAGGCGCTTGGTCAATTTATTCTATATTGTTTATAATGCCATTTTGTAATATAGTTTCGATTCATCATTGAGATCACATTATTAAACTTAAGTATCCGTCATATACGGTTTTTATTTGCCACCACGCTCCAAGGTGTATCATATAGTTGCATTTGTCAAATTTTATTCCTGACCCATAAGAAAACACTTGTGTATTTTAATCGAATTCATATTTCAATTTCTGTATACAACGACTTCGATCTACTAAACACATTTTCAAGGATTTCGTCTACTGAATGCGAAGGTTTTTGACAATATGGAATAACAGCACAACTTAAACTGGATGGGGCTTCCTGGTCTCCCAGGACTGGATCCCCGAATAAGTTAGTGCTATGAATAACATTTATCAAAGTAGTACCTCGACCCATAGGAAAACACTTGTGTATTTTGATCAGAATCCAGTATGTAATAGTTTAATTTCTGTATACAACGACTTCGATCTACTTAACACATTTTCAAGGATTTCGTCTAATGAATGCGAAGGTTTTTAACAATATGGAATTACAGCACAACTTAAGCTGGATGGGGCTTCCTGGTCTCCCAGGACTGGATCCCCGAATAAGTTGAACTATGAATAACATTTGCTAAAGTTGAACCTCGACCCATAGGAAAACACTTGTGTTTTTAAACCAAACTTCATTTCAGTATACGGTGACTCCGATCTACTCTACACATTTTCAAGGTTTTCAACAATTGGAAGAAAAGGTTTTATGCCGAAACACCTCAACCTCGATCCAAGGAAAACACTTGTGTATTTTGATTAGAATCAGTTGCCAATTGTCATTGTCGACTCTGATCTACTCAACACATTTTCAAGGTTCTCATAAAAAAAACACTTGTATTTTTTGATCTAAGTCAATGCAGACAACTGTGCAGGGAATTGTTAGTTACCTTATTTATATCAATCCCGCAAACAACAACGTATGCAATCACTACACACACACACAAACACACACACATACATTAACTACGAGTTCGACTTTGAAACTTCCCGTTTCAATGCTAACGAAAACAATTTTAATACGGGTTATTCCCAAGCGCCATCAAAAATTTGTTTGGAAAATATAAGAAATCCATACATCAATTCCTATACTCCTCCAAAGACCAAATATTATAAAAGATATTATCGAATCAGAAATGAGGAGATCCGTAGACGAACTAAGGCAGCCGATATAGCCCGAAGAATTGCTAAACATAAGTGGCAGTGGGCAGGGCATATCGCTCGAAGAACCGACGGCCGTTGGGGCAGATCGGAGTGGCAACCGCGCACCGGAAGACGCAGTGTGGGCAGGCCTCCAACAAGGTGGTCCGACGATCTGGTGAAGATTGCAGGTAGCAGCTGGATGCGTGCGGCGCAGGACCGGACGTGGTGGGGATCCTTGGGGGAGGTCTTTGTCCAGCAGTGAACGTCTTTTGGATGATGATGATGATGATGACCATTTTTTATCACGGAGGAGCATGAAAATTAATATATTTGTATTTTTTCTGGGGAGGACTTTGGGCCATTTTGTTGTGGGAGAATGGGAATAACCTTTAACATAAACACAATTAGAAAGATAAAGCTAAGTCTATACTGTTTTAATTGACAAACGCATTAAACATACATTTTCATAATACATACAAACACAAACATCACGGCGTATTCCCACAAGTGGGATAGACAGAGCAACAAGTAACAATTAATTACGTCATGCTGAAGTCACGTTTAGCAACAAGTGATCAGATAGGATTTTCATAACAGTACCTTTCAAATTATGGTTTAACTTATAAAGCAAATGTCGATTTGAATACGTACCCACTAAATATGGTTAGATTTAATTATTGTGGGAATAATATGAGTACATAAACACCGAAGTTATAAAAATAGACTGCCTCACGGTAATCGAACCCGCGTCTCTCGATATCCGAGCGGCTAACTTGTAACATACCGAGACATTTGTTTAATTTAGTACGTACATCAAAATGTTTAACTTTTACCGTCTCATTAATAAAAATGGCCAAATGTTACACCTCGGTTTAAAGTGACGCTGTCTCGTTTTTGTTAAAGAAGACAGATAGAGACAGCGTCAATTTAATCCTAAGTGTAACTTTAATCAACGTTTATTAATGACAGGGTTAGAGTGTGAGGAACTCGATGAGGTACCTAGTGGTGAACTCGATCTGTGATTGTGGTGGTTATGAAACTCTCGTTAAGACGATCATGAGATGAAATGTAATAGTAAATTTCATGCTTAGTGAAAACAGTCCTAATGTTGCACATCCGGACAATCGTCGTCAGCGCTTTATCGAAAGGTTAGCAATTACACAGGAAATGTAAAATACTTTCGCTGCAAGTTTTCGCACTAATCGATAAAATAAATATTTTGCTTAAAATTTAAAAAAACAGAGGTTACAAACATTGCTTCAATTTTGTAATTACTTCCTTTCTTGCTACTAAAAACACATATTTATTTATAACATTGTAATACTTATTTAATTACTTTTGCTTAAACGTACACTCGTTAAAATATAACAGCTAATGTAGTGGTTAGGTAGGTACTTGACTATAACGCGAAAAAGGCTCAGGCTAATGGTTTGATGAATGCAAGCATTTATGTGTACATCGTATAGGTAACGGTTTGTAGTACAGAAGGTTACGCTACCGATTAAGCTTGCTTTACTTAGATAATGTATGTGTTTATAATAAGCCCAATATGTACCTATTTGGTTTGTAATAAAAGCAATAATAATAAAAAAAAAAATTTGGAATTAACAGTTTTTACATACGGTGTTATTCTTGAAAGTAAAAACTAGCACTAATAGTTTAATTGTATACAAGCAAAAAAAAAAAAAAAAAAAGTTGATCACTCCTGCTTAGTAAAATTGCTGTTAAACACTTTTCTCCAATAAATACCCGAAAAATGGTAGTTGTCGTATCAGTGCTTCCTAAGTCAGATCGACCACTAGTACGCCTAAGCTACGCCTAAGTTATTAATATTTAGTGCTTCGGTACTCTGACATCGCTACGAGAATCATCCAGAAGATATACACCGAAACAATGTTCGTAAGTTTTAAATATTTTTATTTTTCTATTAGCAATGTTGTGTTTGCTCGACTTCGTATATGTTTTGTAAGGTATGTCAACGGTTGATCCCTTCTGCATCTGCAACCGTTAGCACCGCCAAACCGCTGTGGGTGTGCGTGGTGGGCTATGGTCCGTTCTCTCTATGTCATCATCATCATCATCATCAGCCTATAAACGTCCCACTGCTGGGCAGAGACCTCCCACGTGAATAATAGCACGGGGATATTAAGCCATAACCCACCACGCTGGTCCAATGCGGGTCGGTGGGTTTTAACGACTGTCATCTTACGACAACATCCGGGACCAACGGCTTAACATGCCTTCCGAAGCACGGATCTCTCTCTATGTGTAAAGAAGTTATTAAAGAAGGTCTGTAGAGGAGCAGTGACCTAGACCAGCAAATGTTATTATTTAATCGTACTAGTATTTACTGTCATATGTTAAATGTTAATGTCACTAATATTTATTGTTATTTTAGGTCTGAAAGCAAGCAAGTTAAACGCTCTGCCAAGAAAAGCTGTGTGTTAGCCAATTCATTTGACTCGGACAACGAAAGCATAAGGTAATTTGCGTTGATTACTTTTAAAACCTGTTAATATATTTTATGTTATTTCGTATATCGTCAATATTAATAATTAGTTTTTAATTACATTTCTTATCTTTCTAGCTCTAAGAAGAAATGCCTGTACTCGTCGTCGGTGCCTAAGACTTCAACAACGATTGTGAAAAAACAAGAAGGGTCTAGCTCCGCTTTAGACTGGTTAAATGATTCAGAGTCAGATAACGAAGTTTCGCCGCCTCCACGCAAGACAGACCAGACCTTCGACAGTGTACTAACGCGACGAGTACCAGGCGGGGTAACGCGTCGGACTGCGAAGCTCGACGGTGAACTGGTGGCGGAGCTGCGTCTCTACGACGCTGAGGAGGTGCGTAGCCTCACCGGTCTTGAAAGGTGTGAAAAGGCAATAATTTGGGTTCGACTACAAGGCGAAGCTGAGTCTCCTGAATTGTTGACTATAAAAAAATTCATAAAATTAGCCAAATCAAAATTTACTGAAGAGGGGATATTCTTTAGTGATAAAAAGAAAAAATAGTCACAGTCAGCTAGGTACTACATATTAACTAGTTACACTCTCTTCGGTAAATTTTGACTTAACTGGTTTTACTTATATATTATATGTGTGTTAGGTTTTATACATTTTACTTAAAAACTACTTTAACCTCTTGTAATTTTTTAACACAGTGAAAACAAAATCATAATGGTTAAGACTATATTCTGTTCAACTTGCAACTTATCCGTTAAAAATAATGCTTTCTCTGCTCATTTAAAAAGTATTTTACACAAAAATAATAGTTCTGTAATTGAGAGCGAGGGTATCGAACAAGTGCATAGCGCTCTTCGCGGTCGCATAGCGTCGTACCGTGTTCAATGCGAGGACGTTGAAGAACGTATGCATGTGTTTGCTCCTGCAGATTTTTTATCGCAATTGCGCCTCCGCGTGAAACTTTTACTCTCAGCCCGAATTGAGGCTTATACAAACCTTAAAGTAAATTTCGAATTGTTTTCTGAATTTTTTCTGCATAAGGATGACTCGATTTCAACGAAATCTTTTGCTACTGAAAACATTATCTTACATAAAAGTTATAATTTTGATGCTATGTATACAAACATTAGCCATAAAATTTGTAAAAAAGTTGAAGAATTTGAGGAAAGAGATAGTGGTTGGGCTTACTTACGAAGCTTGTATCTAGAAGTAAATATAAACAAATATAACCCGTTGAGAGCCTCAGGTTACTTAGATTTACCTAACGCTATAAAAAACAAACGTGCATGTATCAACATTAAAAATTCGGATGATTACTGCTTTTTATGGTGTGTCATGGCATCACTTTTTCCTGCAAAAAATAACGCAAATCGAACCACCGCATATCCGCATTTTGAAAGTGTACTTAAAGTTAAAAATATGACATTTCCAGTAGGGTTCACAGATATAAGAATTTTTGAAAAGAATAATCCCAACATAAGTATTAATGTTTATGGCCTTAAAAATAGCAGTAAGGTTGTTGGACCTCTGTACAAATGCGAATTACGTAAAAGACATCACGTCAACATGCTTTTTCTCGAAAATGGAAAACGTACGCATTACTGTCTAATTAAAGATTTAGCTAAATTACTTCGCAAGCAGTTAACTAAACATCATTCCAAAATATTTTTATGTGAGGATTGTATGATATTTTTTGATAACAATCTTAAACTCGAAGCCCACGTTTGCAGTGGTGTAGCAACAATTTTACCTAATCAAGGAACTCGAATACAATTTGAACATTATGAACGCATGCAAGACATGCCTTTCGTTTTATACGCAGACTTTGAATCTTTGTTAGAGCCAGTTGAACCAAATTCTGAAACAAGTTGCACAACGATTACGCAAAAGCATGTACCAGCTGCATTTGCTTACTACGTTGTATGCTCCTACGACAGCTCCCTTAATAAATATGTGTCTTATCGAGGACCTGACTGTGTGAATAAATTTTTTGATAACCTTCTATCTGATATAACTGTAATTTATAATATTTTGCATTCATCGATCCCTATGTTCTTAACAGATAAAGATAGAACCAATTTTGCTCAAGCTAAAAACTGTTATCTTTGTAACAAAATATTATTTGACGACAAAGTAAAAGATCACTGTCATCTTACTGGCCGATATCGTGGTGCAGCTCATTCTTATTGTAATATAAAATATTGTTTGCCTAAGTTCGTTCCCATATTTTTTCATAATTTAGCTGGTTACGACAGTCATCTTTTCATACGACAGTTAGGAGAATTATCAGGTAGGATACAAGTGATTGCAAAAAATAAAGAAAATTACATATCGTTTACCAAATTTTTTCAAATTAGTAACGAAGCTATCATACCTGTTCGTTTTGTCGATTCTTTTAAATTTTTAGGCACAAGCCTAGAGAAGCTAGTTGCAAATTTAAATACAATTGATTTTAAACATCTATCTTTTTTTTTTCCTTCTCAGGAACATTTTAATTTACTTAGACGTAAAGGGGTTTATCCTTACGAATACGTCACTACTTGGAGTTCTTATGATGAAGAAGAAATACCTCCTTATAAATGCTTTTTTAGTAAATTGCACAATTGCAACGTATCAATAGTAGATTATGAACACGCAAAAAGAGTATGGCAAACCTTTGAATTACGGAGCCTTGGAGAATACACTGATTTATATCTTAAGTCAGATGTACTCTTACTAGCGGACGTCTTCGAAAGTTTTCGAAAAACGTGTAAGACGAATTATAAACTGGATCCTTCTTTTTACTTAACAGCACCTAGTCTAAGTTTTGACGCTATGCTATTAAAAACAGATGTTAAATTAGAATTAATAAATGATTTGGAAATAATAAGAATGATACAAAAAGGCATACGCGGTGGTATATGTTTATGTTCTACAAGATATTCGAAAGCCAATAACAAGTACTTACAAACTTATGACCCCGCAAAAAGTGATAACTTCCTTGTTTATATTGATTGTAATAATCTTTATGGTTATGCTATGTGCGCTTATTTACCTCATTCAAATTTTAAGTTATTAAGTGAACTAGAAATTTCAAAAATTGATTTTCATAATATACCCATTGACGGGGACATTGGCTATATACTCGAAGTAGACTTAGAATACCCTTTCCATTTGCATAATTATCATAACGATTTTCCATTCTGTGCTCAAAAATTTGCTCCTCCAGGATCTAAAACTTCGAAATTGATACCAAACTTATACGATAAGTTTTTTTATGTCATTCATTTTTCCCATCTGAAAACATGTCTAAAACATGGTTTATTGCTAAAAAAAATACATAGAGTAATTCAATTCAATCAGAGTCCATACTTAAAACAGTACATTGATATGAACACTGAGTTACGAAAAAAGGCCAAATCTATATTTGAACAAGATTTCTTCAAACTTTTAAATAATAGTATATTTGGTAAAACACTAGAAGACACCGAGAAAAGGGTCAGCGTGAAGTTGGTTAATAAGTGGAATGATGAAAAGAATATAACAAAGAAAAGTTTCGGTGCTGAGCAACTAATAGCTCGACCAAATTTCCATAGTGCTACTATTTTTACAGAAAATTTTATAGCTGTTCAAATGAAACCCGAGACAATTACTTTAGACAAACCCATATATATTGGCTTTTCTGTATTAGAAATATCCAAAAGTCATATGTTTGATTTTCATTACTCTATTATGAAACCTTTTTATCGGGAAAAATTAAAGCTTTGTTATACGGATACTGACAGTTTTCTTTATTCAATAGAAAGCAAAGATTTTTATACAGATTTAAAGTTGAATTTCCTTAGATATTTTGATACTAGTAATTATCCATTAAATAACTGTTACGGTATACCTGGTCTTAACAAAAAAGTACCAGGTCTTTTCAAAGATGAACTAGGTGGAAATTTAATTTCTGAATTTGTTGGTTTACGATCAAAATTATACTGTATAAAAACAGTACAAGAGGAGTTAAAAAGGGCTAAAGGTATACAGAAACAGGTTTTGAAAAACGTACATTTCGAAGATTACAATAACGTATTAAACAAAAATACTTTTTTAAGAAAGAAAAACATAATTTTTAAATCCTTAAAGCATGAAATATTTACCCAAGAACAGAACAAGATAGCTTTGTCAGGTAATGATGACAAACGCGTAATATTAAAAAATAAAATATCTACTATGTCTTGGGGCCACTGGGATTATATATTTTAGCAATTATTTTTTTCACTGTGTTTTTAAATTCTATTATTTAGATATATGACTATGATTTAGATATATTATATTAGAGTTATATTATACTTAAGGCTTGAGAAATAAAAAAATGTATTATTATTTATTACCATTACTAAGATTCATTGGTTGAATTTAAAATAATATTAACTTTTTATAAACTATTGTAACCAGTTTTTCAATATACTTAAGTAGGTACATATAATGAATATTTTGATTTATAAAAATTGTTAAAAAATATGTAAGTTGTTGCTTTTGCTCAGATTCATTTATTGTTTGAATAGGAAATCTAACTTAGATTATGAAATGTAATGTAAAATTTACTCTACCCAGCTGTATTAATATACCTAATAAAATATAAAAGTAACTGACTAACTTGCATTTTTATTTAATTTATTATATATCTTTGTATAATAAAACATTGACGGTAAATAAGTAAGAAAATTCTAACGCAAACAAGTTTGAACAAGTCAAATTCAGAGTAGGTTGTACTCTTCTGATTATAAGGTAATATGAAACCTAATTAATACAAATCAGGTCACGTTATTGGCAAGTTAATCATTCTTTAATAATATCAATTCTTTCTTTTTATTTTGCTGAAATGTCCATTAATTACATGTTTTACTACCTATATTGTCTTGCTGTGTCATCATGTACATTAATATAAATGGGTTTCAAATTAGTTTCAATTTCAATTATTAAAGTGAAGGCGTCAGTAGTCCAGCTAGATAATATCAACATGGTAAGTTTAAATAATTTTGTATGATTATAAATTAATTTTATTTGTGTTGTAATTGTGTCGTTATTTGGTGAAAAGTGGGCTATGGTAAAGGACTGCTTTTGCTGTCCTCCTTGCGTAGTCGCTGACTAACCCTTCGGGGATAATAGTCGTGGTTTTATGTATGTAATAAACTATTTTATTTTATGTTTTAGAATACTCAAGAGAACCTGGTGTCGCTCAGCATCAACAAGGAGTTCGTACAACCGTCATCTCCCACTTTTGAACAGAACGCTCAAGATATGCTCGAGGGATTTACAGAGGAGTATCCGAATTGGAGAGCAGATGAACGGCGAGGCGATTCCCCGCTGTATAACAAGGTGGTGAATAATATCACCAAGAAGAGACTTCGAAAAAGAAGAAGTTATCTGAAGCATTCTCATTCTTACGTGATGAAAAGTACGCCGATTCAAGGTCGTCGATTAATTAAGATTGAAGTGGTGGACTTCGAAACAAATCATACTGATCCATTATTATCTGCGCAGTATGTGGTAACAGAGCATATTGACCCCATAATGGATCAAACAGAGGCTATCATTAGCAATATATCAAAAAAAGTTTGTGGATATAGTTATAGTTTTTAAGAAATTCTAAAATAAATATTATTGAATTGAATACTAAGATCGTTTCATTCACCCTTTTTACTTTTAGTAATTAAACAAAAAGATATTTATACACATTTGATTTATTGAGGAAAATACTTTATTACATTAATAACTCAATTAACATTTAAAGTGTACCACTTTTTTAGACACAGAACATTTTTTAAAGCACACATTTTTTTATGGTACTCACAATTAAATTTATTTACATCTACATGGTAATCACTATATAATTTTAAAAAGTTAGGACAACCTATTTCTTCCAACTCCATTATTTCACAATCTTGACATAGCTCGCGAACCCATATTCCTTTTTCCAATCCCTTTACTAATACCTTCTTACTGCTTAAATACGGAACTATTATTCGTCTAAATTCACGGTAATCAATGAATCCCTGACTCCATTTGAGCCCGCGATTCCTTTCTAACCACCGGATTTGCTTCTTTTCTTCATCTGTTAGGTTTTTAAAAGCATATGGTGGCTTAATTAAGAACGTCTGCGTATGGTTTTTAGTTGCTATTGATAACTCTTTTACAATAAAATTATTTTTCAAATCCTTAAATCCTTGCACATCCACTATAATAGTATCGTTATTCATGATAGCTTTTTCACAATGTTACTCAGTGGTTTATATTCAAATATGCAATCGTTCAGTATAAGGCAGTATGCAGCGGTCTGATCAGGTATCTCTTGATCTGTTTCGATTTCTACTCTTACGTCGATTGATCCCTTCAGCATTTCTTGTTGGCGAGAACAGTCAACAACGAATAAAGGAGCAATATCTTTAAACTCTTTTAAACTCGACAACGGTTCTGATCGACGTCCGTGATAATACTGCTGAAACCTTGCATACTGTTCGTATATTAATAAAAACTTGTTGTCAGAGAAATTTATGTTAAGTCCTTCGTAGGGGTAATATGATGAATTTAAAAACACTCTTACGTCACGAACATTGCAATGGTCGAACTCAGCCATTGACATTTGAGCATTATGTTTTCGGTTTGTTTGTAAGGCAATAATAACAAATCGAGGTTTCTCTGTTTGCGATGAAGTTTTAATAGCCCAAGTATGCTTACGTGTCTTGGGTAGTAACGGATATTCATACAAGTCCCAGTTACGAAACGCTAGTGTAATGGCTCGATCTTTTTCTAAATGCTTTAATAAATTAATTCTCTCTCGATCTGACACTTTAATATGTGGAACACGCCAAACGATTTTATTTATTGTTATATTTTCCACTATTTGCTCTTTACTCAATTTTATTGCATTGACATTTGTGTTGCTCCTCAACAGTACTAACTCATGTTTACAGTTAATTAAAACTTTTTCATAATCTTCTGCAAATCCTAATATTTTATTTAATGGTATGGAGACAGAGAAAACTCCGTTTGTAACATTGGTTATTCCTGCAGGAGACCAACCCCAAACTTTTGCACTTTTGGATTCATTTTCATTCAAAGACAAATAAGACTTCATTGTCGTTGTGATACCTGCATTTTTTATTTTATCTATTTCTATTCCATTTAACTCATATCGAATATCTTGGAATAGAAATAACGCAGGATTGTTTACAAAATGCACACTTGTTACCTTTTCTTTAGTGGTACTGTTATATACATCAGCTTTACCTTCAATATACAAAGTGCTGCGTGACGGCAACACATACAAATCTTGCTGATTGATTGGTATTCTTATTTCATCATTATTGTTGAAACTTGTTACATACGGCTTATACGAATGATATTCAAAACTCTCGATACTGTTATCGTATGACGTTGGCTGAGATATATTTAATATGTTCATTTTAACAAGCCTACTAGCTTTAGAAATTCTTTATTATTTTTAGTAACCTTCTTTTTTAAGTCAAACGGTGTTCTTTTACTTATTGCTCTTTTGGAACTGACTTGAACACCTGATGAGGTAGGGTTTTTATTAAAATTAATCATTTTTTTCTAAAATGTAAATAAAGTTGTACGTCTTCTCCACGTAAATTAATCTGTCTATTATCAGCGTCTAACAACCTAATATTAATTGCACTAATTGAACTTTGATTGACTGGAAAATAGATTAAGTTTTTAGGAATTTCAATAATTCTATAACCGGGTGGTACATTAGGCACAAACTCATAAATAATATGGCTTGCTTTCCCATTCACGAATGATCCGCTAACTACGTCACATTCGATGCGTACGATGGTTGTTGCTAAAATACTGACTGGGTACTGAGACTCACAACTTATATTTGCCTTAATTGTGTCGTTAGCAAAACCTAAAATTCTACCAATGGAATTATTTTTCTCGAAATGAACATCTTCTGAACAAAATATTTTGGTTTTGAGAGTATTATTATTACAAGTCAATTTTAATGCAGTGTTCTTAATGTTGCTTTTTAAAAATTCGCAAATATCTTGAAGTTCATATGATCCTTCAGGAATTTCGATGAACTCATTGATACCGTAATAAAACTTATTGTTCCTTTCGTCTATATTAGGAATAGAATTAAAAGTAGAAAAGTATATAAGTCCGCACTCATATTGCCCACGTAATTCTAAAGTTGGTGAATAGTTAGTTATTAATGAGGCTCCTTGCCCAGTTATGGATACAGTGAAAGACATTTTTATACTGTCAAGTTATTTTAATTGTAACCTATATAAATGATTTTTCCAATACTTTCTTAAAAATAATAAACAAAGATGACCACAGTTTACAGTACCGAAAGATTGATACTGTTTGTAATTATAATTTATGTGCCTATCTTTCAAATATTTTATTAATTCTAATGGAGGTTTTAAGTTACCAAAACTGTTAAAATATTCACAGTAATTATTTTCTTTTACATAGGCTACCCAATGAGTTCCAGGATTTGAAGAACTATCTAAATTAAGAATAGCACACTCAATTTTTCTTGGTTTTGAGGGTAACGTATCTCTCATAAAAACGCCACGAAAATATGGAATATCAACTGAGTGCTTTAATATATCTAAATTAGTAAGTGCTCGTTTGGGTAACCGTTTAATTAGTTTTTTGGAGGTTGCAAGTACAAGCCCGCTCCTTTTTTGTGAGACTTCAAATACAACCCTTTTCCAAGTGCAACAGCTTCCATCATCTTGTTATGTCGTTCTGATTCTTGAAGATTTTTTTGAGCGACCTTGTAATCGTTAACAGCCTTTGTTATACCTGCAGCACCCCCAGCGAGTGAACCAAGAGCTGATAAACCAGCAAAGATTGGTATGAGGGGTAACAACCCACCAGTTTTCGGAACAGGAATGCAGCGTGGGAAGCGTATTCCTTTTATATTAGAAAACACTTTTTTTGCAGCTGCATGCGCATATTTTATAGCCGTGCGGTTATCATTACATTTTATTTTTTTCATTTGCTTTTGAATTTTTTTAACACCTTTCATGAATGACCGCACTCCTGCTCCGGCTTTAAGTTTTGCTTTCATTGCATTTTTTACTATCCATGATGCAATCTTTTCTCCTTTCCCAGCATCTTTCGATTTCAATCTTTTCTTTGCCATATTTAAAAGTTCTAAATCGGCGTTTTGTCTAACGTTCCAATCTTTATTATTGTAAGCAATATCGTGATACAAGCAAGCTTCATCCAATTTATTTATTCCTCGTTCACCTCTTAGTAAGCGTTTTTTAAGTTTTGTTCCTGGACCACAAAACTGATATCCAGGTAAGTGTAACTCGAACGGAATGTTATCTATTAAATTGTTGACAATGCCGCTTCCTTCCTTCATTGATGTTCGTAAAGTGACTGTACAACATAATCAGGCGATATTTATATTAAGTCATTAATAATTTTCTGTCAACCCAACTGTTTTCACCATCACTGAGACCCAACCATTTGACAAAGAGTTTGTTTCCTTTTTTCTTTAAAACTTTTTCAATAAGATATATATCGGGAAATTGGGTTCTTTGCAGTTCGTATCCGTAAAAAGATCCTAAAATGCTTTGCTTATGTTTGTCTTCTAAGTGGTATGTGACAGGATTTGTATGGTTAACTTTCACAACGTTGAAGATTTCTGTTGACCAGTTGGGAGTATAACCTTTGTAGAATTCACCTTTGTATTTACTAATCCGAACATGATCACCAACACGGTACTTATTTTTTTTCGTTATGTTATTATTTTGTGATTTGATGATGTTGTACTTTACAGTTGTCTGATTTCTTTTGTCAACATCAATAGGTTTAAATTTTGTTATACGATGAACAGTGTTATTATAGCTTTGTACCACGTTTTTCAAATTTTTATTTATCCACTGGTATTGACCGCATAAGCTAAATAGCTTATAAAGGTGACCTTTTAGCGTTCTAATTACTCTTTCAACAATTGCTGCTTTTTTCACAGAATAAGTGGAATAATGGTTAATGTCATATTTTTTCATCAACTCTTTAAAGTTTTCATTATAAAACTCTTTACCTAAATCTGTTTGCAAATTTTTTGGTTTCCGAGACGAATTCAATAATATATTTTCCATTGCGTTGGTGACATTAATTTTATCTTTACTCTTCAAAGGATTTGTCCAAACGTATTTCGATAAAGTGTCAATAACTACTAAAACATATTTATATCCTTTATTAAATTGTGAATACTTTTGAAAATCCATAAGGTCAGCTTGCCATGAATCATCTACTCCTTTTATAATTGTACATCGGCGAGGAAAATTTCTTCTCGCCGCTCTGTGAATTTCTTCTACTATATCTCTTTTACTCATTTTTGTTTGACTTTGCTTGAATCATACGGTCTATTTCTGTTTTTGAGTAAAACATAGTAGACAAGCGATTGGAAGTAGCTGATTCTAAGTTCTGGATGTAAATTTTTACACGACTATTAACTTTATTTATTTCATTCCTTAGATCTTGTACAGTTTTATCCAAATATGCCTTATTTACAGCTTCATCGTCCTTGTCTGGAGATGATAAACCTTTAAGTTTTGATGATTTTAAGTCGTATTCGCCCGTTTCGCACTTTTTTAACGTATCGTTTATGGTATCGATGTATTCAGATAACCTCAAACGTTTATGAATGTGATGACCGAATTTATCTATATTCATTATAATCTCGAAGCTTTGCTTACTGCGAGTATACTGCTTAATTTTCCCCGTGCTATTTGTTTATATTCCATATTTATGATGCCCGCTTCGCGCAGTTCTTCAATTATTGCAACGATTTCATTATCCAAACCCGTGTTACCAGCAGCTTTTGACGCAAGCAGTAATTTCAATCGTTCTATTAATTCATTTGGATCATCCCAATAAACTAAATCTGTATTTGTTTTAACTTTTTTTAAAAGATTGATACCTTTTCCCTGTGGAGGACTCTCAGTACTAGTAGGTTGTTTAGAGAATTTAAATAATGGTTTTATAATACTCATGTATTTAAACCCTTTATTGCTGTTTATTGGTTTGGCAGGATCAAAGTTACGTCTGTGTGCATTAGTATTGATAAGTAGTAGCTTGTAGTTTTCAAGGTCGTCATCTGTAATAACATCTAGATTTGGTACCTTTTTATATAATAGTTCTTTTAAGCCAAGAGTCTTTTCAAAAGTAATGTTTCCAACTTTAAGAATTCTACCGTCATCATGAACGCGAGTGTTTCCAAGCTCAAGTTTCCCTCGCTCATTTCTAATTCCAAAAGGTATGGCATTAAATACTTCAGATGACGTAGACCACGAGGAAGACTCATCTTGATTTATAATGTTTGGTGATGATTGGAGGGACTTAAAAGAACCTTTACTTACATCATGGTTCTTAAAAGGTGACGTAGTTAGGATTTTGTCTGATTTTTGTGGTGTGTCTTGATATTCCTCTTCATCTACACTATTAGAATCAATATATTCTTCACAAGAAGAATACGACTTCTCGCTTTCATTTTTCCTGTTTTTTTTTGATATGGGATCATAAAGCTTTACTTCCTGTAAGTTCTTTTCATCATTTCTATTCGCTAAAATGTTAAGAGGGTCAACAATAGGTTTAAATATTGTTTCCAGGGTAACATTGTTAGAATTTTTAGCATCCTTTATTAAGTCTACCTTCCTTTTAACAGCTGATGCTGATTTTACAATTTGTTCTTTTAAATCTCTTTCCATTTCAATAAATAGGTTTCCTTTCAGCTTTAAGTCACAAATGAAAGTGATTTTATGGCATAATTACAACTGCTTTTGTACATTAATCTAATTCTATAAACGTATCAAATGTCTTCCTATAACATCCTTTGTTTCGTTCACAATCCTTATTTATTACAAGATAATTGAATGGTTTCTTCCAAACAGTTGAGCACATTTCTCGAAATTGTGACCAAGTCATGTCCGACCCTACGTGTTCATCATATACGTGTTTCAAATTTACATCGTCCTGCTTAAATAATATAATTAGGTTAGAATTGTCCCTAATAAGTTGTTTTGGTACTTTTGTATAAGTTTGATTAATATAAAAACAATCGATATTTTTATGACGTCCCATAGCAAAATAATCTCGGATGTGGTTTTGGTTTTCACAAGCAACATCATCAAATATAATAATCGAGTCAGACAAAGCATCATGTGGACTCAAAACTTCGGTGTTGTCATTATATTTATGATACGATGTACCTGCAACCATATTTAATACTTTTTCTAAAAATATGTATTTAGGTTGATACAAAGATTTTGAATAAACATAAAGGTTGCGGAACCGTGGACCATCTGTATGTAGTAATAAACTAATTACTAAGTTTGTCTTTCCACAATTCGAAGGGCCGCAAACAATACAACGGATACTGTTCGGCAATAAGTTGCCATGACGTTTTAACTCATTTGATGATGGTGGGCAAATGCATTTTAATTTTAATGACTGTTTTTGTTTAACAAATCTCATAGCAGCTGTTTTCTTATTGACCACAGTGTTTCGGGAGTTTCAATAAAATGACTTTGAAGCATAGCGCTTAAACATATATACGAGCGAATGGCAGTGATTTTCAAAAGTAATATTGGGACATTCTAGATCACTTTTTAACGACATTGATCGAACGTCAGTGAGATCAATGGAGTGAAAAGTGATCTAGAATGCCCAATATTACACTACTGGTCTTCATATAATAAGCGTAAATAAAGTGTTTTTTAAT